>WHUZ01000012.1:0-1468829 GCA_015179045.1 Kalaharituber pfeilii | reverse complement strand
AAGAAAATAAGAAAAGTTTATCATATAATGAATAGTATAATAGGAGCTGCTAGAAGAGTTAGTAATCAAGATTACTAATCTTAGTAGTTACTTACTTCTTAACCAAAGAAGTTCTACTACTATGGACCTGACTAGTATCAGATTAGCTAAACTTCCAACTGATAGGCTTTATAGTTAGTAGTACCTTTTAACAACACTTAAATAAGATAATGTTATAGCATGAGAATGATTATGTCTGTAACATAGGTAATAAACTTGTACAGTTTCGTAAAGAAAAAATAAAATAAAATAAGCTATATATAAGTTTGAAACAAATCCCAGCTGAATGTAATATTCAAAGTAATTCCAAAAATAAATGAAAGAATTAATATATAAGATAAATATAGCAACTATCTATATAAATGACATATAAAATGAAAATAAGAAAGAATTAAGCCAATAAAATAATAATAGAATATGTATATTATAATAATAGAAGACAGGATCAGACTGTCTAATTTGATATAATAATTATAACTATTATAGATTATTATATATATTATACTATATAATTCTTTTAATCAAAATATTAGCTAAAAGTCTAATATATTACTTTATTCTTATTACTATCTTAATACTATAGATTGCAACTGACTATCTTATAAACTGTTATACTAAAAAATAGTATTATAGGTTGCAACTAACTATTTTACAAACTGTTGTACCAAAAGATAGAACTACTAGTACCACTCAGTAGTGTAGTTAATATATATAGGAGTATCTATACAGACTGGTCAGCAACTTGCTTATATTTGTATATATAGTCAAAAATCTTAGCTCCCTTAGACGTCCATACATATTAGTAATTAGCTTTCCTCTACTACTATAATATGCCAAGCTATAACATTACTCCCCTATAAGTAGAATACATTTTGGACTCTCTATATATTAACTCCTAGTCACCTATTACCACCTTAGGGCTTCAATTTCATATGTCACTACTATACTACTTTATAACCAGTAACTAGTATGTGATTGTAAGCTACTTATCAAATTCAAAGATTACTTGCAGTATCTGATATTCACTACAGGCAAGGTTTGAACTAGTAACCTGACTGGTAGTACTATTATGGGTTATAACTGACCATCTTATAAATTATTGTATTAAAAGATAGAACTACTAGTACTACCTGGTAGTGCAGTCAATATATATAGGAGTATCTATATGGGCTGGTTAGTGACTCACTTACGTTTGTATATATGGTTAAGAATCTTAGCTCTCTTAAATGTTCACATGTACTAGTAATTAGCTTCTCTCTGCTGTCATAGCATACTAAGCCATGATAGATAGAACTACCAGTAACCTCTAATAATAGTTAAAATATATAGGAGTATCTATACATATAAGCTTTTGTATCATAACAGTATAATATAGCAGTATGTGAGTATACTTAGAGTAGAGCTAAAATACAATAAGCTATGAGGTCATATAACCAGCCTACTCCTACTATATCTGAAGACCTAGTATGAACTAGTACCAAAAGCCTATATGTATAGATACTCCTATATATCTCAACTATACTACTAGAAGTTACTGGTAGTTTTACTTTTTGATATAATAGTTTGCAAAATGATCAGTTGTAACCTATAACAGTACTACTGGTGGGAATACTAGTTTAAATCTTATATATAGTGAATATAAAATACTACATGTAACTTTTAAATTTAGATAGCTTATAGCTATAGGCCAGTTGCTGGTTATAAAGTAGTATAATGGCATATAAAATTAAAGCCCTATAGTAGTAACAGGTAGCTAGTAGTTAATATATAGAGAGTTCAAGATATACTTTACTAAAGGGGGAGTAATATCATAATAATATGAGATAATAGTATATAAGAGTATACTTAGAGTAGAGCTAAAATATAGTAAGCTATGAGGTCATATGACTGACCTATCTCTACTATACCTAAAGACCTAGCATAAACTAGTACCAAGAGCCTATATGCATAGATACTCCTATATATCCTAACTGTACTACTAAGGATTACTAATAGTTCTATCTTTTGGTATAATAGTTTGTAAGATAGTTAGTTGCAACCCATAATATCTTAGTACTAGTTTATACTAAGTCTTTAAGCATAGTAGGGATAGGCTAGTCATATGATCTTATAACTCACTACATTTTAGCCCTACTCTAAGTATACTCACATACTACCATATTATACTATTATAATATTACTCTTTCCTTAGTAAAGTATATCTCATACTCTTTATATATTAACTCTCAGCTACTTATTACTGTTTTAGAGCTTTAATTTTATATACTACTATATTACTTTATAATTAATGATTGGTTTGTAGTTGTAAGCCATCTAAATCTAAAGGTTGTATACAGTATTTTATATTTACTACATATAAGGTTTGAACTGGTAACTCTATTAGTAGTACTATTATAGGTTGCAACTAACTATTTTACAAACTATTATACTAAAAGGTAGAACTACTAGTAACTCTTAGTAGTATGGTTGAGATATATAGAAGTATTTATATATATAAGCTCTTAGTACCAGTTTATGTCAGGTCTTTAAATATAATAGAGGTAGACTAGTTATATAACCTCATAGCTTATTATATTTTAGCTGTGCTCTGAGTATACTTATATACTGCTATATTATACTATTATAATATTTAAATATATTATATAAGTACTATCTATTACTTAATATATTAAGATTATATAGTATTATCTAGTATTTTACTATTTTATTATCTTTTATCTTATTTTTAGCTTTTATTTTTTAGTTTTAGCTTATTAGCTTTAGTTTTTTTAGCTTTAACTTTAAGCTTAAATAAAATTTTATATTCTATAACTTTTCTTAATACTTAGAAAATTAGTAAAAAGAAGTTAAATATTAAACTAGTAATTAATTTATTACTAGTTAACTATTATAAAAGTAATAAATATAAAGAATTACTATATTAAAATTATAATTAATATAAATTCTTTTTTTAGTTATATTTTTTCTATTAAAAATATTTAAAAAAGAACCTTATAAGAGTTTTAAAATTTTTTTAAAAAGCTAAGCTCTCTATAGTACTTTTAAAAAAGTCTTTAATTAGATAAATAGAAAATAGTTATAAAAAATTTAATAGAAAGTTATTTTTTTAACTTTTGATAATAAATAAATTTAATATTTATTTTTTTTAGTCTTATTACTAAAGTATATTATAGCTTTACTTTTAATAGTTAAATTTTTTTTTTTAAAAAAGAAACTATAGTAATCTTTATTAGTAAATAGAAAAACTTTTTAAAAGTTTAATACTATAATCATTAATAGTACTATTAATACTAGTAATTAAAGTATAAAAATTAAATTCTCTAAAAAGTTAGTAGTTGCTAATAAAAGTATAATTATTTATTATTTAAAAATTAGTAAAAGTAAGTTTGATTACTTTAAATTATACTTTTATCTATCTAAAATTTATTTAACTTAAATAACTTTAAGTTTTATTATTTACTAGAGAACTTTCTTATAAACTCTACTTTAAAAACTCTAAAAATTTATTTTAAAAAGAAATTATTAAAGTTTATATAGAATTCCTAGTCTTATAAAACTAAATAAATAGATTTTTATAAATTATTAATATAGTATACTATATAATTTTTTTAAAATATAGTTATATTTAATTCTAGTATTTATATCAATTATAAGTACTTATTAGTTTAACTTATTAATTTTTTAATATAAGTTAGATTTTTTTTTTAAAAAAAACTAACTTAGCTAATAAGTTAGTTTTTTTTTATATTAAAAAACTTAGACTAATAAGTTAAAATAGATATAAGTTGAAAATATTATATTTTACTATATAAATAATTCCTATTTAAATTAGTTTTTAACTCTACTTTTAACTTATTAGAATAAATTAATATCAATTTAAAATAAAACTTATACTAAAAAACTAACTTATATTAACTTAGACTAATATAAATACTATTTAATTCTATTTTACTTAAATAAAAATATTATTTTAAAGAAATAAAAAAAATATAAATTATATACTACTAAGTTTGTAAGTCTTTATAATATAATATTTTAAGATATAAGATATAGTACTCAATTCTATAAGTATTTCAAAATAATATATAACTTATAAATAATATATAACTTTTTAAAAAATATAAAATAAGAAGATACTAAAGAAATAGTTAGTTTAAAGTAAAAACAACTTAAAAAATAACTTTAATAGTTAATTATCTAACTATTATTTTATAATACTATAATAATATAAAAAAAAATTAAAATATAAAAGTAGTAATAATAGTATTAATATTAAAAAATATATTAATAAACTATTAAAAAACTAATTAACTAGACTAGAATAACTTATTAGATCTTTTTAAGTTAGTTATTAGTAAAGTCTTATTTTTAGCTTAGTATATTAGTTCAATTTAACTTATTAGCTATAAAAAAGAATAATAACTACTATATACTATATAACTAGTTATAATAAATATATATAGTATATTTATATTATAAATATAATAATAATATAAGTTATATAAAAAATATTAATAATTTTTTCTTATTTAAACTTAGTAAGTTAATAAAATTTATCTAATACTAATAAAATAAAATATAATATAAAGCTAATAACTACTAATAAAGTAGTTTTATAATTATTAAAGATATATAGTTTTAACAATTATTAGAAATAAAAGCTATAATCCTTAAATTATAATATACTAATATGCTTTATAAGACTATTTCTACTAGTATATTAAATATATTTAAAATTATATACTTTAATATACTTAGTATAATATATAATTATAGAAGCTACTAATAAAAGTTTTAATTTCTGTTTAAGCTTTGTTTTAAACTCTCTAAATTTTTCTTGTATTGAATTAAATTTAGTCTTATAAAAAAACGAATATTAAGATGCTTAAAAAAAAAATTATAATAACTAGTTACATGAAGTAAATTAGTTATGGAATAAGATAAGATTAATTGATATACCTCTACTCTTTCTGGAATTATGGCTTACTTATTAGATCTAAGAAAGATAATAATTATTATGTATACATATTCTTCATATAATACTGCATTACTGGATCATTTGTACAGTACTAGATGGTTGTGCGTAAAGTATGAGTGCGTGCAGGGCGTAGAGGTGAACAGGAAGTAATCTTGATTATACAATATGCAAGTATTACTTAATTTATGCGGTTCCAATACTTTCTGAACGAGCGAGTAAGTGAAACTTCTCAATAGTATAACATATGCCTCTCGGAGCTACCGTACAGAATGTGGTAGAACTAGCTCCATAGAAAAGTATCACAGGCTCGTTTGAACGGCGAAGCATATGGCAGAACGTGCTAGATTACAAGCATTGATGAAGTTTTCACGGCAGTAGCATACCACAGACTGTATAGTGCGAAGACTATGTAAGTAATTGTAGGCGGGAGGTGCGTTCAGTTTCTAGTCTCATGCCACTCAGGTCCTCTGCTCCTGGCTCTTAGGTAGTGAAAGTTCACTTTATGGCTAGTTTTTCTTTTTTTTTTCATACATTTAAAGGAAAAAAGCCAAATCGTTAAGGGCACTCAAAATCAACCTGTTTCTCGGCTCTGAGCTTTGAATGCCAGCCAATGCAAAGTTGCGACGTGCAAGTCAGGGCGGGTATATGCACTCACAAGCTTTTGACTCCTAGCTATACGATAATTGTTGCACTTATGGAAGGAATCTCAAGTAACACGACATTTTTCCAGAGTTTACAATCATTGAGCAAAAACTGTTGGAATCATTAAGTGAACTGAAGGAATAGATAGAGGAGGTTAGGAGACAACATGGAAAACATCAATCGCAATGAAATGCACTTAAGATAGTAACTATCATCCATCATTACCCGTTGAGAATAGAGCAGTACCCGAGCTATGTCATTCTAAAAGATTTGAATTTGATTCGCTTCCCTTGCAGGCAAATTACAAAAAACTATTCTTTTGCTCAAAGCTTGAAATTACCTCGCCATAGCCCTTCGGGCGGCCTGCGAGTATTGATATAAAAAAAAAAAAAAAAAAAAAAAAAAAAAGCTTGAAATTGGGCCCCCGATTTATTCGCGTCTATGTTGACCAGGATTGTGATAATAAGCGTTTGGACTGTAGGTAGCAGAAGGCGCGGGGGCATTATAGATACCAGGGTGCCCTGACTGTCCCGATTGCAGTGGCTTTCCTTGGTGTGGTTGCTGACCATATTGTGGATACTGGAGCGGATATGACGCCTGACCTTGACGTGGATATTGCGCTTGACCTTGAGGTTGGTACTGCGCTTGACCATAAGGTTGGTATTGCACTTTTACTTGTGGGAGGAATTGCGCTGGACCTTGAGGTTGGCATTGCGCTTGACCTTGAGGTTGGAATTGCACTTGACCTTGAGATTGGTATTGGTATTGCGCTTGACCTTGAGGTTGGTATTGCGCTTGACCTTGAGGCTGGTGCGCTTGGCCTTGAGGTTGCACTTGCCCTTGAGGTTGGTATTGCGCTTGTCCTTGAGGTTGGAATTGCACTTGCCCTTGAGACTGGTATCGCCCTTGACCTTGAGGTTGGTATTGCACTTGACCTTGAGGCTGGTGCGCTTGACCTTGAGGTTGGTATTGCCCTTGACCTTGAGGTTGGTATTGCGCTTGGCCTTGAGGTTGATGCGCTTGACCTTGAGGTTGGTATTGCCCTTGACCTTGAGGTTGGTATTGCGCTTGTCCTTGAGGTTGGAATTGCACTTGACCTTGAGACTGGTATCGCCCTTGACCTTGAGGTTGGTATTGCGCTTGACCTTGAGGCTGGTGCGCTTGACCTTGAGGTTGCCCTTGACCTTGAGGTTGGTATTGCGCTTGGCCTTGAGGTTGGAGCGCTTGACCTTGAGGTTGGTATTGCCCTTGATCTTGAGGTTGGTATTGCGCTTGTCCTTGAGGTTGGAATTGCACTTGACCTTGAGACTGGTATCGCCCTTGACCTTGAGGTTGGTATTGTGCTTGACCTTGAGGCTGGTGCGCTTGACCTTGAGGTTGGTATTGCGCTTGACCTTGAGGTTGCTCTTGACCTTGAGGTTGGTATTGCGCTTGGCCTTGAGGTTGGTGCGCTTGGCCTAGAGGTTGGTATTGCCCTTGACCTTGAGGTCGGTATTGCCCTTGACCTTGAGGTTGGAATTGCCCCGGACTTTGAGGTTGGTGTTGCCCTGGACCTTGTGGTTGGTATTGCCCTTGACCTTGAGGTTGGAATTGCCCTTGACCTTGAGGTTGGTATTGCCCTTGACCTTGAGGTTGGTATTGCGCTTGACCTTGAGATGTATATACTTGCTGTTGTGGAGGGTGCCCTGGGTAAATCTGGCCTGAGTGCTGTCCTGGAAATGGTTGCTGGTCACACAGGAACTGACCATATGATGGTGAACCGTACTGCTGAGGTGGACCGCCGTGATGTTGCTGCGTAGTTGCATACGACTGGCCATATTGCTGAGAACCGCCATAGGGTTGTGGTGAAGGCCCATCATAAGGCGGGGGCGCCCCTCCATGTTGTTGTTCTGATCTCGTACCTGGCACTACCTCATCCTTGGCGTCATACTGTCACATATGGTTAGAGCGTGTACTTATACCCTGAAATGTGTGTAATCGAAGATAGACATACAGATTTATCTATGGCGCCCATCATCAGTTTGCAGTACTATATAATCGTTAGCATTAAATCCGGCATCCTGGCCTGACAAGTAACAAACCCAATGGTATTTCGTTAACGAAATCCCCTTAGCAGCATATTGGGTTGATTCTAACTCGAAATCTAGTGGACTTTAGCTTGAAGTGCAGAATGACGAAACAGAACCTTTACTTACTAGATGTGCAGTCAATGAAGCCACCAACCTTTGAATCCTGATCTAGGCTCTGAAGGTATTTCATTGCCCTATGGTCGTTACCAATTTGGGCAATTTGAATGGCGACGGCTATGATTCAGTAATTAGATTCATGAGTAACAGTATGCAGAGCCATGTTACTAACCTTTCATTAACACTGACTGCCCCTTTCGTCTTTCACGCCATTCCCATTCTTGTCTCTCACCGAAAATCTCTTCATGCATTCTACGATATTTTTTTGAAATTCTTGATTTATGCTATCAGTGGGCTATGACCATTTACATTTCTTAGTGTCTACTTTGCAAGGCAACCATAGTCCTTTCTACTTACCACTCCATCCGTGATAATGATGACATGAAGGGGCTTTCGAAGCTTTTGAGGATCTGCCATTGGATCTAAGATCCTTTTCTTGAGAGAGCCAGCCAACGGTGTTTCTCCGCGGAATTTAACACCGTCCCACAATGCTTCCCGCTCTTTGTCTGTTCTGATATTATCAAACCCAACCTCGTGGTTCAGAAATCGGACAGAAAAACCATCATCATCAAAAAGGGAAGTTGCGAAGGCAGCAGCATCCAAGATGCCCCTAAGTTCTTCTTCCAGTTCTGAGAATCTAATCGACCCACTATCGTCCAAGAGGAATACAACATCATAGAGTGCTTGCTTGACGAAGTCAAACCCAATCTCGTCCGGGACCTTCCATTCATCGCATAATCTACCAACCGGGTTCTTTCCAGGTATAGCAAGGCGGTTGGCAATTTCCTGGAGCTTACTATCCGTATACAGCTGATGGAGATTGTTTTCGTCCACGCATTCCCTCAAGATAGAGTAAAATGTATCTGCATTTCCTTTTTGGTGCAGAGAGTATTGCTGATCAAGCACTTGCTGCAGACAAGAATATCGTTAACTCTGCATCATCTGATCGCAGTTTCAAGAGTTCCATCTTACGTAGGGTAGATGTTGGCTCGGTGGAGGTTGCTGACTCTAATGCAGTATCAGTATCCACAAAGTCCGCAATAGCGGTGAGCATTGACGGGAATGGAAGCATACATAAGAAGATTGTGGAGGTTGCGGATATAGGCCACCCTGGGGAGCTCCCACCTGAGGAGGACCCTGCTGAGGCTGAAGTTGGGCCGATTGCTGCTCAGCCACAGCAGCAAGTTTACTTGCCATCTGAGCAAAGCTTTATGAGAAGGAGACCTTGAAGCCCAAGGAAGGATCGCACTTACACCCATGGGGTCCACGTAGTGGGGCTGGTACTGACTGTATGCAGCAAGTTTACTTGTCATCTGAGCAAAGCTTTATGAGAAGGAGACCTTGAAGCCCAAGGAAGGATCACACTTACACCCATGGGGTCCACGTAGTGGGGCTGGTACTGACTGTATGCAGCAAGTTTACTTGTCATCTGAGCAAAGCTTTATGAGAAGGAGACCTTGAAGCCCAAGGAAGGATCGCACTTACACCCATAGGGTCCACGTAGTGGGGCTGGTACTGACTATATGCAGCAAGTTTACTTGCCATCTGAGCAAAGCTTTATGAGAAGGAGACCTTGAAGCCCAAGGAAGGATCGCACTTACACCCATGGGGTCCACGTAGTGGGGCTGGTACTGAATGTAATAGCAAGACAGGTTGATGTATGAAGTCCGCTGTCAGCAAGACAGCAAAACGGTAATCTGCGAAGAAGTTTGGAGCTTTCGAAAAGACGAAGTGAAGATTGTGCGAACCCTTCTCGCTATCTAATATTTGATTTTCAAGGCACAGTAACCCCTCCAGGTTTGATGGCATCAAGTGTACTACAGCCATCTTATGTACTTGCGCGTGGGGCTCTGGCTCTTCAGTTCGACGTGGTTTCCAAGGGCAGCCTGAGGGGAGGGGGCGCAGCTGAGGATTGGGCGCCGGCGCATGGAGTGGACAATACCGGCAGTACTTACAGGTACTCTACTTGGAGGTTCGAACTCATGATCGTATAGTGAAGTAGCGACAGCAACTTGGGCCTGAAGCCAGACGAAGCCAGACTAGGCTAGTTTGCGGCTAGGTGCCTTTGAGCTTGTGCTCTTTCATGTGCATCTGGCAGCCAGACTACACATCTGATATGTAGAGCTTGATTTTGCGTTACAACATGTCCTCGCTTTTGACAGTCGTTTCGCATAATTGTGTTGAATTCTCCGGTCTCGCGGCTTCACAATTTCGTCAGTCAATTGCATAGGTAGTCTAGTAACCAGTGGCATTAAGTAGGTACATGTACTACTCCGGAGTAGTAATCAGACCGCACATCCTCAATTAGAAAAACACTCAGCCCCGGATCGCCAACCAGACTACCGGAATTGCCAGAGCAGAGAACACAAAACGATCGATACCCTTCAAGGACCAATCGACGGTTGTAGTCGGAGCAAAATTCAATACGCCTTACTTCTGGGGTTGCAGAATCGTCGATATGTAATAAGAGTCATAACTTGGACAAATAGGTAGCAGTGAATTTTGATGCTCCGCCTTGCACCAAAGAAATTGCACGAATGCAGTTTCATGTTGTAAAGAATCATTGCCAGGCCGCGAGATACATGCCTTCAGACAAGATCATTAAGCCCAGTCACTATTTTTCGAAGATAACAAGAGACAACAATTACGGCACGCTTGCTGAATATAATGATCAGAAAACTTAAGGATACTTACTTATGTAGTTCCTCCAAGTAGGATGGTGGCCAGGTGGAGCAGGCTAAGCCCCGTACACCACAGATAGTAGGGCAACTTCAGTGTAGATTATAAGCACCTTTCTTTTACAGGGAAAACAATCTGGTTGTTATGACACGGGCCACCAGGACAAGTTAGCCTTGTCGACTTGTCGATTTATGTCTGCCCGGCGCCACAATTTTACGATGTTGATCATGCCGTCTTGATAGTCACTCGTAGACTCTGGGCTACCGTCATTGTTATACAAGCATACTCGAGCACCGGTGGATGATCCCAGGTACGGCAACGCATAGGGAGCAAAGTGCAGAAAGATTTTTTGCAAACTGATGTTGTTGGTAGAGGCTTGCTACGCACGGATGAGCCTTGATTAGAACATACAATACCCATGCATTTATTTTTTACGCTAGACAAATACCTACTGATTGTCTCTATTTCCTTAGCCTCAAATAAATAAATAACAATACACCGTACTAGTAATTGTTTTATTGCATACTTATGTATTTGCATTTTCACGACAGGCACAGTAGAATACAAGCTAACAACTACATATGCTCTATATTATATGCAAGGACCACGGGGCAGAAAGATATCATGGTGGGAGGTATGTGCAACAGCAGATAAATGCTGCAGCAGGTATGCGACAGCAGGTAGGAGTGGTGGTATATGAGTGACAGCGAGAGTGAATACCAGCAGGTGGTATGAGTGATAGCAGGTACTAGTGACGCATGGCAGGTACTTTTTTTTTTCTTTTTTTTTTTAAGATGATATCATTACTCGCGTGCCGCCCGCATGGCAAGGTATAAGTGACGGTACGCATGAGTGATAGCAGGCTTTGAGTAACAGCTGGTATGAATAACAGCAATAATATCAACACCGTTGTAGAAGTTGCAGCGCTATCATCAATTAACAGGAAAGCTATAGAAGACAATAATTATGAATAGTAGTACAAGATGAAAATACTAGAATATATTAACATAGGAAATATTGCACTGAAATTGGAGCTCTTCTCAATGAGTACTCTGCCAGCTTCTCAACTGTGTTGAGACCGCCTATCTCACAATATATGCTGAGTTGGCCAAGTTGGTATAGCTCAACTTATAAGAGTTAGTCTCATACTGTTGATGGAGTAGTTTACTCTTACTCTTCTTTCAATATAAATAGTCATAGTACTGTATATCTGATATAACTGTTCTCGTGCCCAGACTATTATTTTCGGCCTACGCAGCCGTAGGGTCTTTGCACCTCTTGGCAGCACCCAGTGCCCGTCTGGCTACGAGAACATGATATAACTAACTTTTGGCAAGCACAGAGAATTGCCAATCCATTAGGTTAAAAAGACAGTTCAGAGCAGGGCAAAGGAGAAGGGGATCCACTGATGGAACTGATGAGATGGATAGAATGCTAAGGACGAGATGGGCTTTTTACTTTCCTATGCTAATCACTTGTTTGTTCTTTCTATTCCCTCTCCTTACTTATTCCCTATGTACTTAATATCGCCATAGCTCATAGGGTGGCATGCAAGTAATGATATCAACAAAAAAAAAAAAAAAAAAAAAAAAAAAAAGACAGTTCGCTAGCAATGTTAGCTAGTCTTCTGCGCAATTCATAACTGCCACCATCATATATGACCATCCTATATCACATGCATGCACTCAGTGCATATTTTGCTGCGTACTGCCCTCATATGAGTATTGTGCGCTCCACTCAGCACTTGCGCTGGGTGAGCCTTGATATCTAATACATATTTGTAAACTCCGCTCAGTAGCATGCTGAGTGGGCCTGCCATGGAAGGTTACAGGTCACCATAATTGTTGTAGGTAGAGTGTCAGTGAGCATTGCATGCATAGGATATACAAGTATAATAGCAATATGTATCACAATCTAACTCTATACTTATTACTCATATCCAGATAGCAACCCTGTAACTTCATTGCGCAGTTTACATATGGCGGAGAGTAATGTCAAGATAATCTCGCAAAAATGCAACATTGGCAAAAAAAAATGCAGTATGTATAAGAATTTATAACTTAAACAAGTAATTTTCAAAAATAGCTAGGTAATGCCCGCAGGTGACTTGAAACTAGGGCACAGACTATGTCTTGGTGATTACCACTTGTCCCTACTTGTCTAGCGTTAGGAATAATGCATAGGTATTGTGGGTGCTATCATACCGTTGCAAAAAAATCTTTCTGCACTTTCCTCCTATGCGTTGCCGTTCCCAGGGTATGATCAGGATTACTTCTTTGTTAGTATTTGTTAGTATAGTTCATGTTGCGATGTTAAGCTCAAAAGGTAACAGCAAAATGTATAACCAGGCTAAAACTGTACCGGCATCTATGTCGGACCTGAACATCAAATTGACAACACCGGTGGATCTGCTGCTGGTATATCAGTTCAATACCCAACACTGTGGATCGGAAATCCACTATATAGAGGCACGGCTTATCCCATTGTCCGGCACGACACTACAACATCCATACTGTAGCAGCAAGCTAATTGTATATCTCCGCTCATACCGTTCCTGCCTCAAACGTTAGTCCTGTTGTGCTTCATAATGAAGCTTGCGGATCCGGTTCAGCAATGATAGTTTGCATATAGTTCGCCTATAGTTCGCCTATACTACAGTCGTGGTGAAATTTCGTACCTTGGGATGAAGCTCATGTCATAGATACTCCCTGTTGTAGAGAAGTCTGGCTTGGGTTTTGGTATAATATTCACTTCGTATGCTATGGAGTTCAAATTAGTCAGAAATGTAACCCACAGGTGGTGTGGGTAATTTCCGTTTTTTGGGCTCTCTAGCCTTTTTCCCTCATGAATACATGTGATAAAACTCTTTGCTACAGACCATATTTCGTAACGAGAGGAGTATTAGTTACATGGGTCTACTCTTTCAACCTAAATGTGCGCATTGCGTAAGCAATTTTTGAAGCGGATGAGTATGAGCACATTGGTCCAATTCCTACACCCTTCACCTAAAGTGCTACTACTACTCCTTGCTAGCAAGCACCTGATTACCTGGACTGTAGTTCGGGAAACAATAGCCTACTGACGCCTGGGGGGCGAGGCTAGGAAAACAATGGACCCAGCATGGTGGTAACGAAACACTGAGACTCTAACGACCTGCAGCTAATATAAACAGAAACACCGGGCAGCATTGACAAGTCCCAGATGGTGCCGAGTGGTATGCTATGGTCAGGATTAGTCTGATGCGCTCATCGGAGGGGGTATATGAACAGAATAGAAGTAAGGGTCTCTGCAGTTAGAGAAGTAGCAGAAGTCCACCAGAGTGTGATGAGTTTGGGGGGGGGGAAAGCATCTCAGGGCGAAAGGAAGGAGTGGCAGGAGAAGGGGAGGTTGGGTGATCTCATCCCGCATCGTGATGGGAGGGGGAGGGGTTGAGGGGCTAGCCGTTCGCACGGTTGTCGAGGGCTAATAGCGACGGACAATTTACTGCTGCGGCGGGGGGGGTGGGAAATGACAAGCTCGGTCGGCTCGGTAGGGAGCCAGCGCTGGGCGCGATTCCGTGCAGAGGAGAATGCCACGTTGAGGTGGTGGCAGCCAGTGCGTGCAGTGCGCGCGTGCATGGCGGGGCCGGAAACGCAGCATGCACGGCACGAAAAGGGTAAGCAGGTTCGCAGTGGAGCCAGATTGGGGGGTGTTGGGGGGGGGGGCTCCGCGTCGACGGCAGCAGAGCGCTCAGTTCAGTTAGGCTATAGGCTGCGAGCTCGAGGTCACGCCGCGCGGTGCTAAGCACTCCAAGCAAGCTGGCTTGGCGTGGTGAACTGGGTGCTGGTGCTGGGTGGTGGTGCTGGGTGCTGGGTGCTGCTACGAGCTCTGCTCCGCAACGGCAGCGTGGGGACGCGGCGGTGCCGGTTGTGCCAGTGTGCGCGACAGTGCGAGAGCCAGCGACGCCGCCCTGCGCTCCCCTCCCCGGCCGCGCCTGCCATCCCCCATGCGCTGTGAGCTGTACCGATTGCCAGCAGCGCCAGCTCACTGGCCGGGTGGGGGACCCTCCATTGGCTGCCAGCGGCCAGCGGCCCCAGATGCGTCGGGCACTCAGCACCCCCTGCCCGTGCGCTAGCGGCGTCTTGTCCTTCTTGTCCTTCTTGTCTCTTGCCTCCTCTGAGGCCTTTCCTCGCTTCACTGCACCCGGTCCCATCCCTCGTCCTCCGCTGCGACGCTCCCCTTGCCTTGCCAGTACCCACGACGTCGACGTTTTTTTTTTCAACTCCCCCCTCCCCGCTTCCCTCCCGCTGCCTGCTCTGCTGCTGCTGCTGCTACTCCCGCTGTTATATACTGTTGCTCGTCACGAAACATCCGAGCAAGGACTTCCTCTGACCAAACCTTATCACCCCCCGTCACCTGCAACGCAGCTCCAGACTCTAAGCTACATCCTATCGTACTCGAGCCCATTCCTAGCCCTAAGTACTTATCTATCCCTCCTCCCGGCTGCTTCCCGCACAACCCTTAACCGACAGCCCGACGCGCACGCTCCACTCCACTCCTACACAGCGACAACAACAATCACAACAACACATTACCACTGCGATCCAGTCTGCATCTCTGCAAAAGAGACAAATAAATTACTACTTCAACCACAGTAGCTGAGATATTAAAGCTACTGTAGATAAACCCCTCACTTCCGAAAGGACGTTACTCTCCTACAGTATGTTCCTTTTGCTGCCCGTCCCTCCTTCCCTTCTTCAATTCAAGGTCGACTGGATGTTGACTTTATTCTGGTGTTATAGCACTTCAGTAAAATGGGTAACTGCTCCTCTTGCTGCTGCAAAGGTACTGCTTTCTTGTTTGCTTTCCCTTACCTTACGATGTGAGCGGCATTTTTAACATGTGGTCTGTTAGGGCGCTCGCCTGGTGGGCCCGAAGCTGTTCTAGCCGATACCGAGCGGGAGGCTGTCTCGGAGCTATTACATTATCTTGAAAACGTATGTTATTCATTGTATGCTTATCCATCAAGCGCGAAGCTGATACCCTTGCACAAAGCGAAACGAAGTGGACTTCTTCACTGGGGCCCCTCTTCGTGCATTAAGCACATTAGTGTATTCAGATAACGTCGACCTTCAGCGAAGTGCAGCCTTGACATTTGCCGAAATCACAGAACGAGGTAAATAATAGCAGTCGTTCAGTAAGGTTTATTTTTACCTCAATCAGGTTTTCTAACCCATCTGTAGATGTTCGAGAAGTTGATAGGGACACACTTGAGCCAATCTTGTTTCTCCTACAGAATCCCGATATTGAGGTTCAGCGTGCTGCCAGCGCTGCCCTCGGAAACTTGGCTGTCAACAGTAAGTCATTCGCGTCGCAAGCAAATCAAATGTATGAATTAGGCTGATAGTTCTCCAGTTGAAAACAAGGTGTCTATTGTTCTCCTGGGTGGGTTAGCGCCATTAATACGGCAGATGATGTCTCCCAATGTGGAGGTTCAATGCAATGCTGTCGGTTGCATCACAAATCTTGCAACCCATGAAGACAATAAGGCGAAGATTGCACGATCAGGCGCACTGGGACCATTGACAAGATTAGCGAAGTCGAAAGATATGCGTGTGCAGAGGAATGCCACAGGAGCTCTGCTGAACATGACACATTCTGGTAATTCAATCAGATCGATACTACGTCGAAGTCTGCTAATCGTATAATATAGATGACAACCGACAGCAACTTGTCAATGCTGGTGCTATCCCTGTCTTAGTAGCTCTCTTGTCCTCCCATGATGTGGATGTTCAATACTACTGCACAACAGCCTTAAGCAACATTGCTGTGGACCAAGCAAACCGGCAGAAGCTCGCACAGACTGAGCCCAAACTGGTATACTCCTTGGTGCAACTAATGGACTCTTCCAGCCCGAAAGTCCAATGTCAGGCAGCTCTTGCTCTCAGGAACCTTGCATCAGATGAAAAAATATCAACTTGAAATTGTCAAAGCCAAGGGCCTCCAGCCGCTTCTCCGCTTGCTTCAATCTTCCTTCCTTCCGCTAATCCTGTCAGCGGTTGCATGCATTCGCAATATCTCAATCCATCCCCATAATGAGTCTCCGATCATCGAAGCTGGCTTCTTGAGGCCGCTTGTTGATTTGCTGGGTTCAACCGACAATGAAGAAATCCAGTGCCATGCTATTTCAACACTTAGAAACTTGGCTGCAAGTTCTGATAGGAATAAGCAGCTTGTATTGGAGGCTGGTGCGGTTCAGAAGTGCAAGCAATTAGTACTGGATGTTCCCCTCAGCGTTCAGTCAGAAATGACAGCCGCAATCGCGGTCTTAGCATTGAGTGACGAACTCAAGTCACACCTTTTAAGTTTAGGTGTTTTCGACGTTCTTATTCCATTGACTGCATCAGAGAGCATGGAAGTCCAAGGAAACAGCGCCGCGGCTTTGGGAAATCTATCATCCAAAGTAGGAGACTACTCAATGTTCATACAGGACTGGCTTGAACCTGAGGGAGGGATTCATGGCTACTTGAAACGATTCCTCGCTAGTGGAGATGCAACATTTCAACATATTGCCATCTGGACATTGCTGCAACTACTTGAAGCCAACGACGCTCAATTGAACAAGTTAATATCTCAGTCGACTGAGATTGTCCAGATGATCAAGACAATTGCGGACAAAAACATTGAATCTGACGACGAGGGTGATGATGGGGAGGGTGAGGTAGTGGCTTTGGCCAGAAGGTCTGCAGAGCTTTTACAACTCCAACGATAATTCAATGGACAAAAACTTGTTTCTATTCTTGGGGGGCGTTGTCACTTCATAGCAGTCATTGAGTTATGTATTTGCTTTTGATACTGTATTTGTTCATTAGTTTTCTTTTTCTTACTTCGTTCGGTGTTATGCTGTGTCACAATTCCCCTGTACTAGGGTCGTCTCCTTTATTGTTTTCTTCATTTCTCTTCTTGCTAGTGGGACACAGATGCGTTAATGAGCCCGCATCGTGGTCAGGAGTGTTTGCTAATTTGGATATTTCGTTTCGTTCTGGAAATTGTATAGCGCATCGAATTGTCATTGGTTATTTAAGGGGGGCATTTGATTACTGGTCGAAAGGTAATTGAGAATTTGGTCAAGGTCAAAATTAGGCCATAACAAAGCCGGAGGGGATCGGAACTTGGGATGATTTGCTGAATCATGTTGGGCCTCTTGGGTTAATATCGAGCGTTTCTAATTCAACCTTGATGGAAAGGAACATGCTTGATTTGATGTGTCGGGTTCGATCGGACTTTGACTTGATAATACCCTCCACCCAAACTATGATCCTCCGTGTTTTGTTTCGATATGGAACCGCTTGTACATCTCGCTTGCAATCTCCTTTGTTCTAAATCCGCAACTTAATTGCCTGTTTACTTTGCTGCAATCTGCTAACAGCTAATGGCTTTGGAGAATTAATGACCAAACACGACTTCTAGCACGTGCACATTACATGGCATTCGTGTTACCAGGCTGTAACGTCAAGAAGTAACCTTGAGGTTAGAGGGGTGGCGCCCAGCAAGCCATGTATCCACAGCCTGGGCCACCGCTCTTTCATTATTTATTCAGACTGGGGCAGGTCAACGGTACTTGTATGTACTGTATAATGCAGTCTCATGGGAATGGTATCATAACCCCCTGTGACAGCTGCTGTCCGGTGTGGGGGGCAGACTAGCGTGGGGCGTCTTACCAATTGTAGTTGCAGTGACACATCAGGCTATCGATCGGTTGCTGCTTTGGGGAATAGAAACACTGATACGAATTGAGGCCACGACAGACCTTTACGGGGCCGTGTTGCCCCGAGCTTCACACAGCTTCGCCCTCTCAGAAACGCTGTCTTGTATAAGAACATCGTGTGCCTATCCTCACAGTTTAGGGTCTGAAATTGCGGGACGTACTACTGTTGGTGCTGTGCAGCAGCTGCAGCGCGTGAATTCTAACGCTTCGAGGGATTTTTCCTGGTTCAACATTTTGGGTGCTCCTGATTTGTGGCCATTTTCAGATATCTGCTATGCTATCTATATAACTACATCTTCACTCATCCTGAACGACTTGCGGCTACATCTTTTTGGGATCGCAACAGTAGCGAAACTCGGGATGTCGAATAATAGCTTCAGGAAACAGCTGGTTGTATTCAGCGGCGGATCTGCTGCAGTAAGTACCCAAAAGTAACAATACCCTGCAAAGATCCCGATCCTGACAAGCGATCTAGAATAGCATCGTCGACGTTTTTAGTGGGCTCGTGTCCAATGGAGCAGGTTCACTTGAGAAGTTGAGCTACATTATTGGAATATCAGACAATGGGGGTTCTACAAGTGAGATTTTACGGGTATTTGGAGGGCCTGGTATTGGCGATATTCGAAGTTCGTGTATCCCCTTGTATCCACCTAAAAAGGCTCAGCCTCCAGAGGGTGAAGTGTGCTGATCAGTCACGAGTAGGCCGATTGATTCGCCTTATCCCGGCATCTAACAGCGATGCCGAGAAACTGGCTATAAAGCAGCTATTGAACTATCGGTTGCCCGCCTCAAATTTGGAGGCGAAGATAGAGTGGTTAGAAATTGTTGAAGGCACTCATGCGTACTGGAAGCAGGTATGCCCTTTGAGAATTCAGCTTAGAAACGGTGCTCAATAAGGACAAAAATGTTGAGCGTTGTCGTAGATCCCTTCAGACAAGCGCGAGCTTATTCGCAGCTTCCTGATCTTCCTCAATGCAGAGATCGTTAAGCGTGCCCGACCGCCTATATCAACATTTAATTTTCATTCGGCGTCAATTGGGAATCTCTTTCTTACAGGTGCACGCATCTTCTTTGGCTCCTTCGAATCGGCAATTTACTTATTTCACTCTATTACTGGGATACCAGAAAATACGCAAGTCATTCCCGCCATAAACTCGAACTTTGCGCATCACATTGCAGCTGGCTTGGTCGATGAGGTGAGTGTTGCTCGCCCGTATTCCACTCAAGAAATTGCGTACAAGCCATTCCGTATTGGTCGTTATTCTAATAGCATTTGACGTACAGACTGTTATTGTTGGACAGAACCAGATCTCACATCCGAGTGACACATCAGCTGTATCGTTGATGCCTAGTTCTGAAAACATATATAGCACAGTTCCTAGCGGGGCTGTCACACCAGTTCCTAGCGGGGCTGCCACACCCATTCCATCCTCCCCCCACGAACTTTTTCCTACACCGGCTAAAACAGCAGATGAAGACTCAGATGATGAAAATGACGGAGTAGAGGACGCTAATCTTCCAGGGTCACATCCGAGCTTGCGGACTCAAAATATTGTGTTCGAGAAGGAAAATGAGCCTGAACTTCCCGCAAGAATTGATAGAATATGGTACATCAATCCATATGGACAGGAGATACGACCCCCAGCCAACCCAAAGGTTGTCGCTGCCATTAATGAGGCGGAGGCGTTGGTCTATAGCATTGGATCGTTGTACACAAGGTAAGCATAATTTGAGTTACCCTGAGCTGGTCCATGTGTACTGAATGCCGCTAAATCGGCGAAAATTAGCATCATCCCATGTCTTGTCCTGAGAGGGATCGGCCATGCTATTGCGTCTCCACATATTCGCTACAAGATTCTTATATTGAACGGGTCGTTGGACAGGGAAACTGGTCCAGTAATAGGGAATCCTCCCATGGATTTCTCCGCCAGTGACTTTGTCCGAGCTATTGTCCGGGCTTGTGTGGACTCGCAATCTAGAAAGCTCAAGCCGCTTGCATTGTATGTCTCCCTTCCAAACTGTTACAGCCATCCTGAAGCTAACTCAGTAATAGAAATGGTGGTAGTAAGAATACCGATGGAAATAGCGCCAATGGCGTTCCTGAACCGGTCTTTATCCCGCCGAGTGAGTATACGAAGTACATTACGCACGTCGTGTACCTCGAAGGCCCCAGCACTCCGTACGTTAATGCTACGGAGTTCAGAAGCTGGGGTATCATACCTGTGAAGGTTTATGGGATGAGGACAGAGAATGGTAATGGTAAGGCGTACTATGATGTTGCTACGCTACAAAGCGCACTGGAAACGATATTGGGACACAGGGGAAGAAGACCGAAAGCTGAGGGCACGAGGCGGGATACGGTGGTCCCGGTGCCTGCAGGTGGAAGGTGAGGGGATGGTAGGATAGGGGAATGATTGTTTGTGTAAAACTTGATGTACAGTATTTTTATGTATTCTCAGACTCTTGGATATTGGGTAATGGTTCAAATAGTTACTCGGTTGAATAATACGGTTAGATAGAAGTTCCAATAATAGACTTGATACAAATCTCGAGGGGACTACTCAACTGTTTTTCCATTGACAGGATTAGAAACTTCTACATACCTTACTTAGGTGGTTAGATATTCATGGTTCATGTGGAGTTTTCGTGAGCGAACCGTTTTCAATTCCTTGAATATATCTTGTTATACTGTCGAACATATACACACTCTACCTGTGCCCTAATCAATGTCCTTGGATTGATAAACTATGGTTATCCACATCAATAAAAAAAGCATCCAAATAACACCCAGAGAAAATTCAAAATGCACCCCCAAAATTCCCCAAATATTCTTTTCAGAACGGAAAAACAGAAGAAATCTTATAACAAGAAATATATATTGAGGCCCAAAACAAGGGCGTACAGTAGGAGTAAAAGTAAATATATGCTGGTTTTGAACGCACAATTTCCGCACAGAGACAGTGGCAAAGATCAATTCAGCCTGGGTGGCCGGAGAAAAGTAGGTTCATAGGACGCCCCTCCTACTCCGTGTACCCCCTTTCTCCATCAACATTAACCTCTCTTTAACCACCTTCTCTTTCTCCAATTGCCCCCTCCTTCTATCTCCCCTTTTCTCCTCCCACTCCAACCACTTTTGAACAGCACTTTAGGCATGTTTGGCCTCGACTTACTCCCCCAACCCAAACTTCTATCCAACAAACTCTTCACGCCGTCCTTCTTTCCTGACAGCTTTGCCCAACTTCATTTCCTGTCCATCATCAGGTCCGTCTCGTCAGGATACATGCTCAGCGAAGTTTTCAGAATCATCCTACCGCGCACGGGGTCGCCGCGGGTGAACTCGAGCTGCGCGAACTCGGGGACGGCTGTACGGTTTGCGCATGGAGAATTTAGAGGAGACAAACGGGGAGGAGAGAGGAAAGTTAGATGGAGAAAGAAGAGGGAGAAGTTAGCGAGAGTGTGAAAAAACACATGATAAATAGCAATGAGGGCTAGCAGGAAGACTCTGACTGTGAGAATGATATTGGGAAGTTTCAATTTGAAGTCAATCAGAAGCGACGAGAATCAATCATTCGAAGTGGTACCTACTTAGCTTTCTGATGGTCAAGAATGTACTCCGCATCCATTTCAAAGTAGAATGATGTTACTAATTTTTTCATAGACATTGATGATGTAACAGCGGAGGTCATGTCTTTTGCCTATGGGCGGCTCATACAACCGATAATCCTCTCACGTTAAGGAATGGTCCTGCTTGATTGTTGGATGAAGAATGACATTACAGTCTCCGGAAACCAATTACTGCTGCGGCAGGTTCTGCTACCAGGGAAATGATGCGAAGCACTCAAAGCTCAGCCAATAAAGAAGGTCAGAGAGGCCATGCATAGGAAGAAGTATAAGCCATAGAGCGACCCGAGAAGTTACGGAAGAAGAGCACACTCCTGGCAGATGATAAGACCATGTTGAGCAGAGACAAAGCGACCAAAAATACTAAGGCGCTGGGCAAATAGCAAGGAGCCCAAAAGGACACATAAATGGTTGGTTTTGTCGCAAAGGACGTGAACAAAGGGAAGCGCAAAGTGAAGGGACGCTACAAGATTGTGAATGCTAGGATGAAGAATGAAGTCACGGCTCTGGAGAGGCTGGAGGAAGAAGATGAAATAGAGAGCATTGCAGGATGCGCCTGCAAGGCTTTGATGGGTTTGTTTTGTCTTGAGAGCTGGCACACGGCGTCAGCAGCAGCACACAAATTGCATGTCACATGACCTTTAAAGATCCACGCCACGGTTTCTTGCTGCTGCCCGCACTAGGCACAAGGTTGCACCGCAGCCTTGTCCCCGCTGCGTTGCGGGCGGCCTGGCAGGAGGGAGCCGCAGCGTCGTCGGCAGACAGCTTTCCCTTTTCCAGCACGAATTTTTTTCCTCTCGAGGCAGGCATATCATAGCGGCATAGCGCCAGGGTTCTGTAAGTCAGTATCACAGCTAAACTGTGTCTGCGCCGGCCAGGGGCCAACCGCCTCGCTCTCGCTGCGCCGGAGGGACTGCTACGATGTGTCCTCAGGGCGCGGTACAGTACTGTACTGTACTGTATCTCCTAGTAGAGTGAGTGCCCGAGGCCCGCCAGTCGCCCGCCAGCATCAGCCATTCGACTGGCGCGCAGGCCAGAGCCCGTCCGACGAAACTCTCAGCGCAGTCCAGTGGATTGGCAACTCTCTTGTCTTGCTTGCATTCGTGTGGACCTCGACTTTTCTTTGTTCGACTCGATCAAGTCAGCCTCCTTTTTCCACCCGCAAACCTCCCAGCTCCGGCGCAACTCAGCTCCTACTCTGTACAGCGTACAAAATCCAGCAGGATCGAGGCCCGCCGGTTTATTGCATTATTTTTATCATTTATTTTCCCTGGCCACGAAGCTTACCCTACATCGCACCTTCGCTCGCTTCTCTCCGTTAACCTGCATAGCCAACCCGAGCATCTCTCCAAGGCCGCCTGACTTGCACGGTCACCCTCGACTCTTGTTTGCTAGTCTGCAGTCTGTCTGCATTGTCAACTCGACGGCCTCTGCACTGCCGCCGGGCGTCTGGTTCCTATAGCCCATCTTAGACACCACACTCGACTCTACTGCTCAAGTACCTACTTTGTAATACCCGTTCTTCATCTGGGCCGACTTCCCGACTTCCATCCTTGCAAGCAAACACTCGAGAGCAATCTCAATACCAACAAGTCTCTCTCCTTACGAAACGAAACGAAGGTGTACGATTCGACGAAAAATCCCCCTCTTCTTACATTCTGAACATCTCCCCGCCTGTTAATATAGATACGAAACCCCCCCCCACCAAAAGAGTGTTCTCCGCCATTTCTCCACATCGTGCCAGTCCACATACAAAATTTCCGCATCTTTCCTGTGCCACTAGGATTTCTTGCTGAGACTCGAAATTCAAGACTCAGTTACTCGAAACATCGCTCCTCTAAACGCAGACCTGCAACTTTGATTACCGCAGATCCAACAACATAACATCAACATCTGCAACCAAAGTTCACATCTCAGCTATTTCAAATTCAACTAGAATTAACATGTCTTTTTTCTCACGTTTTCACAAAGCTGGGACGACAGCCATAACACAGCAGGACATCAAGGTCAAAACAGTCAAAGTCCCCAGTACTCCAACAACTCCTCATCCACTTCCCATAATCGCACATCAGCGTCCGGCGACCCCTCGCACACCCTCATTCAACATTGCCCCATCGGCAACTACATCAACAAAGCCTAAATCCTCGTCTAAAAGTGGCCTGCTGTCCCCTCCTGCTACAGGTGATAGGGGGAGAGACTCAAAGATTGGACGGGATCGAAGCACAAGCAGAGCAGATATATCCCGGGACCGTTCTCTTAAGCGTAAAGAGTCCTCCTCTTCATTCCAGCGGAACGACAGTCCCTCAACAACCACGTCCTCTCTTCGCTCTGTCTCCCCCAGTACAGACTCGGTAACTTCACATCCCAAAAAACGTAAATTGACTCCCTCGGCTACGCACCGGAATTCGCCAATACAAGAGAAGCTTTTCAGCTCTGATGACGAGTCCGAGTCCGGATCCGATGACGAGGCGAGTGAGGGCTCAAAAGAGGAAAAACTGCGCAGGTTACGGGAAGCAGAAGAGCTAGGCTTGACGAAACGAGACTATTTGAATCCCAAGAGTTTCAAATCAGCGAGGTTATCCTTTGTCCATGCAGACCAAATTGCGAATCTGGAAAAAGACGGTTATACTCGAGGTATATATTGGTCTTCTGTCGTTTTCTTGAAGAACTTCTCAAGTCCTTGGTCCAAGCCTATCTTGTACATTACATGGACTTTGTACTATCTTGGAAATAATAGATTCATTATTCAGGTTGTTGTGCAGGAGGTGCTAATATCTTGATTTGTGTTCTCTGTAGTGTTTACTGGCAGGACAGGGGCTATCGAAATCTCACTTGGTTATCCCACTATGCCACTTTGTGAGAGGTTTGTATAAGCAACCTTGGCTATCCTCCGCCATTTAGACATCCCCGCTGACTATGTTCCCTCATAGATATTCTATTGTTAAGCCTAGGGATGAGGATGAATTCAGTCCAGTTGCAGATATCATCACCACAATTGAGATGGTTTCTACACACCTGCTTACACCCAAACAACGCATTCCAATAACTGCCGAGGACCCTACTGCTGATGGAATACTGCGTTTGATACGTCGCAGCATAAGAAAGCAAGAGCCCGAACTCCTTGCGACGGCAGTTGAGAAGTACAACAAGCTTGTTAGGATGTATCGCAAAAACGGCGTCTTCCAGAAAAATATTGAGAAACTTGGGAAAACTGGCGCAGGCATCCCGCTCGACTTCTCGGAACACATCCTCACTCAAAGCTATGCTCGATCAGTTGCATTGGAAGTGGATTCGCTTCGAAAGTATGAAGCTTTCAGCAATAATGTGTACGGCGAGTTATTACCCCGCTTCACATCGAAGCTCTTCAAAGAGGCTAAACTTAGACCTGACCAAGTGTTTGTGGACTTGGGCTCTGGAACTGGGAACGTTGTGCTTCATGCAGCGCTGGAAGTTGGCTGCGAGAGTTGGGGCTGCGAAATGATGGAGAAGGCCTGCGAGCTAGCTGATGCTCAGGCAAGGGAATTCGATTCTCGGTGTACCTTGTGGGGACTAAAGCCAGGGAAAGTGAGGCTCGAAAAGGGTGATTTTCTTGAGAATGAGGCAATCGCGGGTGTGTTGAAGCGGGCAGATGTCTTGGTAAGTGAAGTGCTCCCTAGGATAGGCCTAGCATTATTCAAACTAACTCTTGTAATTGTCAAGCTGGTCAACAATTATGCCTTCGATTCAACACTCAACGCACGCCTGATTGACATGTTCCTCGACTTGAAAGAGGGGACACAAATTATCTCTCTTAAGTCGTTCGTCCCACCAAACCATGCGATCACTCCACGAAACGTCGATAGTCCTGTAAACCTCTTGAGGGTGGAAGAGAAAGAATATTTCTCCGGATGTGTCAGTTGGACTAATGCTCCTGGTCGATACTATGTATCCACCGTGGACAGGAGCATGCTGCGAAATTTCTTGGAAGCCAACGGGGCTGCCTAGATTTGGTAAATAAGGGCAACTTAGTTATTTGCGTTACGCCAACTTCTGGATTTGGGTAATGATGATTTTGTTTCTTTGGCGTTTTTTGCTCGAACTTATTCTTGATGTTCGACAATTTATGATTTTCATATTGGCGAATTTGATGGGTAATTCATGAATAGCTAATACCACAATACTGTCACTACTAGACAGAAATTCATTAGCAAACCATACTTTGTATAAAAGAAATAGTAGTAGCATACCTGCAGAGGCTCCTCTCAGGATAAATTACGAATACTTCGAGTTGTTAATGAGCTCCTCTGCTTCCCTCTCTTTGTACTTCATCATTCTCGCAACCAAGGAGTCATAATCTCTCTGCAGTTGGTCCTTCTGATCATGCAATACATTCAGCTGCATCTCCAATGCTATGATATCGTCCTGTAACCGTTCCACTTGCTTATTTTTGTACTGCATTTCCTCTTCGCGTGTTGCAAGTTTGTTCCTGGCTAGATCCCTTTCCGTTGTAAGTTGAGATATTGTAGCTTTACATGTAGTATGTGCTGCCACAACTTGAGCGTGTTGGGCTTTCAATGCTGCGTTTTCGGTAGTCAAACTGGCTTTCGTTCGCTGCGCTTCGGATAGATCTGTTTTCAGCTGGAGATGTGCCGGGTGAGTAGGATCAAAAGTTCCACCGCCTCCCGAGACGGGTAGATTGGTTTGAGACGAGCTCTGATTTTGACTTCCAGTGCGATTCGAAGCTTGCGCAGTAGTTCCAACAGCAGCAGGTCGGTTTGCTTGGAGAGCCGAGACTTTTGCCTCAAGAAACGCTGTTCGAGAGGCAAGACGGGTATCTGTTGGGGATAATAAAGCTGTGTAAGAGCTTGAAAGCTGGGTAACCATATTAGAGACGCTTTGAAACCTACAGGCTGAAATTATGTCAATCTGGGACTTCTCCCGCCTGTCTCGCTCTTGAAGAGCATTGAGGACGGAGCCTTTCCATGACTCCATAACGAAGATAGAGATCAGATGTTTCCGATACCAACGGCCGGTAAGGGGGGGGGAGGGGCGTATGAGGGACGGGAGGTAGCACATACAAGATGGGATGGGATGCCAGAGCTCAGAGTAATGCGTTGCGAGCTATGCGTAAGGGCCTCCCTTGGCACGCTAGTGAGGGCGATGCTCTGTGATATGCGGCTCACAGTAGCCGTGCAGTGCATTGTGCGATACAGTTCGGAGAACCATCAGTGGCCTAACTTTCCTTCGGTAATTTTCTCTCGCTTGGTAGACTGCTAGTAGCCGCCCGTGATTGTCCATGAGGGCTGTGAACCCCCGATACGCCAGTTCCAAGCCAGAGTATATGACGCAACAGGGAAGCACTCCCGGCCGCTGGTACACACTTGACTGAGTGTTACTGATGGCTCGCTCGTAGTCGAACACAGCAGAGGTCATTTCACGACAGGGAAACCCTCGCCAGAGTGATCATCTGGTTCTGCAGGTACAGGAGTCCTTGGGCTGAGTATCATATCATAGCGGAGCAGAGCGTAACGTGGGCCAGACCTCCACGTATCACCATGCTTAGTCATGGGCACTCGTGTGGCTGGTCGGACCAAGCGTTAGAACCAACCATGACGCTGCGTTCATTCTCCGTCAAGTGGCTGAATGCGTTTACTCTGCTTTAGAAACCTGCGATATGTCAGTGTGCATCTCCCCTTGATACTCATCTCTGTCCAATCATCCATCCCGCTGCAGCCGGTTGCTTCTCGAGCTATCCAGCAACCCCCGTAGCCCGCTTAGTGCTAACGTCCCACTCTCCACTCAACCTCTTGAGCTCTAGCCACTTTGTCTCAGATCCGAGCATTAAGTGCAGGCAGCTCCCCAACACTTAACCAAGTCAACAAACGGCAGACCTTCCTGTTGACGTTCCCAATACCTTTGAAAATCATCACACCTATTCGCTTTGTCATAATCATATTGCAATACCCGTTATTCACGCCATGGCTTCGAGAAAGAAGGTTCTGCTCAAGGTAAGCAGCTCATGCGCTTCCCGCTTCCGCCATAAGATTAGTATCTGACGGAGTCTACAGGTCATTATTCTCGGAGATAGTGGTGTCGGCAAGACTTCGCTCATGAACCAATATGTACGTCAAACCCATATGTCTCAAAATCCAGTCATGGTACCCTTCATATGTCTTTTATCGGTATCCATTTGCCGTTGCTTATCACGTTTATGGAGACCATAGGTAAACAAAAAGTTCAGCGCAAGCTACAAAGCGACGATTGGCGCAGACTTTTTGACAAAAGAAGTACTCGTTGATGATCGATTAGTGACCATGCAGGTAAATGCAGCTCCTAGTAACCAGAGAATCAGGTTGGATTGAGGCAATAACTGATTGGAGCTTGACCGCAACTTCTGTAGCTATGGGATACCGCGGGCCAAGAGCGCTTCCAGTCCCTAGGAGTGGCCTTCTACAGAGGCGCAGACTGCTGTGTGCTTGTCTATGATGTCAACAACGCAAAGTCATTCGATATGCTCGATTCATGGCGAGATGAATTCTTAATCCAGGCATCACCAAATTTCCCAGAAAGCTTTCCATTTGTATGCGCAACACGAAAACCTCGACTCGGTGACAATAACGCTAATATTCTGAATAGGTCGTGCTAGGGAATAAGATTGATGTGGAGGAAAGTAAGCGGGCGGTAAGTACTATTGTATGACCATTCGTGCTACCTATTCTGAGCTTATACCTCTTCCAGATTTCTCAAAAAAGAGCAATGGCGTTTTGCCAATCGAAAGGCAACATTCCGTATTTTGAGACAAGCGCGAAAGAGGCTATAAACGTTGAACAGGCTTTTGAGGGTACTGTGCTGATCTATTGGTCCTTTCCTTTTCTGGATGCTAACAATTTGTACAGTAATAGCAAGGAATGCTCTCGCGCAGGAGGAGTCAGAAGATTTCAGCGATGACTTCCCGGGTACAATCAATATCAATCTCGACAGCGACCAGAGCGGATGCAGCTGTTAGAAGGGGCTTAGCATTATATACAATTGGTTGCCATGAGCATCCAGGGGCAACTACCGGGTAGACTAATTATGCGTTATCTCCTTACTTCGTATTATCGTATCTTTGTTCCTCTTTGTGGTAATGGTTGGCTGTTGGTGTCGTTGTTCTTTGAGCTTTAGTTTTCATTTCTATAATCGTCTGTTTACACCCCTTGGTATGCATAGTTGATTTTTACCCTCTCGTGGTTTTAGTTGCGAGGAGGCGGACAAGTGCTTATGGTGGACAATTGTTGTATAAATAGTGAGTTGCCGATGCCGTTACGTTATTACTATGTAGTGGAATACTCAGAGGTGCCCCTTTAAATTATCGAAGACGGTTGCTTC
Organism: Kalaharituber pfeilii; assembly: GCA_015179045.1. Classification (NCBI taxonomy): domain Eukaryota; kingdom Fungi; phylum Ascomycota; class Pezizomycetes; order Pezizales; family Pezizaceae; genus Kalaharituber; species Kalaharituber pfeilii. The sequence goes on along the minus strand of WHUZ01000012.1, from coordinate 1,439,590 downwards.
ATTTATAGATGGTTGTAATGGGATGCTGGCCAGATTCCCAAGTATGGCTTAGCTGTGCATCCATCTTCCTACTCCAGGCTCTATTGCTTGAACTCGACATGTTGCAATATACCTGCTCTACAGCAAGACCTAGATAATAATTTTAAGTAGCTACTTCTTTAGGCCTCTTGTAAGGCTCTTCCACTCTTCAACCCATTTTTACACTGATTAGTAGAGGCTTGACGAAGTACTTAGTGTTATTTAGTCTGGTTGTATTCTGCCTTGATCTGGTTGCAAAACCCATTGCAGACAGCACGGCTCAGTGTGGTACCACATTAGGTCTTGTGCCGATTAGATTATCATACGACCTGGGAACGAGAACAGATTATGAAAATAGTAGAAAGGATAGAACTACCACTTACTTGCCAACCAGGCTACTTGTATGAGGATGTACGCTATATTATTCTTCCATGTTCTTATACGATCTCTTGGCATCAGCTTCCGCGAAAGAATATGTCCAGTATTCAGTGTAACGAAAGTGCAAGATTCACGCCCTCTCAATAATGTATGTCAACAGAGGCATGTTGACGTAGTCTGCAGTCTCGAACCAGACTACGGTTCGAGACTGCGTGGTCTGATCCTGCTGCAATGTGTTCTAGCTGTTATTGCGTCTGGCTTTCCGTTCCGTGCAATCTGTGTCTCCTTCATCGCCTCCCTGCAACGCATCCTCAGCAAAACTTATTGCTTCTATCCAATCTGCCGCTCGTTTGTGCCTGGCACCAATATGCTGCAAGGTACTGGGCATATCCTTTTAGGAAAATGTAGAATAGCCGAGTTCAAGTAATGAGTGGTTGTACACCTAGAACTCGATTGTACTCAAACATCACATACAATCAACAATTAGTCTTTAAGTCAGTTGATAGAAGCTTCCTTCACAGTATGCAGGTACTGTAACTAAGCTGTGCATATTTTCCAGTTTTCCCTCTTTGAAGCTCCTTATTACTCATCTTACTCTCCTTGGTCTCCTTAGCGGTATTCAGAGTAGAACTGTATACATACAAAATGAAATCCGGCGGACAAACCGGTTTATCTGAGCTGAGATCTGAGTACTGCCACGCGAAAATTGACTGACATTCCACCCAGATTTATGCGTGCCAAGTTCTGAATGCATCAGGGTCACGTGTAGGTCCACAGTATGCATCATTTTGTAGCATCGTATGCAGTTCCCACCACAATCCGAAAATAGTTGGAAATTTTTGTATGGAGTTGGCCGGATTTTCCGGACTCGATGAAATTTTGAAACCAGGAAAATCCGGTCAGATTTTTCTGCTCTCAATACCGCTCCTCTGTTACAGCTGTGATGGGGTCTTCGGCTTGGTCAAATTTTTATCTCGCCTAGCATCTGACCTCGTGTCCAGACCTCATTGATGCGGATAAGGTTGGACCCTTTGAGACACCGTCTCGTGCCCTTGCAAGTGCGGGAAACACAAAGCAGCTGACTCCCCAAACAACCACGCGGAAGTTTCAATCAGTGCGTATTGATCACAAGGTGACAAAGATTACATTTTGGACACTTGACAGCTACAATTCTGGACTGGATCCGTCGGCATTCCTTATTTCTTCCGCCAGCTCATGGAGACAGAACTTGAACTTGTCGACTTCCACAAGGAAAGGATTACTACCATAGCTTCAACAACTCTGGTAGCTAATCCTGATACCAATATCTCGATGATTTCTCCGTCGAACATAACAATATCAGCAACCTTGTCTGATCCAGAGCAAATTAGCCATGCCTCCCCCAGTGGCGAGCATACCGGCCAAGAAAACTCACCTGATATATTTCCAGTAGCTGCTCAAGTTTCCAGCCGCCAGTATCGGCATCAGCTTGGAATCCTACTGGTATCGGTCGTTGTGGTTTTATGGGTATCTGCCAACTTCCTCACATGGTCGCTTTTCTCTGACGCAACCTATTCAAAACCATATTTGGTCAATTATATCAATTCTGCTGTATTCTCCGTCTATTTGTTGCCATGGATGTGGAGAGGGGAGTGGAAAGATTTAATCACTAGATATCGACAGGGAGAGCGGCCATGGAAAGGATTGGCTACAAGTAGTGGATATTCCAGAATTGGAAGCGCAGGAATTGAGGATTTGGCAGATGGAAGAGAAAAAGGAAAGCTCAGCCCGTTTGCGGTAATGAGGATCAGTGCAGTATTCTCTATCATATGGTTTTTATCGAATTTATTTGCTAGTATATGTTATGTATATACAAGCGCAGCAAGTGGCACTATCCTGGGCTCAACAAGTAGTAAGTGTACTGACAATTATTATGTAGAAGCAACTAACACGTTACATAGGTGTTTGGACCTTACTGCTATGCGTCCTGTTCCGTGTTGAGAGATTCACCTGGCCTAAAGCTCTGGCAGTATTCATCAGTCTCATGGGAGTTATGCTGATCTCCAAAATGGACGGTTCGAACCGCTCCCCGCGCGATTCTACGGGCAATATCTCCCTTCTCTCTGTGCGCTCAGCGGCAGAAATATTGTTGGGTGATCTCCTGGCTCTAATTGGGGCAGTATTTTACGGCATTAACACAACCTTATTTAAGCTCAAGGTTGGGGACGAATCACGAATTGATATGCACCTCCTATTTGGGTTTTCCGGGGTTATAAATATCTTATTGTTTTGGCCAGGAATTGTTCTCGCTCACAAGCTTGGTTGGGAACCTCTTGAACTACCACCTAGTCCGAAGGTTTATTGGATTCTGGCAGCAAATTACACTATGAGTCTTGTCTCCGACTTCTCATGGGCCTATGCAATGTTACTGACGACTCCGCTGCTGGTTACCATGGGCTTGAGTATGACTATTCCATTAGCTCTATTTGCGCAAATGTTGATCATGTGGGAGATACCTGGGATACTGTATTGGGTGGGAGCAGCATTAGTTTTTGGTGCCTTTATCCTGGTGAACAAGGAAACTGAACAGGAAGAAGTTGATGAAGTGGTTGGGGCTTCTTGAAAGTCATGAAGAAACTTTTGTACATTCTTAGGCGTTAGATTTTTAATATGTGTTATATATTATACACGTAGGATATAACTTATATATATTTACTCCATTCCACAGCTTTCTGTCAGATGGGGTGGTTGTCCTGTTATGATCGAACGAGACATGACGTTGCCATTACCCTCAATTGATTACTAATGTACAGCTTATATGACGTCTTACCAACAAGGCTGTAGATACTACAACCAGACAACTGGTGACGATAAATTTTGCAGTTTCTGACAATGTCAACGATACCCACTACATATTCCAACGATATATCTGTATCTCATCCCACTGCACTCGAAAGTGAGGCTTGTCATGGAGTCCCCAAATATGAAGCCTCTTCCGCTGTCCAAAATCAATATGAATGTCACTTAGAAGACATACCTCATGATGCATCTGCTTTCCCACCGGCGAGTACCGTAATAGATGGTACGATCTATCGTGGAATCAATGAGCTTGAGGCGCCACCACCTGCTCAAGATCTTCGGGTGGAACATCTTCAGCCTCACCTCGAAGACAGCCAGTCCGCTGCCTCACTGCCTCCATATGGCAAACCCCTGAAATCCAAATTGTATCTGCAATTGACAACAAATTGCTGGCTTATATTTTTCTCAATCTGGGGCACACTGGCAAGATTGGGCTTCACTGGTATCACAAGATATCCAGGAGCTGTGATTAGCGGTGGACAAAGCGGTGGGAGTGGTGTTATATGGGCGAACTTTACTGGATGTGTTGTGATAGGGTTTCTTATCGAGGACTTGAAGCTATTTGGGTTAAGGAAAACAGGGAAAGAATTTGAGCGAGATATAAACACAGTTCCAACCTTAAATGACCCAGAACCTCAAGTGAATATGATCCTTCGGTCACCGGTAATAGATAAATCCAGCACCCCGCTATATGTTGGCTTAACGACAGGGTTCTGTGGGAGCTTTACCTCTTTTTCATCATTTATGCTTCAGTCATTTCTATATCTCTCTAATACCCTCCCTAGTTATACCCATTCACAAAAAGGATTCGCCATTCTATCCTTCCTTGGATATATCGTTGTTACTGTTGCACTTTCTATGTCAGGGCTGCAATTTGGTGCTCATCTAGCTATGGCGACTCAAGATCATTTCCCATCCATTCCTAATTGGTTGATAAGAGCGCTGGATAGGACAGCCCTCTTTTGGGCGATTGGAATTTGGGCCGGGTCGATTGTTATGGCTGCCTTCGTTGAAAAATGGAGAGGTGAAGCCCTGTTTGCTTGCGTATTCAGCCCGCTCGGTGTCCTCGGAAGGTATTGGGCGTCTAAATTCCTGAATCCGCGTACCAAACAGTTTCCTCTGGGCACATTTTGGGTCAACATCGTTGGCACTATTGTTCTTGCAGCAGTGACCGTAGGTGAATACAGTCACGATTGGTCAAAGGTGTACGGAGACAGTCTTGGATGCCAATTGTTGACTGGAGTTGGTGATGGATTTTGCGGATGCTTAACAACGGTTAGCACCTGGGCTGTCGAGTTACGAACTCTAAGAAGTAAGAGTTGACCTCAATTAGAGAGGTGCCGAAGCTGACAAACGTTTAGGGAGACATTCTTATATATATGCTTTCGCAACTCTGGCCGCAGGGACTATAATAATGACCGTAATACTTGGTAGCTACGCATGGAGTCACTCAGGGTTGAATCCTTCATACCATGGAAGTTGTTAGAACTAATCTATATGTGCTTTACTCCTGGCTACTGCATCTGGACTTCATACTGGCACCTTCTGATTCACATGTTAAACACGTTGCCTATGCTTGATTACACTTACTTGGGGTAGAATTTATAAGTATAAGGCACGTCATTACTGGTAGCTTTCCGACGTTTGCTGCAACTGATCGCAATGGAAACATCTTGATCTCACTTGACGCAAACATTGATAGCCGGGTTTGGTTCTATTTCGTCAAGCTTTTTATGGCAACCCCGGACACCACAGAATAGCGCTCAAGTGAAGAAATCATTACGCTAGTGCATAGTAATTTGAGGAAGAGTCAGCTCAAATTTGGTTATGCGAAGGGTTGACTATCACCATTGATTCATGAGGACCGACCTTGAACCACGTGCTAGCCAATGTTTGCTATTTCTTAATTATCCCCAGGTAACGGCACCTTCTATGTCATTCAGGGTCAATGCTCCTCAAGATCTAAATCTATTTTCCTCCAAACTAAATATTCAGATCTAGACTTATGGCAACTGCATATAAGTGGTCTCTCTTGCTTGCTTTTTCCTGGGGGCTGCTGGGCTCCTTCGACCATTGTGTGCCAACTAATTATTGAGCACGTTTACCCCCACCTTACTGCGGATGCTACATTACGTGATAATTTGACTCGAAGTGTTTAAGCAATTACAGGTGACCCTGGCTATATTGAAACTCTTGATATTGAAAAGAAGCGCTATAGTGAAAGTGAAGAACTTTTCAGGACTAATTAATCAGCTACAGGTAAAGCCTACTTGCTATAGTGAAATACCGGCGGGGGGGTGGGGTGGCCTCAGTTCTCCCTTATGTAATAGGCTTAGCAGAGTGGTGATTTGATTCAAGATATCTCAATACAAATAAGGAAAAAAAAAGACTTTTAGTGTACCTGACTGCTTCAATATCATAGACATTGAAGATAATGCCATTAACTTGCCATCGGGATTAGGAAATAATTTGCACAAGTCTTCTGAAGTCATTTCAATTGGGCGTTGTCCCACTTCCTGGCGAGTGTAGCATGTCTTCTATGTCTCTAGAGCTGGGTGTCCCAAAGCGCGGCGTCGAGAAGACATGATTTTGGCAGTTTGGTAAGGGATTGAATTCGCACTTGAGATCTGAATATTATACACTGAAAATTTCTACCCCTGCCTACCTCCGGGCCAGCACGTGGCCCTCGCTGTAGTGAAAACTGGCTTATGATAGTGAATAAAACTGGTGGCCATCATTATAGCCTGTACTCGAGTACTCTGTGAAATTGAGGAACAACATGTGTGAAGAGATAGCGGTCATGTGACCTTAATACAGTGACCTGTAAGAAGTCTTGGGAATTAGGCAATATTGGGTTAAGTGTATCATGCAAGCCTAATCCCCAAGACTTTTTACGGGTCACTGTACAAGAGACACAAACACAAGCTTACCCGACATTGTCAGCATGCCATGCACCAAAATGAATTTGTTTTCTGCTGCTTCATACACATATTGTGTATATGTTTTGGATGGACTCTAGCGGACGAAACACATATCTCATAATTCTCTCATATTTCGAAGCAGTGTCAATATTCAGGAATACTATATGCAACGTTGTGACAGGACACTCAGTGCACGCAGGTTCATGCATCGGACTCTATGGTATCATATCAGGGTGCAAAGGCAGGGATGCCCTACATATATCAAGATCGATGAATCCTTCTGTTACAACCAGTCAGAATTTGTGGGGCTGATAATGAAGAGCATCTAGTGGGGGTGTGTCGGAGGGGCTCATGACCCAGTTCAAGGGAGGACTATTCTACGTTAGGCCAACATTGCATCTGCTGGGCTTGCTTGACAACGAAAGATTATATCCAGTCTTTGAAATTAGAACAACAAAGCACAGCGGCTTGAAGTAAAGTGGCGGGGAAGAAGCAAACCTACTTGACGGATCTGGAAACCATCTCTTTCGCCACAGTCTCTTATCCTGAGTTGCTACTTTTTCGCCATATTACGTTTCCTGATGGAGCTCTTTTGTTTCTGGGGCATGCTTTTGTGTTGCCTGCATCACTGGAGTGAGCACCCTACAGCGTCAAGTGCTTATGATACGCAATAATCACCCATGGCAAATGCCTTCAATCGAGGCCAATCCTGCTCGATGTCCTTCATCATACATGCGCGGTGGTAACTCGTCATGGATGCAGCAGCTGCCCAATGTGGACAAATACGTACAAGTAGACGGCGCCGACAAGCTAGTCCGGTTCGGGCAGCCATCAGGGCGACCGCGCTGGGACGCGACGCCTAGAGATGCTCGACTGGGCGCGAGCCAGCGGCGGCACCGAGATCGAGGTGCTTCGTGCTTTGCAATCGCTCTCGACGAGTTACGACTTATGCATACGCGCCTGCCATGCCAGCAGTCAGCCGGGCACTCCCCGCGCCAAACCCCCGAGGAGGAGGGCGCCCCAGCAGAGATTCGGATCGCGCATGTCACACAGGAAGCGCAAGTCAGCTCTCGGCCTAAGGTAACAGCAATCCACCGCAACGCCCTTGCAAAACCCATCGCATCGCATGTACAGTGTGAAAACGCCCGAAGGACCGACATAGCTGCTGGCGCTTGGGACGCTTGGAATGCTTGGAACTATCCAGCTCCTGCGCCTGGACCGGCTGCGAGGAACGGCCCGATAAGGAAAGCAAAATCCTGGGCAGCCACTGTGACTGTGGCCCAGCGATCTAGGGTATGATAGGCTGTCCGGAGTGTTGCGCCCCCAAGCTATATGTCTACCGTACTGGCATGTGTACTTTATTTCTCTTTTTTTTCTCTTCACATTTTTCTGTCTTCCAGCCCTGTTCGCAATTGTCGGATGTCGTTTCGTGGAGTTCGAACCAGGACGCAGTCCTGGTCGCAGCGCGCTGGCGCTTGTGGCAAGTCAACCTTCTGCCTCCTTGGCAGTCTCCATTGGAAATTCGACCAAGATGTGAGGATCATGGAAGCAGTTTAGAAGTCGACATCATTCTGACGTTTCAAACATTAACCACGTGATCGTGAATTCGGTTTATGCTTGACATATCAGCATTTATTGCGGCATAATGGAAGAGGGGGAGGAAGGACACGGTAGTATGCATAACCGGTCAGGAAGTTCACGAGCTGTTGTGTCAAGGAAGAATCGGGTCTCTCAGCAAAATCTCAACGCGACAATTGCCGGCAGATATTTAAGGGGCCTCTATATCTACTCGCTAACGGTATCACGGTTTAGCAATGTCTGAGCTAATACCAAAGGTTGGGGTATCTTTTTGAGGGCCTCCAGCAACACAGCTGAAATTAGCCGTGCCATGGGGTTTTTGGCCCAACCGCTAGTATAATCATCCAGCCCCATGCCGCTGGTAGAGTGGACGACAAAGGCATCCAATATGTATCCTCGATTGTGGCCATGGTAATTGCGACCGACTGGTTTTCGCCCTGCTCAACTCGAGCGAAAACGTGATGAGAAGCCAGTCCACAGAGGAGGTACCGGGATTTGGTTGACCCCTCCCCCTCACCTTGCCAGCACCCCACCACCCCGCCTCAATGGGGGGTACACAGGGTCACCTTTCCCTTCGCCAGCCCCTCGCAATATCCATGCATGGAGACTGTCCTACTTCCCGAAAGAAGCAACGTAAGCGTAGCGCACTTCGATCGGTCCGGGTTGAGCCTTCGCCTTCTCCTGTGATTCCAAGATGCTCCTTGCCGGTGATACACTTGCCCTATTGCCCCAGTTCGGTAGCTGGTGGCAATGTGCCGCGAAATACTTGATGCGGGCCTCACTTCATAGTCTTGTACTCACTCATATTTGTGCAAGCAAGGTATACACAGCAGGGGATGGTATCATTTTGGATTTCTTGCGTAACATTCCCTAATGCCTGTAACAACTGCGAAAAATCTAATACTTACAATCGAATTTTCTAAGAACACTCTTACAGAATCAGCAACAGGAAAGCAAATTTCTCGTGAAAGCTGACAAGGGGGGCCTGGCGTCTGAACTCCGTAGGGATTTGATGTGATTACTTTATGGATTGTTTGTTGTTTCGTGTTGAGTCCATCCTAATCCTACGCTACGAGCATCACGATTTACCCCACTCATGTACGGAGTATGTTAATTGCAATAGCAAACCCGAGCGCTCCAGTGACACCCGATAGCAAGCGCAGAGACACGAAAGCAGTGCTTGCATTTTCTTAGCGGTAGCCTGCTGGGAGAAGCCCGTCATAAGATTTCGGGCTCGGATGCTCAGCTTCAAGCACGGCTCACGAGGGACGCACTCCCGACTCTTTACAAAGCTGTGCCGTGCATATTAATAATGATGCATGCCCAATTAATTGCTTTGCCCCACCATACCATTTCTTTCAACTTGATGGCTTGTCTTAGGATAAGTGGAAAAGCTCTCCGCCTTCACGGGGCGGCCGGTGCGATATGCAAACGGCCAAGGCGCGGTAACTGTGGCCGTGATCAGTCACTATTGCGAACATCCTTTGCACCTTGCGCCTTACAACGTTACATATGTACTAGTAATGGCGCGCCCTAATACTTTCCTAATGCACATGAACCTGCTTATCTAGAGTGCTAACTTGACACCCCTTACTAACACACTAGGGAGGAAGAAAAACTCTACTGGTTATTCAGCTAGGGATGTCTGGTTTATGTCTTGCTTGAGACACGATTGATGTTTGGGGCGGGCTCCCAACGACCCCACCTATCCCTGCGAGGGCACCACACCCCACCAGCCCCGGCCAATCCACCGCAAGCTCCGATGAACTGCGATTGTCCACCAGGTGTTTGTATAGCAGCTCCTCGACAGCAATCTGGGCTGCCCCCTAGCTTTCGGATAACCATTGCCATCCAGCCAGCTTAATGAGAAAAACAACATAAACAATGAAATACCCAATAGCTGTCAGGATCTCAGTATTGGCGGCGGTGGTGGTCGGGCAGTCTTTCGGGGAGGCGCTCGTTTATCGCCCGCCATCCATACACAACATAGCGCAGTTGCAGGGCAGGCGCATCTCATCCACCCAGCCATGCTCTTCATTGCCTGTAGCTCTATTTCATCTGACTAGCGCTCCGGCCCCTCCACCTCCGCGCGGTCAACTTCCTACAGCCATGAACCTTGCTGTGCCATGTCATAGCCCGAGCGGCGGCACCCAGACAAGCAGATCGATAGCACATGTTGCCCTAGCTTCTAGACAACAGAAATTAAAGCGCCAGTCGGTGATACTCTATGCTTGGAGAGGCAGGGCGCACAAGGAGGACGGAACTTGAACGGGCGAGGAAGGAAGGGATGCGAGGCGGGTACTCGGCAGGAAGTGAAGCCTCTCGGTGTCCACACATGCACCTACGCTTAGGTGGGGTGTTGATAATGCTGCAATGCTCCACTTACCCATAGAGACACTTTACTTGTAGAGATCAAGCTAAAACTCTGAATATCTAACTCCGCAACGAGCGCATCCAGCTCACTGTTCCAGCTACAAGCAGAAGATTAGTCTTCGTCACTCTGTTCCCCACTTCTACTGCGCCGTCCACGCTACACCCCTCTGTTTATTCGCGGGCGCGCACATAGAAAAAGGGAACGGGACCGTGTCAGTAAGTACTGTACTCGAGTACACGGCCAAGGCCGAACCATTTAAGTTGCTGTCGGCTAGTGCGGCGAGGAATATATGGGGAGCAACCAGAAGTCACCACTACTAAGAAAGTGGTGAAATGGCAAACACGGCTTTTATTTAAAACCCTTTTTTTATTATTATTGCTTTTCATACTTGACACGCAACAGAGCCATTGTATTGTTGTATTTTCCTCCAATGAACTGGCTGGCAAATCGAAGCGCCGTAATGCAAATGCAACAAAAAACCTGTAACCTTGTTAGGATACTTGTACTGCCAAAGTAGGTAATATATTTATTACCTGGCCTGACAGCATGCCTACCTACTCTACTTAGAGCTAGGTATAATAAGCATGTACTAGTAGTGGACGACATGCTTTAGATTGCACACGCACAGGGAAATATGAATATTGCATTGCGAGACCTAAGGCAAGAAAGCCCACTCGCTCGTTTGAGTTGCTATGATTTTTCCCGTGTGCGAGGGGGTGACTGAATGCAAGCTGTTCCTTCATATATACAGTAGAGTATTACTTGCTTACACTGGACGTGTTATTTGCTTGAATGCACGCCGCGATGTGGAATAGCTTTGCTTCTGTGCCGAAAAGGTAAGCAATATGTAAAGTTAGGTTTTTATGCACTCTTCCTACTTTGGAGATGGTTTATTGATGTAGATGTAGGCACAAGTGATATCCAGCAGCTCAGCTAGGAAAAAGTTACAAATTTAAGCTACGGCCGCCCCGGTACAACACTAGGTACCATAGGTACAGGCCCGCGAAGGGGTGGGGGTAAATGGGGCGAACGAAAAATTAACGGGTGGACGAAGTGGACGAGTGGACGAGAAACAGGTACCGTGTTGTATATATTGATTGACATATATTGATATTAATTGCAGGTGCTAGAATAGCGGCATGCGCATGCACATGTACTCTACATGCGCATGCAGTGCATATATTGAGTAGCGGGGCAGGTTGGGGGGAAGGGAGGGGTGGTGATGGTGATGATGAGTGTCGTATGGGTGCGTGTGGGTGGTGGCATGCCTTTTTGGGATGGAGGGGCGCGGGGGCAAGTGGTGGTGTAGTGGTTGGGTTAATTGGAATATGGGAATTGAAAGTGGGAGGTAAAAGCTCTGTAACTTTTGCTTGGAAACTGACAATACAGATCATTAAGTCACGAAAATTTATTTACAAAGATACGAAAAGCTAGTTTGCTGTCTTTTACTGTTTCTATTGACGTGAGATGCACAGGATATATGAGAGAGCATTGCATGGAGCTCAAATATATAGCTACATGCTTGGCCTATATAGGTACTTCTAACAAGCATGTTGTACTGAGAGGACAATCATAACATACATACTTAAGTAGTAAGCAGCTCTACAAGTACTTAACCTCCCCCCCCCAGTCGGACGGACCCGAGCTGAAGCTCAAACTCAAGCTCAACCTTTCAAACCGTTTCACTTTCAAACAACTCTAAATTGCGAAACTCAGAAAAAGTTTTTGTAAGCGGTTAAGGCGTTTGGCCAATGAAACACGTATGTGGGGGGGATATTTTCACAATCTGCTTTTGGAGTGTAGAGTAGATAAGTCGTAAAGGCTGGTCGACGTCGACGGCTTGATTAGCCTTAGGCGGGGTAAAAGTAGATCGATTCTAGTAATATATCATAGCGTCAAGGCGGGGAGCATGAGAAGGTTTGCAGAGGTGGAGCTCGAAGCAGGAGGGTGTGAGGGAGGGGAAAGGAGAGGGAGAGTGTGGTACGGCTCTTGGAGTAGTAAGTTACATACTTGTAAATACTTCAGCTTTTGCGACACATGTTACACATAAGGAGGTTTGTAAGTTAAGTTGGCTAGTTGAACTTTCCCCGTTACATGTACGTTACAATTTGTACAGTACAATACATAAACAAATAAACACACCGCAGCTTTGCGGCGCAATATACTTTGCAAGTACTGAGGAGTATTCGAGTACGGTCCACTCCCTCCCACATGGCGACTGTTCCGCAGGCGCAGAATCACAACACCGCACCACGGCATGCGCAAATGCGCCTTTGCTGCGCTGCACTGTATTGTGCGTCGCAGAGCTTGCTTTCTTGCAAAGCTATCTAGGTAGCAGCTTGGCCAACACTAGTTTCGCCATGGGTCATCGACGTTTCGTGTATGGGAGTGGCTAATATGGCGGCATATTTAACTACAGTGCAGCATTTGTTTACATGTGCTGAGCAAGGCGGGGCGAAAGGCGAACGTGCGGCGGGATGCTAGATGGGGGGGCACTGGGAGCTGGAGCTGGAGCTGGAGCTGGAGCTGGATAGGAAGCAGCTTAACGCGGGACGAACGGGACAGGCTTGAAGAAGTGGAGGATGAAGGCGGGGCCCACGGCGGGGCGGGGCGGGGCGGGGGCGGGGCGGGGGGCCACTCAAGGGAGGATGCACCAAGCTGCCACCATGATCAGCCATGATCAGCCATAGCTACCCCTTCTTGATCTCCCTGCCTATTCCTGTATACCAAAAACGGCATCCAAGCAAATCAAAACCAAGACACCTCAGGAGCTTCCTCCAGCTTTCCAACTTAGCTACATAGTAGCCCCCTCCCCTTTGACCCAGCCATCCATCCATCCATCCATCCACGCCGTAGATACATTTATATCCAGACACATCCAAGCCGCTCGCGCGCACACATGCGCACGCCCCCCATGCATATACACCCCATACTGGCCAGCAAAGCCAAAATAAATCACCTTGCGTTCTATCTGCGATGTGCCCCGTGCACATTGCTGGAGCGCACTTCCCTCCCCCCACCCCCATATATATGCGATCTGATAGGATAGGATAGGATAGCAATGGTCACCACTAGCTTATGTTTTTACTTACTTGAATTTTGACGCACCAACGGCACGCTGGGCGTCGTCACTTCGGTTAGGATGGAAATCGTGAACGGTTTGTTGAACTGTTCATTGAATAGTGTACGTACGCATACTTCGTCCTATACGTACTCGTAGTTCTTGTAACTCTTTTATTATCCAGGGTGTCAAGATGTTGGTTGGTTGATAGTTGAAGAAATTAGGGAGGTAACTAAAGTGTAAGAAAATGACCTTGGATGTTTTTCAGCAAATAAAAGGGCAGCTTTTCACGCATGTTGAGAATCCGTCTCCCGAGAAAGAATACTTGCTTGAGCGTTAATCATCTGTATCGCCTTCATGAGTAACTCACGATACTCCGGGGCCAATATATACTTACCGAAAGCCAACTATATTGCAATTTCCCACCCCTCGGCACAGGGCCGATAAGCATTTCTATATGAGGTTGAACACGAACTCTATATTACGCCACTCGGGACTGGTCAATCGGAGATGAAGTATATATCGGGAAGAAACCAAGCGTAGTTGCGCTATAAACGTAATTCTTTTCTTGCGGCTAAGTATGTAAATTATGTATGCTACGGGCTGTGAGGCAGAAGAGCAAGGCATGCCGTGGGTGAGATTGGAGGTATGTAGGTGCAAGCATGTAACTCTCGTTGAGGGAGGAGCGTAGCGCAGTAGTACCCGTTAGAGGCGTGTGTCACCTCACCAACCGATCCAATTCCCTGATCTGGCTGGCACGAATGGCAGTGCGACCTTGCGTTACCACCGCACCACACCTCCACGACAGCCCAACCAACCTCCATGGCTCACGCGTCACCCCACCACGCATTGCAGTGACGATCGCTCGAATCCGTCACATCCGTGATACTATGGAAACGTTCGTCATGATGAACAACGTAAACATAACATAAGCATTCCATCAATCAAGCTAGCTAGGAAGTAAGCAACTGCCATAGAAAATGCGGTGTCAAAAGTGTTACGAGGCGTTGCGCAACCGAGAGAAAGTGAAACACACAGCTGGGAACATAGCTGGCAACGAGTTGGCAACGCAAAGGATAGGAAAGCAGATACAAATAGCGGTGAGGCATAGACACAAGTACAAACAAAACTTGCGATGGCAACGGTTTCCGATCATTGCAGCTGTGGCTGCGGTCGTAAGCAGTTCCATCTCAGGAGTTCCCGTTCAGGTTGCCTCACCTCACTTTTAGTTCGTCCTTGAGGTAAAAGCATAAAGAAGTAATGAGACTGTGAAGCATCACTTTGCGATACAAGAAGTAAAAACAAAGAGGGCGGGGGGATCGAATAAACTTGGTACACATGTTGGGTTAATTTAAATTCGGAAATAAGAAGGCCCTCTTGCTACCACCAAGTGTGGCAGGGAGAGTAACAGAGGAAGTGAACTTCCTCCATCGTAAAAGATCACATCAACGAAGACACCATCAGGCAAGAGAATGACGGAATTGAGCGTAAAGTATCATGTAATTGACGTTAATTGTAGAACTTCAAGAAAAAGAAAAGATAAAGAGAACCAAATTATAACGTTGATACATAATAATATTTCATGGCCAAAAAAGTCAGCTTAAACCAGTGCCACCTCCCAAAAATATTCAAAAAGAAATAGAGGTGAATGCATTATAAGAACAGTCATTAGAGATATCAATAGAAAAATAAATAAAGTATCAATAAAATACCATTCTTCAAAAGGCCCAACGCACAGTTGTTGAAACACCAGACACAAAAAATTAGCAGTAGACCGACCATTCCTGATTTCCGAATTTCGCATAGCTGTCCTCTTTAACCGATATAAACCCCCTCCCTGACCGCCCTTTAGAGTAAATGATAGGAGATAAAAGCAATATATCAACAGCAGACGTTAAACTTTGGGGAAAAAAAGAAAAGAAAAAAAAAGAAAGGAAAAAAAATAGCAGAGCAAGTAGGTATAAACAGCAAGAGAAAACGCTCAATCCATGCTAAATATTAATAGACAATGAACCGAGCCAGATACGCCAAAAGACATAAATCAAGACGAAATATAGCAGCAAAATCAATAGCATGACTCGCAGGCATGAAAAGCAATATGCAAACAACCGTAGAGCCAGCGGATTGAGGGAAAAAAACAATGCAGAAGCAACGAGGCTGATTTTGTACCAAAGCAGTCGCAAAGACATAAAGCAAATACTCGTAAACTTGTAAAACAAAAAGGCAATGACCAAAAAGGGTTAGAAAATTCGTAACTTCGTAAGTATTAAGTGTAATAATGATTCGTCCAAATTCGCAAAAATTAAAGTATTATTCATTATCACTCATTTCCTCGTCCGCCTCAGGCGTCGACGCAGGAGTGGTTGCGGTTGAGTGTGACATTCCAATGTCATCCTCGACTGCCAACGAGTGTGAGAATAGTTTGAAGGATTCACCGAGCAACTGGGTTATTGTGCACAGATGGTTAGCTTCCTGTAAAATATAGTAGAGGAGAGGGTACTTATCCCCAGACCACAACTTCATCGATCATACCACCCCATATCCTTGCAACAGCTGCACTTAATCGTGATCCATATAGCTCAACAGAATCATCATCAAAAATGTTCCTGAGCTTAATCAACATTGCTTCTTCTTCCTCATTAGGAGGAGAGGTTTCACTCTCCTCCTCGACTCGGTACAGCCATAAACTGAGGATCAACATAAGATCGAACCCACAGAGTGGATGTTCCACACTCCAATTAAGGGCCGAAGTTCTTGCTACCCAGCGGATGCCCATCAGCGCTGGAATTTGGAAGCACTCGAAGCATTGCTGAATGACTTTCGTCATCGCATTCGATCTTGGTATCATCGCAGCGGCTGCAGTCATAGCAGAGGCAACTTCGCTTGGCACATGATATCGAAGCGCCTCTTGAATTGACATGAGATCCACTTCCAGTCGAGAGATAGTACACCGATACATGGCCATGGCATTGAAAACCAATGGGTGACCCTTCTGTGGAGCTGTGAGAGATACAATCATCGTCTCTGATGTGCACATGTCCAGTGATCTGTGCCAGGTATCTAGCGCGACACGTAATCTTTCCCGATATTCTGTGACTACAGACTCGAGAATTTCTGGACTTCTCTTAACACCCCATACCTCGAGGAAAAGCGCGTTGATCAAGATGCGAGCGGCAAATGCACTGTATCGGGGAGGATCTCCTTGAAATAGACGAGTATGTGCCTCCTTAAAGGATGGTGTGGCTGCCATGGAAAGCTGCTCGCGCCAGGCAAGCTCATCCGATCCATCAAGATTCCACAAAGTCTCACAACAAGGCAAAGAGAGAGTGTCAAACTCATTGTAGCTGATTGCAGGGGTGTGGTTATAGGTCAAGGTAAGCAGACCGAAGAACACATAGACTGCGAAGAATGTTCGCTTGCTACCTTCATCTTCGATCCACTCTTCCCTTGTCGGTAGAGCATCACCGCGCTGCTCCAATCTGAGCTGTAGCTCGTACTTCCCACCAGCAACCAACTACGAGTGATTAGTAAGAGCGTAATACATATTGAAGGCATAGACCTACATTTGCTAGAAGGCTCTTGATAGAGCAGGCCCATTCCAGACCCTTAGCGTCACCACTCCAACTGGCAAACACCATGTTCAGGAGCGATGTCTGTGTATTCCACAACGGGCAATTTCGAGAGCTGAAATTTTGGTGTCTGTGCAGGTAGTTATTAACCAACACCTTTGAAGATAAATGAAGCGTGTAGCTAAACACACGTTAGTAATTTGATCCAATTCAATTGGAAGGGCAACATACGCTTGCTCCTTCTCGAATGTGTACAGCGCCCCAATAGACAGGACTGCCAAAAGCAATGGTGGTGCAGCTGCTGAGGGACTGAATGATGGGGTATGCAAGAAAGGCAGATGGTGATGAAATAGGTTGAAATACGTGGACAAGTATCTGTTGAGAGCACTTCTACTCGGCAACCTGAACTTGTCCACAACAGCCCGTTCGACATCCATTTCTCGTATGTTTTCGAGAATAATCTGTCTTTCTTCTTCGCTCTCCACTTGAGGGGGGGGAGGGGGAGCAACTGCCTGCGTTGAGGAACAATGGTTCCCAAAATTCAGAGGAGAAGGAGGGTTGGTGTAAGGGTATGGTGAATACGTTGCGGGCGTAGCTGCGGATGAAAGCAATCCAGAGCGCAGAGATGGGGCATGAGATGGATCTGACGAGAAGGACCGATCCATTGATGGGAGCTGAAGCCGTGGAGGCTGTAAACTTCCATTCCATGATTCATTACAAGAACCCTGTGGGGAAGATGGGGTGGGAGGGTCCCATGGAGCTGCTGAGGATGAATACGGGGCTGGGCTGTCATATGCATCCGAACTACTGGACACTGATCTCCTACTCTTTTCCTCTAACAAAGCCTCTTGTTCTTGATCTAATATAGCACCGACAGCAGCTTGATGAAGCTCTGTAATCAACAATGCTGCACGCGCGTCCATGTCTGCTAGAGCATCGGTCCCTTCAATCTGCTCTATTGTTGCAGTCTCAATTGCTATCGACGGTTTCGCGGCCGCGGCCGCGGCCGAAGCCTTTGTCGACCTGCGCTTAACTTCACTGTGAAGGGGTATACCGCCATCCTTTGCATGTACTGTGCGATCGTGTCTTAACAGTAAGTCCCGTCTGACGAATGTGCTTCGACATTTAAGACATTTGAAAGGCCTCTCTTTCGTGTCTACAATCAGCCAATATCAGAAGGTGCCTTGTTAAGTATTGAAGGTGACAGGGTGAACATACGCGACCTCTCATGCCTACTACGATGCTCCGATCGACTGAATGCTCGGGCGCAAAAGGCGCACTTATACTTTCTCTCCTGTACTAATGGTGTTTTTCGCGTCGATTGTGTTTGGGGGCCTTGAACCGTCATTATTTTGGGCATAGACGCGGCACGACGAATCAAACAGTTGGACTGATGTTGAGATCGGCCTTTCGTGTGAAAGATAAAGGTGTTGAATCCGCGTGTTACTTTCGTATCCGATTTCCAAAATACTCTTTCATTGACCTTTTGACAGTGCCTGTTGTTGTAGTTTCGAAGCTCAATCCGATATTGCGATTATGTATGAGCAAAGATGGGCGCACGTTAACTGTCTCGTGTGAGCTTTGAGCAGCTTCGGTATTTGTTCTGATAGGGGAATTTTGTTGTGAAAGTCTTCGAGGTCGACTGTGGGGTAGAGAGTGGAAAGGAACGACTATTGAATGCAAAGAAGGGCAGGTGGGATATTTGAGAGAGAGGGGCTACAAAGAGAAAAGGGGGGAACGAGGGATGAAAAAGAGGGATGAAGGAGGGATGGACGAGGGGACGAGGATATGGAGGGGCGCAAGCAGTGAATGTCTCTCGTAGAACTAAAATCGAGAAAATGGATGGGGTGCTCGGGGCCGGGTGCTAGTGAGTGCGGGGGGGGGGTGGGATGGGAAGGGGGGGGAGGGGTGGGTGGAGGTGGGTTGTGTTGGAGGGGTGGTAATGGAAAGGAGAGGTGGGCTGGACTGGATTGTCCAAGGGCTCAGAGAGTGTTCCCTAGTGGGTGTGGTGCGGTTAGGCTGGAAAATTAACCACAATGCAGCATGGGACAGCTCCCCATGAATTCCTGAATGGATTCCAAGCTGCTGCGGATCTAGCCAACCTACCTTAGCTGCTACCATCACTGCCGAGTAGGGGAATTATTGTATTTTTGGATAGAATAATGATGGAAGCAACCATGTTTTGGCCAGCAGCCTATGGTAACGAGATCAAAGCAGCCTAATAAAAAGCAACCAGCGGCGAGGCTCGTAACTCTTGATGTCGGCAAGCTGTACTACTGGCGGTATGTGGCTGTGGTATAGGAATCTTCCATGCAAACATGGAGCAGCTTTGGTTTAGCAAAACATCGGGTCTATTTGTCGAGGTGTCCCTCTGGTCCGGATCCCTGTCCGCTGCTATGTCCGCCGCCCCAGAGCTCTGCAAGGACCAGCCAGCGTATGTACTGGCTTATGGAGCCACACCTGGGATAAATACCAGGGGACTTACCCACAGAAGTGTAGAGTACCCAGGCTCTGTCAGCAACTCCGGAGGCCCATTACCGCTGTGTGGTAGTTGTCGAAACATCGTTGTGGTTTGTTTATTTTCCGACCGGGGGGAGTACGCACCATTCCAACGCGATCCGTCGCGCAGGTTTCATTCCAGCGGGGTTCGGTTCGTTGCTGCACGGAAGCGAGACCGCACCCTGGCCAATACAGACTTCCACTTGCTGCTTGCTCCACCATCTCCAGGAACAACGAAACGAAGTGAAAAGCGGTTAGTACCTACGAATTATGCTAACGCACCCTGAGCCCTTGAAGGAGGACCTCGTAAAGTCTCTACGACAGCCCGGTTCACTTTTATTTGAATTGCCCCGTCATGACTGGCTGACGCAGCCTATGAGCTGGCATGCAAATTCAAAGCAGCGCTCCGCCGTCCAAAGTTGCCTCAGCTGCGATGCAAGTCCGCCTGCAATGGCCCTTCCGCTTCGTGGACTGTATAGCCTTCACGGCTTTCCTTGATCGAGTAGCTTAGCACAAGGTTCGAGAGGTTTGGTAAAGCCACTGAATAAAATTAGAAAACTACCACAGAATGTAACGAGCATCTTGTACTACATTAACGTAACTGCTTGGTATGAATATGCTAATTGGTAACAATTGTGGGGGCCTGATAGAGACTCGTAAAATGTTGTATCATGATGGCGTCGCTCTAATATGTGAATAGTGTACTTATGTATGCTAACCATCAGCTCACCAGACCGCACTAAGTATCTAAAAGTGTTTGGAAATGTCCACAAGAAGATTCTAAAACCCCACCAATGATGAACATAGTGATAGACCTACTAGATTCGATTGATTGGGCACTCTGCAGGATATTCTTGTACTAGCCTTCAAGATCCACCTTCCCGCTGCAGCGCCATCAGATTCGGAACTCTTTCTGACCGCTTTGACGCCGTCCCCATTACCCTGGTTTGGGTACGACACAGACCAAGCTCGCTCCTGCATTACTGTGAAAGGCATTCACTGCTCACTTTGAGATTTTTGGAAGGTCTTTCCGGAAATTCCCAGGCTTAACTCTGGTTGAAAATTCCGACCCTATAAAAGGCGAAGTGTTGCAGCTTTCGAACTCAGTAGTCATGCAAGTCTTTGTAACTTGGCTCCGGGATGTTCAATTGTAAAAGCCTCCTGTTCTCATCTTAGTGGGGTATCAACGTATGAGCTAAAAGAGTTTTAAAAAAAGCTTTGAGGATACATGTTCGCAGGGAAGTGGGGTGCAAGAATTTCAATCATCGGGTCATCTCTCGCCAAGTTTCCTGATGTACATCCCATAATTGCGGTTAAAACTTTCCAGTGCACAGCACGCGCATGTAAATGTATGCAAGAAAGGAAGTGCGAATGCATGTATAGGTTCATGTACGTGTATCATGTATGTAAGTATACTTCTTCGTGCGAGGCAGGATGTATGTAGGTGCTGAGTTTACTGTACTTCCTGTTAGGCTCAGATCAAGATCGTGTGGCCTTCGATGTCGCAGCAGATGCAAGAACAATGTTATTCCTTGCAATTCGCCTAATCACCGTGAAAACCCGGAAAGGCCTACCAAGGAGGCGAACCGACCAGCTTTCAACAACGGGCGGTGCTCATGACCAAAGGAGAGAGAGAATCATCTTATGATACTGGGGCGAGACTAATCGTCCTGGTGGACTTGCACTAGAAACCAACGCTGCGGAGCATTTGGAGTACCTGCTTACAGTATTCTGGCTAGATATCGCACAAGCACATGGGAGCACCCTGTGAAGAAAATGTACTGCGCCACTCCAAGTACTAGCACCTGTTTTGGTGAGTTGTCTATGGTTGCCCCAAAGCCGTTGCTGCTTTTGCCATGACGGGTTTGGTAGGGCTGCTTGTTGTGTGCAGGGTGTGCAACTACGGCTTTGCTTGGCCAGGCTGCGTGAGGGCTAATTGCTATGATAGGTGTCTCTAAAGGGTATGGGGGAGGAGTACAGTAGGAGGACGAGGAGAAGTAGGGTGCCTGTAGGAGGAGTGAAAATGAATCAGGCCCAAACTGGCATCGGCATACTTGAGGATGGTTAATGGTATCGTACCGATGGCTAGATTGGAAGCTTATGAGTAGTGAGGCGAGGGAGTGGCGTTAGTCGATTTGCCCCGCAACCGCAACCCCACATCTCAACCTCAATTCCAGTGCGCTTTTCAGCTGGCACCAAGCCTCGTTCAGGCGACGTATAATGTGCTTTGCTAGCTGCAACCCCGATGATATGCTGCGTAGCCGCCTGAGTATGAGGTGCCTCTATGTCATGAAAGCACTGACTTTGAGCCCCCCCGATCAGATCCAAATTCGCTTGTGGCGAGAAAAGAGCATCAAATTCAGGAATCGTGTACACTTATAGCAAATGTAGTCCTCCCTGGCTCGAGCAAAACTTTCTAGACCTTTTAAGTGCCAATTGCAACAATCAGTCGATGAAGATGATCCATAGAAGGACAATTCATGGCATTTTTTGAATATGCAATAACACGGCCTGCTAAAGACTAGATCTACGTTCTCTGTGAATGACGGCTTCATGTGGCCCAATACGATCTGATGTCCTGATTGTGATCGTCAAGCTGTACTTGTGGTGAGTACCACATACTCTCTTATTAACGCCATGTGCAATGAATGCTTCCCTACATAGGACCGTCTGGGTTGGAAAGTTGGAATTACCACTCTATCCAAGTGTCCAAGATGTTTTTATCAACATTTACATTCGGTGTATCGAATAGCGTATTTATACAATGTTTAGCAAGTTTTGAATATCTTCTCCCTTCCGCGGTCCGACCAAAGCTGATAAATCATTATTATGTGAGCATTTCGGTAGATTTCTTTTCGGACATTGCACTTTTTCCCCAGGTACACTTCCCTGACCATTTCATTTTCATCCCTTGCCCCGCAATCGACTGCAAGCAGTCCACAAGCCCATTGAAGGATTTCGAAAGTCGTGCTAATCGAATATGGACTGAGTTTATATTACTCTAACGAGTAGTCTCGGCACTGTCTGATGAGTTCATACACGCCCGGTTGGGTATCCAAGCCTAGGCGAGGTGCTTTACGCCATCTGAGTTCGAAACGTGGGAACCTGGCGTGAGGCTTGCCGATACCCTAACTTGATTTATAACAGCCAACTACCTAACGACTCTCAATCGAGCCTAGCTGGAATCAAAGTGCATCCACAATGTCTCCTTTTACGCGGGCTGAGACAGCAGATTGACGGCAGCATAAAAGTACCCAGTTTTGCATAGCATCTATTGTGCCCTTATTGAACGAAGAACCGCCTTCAATTCAGCCATAAAAATCAACGTTTTCCAAGTGCTCTAGCATCTTGAAAGCCCTTGCTCATATGAATGCAGTCTAGTTGGTTATTGCTTTTTTTTGTCACTTATATTTTATTTTTATTTTTCCCCTTTGTTCCCAGGATAAGGCAGGGCTGATGAAAGTAAATCATTGAGAAGCAGTTACAGAATTAAGCTGCGATTAACAATTAAAACATTTATAAGGAAGTTGGGAAATTTCGGGGTACAATTGTCCATGGGACATAGTTTGGGGGGGACCAGGGGGTTGAGGGGAGTAAAAGGATGGGGAGGGATACCTCTACGGTACATCTGTGGAAGAAAATTTTGGTTGCACTACTGTATTGGGTAGAATCAAGAAGAAGCATGAAATCTCTGTGAGGTTTCGGCACCACTAGACTAGATAAATTGTTAGCAATGGATGTGTCCCATTGCCCAAGAAGGACGATCTCGAAAATAATAAACCTCGGAATCAGAGATTCTGGCTTCGAGAATACTCTGGCTTCTGAACAAGATGGGAGGAGGGATGGAAAGTCAATATCGTATAAAAGCAACTACCAAAGGCACGAGATGGAAAGTGCGAGTTTGTACCAAGACTATGTCGAGATGGACGGTACCGTGAAGAACAGAGACAGCATCGAGTCTGAGTTCCCTTAACAGGCTTATTCATAAAAGTACTTGCTTGGAATTAAGTATAGTACTTACATAGATCTTTGAAAGCTCTATAAGCAACTGCTGCTTTATACTCCCTCTTACTAGCCCAAACCCCTCTAGGACAACCACACATATCATGAAGTCTTCGTCCGGTTGCATATGAAGTCTCATGACGTTATGATCCCGAATCTACAAAGTAACTATAAGAAATTGATACTGTGTACTCGTGCGGTAAGGACCATTGTGCTAACCCGACTACGGTAAGTCTGCTGCCAGATTCTATTACCTGCAGCATCCTCGCACTACAAATCTTCTATTCGGATCTGGGATAAATTATTGCATGTTGCGCAGTCCTAGCAGACGGTGTCTTTGCTATTATTTCTTGGCAGCACACCGGCTCTTAGGCTGGGTACGAGAACAGCGCAGTCCTGTTCTCGTATGCAGTGTAAAGAGAAGGGTTGCCAAGCCGAATATTTAATTCTGCAACCCCGCAGAAAAATAATAGTCTGGGCACGAGAACAGCTCGACAGTCAGCGGAGAGGTTTAGCACCATCCCCGTAAGTTTTTCCCGTATTGTATTAGTAATCTTAGCGGAAACTCTGCAAATGAGAGGTTTAGCCAGAGGGTCTTGGCATGAGACTAGTTTAGCACCTACTTCCCGTTATCCCCCGTACCAACAATGCAACAAATCCAGCTGCCCTACCATGCACATGCACCTACAGCATTTACTCACAGTGGCTTATCTATAAGAAATTGGCAGAGAAAATGATTCAGACTTGCTGAAGCAGGTTCAGCTTGCAGAGGCCCTTTCTAGTCTTGGAGGCATGGCAATTGTTTGAATAAAGGTTACGGGGAAAATGGTGCTTCTGGTGTCTGTGAAAGTGGATCAAAACGGAAATTTGTAGGGCAGTTTTTCACGATAGGTATCAATCCTATACAAAGTTTGAAGGCAATCTGACTTGATTAAATGGTTGCGGGCATTGCTCAAAGATGTGCAGTTTTCCCAGCCTTGAATCAGACTACTAGTACCGCTTAGCAGTTTTCTCCGTGAATAAGGGAAAATTCTCCGAGTTTCATGTAAATAAAGCCACTGTTGTCACAGCAACGGTGTGGCGCAGCATTAGGGGCAAAGTTACGGGGATGTTGCTAAACCTCTCTAGGGGCGGTATTCAGCTTAGGTCCGGTCATCTATACAAAAGTTAAACCAGTTTCGTGTTTTTTCACGAAATAAACCCGGTCGGATTTTGCCACCAACTGCATAAATGTGATGCATCTTGTGGGCCGTGATGCAGTATTCAGGAACTTGCATGCACAAATTCTGGTGGCCCAAAACCGGTTTCCGAATTGACAAAAAAAGAAAAAAAATCCGATTTTCACTCAGACTACAGACTGGGATAAACTGGGACTGGATAAACTGGTTTGTCCGCCGGATTCCATTTTATATGGGGACAGTCTAATCTGAATACCTCTAGTGAAGAGGGAAACAGAATACGCAATAATTTATCCCAGACCCGAGTAACCAGACTATAGCGATCTTAGAGTCTGGGCACAAGAACAAGCAATCTCTTTGCTTAGCTAGTCCCGTTGGAGGTAACCTCGCCTGTTCTCGTGGCCAAACTAGACCTAGTCTGACTACTCTTGGTACTCACTATTACTAATGCGGATTACTCTTTTATTCCTATTCTATTTTTTTTTCCCGCTTCATTAGTATTCCAACAGAATGCAAGGAATAATTGGCTCTTCTCGACGGACGGTCATCTAGAACCTGTACAGTAAGTAGATGATCCGGGTATACCAGCAGATGCTCTGCACACGTCCTCCGCACGGGCTTTAGCGTGGCAGCAGGTGAAACAGAAGCCTACTGGAGTGTTGCCGCCTGGAGTGGCTTGGAGGCAGACATAGCCCGGTCTGGCGGACAAGAGACGGAGTCCCGGGAATAAGAAGTGTATGATACTCGAGTACTGCACTGCCGTTACTGTAGCATCGCTTTGCGTGATCCGCCGAACAGAATTCGAGGAACTCCAGGCGACGGGGCATGCGTCTTGGGTCTTGGGTCTTGCGTCTTGCGTCTTGCGTCTTGCGTTCTGCCCACGACATCCTGCCGCACGATGCCCCTGTGTAGCCCTGTAAGCGCGGCGCAAGGACGACTACTAGCAGCATATTGTCAGTATGATATGATACGCAGACGGCGCCCGGAGAGAAAGGCATCACGAGCCTCTCCTGAGAGCATCCATCCCGCTGCAATTCGTTATCCCCGCTGCGCTGCCCCCCTTTCCTTACCCCTCGCTCCTAGCCTCGCCTAGCGCGCACTCCACCACACGCGGAACGGTCGCCCGCGGCCTGACTGATAACCTGTCTGTAATTCCCGTAGAGATTTGCGTGTTTCGGGCATCTGGGCAAGAACACCCATCGAGTCGCTGTGACGGCAGGCGGCAGGCATCAGCCGCCGCCGCAGCCGCAGCACGAGCACCAGCAGCCGTAGATTATCGTCAGCCTCTGTGGTGACTTCCCAGCGATGCCATCGTGCCTTCCCCGTGCCTCCAACTAGAAACTTGTGCACTGCGACGGTACGCTTGCATTTGCAGCGGTCCCCACAGCCCGAGCTGCCGATAACGCATACGCGCCCCCTCGCGCATTATTCCTGACGTTGGGATTTTCTGGCACGAAGCGCTGTTGGGTTGCAGCTGTCCGAACCAGTGTGCCTTGGCCAGTCAGTCCATTTGCGCTCGCCTCCTTTTCCACAAGACAGCTGCCAAAGTAATAATAAGAAAAAAAAAGAAAAAAAAAAAAAGTAAAGGGCAGAAATTACGCAAAATTAGCATCTTTACTAAAGGAAAATAAGAAAAAGAAAAATAGGGCTAAGGATACGCTACAACGCTCCCTCCCCCCCCCCATAAATTTACATCTACGGAATAGCCCTTTCAGGGCGTCGTATTCGTGACTGGATCTGTGATTTGCTTCATCGTCTAAGCTAGCGTTTACGACGGCCGGAAAACTATCGCTATCCGCTGAACCCCATCAAGGGTAAGGTGTCCCCTACCTCAAGAGCACGACTCGTTGGGCTTCTGGAGCGCATCGTCTTAGGACGATTAGCTTGCAATCTTAGACGCCTTCCGGGGAGATGGCAACTGCGACTGCCGCTCACCATCACGATCTATTCACCAGGAACGCCGCAGCTTCAGGCAACGAAGTGGGGCAAAATCGATACCTGAACGGGAGTAGCGGGGGATACGGGAACGCAGAGAGTAGTGCTAGAGAAAGGTCTAGATCAAGGGGTGGAGCAGCAAATCGCAGTACGCAAACAGGCTCAGCTTCACAATACTCACATCACCACAGTCAGTCGATGTCAAACGGCGTCTCGAACTCTGTATACCAAAACGATATGGACCAGCCGAGAATGTATGTGCGGGCCCTCTACAGCTTCCGGAGCGACGACCCAACAAGCTTGAGTTTCAACCAAGGGGATTTGATCCAGGTACTTACACAGTTGGAGAGCGGATGGTGGGATGGAATTGTCCATGGGCAGCGAGGATGGTTCCCCAGCAACTATTGCGTGGTAGTGAACAGTTCCGATTACAGAGAGAACGGGGTTGGGATTTCGCCATTAGATGATTCGGATGACACGGAGGATGGCTCCTCGGGCGACGAAGGAGAAGATGAGGACTCTGATCGGGATGGAATAGGATCACCACAGCTGCCTATGGAGGGAA
Source organism: Kalaharituber pfeilii (assembly GCA_015179045.1). Taxonomy (NCBI): domain Eukaryota; kingdom Fungi; phylum Ascomycota; class Pezizomycetes; order Pezizales; family Pezizaceae; genus Kalaharituber; species Kalaharituber pfeilii. The sequence continues at coordinate 1,412,674 of WHUZ01000012.1, read as the reverse complement.
CCGATGACCGAGATGCAGATGAGGCGCTTTTCTGGATACCACAAGCAACACCTGATGGTCGGCTGTTCTACTTCAACACAAGGACAGGCGAATCGAGAATGGAATTACCTCTCGAAACACCCACTTCAACAACCGAGACAGGACCACGGGACCGTTCGAATTTTTCCGTGCCTGAACAGACTCGTCCCCCACCAGAGATGATGGCAGGAGGATACGAGCGTGAGGAGCCTGAGTATGAAGATGCCGATTCGACAACTTCAGAGCGTGAAGGCGAAGCCCTGTTTATCAGTCCTGGGAATGTTGTAAGAATCTCGGCATTACATCAGAGCAAGTTCAAACTGTATTCTAATATTAACTCTGATTATACATAGGATGACCCACGTCAATCTTTTATATCCGAAGGTTCATCATCACAGTCAGTTCGATCACGACATTCAGGCACATTCGTACCGGATAATCATTCCGAGAGGACCTTAGTGGAGAGTGGATCAGTATCACTTTCATCTCACAATACGATTGTCAACAACAGCCTATCAGCAGATATCCCGATGACGCAGCCAGAGAACACCTTTTCCAATCCAAGTGAACCGCAAGCTACAGTCAAGATCGCCGGCTCAAAGCCCAGCACAGCTACATTCTACAACGATAACATACCGACACCCACAACATGGGACGCACTTATTGAAGAAACTCGTTTGTCAATTGAGCGGTATCGCGACGCAATCAACAAGCGAGAGCGAGCAAAGTACGTTCGCCGGGCAGAGGATATCTCGGATATGTTACGACTGCTTATTGCTGCGGGGTCTGCAACAACGGATAATCATTCTGGCCAACCATCGATAATATCAACAAACAAGCCGCTCCACCCTCACTTTCGTCAGTTCATGGCAGCATTTTCAAAATTGGTTCTGTCATCTCACATTGCAAGTGCTGATTTCCCTCCTCCTGATACTGAGTCTAAGTGCTTGTCGGAAGCTGAAGAGGTACTTTCCGGAGTATTTCGGTTTGCTGAGGTTGCAAGAGCACAAAGGAAAGATGTATTACCAAGGTTAAAGCCTGGTTTTGTAGTTGGAAGCAGCATTGAAGATGGTTGGAATAATCATCCTCATACTGAGCCTATCGCAACAACATCCCAACTGGATCATAATGCATCAAATGGGGCTGCTGATGGGTTGGTAACAGTGGATAACAATTTAAACAACAAACTTGAAGAACTGAATAGTGTTGTGCGACCGGCTCTTCGACGATTAGAAGCCTCGCTAGAATCCTCTGACTCATTGGCAACACCTTATTCTCAAAGTGTTTTGTGTAGTTATGTTACCAGTGCTGCTATCGGCGTGGTGGATGCGCTCAAGCAGTACTTCCATATGATAGATCGCATTGACTTACAGCCATTCACTCTACCAACTCGGAGCCCTAGTTATGAAGATGTTGTCAGTCAGAAACAACGGTTATATGACTCCTTTGCGGATCTTGTGATGGCTTGTCAGGCTCTGACTTCGCCTCTCGCTGATGAATGGACTTACGTTCGAGGAGAATCACTTGATGACCGTCTCACCACAATCCGGGTTTACATCAAAGAAGTCGAGACTGGAATCCAAACACTTGCTTTTTCAGTCTCATTGCTTGTGGGGGAAAGAGATCTCAGACAGCCACAGGCGGAGGTGAAGAAAGAGGATTGGAGAAAAACCTCATCTGATGTTGTTGACAATCAAAATCGCCCGTTGGGTGCCCATGCACGTACGCAATCTCGGCAGAATCATCCGCGAATAACTTCTATGGTTGGAGAACGGCCTGGAGCTAACTACGAAAAGGGTGGTGGGGAGTCTAAGCTCAAAAGGCATTGGGGAATTCAGCCACAAGTTACAGCAGAGCCAGCAGAAACACCATGGTTCCTCGGTTGTGATTATGATCATGAAATTCTGTACGGAAAGAAGAAAGAGGTCAAGGGTGGCACGCTGGTGGCTCTTGTTGAGCGCCTGACAAGGCATGATATACTTGACTCGAGCTTTATCAGCACTTTCCTCCTTACCTACCAATCTTTCACTACAGCTGATGAGCTTTTTAATCAATTGGCCCGTCGATTCACCATTCAACCACCTCTTAATCTTACCCCTGCTGAATATGAATTATGGGTGGAAAAGAAACAAAAGCTCATCCGAGTGCGTGTACTAAGTGTGCTCAAGCAGTGGATGGAAAGTTATTGGATGGAGAATGACGATGATGCGGGCAAGGATCTTCTGAGGAGGATCCACACATTTGCAAAGGATGTTATGTTGCCACATCTTGCTGGAACATCCAAACTTATGGAAGTTATAGAGTCGCGTATCAAGGGAATTGCACCTGATAAGAAGATGGTTCAGAATTTTGGACAAGCCCCTCCACCAATATTACCCAAGAACATGAAGAAGCTGAAATTTTTGGATATCGACACGATGGAGTTTGCTAGACAGTTGACCATCATAGAATCTAGAGCCTATCGGAAGTTGAAGCCAACTGATTGTCTGAACAAGGCATGGAGCAAAGACAAGACATCCATGGATGGATCAGAGCCAGCGTCGAATGTTCGCAGTATCATTCTGCATTCTAACCAGCTAACAAATTGGGTCGCTGAAATGATTCTCACACAAACTGATGTGAAGAGGAGGGTTGTTGTGATTAAGCATTTCATTGCTGTTGCTGAGGTATGTATTGGCTTTTGCGTTTTTGATAGCTGGGTTACTAACATCGTGATTTTGTAGAAATGTCGACAACTGAATAACTTCTCAACACTAACGTCAATCATCTCTGCATTGGGAGCTGCGCCTATTCATCGTTTGAAGCGTACTTGGGACCATGTCCCAACACGCACCACTGCAATACTGGAGAACATGAAGGTCTTGATGGGCACAACTTTAAATTTCAATGAGTACCGAGAGTGTCTACACCTTGTCAATCCTCCCTGTGTCCCCTTCCTTGGTATGAACATGACAATCCTGAATTTATATCACTGTGTTATCGGCATTACTAAGATGTGATTTTCAGGTGTCTATTTAAAGGATTTGACCTTCGTCGCCGACGGTAACCCAGACTTTATCAAAGGCACCGAACTTATTAACTTTGGTAAGCGCGCGAAGACAGCAGCTATTATCCGCGAAATTCAACAATACCAATCAGTCCCGTACCCGCTTCAATCTATTCAGGAGCTTCAAGACTACATTTTGCAAAACATGCAAGCTGCCAAAGACGTCACTGAGATGTTTAATGTATCTCTAGCATTAGAACCTCGAGAGAGGGAGGACGAGAAGATTGCTAGGTATGTCTCGTTACTACGTATTTGATTCCCTGACTATGGAAACAGATTACTAATTATTTGCTTTTACAGATTACTTCAGGAGTCCGGATTCTTATAAGCGAGCATCATCGTTGCGGACGTGAGCAACACGCTAGACTGTACTTGTGACCAAGCACATACATAAAACAAACATAAACAGTATAAAAAAGGAGGCGCTTTGTGGTTGGTTGTTGTCGTTGCCGTATGGAATAGGATGGGACGGGTGTGTGGGAAACCTCAATATCAACTTTGGAAAATTGGTAAATCATTGGGATTATAGGGCCTGTTTGCATATCATGAATTCGTACTTTTGCTATTTCATTCTCTGTTCCTTTTTCTTCTCTCTTCATTTCATTTCATTTTTTTTTTTCTCCTGCTTTCTTCTATGCCATGTATCCGGTCATGTGATCCCCCCAAGTTTTCCTGTGCTTTTTTTCGTCTTTTTGTGCGGAATCGTGTGTTTTGATAGGAATTCAGATGTATGGATTGTGTAACCCATTTTTTTTTCTCGCTATTTTTGTTGCTTATAAGTATCTCGTGTCCTTTTCTTTCCTCCTTTTCTTTTTCTTTTTCTCCCGCCATTACCTTGTTCCTTTTCTTTTCGTTTCCTATACTACACTGATTCTAGTTCACTTTTATCTTTCCGTGCAATTCACAGAAGTATACACACCAGGAGGTGGTCTGGGGGATAGCGCGTTGTGGGGGATCTGAGATGCGGGGACGCGGGCGTGAACAATGTGAGGGATTGAGCAGTTGAAGGAGGGTGTGGAGAGGGGGGGAGTTTACTGAAATGTGGGGGGCAGGGGTGTACGTGCTTTGTATGCTGTTTTCTGTAAGAATTGAAATTTGTTTTGCTTTTACATGTGTGAGTGCGTTGCTCTGATGTTGGGATTTTAAGTAACTTGAGTAAAATATGAAGTACAAGAAATGAGAATCTGGGAAAAATGAAGCGAAAGTCGAATTAATTATCTGGGTAGTTTCTGGTTTTTCTTCGAGAGGGTGTGGAAGAGGACATAGGTATGTGGGGAATGTGACAGTGAATGAACGAGGTAAGGTACATGGATAGGTGTCGTAATGTCCGAAGCAAACGCGATGGTAGGATCGTTGAAGTGCATGCATATATATTCCGAGCCCTGACAGGAGAATTCCCACAATATATAATATGCACTTACCTTCGTATTAACCCCTTATCATGCGACTCTCTTCACTGCGCAATGTGCCTCTGACATATAGGTGTCATGACGTGACTGTTAGCTTGCGTCCTTCGTAGTTCTTCCTTCTATATTCCTCCCTTCCTCCCTCTCCCCCCCACCCATTCCACCCTCTTCATATACAAGAGAAACAAACAAACAAACAAACAAACAAAAAAGTGCGTCTCCCCCATCTCCATTAACAGCAATCCATCCCCGCCTTATAAACTTACACAGCCCAGTGTATATAGTATCCGTATTGTTTGTGAGCAAGCCTTCATTTTAGGTTACAATTTGAATCATTGAAAACCATTACCCTCATTTTTACTAACCAATTTCTTCCTTTTAATGCATACATGTATGACTGTCCCATCTCATGATCTTCTGCATCGATGTTACCTTTGCTATCAACGAACAGCGTACCCGTACACTACATGCTAGACGGAAAGCTGGAGGGGTGGATGAGCCAAGGGGCGGGGGGGCTTGCATCTACTAGTTTGGACACACCTTCCTACCATTTTTAGGACGATGCAACAACTAGGTATGGATCATTATATAATTCTGTATATGTTAGTACTCCCACCGGACAGTTATAAGTCTTGTCTACAACATGACTTGGCGCATCACATAACTTGACCCTCCTCATGGGGGGGTAAGCAACTCTAATAAGGTAAAAAGTGTGGAGAAGATTCAATTTCCCTTTTCCCCAGAAAATATATATATGTAAGTCATGTTAAAGAGCCAATCCAATAGCCCATATACACAATAAGAATCCAAAAAGAAACCCTACATAACCCTCTCAGCCAATCAAATCATCTTGAAGGAAATGCTAAGCGGTGCTCCATCCTTTTCTCCAGACTGTAACATTGTCTCAATCTAAACCCGACAACAATATCCTATTAGCTCCCAATCTCATTCACTCTTATACAGACAGCACACACACAGGGTAAGAAGAGGGAAGGGCAATATGGTTAACACACCAATGCCAAATCATTATACGCCAACTCTGGCCTCTGCCTCGGATCAACCTGCGGCCCACCAGCTTGGGTCAAACTCGCCGCAAACCCTTCAATCTCTTGCTTGACCCCCGTCTTATCCTCAGGGAATTCCTTGACATGGTCTACGGTGCCGTTGGCCTTCCTAACTGTTACCTTACCGCCACCAGAGACAGTGACACTACCGCTCTCAGCTCCGACGGTAAAGTCAAATCTGAGGACGGTGGTACCGAAGGAAGCGGAGAAGAATCCAACGACACCGGATTTCAGTCGGAGAGTGGCGGAGACAGTGTCGACGGGAGGAAGGTGTGGTTGGAGTTGTGTGGTGAATGCAGATATGCGGGTTATGGGGTCCTCGGTAACTGAAGGAAGGAGGGAGAGAAGGCCAGCGGTTTGGTGGACACCGGCGTCAAGCAGGAAACCGCCTTGGTGTCCGGGTACTCTGCGCCATTCAGTTTCTCGAATGCAGAAAAAATGTCAGTCACCATTTCAAGGTAGTCGACTATCGTAAGAAGGCATTACCATAGTATTTTGTTCCTGGCCGAGTCTATGATAGAAGAAACCAACTTTAACTCTAATTCTACTGGCGTTTCAGATAGAGGGCAAATTCACACTTACCATCCCACCAGTCTGGACGCTGAACGTCAATATCCTTCCCAAACCTTCAATCACCTTCCTTCCGTATACCCAAGCCTCCATGAAGCGGAAATTCTCTGCCACTCCCCACACGGGCTTTCCCTCTGGGAAGTTTGCAGCATACCAATCAAGCAGCTCCTGGGCGGACTTGAGGTCTGGGGCAATAGGCTTCTCGCTCAGTACGTGCTTTCCTGCATGTAGACATTTCTTGATTATTTGTGGCTGAACGAGAATGGGGAGTCTGGGCAATGATTAGAAATATTAGCATGTGGCTTTATTGCATTAGGCCATGGAGGATACCGTACGCAATGAGTACTGCATCCAGGTCCCTCCTGGCCAGCAGATCATCCAGCTGTTTCCCAGCCTCTGAGTCGTCACTGTAGATATCGTATTTTTTACCGTCGGCAAGCTTCTCCGCAGAGAGACGAGTACGGGAGTAAATAGCAAGCAGGTTCCACGAAGGAGAGGACACAATTGCAGGCTCGTGCTCTTCACGAACGAAGATGCCTGAGCCCAGGATTGCGACATTGAGGGGAGCCATTGTGTAGTAATTGGTTGGTTATCACAGTATTGGAGAACGAGAGACTGTGGGGCTTCTGAGGATTGTGAGTGACAGCGACCAGGCACTTAAAAGCTTAGCCTGCGTAACAGATCACTCGGTTCAGCCTAAGAAATCATTCGCAGCCCTTAAATTGCTATCACTTATCTCACTTCTCAGGTGTACGTGGAATGAGAAATTTTTTGACCCGTGGGGACTCTTTCAGAAAGAGTGGAGTACTAGCTATCGAGTCATAATATGGGGCGCAATTCACAGGTCATCAATTTCAAGTTAAGTACAAAGTAGGATTGAATTGGCCAAGTTACGGGATGCCGTACCCATCCGATCCATGTAAAGTGCATTGGTGCCATACCACGATGAGATGTGGTTGAGTCTCCACTTCCCAGACCGCTGGTGCAGGAGTTTTAAATTTGATGTTGAGGATTGTCGTCTTGCAGCTCTGATATGCAATGCACTGTTCTGTCATCATACTTGAGATCTACTTGAATTTACCCCACCATGGCAGTTCACTGATATATGCGCTGAAGTATGGTATATGGTCTATTATCACGTTTCGAGAAAGCAGGTTTTCTTACATTGTTTTCAGGATTTTTGTTTAAAACCGAGGATTCTTCGTTTTCACTAAAGTTGGGTATATCTGTCGCTTGACGTTCTGTATCTATCATAATGCAACAAGCCATGTGCCTCAGTAACAAGTGCAAATAATTGACGTTTCATGGTCCTGTCACGTGATTGAGCCAGAAACGTTCATCTTCTAAGAGTTCAGATTTGTTCTTTCCAGTACTCGACGATTTATGGTATACAATCAATTTCATGTGGTTTAGTTCCCCCATTGTTATACCTATTGATGATGAATCTACTTCCCAATAGTCAAAAACAAACGGTCTCCGCTAAATTATTAGAAAGGTTAGCCAGTGAACTTCAGTGGGGTTACAGGGAGAACTAACATATCACCAACACCTGGATAGATCATTCCTTTGCTCTCCAGCTTCTCATCCACTCCACCCACGAACAAATGTATTCCTTTGCCCCCGCTCTCTGTCGCTGCACGTCTCACTCCCTGGTCACTACCTATAATACTAACTACCAGTATCTTTTCTACACCCCACTCTCTGAGCGTCTGAATTGCTGCTTCGGCCGTGCCACCGGTAGCAATGACGGGGTCAAGAACGATGGCAATATCGCAACTTGATGCATTGCTCGAGCCAGGCGCAACGTGCGTGGGGAGATTATTGTAGTATTCGACAGGTTGCAGCGTAGTCCTTTCCCGGAACAATCCAAGGTGATGAACTGGCACATAATCGGGAAGGATGCTCTCAAAAGCTAGGACAAACGGTATTAGATTGTCTTCCATGTCCTTCAGTAAGAGCCAAACAAACCTTCGACCATAGCAAGCCCAGAGCGGAGAATTGGTATCAATGCAATGCTCTTTGGGGTAATTGTCTCCACAGGGAATTCGGCACCAAGCGGTGTAATATCCTATTGCCATTAAATCGGGCCCTAAGTTAGAGAAGCTCACCACCAACTAACTGATGCAGTCTCCATGCGCTCTCACACTACACACTGCCTAGCTGTTGATTGAAGCGAACAGATGCACGAGGCATCACTCTAAATTTTGGTAAAGGTGAGCTTACAGTTCCACTCTGCTCCACGCTCAATACGCTCCGAAGAGCATCACAAGCAAGAAGCAAGCTTATTTCCTTGACCAGTGCCCTTGTCTGCTTTGGAGAGGCACTGGATGACCGTAGCTGTGCCAGTTTAGCCTTGACACATGGATGGGTAGAAACTGTGATATTGGCCGGTAAAGACATCTTAGTGAATTGGTAAGATTTGGTCCGCCTTTTTATTTTATTTTATTTTTTTCAGTATAGGTGGGCTCTGAGTATTTGTCGACTGGAAGATGGGCAGGATGAAGTTGAGGGACGGAGGTGGGTAGGGTGCAGGTATGCACCTGGGGCCAGCTGCTCGCTGGAGGATAAAGCTCAGAGCTCCGATACATCGTACTAGCCGTTACCGGAAACTGGAATCTTGGTCCCCGCATCGGAGACAGCTGGTCGAATGAGGGATCTCACCGCGTTCTTTGTTGGAACTCACCTAAGCACGAGACTACTGTACGCATCCAGTGGTATCCTCTGGGATCGCCAGTATTCGAGTACCCAATGGACATACAAACGAGACTTGTCAAGATACATAACAACAAAACCCGCTAATGAATAACTTAGTAGTGCACGGGACTTTGCATACTCTCAGGAGCAAGGCACGGCAACAGAGGCCGAAGCAGATCATGGAACTCTTTCAATCCATGCATGGTAAAAAAAAAATATGTATCTATGCAAGTGCTGCGTTTTGATAATAGTGAATATGATTAACCAGATCAAATGAATGTAAGACAGCAAGTGAAAAGTATTCAGTGATGACAATGAGTGTATCAGGTATTTGTGATCAACCAAGTAGATACATCTATCAACAGGCATGTGCGTGAGTTAAACAAGATCTAACAATAAAAAAACAGAAACATCATATCTCTCACATGTCACCCTGGCTTGATAGTTTCTTCACTCCCGGTTTCAATAATCTATATCTGAGAAAAGGAATATTATAGTATGTAGGAAATGTAATGATAGAAAGCGTGATTCCAGAACGCCTGATTCTATAGCTGATATAACAGCGGATTTGAAGGAAGCTGACATGAAATGGGTTAATTAAACTAAATGTAAAACTGGGAGTAGAATGGCAACAGATAAGAAAGTTGCCTTCACGTAGATGGCTGTGACTACCTCATAGTTGTTAAGTGCCTCCAAACATTTTCTTTCCTAACAATAAACGGCTTTTTTTCTTGTGACTTTCTTCGGTATCACCGTCTATTCCCTCACGGTGCCTAGCATGTATGGCTAGTTGTGAGAGATGGCGACTCAAGGTATTATGGAAAAGACCATGTTTATCTTCATCCTCTTGCCCAACTTGAGCATCAGAAGCAGTGCTCGTATTGCTACTAGATGATAGTCCGGTTGAGGATGATGTTGCCGGTTTCGGCCCATTTCTACTACTGAGTGTGGAACGGGAAGCCGCCATAGAGCGACTAATTGTGAGCGGGTCACCAGGAAGTGCCATGAAATCTGAGGCAAGACTGGGGTCACTGTCCTGCCTTGGGGTAGTGGTTCCTATGGCGGAATTATTTGCCATCATACGAACCAAATTCGACTGCTGCCGTGTTGGTCGAAGGTTTGTAATCTTATTTTCAAGTATAGCACCTGTATGTGAAATCAACGCTTTCATAATATCTGAACCAGGATATATATCAGTACTGATAATAAAGGTAAACTATTAGCCCATGCACATACCCTTCTTCAACCTTAAAGCAAGGTCAAGATTTGACCAAGTTTTATTTCTGTACTCCAGCATTGGCATTCTGAATACGAACTCATGAATATCTTCGATATTGCGATCACCACGGCCCTATATTCATAGTTAGCAGGGTAGGAAAATAATGTATGAGTGGATGCATTGGAGACCTTGTAGCTGAGGCACAAGACGACGCTCGGTATCTTAATATATGCGAGAGTCATGTAGTTTGATGCTCGAGACATCATTTGACTAAGTTCATCCGACGGTTTCTCTTGTTGGCCTTGGCTAGAGGAACGTTGAAAGATATTTCTCCTTTTTTTCTCTTGGGTTGCACCACCTGTGCTTGCAAGGTGTTGGAGATTTGGTAATGCACTCTCATTTGATCGTCTTGACTTAATTGTGAGTGTGTCGCTTGCCATGTTGGTAGTGCTTTGTGTCCTAGATGGTATAAATGATCGGATAGATTTCTCATAGCCCGAGCCCAGGAATGATGATGACCTACTGGAATAGGAGGTAGCAGGGCGTTCTGGAAGAGTTAGATTTGCCCGCAATCGACCATCTCCAGAGGAGCTCAAGCCAATATGTCTGTCGTCCGTCGGTGAATATGTTTGGCCCTCATCCTCACTTTCACTGCTTTCATCATCACCTTCATCACCAGCGAGCGGTTTATGGTGTACCATAAATGGGGAGATTGCGCCATTCTCTGGCCCACCGCTGCCAACTCCGGGGAAAATATACTCGAAGATTCGCTCTCCGATTTCTCTCTCGAGTTGAATTTTCAATGGAAAGAGATTGACCTCAAAATGATCCATAATCGGGATGCCAGCGATTGCCTCAAGCATATGCCAATAGACGCGCAGAATTTTCGTTTGGCGGATCTCCGGAAGGGTGCGCACTTGATCGAAGAAGGGAGCAATCATTTCAGGGTAAACAGCATTCGGAAGTTGATTATATCCTTTCATCATCTCAACTTCCACAGTGTTGAAATTGGAGCCATCGGCATTGTCGACGCGTGAATAGACAGCGTTTGTCAAGCGAATATCAACCAACGGTTCATTGTTCTCTTTGAGTAAATGCCAGATTATTTCTGAGGCTGAGAGGTACCACCGAAGAACTCCACTAGAATGTGACCCCTTATCTTCATGTCGACGCTGTGCAGTAGTGATCGCTTTCATCATGAAGAATAGCTCATCTTCGCAGCTATTCAAATCATTGCCTAGAGCTATACTGTCCATCCATCCTTTGTCGTCCAAATCTCGAGAGTTTATATCAAAATACTGTTTGATCTCTTGGAGCTGGTTAATTCTGTTTTGTAGACATTCCACCATCTCCGGAGCACCGCGAAGATCGCTAAAATCGGAGGCCAGCATTATCTTCTCCAGCTTTTCACTTCTTAATTTTTCTGCTGGCTCCGTATACAACAAGAGATCCAAGACTATGATGTACATAGCAAAGTACTGAGAGGAGTCGCAAGAAGCTTGAACCTTCGGAAACTCAACCCATACATGGTCCACCCTTCGCTCAACATCCACTGGCCCACCTTGCGCTGAAAATGCGCTTTCGTCCTGGCCGTTCACTTGGTCACTGTACTTGAGCCGTAAAGAGTTATGTTTGTCATATCTGAGTGTAGCCGATGTTCTCTCAACCACTCGGGAGAATCCGACAGGATTATTGCAAAAGTCGAACATACTCTCGAGAGGCACCCAAGGAGGCCAGGTTGTGCCAGTAGGGGCTCCGTAGCGGTTGGCGGAGTGAAGCCATCTCGACTGGGCAATGAAATCCCGTTGATGGCAGACGAAGAATTGTGTATTATCCATGTTAAGAGAGAATCGGCGCTGTACTAATCCACTGACTTCGTCACCTAATCTCTGCTTATCCATAATGGAAACTACTTTCAATTGCATTCCTTGTGTGGAGACTAGCACCGCAGCACTCTTGTTTTTCTCACTTTGAAGCTGTATTTGTGGAGCAATGAGGCGCACATGATAGCTGTTTAGCGGGAGATAGTCATCAGAAACATCATGTGCAAGATCATCTCTCGCAATACTGCTTTCCCCATCCAAAGTCTTCGAACCGCTCAGCAAGCTTTCATTAGCAACAACGAACTTCACAGGGTCATCAAGTAGTTGTTGTAAACGGCTCTCGATGGATTGTGAATCGCTTGAAATTGTTGAAGATGGTTGCTGGCCTGTGGAATCAGTGGATTGACTTGTCTCTCCTTCATGCTTTTGCTCCTTGACAATATCAAGGATAAATTTGATAGCTCGCCGCGACATGTAGTAGACAAACCCACGACGCTGGTTGACTTGATGAATATACCTAATAATGATGTTTCTCAGAGAATTGCTCCACTTTGCTTGCATATTATGCACAATGAAGCGATTGTCAAAATCGTTAGTATAGTCTGCGAATGGTGATGATTCCATTCCAAGAACTTCTGAGTCAATACTATCTCTACCATTCTCACTCTGTTCGGCCTGGTCGGAGGTAGAGCCTGCATCGCTACCTTCAAGTTTCTGTGACATCCGTCGGAGCATAGTCTGAAGAAAGCTTATTTTGTCGAAGAGAACTGAGCTTTGTTGGATTAAGTTTTGGGACTATATATCTATGAGTATTGATAGTTGATATATGGAAAATACACACACCTCTGTCTTGAGCTCATCATCATCAGGTCTCTTAGCAATTTCTCTTGCCAGTTCTTCGAGTGCCTGCTTATTTTTGTTCACCTGGTAGTGAACTTTCTCAAGACGAGATTGAACTATGCCACATTGTATTTCTCGCGGATCTGGGCCACTGTCAGTATCGCAATGCCGATTCCAGGGCTTCATCACTGACCATTGTTTTGTGACATAATACAGTCATGTGTCGGCTCTTGTCCAAAGGTACTTGGTCTGTCACTGTCATCAACATCAGGACCAGAGTGATCTGTCTGACGAAAATACGTAAATCGCGGCGTGAAAGCTAGTGGTAGTATCATTGTTTGCGGAGTTTTGCTGGTCGGCAGCACCGAATCAAGCTCCACGAAGTCATCCATATCAACCCAGGAATAATCACCATCTGGAATTGTAAATTGTGATAGGTCCCCTGAAAAGCGTATGGTGCCTGCCGCAGATGACATTGGCTCTTCCACTGCTTGTTTCAAGTCTGCTACTGTTGGCTCTTCGATTGTGGCGGAGACAGCTCGAATGTCGGCAGAATGGAAATCAAACTCTGCTTGGTTAATCTTCATACCAAAGCTCTTCCTTTCCAGATTCAGCCCCTTTATTGCTGTTGTAGTCTCTTCTCGCCTCATGTGCATGTCAAATAGAAAGCTATCAAGTTTCACCTTTAGTCCGGTAGCAGCCATCTTATTCGAATCGTCAGATAGCTTATGTCGATAAATGTGACTAATGAAGAGTGGAGAAAGTAGCAGCTGATATTTTATCGTTGCAAGGTGCCTCCCGAACTTCTTCGCCGATTTCTCAGGACCCGGCCATAGTGGACCTTGACGTATCGGAAGAGACATATTACCAGCAAATAGAGAGTACCATGCGTAGAAGTGTGTAAAGAATCTCGGAGTGAGATGAATGGTATTATAGCTTGCAGATGGCTTGCTTCCAGCTAGAGACCAGTCCCGGTCGACAGGTGAAATTACTGCTATAGACAGATGAAGATAATGACTTCTGAAGCCTCGAAAAGCGTCATAAACCTAAGAGAGTCAGTGAATGAAAAACCAAAAGATATGAATTGCACTGACATCTTCTCCAGAAGCTGGTTTGGCATATTCTGGCGTCTTCAAAGCAACTTCATAATGAGGTTTGAAGCTGAAAGATCGTTTTCTTGTTTTCCAATCCCCGGAACCCCCAATATCCTGCTCAAACATAAGGCCAATTAAGAAGCGTACTCTTCCTGCAAGTTTCATGATCACTTTCTTGAACAAGGCGCCCTCTTTATAGCTACTGGAGCTTGCAACACTCTGATCCTCGCTAGGTATAACTTCAAGTTCATCCCGCGCTTGATTGTTAAAGTCTGGAATTGCGAGTAAAAATTCCTCTGCCTCAAGCTGCATAAATTTCTTTGGATCCTCGCTCCGAGCAATATCCCAGCAGACATCCCCTCTCCAGCAAAACACAAACCCCGCGCCATTCCCAACAACTTTATAGGGGTCACGAGAGCCTATATTCATTAGCACATACATAAAGTTTTCACATATAGGATAGAATACCTTTGATTGTCAAATGGACGTCTCCGTCGCCTTTCCATTTTATGTTGACTCTTGAATGAAGCACCAAGCGTATCTTATCCCAGAATCCCGGCCTCTCAGACGGATCAAGATGCGGTTTGGTGAACGTTTCAAAAACCATCATCATATCCTGAATAGCGGGTTGATATGAGGTACACCATGTGATACGCGTAGCATAGGCAGTGTTGATTGCGATATCAATATCCGAATAAGATTTCACAGCGGAAACTGTTCTGTGTACATCAATTGCAAATCCAGGGCGGCGTGCACTTATTCCTTCGTTTGGAGGGACGATATCAACACGTACGTGTCTCATGGACGTATGGTCCCTTAATTCTTCGGCGACAACAAAGTCAGCCTTGAGGCTCCATGAAGCTGCTCGAGTAAGTTGATCAGGTCTAATTTGTGGAACATGGATGAAAGGCAGAGGATAATCTCGCAATAATATTTTGGCTTCTCCAAAGTTAAGTTTAATACTTATGGGAACCAGCAGTGAAAATTGAGTGTCCTCTGGTAACCCTTTCCCAACTGTGTGTAGAAACTTTGGAAGCTCAGAGAGAGGAAACGAAGGCTTGTCTATTACCAAGTCCACATCATGAAAATAGCCCGCCATTAGAGATGGTCTATTTGGTAAGCTAACGATTGGCTCAATCTCTCCGATGTCCGGAGGTATGTCATCTGTTCCCCAGAAGCTTTTTCTTTTCTCTGCTATTCTCTGAGCCTGTTGCTCCTGTGCCCATTTGATTCTTCGAATCCATGTTGCAGAATTGTGTTCATTAAGCTTTCGGCGTGCCTCTTCAATTGATACAGCCGCTGCTTCTGATGGTTCAATCGCACTTTCTGGATCATATCGCATCTGGCGTTTTCCAGTTGTTGATGAGGCTCGCGGGCGTGAATTTGTTTCCGCGGTTGGTGGATCGGGCTTCAATGACTTGCTTCTGCCTCTAAACCGTGATCGCTGTTCGCCATAAGTCATGCCTGTATGTGACCTTGACGCAGCATATTCAGTGGACCTGCGTTGCTCATTCTCTCTTATTTTCCGCGCCTTAGCCTCAAATGCAGCCTCACGAGCCAGTCTCATCTTTTGCTCGAGCAATCCAACGCGGTAGATCAAGCTGAGCTGGGTCTCAAATGGGTCATCCTCAAGCTCAAAAAGAAGAGCCTTCGTTCTTAGGGAGAGCCGTGGAACACGCTTTGGCCCTTCTGCCGTCTTTTGTAGAATATATTCGTTTGTTCCGGTTTTGAAGCGGTGATGCATTTGTTGACATGCTTTTGCCGCATTAATGACGTTGTCAGTAACTTTGTATAAAATAAGCTGATGGGGAATGGCAAGCCGAATTGCATCCGCAGTGAGATCAATGGATTTCTCTTCCAAAAACCCATTTGTAGTCTTTCGTCTGGCTTCCTTGAAGTCCACCCTCATTTGACGTAGGCTGACCAATCGAGCCCAAGACCCCTTCACCGTCGGACTGTCGGAATACAACCGCATCCCCTTTGCTTTGAGGTAAGGAAAGCCCCATTTCTGGCGACCTGTTTCTAGCCCAAACACCTCAAACATCATCGGCGGATCTGCTGAAAAAGTTGCCTTTGCTTGGAAGTGGTCGATTTGTACATCAATGCTTATAAACTCAGGCATGGAAATAGGGCTCTCCATCATTTCAACAGCGAACTCACTCCATGCACTCAATGAATGGAGATCAGATGAAGGGGAGTGTACCTGCGGAGCTCGCGCTCCTAAACTTGGTGACCTAGCGGGTGATCTTGGTGGCGATCTTGGATCTTTCGTATCTGTAAATGCCTCCTTCAAGACTTTTGCGGCGACGATTACGCAGTAATGCCGGTATAGCGAATAATTGAACATGAAGGTCTTCAAACTGGCGGCAATGTTCAGTGATTGTCCCTCCTGCTCAGTAGAAGTGGTGAAGCTCGTATCAAAATGAGGAATTTTGAGGAAGGGATCTTGCTCCCATGTGTCATCTTCCACCATATAGCACTCCATGCCTTGAAAACTAAATCTCATCTTCCTTCCATCGGTTGGGTTTTTTGAGTATTTCATATATTTGATATGTCCCAGGGCTTCTTCGGGGGATAGAGCTCTAGAGGCAGCGCGTCGTCGTGGAGGAGGTTTGTTTAGACCATCCGGCCTCTGGCACTTATAATCAACAGTCCAGGAATCCAAAACAAATGCAGCTCCACGGACAGCTTCGGATATTTCATCATCTATTCCCGCAACCTCGACGCTGAAATCTCTCCCTTCTAGGCTAAATTCATTCAGCCACAGTGGAAGGCGTCGTACGATATTTGGCGTCTCACTATGTTGTGTTGTGTATAGCTTATCTGGCTTTACATCACGGTGGAACTGTCCAACCATTTGCTTAATGCCCTGCACAATTTCTGGCTTGACTAGTCGTATGATGAAGGTGTCTAGATACGCCGTCGCGTTGACATGTACATCGGGCGAAGCGTGTGCTTGGGCTCGAACATCGAGGGTCTCGGTTTCCAGGAGATCATGCTTCTCCCCTGATGCTGACTGATAGTAAAGACAGTGCGATGCAACTCTGAGGGATGAATTGAAGGAGTAGTGTGAGGGGCTACCATCTGTTGAGTGTGAAGACTCAATATCAGCTGAAATGGAGGAGAAAGATGATATCAACATATCAATCTTGCCAGCCTCACGATCACTTTGTTCCCTCGGTGGTAATACGATGCGAATTACCGGTTCATGAATAGAGAACTTTATATTAGCCTTGGGTAGTAATTTTGATATGAGCTGTGTTCTCTTTGTGGCGGAGTTGCTATGTTTCGGCTTCGACTGAAGCATAGCTAGCACGATTGGCAGATGCCGTGGCTCAAGGTCAACGGACGGTGATGTCACAACAACGGTAGCAAATAGGATGTTAGTATTGCGGTCAGAATCAGTTTCAACCAATTGGATTGTCTTTGATGGTAAGGTCGTTCTAGAAGTCATGGTGACCATAGGCATATATACCAACTTGTCCTGATTTCCACGACCATCATCAATGCTGATGGAGATGGATATTGCTGCCAGAAGCGCCTGGTGGGCAACGTCTTGAGGAGAGAAGTACCTGAAATCAAAATTAGCAAGATAATAATACTTTGGGCTGAATCTCGTACATCTGATGCGCAGGTGACTTTTGGTCAAGACGATGGATATCCATCCCCAGCTCCTTCATGACCAAAACCATTAGGAGAGGGCATCCAGCAGGTTGCACAGACCGTATCTCTTTAGTGACGACGAGATGACAAATAGCAAACTGCACCTCCTTAATACCCTCAAGTAATGTCCTGAGTAGAACCCTCCATTCCATCACAGCCTCTGCCATGCGATCTGTACGACTCCCAGAAACTACCATTTCCTCCATCAAAATGCCTAATGACTCAAGCTTGCTTTTCTTTGACTTGGAAGCCCCAGGCTCCTTAAAGTCCCTATACTTTTTTAAGCAGCTCGTTATTTCATCATAATGGAGGTTGATTCTGCCCAGTTTAACAGCCATAGCAGAATCCATTATGCCGTTAACACCATCCTGTAAAACTCCATATGCATTAACATTGCAATGATCCAGAATCTCCTTTGACTCTTTTTTATCAGGTGTAAACAATACACTCCTGATGGTGAATATCAATTCCGAGGGTGTTTGTTGCGCCGTCAGAGCTTTGCAATGGTCAAATACCCGGCTTCTATCGGCTGCCTCACGCCCGGTATCAACAGAAATAGTCGTGCTCCCTATCTGCACCGATCCAACATTGAGCACTGAAAGAGTAGCGTTTGTGAACACTATGTCGACCATTTTCAAATACCGTATTAGACGCCGCAGTTTTTTCATCAATCGATGCATTTTCTCCGTATCTTCCCAGATATGTTTCTTTGGCAATTTAGTGCTCGTATTTCCTGTCTGATTCTCTTCTAAATTGGCTTGTTGATTCTTCATCGGTCTACCCTTTGCGCCCGATAGATCTCCTTCCCCATCTTTTCCAGGCCCCTTCTTCCGAAGATCCACTGTGACCTGTGAGTCACCAATAACGATGCTAACCCACGAAGGTTGTGCATAAGTAGGACGATGGAACAGAAGGCCCAGCTTCCGCACTTCAATTTTGATCCCATCTTTTGGCTCATAGCTGATTCTTTTGAGTGATAGATATCCCAGCCGCTGGATGGATATACCGGTCACAATACGGACAATTGCAAAAACAACAAATGATGCAATATAGAGCAAGACGACAATCCCGAGTAGAAACGTCGGTATCTGCAGGGTAGTTGTGAGTATGGATCCAGTCGATCCGGATGGTCCGGGGTGTTTCATCCTGATCCTAGAGAGCCACTGGTGTTCGGGGAATTGCTGTAGATAGTTATGTTTATTTCGTTGGCTGGAGAATTTGAAAAGGAGTAGAAGATTGATGCCGCCGCCCCCTACTCGTCTTCTTGCCTAAGCTCGGTCCTTCTGCTTCCTGGAGCCCTTTTAGGCTTTCATGTCGCCCGTGATGTGTGTATATTATCTGAAGTGGCTCTAGGTCGCTCTGCCAATGGTGCACAGGAGTTCTTGTGGTATGGAATGAATCTTTGGACTCTGCTATTGCGATAGATCTGGACTGCTATGCTGCTCCTTCAGCCCCGAATGTGCTATATATGCGCTGCCTCAAGGTGTGCACACGCCAGAGAAAGGGGGACTGGTTGGAGCGTGCGGGTGAGCATGAGCGGAAAGCTTACTTCTTTTCTTTTCTGCTTAATTGCCCACAGCTCTGGACATTGAATTGCGGTCTTGGCGGGGCCAGGTGCCGATGCACGGCTTCTTACCACAAACGTGCTAGCGGTGAAGCGCCGGGCTCCAGACACACTACTTTAGAGTACCGAATTCTTGGCCGTGATCCTTGTCAGGTGCGTTCAAGGACAGATCTGGTGGATCTGAGACCGCACTCTTGATGCTCACATACGTAGCTTAACTTGACGCACACTCTGACATGCGAGTAAAAGGTATCTATAATGCCGCACTCGTTCGTGTGATCGTTTGACTACAGCCCGGATGCACATGCTTTAATGTCTCCAGAGATGCACAATACCTCAGAATCTTGTGACCATTAAGTGTTCAAGTGTTGCAGGGCAGGTACAACCTATACACTAGCATCTGGTACCATGTCCAAACGCACCTGAAATATATGGCACCCAAGTACCGGTAGCAAATATGTCTCACGGTCCTAGCATCGACAGCACGATTCGACAGCACGATTCACACACTTGCACCACTTCACGTATTGCTCTCAGGAAGCTGCTTCTGTTTCAATCTCTGTATCAATCAATAGGCGCTTCTGCCGCAACATCACTGTATACTCTTTGTTAGTCTGTTGGTAGAACTTCAATTAGAATGGATTGTCCGATTGTCCGTTCCAGAGGCCTCCTTCCTCCAGTCCTCCTGTGATATGGATTAACCGAGAAGTCACAGCATGCGGGAATGCTAATATGCTCAAATGAAGCCTACTGTTGCACCTATTGGACCTGCTGCGCCCCTTTAGGCAATCCCTCTCTTGGACAATCTATTGACACATGGGGACACTGTATGCGAGCAAAAGCTGTAGCAATGCACCTCAGTATGTGCTATGAGAATGAGAACTTGTGCAATTGCCCAAGCGAGGTTGAAAGCACGAAAGCTACTCTCCACTGTACTGTATGAGAAACGTGCCCTTGTGCATCGAGCCGAGAGCAAACAAAGTGACACTACATGAAGAAGATGCGTATTCCGGACGCATAGGCAGAGCGACGGGCCGGTTAAGTAAGACACCCATGCCCAGCACTGATGGGAGCCTGGGCTGCTGCGCTGCTATCCATTCTGGCCGGGACCGTCTGCAGGCGTTGAGCGTGCTCCTGTCCTTTGTGATCTGTTCCTTTGCGTTTTCGGCCTCAATTGCAAGCGAAGCCGGATGGGGCTTTTTTCGCAGCAGTACCAGAGCATTCGTTTAAGGGTGCTCGCGAGCCTTTGCGCAGAGGCAAGGGCGGCGGGGCCCGGGGGCCTAACCCTATCAGGCGAAATTAAGGGCCTTTGGGTGGGCGGCCATTGCGTGTTGCGAAGCCTTTCCTCGAGCCGGCCACCACGCCCGTATCATACCTCCCACCCCAGCCCAGCCCAGCCCACACGCCGCCTGCCATAAGCATATTGCTGCCAGCGGTCCCACACGCCGCAGGCCCCCGTCCCAGAAAAGAACCTTGCCCATTATTCCTCCCGCACTCTTGTCCTGAAAAATCCCATCGCTCATCCATCCACGCCCGCAGTCGTTTGATTCCCTACCCCCATCCTGCAACATCGGCACTGCATCCCCCCCCCCCCCCCCCCCACCCTCCACAACCTACATTAAAAAAAAAAAAAAAAAAAAAATCTGAAATAGCACAAAAGAAACCTCTCCGCAAAAACAATCATCCAGCACATATCTCTTCTTTGCTGGAGGCATACATTACCTTCAGCCTCGACCCACGGCTAGTGCGCTTGATACTCTAGAGCGCGTTCGCTGTCTTCGCAATCATGGGTACGTCCAATTCCGTCCAGGGTGATTGTGGCCCCGCAATATCTTGTGGAGCCCCGCCTCATGCCCTCTTACTTCCATTGCTTAGACTTCAAGTCGACGGCTCACTGCTCATTTTATTGTTTGGGCAATGCTAACATTATGTACAGCTCCTAAAAAAGAGAAGAAATTTACCCTTGTGGAATTCATGAATGATGAATGTATGTCAACTTTGCACTTTTGAATTATCCACGCAAATCACTATAAATTGTGGACATTCACTAATTCCCTCTTCTACTATTAGCCCTTGGCACCAGCTCGTGGGCAGATGAGATGGAAGATTTGCCAACCGTCCGTAAGTAGTTCTCTCATTAATTGATGATACAGGGTGATGCTGACAAGCCTCTCCTTTACAGCATCTGCAGGTAACTAGCCCTCATTCTTGGCTATTTGCCAGTTCAGTGGCTGACAATCAATGCACCATCAGTTAGTGGTACTGGATATGGTCGTCGCGACTATGGAGGAGACACGAGCAGTTACGGTAATACTTTCTCCCGTGGAGGGGAACGTGATTCCATTCGAAGCGGCGGTATGGCTTTGATTGGCTGTAGTTCAGGACAATGACAGCTAACTTCGCAACAAGCCAGAGAAGATCGTTATCCTCGCCCGGCCCTTCCCTTGCCAGACAGACCGCCGTATACTGCGCACATTGGAAATCTGTCGTGGGTCACGACTGAGGCGGATATTGAATCACATTTTGCTGGCTGTGACGTAGTCAGCGTGAGACTAGTAAGAGACAAAATTGAAGATAGACCTAAGGGCTTTGGCTATGTCGAATACAGCTCCTTGGATGGCCTCAAACAGGCATTGGATCTCACTGGCACTCAATTAGGTGGTCGCACTATCAGAGTTAGCGTTGCAGAGCCACGTATGCTATCACCTTTCTCCGGCTGAACACAATTGCTAACTCCACATAGCGAAGGATCGAGGCGACGACCGTACATTAGGTGAATGGCGCCGCACTGGTCCACTCAGCCCACAGGATGCACCGTCCCGCGGGAGCCGATCGGACAGATTCGGTGAAAGAGAAGGTATAAGTGACAGCAAAGTGCGGGATCTCAGTACTTGGGAAAGAAAAGGTCCTCTTGCCCCTATCTCACCAACCCCCTCCGAAGGGGGTCACAGAGAGGTAAGGAGACGCTCTCCCGGAGACCGTCCTCCCTTTTCAGAAGGTGTTTCAAGAAGAGAGTTCCGTGAGCGCCCTCTAACAGAGAGAGTGCCTACCGCTGCTGAAAGGGATAGTGAGTGGCGTAAGAGTGCTCGCCCAGACGCTCCATCCTCAATAGAACGCAGCTTGCCAACCAGCCCCGTCATTCCGCAAACGCGGCCGAAGTTGGAGCTCAAAAAAAGATCCGAGGGGCTCCCAGAACCAAGCACCACCCCTGCAGAGCCTGTAAGCACAAAATCTGATCCCTTTGCTGGTGCCAAACCGATCGATGCCGAAGCAAGAATCAGGGAAGTTGAGCAAAGACGAGCAGCATTGAAGAAGGAGCAGGAAGAGCGGGAGAAGAAAGAGGCCGAAGAACGAAAGGCCAAGGAAGAAGCTGAGAAGCTCGCCAAAGTGGAGGAGGCTGCACAAGCTACAAACCCTGAACCGGGTGAGAAATCAGAGGAGAAAACTGACAAACCTTCTCGGCCTGAGAGGGTGTATACATCGCTTCGGGAGCCACGTGAACCGCGTGAATTTGGAGGCAGAGGGGGTTTCAGGGGCGAAAGGGGCGGTGAACGGAGTGAACGAGGAGAACGGGGAGAACGGGGAGAACGGGGGGAACGGGGAGAACGGGGAGAACGGGGGGAACGGGGAGAACGGGGAGAACGGGGAGATCGGAATGAGAGGCCTGAACGCGGCGGCGAAAGAAGCGACAGAGGAGGGAGAAGCCTTCCTGGAGGAGGTCGTGACTGGAGAAGAGGACCCGACAGGCGAAATAGTAGGGAAGACAACAAGGTGCAGGATGCATCGAAGGCCGAAGTTACAGGAACTCTCGAACCTGAACCGGAGCCCGGATGGTCAACTGTACCAGCCAAAAAAGGCCGTGGTGGATCAAAGCTGGCTACTGTGTCATAAATTTCACCATCGCCACGCCAGAAGGGTCTTTGCCATACTTTCTCTGAGCTGTTGTTATTAAACTGCTTCTGATTTCATTCTGGCATTGGGACGGCTATCTAAAACCGTTTTCTATCTTGTCTTTGCTGTGTCCTTTTTTCTTTTTGGTTTTACCTACGGAATTCGAAACTCATGTCTGCCATTCTCTTCCTCATACTCCCTAAATTTGATTACTTTACATGTTGCTAAACCATCATTTATTTTCGCTTCGCAGGGCAGTATTGCTGTATGTCAATTCACCCTTCTTTGCCGTTTTCTATTTTCTAAATTTCTGTTGTATGTGCACGGTATATTCAGCGCTTCAAGCCTTTCCGGATTACAATGCCCTTCCAGTGGTAGCGCTAGCCTTCAGGTGCAGATGTTAGTGGTGTACACACGATTTCAGTAACTTTCTGTGCTGTTCTATCATCTCTTGTTTCCATCTCAAAAGTTATTTCTCCAGGCTATCAAATTTCGACGGCGTGCGGGAGTATGAGGACTGAGTACATCTAAGTAGTCTGGTTGGCTAGGAATGAATGTATCTACTACTATTGGTAGAATAAGTAACGACACTTGTTTAATGATGAAAATAGAAAATGTCAATTGTCTCGCCCTTAAGCTTTTCATATTGTCAATATCACCTTGAAGAGAAACGGACGCAAGTGGTTTCGTGAGACTGCGACCTTAGTTGATATTGATGTCGCATTTTCAATGGCATGATGACTACCCAGACCTCCAAGTATATCAAAGCTTCTACCCCTACTCCTTAAGATGTGATATTGCGACATAGAACAAAATTGCTCTGGGGACGTACACTCTGATGCTAGCTTGAAATTGCACAGGATTGGTGGCCTGATTAACCATGAAGACTGTTGAATCTCTCCGATCAACATTTGCATATATATGCACATAGAAATAGTACTAGTACTTTATGCATCAAGTTACAATGCTGACTCAACATAGTCCATTTGTGCGTTAAGTATTGCAAGATAGGGCTGACCCTCCGCCTAGTGATTAGCACTTCCCACCAAAGTTGGTGGAAAATTACAACACTATAGAAAAACTAACGGCCCAGTCCAGCGAACGGCACACGACAACACGACATATTCGACAAATTCAACCCCGGGACATCATCAGAATGCCTGCTCACATTCCTATTGTCAAAAAGAGTATGTTTATGGTCATCACGTTATTTCTCATCTGCGGCAAACACTACTCTGAAGTTGCTGTTAAGACATGATTGGAGACGGATTGCTATTAATTTTGAAAGCAAAGGAGTCAGGATTGGGCGGGGAGGATAAATAGATTATTTGATACAGGGCGAAATGCTGACAGTCTCCGTTCTGGTCGGAATCGATAGGAACTAAGAAGTTCGCCAGGCATCAGAGCCATGAATTCAAGTGCGTCAAGAGCGCATGGCGGAAACCCAAGGGTATCGACAACCGTGTGAGAAGGCGGTTTAAGGGCCAACTTGCCATGCCATCTGTACGTCTCAGAACTTCGGAGTAGGGGGATTGAAAAGGGGCAAATTGCATGACTCTGGGAGATTGACAGCCAGGCTTCATTTATCGGCGGTGATGTATATGATGCTGATTGTGCAAATGTGCGGGATCGCAGATTGGTTATGGCTCCAACAAAAAAACCAAATTTATGATGCCTTCTGGGCACAAGGCCTTCCTTGTTCAGAACCCCGCTGATGTCGACCTGCTTCTCATGCACAACAAGACCTTTGCTGCTGAGTATGTTATCTACAACGCCCATTGCGGAATCCACCTTGATGAGGGTGCTTTAGCTAATGCGGCTGTGCTATCACAGAATCGGGCACGGTGTATCCTCCAGAAAGCGTGTCGAGATCATTGCTAGGGCGAAGGCGTTGGGCGTCAAAGTTACAAACCCCAAGGGGCGGGTCACAACTGAGGCATAAATAAAGCAAACAAATTGAACCAATCCTTCAAAATACGCTTTCTCCCTCTGTCTCGTGTTTGCAAATAAACGTCTCCTTCGTTCATCACCGCGCATCGCAAGGGGAAATCTGTTCAGGGAATCAAGGTGGTGCGGGGCGGCCGGGGCTGGGAGTTAAACTTGATGTCTTCTGTGTTCTTCGGGAATCTATTCATACTCATTTTTTATTTTTTTTTTTCTTGTGCTATGAGTTTTTCTTTTTATGGTTCTTATTTTGTTATGTGTTAAATGGGTTTTTTAACTGCTACTTGGGAATGGATACAAAAGTGAGTCTACTAATGAACACATCTGTTGCATCCAGATGCATATACAGTAATCGTACGTAGGTGCTGAAATAGGCGAAAGTATTGCATCACAAACGTTCTGTGCCTGTAACAGCTTTGGCCGCCGCTCGGTTGGTATGACCGGCGATATTTTCCTACATCTGAGCATACAGCTTTGGTAAATGCCAACAAGGGTGCATGTACTCTGTGATCACGTGTCTGGTAACTAATTCATGATACGATCATTGATTTACCTTGAATATTGGGCACGAGAACACTTGAATATAGAAAACATCAAAGTCAAGTAGATTAATGATATTAGAATTAGATTAAACATGAATCGTCAATCCAAACAAGAGCCAAGCTCAAGTACATTGGAAGTAAGTTATATAACTGAATCTTTCCCAATAAACGCCGAAGCAGAAACCCCCGCTTTTCGGAAGAAAGAATGACGTCTCCAGGCATTGGAGTGATGGCTATGGAAGCTGCAAGATTATATGGACCGGATGTTTCATATTCCTGAAGTGTTTTGTTGATGTAAGAAACTGATTCGGTCCTTGGAAGCTAGATCAGCAAAGGATATCCTGCTAATCCATCTCGTGCCGCCGCGCGTAAGTTGTTCCGTGACTCGTTCTGCTAAATGGTCTCCTTTTCTTGAAAATGCTACCCAAGGCCCCAATATTCTCACTCCTAATGCATTCACCCCTGCATCTCTCAACATCATCCCCGATCCATTCCCATCTTTGCTCCCATATCTTACTTCCCACTTCCACTACTACTCAACGCTGCCTCTATCGCATCTAGCCTCTTACTCATCGCATCCATTTTCTCGAATATCTCCGAGGACACCGTAGCGAACTTTTGCGACAGGGAGTTGAGGAGGTCGTCGACGACAGCTGTGAGCTCGGCTGGGGCGTCCTAGCAAGTTTCCAGAGAGCGTTAGTTTCACTGTGGAAGAGGGCGCGTATACAGATGGTACCTGTGGTTTGGACTTTGTGTCTTCGGGTTTTGCTGGGGAGGACATGTTGGGTTTGCAAGATGAGTAAGGGTGTGATTGCAGGCTGCGGCTGCGGTCGGTAGCTTATTCAAGTCCGCTTGGAAGCTTTCTCAATGAAGTAGGCGTATAGCTAAAATATATGATATATCCGTTCCGCCTGAGAGTGGACGGATGCGCGGTGGTTAACGCCTGTTTCCGTTCGAGTTCTCTGCCATTCGACTTCTTGGCTGCAAGCAACGTTGAATGTCGCCGACCGAGATTCAATACAGCTTAGCCTTACGACACTAGTCCAAGTAGTCCCTCTTAGAGCCGAGTTCCAGATAAAGCTTAGTCATTCGAAGACATGTAAATCTTGGCACAGCAACATGCTACTAACATGCACCCCAAGAAGAAAAAATGTAGTTGAAGTTAGAAGCTCTTTGCTTGTTGAAGGCCGCCTGTCAGCAGCGACATTTCGAATCTACATTATAACTGGAGGGTCACCACTGCGGTGCCGAACAGACGCAATTAGAATTTACATACTAAAATATTTCCCGCCGACAAACGCGATATAATCCTCCACCACAATGGTCAAAAGCAAGTTGAAATTCGCCCTTGATCGGTACCAGGAACGGGACTATGCTAAGGAACGACAAAAGAAGCTGAGGAAGAAGGCGGAGAAGGAGAAGAGGGCGAAAGGGCTGTTGCCGGGTGTGAATGGGGAGAAAAGCAATGGAACGGCGAACGAGGAGAGGGATGAGGAGGATGAGGAGGAAGAGGAGGAGGAGGAGGAGGTACCGGAGTTGGTGTATGCGGAGACGACGGTGGAGGATTTGAAGAAGGATGGCAAGGAAGGAAAGGAGAAGGAGAAGAAGGAACACAAGAAGAAGGAAAAGGTTAATGGGGTTTCTAAGAAGGTCGAAATGAACAAGGATGACAAGGAGAAGGACGAGGAGGACGAGGAAGAGAATGACGAGGACGAGGAAAATGGAGATGAAGAGGGCGAAGAAGACGAAGAGGATGAAGATGATGAAGTCGACGAAGAGGAAGAAGAATCCGACATCGACCTTTCAGAAATCGAAAACGAAGACGACCTCGCCGTCTCCGACGTCATCCCCCACCAACGCCTCACGATCAACAACAAAGCTGCCCTGATGTCTATACATGCCCGAATCGCCCTCCCCACCTCCAGCATCCCCTTCTCCGAGCACCTCTCTGTCACCTCCTCTGCCTCAACCGAAATCAAAGACATCCATGACGACCTCAACCGCGAGCTCGCATTCTACATGCA
Organism: Kalaharituber pfeilii; assembly: GCA_015179045.1. NCBI lineage: Eukaryota > Fungi > Ascomycota > Pezizomycetes > Pezizales > Pezizaceae > Kalaharituber > Kalaharituber pfeilii. The sequence continues at coordinate 1,385,272 of WHUZ01000012.1, read as the reverse complement.
GGCCTTAGCCGCGGCAAACACAGCGCGGAGTCTCCTCTATAAAGAAGGCGTCCCATTCTCGAGACCGTCGGACTATTTCGCGGAAATGGTCAAGACGGACGAGCATATGGCAAAGATTAAGCAGAAGCTGTTGGAGGAGGCGGCAAACAAGAAAGCCGCGCAGGAGGCACGGAAGCAGAGAGATTTAAGGAAGTTTGGGAAGCAGGTGCAGGTTGCGAAGCTGCAGGAGAGGGAGAAGCAAAAGAAGCAGACATTGGAGAAGATACAGGCGTTGAAGAGGAGTATGTTATCCTGTTCTCGTTCTCCCTTAGTTTACCCTCATAATTCCTTACCCTTCATTCTTACTGGACGCGGACTAATCGCCCATTCTTCTTAGAACGCGCCTCCGGCGAGGACCCCCTCACAACCACCGAAGATCCCTTCGACATCTCTCTTGAAGAGCCCGCCCCCTCCGCCTCCAAAAAGCGCCGCACAGACACCAAGTCCAAAGCGCCGAACACTAAGCGCCAAAAGAAGGACGCAAAGTTCGGGTACGGAGGAAAGAAGCGACATGCGAAGAGTAACGATGCAATGAGCTCAGCGGATATCACGGGATTCAGTGTGAAGGCGAATAAGGCAAAGGGGTTCAGTGGCGGGGGAAAGAAGAAGAGGCCGGGGAAGAGTGTAAGGAAGGCAAGGCGTTCGTAAAGGGGTTGGCTTTGTCGGCTGAGGGGGATGAGACGGAAGGGAGAAGTAAATAAAAATTATAGGCTGCATTTTGTTTGGTTAAATTGTTGGGTTGTGTGTATGTATGTTCTAATTTGGTAGTGTTGCATTCTACACTGTACTGTACTGTTACCATGTATATTCCATTTCTTCAAAATTTCCCATTTTACGCAGCCTTGCTCATCATTAGCACCCTCCTATTGAAAAATTCAAAAAGATTTAAAACGAATAAAAGGTATTGCCCTCTATCATGCACATAAACACTCCTTCCCCAGTTCTATACTCACAGTTTCGCCTTCTCCCCCTCACTCCCACCTTCAGCTAGCACCCTCTGTAGCCCCCTCCTCACTACATCCTGCATCCCCTTTTCCGCCACCTTCCTCGTCACCTTATCGACAAACACATGCGTGAATCCCCCCACTGCTCTCACCACCATCTTCCCCTTCTTTCCCTCCCATGCATTATCTCTTCCGCTCCTCAACCCCGAGGCCGGCAATTCGCCACCATCTTCACCCACCTCCTCAAAAATGCCAACTTCGTAATCCACACTCGACTTTCCCAGTTTATTCACCCTCATTCCACACAATAAGGTTGTCGGGAAACTAGCGGGAGAGACGTACTGGCACCATGAGGAGACCACAAGGCCGATTTGTGTCGATTCGGTGGAAGCGGGAACGGTGGGGTTACGGGGGAGGGAGCAGTAGGTGATGAGGTAGGTGTTGATGATAGAGTCGATGAGGTGCGGGTAAGTGGTGTTGTTGAGGTGGGCGCTGTTTCAGAGGAGGGGAATTATGTTAGCGGGTGAATGGACCTAGTGGAATAGAGAAGTGGCAGTGGTTGTGGGGAAGGAGAGAGGGGGGGATTTACTATTGGTCGTTATCAGACCACCGGGTCAGGTAGCTAAGGTGGTATTTGTAGTCGCTTGGGGTGCGGCGTTTGAGGATTGAGGAAGGAGTCGGGGCAGACATGGTTGTGGATGTAACTGAAGCCGGGACCCGCTTCGTCATCCCCGATGATCGGATATGTGCCGACTCGATTCCGTTATCTTGGGACAGTAAAAGCCAAATCGCGAACTTCCGCACAATCGTAACTTGTAAACCGTTCGCTAAATATAAAAACGCGGATAAAAAGTCAACGTGCAATTCTTTGAGAATCTATCGATTCCGATAATGATGATGACGAATGATGGTATATGGTCAACTATGAGGTCTCATAATTTGTTTGCGCTTTGGTTGACTGTTTAACGGAAAGCCCCCCTGTGTCGTAAGGACTACCCGAACCATTGCCCGTTTGCCCTTATCATGCGCATGCCGAGATATAAAGGGTTCGAACCCGTGTGCTTTGGTTAAGGTTTACGGCGAGGCTTGGCAACCGGGCAATGTTAGTTACGTAACGATTCTCCACCAGAATGAAGATTTGATTTGCAGCCTTTTTAGCTGTATCAGCTTGTAATAAAACCTCGCAAAATCCCTCTATAATCTGTTACCATATGTGTGACATTTGCTCGCCATACGGGGTGTACAGTATGGCGCAACTCATATCATAGAAGGATCACGTGTGAATATGTTTACAGATGATTACCTCCATCATGTAAATATATCGAGATTCGGAGAAAAAACCAAAAGTGGATGTATATATAACAAATATCCTACAAGGGCGGAACTCAAGGCCAGAAGATACCAAAAACCCATCCTGCATAATAAGCCAAAAGGAAATGAGATAACCTATCCAAATATACCAAACACTGGAAAACCGTCCATGTATTCTACCAAACAAAAAGTCCCTTTCGTACGTCCGTCTCATATACCCCACCTCCCCTCATCCACCCACGTCCTCTCCCTCACACACTCCTCCACCCACCCCGTCTCCACCACCCTCGGCACCCCCCACCTGCCCAGCCCATACTCATCCTCATCCTCCTCACCCCCAATCTCTTCCATCCTGAACGCAATACTCTCCCTAATCCTCATCACCCTCGCCAGATCTGCTTTCGAAACCACCACATGCGTGACCGCCCTCTCATGGAACTTCGTCGTGACTCTCGCACCTGCGAATAATAACAACTGCTCCGCGACCTCCAAGTCCACCTTTGCCACGTCGAGACCCCATGCCTTAGGCTTTGATCCCCTAGGCTCTTCTTCGGCTGCTGGATCCACAAGCCCATTTCCGACTGCTAGCTCTGGCTTGTCGAGGTATACAACGCACCGTGCCAGCGTCCACCCCGGTAACGCCGTCAACTCTTCTACGTCCACTCCTAGTCCTTGTGTCTCTCCATTGATGGTCCTCTTACTTCCCCCGTGGAAAATCACCTGTCTCAACTCTCCTGCCCTCCCTAGATCCAGCCCCTCGCTCGGCATCTCCTGAAGTAGCTTCCCGATCTCCTCCACCGTCACATTCCGGCAATAGCTATCTCCAAACTCATCAATATTGCGCTTCGCCTCTTCTGCGGTCTTGGGTGTCGCGTGTAAAAGGTAGTTCGGCTCAAGCGGGAGCACAAATGAGCTTCCGTCTGGAGGGGAATCAGGGATATTCCCAGACTCTTTGTCGACGGTGTATTGGCGGAGGCTGTCGAAGATCCAGCTGGGGCGGATGATATCATAATTGCCATTTTTGATTAGGGCACTGACTTTGACGGTTTCTATAAGTTGTAAATGTCAGTGAACGTAGCGTCTTGTGGCGATTTTAATCTTTTGGGGGCCACGTACTTCGATCGCCAATAACCCTGATCCCCGGCGCCGCCTGCTCACTTTGATAAAACTTCCCCCCATTCACCTTTACCAATTGCTCAATCTCATTCTTACTCCTCCTCTCATTTCCGCTCACCGCCTCTGTCGCTATAAAAAATGCCATTCCCGAAAACACCATTGTCTCAGGCCCCGCATACTGCGTTTTTACCGTCTCCGTTTCCTTCCCCGCGCCCTCTTGCCCAATCACCACCACTTCTCTCTTCTTCCTACCTCCTACTCCCGCTGCCCCAACTCTCCGCGTCCGCTTCTCCACATTCAACTTGTTATTCGCCTCCGTCTCCGCTTTGGCTTTCAAATTCAAAAACTCTGTCACGCTAAGCGCAGACCTCCAGTCCTTATCCTCCCTGAAGGACTTGAACCTCGGAAACCTCAATGTCTTGCCCATACGGAATTGGTCCGTTGCCGCCACAGAGGCGGCTTTGACAGCTATGACAACTGAGTCTTCAGGCTGAATCCACTCATCTGGCTTTTCGTACTGCAGCGGGCCACCAGCGAGCTCGATTATATGTTTTGGAGGATGCCGTGAGTCCCATTTCACCCATTTAGCATCGGTAATATGTTGGATCTTTAGATAATCCGCTGCTGTCAATCCACCCCCTACCTTGCAAAACGACCAAAACTTGTTCTCGGGGTCACCGGGTTTGAGGAAATTTCCGTCCACTCTCAATCCGCATAGGAATGATGATAGGATCCCTCCCCTACGACCAGAGCCATAGTAGCCCCCAATAATACAGCAGTCAAGGTCCTCCCCAAACTCGGTCATGTAGTCCGGCTTGACCTTCATCCAGTCATCATTTCGGTCATTTAAACGATACATGCTCCTCGGATTCTTTATGACCAACCCCTCACTTGCCTCTGCCACCACTTTGCGCAACGACTCCTCGATTTCTTGCGCGGTAGTGGCGGGAGTGTAGTTGTGAATCTCCAACCGCCTGTGTATAGGACGGATAGAGGCCTCCAGTGCGTGACGCCGATCGGCTAGAGTATAGTTTATGAGACACTCGTTGTTAAGGTAGAGGATATCGAAGACACGAAAGAGCGGGCGCTGGCAAGTAGTGTCGAAGGGGTTTCTGGCTTGGGAGAGACACGCAGATTTTAGAGTGCCAAAGGCGACAATGCAGTCGAGGTCTGGGTCCCAGGTGATCATTTCACCATCGAGAATGATGCTATTTTGGGCGTGGAATTGTAAGTTCAGGAAATATCAAATGTAGGTACAAAAGAAATAGACAGAAGAGAGGGGTGGTACCACTTACTTCCTGACCCCCGGATCAAACGCCTCCTTTAGATACCTCGTCAAGCTCCCCTCCTCGAAATTCTCCCCATACAGATAGGTATAATCTTTTGCCTTCCTGCTCCAAAATTTAAACTCCCCATCCTTCATATGTATCTGCATCCTCTCTCCATCAAGCTTCTCCTCGATCCAGAACTCGGGGGTTTCGGTTTCGGCGCCGCGACGCATCGCCTTGACTGCGTCATCCAAACTCCGCTTCTGGAACTGTGCTAGCTGAGGCTGGAAGCAGGACATGAGCAAGACGCCTTTGTCACTGGTGTCAAGGCGGAAGTGCGGGTCGTGCAGCTCCCAGCAGACACGCTTCAGGGAGCTGGAGACGTTGAAGAGGTTCTCGGCGTCGGGGTGCCATGCTCTGGTATTCAGTCAGCGGTGCTATGGGCCAAAGGCGATGAATAGTGGGAGGAGTGGATAAGAAGGAAACTTACTGGAAGAATGTCTTCTCCGTCGCGCCGACTTTCATCTCTGTACCCATTCGTATGTCCATTAGTTACCCTCAGCTGCACCTTATGAGGTAAAGCGAATCCATACGTTTCAGAATAATCCTGACTATCCACATCAATTCCTCCGCATTCATTTGATTATAAAACTCGTTGAAAATCGGCAACTGCTGTTCCCTATATTTCCATTTCCCCAATCCGCCGCACATTAGCCACTCATCCCCAAAATCGACATACTCAGCCTCCCTTTCCAATGTGCAGCGCAAACTCACTCCTTATTATATGCACTCAGCTCATCCAACTTTTTATTCACCTCCGCGATCGTCAGATTCCCTGGGGTAGTCCTCATGGGCCTCTTTTTAATAATTTCATAACACCGCCCAGCAAAGTCGCCCGTTGAGGCGCTGCGCACGCCAGGGAGTTTCCAGTTGATGAGAGCTTGCGCGTCTTCAGAATTCTTGTTGATCTTCATGAGTCTGACGAGTATTTTTCCAATGGTCTTTTCCTTGAGGCCGTAGACGGTGCGGTCGCGGTCTTTCTGTAGCAGTACATTAGAATGGAGGGAGCTACGAGTGACCATCACTTGGAAGGGGTTTGCGGGAGCAGACGTACGTCGGGCATGACTATTTATTTTGAAGAATTATTTACATCAGCAAAGTGCCTTTCATCATATGCGAACTTTTTAAGCCAAAGTTACCCTCAACTCTCCGCATAAATGCATTCCCTCCCCACCTCTCCACCCGCAATCAACAACAAATAAAGCACAACAAGGGAAAATATCCTCACTCAATCTGAATGCCGGATACACATCCGGTCCGACCTCCGTCCTCCACCTTGCAATAAACCTGTCAATAATCTGCCTTCTAATCTCATGCGGCTTCAAATTCTTCATCCCTCTTCCTCCAACACCCATCTTCTTCTTATTCGATAGCAGAGGCTCGAAGAGATCGGTGTAGAGGCTATGGAAAGGAAGAGTCGAGTTGGGATTTTTAGGCCTGTTCGGGTACTTCTCGTCAAGCTCCTCCTCGGTGGGGATATGATGGGGTCGGAACTGCGTGGAGGGGAATTGGGTCGAGGGGCCGGCCTGGCCGTCATGGTCGTCGTCGCCATCCGTTGGCTCGTTATGGTCAGCGGCATCGTGCATGGGAACATCGTCGTCTAGGCCGGACATTTTGGAAAGGCGAGTGGAATGTAATATGTGAAGATTCTCAAGTGGCTGCCAGTAGCAAGAAAGACCCTCTAGCACGTTAGTAGCAAGCAGCAGCAGAAAATATCCTCCCTCTCAGCCTGGCGATGAGCGGGGGGAGGGGGGGCCAAGCAGCGACAGTGGCGGTGAGTATGTATGCAAGAGTCAAATGAGGATCGCTGGGTGAGCAATTCATGTCCGGGAAGACGTGACATAACACGGCTGCCGCACGCCAAGGCCCCGGCGCGCTTTCCCCCTCCGCGTCTAGTGCCCTCCCCGTGACTCGTCGCGATGCGTCCACGAGCGCCGTGCTGTGGGAATCTTGGCACCTGAGATGCAACGGGTGGGTGACGGCCTGGGGGGAGGAGACTACCAGAAAGGGAAGGGGGTACCAGAAGGTTACGGGTATTTCTTGAGGGGAGAGGAGGGGGCCTCCTCTGATCATCATCATCGTGGATGGTCACAGTATAACTGGGTCGTTATTCTGTTCAGTCTTACAGTTGTTTCGTCGTGGTCTTGAGATATAGTACACCGGTCTTCGCCTTGCGTCCCGATCTCTAGTCCTTTTACCGTTTTGTGTTCTTGTTCCCCTTCGTTGAACTTTCCTCGTTGACCCCTCCCACAGTGCCCACCCGGCTACCAGACTACCACCCGGCCACTGTGGCAGGGCAGACAGCCACAGCCCCGCCCCACCGCCGGCTACGATCAGGTGCCTGTTACTCCGCTGTGGCTGTGGCAATACCAATCCCATAGCACCCGCGCCACGCCCATCATAAGTAATCGCCATGCAAACGAAGCGCGCGACGAACATCTCACGCGATGGCGCCCACCTCGGCTGCCGCCCTCAAGGCCGCCACCCTCAGCTTCCAAGGCGTCAAGGCCACCGGTCCGGTAAAAGGCTCACACAGTCGCACCCCCAGCATTTCATCCGCAGTTCCTCGCTCAGGCTCCAGCTCCAGGTCCAGGTCCAGGTCCAGTTCGACTGTCACACCTGTTCCAGTCAAGCTCAACGGTACCGAAGACTCCCCGCGAGACCGCAGCTCCCCGGTGCGCCCGGTACCCCGCGCATCACCTGCGCCGCCCTCCACCACTGCGTCGACAGCTGCCAACATGGCGTGGCCCAGCCTCAAGCCCGAAGCCGAGCATTCCGAGGCTCTCCCGCCTCGGGGATCAGTCAGAGACGCAAAGCGGCGCTTATTCAACGATACAGACGGTGCCAATGCCACAAGTGGTTTATCTCCGGCTACGACACTCTCATCGAAGGCAAGCGCTCGTAGGCATAGCCGAAGCAACAGTGGACCAGCTACACCTGACAAGAAGCCTCTCCGGGATGTGGATGTGTCCTCAATCGAAGATACATCGTCACTGGTAAGTTTGTTTGAAGCGAAGGGCGGAAGAGGCGCCGGAGGGGGAGACACAAGCTCGCTCTCATCGGCGTCCGTTTTGGCATCGACATCGCTCCGGACTCCATCGCGACCGGTCAAGCCGAGCACATCGCCGTCTCTCGCCATCTTTGCGCCCCAGCCGCTCAGAGCTGGCTTGGAGAACCAGTCTATGACAGCAGCGAAATTGGCAAGCCAGCTCTCACCCCCGACGTCTAGAGCACCATCTGTACTCAACAGTCCAACGCACACAGGCTCTAAGGGAGATGCTGATGGCGTTGGTCCGGGTCTCGATATCATACCTACTATTGCACTTCACGAAGCACATCCCAGTCTACACACAAAACGCTCAGATGTGACATCCACATCTACACAGTCACGAAGTACAAAAACCAATGATACTCCTCGACGCCCATCTTCTCAACCTTCCCAGAAACAACCTCCTCCCCAACCTCCTCCACCTCGTCGAGGAAATTTGAAGCACGCTCAAAGCGAGAAAGCTGAAGCGTCTGGAACAGATTCTGAGCATGAGATTTTCGTAGATGCACCGGAGCAGTTCCCGGCATCATCATCGGCATCATCTGCACCCCGGCTGCTAATGCGACGAGGTTCAGTGCCTGCCATACCGATGTCACAGAAGCCTGATCCCCTGCCAACACAGGGATTCCTCTCTATATCATCGAACCACCCAATATCCTCCAACCTTACCGGTAGTTCAACAGCCCACTCTCATGCTGTCCTTGCATCCTCAATTGCTTCTACTCGTGACCCTACTCCTATACCACCAGCTCAGCCAATCATAGTTTTTCCTGGTCAAAAGAAGAAGGTTCCTCCTCCCCCACCGCCACTGCGTCGGCGCCGTTCTGCTCCCTCCATAGGCCCGAGCAGTGGAGGTATCCGCGCAACTATGCGCCCATCCGACAAAAAGAAGACATCTCCCCATCGTCATCCTTACGGAATTCATGATGACACCGGTAAAAAGGCATCCAGTGCCCACCATCGCATGCTTAAGAATCACAAGCACAAACACGCTGCTGGTTCCCATCCTCGGTGGAAGTCGGAATCAGTAGTTGGAGAGAAGGAGCGGAAGAGATATGAGGGCGTCTGGGCTGCGAATCGTGGTTATTTAATGCACACAATGCAAATACTACCACGTGACCGAGGAAATGAGGCTGAAGAAAAGCTTGGGGAGATAATGCGAGCTGCAATGCATCCTCTGGTGGTCCGAGACATCTGGTCACGCAGTCGGCTGAATACAGATCACCTGAGCGAGATTTGGAGGCTTGTGGATCGAGAAGCGAAAGGATGGTTGGATAGAGATGAGTTCGTAGTTGGAATGTGGTTGGTAGACCGGTGCTTGCAGGGACGGAAGCTCCCAGTCAAGGTAGTAGATGGGGTATGGGGTAGTGTTAGGCGCTTAGGCGTGGTTACGTGAGCGGCAGATTGATCAGCGGCGTCCCGGTGACCCTGGTAAACTGGGTACCACAGAGTTATTGGCTTTTTTGCAACTTGATGTTTTTCGATTGCCTCGTCAAATGTTTGACTGGCGTAGTTTGGATAGCCTTTGGTTGGAGTGCGCGGTTACCTTTACGTTATACCATTTGTTTTGCTCATTTGCAGTCAGCAAGATGAGAGGATGCGGTGAATTAGACTAGTCTGGTTTGAATTGTTCTGGCCGTAGTTAACGAGCTGTGCCGGACAATTGCGGGGGAGAGACTACTAGACCAGGGTGCGAACCCATGAGTAAAGAAGCACAAGTGGCTCCTTGTTTATCTATGAGGGCTATGAATGTGGGGCACAGTAGAGCGCAAGCCAATACCAGCGCATCAAGTACTGCAGGCCCATAGATGCATGCACAGTTACAAGCAGAGAAAGTACTTCATGCCTTTTTTGCTCACGTGTGCATATGATAAGGTACGCAGTATCATACATCCTTGGTCTGCAGGTTGGAGGCCAGTTCGCATCTGCAGGGCTGCAGAGTAACCTGAATTGCCTTTCTGTCTTACAAAATTGTTAGGGTTAATGAAGCAATACCCTGAACATTTGAAGTGGGACTGGCTATGATAGCTCTCCTACTTTCTCTCACCGTCATATCAATGGGGGCTGCTAACTATTCCTGGAAGGCTAGGCATATTTCAAATCATGTGTTGCAAAATTGTAAACGCAGAGCTCAAACTCTGGCTTCTTTATTTGGCTAAACCGAGGCCAAGTCGGGAGTCAATAATTACAAGGTGGAAAACTGTTTGCATGTGCTAACGAAGGGATTGGTCTTCGGAAGTAGCAGCGGGTGCAATATTAAGGCGATTCACCACCTGCCTCACCAAGAAGTAGGGCATGTAAGCCAGGGCGTGAGCATCGAGGCTTATCAAAATCTTCCATAAATTGTTGTCAGAAAGCGGACAGCTGACATTGACCAGATGCCCTTTGATTTTCCAAGGCGCTTTAATTGAAGACTTCGGCGAATTGCTTTAATTGATTATAGGTTATGCTCCGATGCGCGTTGTACCCAGTCAGTATCACATGTCAGTAATCCAGCAGACATTGGATGATCAATCGAAGAATAATAGGTGAGTTAACTTTGCGAAAAACCACGAGAGCGAGTCTCAAATAATTGCCCGTTTCAACGGCTATCGTCAGATTGAGAGCATCAATCATCCATGCATGCACTGCGGCTCGTCAAGGTGCGGAGCATATCATACCTGACTATTGGGTGAGAGTATCGCATCATCTCTATCCAATCTCTTGGAGTCACGTCCCACCTCTCTCCTCTATTGCGGGGTACATGAACGACCCCTGCACTTTGCCCAAGTGCAAAAGCAGGGATATTATGATCGCCAAATCAGCAAACCTACATTCAGCTCCTCAATCAAGAGCTAGTCACTTCTCACGTGGATCATATATGGATTGATGTCAATTTAGAGAATCACACCTGAATACGGGAGGGATGTATCAATCGCTACATGTAAGTACACTCATATCAGTAGTGCTTCATGATACTTATGCCGCCATAGATCTATAGAGCATAGAGGCACGGGAAGTGGAACTTTTAGGAAGACCTACTCTTCAGAAAGCTTGACCAGAAGAGGAATTAGACAGGAAATGAGCTTGAGTTCTATCCAGAATTTAAACTACAGCTATAAAATTTCATATTGGCCGGGGGCAAGTTGCAATTGATAGAAACATGATAGGAATCCTACGCAGCTTCACACTACCTTCACAAGACTTCGAAACTTCGGTAACAGCTGTAGGAGCTCCATTGTGACTGCCGCCACTGCTCGCTGATTGCTTCAATCTATCGATCGACCGATCCCTATCGATGCGGACCCGGCTCATCCACTTAAGAATGATAACTTCTGCCAGTCAATCAAACAATTTCCATGGTCCCCACGTCCATGTGTGGTGAGAAAAACTCATATGTCAAGATCAGGACCTTTTTGCAATAGCCTCATCCAAACCTGCGATGTCACCACCATCCCCGCCGGCCCGACCCTACCAATTGCAATGTCGACTGGCAGCCCACCAGTCCGCCACGGCCAGGCCGGGCCGAGTTTATATTCCCCGCCTTTGTGCATGGAATATATGCACTAGGTCCTAGGGTTGTGGCACCTTTCATGTCCCGTGAACACTGTTATGAGACTACCCTAGAACCTGTGTGAGACCCTGAAGTTGGGATCACGTAAAACCATATGCATTTGTCTGATGTCACTGTACACATAACAACCTTACAATCAATTCATCGATCGATCTGTCCACCCTGTCAACACACGATCTCCCCTGTGCTGGCATTATCGACGGAGTCTATTAATATAGAGAAGGAACTTTGAGCTTAGAGGAGGGCACATATGTGGGATGTGAGTATCAAAACATCCAGCTGTACTGGAAGCTAATGCAACTAAACGGGGGTGAGACCTGCAGCCTCCATGGGCATGGTACTGGGTCGGTTGGCTGGTGCGGTATGAGTGAAGCCTGACGAGAGAGTGCACTGTCCAGGTCTCACCAGGCCGCCACAGCTAGCTTATATATGCATGCCACTCAGCTCTGTTGTGGAGTAATGACCACGCTTGAATGATTACGCGTTGCATATGACGAACCACCCTTCTCATTGGCCAGTACTTACTTCATCCTCACGGTGCACAGATCTGCAACGTGCGATATTCAAGGGGTCAGGGTACCCATCCAGCAAAACCTATCCAGTCATGCCATTCCATAGGCCATTGCAAATTACTCACCAATCGTATATTTAGGGATGTTCTGATGTGCCGCGGATATCCGCCTCAATCCGATTTGCAAGACCGCATTGCAACTGCAATTGCATTAAGAACTCGACATGTTAGTAATATCGACGACATGACATTCATGACAGGTAGATTTTCCAAATGCCCCTGCGGCATTCTCTTTACATCCATGAGAATTGTGAAATATTGACGTTGAACCTAGGTTGGAGTTCAGCTGACCAATAATATCTAGCGCACTGTCATCGACAGCTCATGTATCATACAACTAGCTGCCATCATGTACGAAAGTTATCCTAGTGGTTACATGGGCCGGGAGCTGCAGCCCCCGGGCTCGGACAATAACCTATGCCTCGGGTATATACGAGTACAACATCTTTGTTCTTTCGATCAAATCGAGGAAATGCGATGTTAAAATGATGATTTATAAGGCTAGTGCAATGATATATTACTGGCATGGGCACATGCATGGGATGCAGTTAAGGTACAGCCAGCTTGGTGACCACATGTTCTTTCTCTCAGCAAGGGCCACGCCCGTGCATCCAAGTCCAGAGAAGATATCACACTAGAACTGTGAGAAGGCGAGACATGGAACAACTCAACAGTTTATCCTATTTATCTCTCACTCTCCCTTTCCCCTATCCCCCTATCTGTCTGTCTCTTCCCCTATACTCTCCGCCTGCGCATTGCTCCCCGGTCCGCTGCCCCTTTGACGGTTCGTTTCGACCAACGTCTAAGCTGCCAACACTTGTTTTCCAAGGTATCCAGTGCAAGATTAAGTTTCTCCGGATATAATTATCAACCATTGCCTTGAGCGTCTAAACAGTACTTCAACAAGAAAAAAAAAAAAAAACGTTGTGAAAGCCGTTGAGGACTGCATTAGTGGAAAACTTCATGGTATGGAGAAGTGTGTATATGCAATGCTATAGTTGAAGAGTACGCAGATGGCCGATCCGATTCACGGAGGGATGTCGTGCAGAAGTGCGGCCATGATCAGCTAACATTGCTGCAGGATTTGCACCTACCCAAAATTAATACTCCGAATTAACTGCTCCGGTCCGAAGTGCTGCGCATGCAAATCTGAGATCGAACCTCCCGACGGGGGGTCTCGTAATTATGATATGACAGTGAGCTTAGTAATTAGGAATCTGAAGCTGCCGCCCGGAATTTGGCCGGAATAGGAAGTAGAAGAGAACTGTTCCTGCATAGCCCTCATATGTACTTATGTACTTGTATGTATGTATGTATGTATGTATGCCACTAATGCAATTTCTCTGAACTTGATGAGCTGAAGTCACCCGGCGCAAGTTCATAAGCAAACCGTAAAACCGGAAAATCTGATTATACTAGCACTCCTAAGCAAAGATATCATGACCCTGCTCAAGCTTAACGACTTCACGGGTTCCCTCCAGGCTCACCAAAGTAACTAAAGATTCGATATATCTAAACTTATCAACCCATACATGCAATTGTACCTTCTATCTACGTAGAGTCCGAAGCTCGCAACATCACAGTTATGCAAGTGGTCTTGTGACCCAAGGACAGCATGTTAGTGCTGTAATACTTCAAGTATGTATAATAGCTATAGCAATATATGAAATGCATGCTTGCACTTGCCAGGCCAAGCTGAAAGAGGTCCGATTCACGGTATGAGACTAGTCCATGGTCGTAGTTGGTTATTATAGGAGAGTTGTGCATTTAAACAGCGTTAGTTCCTAGGGACTTCTTGAGGCGTCCCGTGGCTGAGATCTGGACATTCAACCAGTGCTTCGGATCCCGAGTTAACAGCTGGATAAACTGGGCTGGACTTAGGGCCAGAGGCAGGTAGCCATGGCGCAGTGGCGCGGCTAGGGTCAGAGCAAATACGCATATACTTCTCCGCGGGCTCGTTCAATTTGCTGCATAATCTGGCGAGCAAGAACACCTCCCCCCCCGTCAGTAAAGGAGAGAGAATCTTTGTGTACGACTGTTAGTTCTATGTAGATCAAACTAGAGAGGGATTTTCCTAAGTGAACTTAGGAATACAAGGGATCAGAATTCGGCTTAGGTTTTGTTCTTGAGCACGGATAATGGGCTTGAGCATTAAGCAAAACTACCGTCTGACCAATATGAGGGCCAATATGAATCAACACATTCGGGCCAGCAATTCCTATACTAGTACTCTATTCCGCTTAGAAGACTTGTCCCTCTAGTTTCCCTAGGCCTCACCTCGTTGAGATCCGCCTGTTCATACCCACCCACAAAGTCCGACTGGGGGAGTCTTGCTCGCCAGATTATGCGGCACAGTACTTGATCTACCCACCTCCCGGCTCCGACACCTTTACGCCTCGAGACAAATCATGCAAGCAATTCTATGCACAGGAGTCCGCTAATGGTATAGCCCGTGCACTTTGCATAGTCTGCAGTTTATAATGCAAGGGACCGGCACCGGCCAGATTCTGCTTTCAAGGGTCGGATCAGGGGCACAATTCGCTAATCCATTTACGGCAATATCACAAGTGCCCTCTATATGATGAATTACCGGTGAATCTGTGACAAACTACAATGCGTCCTTATGACATCTGTTTTCTATCCCATTGGCGTAACTGTAATTATATATTGCGATTTACAGGGTATCTTTGACTCGTGTCATAATTGCAATTGCACTAGGATAACAAAAAATATGCACAACTCTCCAAAAAGAGAAGTATTATTGAAACAAATTCCAAAATCATAAACTAGGAGCAAGGAAGGCACCAGAACCATAGTGAACAACGCAATATCCCTAGAGGAACATTTTTCCGGTTGAATGCTGAAGAAAGAAGAAAAAAGAAGATATATATTAATCACTCAAACAGGTTTAATGTCAAGGAGCTCATAATGACTCTGCTGCAGACTCGGAAAGAATAAAAGCAAAGGCAGACAAGGCGCCGAACAACTGTGCCGCCGGCTCCGGTTGTGGCGTAATGTAGCTGTTGGGCGAGCGTGATATCATGCCCAATGTCTTCTCTTGTATATGAACAGTACGCAAGTCATTAGAAGAATTGTTGCGAGGGTCGCCATATTAGTCCATATAGAAATTTTTACTCCCCTGGTCGTTATTCGCATACCGAAATTGCACAGCTGGGTCACATCGCGCTCAAGACATGCAGATAAACGTACCCTCTACTAAACCGGTAGAAACCTACATACATCTGTCATTGACATCCATGGCATTGGCATAGGATGGAACACGGCACCACAGAATTTGAACAGCTGTGCGGTCTACCCCATGTCCTGCGTGGTATTCCTATGAACCCCTTGGTGCATCCCCCATACATGGCGCAACTATCCCCACCCCACCCTACAAAAGAAAAAAACTGAGAAAAGAAATGAATGAGAAAAATCTTTTTTTGCCTACCTTTTCGTAAGGGCTGCGCTCGAACTACCCTTCTCAGTGTGCACGGGACCATCCCAAACTACCATAACGCTAACTGTAGTTGTCAGAATTTGCAGTCGATTAGGTGTGCCCCGCAACCAAAAGTAAGTTTTGGGGTATGTAAGGGAGAGGACCCATGCATGAAGCTTTAAGCATCAAGCCTAGTCCGGTTTTCTTTGACCATGGTATGATAGTATCATGAGAGGCCAGCAGCCTAGCTAGCTTGCTACCACTAGTACTAGCAAGTCAGTGTGTCCCAAGTGACGCAATACAATGTATCGTGTCATGTAACACTCCCAATAACAAAATTTGGAGTGTACTGCCTCTGACTGGTTAAACTGATGACTGTCGATCACGTTCAGAGCAACGAAATAATGACCTATGAAACAAAAACAAACAATATGCAATACAGTAGCAGGAAAAATTCTCAACTTGCCAGGCGGGCTGAATTGCTATCTTCTCTTCACCAACATTACAAAGAGAACTGGATGGGTCTTATAGCTCCATGGAGTGCACGCAAATAAGAAATATCATCCAGACTGAAGAAACAATGCTCTCATTTATATTAATTCAGATACTGGGTGTTGGGCATCCTGCAGGTTCGGATACCGAGATGGACACATGACTCTTGGACTGCGTTCGGAATGCATGCTGGCCATGACAACGCCAGAAGGTGATGGTGGCGATAGCGGGGTAAAGGGGAGACCGTAGGAAGCTAAGATACTAGGAGGCTGTTTGGACGGATCAAGGGGAATAAGATGGAACCCCAGTACGTACGCTAGCTGTGATCTCCTCGGATGCAGGCTCCCACCAAAGCCCGACCTCGGGCACACGCCCACGCACACACGTCAGTTACCCCTCTCGACACACACCATCCTCCAGCGCCCCACCACACCCACGGCAGCCGCGCGCACGCCTCTGACGAGCAGAAAGGCCGCAAGCCAGCCAGCCAGCCAGCCAGCCCCGCAAATATACCCTGAACCCTTCCAGATAAATTTTTAATCAATCTGCCAAACTGCCCTGGCAAACAGCCACGGCATACCACATGAGACATCGTGCACACCGTTGCGTGATCATACTCTCTCTTAAGCACCTTACAGACTGGCATACATGGTACAGCAAGCACTTATGCATCAATGTAATGACCATTCAGGCACAGTTCATCATGCAATATGAATTTCTGCAAACCAAGCTTATAAGGACAAAATTCAATAGACCTCCCATGATATCAATTGGCTACCAGAAGAAAAACAAAAGAATACCTTTCCATAGAAAATCCTGTCTACCCTGTCACTCCATCTACCTTCACCATTCAATGATTGCATACGTGCATGCTTTCCGAAAAAGGACCAATCATTCCAAACGTATCCCAAGGGGAAAAAAGGAAGAAAAGAAATAGACGCAGGTTAATCTCCCAACCCCTGTACTTCCGAAATCAGGGTCCATGTATAAAAAGGAATATAGGAAAAGAAATTAACAAAGGAAATATGACGACGTCAGTGGAAGTTCGGAATCCGAACAAGGGGTCAAAAAAAAAAAAAAAAAAAAAAAAAAAAAAAAAAAAAACGGAGCTTGAAGGAGGAAATATATCAAACTAAAAAATGTATAGTGAGATAATATAGCAAACTGGAAAGCAGCGATATAGAGATTAGAAAAGCCCTGCTGTGCTGTCCAAAAGAAAAGAACAAGATGTTGATACATAACAACTAGTCTTGTGCCAGAACAACGGGGAAAAAAGGTCTGAAATACACAAGCTCAGAACGTACAAAGTTAAATCAAACATTTCCTCTAGCACATCAAGCTCTAACGCAGGGTAATAACTTGCACACGCGTAAATGCAACCATAGACAAGCGGGAAGAAACAAAGGAAAAGTCGACAGTATTTTGTAACCCCAAACACCAATGAAAGAGAATTGAGACAGAAATAGCGAATACCAAAATTGCGCCCGGCGCCTAAATGTGATGTTTCGCTGTAAATTCACTCACAAGCCAACACTTCCCACCTCCGAGGAAGGTCCCCAATCGCCCTAGGGTTCTTGCTAACCTGCCTTGGGGGAAGTACTAAGCGTGCTTTGCCCTGTGCAGTATCACACAGTTTTCCCCCTCGCCGCATGTTCATTTCCAGGACGATGACCCGCAGAAAATCACTATTTTCTCTTGGTTCTCTAGGCCGTGGCATGTCCCCTTCGTCCGTCCGCGGCATTTGGATGGGACGAGTTTTCTGTCGAGGGACTCGCCGGACTCGATTGTAAGTTTGCATCTGGATAGCGCCAGTGCAGCGGGTATCTTGACTAGCGGAGGTACTCGGGTTCAGGTACCTTCTCAGGGCGGGGGTTGGAATCTCCTTGCTTAGTCGAGGCCGTTTTTCATCGGCATACCGGGGTGTGTTGGAGAAAATGTTTCTGGTAAGTAAGTCATCTGGCTGCAAGAGAGGCGCCGAAAATGAAGAAAAGCTTTTTGCTGCACTTTTCAGTACTCGAAGGGAGGCTGTAAGATTCGACCTAAATGATAGAACACGTCGGAAACCTTGGGGAGGTGGGATAGTGGTCTCTTGCGATAATACAGCCACCGCTTCCTTGTTGAACATTAGAGGGTGGTCGAGTGCACAATTCTCTGGTAATGGCCGCGATTTTCTATCTGGCCGCTCCTTTGGAGTAGTTGGTCCACTCCAAGAGAAAGTAGACGCAGCATCATCGGCCTCCAAAGAGGGCACAGAATCGGATGACACTGAGCGGACAGAAAGGGAACAAAAATCCTTGTCGTCGAATTCGTCTGGTGGGCTCAGTAAAATAGACAATGCAGCATTTGAAGAGCTTCTAGAGAATGCAACAGGCTCACTGTCCACCGGAGAGCCAAAAATCAGCCCAGTGTCATCGACAATATCATCAACGATTATGCAGTTATCCACCAGGACTGCATGATCAGCCTCGGGAGGGGAGCGTTCCACGTAGATATCCAGAGCAGTTTTTCGGGGTCGACCATTGCGCTGAGCCTTCCTAGGAGCTACAGGGATGGCAGTAACAGCTAGCAGGGCTGCCACAGCTGGCGGTATTCCTTTGTGCTGCTCACGTGACATTGGCTTGAGATGCTCTCGCTTCTCTGACCCGTAGTACTCGATATGGTGAGCGCTCATGACGTGCCCTGGAGAAGCCGTCTGCTTGTTGGACCTGATCGGGATATACATGGCGTTCAAGGGAGTTGGTGAAGTTGCGTGCGGGCTGTAGTTCGTTCTATTCGGACCGGTGTGCTGAGCATGAGAAGGCGGCTGCTTTGCGTGAGTTGATGCAAGTAGGTGTGCGAGCTGTTGTACTTATCGAAGTCCGATGCCGGCGGAGTTGACGAAGGGTTGTTGTAGCAGCCGTTGAAGAGCGATAGTTCTGGCGGGAGGGAAGGGTGGTCAGGGCCGGGGCTGGGGGGGATTAGCTCCATAAGTAGAGCAACGGACGGAGCTAGGCCGCCAAGCCGAATGTAAGGGCTTGAGAGCTTTGGGGCCAGCGGTGACACGTTCAGTGCGGTGGTGGCCGGGTGGGCCAGGCGCTGCAGCCAGGGCCCCGCCGCTGCGGGCATAGTGTGCCAGTATGCCAATAATGAGACAGCGCCCACGAAATAAGCAACGCTGACGCCGGCGCGCAGCCAGGGTGGGATGAGTGTGCTTCGCTGCCGGGAGGTGGGTAGGGCGCAGAGGGCCTTCTGACAAACGGCCGCAGCGAGTCGGTTGACAGCTGGCAGTGGTTGGCGGCCTCCAGCATCGACTGCGTGCAGCAGAGGGGCGGGGGGGGCAGGGGGCAAGGGAGCGGGCGATGCACGAGATCCCTAATTTGCAGGGCAGCAGCAGCAGCAGCAGCAGCAGCGCCGCGGGGGGGTCAATCACTAGTGTGCGAGGAGAGGGGGGAATAGGGTCCAGCGAGTGTGATGAAAGAGGGTGGGGATGGTGACGGTAGAGGCAGGATACTCCCGTGGCCACCTAGTCTGGTTGCAGTGGCCACCGAGAGCAGCGGATTTACAGACAGACAGTCGGAACAAGCAGCGCCGAGCTACTTGCTCGGGTGAGGACTGGCGGGCCTAGTAGATGGGATTGGTGAGATCGAGAGACCGGGCAGATGAGCACTATCAAGGAGTCATGGCTCTTACTGGCAGGCCACTTATCTCGTCTTCACATGGGCTCGCTCGCTCGCCTTGCAGGCGGGGGGATACCATCACAGTGTGGAGCATGAGGTGGGCACGCTGGGCTAGCGACGTAGCATGGCAGCACGTGAGGCGTGTCTGTGTTTGGCTGTCGCCTTACGGGGGGGGGGCTTTTGATTAGACTTTCGCATCGTATCAGACCGTACGCCAATCCATGCTGTGTGTGTGCGGCCACGTGATGCATGGTGTTACTCAGGATGAGCAGAGGTGCAAGAGGGAAAATCTCTCCCGGCCATATACACGGCTGACTCCCGTTTCCTGCAGCCTCATCAAGTTACAAGTACTTGATGCCCATGCTTGCAGCCATTGTCCGATGCCCTCCTGTAGAGATACTCCTGCCAATGCGCATGCAACTACAATCTCATGCCTCACATGTGCAACATGTAGCGCACACAGATAACGCCTCGGTCAAGCTGCCATCAGGACGGCGCTTCCAGCTTCCATATAGCTCTCCGTAAGGGAGCAAGCCCTCGCGAATGCCAGAAGCTGCGCGGATGCGCTCTCCTGTCATCAGTCTGCCCTTCGAGCTCGAGGCCTGCGTATGCTGCCCCGGTATGCCCACGCCCTCTACTGCCAGATAGGAGCAGCAGGGCCGGGCAAATGTGCATTAATAAGTAGAAACCGCCCGCAGCGTGCATACTTCTTACTGATGCAACTGCGCCGGCCGCGCCGCCAGGTACGAGCGATGTGGCAGAGGAAAGGCGATCTCTGGCTGCTGAGAATTCGCACGCCGTGCGTCGAGACGGCAGCCCTGGGAGTGCCATTCCCAGTCTTAAAGCGCCGCCCTCTGCGTCAATGCCGCCCCTACTTCTACACTTCTCAGCTTGAGTGCTTCATACATTCTGTTTGTCCTCCACAAGTGCACGTCACGGAATGGCAATAACATATTGATCGCTCTATATTGCCTATCGATGCATGAGTTGTTCTGCCTATCACCCCATCACCGGTTTCCCCCAATTAATCTCAGCAATATGCATAGTGCGTTTTGCATCTCGTTTTGTCGCTCCACAAACTTGCGCCAGAGTACTACAGATCTATCATAGGCAGGTATCAGCTTCAAGGTTGTCGGAGATGAGCGGTTGACAAGAAGGCCACAACCCTAAAATAAAATGAGACAACCCCCAAAGCAGCTTGCACCCCACACGGTATCCAAAAATGCCCCGGTTGTTGAACAAGCCTCACACGACACGACGCTGATTGGCACATCAACAGTGGAGGTGGAAGCCCAACCCTGCCTAGCCTCGAAGCTGTTGCTAATCAGCCAGACACCATCGTCATGGTTCCAATCTGTGCTAGGCTGATCCTGGGAAAGGATTAGCCCGTGGGGGACTCTGGCCGTATGATATCGCAGTTTCTCGCCAACCAAGACCCTCTGCCTCTCACGCTGAGAAACACTGGCCCCCGAACCCAAGGCATCTCCTACCAGCGGTCTCCATTCCTCATTTTTTCTGCAACCATATACCTAGCTCCTCAGTGCTTATCAGCCTACCTATTGCATGAATTCTCCTCATCTACTCTCTTGTGGAAGGCCATTCAGGCCAGTCCGGTTGAAAACCGCATTCCAGAATCAACACCTGCTAGCTTTATGCACCGAGCAAGGATTCCATCGGGTGATGTCACGCTCTTCTGGGGATTTTTCAACTAGGCCACTGCAATAGGTCGGCGAGAGCAAGGAGGTGCAAAATAGGACAGTCCCAAGAAACACTACATCAGGAAGCATACAAGGCTGCTTTTGGTTTTTTTCGTTGTCAATACTACTGTACTCTCTGGCAATCGTCCAAGGATCATGCTTACCCCGGCCTCGAACTGCTCACCCCGCGGATAAGAGGTCCGTAGCCCCCAGCATCAATAGGGATTCTGAGCTGATCAGATTGGCCTAGGCACAGCTCCCAAAAACCGATATCTCGCCCGTAAAAAGAAGCAAGCATCTCAATTCATCAGGACCCTGAATTTGTATTATGCAAAGAAAGGAAACTTGAGTGGCCGGAAGGGGAAAAAAAATAAATAAATAAATAAATAAAAATTTGGTGGTAGCACTCTTGCACGTGCCTTTCCTTCAAATGCAACCCTAATTGCACCTTCTTACACGACCAGCATTGTAGAGCGCGCTATGAGTTTCGGTGTATATTTACATATATATTAATGGATCTCCCTACTTCTCGAACATGCACTTACCGGAGTTTAATATTACAATAGCTGGAGTGTATGACGCTCCTTCGATGCCGACACGATTTGCCGATCAATAGAGCCATGCTCTTTAATACTTGTGCATGAAATATGAGATACTGGATATGAGTTTCTAGGTAACTCTGCGTGCACAGTTGCGTGCCACTGGTACTCCGTACTTGCGAACAATGATACGATACTCCAGATGGGCAGACAGGTGACCCTGGCTATAATGAGACTCTTGATAGTGAAACCCTGGCTATACTATGTAAAGGAATGTGCGAGATCGTTTGCTCGCGCAGCTAAAACGTCCTGGCTATAATGAAAAGAAGCGCTATAGTGAAAATGAAAAACTTTTCAGGACTAAGCAATTCAGCTACAGGTAAAGTCTACCTTGCTATAGTGAAATACCGGGGGGTAGCCTCAGTACTGCCTTATGTAATAGGCTTAGCAGAGTGGTGATTTAATTCAAGATATCTCAATACAAAAAGGAAAAAAAAAACGTTTAGTGTATCTGACTGCTTCAATTGCCATCTGAATTAGGAAATAACTTACATAACTCTTCTGAAATCATTTCTGCTGGGTGCTGTACCACTTCCTGGCGAGCGTGACATACCTTCCCTTACTCTAGAGCTGGGCGTCCAAAGGAGACATGATATTGGCGGTCTGGTAAGGAACTGAATTCGCACTTGAGATCTGAATATCATACACTGAAAATTGCCGCATTTGACAATATTTTTCACCCCTGTCTACCTTGGGGGCAGCACGTGACTCCTCGCTATGGTGAAAAGTGGCCAGATTCTTGGCCTCATTATAGCCAGGGTGACCTGTACGCTATCTGTATCAAAAGTAGGTCAGGTTTTCGGTAGGTTCTGGAAATTGAGCTAAATTATCTGAACTATACTGGTTACGAGAATAGACTACTATACGAGTCACAGGACTATTGTGACTGCAGCTCGATAGGCATAATCAGGAATAGCAGAAGCTGGAGTCTCACAATTTCTGTATGTTGCAGGCCTCTTGTCCATCTATAGCCAAGACCCCATTCATCAAGATCGTTAAGTAACGATTGAATTTTATTATGTGAGTCTCCCACATCTCGAACCAGTCTCCTGGCTGCATGACTGGATGTTGAATAAGCTACCCAATTTGCTTCAAAATTGAGTGCTCAGACGGTGGTGACAGTTCCTTCCTTATATTTGGTGACCCGACCTTAACACATAAGACCTTAGAGTACTTCTATGTGACCACAGACGCTACAATCTGGCTGCACAGCGATTTTCTCTTTTCTCTGCGGAGCAACAGCAGCTCCGCTTTTCTTTGTAAGATTTCTGAAATGAAAATTGGAGTGGAATCTGACGATCTGAAAAGAGCAATGGTCATCGCAAAAACCGATTTTCACACTAGCACAATTAGAGTCGATCGATGATTTACCCTCGGCTCCGCAGAACGGATACCCGGCAGGGAACGAAAGCTGAACCGCCTCGTTTACTTCTCTTTTTGCACTTGCGATTTGCAAACAATTGAGGATCGTTGATGGGATATTATTAGGCGACTGTACGCCGTA
The DNA here is from genome assembly GCA_015179045.1 of Kalaharituber pfeilii. NCBI lineage: Eukaryota > Fungi > Ascomycota > Pezizomycetes > Pezizales > Pezizaceae > Kalaharituber > Kalaharituber pfeilii. Next base: position 1,361,977 of record WHUZ01000012.1, on the reverse strand, counting down.
AAAATGCTGGCATTTGATTGGCCAGTTAATTGTCGGAACCCCCCGATAATGTTTGACGATAGGGACAAAACCTGGAAAGGACCGTGAAGTAGCCTGTTACCTAACATGACAAATTGGTCGATCGGATGAAAGAATATTACGTACTCGACGATGTAGAGGATGATGAAGACCGCGTAGGGATGTTCGCCCCTGGATCACGATTGTATTGGATGGTATGCTGTGAGCGAATACGAAATGCTGTTTGTCGTTTGTAATAGTTACCCAAAGCAGCTTAGAGCTAAACTAAAGTCAGGAAGTTTTTCGATTATGAGAAGGAAGAAATTTTCTTAACATTCCGTCCTGCCCTGGTTTTGAAGGCCCGTAGGGCATAGCTAAAAAGTGGCCCAGCCATTTTCGAACGCCATTGTTCATCTTCAACCTCCCTGGTCCATCTGTGGTTTTTGTATGGACAGGAAAACTGTATACCCGTTTCTAGAATAGGTGACTGATTGTACCTGATTGCCCGCTCTGATATTCGAGGGTAGAGTACCATGGTTTCGGAAAGGTCACATCAGTTCAGCTCACTACCGCCGCTAATTTGGAAAGGAGCACCAGAATTATGTTTTCGGCTACGAAATTGGGGACTCAGGACCAGCTGAGTGACAATCAGTAACTTATCCAGTGGGGCTGCAAATTAAGCGTCGGATAAGCAAATTGAAAAGAACCGACAGAACTCTGCCCTGGTTATTGGGATCGGGATTCAGGGACACAGTACAGCGCATGACGGGAACCAACTTGAGGAGTTTGAATTCCAATAATGATGAGGGTAATTCTTTTTCGAATGTATGTACTGTGGCCTGTATGATTTCAACCACGAATAACCCAGCATAATGCAGGTATACGTGGGGTATTGGGGTGTGTATATGAAGTGCTGATGCTGGGAATTCTACAATAGGTGGCTTTCGAGCAGGTATCAGCGTGTGCGCAGTGCATGCGTCAAGTTAGTAAATGCATTGAGTTTGCTGTGTGCTATCAGATGTATCGTGCAGCTGGTATGTAAATAGCCAACCAGCCAGCGTTGCGTGCTTCGTAAATCTGGATGGGGATCGATTGTGGTTAAATTGGAATACTTTCAGTTTTGTCTGATGAATGAGACTGATGTAGAGAGATGGGATATTTGAATTTATGATGAGGATCTATCTGAGGATGGAACAATATGCTGACGGCATCAGGTCAGGGATACCAGTCGAATGGGAGTGCAAGACTTACATAGTTACTGGTGCCTCGGGTATACATACGATGCATCTCTGAATGAACTTTTTGGGAAGAGAGATTGAAGCATGAGGAAGGAAATGAGGAAGGGGAAGAGACAAGAAACAAGCAGAGGAAAGAGATGAAACTTTGCAAAGAGTAGAAAGCAGAAAGAAAGAGAAGAAGAGAAGAACAGAGGGTAAAGTTGCTGAAACACATGGGCCCCTTCAACTTACACAAGCTCTCTGATTAGTAGTGTTTGCATCGGTTACAAGTACTTGGAGGTTTAACTTGTTGGTTTTAACCGACAAGTCGGTTTTTTATATATGATACAATATTAAAAAACTTGGACCGACCCGTTGAAACAGATACAAGTTGAAAATTTTATGTTTCACTATACAAATAATCCCTGTCCAAGTCGGTTTTTAGCTCTATTTTCAACTTGTCAGACAAGCTTTTCCAAAAAAAAAAAAAAAAAGAACCAACTTGTTGGAGCAAGTTGGAGCAAGTTGGTGTCAGTCCAAAGTGAAAACTTGTACTGAAAAACAGACTTGTACCGACTTGGACCGATACAAACACTACTGATTAGCATCATTAACCATTACTGCACTCGATTGAATAAAACATTCTCGACTTTCCAAGCCCCAACTTGCGAAGCTATCTGTCTATCTTACTCAGTCCGGCCTTCTTGCCCATGAACGGATACGTCCAGTACATACAATATGTATCACATGACAGATGTACTTAAGAAGTGCTCTATATAGATGCAGGTATTTTCTACCATGACCATCCTAACGCACCCTAGCAACTACATCTGTTTCGGGGGTGGGTATGTGGAAAGTTGTGTTTCTGGAGAAACATTACTTTGTTTCGTACATATAGTGTGGTTGGCGCGACCCCATTCTAAATTAAAGTGGGTCGTATACTTGCCTGCGTGAAACTGTACTGGGTGCTCATGGTAGGATGGAGGGTTATAGCTAAGATAGGTTATGCTCCGCTGGAGAAGACGATCACAGCTGCGGCCGCGACCGAGGCGGGACTCGAGTCTTGTCCCTGGAACAGTACGGTAAGCATATTTGAGTATATAACCCTTTAAATGGAGGCCCAGATGGGGGGCAGCGATGAAGGATCTTCTATTGTGCGCAACAATTAGCAGGCCAGTGCAGTAAAGTAGTTTTGACACTGCATCCCGGAAGCTCCCGCGCGACCTCTTGGCCTGCGGTGCCATTGATATCAGGTTGTTACTTGCCTTGGTCTGTCTGGGGCTGGAGAGGGGGGGGGGTTCTTCGGTGTGTTTCAAGGTGATTTTAGGGCTATCAAAGGGTTAATATACAACATGTATACGTTCATTTAAATGCTCTAAGGTGATAGATATGTATTACCTGTACGACAGTTCTTTATGAATGTATGGAGGATGAGTATGAGAGTTGATATGAGCTGCTTGCGCACAGCATAATTTGGATATATATGTATATAGTAGGTATATTACTGATAACGATATTACAGTATGTATGTAGCATGATAATTTCAAACAGACTGTCTATGTAGGATGAGACGCAACTGTAACAAGTTATTGAGATGCCGAGTTTTTAAGTGGTTCGCGGAAGTGATAAATGAGATTTGCCTGATAGACAAATAGAGTTGACTACGGGGGAGGGAGGGGGTGGAGGGGAAGGATAAGGGGTTTGCTGCCTGCAGTAAGCCAGCTTGTGATAAGGTACTACATGAGGAAGTATAAGAATGCATGTGAGTCACAAACAGGGTTGTCTAACAAGCTGATAACGCCGAGGACCACGGCCAAACGCAGCACAAGCCCACCAGTGCATGCACCCCTACTATAACCTCACCAACTCACACCTGACGAGTTGCGCTTTCTTGCAGTTGGGCTTTTAGCAGGTTTTGTCCCCCCTCTTCAGAGGAAGTTGCAATAACGAGGCAGTTGGAACTTAGAGTACTAGCTATACCATAGCCATGTCATAATTTTCTCTCTACATGTGTAACATAGTATATGGCACAGTACCGGCATAGAAATAGTTTTGATTATGCAGATGGATGAATGGCCCGAATGTATTATGATATATACCTTATTATAGGTAGGTTGCATGCAAGGGTCCACAGGTCCCTGCATATTAACTTGGAAGCGAATGGTATAATTTGCCATGCATGCTATCCTTCTGGAATTTGCTTTTTTGTCTTGAAATTTCTATTTGGAGGTCTGCTACTTGAATCAATGAGATGCAGTTGTCGAGCTATACTTTGGCCGGTGATGCCGAAGCTGTGATGTCGTTATGAGGGAGGATTGATAGGAATTTGTTACAGTTAGACCTTGCAGAATCAGGTGATGAGACGGCCCTGGGATAAGTAAGACACATCATTAACGGGCGAAAGAGACAATTCGACAAGCTGTGCCATTTTGGAGGGTGCAGTCAGTGGAGTGTTAATACAGCCAGACCTTGCTATAACGACCCTCGCTATAGCGAGAACCTTGCTATTACAGTAGCGGTTGTCACTGAAATAGTTGAGAATGGTTATGGTTGGGGACATCTGTATGCGGAGGAGGGCGGATATTTGCTTCGATGACTAAGCACTAGTTATGTAGTCGTTACATGCACTGTTCTGCCACCCCCCGCCCTACAGCACCAATCCACTGTCCACCGTTGGTTGCCCCCTATACTTGCATACTTGATGCATCGGTCGCACATATCGGTCGCTCCAACCTGTTCAGCCACCCTGTCGCTTGAATCAAAGAATTAATTAAAGGACTAGAATTGGTAAATACATTCCAATGCTTGAGTTAATTAATTAGTCTATGGCTCACTTAATGTTAATACAGATTCATAAAATGGGACGGAAAAACAAGCGGGCTCTCGTGACCATACTGGCTGTAAGCCAACTCTCGCCGGAGGTTGTTGTGCACGGACTTTACTCTCTCAGTAACCTGATTTGATACAGCAAAAAGGCCTGCTAGAAGAAGAATTAGAAGCTGCTGGTCAACAGGTAATTTTTATCCTAAGTTTCATTGTGAACTTAATTTTATTGAGCGTTACAAGTATTATCTACGAGAAAACTGTTCTTATTCATTTGATGGTTTACGACCTCCAGCATTACATTCTGTTTCTTCTGCATCTACTAGACAGAAAAATAAGTATTTGGACAGGGGACAAATGCATATTTCTGCGCCATGCAGTATTCGGCAGAAACTAGCATATTTTTGTATGCTTGGCTGGTGATAGCCATAAGACAGTCCCAATTTCGTGATAGGGTGTCCAAATTCATTATGTAAGAAAGTATTTGGACAGCTGACGTGATGAAATTTGGACAGCTGACATAATGAATTTGGACCTATTCTTTAGTCTGGTTCCTATTCTTTACTGCCAAGCATACGAAAATATGCTAGTTTCCGCCAAATACCGCATAGCGCATAATATGCATTATCCCTGTCCAAATACTTATTTTTCTGTCTAGTATTAATCATTTTTATTATCATTGTTTATAGTCTATTGATGCATATAGTAGAGAGGATGCGAAGTCAACTGGCTCTATTTGCAGGGGCCCTGGCACGACGACCAGGACCCCGGATCAACACCCTTGCGATAAAGCCAGCATGGGTCAAAAGCCAGCCAGACTGGCTGAGAAAATTGTGTTTTTTCAGTTAACGTGGCTTTAACAAATTCATAGAAAAATCAATTGTACGTACGTAGAAGTTGGCTGAAAAAAATCAATTGTATGCACATACAAACTCTATACCACACGAGAACTCCATGCCATACGAGAACACTACTGCCTATTCAGCTACAGCACTAGAGAACGCACCTACAATCGAGAGAATGCTTAATCCACCCCATTCTGATGAGTCCTATTAGCAAATGTTCAGATAGCATTGTGGATGTGTAGGAGTGCGAGAACAGGTATAAAGATAAGTATAATCGGTATAAAGGCACGTATGATTGATATGTGTTAAAGTAAACAAATATTTTTCACATCAATAGAGCCAGACGGAACCCCTGCTAATCCCCCTGTCCTTATTGTCCAGGCACCCCAGTGAAATCGCATCCTGAATTCACAGAGCCAGCTCTATATTTTCCCTGCTTTGCCAATTTGAGCTTGGTCAGAAGGTTTGGAGTCAAGCTGGCTTTGAATCGCATCCTCTCTAGTGAAGGATTAACTTATGGTACTAAGTGTTCTCGTACCCAGGGTACTAAGGAGTTTCATTCACATATATATAAAGGTCATAGACAAGTACCAGATAAAACGAAGCGGTAAAAAGGATATGCATAGGGGATATGTATATACTATTCTATTTTAGGTTAGCGATTTTCCTTTTTGGTTAGGCCGGCTTATACAATACTATATTTAATAGTTAGACAATTTGACCGATTCTCATATAAAACTGCTCATCTTTGACTTTCAAATCACCAGTACAGAAAAATTAATTAAATAGATATCGCTCTATAGAATTATTTTTCATTCACTAATTTATCATCGTATAGCATGAAACTAATTTTATCTATTTATTTTAGTTGTGATTTGAGTGTTGAAGTTGATGCGAAATTTAATCCGAGTACAGATGTCCCCAACCATACCAGAAGTTATCAGAGAAAATACGCCAACCAAACTAGGCAGGAACCGTGAGGTACCTCTTTCAACTCTGCGAAATTTATAAGTAAAATATGAATTACCACGACTAAACGCCCCACACATCATCATAATATATGCATATCAACTTACATGCGATATGCCCCATCTAAGTCAAAGAGCTGTAATACAGCAAGAGCTTAGGAGTAATGTAAAAACTATCATGATGCTCATGGTTCTTGATTCAGATGCAGACTCCAACTCAGATTTAGAGGAAATGGCCAAAGATACACTTCTTATGTCAATACAATGTTCCAGGTGAATTGACATGTAAAGAAGACATAAATATAAATAGGATATGTGTGTGTTATTTGTGGTTGTAGAAGGTTGATGCAAATCGAGATGTGTATACCCGGATTAGCAAAGTAGGTTACACTGAGCTCTACTTACCAGAACAGCCATTTACCAGTCGATTTTGACAACTTGGGTAAGTTGCGCCACCATCCAATGGGCCAATGAATGAAGGGGCCAAGGCACTAAAAGCCCCTCAATTAAGTATAGTAAAGTGTGATACTACTGTAGCTAGTAAAATATGTATTCGGACATAGCGTATGTTGTGCATTACTACCCCTGTCCGAATACATATTTTACTAGCTAGTAACCATTCTCAATTATTCAGTGACAACCGCTAGTATTCCGCGACCAAGTTACATAGAAGTATTAAGAACCAGATCTTCAAGACACACCTTGGAGCTGCGCCTGCAAACTCTGCAACATTGGATTTCCCTCCTAGGTTTAGGTTTCAGAAGCTCCATCGATTTGCTGCAATATTACAGTCTCGGCGATTATCGTCATCCCTTATATGATTTGGAGTACCAAATGAGATTTTTCCTGACCATATCATGTAACCTGTCTTTTTTAACTATGTTCTACAAGATCAGATGAAAGATATACATGTCGCTTCAAATCATCTGGTAGGAAGTTACCTGCTCCCTCGGATGGAGAATTTGTCTTTAAGAAAACATATAGAATATACCTCATCTGTAGTATGTTCCATAATATGTATGTATTCTAGTTCCCTGTAAATAATCCAATATCCCTACTGTCTTGGAAGATATTATTATTCCTTAACTTCTCTTCAAAAATACACCCATCACAAATGAGTAGATGGTTGCTGATAACCCCTTACTTACTGTTACTGCACCTTTGTGGCGCTCCTTAGTGGCTGTGTCCCGTTGCTCATTGGCTTCGTTGCTGGTGGCGTTACTTACCGTGCGCTGTTTCGAAGGAAAAAGTACGTGATTTAGACGTAAGTAGCATTTCAAGTTTTCTTCTCCACAACGTTCCACATCGTGCGCATTCGCTGCGTATCTCCGAATTCAGGCTACTGGCGATCACACGCATGTCTCTTCAACGCATCAATTTGCCATGGACGAGAGACGAGGTGCATCGGTTAGTGATGTGGATGGAAGAGAATCCAGAGGCTTTAAGGGGCAAACAAATCGGCTGGCATAAGGATGTGAAAGATGAAGTGTTTGCAAATGATGATCATATCACTGTGAAGAAAATTGGTGATAAGGCGATGAATATGAAGAAAGCATGGCGGGAGGCGAAAGCATTGCAGGAGAGAAATGGCTGGAGTATTAAGCCTGAGGAGAATGAACAATCAATTAATGATGCTCTCGAGAGGAAATGCACTTTTTTCTGGCGATTAGAGGGGATTTGGGGATCACGGTCGAATTCAGCGGTGATAGCAATCAGAGAGTCGATGCAAGCCCCTTCACGGCCGAATTCAAAAGTGGTAGCAAGCAGAGAGTCACTACGAGCTCCTTCTCGGCCGAGTTCAACGGTGATAGCAAGCAGAGAGTCAATACAAGCCCCTTTACGGCCGAATTCAAGGGTGGTAGCAAGCAGAGAGTCAATACAAGCCCCTTTGCGCGCGAGTCCAACGGTAATAGCAAGCAGAGAGTCAATACAAACCCCTTCGCGGCAGAATTTAAGGGTGGTAGCAAGCAGGGAGTCAATACAAGCTCCTTCCCGGCCGAATTCAACGCTCATAGCAAGCAGAGAGTCAATACAAGCCCATTCACGGCAGAATTCAAAACTGATAGCAAGTAGAGAGTCAATACAAGCTCCTCCACGGCCGAATTTAAGGGTGATAGCAAGTAGAGAGACAATACAAACCCCTTCAAGGCCGAATTTGAGGGCGATAGCGAGCAGAGAGCCAATTACGACAGCCTCTGCAGCTCCTCCAGCGCTCCCTCAAGACCCTCAAGCCTCTCTGGCACCACCGCCGGATCTCTCTAAGCCCCCATCACCTGAATCAGGCAATGAATTTGACTCGTCTCCAACCCCTCCTCGATCTTCATTAACTCCACATCAGCACTCAGTACACTCAAGTCCAACACCAAGCCCAGCACCATCCAGTCCTGCAGCAGTACACTCAAATCGCGAAAAGCGAGATCCTCTTCAATTAATGAAGCGATTTCTTGAGGCAAAACAGGCCTTGAAGAATGAACGAGAAGTAAAGAGGTTGAAAGCCGAAATTGAGCTGCAGAAAGAGAAAATTGAGGCTGACAACCGCACGGCAGAGCGAATTGCTCAGATCCATGCAGACGCACAAGTGAAGCAAATGGAGAATTTTGCACGAATAATGGGGCAAATGATGCAAGCTTTTCAACAACATCCTATGAATCACCCATCCAGGGACTCTCTACCCCCCAACGACTCCTCGAGGTCGTAGTTGCGCTACGAAATCCCGAAGTTTATCACGGCGACTTTGTCGTATGCGCTGTGCTTCTTCATTTGTTTCCTTCCGTTGTTCTTGTCGTTCTTGGGCTTCATTGTTATTATTTGCTCGTTCCGCTTGTTTTGCTACTTCGATTGCCTTCTGTAGTATGCTTTTAAAACTCCGAATGTATTATTAATTTTCACCAATGGGATTGCAAGCTCGAGATCAATCGCTGCATTTGGCCTTTGTCGGCATATGTAGGGTGTAATCACGTGTCGCTCAAGAGCATAGGCTTATCGGCAGGTACATATTCGTCCCCAGGTGTTGGTAGATATTCATCAGCCCTAAAGTGAACTGTTTGACCCTCTCAACAGAGGGTTGTATACTTGCATGCAGTAGAATCTAGTCCTTGTCGGAACATCTGTAGCAGGTTTCTAATATGCCCGCTTCTCGGCTGTTAGCCGCCGAACATGTCTGGTAGTAGTCAATGCTGAAGACACTGATGTATAGTAAACCGTGCTTTGCCGATATTTCCTACAACGCCAAGTATTAATTGTACGTGAATGCAAAGAGGTTTGAAAGTTTGTATTCGAGAACAAAGTATTAGGCACCAGCAGTCACAAAACTACGTACTAGATGTGTTTTTCAATACAATTCTGAATATAATTATTAAAAAAAAAAAAAAAAAAAAAAAAAAAAGAAAATTAGGGGTTGACCTCTACACAAAAGAATTTATCATGGAAAACTCAACCTCTACCGGTGATGCTTTTATAGTATGATATTATCAAATCAAACTGCTGAAGATATATCTATATAAAACCTTAATCACGATTATTAATCTAGGTTAACGCAGAGCTTTCTTTCAGTCTTTACCAGCATTCAATTTCCTATTCTGAGAGGGAATGAAACCACATTGAATACCCCTAGTAATAGCAAACGAAACGCAGTCTCTTTACTTCACTCTTTATTTGGCACATCCTCTTGTACCAGCTGCCCTACCGACGACCACTCTATTATTGCCTCTCCACTCAACAACCTCTAGTGCTGCTCTGAGTTCGTGGGGGAGTATCTGCTAGCGTGTTCTGAAGTGAGCGCTTATTAGAAGAGTCACATGACAGTAGATTTGGTAGCAAGGGGACCTCTGCCAAGCAAAGTAGAAATGCTAACAACATGATTGGTTTAATTGTGATCACGTGCGTGGAAGAAAGGTGGCTTCCATAACGCCATCAGCATGTACCTTAGCATGAAGGTCTCCTTTAGCTTATGCTTTGATAATCTTTTGCCGTCCACCTGAGCCGAGCCTGTTGTTCATTCTTTTGTTTTACAGTACCCCCCTTGAAACCGGCTACATTTTATTTCCCGTATTCGGATCCCCTCAAGCAAACGAAATGTTACTGCACAGAGTCTTCGGCTCTCAGACCTCGTCAGCTCTGGCTCGACTTGTGTTGGCGCCCAGCTCGTGCCGTTATATAGCATGTGCTTCATATACCACAGTCTCTCACATATTCTCTTCAACATCAAGCAGCACCGACGACCAAAAGAGACAACATCGCTACCTTCAAACGGTGACCGCACATAGGCCTCTTAACCTCATCGAAGCTGGGGCTCCACCTCCAAGAAATGCCGATGCTCCCCTATCGTCATTAACGGGACATAATGTATTCAACGTTCCTTCACAAGCCACCATGCGGCCTTCAGTAACACCCTCACCACAATCTCAATCTAAAAATGCTGCTTCAAGTCTCGTGAAAACGCCGCAAGAGCCTACTTCGGCACCTCGTCCCTCACGACTTCGAACCCCAAGAAAGGCAGCAATGACGCTCACCAGTTCGGCCATATCGCAGCTACGCAAATTGTTAGATTCTCCCGATCCCAAGCTCATTCGAGTAGGTGTGAAGAATCGAGGTTGCTCAGGGCTTGCGTACCATCTTGAATACGTGGATAAGCCTGGAAAATTTGATGAGGAGGTAGTACAGGACGGTGTACGAGTGCTGATCGACTCTAAAGCATTATTCAGTATTATTGGCAGTGAGATGGATTGGGTTGAAGACAAATTAAGTGCGAGATTCGTCTTCAAAAATCCTAATATCAGTAAGGGAGTTCAACCCTTTTTTTCGAGGGCAAAGGCTGACTATTTATCGTTTAGAGGAGCAATGTGGGTGTGGCGAGAGCTTCTCAGTTGGTAACTGAGGTTTGTTACGGGTCCGGAGAACCATCTTTTGCTTGCGGATTGCTTCCAGTGCGGTAACTTACCCGCTCGTCGTGGGAATAGTCCCTTATTATGCTCATGACTGCAGCTTTACTTTTCTCAGGTTACGGTGTTATTATTGGAGAATCGGCGTTTTTATGTTGATCTTGCTTTTTGAAACAATGCATTAGCTCCTGCGACAGTACCATCGTATGCCTGGGGATGCAATTTCAAATAGACAAAGCACAATTAGCAAATATATTGTTCTGGGGCTTTCTTTCCTCGTAATTTTCTTTACTGAGTCTTGTCTAGAATGCATGTTGTTTTCAGCTTCTAATCTCATTTCAGTTTCTCCCTGCAAATAGATTAATGTATTTTACAAGATGTGTAAGCAACTTATATGGTGAAACTGCGAATAGCTCATTAAATCAGGTATCATCAAATTCAAAGATCGTATCTACAAGATACAGTAGTCACATTGCAGTTTACGGAAGGAGTTACAAAGCAATTATATCCACATTCTCAAAAATCGAAGGTGCACATTTTGTACACAGGAGTACATAACTGGATCTATCTGTTTAGTACTAGCACTTACCTATATAATTGTTCTTTTAGTACTTCTTAACTTGAATGCTTCCGCCTGGATTATCTGGTTCATGTGTAATTCCAGCGGAACCTGTATTTCCTGCCTCGTGCCTGCGCTGGATGCCCGCAGTCTTAGAAGTTACAGCCCTGCTAGTTCGGTTTTCACGACCATATGAACCCTTACCTGGATAGGACGTGACCAAAAGTATACAGCACAGAGTCAACCAGACTAGCACAGGGTCAAAAACGGTAACAGAAATTTTGTCACTTTCATGGCGCTTACTTTAAGAACCTCTTATGTACTTATGTAGTTTGTGCAGTCACACGAACTGGAAAGGCTTGCCCAAGCGCTGTAACAACTCATCCATTATCAATTAGAGCCCGCTTAGATCAAATATACTTTCCGGACGGCTTCAAGGCGACCTGAAATGGGACACCGCCCTAGCAACAACCGGTCTACGGCCGGTAGGGTTTTTGACATGCCTTTATAACTATGTTCAAGAGATTGCTGACCTTTCTACCAGCAGCTGACGACAAGTTTGTTGAGCCTTCCAGGAAATATCCTCTTCCTAAGAGAAGAAAAATGGAACCGCCAAGTGGCTGCAAGGAAGGCGGTGCCAGTAAACGCAGAAAAGCTGCCCCAAAAACAGGTCAACGACGCCACAAGTGGCAAGAGAGCCCTGACCAAAATGAAGCAGGATTAGAAAGTGGTAGTGAGATGACAGAGTAAGCATTGGAGTAACAGGGGTTCCAGTTAAGTACTGACAATAAGGATAACTCATAGTGTCCCGATCCCCTTACACTTACAGCAGCAGCGTGAGCATAGAGAAGTATGAAATTCTTCAAGATAAACATGTACTAAATTGCTTTGTTAGTCTTGAAACTGCAGTCATTTAAATGTGCTGCCACAAAGTCCAATATCTCTAAGTTTAAAGATAGGGTGAGGGGAAAAGAGAGCAAATCAATCATGAATTTGACAAGACGAAAAAAGAAAAGGTAAATCTGTCAGAGACCTACTATTTTCAGTTGTTAAAGGAAATTTAGGGAGGAAACTCGAGAAAGCCTCCGTTTATCTCTTTCGTCGATATTTCAAGTTCAAGATATTGATGCTTTAGAACCGGAGTCTGATCCTGTTTACAATGCCTTTCAGTCTAATCATAGAGCACTAAAGTCCGGTTCATTGGACTTGCTGAAAGCAGTTGCAGAGTTTCAATCTGCGATTAAAGACATTAAAGAAAAGGATATGTCAATTGGGGAGGAATGGAACAGGGAAAATGAAGATGCAAAGAATTCGATTCAGGAATTGGCTGGGGAAACCAAAGACAATATTGAGCTTTTTTTGACTTCAGAAAATGGGGGGTGGCATAAATTAATGAATGGCTGGAGCAGGAGTATCCAGGAGTTTCTACGGAAGCTGCCTCATTGTGCGCTTGGTCATCATGGTGAGGAGCGACAGGCGTATAGGAATTGCACGTAGAAACAGTGGTGCGTAATGCAGTGTTGGTATAATTCATGTTAAAATTTTATGTACAGCTAGGCCCCTTCTCAAAAGAACTTCTGCAGCCATGAAGTCATCATGTTCGAGGCCTGGCCCACCACTGGTTCCTTCAGCAAGTATCCAAATGCAATATTTTCCTCCTCTCATATGTTCATGGCTGGTAAGTTATCTCCATCCATCTACAATTCCCACACTGCTCAACCACTGCTTTCACATCCGCTCAGCTTACGTTGCTCGTGTTTCAACGTAGTAACCCTTTGATGGCTTTCTTAATTCATGTTGCTCGTGTCGAGTCAATACATCGGAAACCGGTACCATTTCTTTGACTTTCATGATCATACCAGCGATATCCGGCGAGACAGGACGATAAACTTTTCGCATCCACTTGTGTAAGCCGAGGGCATAAAGGATCCTATTAATCCACTTAGCATACCAATGCCGGAACAGAGAAGAGTGACTTTAAAATATTGCATTGCGAATTGGTTCGTCCTAAAGAAACTTCTACCTGAGGGAAGGTGGCCGGCGAAGGTTCGGAAGCCGCAGGTAACCTCGCACCTGAATTCCCTTAGACTAATGTGACAGTCAGAAGGAGCAATTGGCAAGAGTTCACTCACGTTACAGTAGAAGTTTCTGCACCGCCGGAAGTTTCTGCGAACGGCACCATGTAGGATGAGGCGCATGCAAATCTCAATTGCCAAAGAACAGAAACTGTAAGTAACGTTCGGACTCCGGAGTACTTAGTAAATTGCCTAGCATGGCCTCCCCACCCGACATATCTTCACAGGTAGCATCATTGACATGCATCATCGCGTGCATGCAGACAGCTATCGCTGAAGTTGATACTTGAAGATGCGGTTTCTAGTTGAGTCTTGTTTGACTCTAATTTTGCCCGACGTCACCAATGGTAGTGAATAACGATAGTGGAATTGGGTGCTTCTGTGGAATTGGGTGCTTCTGTAACATACAATTTTGAGACCTCACAAAATCGCTGCATCATCTAGATCGTCAATTACCGCACGACTTTAGATCCCAAAGAATTATTATTATTATTATTTCGTGCATTCCTGTAACTTACCCCGAGTTCGATTTCCCGTCGCAGATCCTCCGACTGCAATCACATGGTCCAACAGGAACCCAATTGCAGTTGAGGGTAAGGCATCTTGTGTACAGTACCATCCTGCAAACCAGCCTTGGCGCATCACAATAGTTCCTGCCAAGATTTACAACTTTTAGACCATTTCAAAACTTCGGGGTCACCAAGCATCAAGGAGTCCGCCATCACTCATTGCACCTCCAACATTTTTTCTGTAGCAATCTCCTCAATGGCCCGTACCTCCTTCAAGCCTACCCGGGAGCGCAAACAGCGGCGCCTCAACAAAACCAAATCCCACTCCCCTGGCCATTCTACGGAGTCCGGATCCACCAATCAACCAGACCCCAATGCCGCCATTCTCATACCCCCTGCCCCCGGCGAGGATAGGCGAGCGCAGCTTAAAGCCGAGTTAGTGGCGGGTGCGCCGAAGATGTCGAGCAAGAAGGCGAAGCGGCTAAATAAGTACATTGAAAAGAAGCTACGGAAGGAGGAGACGAACGCGCTGTTAGCGAAGCTCGCAGAGACAAAGGTCGATACGAGCTTGCTCCGGAGCGCAAAGGAGTTGGGGAGGGCGAGGGAGACGAAAAAGGAGAGGGTGGGTAGAGCACTCAGGGAGGAGCAGGCGGGGATATTGAGTAAGGAGGAGGAAGGATTGTTGTATGTTCAGAGGGAGGTGAGGCATCTAGACCAATGGGAGGCCCCGGAGAACATTGAGGTGGAAGAGGAGGAAGAGAAAGCAAAGGGAGGCAAACCTAAGAAAGTGAAAAGGCGGAAGGATGATGAGGACAAGGAGGAACAAGCAGATGAAGACAAACCCGAAGCCCCCATAGAGCAAATGGACCTTAACATTACCACTACTCCAACTCTGCCCTCACCCCAATTCGATAGCACTTCGCACGAGCGCTCTCTCTTTCACACCATTGTCGGCGCTGGCCTCAAGCGCCCTCTCGAGCTTGACGAGTTCGGAAAGCCAATACTCAAGAGAATAAGGCGATCGAGAAATCTAGAGCTACGAGCGCCGCCGCCAATGTCGAAGCTTTCTGGGTATAATTGGGATAGGGCTGAGGGCACGAAAGGGGAAGAGGAAGAAAGGAGTGGAAGTGAGAATGAAGATACGGATGATATGATGAATGAGGAATCGGATGAAGAGGCAAATGGGGAAGGGAAGGAAGAATGGGAGGAGTGGAATGGGTTTAGTGATGACACTGAGAGCGAAATTGAGGAAACTGATGGTGGGGAGGATTGTGAGGAAGAAGAGGTTAGCGAGGACGGCGAAGCTGATGACGGTGATGATGACGATGATGATGGTGACGGTGACGGTGGCGATGACGACAATGACGATGACGACGGTGGTGATGAAGAGGGCGACGAAGTGGAAGAGGAAAGCCCTGTCCCTCGTACAAAAAAAGGCACCTCTAGCAAAGCCTCCGCCTTCAAAGACTGGGCCCTCTCACAGCGTCTCAAAGTCCTCAACGCTGAGGACCACACCACTAGTGACCCCACCACGGTCACTACCACTCCCTTCACCCCCACCATACCTGCCGGTTATGTACCCAAACCTCGCATTGAGGACTCCCCTCCTCCACCGGAACTTGCCACCTCCACAAGCACCTCTTACACCACCCCGCATAAAGCATTTTACGTCTCTGTCGAGCGTCCGCTTGAAATCCAATCTGCGAGACTGGCACTTCCAGTCGTGGCAATGGAACAGCCTATCATGGAAGCCATCACCATGCACCCATGCGTCGTCATCTGCGGTGAAACGGGGTCCGGTAAGACCACACAGGTCCCACAATTCCTCTATGAAGCGGGCTATGGAAATCCCGATTCCCCCACTCCTGGTCTAATTGGTGTGACCCAACCGCGCCGAGTAGCTGCAGTCAGCATGGCGCATCGAGTCGGTGTCGAGGTAGGAGAGCCTGGGCGTGAGAGGGTTGCATACCAGATCCGTTTTGAGGCGACTGTGGGGCCAAAGACGGCGATAAAGTTCATGACGGATGGTGTATTGTTAAGAGAGTTGGCGCAGGATTTCTTATTAAATAAATATAGTGCTATAATAATTGATGAAGCACATGAGAGAGGAATTAATACAGATATCTTGATTGGGGTTATGAGTCGGGTTATTAAGCTACGGGAGGAGTTACACAAAGAGGATCCAACCATGACCTATGCAAGTACATCTAGCCATTACCCTGAATTTTGCTAACACCTTTCCCAAGCCGCTTAAACTCATCATCATGTCCGCGACGCTCCGCGTTACGGACTTCACCGAAAACAAGCTACTCTTCTCAACTTCTCCTCCTGTCATTACCGCCGAAGCGCGCCAGTACCCCGTCACTATCCACTTCTCGCGGCGCACGGCCCGTGACTACGTCGATGAAGCATATAAAAAGATATGTAAGATCCATCGGCGGCTTCCCACCGGAGGCATCCTTGTGTTCCTCACTGGGCAGAATGAGATCCAGCATTTGATGAAGAAGTTGAGGAGAGCGTTTCCGGTGGTTAAGGGGACAGATGCTCAAGGAGGTGGTGGTGCCACAAGGTACGAGGATGGTGAGCAGACAGGGACGACCATTGCGCCGGTTAAGATATTGGCAAGTGAAGCGGCGGTAGAAGCCGAAGACATTGAACTCTGTACCACCATTAACACCTCCTTCCACAATCCTTCTCTTGACGACACCGGCGACTACGACAATGCCAACGACGAGCTCGATCTCCTCTCCGACGCCGGCACCGAGTCAGATCTCGGTGACTTCGAAATGGAACTGCCCGATCTATCTTCCAAGGGTGACCCCCCGCTACACATCCTCCCTCTATACTCCCTCCTACCCACCGCACACCAGCTTCGAATCTTCGACCCTCCACCTCCCGGTCACCGCCTGTGCGTCCTGGCAACCAACATCGCCGAAACTTCCCTCACCATTCCGAACATTCGGTACGTGGTCGACACTGGTCGTGCTAAATCCCGAACCTACAACAAGGATACTGGAGTAACGTCCTATGACATTGGGTGGGTGTCGAAAGCGAGTGCAGCGCAGCGCTCTGGACGTGCAGGGCGTACGGGACCAGGCCATTGCTACAGACTTTATAGCTCCGCAGTGTACGAACGCGACTTTGAGAAGTTTGCCTCGCCGGAGATATTAAGGATGCCCATTGAGGGTGTTGTGCTGCAAATGAAGAGTATGAATATTGAAAAGGTGGTCAACTTCCCATTCCCTACGCCGCCTGACCGGGGGGATCTCAAGAAAGCGGAAAGGGTATTGGGATATCTTGGTGCTTTAAAAACCAACGGACCCGCATCTCGTGCGAGTAATGGTGCGGGGGCAGTGGGCAGCATGCTGACCGACCTCGGCCGCACAATGTCCGTGTTTCCCCTCCCACCTCGCTTCGCGAAGATCCTCATCATCGGCCAACAACATGGATGCCTTCCTTATGTCATTGCCCTTGTCGCGGCCCTCTCAGTCGGCGAGCTTTTCATCCCTGAAAATCAACTCGGCTTTGTACCCACTGCCTCCGAGCTCGAGTCCAAATCCGAAGTCCCCGAATCCTCTTCCATGGCGCCAACGAACGCGGAGAACCTCGCACAAGTCCGCGCCCAGGCTCTCCTCAAAGCCTACCATGCATCGCTTTCCCGCTTCAGCGCGCTAGATCCCACATGCGATGTCCTGCGTCTCCTCGCTGCCGTCTGCGCATTCGAGCACGAATACTCTACTCCACCCCCCGCTGGCTTCGGCACCCCCCGCGACCGCGAGTTTCGCGCTGAGAAATTCTGCGCCGACCACTTCCTCCGCTATAAAGCGCTTATCGAGACCCGAAAGCTCCGAAAACAACTCACGGAAATCGTTAAAACCTACTGTCCCGGTGCCGCAGCAGCCCTGAACCCTCCACCACCTAAACAATCCTCCTCTAACCCCAACTCCAAAACCAAGCCTCTCAAGCCCACCTTGGAAGAACAACAGAACCCTCTTCTCCTCCCTCCTCCGACCCCACTCCAAATCAAAGCCCTTAAACAGATCGTCTCAGCCGGCTTCATCGACCAGATCGCGCTCCGCTACGACCTTCACCCCACCCCACCCGCGGTTCTAGCACAACCGCACCTCAAGAAGCCCTCCAAAATGACTCAAGTGCCCTATCTCCCGCTCTTCCTCCCCCCCATTACATCCCCGACCTCACCTACCCACGCCACAATCTACCCGTCCTCCGTCCTAGCTCGCATACCTGTCTCCGCAGCCCCGCCATACATCATCTACTCGACGCTATCTAAATCATCTAATTCAAGCACGCACGATGGGATGATGGAAAGGATAAGGATGCACCCACTCACGCCGCTAACGAGCTCAAAGCATGTTGCTGCGCTTGCGAAGGGTACGAGGCTGTTGACTTGGAGTAAGCCGCTGGGACATATACCGGAGAAGGTTGTTGGGGAGGGGAGGAAGGAGGTGTGGGTTGTGCCGAGGCTGAGGGGAGAGGAAGCGGCTGGGGAAGGAGTGGGCTGGGAGTTAGGAGTAGAGAAAGTGGTGATGGTGAAGAGGGAGGGTGGATGGGTGGTTGAGTGAATGGGGACGTTTGAATAGAGTAAATTATTTTTGTTTTACTTTATTATTATGGTTATTATTTGGCTATATTATCGGCTACCACTTTTTTTTTTGGTATTATTCTTTATAATTTGCGATATATTTCCTATTGCATGATTTTTAGAGGAAAAAAAGAGACTTAGTATCTTGATGGCGACGAACTATCTACTAGCATTTAGCGGACAACAAGACTCGTATTTGAGGAAAACGAAGGAACGAACAAAAGCATTGGGAGAATTACCGAAGTACATCATAGAATTTATGTATTATCTGGTTCACAAGTAACATCCTAATCACCTGAAGGAACTCAATAGCATTATAGACGTAAGCATCAAGGAAATGGCATATCTTCTGATGCGACCTTAAGTGTCCGGATATCTATCGACTACAATGCATCATATGCTGCGAGGCTCGAAGGGGAGTCGTTGTGGGCAGGTACATACTGCAGGTTCTGGTTTGAATGTGAGGCTTACATAACTAGTTACCAATTCTGGAAACAGGAATGCTAACACACGCAAACTACAATCAAGACAGTCCAGCGATCGTCCCATCACTATAGACCGCAAAGCCTCGCCATTTGCTAAGCTAAGATACCGACGGCCTCTAATTTCGGCGAACACCTCTATAGTATGCACTATGATACATGAACTGTTAGTGGCTTCCTCCCATGTAACTACGTCCAGTACAACATCCTATCTCAAGGCAACACATCTATGCGTGCTCAGTGCTTTCATTAGACTACGGTATATTTCCTCTAGTTACATACTGAATGTACTATAATCGAGGGTGTAAATTAAGCGAATAAATACTGTGCATGGTACAGAACGTGGTCCTCTGCAAATGTTGCTACAAAATAGTAGCTGTGGTCGTACCCCTGTAAAATTGCGTTAAAAGTGCACAAAAAGGTCTGCATACTGTATGCTTACCTCTTGAAATCTAAGCTTATAATTCGGTCCCTTGATATCACAGACCTCCCTTACGGTCTCATCGAAATTCTCAGGAAGCAGCTGTCCCTGTTTGTAAAATTTGTCCGCCGTGCCAACATCAATAAGCACATCGAGTTTCGCATTAAAATTCTTCAGAAGCTCAGTTGCGTCGTATTCTTTCCACGTATCTTGGTTTTCGGAGCCAAAGTAACCAGTAAAGGCCTTTTGACCTACAGGGCATCAGGTGTAAGAGGCTGAATCATACTAAGTGCAAATTGGCAACTTACCCCAAGGTGCATTCATTGGATTGCAGATAGGAGCGAAAGCAGACACTGATTTGTATTTCCCAGGGTTCTTCAGAAACTACATAAATTAAAACAGTTAGTGACTTTCGCTAGTTCTGGCCATACCCGCGGTTACAATCGAGTAACTTCCGGAATCACATACACTTATCAAAGCCCCATGGCCACCCATACTATGTCCAGAAATCGACACTCGCTTAGGATCCAAGACCTTAAACTCTTCGAACAATGTAGTATGCAATTCTTCATTGATATAGCTGTACATAATATAGTTTTCATTCCAGGGGGCCTTTGTAGCGTTCACATAAAACCCAGCGCCAGTTCCAAAGTCCCCTACAATCAAACCTTTAGGTATCCATCGTCATTTGATGTTTTCAAGAATAAACCTACAGCTCTCATCTTCTCCTTGGATCTTTGCACCTCTTGGACTCGTATCCGGAAATACAACAGCAATTCCCTTCTTGCTTGCAGCAGCTTGGAAAAACCCCTTTTCTGCGCAATTATCCCCCGTGCAAGTCAATCCGGACAGCCAGAATAATACCGGTATCGATCCAGGTTCGGCATTCTCAGCTTGTGGGGGAAGGTAAAGGTTGAGCGCCATTTCACCTTTTACAGACGTAGACTGGTGGGTGAGCTTGAGAAGATTTCCCTCGAAGGAGCGAATCGTTTGGGTTGCTGTGAATGTCATTGCTACTGTATAATATTTTTCTCAGTCTCAATTGAACACAAGTTGCTGTCTGCGATGAAGTGGATGGATGGGTAACAAAATTGAATAGAGGGGTAAACTGTGACGGAATTCCAGCGCACCGTCCAAGCAGGCATGTTGCATTAAGTACATGTACTCGAGTACTTCTTACCAGACGCCCCACCTGCCAGGATTAGCTTGGCTTAAACGCATGGCTACCTATTTTGGACGCAACAATTCATTTCTTGGCGGAATTAACCTCTGCAACGGTTGTCAGGGTTGGGGTAATAAATGTGTTCAGTATGGGATAGCCTCATAGTACGGGAGGTACTTAGGCACTGATAGCATTATCCGGCCTCGCGCCTGTACTGCTACCAGCACTCAAACAGAAAGAATGAGCACGCCAACCGGGCTAAGAGGTAGACAATCTGCGTTACATTTTTTGCTCACAACGTTACCCTGAACACCAACATAACTAGTGAGAAATGCCATAGCATGAGCTTATTCAGCTGTATAGCCGCAACTGCAGTGACATTATAGAAGTGTAATATTATTTGAGGACACCTTTACTTGCCGTTGTATTCGCTCAATGTATTCACAGTAGCAAATTTATCCACACTTCTCCTGTTTTGCTGTATTCTTTGCGCCACTGAGCCCGACCATTTCTTTGCACCCCTCCTCGGTCAAAGTAGATCCTCCTTTTCGACTACTTTCAGTATTTATTGTGCAACCAGAGCATTAGTATTCATCCAATACCAATGTAGCTATAAGGGACCACTCGATTCAGCAGCTTACCATCCACTTCGCCCTTTTCATCAGTGGGATTTGCTGGTCTGCTCAGGAACTTCTCCACGTGCACATCCTTGCTCTTCGTTATCCTACCAATTATCTCCCATAGTACATCAATCTTTTGGCATCCACCTATAACTGCAATATCGTAAGAACGGTTTTCATCTTGCACTTGAATTGCACGCAGATGAAGGTAAATTCACACGGTGTGAGTTGAATCCAGTAGTGTAGAAGACAGTGGAGGGTAGTATAGACATTGTGACATTCTGAAGCGGCAGGGACGCAGTTGAGGGTAAATCTGACAGTGTATGAAAGTTCAGCAGCGGCGATGCAGGTGAGGGTAAATACCACAGCGTACGAGTTGAATTCGGCGATGGGAAAGTCGTTGAGAGTGACATACATAGTGTTGGAGTTGAATTACGCAGCACGGTGGTAGTTAAGGGCCGAGAGGTATTGCAACTGGCCCAGTCGCCTTGCACCAATGAGTGTGCCACTGTCTGGGAACTGCGAGCAGCCAGTTACGCACCGGCCAGGCCATCCAAAAACAAAAAAAAAAGGCAAGCTAAAAACTGGTTCCAATATAACTGAATCATTTGGATCCGGAGCACAGGACATCTTATTTTAATTTCAAGACGCTCTTCCACAGATTTGAATCGAACCGGGGTCCTCAATTCTATGAATCTCCATGACATCTTGTGCTAACCTCCATCACTAGACAATAGCCTCTCCCACGCCCCCTTCCGAGCATGTCTAATAATAACCCCTTACCGGTCCAAGGAAGTCTAGTATAGTGTGCCATAAAACCAGATAATTAGCGTACTAGTATTTGAATTGACGCCATAAATTATTGCTATCAATATGGGATGCCTATGAGTAATGTTTAGATACGGAGTAATTCCGGTAGAAATTTACGTCTAATTTTGGTACAGATATATCGTGCGGCATTATCACGTTATATCTAGCTGGCTGGCCTCTTTGCTAGGGCCCGTCACCATGAGAGGCGGAAGGGCAGCGGACGTAGGAAAGACGCGTGCGTAATGAGAAAGAGCCCGTAGAGTCACGCCGGGATAGCCGGAAAGCTTTGAGGAATGAAGTATCCGGCATGAATATGTATGTATCCGGCATGAATATGTATGTATTGTCATGATGCAGTGACAAGCAGCATCAGTACAACTTTCTATTCAGCAATGCAATATTAAAAAAAAAAGATGGAAATAAAATGGGAATGAATAAAATAAAATAAATAAAAAGGTTAACACAAAGATATCCAATGACTGTTGAAAGTCTATCCCGCTGACCATATATGCTTAGAAGAAAGCCAAACCTTGCCCAATATGAATACAATCCCAATACCCTTCTAGACTCAAAAACACTTGGAAAACCAGACGCCCCCAATAGATGAATACCGGTGGTCTCTAGTGAAAACGCCAACAAATAAATAAATTAAAAAAAAAAAAAGAAAGAAAGAAAGAAAAAAGGTCAGAAATCACAGAAACGTGCCTATTCTGCGTCCAGATCGACCGGGGTACAAGTACAGAACAGATTGGAGTCACCAAATACTACGCAACACAAGTCAGCTACAGATTTATCTAGGGGTGTGTATGATGTGTATGACACGTACCATCATCAACTCTGGTAACAGTTGGCCAAAACTTCCGTTCTCGCAGATAAGGAAGAGGGTATGCGGCCCTCTCCCGAGAATATGGTCTCATACTCCAGACGTCATCTCCAACCAACAAATCCTTTTGGGTGTGGGGGGCATTCTTGAGCAAATTGACCTGTTTCGGCTGTTTTCCTTCCTCAATTTCCTTGATTTCAGCCCGTATAGAGATTAAAGCATCGCAGAACCTGTCGAGCTCTTGGATGCTCTCACTTTCCGTAGGCTCAATCATTAAAGTGTTCGGTACTGGCCAACTCATTGTAGGTGCGTGGAATCCATAATCCTGAAGTCTCTTGGCAATATCAATTGCCTCAACACCAGAAGTCTCCTTAAAACCTCGAGTATCTAGAATAAATTCATGGGCACAGCGATTGTTTTCATTCGTATAAAGAATGCGGAAGTGCTTGGATAGTCGTGAAGCCATATAGTTTGCATTTAGCAAAGTAATTTTTGTGGCATGAGTAAGTCCCCTAGCACCCATCATCTTGATATAGGACCATGTGATAGGAAGGATGCTTGCAGAGCCAAATGGAGCGCTTGAGACTGGTGAAATCCCTTTCTCGCCTCCAGTGCTCACGAGCGGGTGTCCGGGAAGGAATGGTGCCAGTTTAGCTGTAACCCCAATAGGACCAACGCCAGGTCCACCTCCTCCATGGGGAATGCAGAACCTAATGACTTTAGCACTTGGATGAAAAGCTGAGGTATTTGATATACTTACGTTTTATGCAAATTCAGATGGCAAACGTCCGCGCCAATCTCTCCTGGAGAGCATAAACCAACTTGAGCATTCATATTTGCGCCATCCATGTATACAAGCCCACCGTTTTTGTGGACAATTTCGCAGGCTCTCTTTACTTCCGGCTCAAACACGCCATACGTGCTTGGATATGTAATCATGATTGCCGCTAAAACATCCTTATGCTTCTCCGCTTTCTCCTGAAGATCATTGATATCAAGGTTTCCAGTTTTGGTATCGCATTTAATCGGGACAACTCTCATTCCTGCCATGGCTGCGGATGCTGGGTTCGTCCCATGAGCAGATACTGGAATCAGACAAACGTCACGTGATCCATTCCCTTGGGACTTGAAGTACTCCCGGATAACACGAAGGCCAGTGAATTCGCCTTGAGCGCCGGAGTTGGGTTGAAGAGAGACAGCAGCAAACCCTGTTATATCTACAAGATCCTTTTCAAGTTCCGAGAGCATTTGTGTATATCCTTTGGCCTGGCTCAATGGGATGAATGGATGCAAAGAATTGAATTCCGGCCAGGAAATTGGAATCATCTCCGTCGTTGCATTGAGTTTCATGGTACAGGAGCCAAGGGGAATCATGGAATGCGCAAGGGATAGGTCCTTAGATTGGAGATGGTGAATATATCTGAGCATCTCTGTCTCCGAGTGGTACGTATTAAAAACTGGATGTGTAAGATACGACGTAGTTCTCCTGAACTTCTCCGGTATGGTTGCTGGCTGCGTATGGCTAATCTTGAGCTCATTGCTGATGCTCACCAAGCTGGAGTCTGTAATTTCAAAGGGGGATTTTGCAACCATGTTGAAGGCAGACAGGATTTTGATCATATCATTCATCGTGACAGTTTCATCTAAAGTTACTCCCACATTGTGCTCATCCACAAATCGAAGGTTAATTCCCAAGTTCTGCTCTGCCGTCGAGACGAGGTGTTTGGCATCGGGAACTTTGACAATGATGGTATCAAAAAAGGCACCATTTTTTGATCCAACAGTCTCCAGCCCCATCCTTTTAATACTCTCATAAACGATCTGTGTTAAGCTATGAACTCTCTCTGCAATCGCCTTAAGCCCTTGTGGTCCGTGGTACACGGCATACATCGCACTCATGTTGGCAAGAAGTGCCTGGGCCGTGCAGATGTTGCTGGTAGCCTTTTCTCTTCTGATGTGCTGCTCTCGAGTTTGTAATGCAAGTCGGAGAGCTCTGTCACCTAGTCTGTCTTTTGACACACCAATTAATCTTCCTGGAATTTTCCTTTTGTGCTTTTCTGATGTAGCGAAGAACCCTGCATGGGGCCCTCCATAGCCTAGAGGTACACCAAATCTTTGGGAATTTCCAAATACGATATCAGCTCCCCATTCTCCTGGAGGTTTCAACAAGGTCAGGGCAAGAAGATCTGTTGCAACTGAGAGTGGGGCACCAAGCTTATGAGCTGCTTCTGCGACAGCGCTATAATCATTGACCGTGCCGTCAGTGGCGGGGTATTGAACCATGACACCAACAAGGTCCTCCCCTAGCTTTTCAATGGCTTGAACTTCCAAAGCGTCACCAATATGGATTTTAATACCAAAGCCCTCAGCACGAGAATATATGCTAGCAATTGTTTGGGGGTGAAGCTTCTGATCAACAAAAAATGTCTTTCCTGGTCGGTTCTGGCGAGATGAAGAAAGAGTGGACAATGACATGGTCATGGCCTCGGAAGCAGCAGTTGCTTCATCCAAAACAGAGGCATTTGCAATTGTCATACCCGTCAAATCTGTAACTACAGTTTGGAAGTTGAGAAGTGACTCCAAGCGCCCTGAAATACATTGTCAGCAAACTAGAACTATAAAAATCGAAATTCGAAATACGTTGCGTGCTAAACATACCTTGGCTGATCTCGGGCTGGTAGGGTGTGTAACTGGTGTACCATTCTGGACACTCCAAAATATTCCGCAGAATGACATTTGGGATACTAGTTCCCGCGTACCCGCACCCGATGAAGCTTCTAATGTCTGACCTATTTTGCTTTGCGATTCCTTTCAGCCTTTCGAGCAATTGAGTTTCTGTAAATCCATCCTCAGGCGAGACTTTCAAATTTCTGGCTGAGAGAATGCTTGGAGGAAGCACATCTCTAACAAACGCATCTAATGACGGATAATTGAGCTCTGCAAGCATAGTCTTCACATCATCAGTTGAGGGGCCAATATGCCTGCGTTGGAAAGTGTCAAGAGGCGAGAAGACAGAAATTGTATGGCCAGCGGATGTTGGAGAGGTCTCTTCTGCTGTGGAAGAATGAAATGAACGAATTTCGGCAGTGGAAGTATGAAACGAACGAATTTTGCTGTAAACGTTCGGCTTCTGAAGTGCTGAACAAGTTGGTCGAATTCGAGGAAGTGCCACTGCTTGTCTTTGGGCAAATCGTGAGCCCAGTGTAGGAAGCCGGCGACAGACAAAACGAATTGAGGAAGCCATGGTGAGGGTATATGCAGATAAGCCTGCCTCGTTTCGATGAGGGTGGAGTATCTAGACTTCACAAACTGCAATGTCTCGAGACTGCGCAATGTCTACTTTCGAATTGTAAGACAAACAGGAAGTTCTAGGACCCAGATCCTGTTTTTCTTTGATCGTCAGAAAATCTTCTTTTTCTCCTAATTTCTATTTTGTATTTTACTATTTTACTATTTTTTATTTTTTATGTATCCTGGCCACTGTGCCCGTGGCGCTGGGACCAAGATGTATGAGATGGTGGCGCTGTGGTGAACCAGGATGTCAACGGGGCCGACGTTACCCGAAGACACTTGCAGGTGCTCCGATATCAGGGACTGGCGACAGCCGAGCGGGACGAAAAAGCAATAGTAGTATATCCCACGAACGAGGTCTGGACGGAAAAAGAAAAAAAAGGGGGGGAAATTAATATTTTAAATAAATGAATAAATTCTTGATCCCCGAGGATGAAGGGAATGGACTCAAGCAGCCCTACAGTAGGGAGGGGGTCAGAAGGGCCTAGATATACAGGAGCTGGCTAGCTGGGGCGGGTGATATGTCAACTTAATTGATAGGCCATGCGCAGCGCTTTCCGGACCTCGGTCAGAGGCGAGACAAAATCGATGGCTGGCTAATGTGCATACCCTTATCTTACTCCTAGTTACTACGGGCAGGCTCAGTCCATAACAATTGCTTGTCCCTTGAGAGACGATGGACGTACGGTTCTCTAGGGACGTACGGTTCTCTAGGGACGTACGGTTCTCTAGGGACGTACGGTTCTCTAGGGACGTACGGTTCTCTAGTTAACTTTATATTTCTCCTATACATAGACAGAGTCAAACTGTTCTCAAGAGAGCCTGGGCACGAGAACAGAGTCAAACGTGGAAAGCACCACACCAGTCTATAAGGAGGATGTATAAAAATCAGATTATGGTCAAAGATGACTCCTAAGTACCGCCACAATACTTATAGTTCGTCGGCTGTGGATGCTCTCGGGAACGCATTATCTGCATAGCAACGCCCAGTTAAGCAGTGACTGTATCACGTTTAGCTAATTGAAATTGTACAAGGGGATAGATGATGGGCCTGTATCGGCCATATTCTAAAATTATTGCAAGGGTATGATATATCCAATATCGAGACATTTGGCGAGGCATTAAGTTAAGCAATCATAGCCGGTCTGTACAGCTATTCATCGACATAACACGATCAATTCCTGTAATGTGACCGGTTATACGCAATTAGCTGATCTCGCTCTCAGAAATGAATAGGCTGAGCGAAGCTTACGCTTATCACAGTGAGCATGATAGGCCAAGTTGGAGCATTCCCATCCGACATATGCACATGCTGATGCTTCGGGACATTGAGGAATGAAGGAGGACTGGGAATAATAAAGGAGTAATCGGTAAGGGCAAGGTTTTAAACAGTGAGACTTGGGATATATTAGGAATGTCCAACTCAAACCAACTTGCTCTCTGCATGCCAGCTCATGAGATGTCTTTTCTGCGGTTTTGTGGGCGAATAAAAACTAGCAAGATGGTCCAAATGTCATCACGGTAGCAGCAAAGTCAGAGCGCTAAATGCATCCAGAAAAGTGTGGGAAAGGGGCGCTGGTCTCGGGCAAGTAATTCTGTGCGACTGTCGGGCGGCGCTCTTCAACAGCGATGGCATTTCAACTGCGTCAAGTGCCAGAACTATACTACTAGTAGATGAGCCGCACCTCAGTGCATACAGCCGACGGTCAAGTGGTCGTGACTACTAACGATTGCCACCCGTCTATGATAGATCCTCATATCATAGGTTACTTTTGACACTTGGTAATCCAGAAATCGACAAAAATAGATGGCCAATGCGTCTCACGCTTAATGGTGAATCGCCACTTAGTTCCGTCCCACACGTTGCTGCGCTTCGCACAGTATTGGATAGGCTTGTTTTGTTAGCCTGTATTCGGCGTCTGGGATGCTTGGATGCTTGGAATAGCAATGGATACGATACACTCCAACAATTCGATCAACCAAACCTCTGTACAGTTCCCAGTGTTCAGTGCCTCTTCTCTACCATCTCAATCCCTCTTGTGTGATCATCAAGCCGTAGAACAATCGCAATTGGCCAGGGTTTCAAGGTACAGGATGCTCTGTACAGCAGGAGAGTGTCATGATCGTGATATGCATGTGCATGTGCATGAACCGCTTGTCAGGAGTCAGGAGCACCTCCCACATTGCACATACGGGCATGAGACTGGATATATAAGTACTTTACCGTAGTAGTAGTAGTCACTTCGCAACTGAGAGGTGGTGATGCATACAGTATGTTATTTAGGTGAGCTCAACTGTTTTTCTGTGCTGCAGACGTGCTGCTAGATAGTTGACACTGCGAGTGGCCAGCTGCTTATGGCCGTATATCATCTGTCAACCAGGCAGGGCACACGTCCCTCGTGAAACTTTGACGGTCAGCAGGAACGGTTGCAATTGGTGTAACATTACAGTTTCTGCAGTTCTAGAAAAACTGTCCTTGCATTCGCGTTATCGCTTGGCGGAAAATTAATCAAGTGAGTACTACCGCTAAGCCTCATATCACCACGTGAAATCTTCGCTGACTAAGCGACCACACGCGACACGATTGGAACTGCAGCCGCGAACACCACGCTCGCCCAGTCTCGAACCGCTGCGCCGGCATCTGGAGATGCAAAGGTCCGTCCATCCTAACTTCAGGCTTCCTCCAGCCTCTGCCTCCGCCCCCAGTCTCCAGTCACCAGCAGCTCTCTCTTCACTCCCTTGTTCTACTCCTCGGTAACAACCGATTGACCTCAACCCGCTTGCAAGATCGACAGACTAGTATTTCCTACGACCGCGTCGTGCACCCGCAGCTACAGCCCGGAGAGCCGCACGTCACAAATCCCAAAATTGGTAGATTTTGAACAAACCCCTGCACGGCAACTTCACTTAGCATTCCTGCTTTTGTAGACAGCGCATCTGCTGCCCGCAATGGAGCGACGTACAAATGAGAGCCCCATGGACTTTGAATGGGAGAGAAAGAGCATCCCCAATCCAAATTCACCTTTCCACCTAGGAGCGCTCAAGAATTCGATGCATGATGGGTCTCAAAGTTTTCGTAAGTTATTACATGATCAGTCTCGCCTGTTCTAGAAATTCTCTTTCTTTTAACAGTCTTATGCTTATAGGTGCCCAAAACAACTTTGTATCACCTACAAAACCTTCGGTATTCGCTACACCATCGTCAACACAATCGATATTCGCAACTCCATCACGACAGCTTTTTGGTGGATTCGATACGCTAACTCGTAATCCCAATGATAATCCACTACCCACTACCACACCACTCTTCCAAAGCAGTTCATTCACTAACCCAAGAACAAACTTGTTCCCCCCGAGTATCAAAAAATGTACGGAGAAGGAACCATTTCCCACACCAGAACGTCACGAGGAAGATGAAACACCAGATGCAACTCCAACTCTGCATGGGGTGCGAATGTCAAACAGCAACATGGAGGGCATTTTGTCAACAACTACAGAGAGAGTTTCTGGAAGAGGCGAGCTCAGAAGAGGAAAATTCACCGAGGCATCGAGGAAGCGGGTGCAGAAACGGAAACAAAGGAATCTCTCGGAGCGAGACATTTTTGGCTCCCCAAAAGCCGGAAGCAGAAGCGAATACGGTGATGACGATGAAAATGACGACACATCCGATGAAGGCTCAATGCCTCAAGTTCCGCCACTGCCACCGAAGGTCAGGGCCGGGAGTAAATGGGACCATCACTTTCCCGTGCTGGCATCCTCATATCTGCAATTATTCTTCAACCTTTTCATCGTCATGGTGGTCTTATACCTTGTGCTGAGCTTCCTCAGAACAATCCAAGCCGATGTCGATACCAAAGTTCGGCAAACGATTACCAGGCGGCTCACACAAATCGAGGATTGCACGCAAAAATTCAAAGCAAATAGATGTGACTCTGAATACAGAGTACCAGCTCTGGAGCCACTGTGTCTCGAATGGGAAACGTGCATGCATTTGGATCCAGCAGAGGTTGGAAGGGCCAGAGTCTCTGCGCAAACATTCGCGGAAATCCTCAACAGCTTAATAGAGCCTATTAGCTATAAGGCAATGGTGTGTTTCCTGTTTTATTCCTACGTGGAACGCCTAGCTAACTCAAGACCTTTTCAGTTTTTCTGCCTGATGCTCTTCTTCGGCACCCTTGTCTTCACAAACACAGCCTTTGGAATCTACCGGTCAAAAATGGCCGCCGAGCCGCCCTATATTCCACAACCACCACCACCACCACCCCCAACGGTACCTCCCACACCTGTGCATCCAGTATGGAATCCTCATGTACCGTTTCATGTTCCTTCGCACATGCCTAGTGCTGCTCCATCGATGTATAGGACTATACCGCAGATGCCGAGTACCCCAACTCGAAAGGGGCAAAAGCAGCTGAATTAGGGCACCTGGTTGAGGTTCGAGTATTTTGTTACGTCGCTATGAATCAATATCATTCTTTTACTTTCTTACTACTTCCTCTATCCGCAGAGTTTACGAGAAATCATTACGAGAATTTTTGTTATAAATGCTTGTTTCTTCTTTTCTCACTCCCTTTATATTCGCTCTTTTTACTCTCTTTGCACTTAACATGTAATATACGAGGTAGGGCGCGGCTGGGTTAGGTTCAAAGGATAAATTGTGTATTGGAGTCCAGGGACTGGAAGTTTCATACATCAAATTTCTTTTCTTTCTTTGTATTATAGTCTGCATCTGCTGTATTGCGTCGAGAAATTATCAAATATCCGATGATGACAAACCAATGTAAATTATAAACTAGTACAAAATCTCCAACGCCGTTTCCATATGCAAAATGATATCCCGTACCCCCTAACCTTCATATCGCTGGCGTAACCTTCAGAAGTTGGGGGAGGAATAAACATATAAGTATACAAGTAGTATTACAGAATTGAGTGGAGTCGTCCTCCAAGTCGCTATGCATGTCGTTTGTTGTTTTGTGATCAGTATATCCCGATGTTAGACTGCTTCTGGCCTAGAGCAAAGCTACAAAATGCCGTCGTGCTCGCCGGGAAGCCGTTCGACCCTCTTGTTCTCCCAATTCTCAAGGTCCTTTGCCGCGAGGCGCTGTAGATTCACAACCCCAATGTTAGCCCACTCACTCAGCCCACCTAGCCGACTAGGTCCACCAGAAACGCCCCAGATGAATAATAAATAAAAGACTCACATAATACTCCTCATTCAAATCCAACCTCCTCCTGTCCTTGCTAAGCCCCATGGCTTCCTCCTGTGACATCATTCTCACCTTCCTGTCGTGCTTCTCGTACCGTAGCGCTGTCGCCGGCGTGAGGAAGAAGGAGCCGGCAACAATCGTGCTGATGAAGGGCAGCCCAAAGAGCAGGAAGGGGTGCCGGGAGAGTGAGGCACGGTAGCGCATGGCGAGGCGGTTGAAGAGGGTCGTCCCAGAGGCAGGGGCGGTGGAGAGGAACTTTTTGCGGGTAAAGACAGGCATTGGTGGAGTTGTGTGGAATTTTGAGTATGAGATGGAATGTGAAGTATGTACTGTAAGTATGTATGTATTTGTTTGTTTAATGCTGCGTTGTGGTAGCTGCGGGAGATGTTGCGATCCGACAATGGTAGGCCTCAGGGTAATGCAATGCTCTCCAGCAGCGCCCATACAGACTAGTCTTATATGGGCAAGTTCATTATTCGGCCTTGGCGCCGCGAAAATTCTCCCCTACTTCTCAATACTCCCCTTCTACTTCACCAACCATCAACTACCACCAACATCTGAACACCGGCTCACCATTTGCCCGTCCAGAACCAGAGTTATGTATGTTTAGACGACATGCCGGCTGACGACACTATCTCTCAATCCCGTAATCTCGTAATTGCAAACTATTAACTAGTATGTTTCCACTCCCTTCCCCTTCTCTCCTCCCCCTCTTTGCCTATCCACCACAAAGCTATCATGATGAACATCTGTGTCGCCCCTATCTTATTTTCCAGGATGTCACCCACAAGGTGCGTCCTCGACGTGGTGATTGACCTGTCCTAGCCAAACGGACTTTCTGAATCTTTATCGTACCTTCTTTTCACTTTTCCCATGATCATTCCTCTGCTCTAGTTGCTGTCGGGAATTGTTGGAGCTGACAATATTCCTTAAGGGGTGATGATATAGATAAATAGAAAAATCTAATAGTCATGCCAACTCTTGACTTAACAAACCATTTAGGTGAGAAATATTTAATCTTTCCTCCCGCAATTCTTGCTGAGGCTCTGCCCCTCATCGTCACATGAGAGCCTCACCCTTAGGGCCTAATGATGCAACTATATCCATGCTAATACCGACAGTCGTTGTGCGACTTGCATGAGGATTAAAAAAACTTTTCATCTTTCACCTGAAGCCTACCCTGATCATCCATCTACTTTCACTGCTTCATGGAAATATATTAAATACATTTACTGACATGAAGTTATGGATAGTCACAGGTACATGCAAGATTCTATTTGCTATACATATCTTGAGAGTTCAATAAATGTATTGAAAATGAAAAGTAAATACTGTGTTGTGCATATTGGCTTTAACTCTCTGTAGGATATCAGATTCACACCTTTCCATATTGTGTGACCTGTAATATAGCCCCACCGATGCGGCCTGCCTTGGGGTTTAATGGTATTCCCTAAGTTCTTCCGTATCTCAGCTATCGAATAATTTTTCAGTATCTGAAGAAGGCGTCTGCAAGTGAGGCTAAACTTGAAGAATTGTCCTGGTAATTCCTTTCCCGCCTTCACAGCAAAACTTCGCAGCACTTGCCTATAACTCTTGGGGGGAAGATGCTAGTAATATCCGACTCCTCTATAGCCAGGGTTCTACAAATACTATTCATAGCTGCTTTCGCAGCACTGTATGGACCCCATTCGGCCTATATCACGGTTCATGTTTGGTTGGGTCGACGTGCGGCATATGCGTTGAATATCCGCGCACGAGGTATGACTGGGCTGTGGACAGTAGTAGGACGCTACGTGTAGAGGTAGAGCGTAGCAAAGATGCCTTGAAGTTACAGTGGTGGTTGGGGAACGCATATATGCGGTAACAGCAGTTCCAGAAGAGGGGAACACGATTCTGCTCTTTCATCTTGCGTAGTCCTGGGATAGCAGCTTTCACCTTTAAGCCACCGTTCTCATGCAATCAGTAAACAGTAAGATGGCCAAGCACTATATCCAGGTGAAGGAAAGGCTGCTCTAGATCTGACAAAAGCATGAGGGGAGGGGAGAAATAATAGGTGCGCACTCATATTTAAACTTGAATAACTGAGAAAGCAGTCATATCTTAGTGATCTACCCAGCAGCATGCTTGCTTACCACTCTCACCAACAACCCTCTTGGTGTCACTTATGTTTCCACTCTCAAGATTGTTTGCTCTCAAGGAGCATTTAATGAGAACAAAGATTAAACGAGTTAAAACGAAGTGTCAACATACCAAGCCCTAGAGCCGAAAAGAAATTGATATCGAAGCTCCTTTTCCACCCATCAAGGCTTCCTTGTACATCATTACCCTCCGATACTCACTCCACGGGGTCTAGCACCCCATAATTAATTACTAGTGTATCAAGATACTCATAGGAATCAAGGGCAGCAATGACAGCCTTCCTTAGGCCGCCAGAAACGGACAGGTCAACTTGTATACAAGCATCATCTGACCTTCATCTGCTGATAGGGAAGCACTAGCAGAGCATGAGATGGTGACGGCAGTGACTGGGTATGAAGATGCGTTTGGATGCAGATGTAGCTGAGCAATGGATTTTCTCAGGCTTGTGTTCCTTTATCAAAAAATGTCTGTATGGGAGTGGTCGGGGGCGGTCTTGCATAAGATGAAACACCGAATATAGCATAGGTTAGTCCAGACCCTATGAAAATCTGGCCGGCATATGATGCATGTGCATCGACAATCAACATATTGGCTGAAAACAAATACCCATAAGTATCTTCATGAGCGACAGCAAAACTAGTATCAGAACAATATCTCAATTGTTTCCAGATATAGTACGCATACGACAGGGGTGTAGAGAGGAAAAGGTGTTACCTAGCATTCCTAGCCCTGAGCCATGAGCTCTCTATGTATGCAAGGACAAAACAAGTGACCCATCTTAGCCCTTGGAAATTGTTATGTCCCCAGGCCTCACAGGAACGTGTGAACAAGACTGAGATGGGGTAGAATGAGCCTGACTAGCTTCGATGTTCCTAGCGTTATTCCTATGTGGCCCGTTCATTAATGATAAACCTCTTGTAAAGAAGGGATGGGATTGTAAACAGGGTATAACTGACGGGTATCATAGTCCAACTCAGTTCTACTAATACGATCATCGCAAGGTTGGGGATCAACTGCTAATCCTTTCAAGTCAAGAAGAACGAACTATACAGCAAATGGATAAGGCCAGAATGAAACTCAGAAGCAGTAAAGGCTAGAACAAAACCAACGGGTGTACCTCCGGAGGCTCCAGTGACCAGGATGACAGTCCCTGCAAATGGGGCTGCCAAAATATATAATTCATATGATGATGGGATTTTTGATACAGAAGAATTAGATGAATATGTATTCACAGTGCGGAGGTGCTGAACTCTGGAAGATCGCAATAATTAGGTACGGTATTTCTGCTTTCTGATTCTGTGTCTCGCTGGTAATCTCGGAACTGTGATGTCCACAGAATGAAATGGGAGGCCAAGACCCATTTATTACCCTGACAAAGGGTCAACACAGGATCAGTTTCACAGACCGTCAAGTTTTCAAATATACTCGGTACGATGTATATAAACAGGCATATGTCATGTATTTACCATAGCAACTATAGTTATACACTGCGATAGTTAGCTTGGTTTTAACCTCATCCAACTTTTCCTTCTGAATGAATACACCACCATCTATATCCAGGAAATAGGAGTGTTGGGACCTAAGCGTAGTTTTAGGTTTATGGTCTACACTTAACCGGATGGTTGTGGTGTTGGTTATGGTACCTGATTTGGGAATATTTATTATTTTACTACTAATGGGCGGCTGTCGAATAAAACTACTTAACAAACGGCATACTCAAAGATCCTCTATCCTCAAACAACAACATTCTTGGAAAAAAAACACGCAACGCTCTTAAACTCAAGACCTACCTTTGCCGCAACTTTTAAGCTGCTATTCCATGCGTTCATATAGCATGTGCAGGATTGCTTCGGTAAATCAAAAACCATGACATGGCTTACCATCGAGACCAGTAGGTATTACTTATCCTTATTCGATTTCGTCCAGTTGCGTTCACCCGCAAAACAAATTGAATCCTGCTTTCAAGATGACACCTCGAATAATA
Source organism: Kalaharituber pfeilii (assembly GCA_015179045.1). Lineage (NCBI taxonomy): Eukaryota > Fungi > Ascomycota > Pezizomycetes > Pezizales > Pezizaceae > Kalaharituber > Kalaharituber pfeilii. The sequence continues at coordinate 1,326,562 of WHUZ01000012.1, read as the reverse complement.
AAGTGCAGAAAAACGATCCATGACGTCCTAAATGTGTGTTTGGAGCAACTTCACGTCTCCTTTGTCTCTGTTCACCGTTTCATTCAAAGCCCCACATCCTAAGAACTTAACAATTTCAAATATCCCAGTGATATGGTAAAAGTTCACCTTATTAAGCTGATACAACCTATCCGGTGTAGGGCATAATGCATTACTAGTAGTCTTGAGACCCTCATTTTTCCGCTCGTTTCATGTGGCACGCGAAGTGCCCTTGCGGCTGCTGGAGAGGCTGCTGAAGCTGTTGTCGAATGATTGCTGGAGGTGTAAGGTGGATGGGGTGGTAGAATGGGTTCAAGAGAAGGCGAAGTTTTCTACTATGTAATATCCAGCTCAGCTATAGCTTGGTGAAGATATATTCCGGAATTTGAGCTTGGGAATAGGGTTGTCCAGCATCATCAACGGAATAGGATGGACAATATGCTCCGGTTCCATAAGATTCAATTGTAGAAAACAACGACAGGGCATCTACAAGCTCCCTAGGCTCGGGATTGAGCTTCACGGTACATTCAATCGACATGCTATACTAAATAGCCTGCAGTTGACTGGCATGGCGACATGTAAACACCCAAAACTGGTAATGTTGGAATGCCAAGAGCCCCTTTCAGGTTAGCATCAAGTGTAACATCTTGAGAGCTTATTGTAGAGGCAATACATGCAAGTACATCCCAGTCCGTCAACCTCCTCAGCTGTAGCACAGCCAGGAGTGAACGCCACACGATCTCTTTTAATAGAGAATACATAGTCTCCATTGCTGAATAGTGCGTGTGGAATATAGGGTTCGCTGCTAACCTGACAGAATGGGTATCATAACGTAATCGTATACCAGTGCTGTACTCTACATAAATGTAGATATTGTACGATCTTATAACAAGCTCAGCCATGCTATTATAAGATCTCCTACAGTTGGCTCGATCATGAGAAGGGTTTTGAATACAGGTAACAACTCTAATGACATTCAATAGTTGCTAGTCTGGCTTGCCTTTTTGGGCACGTGACAGAAGAGGATGGGTATGAGAGTCAGTGTTGTTACAAGTTCATAAGGGCATCATCTGATATATTAGATCCATCTTTAGAATTATCTTATCTAGAAAATATATCGAAAGGTTTCAATTGCGACGAGAGGGGTTAGCCAAGGCTATCTAGACATTGCAGCAACGAATATTCATGGTATAAAGGATAAGGAACCATATATTATATGCATGCATGCACCAATCGGTATCTCCTCCTTCATAGTTTTGGATTAGAAAGAAAACTCGCTGCATGTCGCTATCGGAAATCCAAGTTCGCCTTTTCCATACAAACAAAGGAAAGAAGGTAAGCGCGACTACCTAGATCTTGATGCTCTTGTAGTAGTCGTTCAAGACACTGACGATCCTCTCCAGGGCGTTGAGCCACTCGGCCAACTCGGTCTGCACGGCGGCCTGGTCATTGCCGAGTTTCTCATAAAAGGTTTTCCTGTATGGGCAGGCCTTCATGGCAACGGAGAAAATTCCTTTGACGACAAAGTTGTGGTGCTTTTGTAAAGTGCCCTTATAGGCATTGGTGAAGGAGATGGAGAGCTCCTCTGTGCTGCTGCTGTGATTGTTGCGGAGGGCTTGCGCAGTGAATTCAAGGCCACTAAGTTTATTGAGGGCGTCAGTAACGTGCAAATTCAAATCCCCAATTGGAAGGAGCAATGGAGGAATGGGAATGTTGACAATGGAGAGTTCAAGTAATGTGGGATACACATACCGGTTCAACCATAAAAGTCCTTCTGTAGCAGTCTTCTTGCCCGCGTTCTGCTCTGCAGTGGTGAGCTTTTGAAGAGTGGTGGCTGCATCTCCCCCGATGTCATTCTGGGCATTCCGGATTTTCTGCAGAAGTGAATAGTCAGCCCCTTAGCTGTTTTCGGGGTGCCAATTGAAGGCTTTGCCTGTCAAACATACAGTAATATTTCCAGTCATATCTGACTGAACGGGCTTGAAAGCTGCGGAGCCCAGCAAATCTGTGTTGGTAATTTATTAGCAATTTTGTTCCGAAAAGCCACTTTTGGAGCTTATTCAGGGGGCAATAATTCAAACCCACCGAAGAGGGCAACAACAGATTCCGCGGCTTCCAGAAACTCAGTGGTGTCGATTCCATTGTCTTCATCAACTGTAACGTTCTTGAAGCTGCGCTTTGCGGTGTCAAAGAAAGTGGTCATCGTGAATGTTATTGTTGTTTTTTGTTGTTGAAGATACCAGGGTTTTAGTTTTGTGTAGAGAACTAATATGGTGTTGTTGTCCCTTTCAATCCTAGGTCCCACCTCACTAAGCAATTGGCCGATGCTTGCTCGCAAATGGCTAAACTTATGCCCAAAGGACGAGCGTTATGCATCTGATTACTCTATGTCGGAAGTACTTACTAGCCGGGCTATAATTAGGCTTCCTCACTTCAAATGTAACTTTTTGAGTGTACAAATTAGAGGGATTTTGCAACCCTGCCGGCCTTAATTCTGTGGACTTGTTGCGACAGCAACGGAGCTGAATTGGTTAGATACCGACATGGGTCCCTGGCCTAGAATTAAGACCGCGCTAACAGAGTGGTCTTCATAAGGCCACTCTGTTAGCGCGGTCTTAATTCTGAAGAGACCACAACAAACAACCACAAGAGGGCAAGTTTATCATGAGGAACCCTGTGAGTATCATACGCTAGTAATATAAAAAAATTTATCAAACATATCAAAACATATCAAACAAGATCAAACAAGTCCCAAGTGTACAATCAGTTCTGCTATCTCAGCTCGTGTGAATCGGAGATATTCGATGCATTCAATATCACTCCAACCACTGGATAATAGTGTCTATGAATACTGCTCATATGGTATCGGAGGCCGGTAACGAGGAGTTACCGTAGACACATTGCGACGCCGTTCAAGTTCAAACTTCATACTCAGGGGTATTGCTTGAAAATACCCCATTATGACTAATCCAAGAGCAATCTGGCGTTTGCGTTGGCGTTCAAGTTGGGTATCCATAGTGAACTTGATGATGATGACTATGAAGTGAGGTTCCTACGTCACGTGGAGTTCTAAATTTCATGCGCTGGGGTTCTGGACCGTTCTTGTACAGTTTGGGGTTACTTCGTCTTACCCTTGTTGATTTGAAATAAGTCCTGCTAGGGTTATGTACAGGGTTGCAAAATCCCTCTATTCAAAAAGGCTACGAGGTGTAAGCCCCCACAGTTTTGCTTGTTTTGTAATGACATATTAGTCTCGAGAATATTGTCACTATCATATGATTAAGCTACGGTACAGTAATATATATAATAATTGGCAACGTTGCCAATTTACAATAACGAAACAGCAACATATTATAAATGCTATAAATTGGAGAAGTTTTTTAACAGCAAGCTCCGAGAACTATCAGAGCCGCTAGTGAGTTTACATGATGCACCTTTGAAATATACAGAAATAGCCCTGTTAACAGGCTTTGGTTTATCCTAGCTCCTAGCACCTGGTGAATTGAAATATAGCATATCTCTATCGATGTTTTTTTTTTTTCGTTGATCACAATCCACATGCAAGTCATTCCGATTTTCATCTCATGGGGAAATGGAGAATTAGGAGCCTCATTGCTAGAGTCATTCGCGGACATATCTTCGCATAGGCAAGCAGGGAGTTAACAGTTCTCTCTAGTATATTTGTCTAGTAAATTTTGTTACTTGCTTTCGTGTGTGTATGGTGTTTTGGAGTTGTATATTTTTTAAATAATATATACCTGTATGTCTTTTTTTTTTTTGTGGTCTCCCCTCAGATGACATTCCCTACGGTTGGGTTCGTGCCCTCAAACTATTCCTGTCATTTACCAACCCATAACAATTAACTAGGATGTGTATGATTTAGGATAGAGGGCCGCTGGAGATGTATGGGACAAAGGAAGTCCTATCAGGACGCTGAGTGGGAGCATCCTGACATAAGATTTTCTTGCCTGACATACACTATTTTCTGTACTAGAGGGACAAGGCCATAGTGAATACGGAATGAAAGGTACGCATACTTTACTTCTAGGCAAGAGTACGGCCCTGCGGTCTGGCGCCGCCCTTTTTGTATCTCTAGATGTATTATTATAATTTGGAAGCCTTCTGCTACTATTTTCAATTTTTGACTCACTGGGTGCCTTCCCCTAAGGGTTTAAGTGAAATTCAAACCCTTGTTTTACTATTTGGTAGAGCGTTCGAAAACATATCTTGAAAGAGGGGAAAATACTCTGTTGAATAAATATTAGACAATAAATTACAAAAGTAGTTAGTTAAAGTACACTACTGCTGAAGTAGCATAGTTCTTAGCAACTATACTATATAGAGGATATTCAAATTCATCAACTATACTAGTCTGGTTGACTACAATTTGCACCTATTCTTGCTTGCGTATATAAATATTCAGCATTCTTATCCTCCAGCGAAAAATTTGGCACCCCACAAGTCCAGCCTCCTCTACTCTTTCGCTTGTTAGATACAATGATACCTGGCTGCTACCTAGTGCTTGCCAGTAGAACTTGACTGCTTTTTCTTGAGACGTAGTGCTCTCTTTGAATGCTCATGTTGTCTTTGTGGTGAGATTGACAGCTTTTTCGCTGCCTCATGACTTCTGCATTTAAGGTATAATTTGTCTGCATAACAAAAAAGTTTTCTAGATTGATTATTTACTCACTTGGTAGTGCTTAGAGAAACTACCCCCTACCTGCGGTGGAAATGTACCCTGGTAAAATTTGGTTTGAATTTCACATAAATCCTTAGGGGAAGGCACCCACTATATACCTAGGTGATTGAATTTTATGATAGGACCTTTTCAAAGTTGAGGTGTCGGAAGGAGCAAATAAAATAGGGAACTAGAAGGGAGGGCAGAAGTCCTGTCCCTTCACACTCACAAAATAAGGATCTTCCATTAATATCTAAGACACCTTATGTTCTCGGGATTGGCAACAATTATACCCCAGGTTCGGCGGCGGGAACACCAGCTCAATCCCGGCGCACTCAGGAGCATTCGGGAAGGATCCCAGTCTCGGCACTCGACCCTGAAGGATGCTAGTGGCGCGTAGCAGCAGTAATCTCCCAGGGTTGCAGTCAACCTGGTTCGAGACTGGCTGCAATCCTCGCGTGGAAACAGCCCCCGGCTGATTCCATACTGCACACATGCTGCGGGTGGTTGGAGTAGGGGATAATATTGCGATTCATCTAGTTTGTAAGCAGATGAACCTAACGGGCAATTGTTCCTTTACAATGAATTTAATAAAGAACGTGCGCTACCTCGATCAACTTAACATAAGTGCGGGAGATGTTCGGATATTGGGCATAACCTGGACTTTTACATGAATGCTTTTGAACCAGATAAAGAATTAATACAAATGTGGTGTAGTATCTATATCCGGCTGTCAAGAGTTCCGTACCCGGAAGCTTAACCAAGTGTCTCAGCATACTGTACATAGGGTTAACAGCTCCGCCTGTTTCGTACTTAGACAAAATAAGGCACTGTGAAGGGCGATGGGGACATTTAACTACACAATGTGCATGCATGAATATGGAGAAATGGAATTACGCCGCCGCGACCGAAGACATAAGGGACTGCCACAGGCGCTGTACATGTATACCGGCGCTCCATTCTTGCCGGGGGTAGGTGTAGTCAGCGTTCTCCAACGTTTGAGGTTGAATACATAAATCGGAGCGACGATTCCGGGACGGATATGTTCGGATCCGGCGTTGTTAGCACTAGATCTCCTTTAGTCATAGCTTTTTCCGTGACTTTTCGTATACAGTATGTTATCCCACCTGGGCAACTTTGGACCTCGGGCCAAAACCTGCGGTAAGGAAGGGCGTGACTAAGACCACTACAGGTAAAATTCCTAGTGTTACCGTGGGGGAAAACCGCCGTGCCGAGGATCACGATCACAATCTCGATGTTTGTCGCTTGACGCTAGCATGAAGGAAGAATGGGGAAAATATATACATTTATTTAGCCGATGTATTTGGATTGAAAACAAGCAGAAGTGGGTACTGCTAAAAGAATGCAGGGTCTTCTCAATTTGGATTTGTTCAAACGTAAGGGCAGCTGCATCCGCGGAGCACAATAATTACCTACCCATAGAACGACGGCAATTCGATCGGGGCGGATGTGTGCCCGCCGCAGGTACAGCTCGAGCCAATATTACGAAAGCTGAGGTAAGCAGAAACCGCAAGCGGGCAATTGGATGCCTTACGTGGCTGCTCCTCTGGGCATGCAAGCCAGAAAGGGGGGGGGGGAAGAAAGGGGATCATGATGACATGGATGTTTATTTTATGAGATGAGACGTGAGATGGTGTAACAGTGTAGTTGTGGTAATGGCGAGCAACTCCCAGTGTTTCCTGGCCCAGGATTTTTTTTTCCCCTGGCAAATAGTGAATTTTTTTTTTTTTTCAATTTGTTTGCAACCTCGCTAGTGCAGCAAGAATTGGGCGTGTTAAGAAACGCCTGCAATTGGGGGGGCAGGGAAGCAGCCAATGGGGTGGAGGGGATTTGCGATATCTGGACAAGGACGTTTTGCTGATGTGCGGAGTAGAAAATTAGCGGCGGAATGAGAGAACGCAGCGCAGGGCCGACTGCCCGTTAGGTGAGAGAGGCATGCTTCTGGGTTTGGCACAGAGGTATCATACGGTAAACTGGGAGATCGACCGCAATTGCGGTGGAAAGGACAGGAGGTCTGCTGTAGTCATACAAACACTTCCATCCTCACGCTACCGCGCAGTTAGTTCGGAGTCTGCGCATGGGGACGCATATTAGAGACACAGAATGTGGTGTATTAGGAGACATGTGGTTCGCTGAAGTAGCTACCATACATAGGAGAGGCAGTAGGCTTGTGGCATGGAACGCGGGAGTGTGGAACAGCATCACGGGCGGAATTGGCGCTGCAATTGAGCGCTCAGGGCAGGGCATGAGGGCTGCCGAGAGGGACATTGGGGGTTGATACGATGGATGCGGTTTGCTGCTGAACCCGGCTGGGGCAGGGTTCAGGTTCCAGACATGTTCCAGCAGCGCCGCATTTCCATACAGGAAGAGCATTCGAAATCGGGCCTTCTGCTGCTCAGTCGTACCATAGCTCCGCCAACTCCCCCGCCCCACTGCTGCGCTGGTGAGTGAGAAGTGACTGGCGGCGCTGTGAGCAGTGCAAGCGACCGTGTTGCGTACTCTGCAGTGCTGTACTCAGTACTGTGCTGTGTGCTCGACTCGAGTGATCGTCGCACTCTCGTCTCTTGCCGAATTCGATTAGGTGCTCTACTTGTACTCGAGTACATCATCCCTCTCTGGTTTTTTTCCCTCTTTTTAACCTTTGCCAGCCGCCTTTCCGTCCCGGCGGCAAAGTCACAAGCATACATCACAAGTCTCAAATCCAGCCCCCCCCCCCAAGGCTTGACTTCCTGGCCCACTTGTACTCCACTTTCTTGGACCATACTTTCTTATATCATAGTTAGCCCTCCCCTCGCCCGCCCCCCGAAAGCTCTCTTCATCCTTCCTCCGCAAGTTAATTGTGTGCTGTCACTGCCACTGTTGTGTTCTGTGCCCAATCTGCAGTGCCACGCCCAGAATTACCGAAGTAACTGACATTATCATTACACCATATACACCCCCATTGTCCCATTCACACAATAGAAAGTACCACCACCGTACACGTTCCTCTCCCTCCAAAAAAAAAAAAAAAAAAAAAAAAAAAGCAGCAGCTTCGACCCACCGTATACACACCCAGAATAATCCCGTACAATCCCACAAACCAAGCAGAGGAAAACAGCCATGGACGCCTTCCTTCGCTCCTCTCGCCAGGTGTGCCCCTTCCTCAAGCGCACCTCGGCCACGACCCTCCGCGCGCTCTCGACGACGACCTCCGTCGCTCCAGCAAGCGGCGGCACCATGTCAAACCTGCAGGTCATTGCCCGCCGATGCCCTGTCATGAGCAAGGCGCTTGCCGTCCAGTCTGTGCGCTCTAGGGCTGTCTCCACGGTGGCTGCGACAAAGCCAACCCGCACCACTACGGCAACCACCAAATGCCCCTTCAGGCCAGGTGAATCTTCTTCCACCCCCTCTCCCCGTCCCTGCGGCTTGCAGCAAAAGCGTGGATACGTCGTCCCGACGAAGCCGGTTGCCCTCCATGCTACTCCGAAGGCCTCCGCCCATGCCGACAGCCTCGAGAGCGTCCACATGAAAGCCGGCGTCTACGATACCTCCAAAGGCATTTGTCCGCATGGTGCAGCGGCTATGAAAGCTGCAAGTGAGGCTGCCAACGCGCCATTCATTCGCAACCGTAGTGCTCCTGCACCTGCTACTACTACTCCAGCGCCCTCGACTCTGGGAAAGGCATTTGATTACGAGGGGTTCTACCAAGCGGAGTTGGACAAGAAGCATAAGGATAAGAGTTATAGGTACTTTAATAACATTAACCGCCTGGCGAAAAATTTCCCCAGGGCGCATATGGAAAAAGAGGATAAGATTGTGACGGTATATTGCTCAAATGATTATGTTTGTCTCCCGCAACTTCCGCTCCCCCAATGCCCTTCCCGCTACAAAAAAGTTAGAGATAGCTAACCACCGCATAGCTTGGTATGGGCTCCAACCCGCATGTCCTCCGCACGATGCACGAAACTCTCGACAAATACGGCGCCGGCGCGGGCGGCACCCGCAACATCTCCGGCCACAACCGGCACGCGATCGCGCTCGAGTCGACTCTCGCAAAGTTACATTCCAAAGACGCCGCATTGGTCTTTACCTCATGCTACGTCGCCAACGACGCTACCCTCGCTACCCTGGGCTCTAAACTCCCCGGGTGCGTTATCCTCTCTGACTCGCTTAATCATGCATCAATGATCCAGGGCATCCGGCACTCCGGCGCAGCAAAGATGGTCTGGAAACACAATGATTTGGTGGACCTGGAAAACAAGCTCAAAACCATCCCGAAGGAAACACCAAAGATCATTGCATTCGAGAGTGTCTACAGCATGTGTGGGTCCGTAGCTCCCATTCGTGAGATCTGTGATTTGGCGGACAAGTATGGGGCAATAACGTTCCTCGACGAAGTGCATGCCGTGGGAATGTACGGACCGCATGGTGCCGGTGTCGCTGAACACCTTGACTGGGAAGCGCACGTACGGGGAAGACCAGAGGGGACAGTGATGGACAGAATCGACATCATTACTGCGACATTAGGCAAGGCATATGGGTGTGTCGGTGGGTACATCGCGGGGAGTGCCAAATTCGTCGACATGATTAGGTCGCTGGCCCCAGGATTCATCTTCACAACGTCGTTGCCGCCCGCCGTGATGGCCGGTGCGCGCGCAGCTATCGAACACCAATACGACTATGCCGGGGACAGGATTCTTCAGCAGCTCCATACTCGTCAGGTCAAGGCGCGTTTTGCAGAGAGAGGCATCCCGGTGATACCGAACCCGTCACATATCGTGCCGGTACTGGTTGGAAACGCAGAGTTGGCGAAGAGGGCGAGTGATATGTTGCTGGAGAGACACGGAGTGTATGTGCAGGCTATCAATTATCCGACTGTGCCAGTTGGGCAAGAGAGGTTGAGGATCACGCCGACGCCGGGGCACACGGAGGAGTTGCAGGTCAGGCTGGTGGAGGCGGTGGAGGAGGTGTGGAGGGAGCTTGGGTGCAGGAGGGTGGAGGACTGGAGGAGAGTGGGGGGGTTGTGCGGGGTTGGAGTTGAGGGTGTAAAGGTGAAGAATGTGTGGAGTGAGGAACAACTGGGGTTGGTGGGGGGCAGGAAGGCGCCGGCGGTGGCGAGGGCAATTAGAGCGGGGAAGGAGGTGAAGGAGGTCAAAAGGGATATGTTTGTGGAAGGAGGAATTATGGAGCAGGCGCCGAAGCTGGTTGAGAGCGTGGCATGAGTGTATGCAAACGTTGGAGCATAGATGCAACCTTCCTGAAGGATCAATCTCATGTGTGTGTAGTTCTGGCCTTCTAGCGTCCCCACTAACTTGTAGCTGTGTGTGATCTACAACCTTTTGTAGTTTCTTCTTACTCTTTTTTCTTCTTGACTTCTCTCCTGAGCCTCTTATCCTTTGTTATTTTGACTGTTGTTCATGTCTGTCATTTGCGTGCTCCAGAACACTATTGAGTAGTAGATAGTGTTCCTTACTGTAGACTTTTAAGTCTCAGTACATAACCTATACACTTACTTAGGGTCACATTAAATTTATTATACGCTGACACAGTACTTTTATCTAAGTTGCTATATCTAGCTATGTAGCTTAGTAGAAAATACATATGACATGGCTAGCCAGCTCATACGTTATGTAGGAACCTTTTTTTAGACAAAAATAAAGATACCCCGGCTCACGTGTTCCTACCCATTCTCTGCTATCTGAGACAAGTTCACTCAGCAATACTTACTCTAGTACTTACATTAGTAAACTACAATAGTATCGTTCGTATCAACGTATGATGCAACACATATTTCATACACACAGTAACGAATTTCTCCCTAGGCCAGCTGTCAGGCTTGGCGTTCTATGCGGAGGATGCAAAGATATGAATGGAATAGGTGTGCAGGTTTCGGATGCAGTAGTTGATATTGCTAGTTAGTAAAAGGTATTTGGATGGGAGCACTCAGAAGCTTCTTGTGTTATCATCATTCATCAGCATTATCAGCATCAAATCAATACAGGTTTCTAGCTTTACACCGTCCTCCCCACTATGACTCCTTACCAGACTTGTTACAGCAGTGCAAAAAAAATTGTCCGTCGACTTCGGAGAGTTTCGCCAAGGCGAATTTCTCCATTCCTTGTGCTCAACACGTGACAATGTGAAGCAGTCGTTGCCTGATTCGGCATTGCCTATTGAGGAAGGAGACAAACCACCACCGTGCCCTCTCAGAACCACCTTCACATATGTATGAATCATTGAGACAACGTTCCCACTGCTCGAGCTGAATCCGAAAAGCCAAATTCATCATCGTCAATCTTTATTTTGTAAACGTTCACGATGGCTGCAGACAATTCTTCTGGGCATAACGTCTTAGAAGACGCGCTGAGAAGATTGATGCAAGAAATCATAAATCCCATTGAAACGGAAGTTGCTTTGTTGAAGGAAGCTGCGGCAGCAAGTTGGGCCATCAAAAAATCCTAGTTCGGCCTTCACAAGCTAGAGAATTGGAGCTGACAAACTTGAGTAAGGCATTGGACGAGAAATTCAATTGGTAGAAGATGGAAAATGTACATCCCCAATTGTGGCCAGGGGCACCCAAAATCAAATCAACCTCCAGCAAAATTACGAATTCACGCTTCAATCTCAACGACTTACCGGGATATAGACACTACTTGACTAACTTGAATGCATGGTTTGTGGAATTGGAATTGGAAGTTTGTTGCACGGGGAGGAAGTTGTGTGCAGCAACGTTGGTCAAGGATGATGAAGTGCATTAGAGACCAATGGACTCTGCTGATTACAGGTGACCTTGGTTATAATGAAGGCCAAGACTTCGACCAGGTTTCACTATAGTGAGGGCACTTTCTTTACCTGTGTACACAGCCCGTCCCTTCACTATAGCCAGGATTTTCACTAAAAAGAAGTTCGTTACATACAGCCAGGGTCACCTGTGGCCTCGCGGCTAAGAATGCGGCGCCAAAAGTTAAGAAGGAAGGCGAGACAACTCTTCAGTTCTTTTATGCTAAACTTGCTTTACTCAAATGCGCATATCCTAATGCTCCCCGCAGAGGGTTATATTGAGACAATCAAATGTGGTTTGGAGGATCCAGAGGCTGTTGGATGGGCGAAGGAAGCAAGAAATTTGGATATGTTTGCAGCACAACTGAAGAACTATGATGACCACTGTTTGAGAATTAATCTGAAATCCGGTCTTTTATATTACGCTCCTTCTGTTCTTGCGTCTTAAGTTTTTCTGCTTCTGCCTCTAAAAATCGTGATTCTCTTTACTCTTCTTCCTGAAAAAGCAAAACAGCGGATAATATTCAATGTACTAGTTCTCGGGGCGCACCTCTAGACTTCACTGCTGGAGATTTTAGGAGGAGGACTCAACAACAGGTCGAAGAGGCCAACCAGTAGTTGATGTTACGGCTGAAGACTACTAACAGATATTTGGATGGGAGCAGCTCAGGTATCATCATAAATTCCCCATAGTCTTCAAGCTTTACGCTGTCCCCACAAGGCCGCCTTACGAGGCCCGATATCAACCCCCGGGGCCCCAGATATCACCACATACGAAAAGTATACGAACGTACACGTTCTCTATGTGTGTACGTATGAAGGTTAACGTTACATATATACATACATACCATGGGGAGGTGACCGTTAAGGGTGAAAAGTTACCCTGAAATTAGTGCTCGACAACGTTTAACCCTCACTCCGACCTCCTTCCCAATCCACCATACATATATATACTAGTGTAATGGGAATTGAATCCACACAATTTGCAATGGAGCCCTCCGCAAAAAATCATAACAATATATACTAGATCAAGTATCCTCCCTTCCTAGGGAGAGGCCTGGGGGGAAGAAGGATGCTGGACCACCCCTCTTCACCAGCTCGGAATCGAATCAGAGCCCTCAATTCTATACCTCTCTATAGCGTCTTGTTGCTACCTCCATTACCAGTGATAATAGACATACCACTTCATCAAGTAATAGGTCAGTTCAAAAGTTGACAGCTCCACCTACTGTTGACTTACTCCTCCTTTCCATGCAACAGCATCTCGCAGCTTCCCCCTCCCCCTCCTCTACCACCACATTTCAATCGCAGCATCATAGCAAGGACTATTGAAATTTTGTATGACTGTAGTGATTGGGCCGGGACATATGCATGTCCTGTACATGGGTATTTGATCTCAACAATGCTATGTTTGTAGGTAGAAGTTCTGGCCATGGACTGATCAGTAGCTATCGACAAACTTTGAAAGGATGAATTAACTTCTATGGGGTATCAAAAAAAAAAAATAAATAAATAAATAAATAAAAAGAAAAATAAAAATAAAAAAAATAAAAAAAAAAAGAAAAAAGAAAAAGAAAAAGAGAAAGAGAAAGAGAAAGAAAATGTAACAGAACTAAAAACAAAACTCCTTAACTTGCCTGGTAAGTCCTCCCAAACAGACACTATATATATACAAATGTAACATAACCAAAGCACCTCCTCAGACTTTTTATCTCCTCAACCAAAATTCAACTGCATACACGTCTCAAAATTTACCCAATATTCCACCCTCCCAATCACCCACTTTAGCCCCTCCTCGCTCCTCTCCACCCTATAAAATTCCTTGTGGGTCTTTTCACAATACTTGCACGCCCTGCCACCAAAGTACACGTCCCACATGCCCTGCAGCTCTGCATGCACCAGCCCCTCGACTTTGTGCGCTGTACGGACCGGAAACGCGCAGATCAATGTCAGATTACAGTTGTAGTGGCTGCGCATCCGCTGCGAAACGTCTTCACTCTGACCAATCTTGACCCAGAAGAAGTTTTCAGTAGGTTCCTCGGCTTCTTCACAGAGCAGGGCAATGTAAACGAAAGTCGGCCTATGCAATTCAGACATTTTACGGCGGAGATTGTTGATTGCATTGGGGTTGATCCTGGGATCTGTGGGGAGCCAGCTCTTGCAGGCTAGATGATCAGATGGATAAAGTTAGCGTGGAATATGGATCATTATGCTCGATGATGATAATAATGCCGCGGCTGATAGGTACTCCATATCTATGTAATAGGAACGCTTGTGCTTACCTTCTTCATACCTAGCCCGTGCCTCAGCATTCATACTTGACTCCATCATATGCGCTCTCCTGCGAGCTTCATCCACTGAACGGCTTTTCGCCAGCATAGTTATGTAAGATTCTTGAGCTCGAGGGGTGACAGTGGGCCGCAAATTCTTCTCGGGAGACGGTGTCTTCTGAGTCCGTGGACTCGGCTTGGGCGATTTACCCGATCTCAAGGTCGGGGAAGGAGTCCTCAACAAAGAGGACGACAAACTTGCTCGTGTTTTCCTCCTCGGAGGGGTCAGCTCACGGTCTCTGGATCTCGGAGGAGTGCTAATGAGACTCGGCGAAGGCGAGCTATCTCTCTTGAAGCCACGCTCTTTCCGCCCCAAATCCTCGATTCCGAATGTTATTTCCGTGATTGATTTTTCTTCCCGCCGGTGCACGCGATATTGGCGGCCTGCTTTCGCAAAGTTGAATGACAATCCTTCTCCATTCTCCTCTGCCGAGTAACAGACCCATCGTCATTATCGGACAATTTTGCGTCTGCATCATCCCTGAGCTTTCTGAGACCGAGTCACTAATCTTATCGGCTTCATCCTCTGACTCCTCGTTGTATATATCATTGCTATCGCGGTAACTATGAAGTTCCTTTATTTCCTTTCTTGTAGAAATTTTTCCCACATTCTTCAATGCTCCTTCACTGCTGAACTGAAGGGGAGTGTTGCGTGAAGGTTGCATTGAAATATAGCCGTGAGACTCCAACCATGTTTGCATGGCCAAATTCGCGTCTCGAAGTAAACTCGTCATTTTTTTAGCAAAAAGAATCTGAGACACTATAAGGGTATTTATATGGGAAAAAATATAGTGATATGGAAAGTTGCAAAAATGGAGTATTGGTATAAGTCTACCCACAAAAATATACAACAACCACTAAATGTACTCGTAAACTGCAGAGCCTGAAGGATAAGAGGGGTATTATGTCAAATTCCTGGTAGAGATACAAAGGATTTATATCTCTCGAATGGCACAATTAATAACAGGACATACACAAAATGCATATACACCGCCTCACTCGCAGTTCCCCTCAGCCTTCTACTCCATGCGGTTCCAAAACAACTCTGCCTTTACACCTGCTTGTTAGAGTATTTGGTGTATCTACCCCTGATTGTTTCGAATCCTTGACTCGGACCAACCGACGCCGCAGCAAGTGCGGGTCGGGTAATCAAAATCAAAGCTCTCACGCAAATACCTAAGTCACTTGGAAAGAGAAATTCAACTTCAGGCTAACTTGCGTGGGACTCTTCGATAATGAAGCAACTGCAGAGTTCTGTTCCTGATATCTTTGATTACGCTTTTACCAACGAAACGAGCACGGTGTATGAAGCTGAAGAAGGGGAGTGGAAGTATGTATAGGATAGCATAAACAGCATCAAATGGTGTGGGAGGAAGAGATGTGTAATTGAGTTACGAATATGAGCAGAACAACCCCAATCTTCGTGACTCGAGGCGGGGTCGCGCAGTCTCCTAAAGCGACACCAATGATCTACACCCACCTATATGCACACGCCGCATGGTACACGCCAACACGGCGGAGTTAAGCTCACGACTTGCTGTTCGCAATTTCATATTTCATGACATTGTACCCGCGTACTGTGTACGGGGCCCGGGGTCCTTCTGGGTCATCAGTTCAATTGGCTGGCTGTGCCAGCCTTCTTGTGGTGTCACAAGCGCCAGTACTTTGAGCCTCATATCTATGCATATGTATTTACGGTGTCATGTCAGGCCATCCATCCATAGGGGCGCAGATTGGTAATCCTGCCGCCGCAATTTCCGCTGCGCAGTAATGTTTTGTGACGGGTATTACACGCCGCCGGGTTGCTGTAATGTAAACACCATGAGTGAGATGTGATGTGATGCTTAACGGTGGACGGAGCGGTGTTCTTTCAGTTCGAGCCCAGAGATGTGGGTGCGGATATGGAAATTTCACGATGCTAGATGACTGCCTGTTTAGGGTTCTGGGCCAGCTTAAGCCTCACCCTAGTCTAACAGCCGCATCAGGTTGCGTTTACCTTGTCTAATATAAGGAACAACGTAAGTACTGCAGAGTACATACTTGTCCTCCCTGCACCTGGCCAACGGCTGAGTGTACTGTCGCTTACCTATTAGTGACCGATTTCTTGGCACTCCTCCTTGTACAACTTCCCCATGCAATATCTTCAGCGTCAGGCATGCTAGCAACATGAGGTAAATTGCAGAATATACAGCAGGCATGCCTGAACATTTGGAGGATATTTGATGGCCACACTATATATACACCTTTTGTAATTCAATGATATGCAGAGAAAGTATAGCATTCTACCCCCCCTTGCATAGCAAAGGATAGCATATACTAAATATTATATGACTATCCTCAACTATAGCTCTTCGTACTCTCAAGTGACTATAGAAGAAGGGTAGCTCACCTAAATGATGGTAGGATAAGTCGCTGTGAATTTCTGTAGCCTCAAAAGCAGTTACCAAAATATCTGAAAGTGCAGAAAGTGCTAAAGCTGCTAGTATGTCCTGCTACACACATAATATACTCCACTGCAACCAATATACCACTCTAAAAGCAGCATTTCTATGCTCTTGATATAATCAATAGTGTTTTATATAACTAAAGTAGTAGATATATGATGAACTAATTCTTTAATTGCTATATTCTATCAGTAAGCACAAATTTATACCAATTGCTGCTACTTCAATATCAGAGTACTATTACTTTCTATAGACCTTGTCCTGAGTGCTCTACATATGCTAGTCCTCTGTGTAGCTCATATAGTACTCCTTTATGTGACTGCGATGCCAGCGCCGGCACTGTCACCAGCACCATCGCTAGTACTGTCAGCTCATATATGACTTACATATATGCATCCACTGACTGCCCACCGTATGGTTGTGGCGAACCTATAACAAGACACTAACTACCCTGACAGAAGCTAATTATACCTAGGAGGTCATTATAGGATAGTATATATCCAGATACAATTCCGCTTATTATATTACTATAAGAAATACTAAATTTTTGTTAGTATTGCTCCCTATATCATTCTATATAGATGTACATGGCAGTAATACTATTATTTTTACCTCCTCTATCAACTACTGTTTTATATCGGGATACGATCGTCGACCGGGATATGACGTTCTTGGCACGCCTGCTGGAAATACTACATTTGGCTATGTGCCGGGCCATTCGTAACAAACGTTCCAGTGGCCACTGGCCCGGGCCACTCACCACTGGCCCGGACCAGTGGCCACTAGCCCGGACTACTCAATGGAACGCTGGTTCGTGACTGGCCCGGGCCACTCAGAATTTGAATTTTCTCATTCTACCTACAATTCACCCTCTCAAACTCACACACACACACTCGCGTATCCACACATCCACTATTTGATAAAACAGCGTCACTAAAGACCTCTCCCTGCCACAGGAAAACACAGCTCTACCAAGGACCCCTCCAGCGACAGGAAAAAAACAGCTTTATCAAGGACCTCTCCAGTGACAGGAAAAATCAGCTTCATCAAGGACCCCTCCGGCGACAGGGCAAAAAAAAATACAGCGTGATGAATGACCCCCTCCGGCGACAGGAAAAACAGCTTCAAGATTGCAATGAACATCTTGAATAATGTCAAATGCTCGATCTTCTATAATAACCTCACGATGGTATTCGTTTTGGGGAGGATTCGCTTTGCGCATTAGAACGCCATCCTCATTAATAAAAAATTTCTAATTTGTTAATATCTTATTAATCTCATTATAGGTTATACTTACCTTAGCAAGAGTTTTAACATTATTCTCAGCTGCTGAAGACACGGGCCGTTCTGGATCACGACAGAAAATTCGGATTTCACGTAACTTCTGAGGTTCCATTTGATATCTATTTGTATGATCCCGAGATTGAATATATAGCTCGAATTGATGGCGAATTTCGGGTGTAAAAGGCTCCATAGGTAAAGATTGTTAAGGAATGAGGCTGAAAAGTAATTACCAGTTTAGGTAAATAAGATAGGCTTGGCGTTGTATACTAGAGAAGTGTATGGTACAGAATGCGATATATGTAGAATACATTCAAAATACCGACAGCATGGAAAAATATCAAGTTTAAATACTTGAGTAAATAAAACAAAAAAATAAACAAATGATTTAGACAATTACAATTCCGAACCTTCTAGTATTTTAACAGCCACCAACATACCAACATTCTGTTGTAGTTCTGTGCGCAGAACAAAAAGGTCAATGCGTTGTACTAGTGTGTGATCACGAACCAGCGTTCCGTTGAGTAGTCCGGGCTAGTGGCCACTGGTCCGGGCCAGTGGCCACTGGAACGTTGTTACGAATGGCCCGGCACAGCTATATCTCGTGCAACAGACATGCTAGCAGCTTACAGTAAACAGTTATATGTACAGCATAGCTGATACTATAATTCTAGCATATTGTATAAATTCTGTCAACAATAGTTCACTTGCTATATCAATATATGCATTAATAATATTAAATTACCACCCCCCTCCTCAACCTCCTGCATATTATCTATCAATAGGTCTATATCTATCTTTCCTATAGTAAGAGTTAGTCATTAATGGCTATAGTATATGATAGCATATGCAATATAGGCTAGAATAACTTACAGCTCTATTCGCGAGGCCTGAAACTAGCTGCTGCAGCTGCTGCATTTGCTGAATTATTTCCTCAAGTGTCGAAGGAGGGGGTGGTGGTGGTGGCTGAGAGTCAGTAGCTCCAGATAATGCTGTTGACTTTACTACTATCTTATTGTCTGTATCTTTTGCAGCCCTAGTTCGTCCCCTTTTACCACTCCCTTGCCCTCTAGCCTGCCGTTTTCCTCCTTTCCCACTAGTAGTTGCCCCCCCCCCCCCCCCCCCTTAACTTCTAGTATATTAGTAGTAAGCCTATCTGTTGGAGTACTTTGGTTCGGACCATCTACAGAAGACTCAGGAGAGTTATTAGAGTCCGAATCAAGGTCAATATGACAATCATTCACATTTTTCTGACCCTCCAACTGTCGTAGTCGAGCAATGAGATAATTTCGATCCAGGACTCATCCAAATGATAGTTTTTTTCCAACCTTGACTCAGAGTTTGTAATGGAGGTGGTAAACGCAGAGAGTTACTGTCTGCCAGGCCAAAAAGACACTTCAGTAGTGATCCTCGCTAGTCTTCTGCGTAGCTCATATAGCACTCATTTGTGCGATTGCGATGCCGCCTACCAGCGTCGGCTCGCATATCACTTGCTGCTTGCGTCGTATATGCGCATTTCGTATGCGCTTGCATTTTTCACATTTTTCGCGCGCTCCACCAGCTCCATACTACAGTCGCGGTGAACTCATAACAGCCGCCTGCCATTGCATAAGCGCATTTCGTATGCGCGTGCATTTTTCGTATTTTCGCGCGCTCCACTGGCCGCCTACACAACTGCCAGTACTTCAGCAACTGAATTTAACTTTAACTTAGAGTGTTGAGAGCGGTGGTGAACTGGTTTGGAGGGTATATTCGGACCTGGGGTATATCTGCAGGCAGGGATTGTGTGCAGCGAGCCGGTTTGAGGGGCATATCTGGGCCCGGGGGTTGCGAGCGGCGAGCTGAGGGCATATCTAAAATGGTAATTCGGTTTAGGATGCAAATCTGAGGTTTGACAGCAGCAAACCAGTTCGAGAGTATTGCTATTAAGGGTATCAATACAGAGCTCGAGGGAGCTGCGGCTCATGTGAGACAGCGGCTGCCATAAATCATGAGACATGTATCCGAGCATCCATTGTATCACCTGTCAGTACTATTCGACACGGATAAAATCACAAAAAAATTATTAGAAGAGCAAAAAAATCAAGGAAAAATGGTGGGTTACATAAGTAAACACCAGGGAATCCAAATCCTTTCTCAGAATTCATATTCGTGCAATTTTGGTTGAGCTGTGAGGGTTTTTGCTAGAGGAGTCTGCTTGACTGCATGTCTTATACTCTTAGAGATATCAGCTGGGAATGAGTATATCATCTTCAACTGGTAAACTAGGATGGTCTAAAGGTGTAGATAGCCCTATATCAATCTTGTAGAGTATATAACAGTATGTTCAGCCTCGGTACCTTCTATTTATTATAACTAAGTATAAATTGGTACAGCTACAGTTGCTGCAATTGCTCACTTTTAGCCTTGCGAATAGAGCTTGAAGTATCCTGCCCCCCTATAGCATATGCCACCATATACTATGGCCATTAGTGAGTGATAGCAGGTATAAGAGCATAGATGTTAGTACTATTTAACTGGCAATATATAGGAGCGTAAGAGGGAGGGGGGTTAAATTGACCTGTTGACATATTTATTGATATAGCAGGAGCTTGACATTGAATATAGGCAATAGAATATGTAGATATTGTTGTCCCGACATCATTGTATCTATATCACTTTATTTGATGTTACTGGCATCTAAGTTGCCAAAGATATTATGAAAATGGTTTCTCATGAGGCATGCCAAGATGCGCGTCGTTTCTAGGTAGGCGATCGTTTCCCGATATAAAATAGTATGGTATATGCTATCAATGTTGATATAGTAAGAAGTTCATTTCATCAACTAATCCTATCAGTTAGATATATGCTATTATAGCTGTCAGGGTACTTCTATACCAGCTAATTCTGCAGCTATATACTATCGTTGGTATAGATACCTATCAAGTCTACCAATCCTATTATCCTACTAGAGGCTGTCGCACTCATAAGAGTATTTTTCCTAGTAATTAATACTATCAGTCCTGAAATATACTATACTATTCTTGAGGATGTTTTCCTAGTAGCCAACACTCCCAATTATATTACATACTATCGTAATCATAAGAGTAGTCTTATAACTATTAATCCTGTTATTTTTAGTATATGTAGTTGCTTGTTGCAAGTAATAGAAGAGCATATTGGAAGTTTTGGCACTTCCGGCATTTTCGGCCATTTTAGTGACTGCTTTGAGGCTACCGAAATTCAGAGCAGCCTTATCCTATCACCATTTAAGTTAGCTATCTTCTTCTATAGCCACTCGAGAGTGTGAAAAGCTATAGTTGAGGAGAGTCATATAATATTTAGGGTATGCTATTCTTTGCTATGTAAGGGGGGGTAGAATGCTATACTTTCTCTCCATATCATTGAATTACAAAAGATGTATATATAGTATGGCTATCAAATAACCTCCAAATATTCAGGTGCACCTGCTGTATAATCTGCAATTTACCTCATGTTGCTAGCATGCCTGAAGCCGAAGATATTGCATGTAGAAGTTGGACGAGGAGGAGTGCCAAGAGATCGGTCACTAATAGGTGCTCGGTCACTAATATAGGTAAGCGACAGTAGCTCTATTTTAAGATGACATATACGCTTTCAAGAAATAGGTACCTAAGCAACTGGCAGTCACATTGGCAACTAAACATCTTTCACTCCAGGCCACATATACGAGCACGAGCCGCCGATGACGGCTGGCAGAGCTTGAGAAATGTGCATGAACTAGGGCATCTGATACGAATACAACATGTATTCGGAACCTACTTAAAGCTTTTCAAGCATCACAATGCAGGTAGCATTAGAGATGTAGTCTCACGCGTTAGAGGCGGCCACTGTCAACGTCGACACTTCTAGATTCAATACATCGTTACTGCATAGCTGCATCCATTGCATGAAATATGCAGCACTTCAAACTTGCATCTCTTGGCTGACGGAAGAGGGTAGGCAAATAGCAGTGTGGGGTAGCCCCACATTTCTATAGAGAAAAAGCCGAGATCCAACGAGTATGATATATAGCCCCAAGCACACAATAAACTCCCGCTTAGATGGTTGTCATGTTAGTTTGATGGATGGCGTTTGACTATTCCTATATATACAAAGTACTGTCTGCAAGCAAAATGTTTGTTGGTGTTCGTACACAATAAGTGCTCTGAAGATAAGTTTCACATCCATAGTAAGCTGTATTGTTGCACATGTAGATGTGGCTGCTACTTGGCAGTGTTTGTTACTACCTCTTAGACAGGAATACTTCTTAGAGATACTTCGAACCAGTACAGTCCGGGCCGTGCCCACAAGACTACTTCGCATTATACAGTATCACTAACTAAAGGTGCCCCCTCATACATATCTCAACACCGCGAGCAGCTTGACCATATACCTCTGAAAAGCAAAAACAACACCAGCAATGGGAGACTACGAGAACCTAGTCGAAATGGGCTTCGACCCCCGCCGCGCCACTTTGGCTCTGAAAAAGACCAAAGGCTTCAACGACGCCATTACCTGGCTCGCTGACAACGAAGACACCCCAATCGAGAAACTTGAGGAAGCCGATGCCGCTGCATCTACTTCAGCCGGTCCCTCAGGTGAGGAAGACCCGTTTGGAGAGCAAGGTGAAGGAGATGGGTCTTCTGCTCCAGGAGAAGCAAAGAGTCTGAAATGCAAAGAGTGTGGGAAGCTGTTCAACACGCCAGCGAAGGCGCAATTTCATGCTTCTAGAACGTGGGTTTGCTTTTATGTCACCTGGGATGACAGCTTTAAGATAGCATTTATTGATGTATTGTTCCGTAGTCAACATGATGAATTTGAGGAATCGACGGATGAGGTCAAGCCAATGACAGAGGAGGAGAAGGCTGCCCACCTGGCATTGCTCAAGCAAAAGTATGACACCATATTCCCTTAGATTTCATGGGCATTGAGAATTGTGGACCTAACACAAAATGTCACTCTACCTAGGCTTGCAGAGAAGGTAACCAAGCTCCTACTTAGGGAACATGCTCCCATACTAACCCACACCCTCCAAGCGGGCACAACAAGCAGTCATTGACCAGCAGCAAGCCCGAGCCAACGAAGCTATCCGCCGCAAAAGAGATGCCGAAGCTGATAAAATCAAGGAGGAACTTCGAAAGCGGGAGCAGCTCAAGGAGGCCGAAAAACGAAAAATGGAGAAGCGAGAGGACGTTATTGCCCGAGAAAAGATTCGAGAGAAGATCAAGGCCGACCAGGAAGCTCGCCGCTTGAAAACAGAGCAAGAGAAGGCTGCCAGAGAAGGAAGGACGATAGAAACCCCAGTGGCGTCTTCATCTGTTGCTCCAGCTGCTGTGCCAGCCGCTGCGCCAAAACCAGCTGCAGCTCACTCAGAGAGCAGGCTTCAGCTTCGGCTGCCATCCGGACAGCCTCTGATCAAGACATTCCCTGTGGATACTACGTTATTTGAGGTTGCTTCAGCTATAGAAGCCGAGCGTGGATTCACTCCATCCTCATTTACGACTACATTCCCAAGGAAAAGGTACGACAAGACAGAGTTTGGCATGACGTTAAAAGAGGCAAAGTTGGTGCCCAGTGCTGCTTTGATTGTGGGATAAAGGTGTTGATTAAAGGCTAAGGCTGTATTATAATGCTTTTGTCTTGGTAGATTCTACAATCTTCGGATAAAGTACCAATAACGCGCAAGATGAGCACTATAATAATGTGTTTTAAGGTTTTAAAACGCACAGCAACTTTATATCGGATGATAAGAACTAGTGGATAAATGCAAAAGTTTGGTAGACACTGGCATAATGTAGGACATCTGTCTTTTCTCTCGAATAAGCAACATTCCCTCAATGTTACAGCAATTATCTCAAGCTGCCTATAACACCTGAGAGCAACTTATCACTGCATTGTTTGCGCGAAATATGCAACTACATATGATTAGTGTCGCCCCCAAATGATGAAGTGTTGAGGGTAACGTACTTGTTTCAAGCATCCCGTCTCTTACATCCCATTTGGGCTGCCACCCCAACTTTTCCTTTGCCCTTGAAATATCTGGCCGTCGCTTAGGCGGGTCATCTGTAACTGGGGGTAAATAGGTAATCTTGGGCTTTTTAGCTTCCTGCACCTCAGTTTGGCCTCCTTCCTTATGTGATTGTCCTTTTACCGTGTTCACCAATTCAATGGACAGTTTTGCGAATTCCTCAATAGTGTACTCTTGTGGATTTCCCAAATTGACCGGCTCTTTACAGTCGCTTTCCATGAGTGAAATTAGTCCATCTACCAAGTCATGGACATACTGGAAAGACCGTGTTGCGCTGCCATCGCCGTAAATTGTAAGTTCTTCACCGCGGAGGGCTTGGACTATAAAGTTCGAAACCACACGGCCATCATTCCAGTTCATTCGTGGCCCTGTTCAGCATGGTAAGATAGTTAGAATTTAATATTTAGCAACAATGAAAATACAATGGAATTCCTCACCAAATGTGTTAAATATCCGGGCGACACGCACATCTACGTTATCCTGCCTGGCGTAGCTGTAAGCGAGAGCTTCAGAAACTCGCTTTCCTTCGTCGTAACAAGCCCGTGGTCCAATGCAGTTTACATGGCCCCAGTAATCTTCCCTTTGCGGATGTTCCTCCGGAGAACCGTAAATCTCTATTGGTTATTAATACCTACCGCCCAAAGCGTATAAAAATTGCTTACCGGAAGTGCTAGCCAGCAGGAACCGGGCCTTCACTCTTTTGGAGAGTCCAAGCATATTATAGCTGTCCATTAAAATGAGCATGTGGTCCCTAAACTGAAGAAAAAGAAAATCCTTACGTTCCAAAGAACCCAGTTTTAAGTGTTTTCACTGGATTATACTGATAATGCACTGGGCTGGCGGGACACGCCAGATGATAAACTTGATCGACCTCAAGCATAATTGGATCCACTATATCGTGCCTATGAACGTATAGTTCTCATAATAGTCTAAGGTAAGCATGTTTGGTAGTGATAAAGCCCCTCAAGAAGCGTTTTTAAAGCTGACTGTCACAAGTTGGCTTACCGGATCATCTCAAAGTTAGGATGGCCTATCCAATGTGCAACATTGGTCTTGCTGCCAGTGAAATAATTGTCAACACAAATGACATCGTGTCCCATGAGCATGAGCCGGTCAACCAAATGCGACCCAACGAAGCCTGCGCCCTATGGTGCAGAAATAAGAGAGCGCCATTGATAGAGATTAGCTATTGAAACTCAACCACGAGATACCCGACTTTGTGGCCTCATTATTATCATTCGTTTTTACTTCTAAGATGCACGAGGAATATAGTGTAGTCAAAAATGGGTAGGATAAATGTATGATTGACTAAAATTCAAAGACGTTGTAGACTTACACCAGTCACCAAGATCCGTTTCTTGCTCAGTGGGTCAAGCCTCATGACTGGAGGGAATTCGATAGGGACAGTTGTATAAGTGACAGACGTGCCTTCGGGCCGTAACGTCTGACTGAGCCGGCCACTTGTCAAGGAAGGCGTGGGTGCCATATACAGATTTCGAAGCACCTCGAGTGGTATTTCCAAGTGACCAGTTCTGTTGTTCCCATCATTTTGCGAAGGAGCTGTTCTCTGTGCTAATTCTTGCGTTGATTTACCTGTGGTGGCCGCTTGGGGCTTTTCTGGCTGAGAGGGGAAGTCTTCCCCTGATACCTGTTCTCTAGACATCTATGCAGATTGTTGCCTTGTCGTCTTTTCAGTAGGTTATGGAGGTGGAGTAAGTTTGTGAGGATGTTGCGAACTGTAAACTGTGGCTGGCTGCGACCAGGAATGTTAACCGTCTGGCTTTCTAATTAGTCTTTGTTGGGCTAGACCGAACCATTGTGCCACTGATACTTCGTGGATAGTATCAGATCCTGAGGGTTGTTGGGATGTCCACCTACTCCACATGGGGCATCGACTTGATGGATCCTTTTTCCTTTTCTGTCGAAATGCTGCTTGTATGCCGATGGCTTCCTATTCGGTCCCAACCCCTGTACTCGTACTGTGGTTTACAATCGTTTTGAAGTTTGAATCAACGCAAGCCCTTCGTGCTATGTTGTGATGATTCCTGCGTCCAGACCAGCTGCATCCTATTGGAATGGGTGAATGGGTACTCCTCTTCTCGTGCCCAGGAGTATTCCCCCGGCGACCATCAGCCTAATTCAGTACATATGTATTTTAGTCATGATACGTGTAGTCGGTTGTAGCAAGTAATATGTTAACAATACATGTATTGAGAGCCAGCGATCAAGATACAACGCAGCTTCGCAGTCTGCCGATATTAAGTATAGTGGGATGTGTGAGAGTCTATGATATAGGTGAACATAATCTCACTCGAGTGAGTTCTGTCCGTGGATAATTTGCTGTAGGAGACATTTTATGTGGGACTTGACCACTTAACACTGGGCTCATGCTGGGAGAGCAAATACTACTTCGCACTTGGTACTTCTCAGGTGCGTGGTGCTCTGTATGCAGTTTTGGGTAGAGGTATGGAGGTGGCCCGTCTTGCCAACTAATTGGACCAGACTGTACGAGTACTGAACTCTGAGATGCTTTTCAGCTTATGTATACAAAGTTGCAGCCGGATTAATCAGCTCGAGTCCTTTTCTTTCACAGGTTCGAGGTGGTAGTACAGTATGTACCTATATTTCTATTTGTATGCTGAGATCGATCTACCTTATACTAACATCTTCGTAGGTTCATCATCGATAAACGGGAGTTGCGCGAGTGTGAGGGATACAACCATCCATATAACAGCTGCCGAATTCAAGTTCTATTTCCCAGTTACCCTCAGCTTTTCAATCACGAGCAGCTCCCATCCCACGATCATTTCTTTCGGCTTCTTCAGAATGGCAGGTATTAGATTTGGGCTGGATGGATATTGAGTGTTCACGATGCGGGGCTTTCCATTGGAAGGGGGAACGCTCAAAGCGGTCTACAGTTCAAGTATTCCAGTACACAGCATGTTGTAAAGAGGAGGATATCTATCTGGTTTATATCTATTTACTTTTATCATCTAAGCCCCTGACATAGGGACCCTGTGGCACGGGTGTTGAGCGTGCGGCAAAAGCCTTAACCTTAAAATAAGGCCCTCGTCACAGACATCACTGTGGCGTCATCGGATAAACTGTTGTTGCATTAACTTCAAATTTGTAATACCTTCCGAAATCATCTCACCCGTGCCCTGTCCGACACTCTTGGCGTCTCAAGGCAGCACATGAGAGATGACGGTACCGCTACAATGCATCAGCATGTTCCACTGTCCTGGCATTAATATTCCGATGCTGATGGACTCTGCCCGATGTTGAGACGCCCTCCCGCAACGCTATTGGCCTGACTATGGCTACTGGTCAGCACAGAACATGAAACGGAGTCCCTCTCAAAGTTCGCATCTCCATCCCAATCATGCTCTCGTTGCGACCCCTCAAGCCAGTTCAACCAGACTGCAGGAGAAATACAGATATGAAGAGCCACCCAGAGGCCAGGCTGCACAGACAGTTATCTGCATTCAGCAGACAGATCTTGATAATTTATCAGCGGTGCATTCTCACAGGCTCTGGCTTGTGCACTCTCCGTGGCCATAGCATTTCAGATCCTCCTTGTACTAGGCATACCTACTTGAATTGGGTACTTGTGCGTTTTGAGTTGCATTTGAACTTTACATCACGTGATCGAACCAGAGGCTGAATTGTGTCTCGCGACGCAGTTGCACAATTGAATGTTTTTGAGTTAGCGTAGGGTAAAGTCATCAACTCCAAACTCATCTCGCAGTTCATGCAATACGCGGTCTCTTCTTTCCACTGTGCGTTCTAGTGCCTCTAAGGATTACCAAGCTTCTGAAACTGATCTGACATATCTCCAGCTGCTATCTTAGCATTTATCTCAAGCCTTATAAGCTTGGGCATTGAGACCGATGTCTTATATCTATCGGCTTCCCACGGAGCTTATTGATGAAATCCTCAACTACGTCATTGGGCAGTCTTGCAGTGGCACCGAGTCTGATACTGTCTGGAAAGAATCAACCAAAACATTTGTGAGCCTAACGCAGGTGTCCAAGCACCTTCGTTGGCATGCAGAGCCATATCTCTATAAGCATATCAGACAAAAATGGCGAACGCAGTCTGATCCGCCAAACTCTTGCACTCTTCCGCCTTCACCATATCGCCTGCTGCGTACTCTTCTAAATCGGCCTGACTTGGCTTCTCAAGTGCAGAAATTGAGCGTTGAGAAATTGCAGATTCCAGCAGAAAACGAGCGTCCAAAAGTGGATGGCATTTTTACAGATGAAGATTGGCAGCTAATCAAAGATCTGATTTTACAATGCGGATTTTCTGAAGATGATGTGCAGGGATGGGTTTCCTTCGTGGCTGCTGGCTTCATCGAGATGCCTATCGCCCTGCTGCTGGCGCTGGTGTACAATGCCACGGCCCTTAATCTGACCATTGATGCTGGCTCTCAACCAACGATCATGTTTGATTTCCTCGAACAGGCACTCGCCAAAGTTCAGCCTGCAGAATCTCAAGTTGCAAGTCCTGCACCCGGAAAGTTTCTAAACTTCAAAAGAATTGTTCTGCAATACTGGCGCCCTCGCTTCGATGAATCTAGAGAATGTAAGCTGAGGGTGCAAGATATCACACTTTTCTTCCGCTTTCCTAGGCTCAAGACGATGCAGCTCTCTATACCATGCAAAGGCGAGTTAGACTGGGAGGTGGAAATACCCTGCGCAAAAACACTACGTGCCTTATACATACATGGAAAGGGAAAAGCAGGACTGACGCAGTTACTCGGATCGTGTCCGAACCTGGACACACTTCGGTATTCTCATGTACCCCCTTTAACCTATTATAACATCGAGTCGCTCCGAAAAAGCCTCTTATCCCTTCAGAGTACGCTGGTCTACTTATCCTTATCCTTCCGCAGGTGCATAGTTAGAAGATTTCATGGGAATTTCCAGCCCCCTCTTACAGCTATCGGCTGTTTACAATCATTGACGAAACTCATCACGCTAAAGATACCAGATCATGTACTTGTTGGTCCGTCATTGTCGCAATCCCCGCCTCTGGCTACGTTGTTGCCAAGGCAATTGAAGAATCTGTACCTGAGAGATGACTTGTACCCGATATTCAGCCGCCGGGACTGGCGGTTGGCAACGCGAGTTGCAGAGTTTCTACAGTCGGACGAAATGAGTGGTTTCAAGTTGGAAATAGTCGGGGTACAATATCGGAAAGTAAGGGTCTCACCCGAGGATAAGAGGAGATTGGAGACGCTCGCTGCAAGTGTGGGCGTGAAGTTCATTGTCACTGCACGCTAAAGCTTAGGAATAGCTTCCTGTTGTTATCTTTTTTCCACTCTGGCTGGATTTCATATAGGTTTGTCAATTCACATTGCTCGTCTTGTTACATGCGCATATTTTGGGTTATCTCAGGTGTCATTTCTGGAGGGACACATTTATGCAGTATAACAGCTTTGCATAGTTGCATTTGGGTTCGAAGGATGTTGAGTGCTTTCTATAGGGCCAATGAATACACCAGGGTTGCAATCACGATCAGCAGTGTACCATACGAATGATAGGGTGAGGGGCTTCTGCGATAGCAATAATTCATACTGCACTTTAATAGATATTACTATCATACTTTCAAGTATGCAAATTCTATATCATACATATACCTGCGGCCAGTCTAAATGTAATATATAGGTGCCCCTTCTTCAGATCTTATTACAATTCCATTCAATTTAAGGTGTATACATCCTACCTCTATGGGTGTAAAAATACGCATGGAAAACTAGCAAAGATTGTGTCACAGTAACACAGTGATATCCCATTTCGCTTTCCCACATACACTTTCAACAGGCTCCAGTATCCTAGACTCTGCTCTACTCCTCATCCTCATCGTCGTCCACCACCCTCCTCCTCTTCCTCCCCCCAACAACCCCACCCCTAATCTCTTCCTCCTCCTCCTCCTCATCTGGCACCGCCTCCTCCACTGCCTTCCCTTCATCTTTCGGACTTTTCTTCTTCCTCTTCTCTCTTCTTTCATCCCCGCTCTCACTCTTGTCCGTAAACTCCGCTTCTTCCTCCTCTTCTTCTTCCTCTTCCTCCTCCTTCCTCGCCTTCCTCTTACTCTTATCTCCTACACCACCCGCCGCCCTATCCTTCGCCCTCTTTAACTTAGCCCTCTTCTCCGCCTCCTCGTCTTCCTCATCCTCCATCTCTTCATCCTCGTCGTCATCCTCCACAATAAAGTCATCCTCATCCTCATCCTCATCCGCCACAAACCCGTCTCCTCTATCGTAATCATCCTCTCTTGTCCTGCCCCTACCAGTGACTCCAGGAGATCCCCTTCCACCCCTTCTCTCCCTTCTCCTCTCCTCGATATCCGCGGCCGTAAGCCGCACACCCCCACCAGCACCGCCACGGGACCCTGAAAGCCCGCCCCTGTCTGGTAGTATATCATGCTTCCTTCGTTGTGCCTCTAACCGCTTCTGTGCGCGTATGCGTTCCTTCTCCGCCTTCTCTGCCTCGCGCTTCAGTTTCTCGGGGTCCTCCATTGCCTGCAACTCCATGTTCTTGACACGCATACCGCCCTTGCCCGAGACCGCCGCGGAGAGCTGCTCGTGCAGCCGAGCCATCGCTTCGTCGGAGACTTGGTCGCCTGCTGGCATGACGGACAGAGACTGCGTTGCGTGGCCAATGAAACGGAGCATATTCGACCCCTCGTGCGGAGTGACAAGGAATGTATGCGAGTCTTGATTCGGGTCATAGTTAGTGGTGTTGTGCGGCGGGGCGAGCGGCTTCGATGGTAAGTCGTATAGTTCTGGACTTGAGCCGATTTGTAATGACAGGGTACCGTCGCTCCACTTGATTATGCGCGAGTTGGACTGGTACTTCCCCGGGTCGGTCGGGTGCTGGCGGAACCTTATTGCGGTTGTGGCAAGGGTGTAGGGAGAGGGCTGCGCGGGGGAGGGTTTCGGGATGGTGAAAGTATCGGCATCGAACAATTCGGGGATGATTTGGAGATACTGTGGAACTTTCATGAGGTAGAGGTCGCCTTCTTCGCCGGGGTCGAGAACAGTGTACCGGCCAAGAGATATGTCCGCTTGACGTTTGAGAACAGGTTCTTCGGGTGATTCTTCGCGGGAAGCGAGTTCGTCGTCGTCTAATAAACTATATAGATGAGGGGGGAAAAACGTTAGATCTGGAGCCAGAGTAACCCAATTCTCGCCCAACTCCCATTACTACCCCCCGTACCTTGGGAACTGCACAAAAAAGCCAGAGGGAAAGGAGACCAAAAACCTACTTCTGATCCTCATCCTCGTCCACATTACCTTCCCCAAATAGCTCTTCATCCAACTCATCTAACTCTTCCTGCTCATCCTTAGGATCGTTCCCTTCCGCCTCTCCGTCCTCCTCACCGTCCTCCTCCCCATCATTCCCACCACTTCTCACTCTCCCCCCCCGCTCCTCATCCTCATCCTCGCCGTCGTCCTCATCGTCACTATGCCTCCTTGCTACAGCCCCATTCGTCCTCTTGCGCTTCCGGCTCCCTACATCGGACTCGTCGTCCCCAGAATCGTGCTCGTTCTCGTTCTCGTTGTCGTTGTGCACAGAGAGTTTCTCGTCGTCGTTGGCGTCAGAGTCGTCACCGAACATTTGATCGTAGCGGTCGCCTTGAGGGGCGGGGGACGATTTGTCTTCTTCTGCCGGCACAGGAAGTATAGCGTATTAGTTATTTTTGCGCGCACCTCCAGAAGCCAACAACTTCCCGCTTCCTCAATGCTGCAGAATTCCTGAGAAACGAGAGGGGATGGGGAACCGAAGACGCACCAGGAGAAGACATCTCTAATCTCAATTGCTTGTGCTTAACGTAGAATTTGTATGGGCGCCGGAAAGGAGCGAAGGTAATTGGGAATTTGTTGGTTGGCGGCAGGAGGTGGACGACGAGAGCTAAAATGCTCCCAGTTCGCAACTCACGCAGTTTGTGGAGCTAAAACTTTATAAAATTCACGGGTATCTGCAGCGCGCTATCATAGTAGCAATGGGAGGATTATGTAAGCTATAAGCTAACAGGGTTCTTGACTGAGGCTGCCATATCATAGGGCCATGGAATCTTAGTGGAGACAGCGTGACAGTTCAAGGAGATCTTGTTTGACATGAGATTCTGATGGATTTCTAGGATGAGTACTAACTTCGAAGAAGAAGGGGGGAAAAAAAGAGAAAAAAAAGAAAAAAAAAAGGGAGTGTTATAAAATATAACAAGCAAAAGTTCCCACATAAAGCAACAAGATGGGACTTGGCAGCTTGAGGGTAACGAATGTCTCAGTTCAAGCCGAGATAAAAATGCTTCTGCCGCGCACCCCTTTGGTCACCTCTTCATCTCCACAAATTCCTTCACAAGCCCTACATACTTCCAAAGCAGATCCAGCGAAAATCTAATATCCATTATAGTATTAGCATATCCACCAGGTACATTAATATTCAAGCACATGTAAACTCACCCTGCACTACGATGTCCATAGCAATGGCAAATAAATTTCCCACCACCGTGCTCTACCAGCTCAATCCTAACCCCTTCCTCTCATGTGAGCCTGCTACCAACGCACACCTCCATGGCGTTAAATTCTCCATGTTTGTTAAATAGCTCAGCGGCAAGCATTTTGCACTTTTGAAGAATCTTGTTAGTGAGCTCGTCATCGGGTTTTGGACTCCTATTGCCAGAGAAGAGATTGCCGCAAAGCTTGAGTGCCATGGATTTGGAGACACGGCCGCGCACCATGAAGTAAGCTGCTGGGCTAACAAAGGACAAGAGAATAACATGACCCCAGAGTGGTGAGCCCACTCCATGTAGTAGATGAACTTGAACACCTCCAGTGTCAAATGGGGATTCAAAATGCAGTATTCCGGCAAGTCCTAGTTCTTTGCAAAGTTCTCTTTCCAATCAGCTTGTGTTATTGTGGAGAGGGCAGTAGTCACGGGCTTCTATTCAGTGATAGAAAGTCTATAATAGATCTCAATTCAGATCTTAGGGCATGTCAATGTACGCATGGAAACGGAGGGTATAACACTCGGACTCAGTCAATCTAGTCAATCCTCCCAGCGCCACAATCTCAAACACTAGACAACTACTCCCGAGAAGCCAACATCCAACAACTTTGTCACTTGTACTGAACCATGCTTTTTGCTGTGGCTCATCTTCTGTGGTCTCTAGAGTGTTATAAGCCTTGATATTGTTTCAATAGCCTTCGTGAATTGGGATTAGTTCGCATGCCCGGTTTGTATTGTCACAGGCCTCACAAGTGTACTCCAATCGAGAACCTCTTCCTCCTCTTGGGCAACCAGACAGCTGAAATCTCCTTCCCTAGCAAGCAAGGTGGGTTGCCAATTACCTCCCCTAGGAAAGAGTCATTTGCGGCACTTGGGCCTCGAATAATCGGACCATTTTCAAGGCTGCTTGGCACAGACTCCGAGAGCCTTCAAAATCTTATCTTATCCTATCATACCATATTTAATCAAACCAGAACCCTTGCAGTGACGAACGTTGCAAACATGTCATGTGACCGTCACAGGAGCGGCGTAGTCGCTCAAGCACCTTGACGTTGTCTCAACGGCACCATTTTCGTCTCCGCGGCCATCGCAGTCATTTAGATCATCGAATTGCACACTCCCACATGCACCTTATTGCATAAAAATTAATCAGAGCAACATCTATCTTCCGGAGTAACTAACCCTCTATCCAGACTCGCATAGTTACCGGTAACCAAGGAATTTCTTGACCAGTGCATCTCTTCTCTACCTCCCAACTCCCTCCCACCTCCTATCGCCAACTCCTACAACTAACTAATCACAACTCTTAAACTTCCACGAAACAAGTCGAAGAAACCGCTGCTCAAAACGAGACAAAGGCTTCTGTATGTTCATCCTTACATCTCCTTACAAGAACTCAGCTACTGATCCTTCCTAGAAAGTTCTCACCCTCCTTTAACATGTCGACACCCTCGTTCGTCTACGTCTCATCCTTATCCTCTATTAACCCTCGAACCCCTCAACAGATCATCTCCCATACCACTACGACCAGCACCCTCGCCTCCCTTCTCCGCACCTTCACCTTCCTCTCCACCTCCCTAGCAGCCACTACCTCCCTCACCGCCTCTCTCACCGCCCAACTCGCCACCATCTCCATCACCCTCTCCACCTTTTCTACACAACAAAGCCAGCACAAGCTCTTCCAGCTCCAGAAGGCCGAGGACGCATGCTTTGAGACTTGCAAAGGAACGCGGAGACGAAGTGCAACAGAAGAAGGAAGACTGGGCAGCAGAGGCAGTTTTGGCTTGAGCGGAGGGAGCTAGGAGGTGAAGTGGAAGATATGCTGATACTCCCACCTACAGTACCAATGATTGTTTCGCTGAATCCGAGAAGAACTATGGGGAAGGGAAGAAGACGGGGGCTCCAGTGCTCTGCACGTTCTCCTCCACAGCTTCTGCGTTCGTCTCCATCCTAGCAGCACTTGGTATAGACACAATATCCCATTCTGGGGCCTCCTCACCCA
Source organism: Kalaharituber pfeilii (assembly GCA_015179045.1). NCBI lineage: Eukaryota > Fungi > Ascomycota > Pezizomycetes > Pezizales > Pezizaceae > Kalaharituber > Kalaharituber pfeilii. The sequence continues at coordinate 1,292,482 of WHUZ01000012.1, read as the reverse complement.
CCACCTCCATATATCACTTGAACAGAGTTGCAATTTCCCTGCCAGCATCCACAGCCATAGGCCTCGAACACATCCCCCTCAACTCCAGTGATGCAGGAGCAGATGGGCCTTGGAGGACTTTTGGTGAGGAGGATGAGGAAGGAGACAGCAATGAAAAGGGTTTGAACCGGTGCATGCGCGCACTCGCACACGTGGTAACCAAAACCACGGAAGAAGCTGAGTTTAAAGGGGGTGGGGGGAAGAAGGGAAGGGGGAGAAGAACTCAGTAAATGCAGAGGTAGGAGATATATGTACTGCCGCAGCGGGACGAGGAGGAAGCTTAAAGGCAGGTGATCGAGATGATGGGGGTGGAATAAAAGTTGTTGCGGCGGCGAAGGCCAATATAATAGCCCAAGATGTGGACTTTGATGACGATGCATTTGCGGTGGGGTTGGCGAGTTTGAGGTTTGATAGGGGTGGCGGGGTGAAGGGGAGGAAGGAGGCTTGAAGGAGGATAGGTGGTGGACTCGGCAGTGGAGGCGAAGGAGGAGCGGGAATTGTATATAACATACCTAACTCTATTCACTGGGGGAAAAAGAACATTTTACAAAGAACAGAACAATATTAACATCAGTTTAAAAGTTAATCAGAGCGTGAACTTCGCCACAGCTAAGGGTAACACCTCCACTAAAGCGCGGGGCGCCGCTGCGGCTGGAGCTTTCTTCGCAAGTGACTGTCCATTACCCTCAACAGCGCTTCGCACCACATAAAGTTCGCTTAGTCAGTATTGGCCAGTGAAGGCCGCATAACATTATAATTGCATACTTGACTGGTTGACACTAGTATGCATACAGATCAACAATAGCTTAACTTGGATTACTCAATGTGGTAGTCGCAGATATTAGACAATAGTCTGCTCTGCTCTCGAATCTGTAAGGAACGGGACTCTGTCTCGAATCTCGTCCATCGTTCACACATCTCCGCATCACAGGAAGCCTGGCTTCATTTCCTACAGCAACCCCGGCTCTTGGCTCCTTCTTGCTCGTTCTTCGTCACTCTTTTGCATGCAGTTAATCACTTTCACATAGGTCCTACGAGCAAGGGCAGATGCTCGCTAGATCAGAGCTGTGAATACACACCACATTTACTGGTTGTCGTATCTACCCAAGGAGGCACCACCAGTACTGCCCTGTCCACATCTCACACAGTCAGTCACGTCAAACATGCCATCCCTCGATGAATATGACTACAGTGCGGTATTCGTACATGTCGGGGCAGGCTATCACTCGAAGCCTAATGAGCCTACCCATCTCAGGGCATGCGGAGAGTAAGCATTCCATCCTATACCAAGCTGTGCCCACCGTTAACAGCAGTATCCACAGTGCATGCAAGGCTGCAATGGTTTTGCTTAAAAATGGTGGTTCAGCTGCTGATGCTGTGGAAATGGCTGTACGAGTCCTTGAAGATGCTGAGATTACAAACTCAGGTTATGGAAGTAATCTTTCACTTGATGGCACTGTAGAGTGTGATGCGGTCATTATGGAAGGAAGCGGACTCTCTGGAGCTGTTGGGGCGATCAGCCGTACGTACCCTCGCTTCTAATACTTTTCTAATATTGACATTTAACTAACATTTTTTACCGCTTCAGATGTTCAAAATCCTATTTCCCTCGCTCGTGCTGTCTTGGAGAACTCTCGCAAGCCCATGTCCCTGAAGCGGGTCCCACCAACATTACTGGTCGGTGAAGGGGCTACAATATTCGCAAAAGAGCAGAACTTTCCCATAGTGGATAACGATAAGTTAATTTCGCCGTCAGCTCATGCACGGTGGGAGAGATGGAGGGCCGAGCTAGGATACGGCAAGCCTCCGGAAGCCGGCAGTAGTATAGCTCCAGCAGAGGTCCAGATTCCGGATGGACCAGGGGAGGATAGAGAGGAAGATGCGGTGACTGATACAGTAGGAGCAGTGTGCGTTGATCGATGGGGCCAAATTGCTGCGGGCAGCAGCTCTGGAGGAATTGGCATGAAGCATCGTGGCAGGGTAGGTCCTGCTGCTCTAGTGGGAGTGGGGACCTGGGTCAAAGTCATAGATGACGATATAGTAGTGGGAGTAACAGCTTCTGGTCTGATCCCGTATCTTCGTTAGCAGAGACTACATGCTAAGTTTTTATAGGTACTGGAGAGCATATGAACAACACTCTCATTGCATCGAGGTGTGTTGATCGACTTGCAAATGCTGATGATGATCTTCAAGCTCTGAAAGATTGCATTGAACAAGACTTCTTGGGTAACTTGACACTTGATATATTCCTGACAACAAGTCACTGATATAAATGTAGGCGCACCAGTAGTTAAATCTGCAATCACTGCTAGTGCATTGGGTGTACTCGCAGTAAAAATGGAGAAAAACTGGAAATAAATACAAAAGAATTCATTTCCTTTACGGGCATACAACAGACAGCATGGTAGGCACCTTTCCAGATACTAGAAGAACTAGAATCTCCTAACTGTAACTACAGGCGCTCGCCTCGATGGTCTCCTGGCAAGCTGAGCCCGAATTGATCATGTCACGGAACAAACGCACTCCTAAAGTTGCGCTGGGAGGAAAAGTACTTCCGTTTCGCCCTAGGTAATGATACAAAACTAGAACATCCAAGAGAAGGCATAGATCCCAAAAATGCAAAGCAAGATGCAAATAAACACGCTGAAAATAATACGCCAGCCCCATTTCACAGTCTCCAACATTGATGCAGTTAGAAGAAAGGATTATTGCTGCCTCCATCTCACAAGTTTATGCTTCTCCAGTTCCTCCAGCAGCAGTGTCGGCCTTTCTTTTCTTCTTTTTCTTCCGCACCACTAGAACTGCAGGCTTACCGCCATGACCAAGAGTAGATATGTCGAGTTTCGTTCCACAAGTTGTGCAAATTGCTCCATCTGGAGGTGAGCAGAAAACTGAGAAGGTTAAGAGTCAGCATACATAACGTAAGATTGCACGTTGAAATGTGGAGGGCTTACTTGACAAACAAATCGAACAAACAAAGCCAATATCGACTACACGCTTGTGGCAGAAACAAGCTGCACGGAAGTCAACGTTGACTTGAGTTGGAAGGACTAGATGCTTGCGAGATGTTTGGTCAGGGAGGAATCCCATCTGTTTTTTCGGAAAGAAGACATCGATTAGCTCCAAGGCGTTGCATCTGCTGGCGAGCGGATGGGTGAAGCGCAAGGCAGCTGGCTAAAAGTTGCCGCCTCAGGAGAGACAATCAAGAGAGAGGTTAGCCTCACCATTAAATACTGTAGAAGTCCTTGAGCATCCTTCAAATGCATGTATATGCCGTTGGTAGCATCAGAGGCTTGCTGTAAAAAAACGGTATCCCCAGCTATTTTACAAATGTCAACTGGGATTTTCTAAGTCAAGTAACCATTAGCCATGGTTGCACAGCATTGACTGCAGATATGAATTTGTACTAACCTTCCTCTGCGCTGCGAAAATACAATTCATGATTGGAATATACTGCGATGCCAAATCCCCACTAACACTGATTACCAAAATCCTCGCATTCATTGTCATCTCTATATCATCCTTCTTTTCCGCACCCGCGGCTGCGGCGGCTGCGGCGGCTACACCGCCACCGGCCTGCAAGCGCCCCGCCAGCGTCGTCTCCTCGATTGGCATACACAATTTGTGGATGTATGTCAGTGCCAGCGACAGCGCGCCCGCCATCATGGTCATATTCGTCCCTGCCAACGACTCCTCTGTTGTTTCAGCCAGTAGCGCTCGCAGGGCGGCAGTAACATGGTCCTCGACTATGCGGAACTGGCGATACTTATTCGCGTCACGCTCGGGGTCGGGGGGTGGCACACTCGTGGGGGGCGGATGGTGAGCACTGTCTCCAGTTCCAGCGGGGGATGTTCCGTGTCCAGGGGTACTTGAAGCTGTCGAGCCTCCATTACTGGTAACTCCCCCAGTTCCCCCTGCCGTAGCAGTAAGCCTATCCACCAGCGTCTTTGTCCCCTGTGCTGCGCCTCCTGCACCCGCAGCTACGGGATGCGGAGGGGGCGGGTACAACATGCGCGCGGTCTTTGTGTGGCTTGCGATGACGGCGACTTTGTTTGCGGAGGAGAAGGCGAGGTGGGCATTGATGAAGAGGAGGATGTTGGCGAGTGCCTGGGCAAGCGGGAGAGTGGCGCTCAGGGAGTCCCAAGCGTAGGGGTTCGTGTCTATGATGACGGTAAGAAGAGACGGAAGGACTTCGGCTGGTGGGAGAGGACAGAGAGGTTAGCAAGGTGGAGGCAGGAGATGGGGAGGGAGTTGGAAGGTACCTTCAATAGACTGGGTGTAATGCAATGAAGCATCTACGGCATTCATGGCTGGATCGTAGTAGAACTTAGGACTGGGACTTAGCCTTATGTCGTGTGGCTCTTCATGAATTTTGAAATCGAAGGACCTTGCACTCAAATAGCAGTTCGGTCTGGCAAAGATTGTTTCTGTTTCGATATTCCGACGTCCCCCGATGTCGAAGTCAAAATGTTGGAACAGTGACAAACTTCAAGTCCGAAGCCTCCAAAGCCTGCAACCCAATGTGCTTTTTTGCACCTTGTCCGCTGATCTCGTACCGGAGATTCTGGTCCGCAACTTAAATGCTTATATCAACGTCGATTCCAACTTGTTCTTTCTCTTCGCCTCTTTTCCTCTTTCGGCCTGTGTGATATGTCGTTAAAGTACTGTCGATGTTCGCAAGTAAGGTGTTTCCGTGGATTCGACTAAAGTAAGTCCAAGGCCGGTGCAGGGCAGAAAAAATTCCTTTTCTTAATTCATCCCCTTGATGCTTTAGTTTGTCGAAATGCCTTTTGGTCTTGTACAAACTCAAACTCGTAAAATCGTAATCGTAGTCGTGATCGTGGCCGTGATGGTGACTGCTATGTGGGTGAAGACGTTTGTTGCTGAGATTTTGTTATGGCGAATGCCGGAGCTAAGTATGTAGGTAAGTTCAGTTGTGCATACGGGGTATGTAATTGAGAGGTTGTTTCTAGGCGAGCATCAAATAAAGTGCAACCAGGTTACAAATAAAGTAGGACTCCGATAATGGGAACGAACTAGCTTGACGAATGAATGCGAGTAACATTGCTTGCGTATGGAGAAAATCATACGGATCTTGCCTGTCTTTCGGTTCTCGTTGCCATACACAGACATGGTCCTGAAAAGGCAAAGGCACAATGTACATAAATCTAGCTTGCTAGGGGCCTCAAGTCTATGAGACTAACTGCCCCCCGTATATGAGTCAACCTTGAAAGCTCAATTGCGAGCGAGGGGACTCAGATCACAAGAAAATTGGGACACTTGACTTCATTGACTCCAATGAAATTTCTGTAGATTCATTGCTCTGCTGCCAATCTTCCTCCCGCTCCCTAGCTGCACAACAGTCCTACATTGAAATAGCATTTGAACTAGAAAACATGACAGCCCCAACCACCGCCAGCAAAGACCACTGGGACTCGGAGACGTACTCTAAGAAGGTCGCCCCGTTTGCGCCTGCTCTGACGACAAAGGTGGTGGGGCTGCTTGATCCTAAGCCAGAGGGTGCGTTCATCTCATTTTCATGTATTCATATATGAATAGATGGCTCTTTGTTTCCAACTTACAAACCTATGAGGAAGAATTACAACTCTGTGTATCGTGCTTGTTACTTGTTCAGAAATGTTTGGTTGGCACATGCCGTAGACTAGTGCCACAATATACCCTTTTTAGGAAGCCATCGAGACTGCTGTGGAGAGGCATGAGGCTAATCGAGGCTGAATCTTCCCTCAAACTCTCGGAAGAAGCAACCAACTAACATCTCCCTCGAGCACACACAGACCACATCCTCGATCTCGGCTGTGGCGATGGCGTTCTCACTTCCCAAATCTCCCAACTCGTCTCCTCCATTGTCGGCATCGATGCCTCCCCAAACATGATCTCGAGCGCTCGCACTTCCTACTCGACTCCTAACACTACCTACCTTATCTTGGACGCCGCCTCCATCACCTCTCCCACCACCCAATCCCACCTCAAAACCCACCTGCCCACTTCCAACTCCAAGTTCACCAAAATCTTCTCCAACGCCGCCCTACACTGGATCCTGCGCCCTCTCGCCCCCTCCCGCGGCTCCTGCGACCTCAGCCCTCTTGTGACATTCTTCAGCAGCTGCTACGACCTCCTGGCACCTGGTGGCGTACTCGTTACCGAATCCGGCGCCCATGGAAACGTGGCGGAGGTGCACACTGCTCTCGTTTCTGCACTCATCCACCGTGGCGTCCCTCCTTCAGAAGCCCGCTCTACATCCCCCTGGTTTTTCCCTTCCACAACTCTCATGTCTACCGTTCTCACCCGCGCTGGTTTCATCGTCGAGACATGCGAGGCCGAATTTCGACCAACGGAGTTGCCGGGTGGAGATGTGCAGGGGTGGGTGAGGCTTTTTGGGCAGGCATTTTTGGACAAGATTGAGGGCTTTGTGAAGGAGAGAGAGGGCGGAGATGAGGAGAAGGGTAGGCAGGCCAGGGAAGATGTAGTGAGGGACGTCGCTGAGGCCATGGAGGGGGTCGGAAGGAGAGTGGAGGATGAGACGTTTGTGTTGGGGTATGTGAGACTTAGAATTAGGGCTCGGAAACCGGAGGGAGGTGTATAAACTTGTTCAATTCGTCAGAGACGTTCTTGAATGCACGTTGATTTGATTTAGACCAGTCAGCTCCTAAATACTATAGACATCCAGTGACTCTCGTGGTGGTCTCGTTTACGAACCGGCATACCACAGAACCCCTTAGCAAGTACTAATTGACCTGTAATATCAATGAATTACTGTAAAAATGGAAATCTCCCAATCATAAGGGGGAGCAAAATAACACGTCGAGAGTAGGGTTCGAACCTACGCGGCAAATGCCATACGCTATCTGAACCACTCGATTCAAGGCGTACCTGTTAACCTCTCCAGCATCTCGACTGTCTCCTTGATTGGCCGAATAGTGTCTTAGAGGAACAGTTTTCTGTAGCAACTGAAAATTTCTCGTTAGCAGACGAATTAGGAAGTACCAGTGGCAAAGGGCGACGGATAAGACGGCTTGCATGACGCAGATGGGAATTCGAGTACGAGATGAGAGCGAAGATGTGGTAAGGAAGAGGGCAGGAATTAGTTCCAGGTTGCGATATAAATATATCTACCCACGGGGAGTCAAATCCGGGGGGGGGGGGGGCGAGATAAACGTCATACCGGAATGGGAGGTGATCAGAAGGCTATGATTGCCTGGAAAGTGCAAGCAGTGATGGGATGGCTGAATAGGTACGAATTAGAGTTGAATTCGGAGCAGGGGAAGTTTGGAGATGCAGTCAAAGCTATGTAGTAAACATGTAGCCGATCTCTAGCCGTGAGCAATGAAAGGCATTTTCGCCTATGCCAACTGCAGCTGCGGGCATTGCTAATTAGAGCGGATATGAAGACACACACTTGGGGGGGGGGCAGGCGATCTTCATTGGCTTAATTGATTCGATGATAGGTGAGATAGATATCGACGTCGTTGATTATGCAACGATGCGGGGGGGGAGGGGGGGGAGGGGGGGGAGGGGGGGGGAGGGGGGGTTCTGTGTTTTTTGACCTTGACTGACTGGTCGACTATGTGGGGGATGTCGCCTGATCGACGGCGGGCCCTGTCCCTACAGCAGCCGTCATTTGTCCTCGTGTCGGCCGGCCAGCACAGAATCGATACGACCTGGGACGGGACGGAAGCAGATCCATTGTGGGCTTGGCGGCTTTAGTCAAGCAGCTTTATCCAGGTCCAGCGACACGCAGCGAAGCGAAGTGCGCATACATAACCTGAGTCTACTCTACTTGGGTACTTAACGACGCGGCGGCGGAGTGGGATTGGGATGGCAGCTGGGCCCCGTCAGCCCGCCGTTCCACAAAATGTTCCATCCGCTGTCGCTGAACCACCTCCACCTCCGCAGGTCCCAAGAACCAAAGTTTCTCGGCCATGCTAATGCGCGGGGTGGGGGGGGAGTGCATGCACGTGCACCCTCCAGAAGGATGGACGGCTTCAAGAAGGGCAAGGCCCGATGGAGGTGGAAAGTGAGGATCCGCTCCGTTAGTCAGGCTGGAGCGTGTCGCACCTGTGAAGAAAAACGGGCGCTCGCGGGCGGTGATGTGTGCGGCGCTGATAGGTCCACGCCGCCCGCTGGCCGCCCCCCCCCCCCCCCCCGGCCGTGTGTGCGTGGTTGCCGTGCAGCCCGCTGCTCGTACATGCGACGCTGCTGCATCCATCCTCGTCTCCCCTGAAGGGCCAGAGGCCAGGGCCCGGCGCCCCAGTGCGGTGCGCTGCTCTGCCGGGTCACGTCACAGCGATTGGTGCAGACCTTCGCTCGTGCTTGGCGGCCCAGTGTGCGTCCACTTACTATTCCTAGTACTTATATGCTATACAGCTGCCTGCCCAGGCGCTCTCGTCCATTGTCCACCTGTGCACCCCCCCCCCCCCCCTCCCATTTACAAAAGGCTAACTGCCGCTTCTGCTGCTCCCGCATCCTCATCGCACTTATTCATAACGACACCTTCACATTTCCAGCATTACGGCCCTCGAGTGCATAGCCGAGCCCACACCTATCCCCGCTGATTGTAACTGAAGGCAAGCTTCAGGCCGCAAAGAATCACGAGCCATTGACTTCGACAGCAGTTTACGACACACCACCCGCTCAATATCCCATACATACACAAAATGGTTTTTGGCGTGCTTTCCTGGCGAAACCGCTGGAGCCTGCGAGAGCGAGGCCTCCGCTCGTCAGGAAAAGATAGTGTACAGAGTGCCAGCATGGACATCGAACCAGTGCCATCAATCCCTGCCGGCCTCAGGCACCAGAACTCCCCCTACATGCACCCGTACGATGGACACGTTTCTACCTCCGACCACAAGCACAAACAGAAAATCAACAGACGCAAGTCAAAAGAACGAGTCAGCGGTTGGTGGGACAGCTCCGCCACGCGCCTGCCCATGTGGGAGAACTTGTGTGATGAGTTGCTATCCCCAAGCAAGCGACTTTCTCTGCGGCTTGATTTTGAGCCGGAGGTGCAGGCATATCCTATCAACCCTGTCCGTCCAACGACATCTCCCGGTCCAGATTCTTCAAAAAGCAGAAAGTCAAAGACCTCAAGCAAGAGGATATTAAAAAATATACCCACGGTAAATGGCGGATTTTGGAATCTCTGTATAAGGAGTATGCCGAGGATCAGGTTTGAAAAAAAGTTTGAGGAAACTGAGGTCTAGACCCTCGAGTCTGTCTGACGGGACCTTTGGGCGGGGGGTTGCCGGCACTATGAATTCATTGAATGAACGAACTGGCAATACATCAAGCTATATTCCCGGATATAACTGCATTCATTCCATGCATGAGGGCACTTTCTACAAGGCGGCAATTTATACTTGTTTGAATACCTGCATGGTGTTATTTTATTTATTTATTTATTTATTTATATACTTATCTATTTTTCATTTTTAGCTGCTTTGATAGCTTTCTCCTTCTCTACTTGTTTTAATGGGATGGTTGGTTGATGTCAAGGGCTATGATTGGGTACGAGAACTGCTTGGTATGCAATGCGACGGATATGACTGGCATGACGGATATGACGGATTACGAACACGTTTGAATGACCATGATGACAGAATTGGTAGAAATGGACTTGGTAGGAGGTATGAAAGAGGGGGATTGCGAGCTCTTATCAGCTACGCCGGCTAATAGCGAGCTTGGCCACGTTTATCTTATGATCAACTCTCATTTGTCTTCATTTCCAGGGTGTATTTGCTTCTGTACATCTATGTAATTTACCGTTCATTAGTTCTTCAAGCTTTGGTTGCATTTTTTTCACCAGCTCTGGTGGCTCTTCGATAGCTTCCTGTATATACTTCTTCCAATACCATGATCATTTCCAATTGCAGTCCACCGATGCAGGGACTGCTGCTCGTGCATTGCGTACCTGTAGAGCGCATGCATAGGGGGCTGTTTCGAGTGCATAGGGCCGGTGCCAAGCCTCGAAGCGAGGAATGCAGCAGGTAAACTTTTTCACGGTACCGCAGAGCCGCAAAGCTTAGTTGCAACTCGTGTCAATCTCCTCAGCAGCAATTGTATCAAGTGCAGCTGACAGCTGGACCTGCTCTTGCGCCGTGCCAGCTCTACAACAGCAATTGACATAGAGGGGCGTTTATACATACATCACGCGCACATAATTCGCGAAGTTCGACGTTCGAGGCCAGCTCCGGTCCTCCACCCGCTGGTGCCCCACCAGCAGCCCCACCCCCCCACCATGACCACTGCCAGCGTCACCCCCCTTCCCCCTCCCATCCGCTTCACTACACACCATCATCTCCGCCACCGTCTCGTTCTAGCGACCCTCGTCGGCCGCCCTCTCCACATCTCTCAAATCCGCTCAAACTCGCCCAAGCCCGGCCTCACGCCCTACGAATTCTCGTTCCTGCGTCTCCTCGACTCGCTGACAAACGGGTCCCTCTTTGAGATCTCCGTGACCGGTACTGCGCTCCTGTACCGCCCAGGCTTAATAACGGGAAACAATGGGAAGCTACTACGACATACATTACCGGAGGGTTGCACCCGTGGTGTAACATATTTCCTTGAACCGCTCTGCACCCTCGCACCGTTCAGTAAGGCGCCCTTCAGCGTGCTACTTGATGGCGGCGTCATCACCGCAGCAACGGAGGAGGATTACTCGGTCGATACATTCCGGACAGCGCTTCTACCGCTGCTAGCAAATTTCGACATTGGCCGCAATATAGAGGTGAGGATAAATAAGCGGTCGAGCGGGGGTAAGGGGTCGGATGGTAAATTTTCGCCGGGGGCAGGAGAGGTCCACTTTACGTTTGGGCACCAAGTGAGGTTGCCGAAGACACTGCATTTGGTGAATCCGGGGAGGGTGAAGAGGATTAGAGGGGTTGCGTATGTTACAGGGGTCAGTGTGGGGAATAATATGAGGATGATTGAGGCGGCGAGGGGTATGTGTCTATCTTTCCAGATATCGCTGATTTGTCACTTTTTTTTGGTGGTAACCTAACGCCGTGGTCATAGGTCTACTAAACCACTATATTAACGACATCCTCATCCACGCAGACTCCTCCGCCGCCCACCTCGTCCCCACCACCTACGGCTCTGGCAGCCCCAATGCCTCTAACCCGTCTGGCGCGAAAAAGAAAGTCGGCGTTGGCTACGGCCTCTCGCTGATGGCCGAGACGTCCACCTCTTGCATTTACTCCGCCGACGTCGCCGCTCTGCCCGGCGAAGCTCCTGAGGACGTTGGGCTCCGTGCAGCACAAATGCTTTTACATGAAATTAGTTTAGGCGGCTGTGTTGGGCGCGTGGGAATGAATCTGATGATGACGATGATGGGCATGGGGATGGAAGGGGATGTGGGGAGAGTCGTGATTGGAAGGGAGGTGATCAATGAGGATGTGGTGCAGGGATGGAGAGATATGAAGACGATTATGGGTGGCGGAGAGGTCGTGTTGAGGGAGTGGGAAGGGGTGGATGGAGTAGCGAAGGGCACGGGAAGGGCGAGGGGGAAGGAGTCGTGGTGGGGGTGGTAGGGAGGGGAGTGGGCAATGTGGGGAGAAAAGTGGCATAGAGGGTTGTGCTGGAGCGAGTTGGATTGGGGGGAGGTGGACACTCGGAACGGGAGTGTCTATGGGTGGGTGGTGTGTGTGTGTGTGTGTGTGTGTGTAATATATAGTATGTTAGTCCTGATATGGATCATCATTTCTGTTAAAATGAACCACGTTTGCATTTCCTGTTAGAAGTTGTAAAACCTGCGTTTATGGGACCTTGAAATCTAAATGCATAACGAGTATTTTATATATACATCCTTCATAAATAAAAGGTGAAGAAGAAAAAAGGAATTTCCGACTTGACACGCAGGACGTACCTTTTTTTTGGATAACGATAGTACTCTTTTTTCCATGTGCGTGCGTGCGCGTGCGTGTGTCCGAATAGCATCGCTAGCAGTTACCCTCCTTACCTACCCAACCCGCCCGCCATCCACATCCCATTTGGCAAGGTATTTTCTATTTGTATTGTATATGTTCAATATATAGCCGTTCGTTATCCTGAACACCACCAGCACATTTATTGGCCAGCATACCCCCCCCTACCCCCAATATGATACATATATCACGCAGCATAGCAACGCATTTTGCAGAGGATAGAATACTTAGAATATCTTGACAGGAAACTCGATTCCGATCGACAATTCGTGGAACTGGAGCGTTACAGTCCATCTTGTATTTTGAAAAGATGCTGGATAACCCCTCTTCCCCCGTGAGCATCGAACTGGGGGTCCCTCAATTCTATGCCGCTCTATGGCCTCTTGTTGGACAATAGCTATAGGCCAGTTCGGAAAGTACACAGCTCCGCTGCCTGTTGAGCCCACCTTCCCGCGCTCCCACTCCCTCCCCCCTGCCTCTCCCCCTTCTCCGCGTCCCCTCGGCCCCTCCCACAATCCCTTTGCCATGTAGACTGTCTGTATACTCGGCGCCTTAACTTCACTTTACCAATAAGTGAAAAAATGAAAACGCGAGTTGGACTCGGCAATACGGCTATAACTGAGTCACCTACCTTTCCAATCAGCTAGTAAGTATCAATTATTCATCCGCAAGCATCCCCCCCACCCGAAACAAAGAAGGAAAAACATTGCAACTACTTTTTCTATACATTTTTTTCCGCCGCGGCCCGCCCACATATGTATCTACATCCCTCCCCTCTCCCTCAGGCCGTACAATGCTCTTTCAAAATATGTAATCCCCACGTGTATAACTTATCTTAACGTCATATATGTGCCACCGCTCTGCACAAAACTCTACGATAATTACAGGAATTTAGATATTTAATCATATTCTTATTACTGCGAAAACCCTTGTAACTAATTGTTAGTAACCGAAACCTTGAACTCAACGCCAAGCGTTCCTTCCTAGCGTTCCTCAAATTCTCTGGTTGTATGCATAGTCTGGTTGGAACGTAGTCCCGTAACCAGAAGCTGACTAAGCGGAGTTTCATAAGACGAGACTAGTTGGAACGTACCAATTCTCCACATCCGGTAGTCGTCAATTTCAGGTTAGCGCCATTCCTTTTTCGAAAAGTCCCAACTGAACTATCAAACTCCGACACAGATGACGAACAATATCTAAACGATGAAGGCATGTAGAGTTTCTAGGGCCCAGAATTTTCGAACCTAAGAGGAACCTCCAGGAGAAAGAAAACAGGAAGAAACAAAAAGGTAATTTGGGGGGCGGAAAAAGAAAAGAGAGATATCCTCTAGTGAGCGCCTTTAAGAAAAGAAAAAACCGCACAGGGAAAAAAAAAAAAACAAAAAAAAAAAAAAAAAAAAAAAAAAAAAAAACCATCCTATCATCATTAAGGGGGTAACAAGCCGCTCTGAATCAAACCAAAGCAGAAACTAAAGGCATCATGTATGCATACACCGGCAATCGCACACATATATACCTCTTCAAGTCGTAAACACAAACCATACACTCTCCCCTCCATGCTCCACTAAATCTATCTCCCTCTGTAACTCCCAATCCGTCCTCAAGATCCTCTCCTGGCCCTCCCAGCCCTCCTCCGTACCCTTCGCTGCGAACCACTCCACTTTTGCCTCTACCACTTCCCTCTCCAACTGCGCTTTCAATTCCTGCCTTTGTCCTTCCCTCTTTTCATTCACCACTGTATACCTCCACCACAAAATCAACACCGAAATCATACCTGCACACACAAACGCAAAGTTTATTGCATGGCCGACACGGTAGAGGCCGTCGTTGCCCTTGGTTTCATCACTGTAGAAGTTTGCACCCATTGCACCACCAAAGGAACCCATACCGATGTGGAATGCCATGCTGATCGCACGGACCTTTTCGCCGCCACCAATGTTGTTCGAGCACCATGTGATCATGCCTGGGAAGCCGGGGTAGATACCACAGGCGGCAATGAAGACGCCGGCGTAGGCCATACCTGGGTTGGATGCGGGTCGGGTGAGGGCAAGCAGGAAGCCAAGGAACATCATGCAGTAGGCGCCGATGAGGAATGGGGCGCGTCTGCCGATGCGGTCCGAGGAGAAGGCGACTATGAGGGAGAGGATACAGGCGGTGATATAGATTGGGATGGTAAGCAGATTTGCTTTAGTTGGTGTATCTGCATAGGAAAGCTGGCTCAGAATGGAGGGAAGGCACAACGAAATGGAGTAAAGCGGTCCGGAGATGCCGTAAAAGACCATAATGTGTGCGTAGATGTGCCATTTTCCAAAGACTAAGCGGAGCAGTTTGGTTTTGCTGCGAGAGACGCCCTTCTTATAAGCTGCGAGCTTGCCGCGGATGTATTCGTCGTCAACTTCATCGTTGGGGTCCTCCTTGCCGTCGTTGTCCTTGATGCCGAATTCGTCGTTCCTCAGGCGGTAAGCGATAATTTCTCGTTCCCGTTCAGATAGGAAGGTTGCGGTAGCTGGTGAGTTTTGGACAAAGAAGAATGCAATGCCGGCGATTACAGTGGTAGCAATGCCTTCGATAACTAGAATCCACCTCCAGCCTTCGTAATTGCCAACACCGTCCATTTGTGCAAGGCCAACAGCCAGGAGGCCAGCGAATGCACCAGCCATACTACAGAACTATTAGTAGATGCGAAGTTACTAAACCTATAGTTGGGTTGGAATGAACCTTGCAGCGCAGAAAAATAAGGCTTGCCTGAATTGAGCCTCCTTCTTAACGTACCACATGGTAATCATCATTGCAACACCAGGGAAGAGACCGCACTCCGCCATACCCAGAACAGCACGGACACCGATAAGAGAATCGCCATTATGGACGGCACCCATGCACGCAGTGACAATTCCACTGAGAAGAGTGAGCAATGGAAGCCATATCTTGGGGCCTAGCCTCCTCATGAGGATGTTACATGGGATATCAAACGTCGAATAGGTGAAGAAAAATGTGGTAAGGGCAAGGTGGTACTCTTTCGATGTGAGTGGGAGTGTTTCAAGCATGTGGTATGTCTTTGCATTGCCTATATTCTGTCTGCATAAGAAGCAGAGAAGGTATAGAATTGCACAGATTGGAACTATTCGAAAGTCGAGACGACGCTGTAGATGCTTTAATTCCTCTGCTGTGGGTCTTTGGTGATGGAGTTTGTGCTCGCCCCCGGCCGAAGGATGGACATTATCGGCAGCAAATTTCTCGGTATCTGCAAGTGTTACTGCTGAGGCCCCAGGAGGAGTGGGGACCTTTGCCTCCTTCAGCTGCGAGAAGGGGGCATTAAGATCGAGGTTCAAAGGAACTGGTGGGAGTGGTATGGCAGAAGTGGTCGGCTCCCTGGGAGGATCCATTGCTATGACAGTACGTAGAATGGAATGTGTGAGATAGCTATGGACCGTCACGCGAGAAGTGGGAGCTATAAGCTCGATCGGTTTGTGTGAACAGGAGAAGAAGTGGTGGTAGTAGTAGGCCTATGGCCGCGGTAGCAGGTCTCCACGTCTCGATGCTATCACGGACTGATTGACTTGCACTGAACGTGATTGCTGTGTTCCTTTTCCACCTTCCTTTCTCCACCAGCACCAGCTGGTATTTTATACCTTCTCGTCCCGCTCTGGACTCCATTCCTGTGAGCGTGGAATGCTTTCGAGCTGCACAGGGCTGAGGGAACAGCGAGCCGCATGCCCCCCCACGCCTGCCACCGGCTAACGAGAACAGCTATCAGCATGGTGGCCACTGGAACTATCGCCTTTTTTTTGTTGAAAAAAAAAGAGATGTTCTGGCATTGCACCACTGAGTTAGACTAACGGCAGGGCTCATCCCCTTCAAGGAATCGTGGCGTGTACTACGCAGTTCGCCCGCGCCCGCGTGCAAGATCCCTCTCTGCATGGCATGGCGAGAAGGCACCAGATTGATCAAGTCAATCGATTGCTCCGGCAATGCAAGAAGGCAAACCGGGCAACAATTGCAATTGGCATTGTGCTTGCTGCTGCTGTGCTGCACAGACTAGACGATAAGACCCTGAACAAACCCTCGATTCTTAGGCTCCCGTCAAGTCTCATGACTATCTCGTGCCCTGCTAAGCGCAATTGACCAATGCGAGATCATTCCACCCGGAGTCCGCCATTGAACCTCTCGTTCTTGTTCACTACGCCACAGCTCTACATTTTCTTCGCTGCCTCCCGACACGTAGATGAAAGTTGTTCTCGTGCCCAGACTAATATTTCCGGCCTCTGCCTTGGCTCGGCCGTAATGAAGGTCGGAATTCGTCAATGCCACTGGACCAGTCCCCTATACCCTCTCGTGTCCATCCTCTGCGTTATTTCGCTTTCTTCCCGGCCCCCTCCTGTCTCATTGGTCTGTAAATCCTCTCCATTGCATGCACCAGAAGTAGTCTGATACTTCCTATTCTGAAGATGAACATTCGCTTTAGTAGATAAGAAAGAAGCCCATTTCAAGGCTGAACTGACATCGAGCCACTAGAATAGTCATGCACATGTTGCTGGCTTTCTTACTTTTACGGGAGCAAGGCCTGCAGTATTGCTCACGCCACCATCTGCCCAGACATGCATCCCGAGAAAAGAAATCGGTAATGTAAAAACAAAAAAATAATAGTGGCTTACTTGCGGATGGAAAACTAGTAGTTTCATGCCAGAAAACTAGAAGGCTCCCATCAAGTCTGGTTCTGGCACAGTCTGGTTATGATAGTTCTGGCATCGAGTATTTTTAGTTGATCAACATGGCTGCATCAGCTCATGACCGAAATCGGCTGTGCGCCCTTGCAGATTTTTGTTGCAGATGGAAAACCGGAACTCTTATGCAGAGTTCTTCCGAGACAGAAGTGAGTTCCGATTCTAAGCCGGTAGTACTCTACACAGCCCAACCTCTCAGGTTCCGGCACATTCGTATTACCAATAATGTTAATTAGCCTTCCCGATGTCGTGTGATATGGTGATATTATCTCATGTCTATTCTGGAACAATTTGAAATAGTTCCGTGACATTTCTAAATCACCAAAGAAATTTTATGGGCAGGAAGCCAAATGGAAACGGCGAACGTTCAGAACATTCAGTTTCGAACCAGACAATACCAATACTAGTATTTACTGTATGCAAGAATATGTTTATCTACAAAATGAAAGCTCGATGCAATAACACCTGGCCTACGTGTCTCATGCACAGCACCTGATGGATCTTCATGTGCTGACTAATGCACCTTTACCGCTGCTCTAAGGTTGATACCGGGCTTCGTTTGGCGGACCCATGTCAATCCCTGGGAGGGCTGCCATCCTGCATCGTGCATTCGGCGGCGCCATAAGTATCGTGATACGCAGCGCACACTCACCCAAAAGCCCCGATCAGTTTATGATTCAAAATTTACTGCTGCCCCTCTTTTTAGTAGTGATGTCACTAGTTGTAATTCGCTTTTGGCCTTATGTCCACTGGATGGGAATGAAACGGAACAAATAGTAGCACAGGAGGTGGAAGGGTGAATAATGAAGAAAAACGGTGATACATAAACTCCATCAAAGGCATGACGTTTGTTACTAGGCTCCAACCAGACTTACGCTTAGGGACTTACTCAAGCCCCACTGTAACTTCAAGGGACAATGGGGAACGCTGCACGAAACCTTAAGCACTTTGCATCACTCTGACGAGCACGTCCAGCTCGACTTTTGATACCCTCAGTACCATCCCAGCCCCCAGGTTGTCCAACGAAATACAACCATTTGGACATACTCTCGAGGAAGATGGCATCTCAAAACTACTACGGAGGGCCGCCGCAATTTCCGCCTGCTACATATCCTCCACAAGGGTACGCACATCAGGGCTACGCTTCACAACCAGTGAGTTTTGCAGCAGCCTTCTACAGCCTGCATCTGTCCGAAGTGCTAATGTCCGATCTAGCAACCTATGTACTATCCTCCCCAGGGAGTCCCGCCGCCAGCATCAACGAAGGGTCCGGGCAAAGGATGTATCGCTGGATTGTAAGGCTTTGCATTGTCAATTTGCTTTGTTGTATGTCGGCGCCCACGGGGCTAACATAGATAGACTTGCGGGACTATGCTGTTGCTGCGCCTGTGATGCTTGCTGTGACTGTCTCGGCTGCCTCTGTTGAGCTGCCGAGAAGTTTGGATGAGGACGAGCTAGGCTTGGTGTCGCCCGAGGCTTGTGGGACTATGTCTTGCCAGGCTCCCTGAGCCATGGGTGGCAAGTGCTGTATGCATAGTGGGGAGCGGGATAGAGTAGATGCCAAATCGCTAGGCTAGGCAGGCTGGGTTGATGGGGGGGGGGGGGGGGGGCGGATCGTTAAAGTTACCTTAGATGTTGATATTGCACCGAATGCGTCGGCTGAAGCAGATGCAGAGACATGAGAATTGTATTCGAATTTTTGCAGCCCAGGCTTCAGTATGCCATTGCCGCCGCTGTGTTCTTGTCTGCAGCGCACTATGCATGCCTTCATGTCGTTCCCCTGGCATGAGGCAGATGCAAGCTCGTGCAATAGGAGTGCTGGCTGTAGGTACGGCCACGTGGGCTCGGCTGCTGGTGCTGCTGGCGCTGCTGCTGCTGCTGCTGCTGCTGCTCTGCCTATTCGCGTGTGCGTGAGAGAACAATTTGTAAATAAGGCAGCCGCTGCTGTATGCTGTAATCAGCCGCTTGCAGGGGTCCCGTCCAGCGGAAGCCAGGTCCCCAGACGCCGCACTGCGATGATAGCAGGTTCCCTCCAGCCTCAGCCGCGCTCGACTGTCCGCAGCGTGCTCTACTCATCTTGACATAACAAACCGTTCTCCCCCCACCACGTCCGCTCACCTCCCCTTCTACCCCCCTCTCCCCCTTCCCCCCTTCCCCCCCCCTTCCCCCCCCCCCACCCCCACCCCCGCCATCAGCCCCCTCCCGCCAAATGTGTTTGCACTTCCCAGTCGTTCCTCCTATTCTGTTGTCCCTGAGGTCTTGAAGACCCCTTCATTCTCAATTTTAGCTGCTGTTCTTTCCCTGTCTAGTCATTTTCATTCCCGTTTTTACTAATTCTCCTTGATCTTTCTTTGTTCAGATCCTCTGGTGCGCTCTAGAATACTTCCATTCGCTCATTGACTCCCTCCGCAAGGGCCATCCGACCTAGCCAAAGGTGCTTCAAACTTCATCTGCACGCCTCCCCTTACCACCCCACGCGCAATCGCATGGCGCACATCTGTACCTCGACATAGCCCCCAGAAATAATATAATAATCTGCGCCCTAGGGTAGCGAAATAGGTATCGCAATGATGGAGAGGGCTGTTATGTCGCCACAGGAGGCCTCATACCAGCCAACCTTGGTATTACCATCCTCAACAATATATTCCGGTGTACCGTTATCGCAGTCTTCACAGGCTCTCAATGACACTACACCTACAAGCGACTCGGTGGTCGTACAATGGATCATGTCCCTGATGGGCACAGATGGGGACGAGGATGAAGCCAAAAGGTGGTCTTCTTTTATCGGGATTATAGTAGCAATAAGCGGCAATGTCCTTATCTCGCTAGCATTAAATATTCAAAAATACGCACATGTACGTCTGCGGCGTGAAAATGTACTCAAAAAATTGCAACAGAGACGCCGGAGGAAGGAGCAAGCTTGGGAGAGAGCACTGTCCGATATTAGGGCTGCAGGTCAGCGAAGCACCAGGCAAGGAGATCTAGAAGAGGAGGCTATTGAGGGTGATGACGACGGAATGGGGCAACTAGATGGAGACGAGTCTCCTGAGAATATAGGGTTTGGTGGGACAAACGAGCACTCAAACTTGGTTCGACACGGGGCGTCAGTCTCGGACAAAGAGAATAAAATGTATCTCCAGTCGCCGTGGTGGTGGTTTGGACTGGTTCTCATGACTATTGGGGAATGTGGAAACTTTCTGGCCTACGGCTTTGCCCCGGCAAGTATTGTTTCGCCATTAGGCGTTGTAGCACTTATATCAAACTGCATTATTGCCCCTCTTATGTTGAAGGAGCCTTTCCGGGGTCGGGATTTTCTGGGTGTGTTTGTCAGTATTGCTGGGGCAGTCATTGTGGTGCTAAGTTCTGCTCCAGAAGAAGTTAAAGTGAGATTGCCCTTGATTCTACAAATTTGATCGCTGTTAACGCTCAACTAGCTTGGCCCCGACGAGATACTGGAGGCGATTACACGAACTGCTTTCGAGGTCTATTTCGGGATCACGTGTTTGATGATCGTAGCATTAATGTTAATCTCTAAGAGATATGGGTCTAAGTTGATTGTCATTGACCTTGGACTTGTAGCGCTTTTTGGTGGATACACAGTGCTGTCAACTAAGGGCATATCTTCACTGCTTTCCTCCTCTTTATACCATATTTTTACGATGCCTATCGCCTATCTATTCACTGGAGTGCTGGTGTCAACTGCAATCCTGCAGATCAAATATGTCAACCGGGCGCTGCAACGATTCGACTCCACTCAGGTGATTCCGACACAATTTGTACTTTTTACTCTTTCTGTTATCATTGGCAGCGCAATTTTGTATCGGGACTTCGAGAAAATAGGCCAGGATCGGCTAACTAAGTTTGTATTCGGATGCGGATTCACATTCTGGGGCGTTTATCTAATTACAAGCGGGCGGGTTATTAAAGATGAGGATGAGGATGAACCTGGAATTGAAGAGGGAGATATTTGGCTGACGGAGGGAGAAAGTATCACTCCCTCGGGAGGCCCGAATCTCAATGGAAACATTAACAGGCGAGAAGGGCGACTATCTCTTGGAGGGCCGGATGGTACAAGCTCACCAAGCGCTACACGATCTAATCTCCGTCCGCCCGCAACGCGGCCAAAAATACGCCGATACCAATCTTCTCCAATCACTGTACGCAGCTTGGGCCCTGCGGTGTCTGATATTACTGAGGCCTCTCCGCTTCTGGAACATCATCCCGATTATGATAGTCTTCCTTCATCTCCAAATATACCGGAGAATTGGGAATTTCCACATGGTGGAAGCACTAATACTTTATCTAGTCATGTACATCGACATTCCCTAAGCTTAATTCCAGGCCCAATTGTACTAGGTTATCAATTTCAGGGTGTCGTAGTTGATCACGTCGGTCCTGTTCGGGATTTACACGAAGGCACTAAACGTGGTGTCCGCAAGATCAAAAGCAGAGGGGGAGATAGCACTTCGCACACGACGAAAGGTAGCATCTCAGGTACGGCGTTTGGAAGTGGCGACGGAAGAACCGGCGAAATCTCTAGGGCGTCAAGCTATAATAAACCACCTCCCAGAATTCTTAAGGAGCCAGAAGACGCGAGCAGTGGCGATGATTTAGGTGGCAAAGTTGTTGCTCCTGATGATGAGAACAAAGTGAGAGGTAGGAGTAGCAGTCTCAATTTAGCAATGGATGTGATAAAGGGGAAAAGCAAACGAAGGCGGAAGGACAGTGTGAACAATACAGGGGCGGATGAAGACGCAGCGGAGGAAGATCACTGACCAATACCCCATATTCCTTTTTCTCTCAGTCTATTCTTTTCTCAGCATCTTGGAATGGCTGGTTCTAGTCTTGCTTGACAGACTCACTTCTGGGGATGTTGACCTTTTGTGCCTCTCTTTTCCTTACTCTCCTACCGTTTTTTTGGTTTCCACAGGCTACTATTTAGATTGCAGGTTTTCTTTGCTGAAGTTTATTGCTGCTGTGTTTTGTGTAATTCTTGCTTTTAATATTGGAGTTTTTCTGACCTTCATTTCTTACCCTTACCATATATATTAGCTTCGATCTTCATCACCACTGCATAATACTCTTAATAACTATCCACTTTGCATAAATTTGCACTTTGGGGGAAATTTTGCGAACTGCAGGTTTCATTCGATGCGTGGTCAATTTGAATAAAAAATAGCAGGTGTTTTTATGTTATCCTTATTTGAAACTAGTACCATTTATCCTTCTTCAATGCCTACTTACTGTAAGGGATTTTTGCATTGTATTTGTATTTGAAGTGATATTTGATGTTGGTGATGGTAATACACTAGCAGTTATATACCTACGATATGGCACGAGATAGTTGGCAATTGGCCGATTTAAGGATTTCGAAAAGAAAAAGAAAAATTGGACTGGGAAGTTACAATGCGGCTTACAGCAAAACACTGAGCCCACGTGACGTTCTGGCTTCAGACTATCTGGGGCAAAATCACATGACGTGACACTGCACCTGTTACTAGTAGTATGTGCGCCCATCTCAAAGTGGCTGCACAAGAAGTGGCTGCACAAGGTTCCTGTACTCGTACTTGCGCTCCTTTCCTGCCACCTTCAGTAACACCAACCGTCAAAAATGCCACCACCAAAGCATGGCACCAGAATAAAAAAGGACGATGAGGCCGACGAAGACGACATCACTATCGAGGAACCGCTATTGGATCCTAACGATCCAATGCGAGCATTTTTACCTACTTCGTTCGGCAAGCAGACAGGCGCACGCGATGTGTCGGTAGAATTCGAGAAGACAAAGCGCGGTGGGGGCACAGAAGAGAAAAATAAAGGGAAGGGGAAAGTTTTTGAGAAGCAGGCGAAGGGTAAGGAAAGGAAGGGTGATGAGGACGAAGAGGAGGAAGAGGACGATACTGACGACGACGAAAGTGAGGATGAAGAAGACGAATTTCCAATTTCACATGAAATTGTCCTCAAGAGTCATACGAAATCAATAACTTCAATATCTTTGGACCCGTCAGGGACTCGTCTCATTACAGCTTCACATGACTACACGGTGAAATTTTTCGACTTTCCATCTATGTCCCCAGACACACTGAATCCGTTTCGCTCAATTGAGCCCAGTGAAAGCCACCACATACACTCTGCTATATTCTCGGATGACGGACAGAGTATATTGGTTGTCCCGGCAGCGACGCAAGCAAAGGTTCTATCACGGGATGGAGAGACGCTTGTAGAATTTGTAAAGGGAGATATGTATCTCAGGGATATGCACCACACCAAAGGACATATATCCGAGATAACAGCTGGGTGCTGGCATCCCACAGATGTAAATCGACTTGTGACTGCTGGGACGGATTCGACTTTACGTATATGGGATGTGAATAATAAGCGAACGCACAAAGATGTGATTGTGTATAAGAGCAAGACAGCAAAAGGTGGCAGGTCCAGGATGTGTTGTGTTGCATGGGCACCAGGAGAAGGTGGGGCAAAGAGTATGCTGGGGACTGTTGCAATGGATGGGGCCATGTTAATTTATCCTGGGGATGGGCCTTTCACTAGACCTTCCATGGAAGTTAAAGATGCACATACAAGGGAGAGTTGGACATCTTCACTGGCTTTCTCCCCTGACAGCAGATTGATTGTTACAAAGGGAGGGGATCAAACCATAAAATGTAAGTATCCTTCAGTCTCAATGACGACGGGAGCTATGGCTAATGCGTGGTCACAGTATGGGACGTAAGGAAGCTCAAGTTACCAATGAATACTAGAGAATTTGCCTCTCCTCCACAGCCAGAGAGCAACATTATCTTCTCACCGAACTCGAGTAGCCTTCTCACTGGTGATGCTTCTGGAAATCTCCACATCCTCTCTCCAGCAACCCTGCGTTCCGAGAAGGTTATTCCCATTACGCCCAATCATCCACTTGTCACAGTCAACTGGCATCCAAAGATCAACCAAATTCTGACAGGCTCCTCAACTGGAGCTGTTAACGTTCTTTATTCGCCGGAGAAATCAAGTAAGGGTGCTAAACTTGTGGTAACTCGTGCGCCCAAGAAACGGCATATCGACGATGATCCTACATTCAGTACCGATCTCACGAGTGGCGGTTTGAGCGAGGATACGATTTTGCTTCCTAATGCTTTGCTAGGGCGACCGAAGGGAGGAATAAGCGCGCAACTGGGAGGGAAGAAAAAGAGTCCAATGGCGCCAGAACTGCCTGCCCCAACACCATGGGGAAAGAGCAATCCTGATCAAGAACATGTGAAGAAGGCATATGCATTGAGCTCGATGAGAGACGAAGACCCTAGAGAGGCATTGCTGAAGTACGCTGAAGTGGCATCGAAGGATCCTATTTTTACGGTATGCCCAATTCCGTTCGTTCGAGTTTATTTGATAGAAATTCACTGAATATTTATAGGCTGCATGGAGCAAAACACAACCGAAAACGATTTATGCTAATGTCTCGGAAGATGAAGAGGAGGAACCATCCAGTTTGCACGCTTCGAAGAGACAAAAGCGATGAATTATCATCTTCACAGTGATTTTATATTTTAATGCATGTATAATAGAACGATTGGGTTTCTTAGTGGATGTATAGTAGAATGATTGGGTTGCTTAATGGTTTGAATTCATGAACTAGAGTAGTAATACAGTACTTTGCATAATATACCATCTTGCTGCCTTGAATCGCATTTTGTTTTGAACAGGACAATGGATGCATTCCGTCTTCTGCATGATATCCGCAGTCGTAACAAAAAGCTTTATCATACTGGGAAACTACCACCATACTACCGTAGTACTTATTTAACAAGGGACGCCTGAAACCCTCAATCTTCCTAAGTTACAAGAAACAGCAGCACTTTGGTAATCTATCCATCCGCGAAACGCTCCAGGATGATGAACGAATATACCCGGCCTCTGCGCAAACCTCTATCGAAGCCTCCCGAAACCTGCTCTGCCCCGCCGCGCCCCAGCAGAACTTTGAACGTTATCTTTCACCTACGTGCCGCATTACACACCGAGTGCTAATCTAGATTCCTGGCTAGTGCTTTCCCTCTCCACGATGGTCCTTGCCATGGTGGTGGGAGTCGCTCGGGGATAGGTACTCATATGTACAGTAGATTGTGAATGCGACGGTGGCAATTCCGAGGCCAGGCAATCCGCCCTTGAAGCGGTTGAAGCGAGTGAACGGGCCAGTGTATCGCCATGTCTCACTATCATCACTCGATTGTCAGAATTTCGTTTCTTGTGTTTGGGGGAGGTGGCGGCGCATTGGGGCAGGATATGAAGATGGCAGGGTAGGTTCGGAAGATGCACTAACCTGCGGGCCCAAGGATCCGGCCTGGGAGGGGCCCTGAGGATATGCTTTATGGGGTCAAAGGACTTGGGATCGAAGCCAGGCTGCTGCGACATTTCTGGGGGCGCCCCTAGGTATCGCGGCTTTGGGTGTAGCGGTGGGGGGTAAGGGTATTAGGGGGAGAATTTCAATTTGCTGAGGTGCAGTGCAGGGCGTCTGCGGATGAGCTAGTGACGAGCTTTCCGTACCCGGGAATCCGCAACTGTTTCACTTGCATGGCGAATCCTATCATAGACATGGTTTTACATTCTCCACTGCGATGTACTCGGATACAAACAATCAACGATTGATCAGAGAAAAGTACCTGAGTACAGTAACCCTCATTACGGCACGAAAGAAATGCCTCAATGAATATAGAGAAAAGTTCTCAAGAAGAGGGCAAGGAAAAAAAAACTAGAAATATGGCAAAACGAGGGTTTCACTCTCATCCTCAAGTGAGTCTGCCAGTGATAACGATTGGTATTTGTTCACTGGTACTAATGGTTCAGCAGGGCTGCATGAGAGCATTGAACACATACAAAAATTAAATAAATAAATAAATAAAACAAAATAAAATCATTCCCTTTGAGCAAGTCAGCTGAGCGACGCCAGCTTCCCGCATACCGCTTTTAACTGTGACTATATTTGACTTCCGGAAATTCAGCAACTGCCCAAAGTACCTTTCTTGACTTCTCTTCTATAATAATAAGTTGACTTTAGCATTTAAGTTTTCCGCTCACATAAAGCTTCTGCACGAATTAAATTGATAAAGTTAGATAGTTCCAGAATTCCTCTATCGGTCTATGCTACTTACAACGTCCCAGCTGCTCTGCGTGTTGAGATATCGCTGTTGGAGGAATAAAGTTCAAGTGAACTTTGGATACCTCTATTATATTATCACCTCGTTGCATCTATCTTGATAGAGCTCTCTTAAAACAGTCAACAGTATGGCAATAGTATTTGAACAGCAAGGGCAATATAGCAAGGCACTGGAGCTGTATGAGCGAGCATTGGCTGGGAGAGAAAAGGCACTGGGTGCAGACCATCCAATCACTTTTGCCATGATGCACAACATGGCAATAGTATTTGAACTGCAAGGGCAATATAACAAGGCACTGGAGTTGGATGAGCGAACGTTGGCTAGGGAAGAAAAGGCACTTCTATGTCTATCAGACACATTGCCGTTTACACGAAGTAAAATAGGCAGCCCGACAATGCGTGGGAGTTGCGAGCATATCTGGGTGGTCTTCACCCAGTGCCTTATTTCTCCCAGTCCATGCTCGCTCATAAAAATCCAGCCCTTGTTATACTACCCTTGCTGCTCAAATACTATTGCCATGTTGTGCATCATGGCAAAAGTGATTGGGTGGTCTGCACCCAGTGCATTTTCCCTCCCAGTCAATGCTCGCTCATACAGCTCCAGGGCTTTGTTATATTTCCCTTGCTGCTTAAATACTATTGCCATATTGTTGACCATAGTAAGAGTATCTGGGTGGTGCACCTAATGCCCTTTCACCCCAAGCCAATGCTCGCTCATGAAACTCTAGTGCCTGCTTACATTGCCCTTGATGAGGAAATACCACCACCATTTGTGGACAGAAGTAAGAGTGACCTAGGTGCTCTGTGCCCAGCAACTTCTTCCAGCAAATACAAGCTTACACATCTCTGTCAGCCTTCCTAAAATAGCCATGTTACACATAAACTGTGCACAGAGTATCGACTGCCTCCATCACCAGGACACCTCCAGCCAGTCAGACCAACGCCTTGATCCCAAAGATGAGCGGTATAGACATGCAGTTGCTAGTCTAGCGAGGATAGTTGCTCTGTTTGCAAAGGTTGCTGAGTTGCAAGCAGGATATCAAAGCGAACCAGATGATAAAACAAGCGTGGAAGACGTGGAGGTCGGGTTGGGCATCTGTTCTCCAAGTTCCGGTCCAAATCTTCAAAGCCTGGGGAAGACTGGTCAAGCTACCAGCCCCTCAGTCCTCAATTTCTAGCCTGAACCCTAATGACCTTCATCATTTAGAAAGTCCAAAGATCCTCGTCAATAAACAATTCCTTCCAGTGTCAATGAAGAAATTGCTTGCCTCAGTAAAGCTGCAAAAAAGGTTCAGCAATCCATGCCGCATATCGTAAGCTGCGTTAGGCAAGCTCACACAAAGGAAAGTGTAGCGAGTAATGCCGCCTGATGCTGCTGCTCCCAGGATAATCCAGACTAGATCACTAAATTTATCTCCTTCAGCCTTTCTGATATTCGACAGGATTCTGACTTTGTTGGAAGGAGATACCTTCTGGTGCAGTTAGAACAAGAGATAAAAGGGGAGGGTGCAGCTACAATAGATATCATCCAAGTAGTACTTGATGGAAGTGGCATAGGGAAAGCACAGCTCGCGTTTGACTACTACTCATCAGAGTTATGACTCAACGCAGCTAGCGGAACAGACTATGATTACTCACATTATGCGGCAACATATCAAACATCATGCCATACTTCCTGCTCAAGTGCTCCGATTTAAAGAAGTATCTGAAATCGGAACGTGGTGTTTTTTTGTATAATCTCGTTTGAAGGATAAGTACCGTACGAAGAGAATATTTCGGCTGCGGCTGAGACTTAGCCAGGTATGTGCATATGACATGGGTGAGTGAAATTTCGATCGATGCCAGTTGATTAACAATCATTTTCAAGTACTTTACCCAGAATTTTACAATATAAAGCTTTGTTTGGTCATTTTGTGTTCAAATTCTCCTGTGCATGCCCAAAGATAAAGCAAGGTTCTGTTGATCGAGTAGTGGCTGCAACACCAATGAGGGCTGCTGTAACATGTAAGTATCCTTATAATTACAGAGACATGACAGGATCTAATGGATAAGCGACTGGCGAGTTCCATGTAGTCTTGTTACTGTTGAAATTGCCTGTACGAGTAGAGTACATGCAGGACAGTTACTTTTAAGCTTACAAAATGCGAACCATCCAAAGGGTGCTAAGCATTGACTGTGGAGTATACACATATCCAGTTAAATCCAATTCTACTGTAATCCTGTGAATAGACATCGTAACCTCCAGAATTCGCGAAGGTGATGTCTCGTTCAAGACCTCTCAGGTCACAGCTACCCGGATGCATTCTCCATATATCTGCTCTCAGAGCTCCTTGACTCGGCCTCAGTAATTACCATAGCTTCACCCAAGCGTAACAATTTTTAAGTGGGACTAATCACAACTGCATCACGGCACGAGTGACACCCAATAAAACATTAGCTAAGACTTAATGTTGTTTCACGAACTGTGACATTCACCTAATGTAACTTGAGCAATGCTAATACAATGTCTTGCCCTTCCAACAGGATACTCTGTACTACCCACTCCAACTACAGTCAATCGAGAAAATTGACGGTTGGTTAGTTGACATTTTACACCTACAAGTCGTCCTGGTAGTCCTTCCCTGCGGAAAAATACAACTCATGATGAAGCCTGGAGGCGGAACTCCACAAGATGAACTGAACAGAAACTGCTTCGGAAGTTCTGTCGTAGAGGCATGGCCCATCAGGAGTTACCGCTAGGTGCTATATTGCTACAAATCTCATACCAAGCATAACAAATGTTTTCCACAAGGTTCCCAAGAGCAATTTTTCTTGAGAGTCCTTAATGTTTTCCCGCTGTTTGGTCGGGTAAGCTTTCTCTACGAAATTGCGTTTTTGTTGTTTCGTTTTATATAAGGGTGGCTACTAGCCACAAAAGTGCAAAAATACCCTGGCCGGATTCGCACAGAATTGTGGCAGGCAAACCTCGCACTTTCGCGCCCAAACTTTACGGCGTGCCCAAACTTTACGGTATGCCCCTAGAAAATATGCAGTAGCTCAGGCACATGAATTTGAGCTCGTAGGAACATATTTTTTGGACAACACCAATGCTACATTTTCATAAATACAAGCACAAGGGTAAAACATTCACACCCAACTATCCTATAATTTTTGAGAAATAGAAGAAAACGCTACAAACCAACCCAATCCCAAATATTGAATACACACTTCGGACTTCTCAGTCATACAAAGGAAATAGAACGCCAGAACATCGTCAAAAAGTAACATTAAAACGCAGCTAAACGGCGGTGGTTTTCTCGACAGGAAGAGGAGTAAATCGAAGATATGGCTTCACGATGCGGAAGTTAGGGAACAGTGTCTTGGCCTCCTCATTGGTGACAGATGGGTGGACAATGACGTCATCACCAGGAACCCAATTGATTGGAGTAGTGATGCTATTCCCATTGTTAGATTTATACAATGAAGTTATCGAATGGAAGAAACTTGCCGCTGCTTATCCCCAGTCTGAAGAGAGTCGACAACCCTCAAAACCTCAGCCGTATTACGCCCAGTGGAGGCTGGGTAAGATAGTATCAAGCGGATAATCTTCTTGGGGTCGATAATGAAGACTGAGCGGATAGTGAAGGCAATTCCCTTGGAATCAACATTGGTGGTATCTTGGTAGTCCAACATATCGTAGAGGTACGCAATCTTTCGGTCCTTGTCACCAATGATAGGGAATGTCAAGTTGGAGCCAGTGACTTCGTCGATGTCCTTAATCCAACCGCCGTGGGACTCAATGGTGTTGGCGGAGAGACCAATGAGCTTCACATTACGTTTGGCGAACTCAGGCTCAAGTTTGGCGAAGGCACCGAGCTCAGTTGTACAGACAGGAGTATAGTCTGGGAATTCTGTTAGTGGCATGTATCAATCAATAGTGATTGCATAGTTACTGACCCTCGGGGTGAGAAAAGAAGACACACCAGCTGTCACCAATCCACTCATGGAACTTGATTGGGCCCTGGGTTGTCTCAGCTTCGAAATCTGGTGCGATGCTTCCAAGACGGAGACTACATGCACGTTAGTGAACATGATACTAGCCAGCCTTGAAGATGGGTTCCTAGAAGAGGCGTCTTAGGTGACTTACGGAGCAGCACGGTCAGCAGTAGCGGCCATTGTGTATGTATTGAGCTAAGGAGAGCTGAAAGTTATCAAGAAGCGCTGGAAGATGTAGTGTTAGATGGATGCGAGTTTGATGCTGGGAAGAACAGGATGGGAGATGCGAGCAGGTCTGTACTTTATATACTTCAGATTGCATGTTCTTTTTTCTTCTTTCTGGTGGGGCAGCTGCGAAGAGGGGTAGCGGTCACCTGAGGCCGCATCTTTCCTCTGGGAGCATTTGTCATTTCAAGCACGTTTCTAATCGGTTCCCCACTAACGTAGCATTGGGGGATGGTACTTGCCGATTTTGTTCTTGTTCTGCGGAGATGGCATCATCAGGACTGTGTCTTATTCGTCGGCTTGCATAGCTGATTGACTCGGAGCGGAGCTTGTTGTCGTAGAGCGTTATGCAAGACATCACTGATCCTCATCGGATAAACTTCTGGGCGTTGCCCCAAAGGTACAGAATATGTGTTCAGCCTTCAATGGGACCTTTTCACCCTCTAAAGCTGTTACTATGTGCGCTCAGAACCAATTTGCCAGAACAGCGCCAGTGGTCGATGTCGGCAGCCAGCTCTCAGTTGTTCTCTCTTTCTGTCAGGCCTTTTGCTACATTCGAGGATATCGCGCAGCGTTGCGGGATGGTGGATGTGAACGAGCACGCCTTCTCCCGTGACTTAGAGCTACCAGTTCCGTGTCACAACGGGCCGCGCTATGTCTGTCGCATGAAGACGGACAGGTCACCTGTGATTGGCTGAAATGTTTCTGCCGCTTTCGTACACATCGAAAGTTACCCCAGGCCAGAGTGAAAAATTGCGAAACAGTCTTGAAGCAAAAAAAAAAAAAGGACTTATTCGAATATTTTGGCGTATACTGTATTGTATCTCGTAGGCTAGTCACGGCATCCGACCCCTCAGCAAAGAGCTCGCCTGCCAACTACTTTACACAGGTAGAACAGTCCAATATATTACACAATTTGTATTGCATAGAAGAGAATTATATATTAATTCATAGCATGCAATTAACAAACGATTGGCTATATTAATAGTGTGTTCATTCTTTATGAAATCTCAACATCTTTGTTGCTATAGTATCATATATAATCTCAATTGGCTCTTAATAAACCTACCCTAAATAGGAAGCCAAGAAATCTCAACGCGGAAGGGGAATCGAAACGGCGACTTCACTACCGCACCTCCCTACGCGTTGCCTAATCCTCTGTCTGTTTCTGTTGTTCCATACCCAAACCCAATACCATTGCGTCCCCACATGCATAGACGCTCCCTGTGGTTGCTCTCTACCCTAGCTCCCCCCTCCCCTCCTTCCCCTCCATTCCCGAGACACCCCGTTGATATATAAAATAAAATAGAATTGACTTCTGTTCTCCCCAGCCTCCATATTCTCCAGCTCAATCTAAAAATACACATCCCGCAGCGAAAAACACCTTTACCCTGGAACAAACCCCATATCCATAGATAACAGAGAAATATCATCATTCTGGCACATTGTGCTGGTCATAAACCGAGTTTGGCAGCAGTAGACATGCCTCGCGGCCCGAAGGGATAGAATTGAGGGCGCCGGTTCGAATCCCGTTTCGAGCCGGGAAAGAGGTTGTCCAGCATCTTCTTCTAAAAGAAAAAACTGTAATGCTCCGGCTTAATATGTATTTT
The DNA here is from genome assembly GCA_015179045.1 of Kalaharituber pfeilii. Lineage (NCBI taxonomy): Eukaryota > Fungi > Ascomycota > Pezizomycetes > Pezizales > Pezizaceae > Kalaharituber > Kalaharituber pfeilii. Next base: position 1,260,828 of record WHUZ01000012.1, on the reverse strand, counting down.
AATCTGTAGTGGAAGGATTTTCGCCTTTGTTCTGGGACCAGGTTGCGCACTAATTGGGTCCAGGGTGTTTTGGTCATTATTGTCACTTCCCGTCTGCGGTACCATATATTGACTAACATAGAACTAGCACATACCTCCTCTCGGACTCTGGACATTTACCTACAAACGTCTCGCACTTCACCCCACGTTCGGCGTACCACCTTGTAGAAGGTTTGATCTCGAAAGAACCATAGGGGCTCCTATTGAAAGAATGTTAGCAATGTAAAACATGAAAACCGCGTCGAAGGGATGATGAACGTTAGGAGTCTCCGATACTTCAGGCAAGTAGCCTTCTATCGAAGGCTATAGTGTCCGTAGCACAACATTAGAAACGGACCATCTCCAGAGTCTGCCACACTGCCACGCTCGCTCGAAAGAGAGCTTTATCTCGAAAGACTGGCGGGACTGATGGGTGTCCATCAGGTACATGTATATCGAAGGACATAATGTACATAGCATACTCTTAGAAAAAGACCGTCTCCAGAGATTGCCACACTGCCATGCTCGCTCGGAAGAGAGCTTTATCTCGAAAGACTGCTGGGACTGAGGAGTGTCCATCAGGTATATAGCAAATTAATAGAGCCTGAGAAAAAGTTTTTGAGGCATTTATACGTAGCACACCCTTAGAAAAGGACCATCTCCAGAGATTGTGACACTTGTCGAAAGACTGCCAGAACTCGAAAGAACCATAGGGTGTTAGCGTAGGCGTTGCTGGGCTCGCGAGAGTGGCACTGAGGCGACTACGGTTTCGCGAAGGCAGCGAAGCGGACGGCAAAAGGTTACGCGAGAGCGTTAAGTGAGAGTTCAACTTATGCTAGAACACCGCTAGTGTCTTGATTTCTTCTAGCTATCTATTCGGCCCGTTTATATAGACTTCCTGGCAGTCAATATGATATGACAATGACATGATTAATATAGTATACATGTAGATAAGGAGACGTAGTAGAAACATGCACTAGGAGTAGTAATAACAGCAACTAATGCATGTGCGCATATTAATACTAATGGTTGAGCGATGTGCAGTGCTGTCGTATGACTTACTGCTTGACACACACTTCATTAGCCACCCGCCGGTCCATGGGCCCGAAGTGAATCCCTGCGTTGCCTAGTGGTGATCAGTCACATCTTCAGCATACGCCTTACAGCGATTCGGGCGGGGGTTCCAGGTATGCTATTTCCCGTAAGCCTTACCTTAGCCGTAACATAGGGCTCCTATTGAAAGAATGTTAGCAATGTAAAACATGAAAACCGCTTCGAAGGGATAATGAACGTTAGGAGTCTCCGATACTTCCGTCAAGTAGCCTTCTATCGAAGGCTATAGTGTCCGTAGCACACTATTAGAAACGGACCATCTCCAGAGTCTGTCACACTGCCACGCTCGCTCGAAAGAGAGCTTTATCTCGAAAGACTGGCGGGACTGATGGGTGTCCATCAGGTACATGTATATCGAAGGACATAATGTACATAGCATGCTCTTAGCAAAGGACCATCTCCAGAGATTGCTACGGAGTACACTGGCACGCTTTCTCGAAAGGGTCGTCGAGAGGGGTTCGAAAGACTGGGTTCGAAAGACTGGGTTCGAAAGACTGGGATCGAAAGACTGGGTTCGAAAGACTTCCGGGACTGATAGATGTTAAACGTTAAAACCGCCCTCACCGAAGGAATTATGAACCCTAGTGGCCGAACGGTGTGAGAATTCGCATAGAGGAGAGACCCCCCGCCTTCGCTAGCTCGCTAGATGGTTTGATCTGCTGACTAATTCTCGCGCGCTTACCTAAATGACGCTGCCGATCGCCAGACCTGCAATACCTACCAAATTCAGCTGATTCCGTCGCACGCTTTGAATACATTAAGACGTGGGAGGGGGGCATTACAGTAGGCCCAAGTAAATAATAACCAAAAGCCATGCCGGACGGATGGTTTCATAGCAAAGAATAACTTGCTTCCGGGATTGAGCATGAGCTGGATTGAGCATGAGCTGGATTGAGCATGAGCTGGTTTATCCGCACAGAATGCACATGCAAGTGTCATAAACCATCCAGCTTCAGGGTAATAAGTAAGCCTAAGCACAAGTCCCCCGCACTGCAACCCCGCCCCTCCTCCTCCTCCCCCGTCCTCTTGACACTGGGAATCTTGCAAAGCCAAGCTAGCTAGCTAGCTAACTTACAGAGAAATACCTATGTGATATTTAACAAGAAACCGGCAACACGTTTTAGAAAATTAAGAAAGATGTTTCGTTTATATAGTAGCTACTAGTAGCTTCTGGGCTTGATCCACGGAGACATGCACGTTACAAGTCTTCTCCATATAATGGGGCTCATTGCCATGGGGAGCTACTAGTGGATATTCTACCCTCAACAGCGTCGGCCCGCAGGGACGCAAAATTTTGTTGAAATTTTCCAGCTATATTTCCATTTAACTAGAAACTGCAGTTCCCATTTTGGTCTCGATGCTTAGCGCAACTTCATGGTTTACGGTGTTACGAATTTGCAAACAGACATACCGACATGTATGTACCGTTACACACAACCAACTTCAAGGTGGACCTGTATTCTTCTATATTCCCAAATTCAAAGCAATGGGCCCTTGACCGAGAGCTAACTCACAACTCGACAAAACCACACTTCATTTCAGAGAAGCTGTTTAAATTCGCCATGCCGGCCAGCCAAGCCATACACACATCGATATTTTCAAGATAACACCGTAAACCCAAGCACGTTAGAAAAATTTCCCTAGAGATAACCTTATCACCAAACCTTGTACATCACTGATTCTACTTCCGCCTCCCCCTGTTTCTACTTTGGTATTCGCCAATACGGCTGGATGAGCCTCCCATTCTGATCATACACCCTCCCTGACGGGTTCGGATAATCCTTATAATCCGAACTCATGGCTCGTCTCTCTATTTCCGAGTCCCAAGCTGCCCACCGTGCTGCCCGCCTATTATGCCCATTTCGAAACTTTAACTCCCTTGCCCTCATCCAGGCAATCATTCTCTGCACCGCCAGCTCTTCCTCCCGATCCTCCTCCAACTGTATATTCCCATTCGCTACTTCTTCAAGCTCCTCGCCGTTCAATTCCTCAAGCTGCATGATTGTGGCGATGATTTGCTCCGGATTGGGCTGGGTCCCTTGCGGGGTGTACTTGCGAATGAGCCGTTCTCCCAACAAGGTGTACGCAAAGTGTGTGTGCATCTCGGCCGCCCATTCGAGCCACTGCGGTGGCGTGCGGTTTTTTTCGTCGCCGTATATGGCCTGGTCGCACATTGCGTCGAACTTGTCCGTGAGATTCAAAATGTCGTTCCACGAGAACCGGACCGAGAGGTCAAAGAAGCGCATTAGAATCCTGGTCCAATTCTGTATTCCCTCAAAGTCTTTTGTGCCTTCATGTTGTCGGAATTCGATAGTGAACTTGCCCTCGCCTCCCGTAATATTGGTCGTGTTCATGGTGAAGTGCCGGCTCGTTTGTATTCTCTCGCCGTCCCTACCTCTCTTCACAATAAATGTGTTGTTTGTAAGCTGGACGATTCTTTCCCTGGTTGTGGCATTGTACATCGCGTCGATCCATTCAGCTTGATTCCGGCACGCTCGGGCCAATGGTGTGCGACGAACTCGTTTCGTGTACTCGCCGACCCTATATTCTGGGAACAGCCGGATAAGATAGCCCTCAAAGAGATACCAAATCCCTGAAAGCCTCTTGATTGCGTCAATGAGATCCCAGTGACTCAGCGGTGGGGCACCAGGGACCTCGATTCCAATATGTACATGGGTACTTGTCGATGTGTTGTAGAGCACTGAGGCAGGCGGGCCGCTGATGACATTCAGCGTATTCCAGACCTCTTCCCACTGTTGCTCGTTCAGCACTGCAGACACAATCTCGGTACCGTGCCAGTACCCTATCCAATCAAAAAATTTTAAGTATGGGTTCGCTACTCTCTCGGCACAGTAGAGGAAGTCGCGGCGTTCCGGGGCGACCGAGGCGTCGCTGCCGACGAACCATGCAGAGGCGGGCTTAGTGATTTCTGACATGTAAATGCTCTCCCAGTTTCGGTTTTGAGGGCCAATGGCTTCTATGCCGCAGTCGCTAATGGCATCTGTGACAGCGCAGAACATGCTGTCTTCAGCTGTCTCATTGTTATAGCTGAGGACCATTTCGAATTCAATGCCGTAGGTTCTGTTAGATTCAGCACCGGGTGGGGGGAGAAAATTCTGGGTCGGGGGAGGGAAATCTGGGGTGAGGAATTCCTCGTCCTCGTCGTCCTCGAAATATATCACCTCCATGCTGACGAATGGGCCAGCCGCGGGGTATCTGTTGAAGAGGCGATAGGTGCGGGGGCTGGAGGAGGAGTGTGTGTGGAGATGGTAGCTGATCGATTGTCAAGTAGACGAGGTTCCAAGTTCGAAGCTTCAATTTGTGTTTTGTTTTTTGTTTTATTTGGTGCTGCGCCGCTTTGAGATTTTCAACATCAAGCAGTGCTGAAAACAACCTGTTGTTGGAAAACCTATATATATGGAGATTGAGCTTTCCAACCTGGAGGTCAGAGGTTTATTTGTGGGGGGGATGCTGCCAAGGAGAGGGCCAGGCCAGGTGGGACACTATCAGTACCCTCTGCCGACATTGAATATGGGTAGGCTTGGGCTTTCGCGCTGTATGCTCTAGCTGTCCGGTCCATGGGATGCGTTTGGGGGGACGCGAGACAATGGTTCCTTTGTGGGGGGGAGGGAGTACAAAGAACGAGATCTAGTAGCACTCAATGTCAGCTTGGGCCTCTTGCAATTGCCCAGCGCATCGTCAGTGCTTGATCTCGACGGCGCATCAAAGCTGAAAGGAGGCCCATAGTCCGAGCCTGGGAGGGGGCTGTTGTTGTTTGTCCGTGGAGCATTGCCTGTCCAACGAGGTGGGGGTTGGAAGCATCCTCACACAGCGCACGAGGGATGTGTAGCCGTAGTCTCGCAAGAGCGTGCTTATGTAAGCCCCTCAATCCGTGTGCGGCCCGCCAAGCCGCGCCGTCGACTCAGCGCCGCACGCAGTCTCGGCATCGCACATGCCCTGAACAGGTGGGTGCTTATGAGTGCTTATGAGTGCGTGCGAGCGCGCGGCGGCCCCCGGGCTGAGCGCGCTGGGAAGGCACCGCCCCGCCCCCGCCTACTCATCTCCCCGTCATCACGCGAGGGACCGCTACTGGCACGTGCTCACAGGCAGAGTCCCCCCCGCATCGCGCGTATATATCTGCTGCTCTTGCTGGCCTGCATGCAAATATATCGAGGTCTCGGTGCTCAACTGTTTACGAAGAAGCCCCGCTACCTCACCCCCAACCCCCCCAACCCCCCCACCCCCCCCACCCCCCCGGACCACGCTACACATGGCCCAGCGCAAAATATCAGACTACTTCGGCGCCCAGATACCCTCAAGCACCATCCGCGCAGTAGGCGTGGAGGTGCCAGTGGCCTCCCTCCACACCCAAACCCCCAGCGCCAACCCTGGCAACAATGACAACAATAGCATGCGCCCGACGCCCTACAATGGCCATCACCGCTCCTCATCCCCCCCGTCCTTAGCCAGATCCGCCTCCTCCACCTCCGCCTTTACCAACGCCGACCTCCCCCCACCAACTCGTGAGGTGCGTGCCGCCATATTCGCCCAGGTGCACCGAGAAACCCCCAGCATCCTCAGCAGCTCCCCTCTCGGTTCCGCTAACTCAATATACTATCCCAGTCTCCTCCCCTCTCTATTCCCGTCTGCCCACCCGCCGCATCCCCCGGCACCAATTAAAGTCGTTGATGGAGACACGTATAGCGTCGCGGAGCAGCTCCTCGCCGTCGACTGCACCAACCGCCAGGGAAAAGTTGTTGTCTTAAACATGGCATCTGACATGCATCCCGGCGGAGGCTGCAGGAAAGGCGCACTAGCACAGGAAGAAACCCTCTGTTACCGCAGTACTTTATATGTCAGTATCGACAAAGAAGGGTTCTACCCCCTGCCGCCTCTTGGTGGCATCTATTCCCCTGGCGTCATCGTCTTCCGCAAGGAAATGAAGGACCACTTCGCACCATACGAGGGCCCAAACGAGCGGTTCGTTCTGAACGTAGTGACCATTGCCGGGCTGCGCCGTCCGGAGCTAGATAACACTGGCCAGCGGTTCGCGACACCGGCGCTGCAGAGGATGTTAGAGCAGAAAATTAGGCAAACGCTAAGGATTTGTGCGGTCAACGGTCAGGAGCATATTGTGCTGGGTGCACTAGGGTGCGGCGCGTTCAGGAACCCGCCGGAGCTCGTGGCGAGAACGTTTTTGAGGGTGTTGCAGGAGCAGGAATGGAAAGGGAGGTTTCTGAATATAGTGTTTGCGGTGATGGCGGGGAATGGGAGGCAGCATTTGGTTGGGGTTGGCGGGGAGGGGATCGTGGTGGTAGAGGCAGTAGAAGTGGTAGAGGTGGTAGAGGCGGTAGGGGTGGTGGGGGTGGAGGTGGAGGTGGGGTTGGGGGTGGGTCCAGGGACCCAGCAGAGGATAGAGCCAACGCCGGAGATGGTCTTAGTCCAGGCCAGCGGAACTACGAAGTATTTAGGGAGCTACTACACGGGATTTTTGTTTAGGATGTTTAAACGGCTCAAACAGCTCTTTCACAAACTAGTTATGATACCCCCATGTCATTGTGCTCGGTATGCAACAGCATTGAGTATCTCAAATTTTCTTTGTAATTGCTTTTGTGATATTGAACAATGGACGGTGGATGAACACCGCCTCTTTTCCTTGAGCTTTGTTATCAAACCCTCCCATAATACATCCGTACACTGTAGTATCAAACCCACATTTTACAAAGGACCGAATAGCTTTTTCTCTCAAAGCATAACGAACATACCCTAGTCAGAAACAAACGAGAACAACGCCAATTTTGTTGAAAAGCCAGATAAACCCGTCTCCGTAGGAACAAGGACAAAGAACAAATAAACAGACAAGCATAGCCAACATATTCATTTAACGGAAAAGAAAATAACTATTGCTGCATGCTGTGCATCTTAATGTGATTCTTGAGCAAACGAACAAAAAAAGAAAGCCCACCGGGGTTACCTTAAACGAATAATCGCTCTATACCAATAGGGACGGATAAAGAAATGTTGAGTGGTGAACACAAAATAAAAAATCAAACGCAACAAGAATCCCATTCAATGTCTGCTGCCGTTGAGAATGAGATTCATAAATTCTTCTCTTGTTTTTGCACTCTGTCGGAATCGTCCCAGCATGCAGCTCGTTGTAGTCACAGCCGATGTCTTCTCTACCCCGCGCATAACCATGCACAAATGTTTGCTCTCCACGACAACGGCGACACCTTGCGGACGCAGAACTTCAGATATGGCAAGTGCAACTTGTTTGGTGAGGCGCTCTTGCACCTGCAGTCGGCGGGAGAACATCTCGGCGATGCGGGCGAGCTTGGAGAGCCCTAGGACACAACGATTGGGAATGTAGCCAATATGCATTTTTCCGGTGAATGGTACAAGGTGATGCTCGCAAAGGGAGAAAATCTCAATGTCCTTGACGATGACTATGTGGCAGTTAGTTTCTATTCGCCTATTCTAGAGTATTAATGAACACTACTTACCCATTTCATCGTGATCTTCTTGAAATACTGCACCTCCAACAATGTCTCTCACGTTCTGTTCGTAGCCTTTGGTGAAGTACAGCATTGCCTTTGCGTACCTTTCTGGAGTCCCACGGAGGCCCTCACGGTCGGGATCCTCCCCGATGCATTCAAGCACTGTGCGGATGCTTCAACTCGTTCAATTTCAGCAAGCATCACAGAAGTTGTATGAATCAAAGGTACTTACGCTTCGGCTAGTTTATCCAATCTCGCTTCTTGCTCTTCTGGAGTGCTTTCCAATCTAGCTCTGGTCCCAACGCTCGGCCAGCTCAAACCATCGTAGTCAATTGGGGGATTGACAGTGTAGGGACTGTCTGGCCTTGATATATTCGGCGAAGCTGGGTGGCTTGAAAGATGACGATGTGGTAAATTCAAGTTTCCAGGATGGTGGTGCGCAGATATATTATGTTGAGGGTTATTGACTGGATTTCCAGTAGTTCCTGGTAGCAGCGGAATTGATGTGTGTGAAATCGAGGCGAAAAGACTGTCCCGCTCAATCTTCGGAATAGATCCATTGGTCTTGACCATCCCGTTGGCGGCACCGATGGTACCGTTTGCAGGCAGTGCAGCTGGAGAAGATAGCTCGCGAAGAGGGGAGTGAAGTGGGACAGGGTATTGCGACATTGTATCTGTGAGCTAAATCCTTCTAAACAGAGAAAACCGAAGACGGATGCGGCGGGGGGGGGGGGGGGGGGGGGGGGTTTGAGAAGTCGTTGTGAATGATTTGTTCCGACGCTGACGAGCTTGGATTAAAGGCTGCGGTTCGCACGCTCGAAAGCGCAAATAGTTTGTGCAGAGCGATGAGGGCCCACAGCAGGACCGAAAAATTTAGGTTCCATGGCCGCTTGCTTTGGCGAATTTCCTGTCCATTCGCAATTGGCGCTAGTGGAATTGGGTTGAACTAACAAGTTTGGTGAATTTTTTACCTGCAACCAACGTGCTGCTACGTGCATGCCTAATTCGTACGGCGCAGCATTCACTGTGGTATGCATGTCGCGACTATGGCGGCCAATGAACATGCGCTCCGGGCCATGGGATATGCAATGCATCACTTGGTGCTCATATGTCATACGGTGCCTCAGTCGTGTGAGCTACTGTATGCCTACCAAGTTGGTAGGGAATTGCACTAACGAAAGCAGTACCATAACTCTAGATGCGATTGATATACACCGAATTGAGGGATACATTTTATAGTACCGCCCGCATCATGCTTTCGCCACATATTCTTCCCAAAACGCTGGAGACATCACTGGAAGAGAGCGCATTACCCTCAACAGGTGAGCTGAGAGAAACCACAAGAGACCGCCTGGGGATGCGAATGGTCCTATATCGAAATTCACGGCGGCTGCAAAGGGTATAACTGGGTGTCTAGCCCCTCTCTGGCATTTGAGGAGGTGCCCGAATAGCTGCGACGGCTGCAATAATTGTTCATATCCAGCCTTGCTAGTAGACACAGAGGCCCTCATAGCATAATGCAGCCATATTATAGCCATTGATGGGTGGCAGCAGCTATCGTAACATGTACTAGTAGATATTGAGGCCGTTGATAGGGCAATACGCAGAAGCTTAAGCAGGAGGGGTATGGTACATTGACCTACCGTACCGAATACATATATTGATATATGCAATGAAGCATGCGAATAGTCCCTGCTTCATTGGCATGGAGATGCATTACTCTGAACGCTGTGGCGAATAGTTATGTAGCGATTCCAAGAGGCACTGTCATATGCACTGCTGACGATCAGTTTCCCGATACTTAAATTACAGTAAGCGTTAGTCTAGTTCAAGACTGGGTACTTGTAGTACGAGTACTATGCAACGTCGGATGATCAACATTCCACAGTCATAAGCAAGGTTTCTTTGTATTGGAGCTATAAACGTGCAAAAGACTGCAGTTGCAGGAGCTGGTACCATTAAAAAAAATGCATGGGAAGTCTGGACAATCTATGCTCAACCTTTGCTACTTTGTAACGGACCGAGGTTACAATATTGGGCCCTCTTGTTGACGTACGTGTGCTATAAAATAGGAAGTCAGTGCCGTCGCAGAAGCCCCGCCTTCTCAGATGAATAAACCATATATACAGGTTGGGCTCAATGAATTCACCATCACTGATGATAGAGGATGTTGATGCTTCTGTGCAAAATTCTTGCGGACAAATATCAGGTATCCACCGAGCTCATGATATCTGCTCCAATACAAGTAGATGCGAGTGGCATGTTCATTAGCCTTTGTGCTATGCATCTACACGATTTTCATGGTGGTTTCAAACAGCACCAGTCAGTGTCCCAGCTAAAGCACCCCTCATTTTGTGCTTGTCTTGTTCAGAAACGCCATGAAATGACGAGTATTGACATGTTCGCCGGCTCAAAACCCGATAGAGACGTCTGTCTTGTGTGTTCTCTTCTCCCGTGAGGAAGAGAAAGTTCGAGACCTGGGAGGGGGTAGCCCCAGAGAGAGAGAGAGAGAGAGGAGAGAGCAAGGTCCTTCATGAGGCTAACCCCACCTCGGTCCATTGTACGGTAAACATTGTGCCATTTACCCCTGGCATGAGACCATGGAGTTATAACCGATGAGAGGTATGGGTATGCGAAGAGTCTCCTGCCTAATCTTATCTCCAGGCTCATGAGCATTTGTAACATCTACCTGGATAAGCAAGTGCCCGTTGAGAAATAGGCATGCAGTCAAGCTCCTTGTGAGCTGAACTGAGACAGGATTGTCAGGTGATAGAGTATATAGATCCTGTGGGGTAGAACACCATTCTGCCCCACCCAGAATCATCTATCGTCGCACTTTGGCGGACTTACGCATCATATACCAATACTTCAAGTTTTATACTTCTATTATATCTAGGCGAAGCTTGCCCAACATGCCTCTTCCCAGAGAATCGACTAAGATCCAGCCAATCCATCCGACAAAGGACGTCAGGGTAACCCACGAGTTTGCTACCCTTAATGGCAGAAAATACCGTGCGTTGCAGCCTTCAATCTCCTTGCGGGGCTACTCGGAATCACTGACAAAAATCTCAACACTTAGATTATGTCAATGGCAATCCAACAACGGAACAGAAAGGAGTGGCTTTATTGGTCAGTTTTCGAACTGACACCATACACTTGTCAATCGAAGTATCATAAACTGACAAATTTACGTTCTAGCTTCACGGATTTCCGGATATCTGGCGTAATATTCCTCCATCCGTGGAACTAGCATTGCGAATACCGTATTCTTAGATCTGACTCGGCCATGTGATATAGACGGATGGCGCTTCATTATACCAGGCCTTCTCGATCAGGGTCTCAGAGTAATTGTGCCAGACCTGGTTGGATATGGCCAGACGGTAAGTAAATGCCGCTTTCTGAAGGTAATTTCGTAGTCGCCTGTTGACACCGCTCAGGACAAACCTATCTGCACACCAGAGGAGCTGGCTCCGTATACCTTCAAGAGCATGTCTAATGACCTTACCGAGTTACTTCGACAATTGGAAATACCCAAAGTGGTTGTCATTGGACATGATTGGTAGTATTGATCTCTCGGTTCCTACCAACGTATTAAGCCGATGCTAACGAAATTTATAAACATTTAGGGGCGCCGTGTTGGCTCAGCAGTTTGCTGCCTTTCACCCAGCACTAGTAACACACATCGCCTTGGTTTCTGTTCCATTCACCCCATTCGCAACTCAATATGTCCCGCTGGAACAGTACGTCAAGATATTTCCGAATTTCCGGTACCAAATCTCTATGGCGGACCCAGAGAAGGTTGAGAAGCGGATCACGACTCGAGCTGATACAGAACGTATTCTCGCCTTTTTATACAAACCTAAGTCCCCGAAAGAATATATGGGGGAGTCTAGCCCATTAAATATTTGGGGGGATAATTTATTGGAGCATATTGGAAATCCAACCAGAAGTGACGTGGTCACAGAGGAAGAATTCAACTACCTTGTTGATCAATTCCATCAAGGAGGGTTCCATGGGCCATGCAATTGGTACAGACTACGATGGTTCACGTATAACGATGAAAAGGAGTGAGTTTACCCCAAATTTGCTTCTAAAGGGCTACGGGCGCTGATTACGAGGGGTTCTTGAAACAGTCTACCAAGCAAACAACTCCATATTCCAGGTCTTTTCATTGAATCAACAGGTGACCCTGTGTGTTACCCTGATTACGTTGCTGCAATAGACCAGAAATCGGTGATTTCAAACCTGACGCACAAGAAGGTTGATGCTGGGCATTGGGTATTGTTTGAAGATCCAGATGCTGTCACCGATATCTTTAAGGAATGGTTCAACGAAGTGGTATTTGCGGCTGAAGCAAAGCTATAAACAGATCTGTCCGTATATGCATGGATATCATAAATTATCATGAATGGGCAGTAGCATTTAGTATGTTTATGAGACGGGAAAATTTCATAGCTTAGGAAGATTGTTTCTTTCAGAAATACTAGGCAGTTCAGTAACAAGTTCAATTCATACAAACTGATGACGTATATTGCCGTCCCTGGTGACTACCTACCGCCAGTTCCAGTCGAATTAATTCGACCGATATTGGTGACGAACCCCATGTGTCCAGCAGTCCCTCAAACTCACAAGTTACCTCGTACCAGCCAAAATCCCTTGTGCTACTTACCGGTTGCTTGTTTCTAAAGAAAAACAGCAGCTCTTACTTTGAAGTTCACAGCCCAATTAAGTCAGGCTTTCCTCCACCAACCATGTAGAGACCTGGTCCGTCAGCAGAGCTTCGGATAACACAAATTACTCCTTAGGAAGCCGACCACTTCCATATGTTTTTGTTGTAGATTTTTTGTTCGTCTTGTCTGACAGTGTATCCAATTTCGATACCCATTAAAGGTCTATATCAATGGCATCTTATTTTTGATCAACTAGTATATACACGGGGGGCATTAACTGCATGTACACAGGGTTGCAAGTATATGGGGGCTTAAACTTGCAGATACATGGGAGCTTTAGACGATACCAGGTCTATAATATGGGTCGGCGGAGAAGGCCTGGCTGAGCTGGGCATCACTTCCGAAGTGAGAGGTGGGGGGGGGGGAGGGGGGGCCTTTTAAAAACAAGCAACTATTGTGAGCATGAACTTTAGTTGTTGAGCCATGACAGACTTGTTTGTGCATGCTATAATGGCATCTATAAATACTAAAACTTGTAATGTGAAGAATTAGTGAATTGCTCAGACTGCTGTATCGCCCAGCCAGACAATTTGTTGTATCGGTCAACCAGACAATCCACCAATTCCCCACATAACGGACAGCAAATGTGTAACGAAACTGCTCTCGTGCCCATCCTCTTTGTGACGGAACCTTCCGCCGAGGTACTTTAATTACACGCAGTTACGTGATATAGACAAGTCAATAATTTCCCTTTCCCCACACTCCCTACACTGTATGTCATGACTGGGTACGAAAAATCCAGTAATGAGCCGTTGTGTTGCGCAATTTACGTTTATATTAAAGACTTGGGCGTGAATTGTTGGATATATACAATTAGTATAAGGATAACTACCCTCTTTTCCAAACAGCTGATCATTTTTCTTCGACCTTCTCACCACCATTGCCCATTATCTCATTTCCTCCACCACCTTCCTCCTCACCTCTCCAAGGATTCCCTCATGCCCCTCTCCTCTTCTCAAAAATTCCGCCAAATTCATCGCCCCTACACCCCCACTCGTCAAATACCTTGTCGAGAACCCCCTATTCACCACTTTCGCCAGTTCCTGTTTCAATTCCCACTTCCATTGCTTCACCTGCTCTTTACTGGCTCCTGCACCGCCATATCCACCTCCGTTCCCACCATTATCATCATCGCCCTCGTCATCATAAGAGGTCCCGCGGCCCCCTTGCTTTTCCCCTTATCCCTGCTGCGATTATGTTTCCCGCGTCCCGCCAGTGCCGCAAGTTCATCGTCCGAGATATCAACTCCAAGTTCCTCCACTGCGTTGCGTAACCACCCCTCTTCTTTCCCGACTTTCTGCCGCTCCGTTTCCGCCTCCGCGATTTTCTGCGCGAGGTCCACCCGTCTCTTCAACATTCCGACCAACTTCCTATCTACATCCAGACTCTGCAAGGTGGTGCCTTTGCCTGCTTTGCCCCTGCCCGCTCCATCGTGGACTTTCCCAATCAACTTCGACATCGCCATCGCCTCTCCCGGTGCACATAGCAGGACCGAAACGCCCACCTCCTCGTCCCCGCGCGCGGTACGGCCAGAGCGGTGTACATACATGTCCGCGGTCCGAGGTAAGTGGTAATGGACCACCATTTCTACACCTCTGATATCGAGACCCCTTGCTGCGACGTCAGTGGCTACAAGGATGGAGGCTGTGGCGCTGGTCACTGAGAAGCGTTCTAAAGAGCGCAGGCGCGATTTTTGTGGAAGGTGTGAATGAAGGGGGTACGCTTTTTGTTGGGATTGTAGGTGTTTTTGGTTCGCATTCACCTTGGGAGTATCTTGGGCGCAGAGAAGGTGGTTTAGGAGCGGTACAAGACGGCGCACTGAAGAGATGGAATTGGTGAAGATGAGGGTACGGTAGGGGTATCGGAGCAGGAGGTAGTAAAGGTATAAATCCTTCTCCAAAGCGCCACATTCCACAATTCCCTCCTTGATCTTCTCCGCAATCGTGCTGACCGGATTCACGTCCACCCACTTTGGCATCCCCTCCCTGAACCGCAGCTTCTTTAACAAATATTCCATGCTCTCTCTATCACTTAAGAGGTCCCCACTGCCCCAACTCTTCTTCCCCATCTTCCCTGTTAACTTCTGCTGTAGTCCCTTATGGAACGTAGCAGAAAACACTAGAGTCTGCCTCTTCCCCCTCCGCCTCTGTTTCTTTCGTTGCTGTGTAGCGATGTTATATTTCAACTTTGCCTTCTTTCTTTTGATTCTTTCATTTACATCATCGTCTCCGTACAATTTGGCCTTCGCATCCTCCTCATCCTCCTCGTCTTCACTTGATTCTGCCCCATCCTCGTCCAGCAAATCCAAGATCTGCTCCACCTCCTTGAAGTGCCCCTCCTCCAAGACCCGATCTGCTTCGTCTAGAACTAACATTCTGACATTCCGAATTTTGTCTACCCATCCTTGTCCCCCGCTGATGATTTCCCAAAGCCGTCCTGGCGTTCCCACAATGACGTCGACACCATTCTCTAGAAGGCGGTATTGCTTTTGCACAGAGAGACCTCCCGTAAGTGTGACGATTTTGATATCTGTGAAAAAGCACAGATCCGTAAGATGTTTTGTAATTTGGTGTGCAAGTTCGCGGGTTGGAGAGATGATCAACGCAGTAAGCCGGCGGTTGCAAATTGAGTCTGGTGCCATGATAGTTGGGAGGGATGCGATGCATTCCTCAAGAATGGGGATACCAAAGGCAAGTGTTTTTCCGGAGCCGGTCGAGGCTTTGCCGATGAGGTTGTGGCCTGAGAGGATAAGGGGGATGGATTCGCGTTGAATGGGGGTCGGTGTGGTGAAGCCGAGTTTTGCGAGGGCGCGGAGAGTGGGGGGCGAGAGGTTGAGGGGATTCCAGTCGGGAAGGGGTACTGAGGAGACATTGGAGTTAGTGGGTGACAGTTGGGAGATGAGGGGCTTTCACGAAATTATACCATCCTCCTCGCGGGCTTTATCGGCTAAAAGGGAGAAGTCGACAGTGCGTAGCACCTCCTCAGCGGAGAGCTTCTTTTTGAGGATAGACTTCTTGGGGGGTTCAGGAAACGGTTTGCTTTGGCCATTGGTCTCGTTTTCGCTGGGGTCATCTGTTGCATTATCGAAGCCAGTCCATTCCTCTCCTACCTCCTCCTCAGAGCTTCCTCCATCTTTCTCTTTTTCCTGCTCTTTCCCCGCATCTGACGAGCTATCCTCACCAGCCTACTCCGCATCAGTCATAACAATTGACGGATTACCCATCGTTGAATGACCGACCTTGTAGAACATAACCCCGTTCGCACTGACGGTGACGTCCACTCCATCGACCTCTTCTAAGCCGTAGAATCCTTCAACGTCATCCAACCGGCCTGGCATGGGCACACTCTTCCATTCTAAGTCATCAAGCTTGACCTTCTTCTTTGGACGAATGGTGACTGTCTGCTGTAGTCGCTTGTCTGAAGAGGTTTGGTGTGGTCGTTTTCTCGCAGTTGGCATTATTTCTTGATCGCTAACGATAATGCTTGGTGGCTCTTGGTACCCTTGAGAAAAACGGAGTTTCAGTGGACCCTCAAACCCTTTAGCTTCTGGTGATAGTCACTAGTGACCGGTTTGCCGTGTGGAAAATTTAGGGCCATTTGCATGCGCCAAGATTTCAGGACGCCAAGCTCGCATCAGCGCGATGAGAGTATGATACTAGTACTAGCAGCTACGACTCGGGTACTACTTAGTGCTCCGGTGTAGATCAGCACTCCAGGCACCAAAGATCTTGCTTACTACTCAAGTAAGTTATTCACGGCGGAACCTTGATACTGAGATGTGAAGGCCGATCAAAGTATGCATAAAGGTCACAAATCATGTGCGCTCATCCGATGCATGGAGGGGCAATGAGTAAGCGTCTGATTTGCACGCAGGGTAGCTACAGTATGTAGTGTCCAGTAGTTCCAATTTGAGATGCAAGCTTTTGAGACGTCGATCTTCAGCAGCTGGCATGGTTCTTGTCTCCTGCATCTAGCATAGCACCCTCAGCGATCCCCTTGCTCCCAAAGACTCATTTCAGCTTGAGCCTTCTATTTCAATTCCACACCTTCCAGACTAGACTTGATAGAGAACAACTCAGGCATGCACGGAAGCTGATCACGGTCCGAATTGACAAACATGAGGCCCGCGCTGATGTCAGAGCGTCAAGCATTGCCTCTTGCAGGGAGTGGAGAACGAAAAAAAAAAATAGGAAGGGATGGGAATGAGGGATTGTTAAATGATTTCTAGAACCCCTTTTCTCGCGTTCAGCTGTCTACTCCGGTTGATATTTAGGTTACCGCCCGGCTGAGAAGAAGAGCTTCATAACTTTACAGAGGAGACTTTTGAAGAACCGTGAGTTCGAACACCGATACATTGCTATTGGTTGATAAATGCTAATATATGATTATCAAAAGTTGAACGAAGATTTCCTACAGTAAACAGACTCTGCAGCCAATCCTAAAATGCCAAAAAAAAGTCAACAAGAGTCTGAAGACCTCTGCATCCTCAGGTTCGAACTTTGACATCTCCCGGATATTTCTCTTGACAAGCACGGTCATTGCCATAGCAATTAGTGTTGGGCTCGCGTTGCCAACACTATTCCCGCCGCAAACCCACAACAATGCAATTGCATCCCATTTACAGGATACGTCGCCTGTGTGGAAGCAAGACATCAACCAGGGTTTACCCACGGATTATATGGGTGCCAGGCAGGAACCAATGCGACAAGACGAGGATGGAATATGGAGGCCTGCACGGGAGGTTGTAATTGACGATGATGGAAGACCAGTTTGGATTGGTAATGGGCTACGGAAGAAGCCAGAAGACATTGTGGAGGATTAATATTGAGGGTTGGACTTCAACATGCGGGTTGGACTTCAACATTTGGGCTGGACTTCAACATGCTAGTACTCTGGTTAGAGTCTGGCTAGTACTAAGATTTTGTCCTGGAGCCAGAGTCGCTCTCTGCCAGTCCTAGTCTCGTGGTCAGGGTCAGTCTAATGTTGAGCAGTGGCTCAGGAGACTGTTAGTCTGTCGAAATTGGAACGATCTCTCAGGATGCTCCAACTTAGACATCCCTCCTGTACGCTCAATGTTGTTCTGTTTTTCCGTGAAGCTACTGTAGTAGAATTTTAGGCTACATTACTGGGTGATTTTGCCATTCGGCACAAGACCTTGCGATTGATCATGTATACCGACTTTCCTGCGAGGTTGTTGACCTCATCTCGCCCAATGTTCCAGTTATGTCTATTCTCATACCCAGTCATGTCGACCAGCCGCATTAAATATCATCTACTGAAATTACTGTGCTGCGAGCCAAATGACCCAGTGTAGAATATGAATTAACACTTTTGCACAAAGCCTTGAGACTGCGCACAGCCCACAGTGAGTTAAGGTATGTTGATATGTAGGGCTCTTCTGACACTGTATTGGGCGATGGGAGGTTAACACCCAGTCAGCTCTTATGGAGCACAACTTGCATCTGCGCACCGATGAATCGCATACCCAGCAATGTCCTCCAACAGTATATGAAAATCATATGACGATAAGAGAATGAGGCATGAGTTGCACTGTCTAGAGGGTGCGTGACGATTGTGAAAACCCGCCATAGGCAAAAAATTCCTGTCTTATATGCACTCGGCTGACTAAGCACACCAACAGATCGCCAAGCCCGATGCAAGTTTCAGTGCATAAGTGCTGTGAAAACTGTACGCCAAGGCACCAGCTGAGTGGCTACCAGCTTACCTAAGTCTGCTAGTAGGAAAGGTAGGAGGGACCACATATGGGCGAGCTAACCTCGAGAGCACCGCTCCAGAGATACCTGGGACTCAGCAGTCTCACTACTTTATTCTATTGCGGCGGCGCATTTTTTTGACATCCTGCTATCTTTGGTTAAAATGGCGTCTGCGATTTTCTTCCTCGATCTTAAGGGCAAAGTAAGTTATATAGCACTCAGCCACCCCTCACCCCGCCGTTCACACGTTTATTGTTTAACAATGGGCATCTGTCTAGACACTCCTTGCCCGGAATTATCGAGGAGATATTCCAATGTCCGCTGTGGAAAAATTCCCAGTTCTTCTCCTTGAGGCGGAAGAAGAAAGCTCGGCCGTTCCGCCATGCTTCTCCCATGAAGGCATCAATGTCTGTAAACACAATCCTCTGAGAATCTCCAATGTCTTCCGCAACGTCATGGCGGCGCTCTTTAACACGAGGAAGCTGACATAGGAGGGCCTGAGAGGATTTAGTACCTCTACATAAGGCACAATAACCTATACCTTTTAGCCTTGACCAAACGGAACTCTAATGCGACTGAGATATTACTGTTTCTACACCGTGTGGTGGAGGTATTTACCGAGTATTTCAAGGAATTAGAGGAAGAAAGTATTAGAGACAATTTCGTCATCATCTACGAGCTATTGGATGAGATGATGGATTTCGGGTACCCCCAAACCACCGAATCTAAGATTTTACAAGAGTAAGTGGGCACGGAAAATTATACATCTATAATCTGTTTTCTAATGTGACCATTTCCTCAGATATATTACACAAGAGTCACATAAGCTTGAGCCTACCCCTACACCACCAATAGCAGTTACGAATGCAGTGTCTTGGAGAAGCGAGGGAATTCGATATCGCAAGAATGAGGTGTTCCTGGACGTTATCGAGTCTCTCAACCTACTTGTTAACTCAAACGGCAATGTGCTAAGATCAGAAATCTTGGGAGCTATCAAGATGAAATGTTACTTATCTGGGATGCCTGAATTGCGACTGGGTCTTAACGATAAAGTAATGTTTGAATCTACTGGCAGGACTAGTAGAGGGAAGGCGGTAGAGATGGAGGACGTCAAGTTCCATCAATGCGTGCGTCTGAGCAGATTTGAGAATGACAGGACTATCAGTTTTATTCCTCCGGACGGAGAATTTGAATTGATGAGCTATCGGTTAAACACGCAGGTGGGATACCCATTTTGGATCATTATTGCAGTGGCTGACAGTGTCTTTAGGTGAAACCACTGATCTGGATCGAGTGTATGGTGGAAAGCCACTCAGGGTCCAGAATCGAGTACATGTTGAAGGCAAAAGCGCACTTTAAACGCCGCTCTACAGCGAACAACGTGGAAATTACAGTTCCAGTGCCCGATGACGCCGATACCCCTCGCTTCAGGACCAATATTGGGTCAGTCCACTATGCTCCAGAGAAGTCTGCTATCGTATGGAAGATCAAGCAATTCGCAGGAGGCAAGGAATTTTTGATGAGAGCAGAGTTAGGACTACCTAGCGTGAAGGAAACAGAGCCTGAAAGGAAGAAAAGGCCAATTAGCGTCAAATTTGAGATACCATATTTCACGACAAGCGGTATCCAGGTCAGATATCTCAAGATCATTGAGCCCAAGGTCAGTCTCTTAGTCTTAATGGTTCTGCTTTATATACGCTAACAATCTATTCATGCGAACAGCTCCAATATCCATCCCTACCCTGGGTCCGATATATAACACAGAGTGGAGATATTACAGTTCGTCTCCCGGAGGTGCAGTCATGAGCAGGATTTAGCATGGGATCGCTTGTTTGGCGGCACTACTATGTTATTAATGATTAATCTGCACATGCTTGCCTTTGTGCCTAACTTCATGACGAGCGTATCAAAACATGCAATATTGCAGGACTATGTATGTATACGGTTACATTCCTACCGATTCGTTTTCACGTGTGTATAATCATACGTACTTGATATTTTGAAGCTCATAACCGAAGTATGCTAGTTGGTTTGTGTTATCAGCATTTTATAGAAACGTCCTTTGCATGTAGAGTACATAAGCTTACGGAACTTACGGAATTAAACTAGGAAGAAATGAAAAGTGAAAAAAAATTATGGAATCTTGGAAACTACCGGTATGAAATGTAGACATATTAAGAATTAGCGAATAAGTGTATAATTGAATTTCTAATTGAATTTCCACGACCGTATCTAGAAATCTCTTCTGGCTTTGGTTGAAGAGTACTGTGAATTCTTCCCAATATTCATGCAATGTACAGGGTGAAACGAAACGCCACGTCCATGGTCTCCCTTAACGACGTGCGTCAGAGAGCCCTGAAATATTATTCTAGGATCTTCCGTTGCCATCTCCAGCGATTGTCTTATTTCCTGTTATCGATGAACATGTGTTAAATCGATAGCTGAAAAAAGCCCGCAAGAGATTTTGGGCCAAGAAATTGGTTTCCCAATTTCTGGAGTTTGCGCACCTTCGATGCTGATGAAGCATAGCCGGTGTAGCCGTAATGATCCTTTTTGTGAGATAGCTGGAAACACGATAAAGTAAGGATGGAAAGAGCGAGAAGGATATTAATATCGTAATCCCAATTTACGTTTGAATTTAATCTTATTGACAAAAATAGTTATTTTGCAATAGCAGTTCAGGTTCGGATTTAATTTTACTGAGCCCCACCTTGGTTCATCCCAACTCTTGCAGCTTTGAACCTGCTTACCTTTTTAACCCCATCATCAAGAGGGACATACATTTCTTCCTCTTCTCGGGGCAGGAAACCACCTTCTTTTTGAATCAACTTATTTCTAGCTCTGAAATATTCAACTGCCACTTCCTGCCTATGAAGAGCGGGATCCAGTTCGTGTGGCGCTGTTGGGATGGTGGGTGGAGCGGAAGCGGGTGGCTTCTCAATGATTTTGGGAGCAATGAGCGGCCGTGGAGAATTCTTCGACGAAATTTCATTGATATCATCCGATACGCTCTGTCTATTTGCAAAGGCATTTTCATATATACCTAATGATGGCTTGTTGAAGGCTTCCTGGGCTTTGGGGTCAGAAAGAGTAGATTTGGAGGCTTTGAAACTTGACACTTTCGTGTTGCTGACTATTGGAGTGGGGGCAGTGAGCGTTGATGATGCATCTGGTTCCCTTTCAACAATAGCAGACTTGACAGCAGGTGACTGCTTATCTGGGGATCGAGGACATTCATCTGCATCTCCTTTGGTACTTGCCATTCGCTCAGCTTTGAATCGTGATGTCTTCCTCGGTTTGTTTTCGGCATCATCTCTCGTTCTTACCGCCCATCCATCATTTTTGGTAGCTTCTCCGGTTGCTTCGAGTCCTGCTTTTTTCATGTCTTCAATCATCTGTTCTCGTGCCAGAAGATCCACTAGGAATGGTACGGCATCGTCAGGATCCAGTGTCGGTGACGGTGGTAGCACATATTCCTGTTGTTTTGTTTGGCGCTCATTTGGTATGATTGACACATCCAATTTGTCTGAGAAGGTAACCCCTTTCTTGGTAGTGCTTGGGACGGGTGTCTCGGCTTGAGCAACTCGTACCTGGGCGGCATTTGGCAATTGGATACTGGCTTGTTGCTTTTCTTTCTGGGCCTTCTCTTGTTCTTGCCGCTCACGTATCCGGGCTTGCAGAGCTTGCATCTCCCTTTCCAAATCAGCAGTGATAAATCGCCTTGTTGAGCGCCCGTACTTGTCTTCTTCGTCTTCATCATCCTCATCCTCATCCTCATCCTCATCCTCATCCTCATCCTCATCGTCATAGTCATCGTAGTCGCTATCATCATAATCACCCTCCTCTAAATTAATCTCTGCAACTACTGCACCGATATCGTGAAGGTTGTAGTCAATCATTTGCCGTCGAAGGTCGGCCGCATCCGGAGGCTCATCCACCGAAAGAACAAAATCTTCCTCGCGAAGCCCGTTTCCTAATTGCTCACTTGATGATAGGTGATACGGAATGACCTGATCCACAGGTTCATCCTCTGACGACTTTTTGTTGTGTTGCGCTAACGAGTCCTTTCGCTCTTTTACATCGTCATGTTGTTCCTCCTCAAGATGAATTTCCTGGGCTGATGGGTCTTGTTCTTGGTTGGTTTGGGAGAATACTTCGGATTCTATCACAGCGACCTTCTGATCTGTAGCTGTTCCAGCTTCTGTTGCAGCCTCGTTCGAATTCTGAGCAGGTTGCGATTCACTCGGTTGTTTAGTTGGAAGCTCTTTTAATTCATCGGCAATGTCTTCAAAATATTTTTGAAATTGTTTGAGATCGTCAATATTCATGGGTTTCGCTGTTCCTCGACCATGCGGTTGAATGCTCGACGCTAATGATGTCAGGACAAACACGAGTTCAACATATTCTGAGTGATCTTACAGATGACGCTGTCATGCTCATCAAGCTCCTCTCTAATCTCAAAAATAGGTTCCCCTTCTTCAGTGAGGACTTCGGGTCCCTGAACAACAAGCAAGCCAGCAAGCTTCTCCTCCCCTTTTGCTATCTGTTTCTCCACTTTACTTATGTTTTCCGTAACATCTGTAATATATAATAAATCAGGGTTAGTTTTTAGGAGTACAGATGAAGGATTTCTACAGCTGATTCTATGCTTTATGGCGTCGATGACTTGATTTCGAGATCGCTCAATGCCAACCTTGTCTCCAAGCAAGGGAAGTATTTCTGCGTTCAGAATAATAAAACCTGTTAGCCTTCATTCATCCCTTAAATGATGCGTAAGACCCACATCTGCTCCGAATACAATAGCTGACGAAGGGCTTGGCTATTCACCACACACCTGCAGAGTCGACAAGCGTTCCACCAAGATTATACCCGGCCTCAATCTGGACTCATCGCGTATTAGAACACAGGATGCAGTTTCGCATCAAGGAGATGGATCAATCACCATGCGCTCTCTAGATGCTGTTTCCTCCAGCGTCTCCAGCTCTTCTTTCAACCCTTCATATTCAGCTGAGAAGGTTTGCCATTGTCGAAGTGCCTTGCGGAGCTTCTCGAGGGACGCCTCCAGACGAGCTCTGTGTCGCTCGAGAGTCTCCTCGATATCTGTAACACCTAATCTCTTCGGTGGCTGTGTCGCGGCCATTGAGGTTGTTTCTTTTTCCAGATCCATGCAGTGCGTTTGAAGATGGATATGCCCCCATGCTTTGTGTGCAATCAGAATCTCAATGGCCTGGAGTGGCAGGCTTGACGCTTGGCGCTGGGGCTTCTAGAACGAACTATGCATACTGCTTGCTGGTCTCATGCCAAGCCCCTAGCACTAAACCGAGCGCATACTCCATACTACTATGATAACTTGCTGAAGCGCATAAGCTTGGCTGGTCGCCTCAGGGAAGCTGCCGCCAAGCTTCGAACACCAAAGCTCAGAGCTTGTGGATATCCCGTACCGATAGCCTCGTCAACTGACGCCTTCTGCGTCCTCTCGAGGCCTCACTTCAGTTCAGGGACGCAAAATTCCAAACCCAAGCAGAACTCCTAAGGCCGAATCACGAATAGTGTAATTAAGCGACTCAGCCAGCTATATGTGCGTGTCAAAGCCGCGCCTCACGAGCTTCAGAACTACCAACCAAGCAAGCGCCAATGATTGAGCGTCGGGAGCGTGTTGACGAGGATGGTATGCATCAATAGGTTTGCAGCATGGAGAACAAAAATCTGACAATCCTAAACAGAGGTATGTCCGGTGTGCAAGTCCTCGCGGTATCTCAATCCGAACATGAAGTTCCTCATCAATGAGTGTTACCACAAGATGTGTGAGTCCTGTGTGGACAGAATTTGTAGGTAATGCCCACTGGTAGAGAGCGGTGAGAGAATATAGCTGACTTCTTGAACTAGTCACACTTGGACCAGCTCAGTGTCCAGTTGTAGGGTGCACTAAAGTGCTTCGAAAGGCGAAGTTCAAAAAGCAAACCTTTGAGGATATTCAGATTGAGAGGGAGGTCGATATCCGAAGAAGAGTGTCTAAGATGTATATTATATCACTAGATTTGTTCCAATTCAAGCTAACTTGTTGCAACAGTTTTAATAAACGTCATTCAGATTTTGATAACCTCAAACAGTACAATGACTACCTTGAAGAGGTTGAATCGTTAACCTTCAATTTAATACATGGAATCGACGTCGCCGCTACCGAGGCGAAATTATCTGCGTACGAGTCTCTCAATAAATCGTCAATAGCAGCTAACGCTGCCCTTGCCGCTTCTGAGGCTGCAGAATTCACACATAATCAAGAAATAGAAAGACAAAACTACCTTGCTGCTCGTGAAGCTGCCGCGCGAGAACTTGAAGAAGAGAGAAAGGAGGCAAGAGAGACTAAAGCGGCAATGGTGAGAGCATTGGCGACGGCAAAGGATGGCGAGGAAGCCAAGCGAATAGTCGCAGACACAGAAAAGAAGATTGCGCTCAAGCGAAGTAGCGCACGGAGAAAGGAGGAAGAGGCCAAGCTCAAAGCTGCTCAAGGGATGACTGGAATCAAGGCAAGTCTACTTGCTGGTGGCAGAAGGCAGCGTGTTGAGGACGAGGAAGATACTGGTCCATTTGATCCCTTTGGGGGTGTGGATTATGAAAGCCATTATTACATGTTGGATAGCTCTTACGATATATCGTACGTCCCACCTCTATTTCTAGTTCCTGAATATTTGCTGATCTCATGTATGTGAAGATGGCTGGCGGACCTTCCAAACAGGCAGGATATCAAGGCTGGGGGCTACTTTGTTAGAGAATACTACGAGCGGTGTCTTTTTGAGGCTTTCTCTGGACTTACAATTTTCACTGATCCTAGCTCAGATGTGGCTATGGCAGAATGAGAAACAGTATATGGCAGCCAGATTATCAAAGTATCGGCGTTCGGCGTGTGTTATGTCGCTTTCTTTCACTGCTTCACTCCTGCAAAAGGCGGAACAAATATCATTTGCTCTGTTTCAGGGAAACTCCCATCGATGTAAATATTGTATGTGCATTGTTACTGTGGTATTGACAACAAATGCTATAGAAGGCCTTACCCTAGTTTTTTTGCCTATCTAATATTATCATGTTGTGTGATACCTTGGATGACTTGATAAAATCCTCAGTCTGGTTCGCATAGAGGTGCAACAATGCTTACATATCCCAGCAGCGCACAAGCCGCTGCCTTGAATGCACCTCCTTAGTCAGCATATGCTATGCACGAAGCGAGGGTCTCATTCTCCTGCTGCATCTCCAACCATCCCCTCCTCCTGAAGCAAGCCGATCCCCGCTCCCGTCCCCCTCCGCGCCGCGAGTCGCCACTCTCGTGCTATCGCCAGTGATTGTCACGGCAAGCCTCTAAGCACCCCCCACAGCGATCCCCGTGCGGCAATGGCTCGGAAGGCCAGGCAGCGCATCAGCTATGGTATGTGATTGATCGTGAACATGACATGCTTAGACGCCGTTGCCACTCGTTAGTATCTGAATCGCACGCGCTGCATTCCCCGGGGCTAACATGCAGTCCACGATCTCGTTCCATGAACAGTCCTTCCATTTGCAAATTCCAACGGCCACCGCCTGGGCGTGAACAGTCTGGCCGTGGACGCCGCAGGAACTCTGTGAGCTAGCCTTCTTTCTTCCCTTTTGATACACTAACGAAACCTCTGCATGTTTAAATTGTCTTGCCACCTGCACGATTGGCTGATCGCAGTTGCTTCCCTAGCTACTCTGCCGGTCGCGACGGCCTCATCTGTTCCTGGGACCTTGGCGTAAATCTGCAGCGTAAAGCGACACACTCTAATGACGACGTCGTTCCCAACCCTTCAACAACGTTTAAAACGCAGGTCCAGGCACACACACATTGGGTCAATGACATTATTTTGGCGAAAAACAATCAGTGCGTCGTATCGTGTTCATCTGATCTCACAGTCAAGCTCTGGCGACCATGCAGCTCAACTGGCGAGGGACCAGAAACTATTGGACATCATAGCGACTATGTAAAATGCCTCGTATCCCCTCGGACTGGGTTATCAGAATGGGTAGCATCCGGTGGACTGGACCGAAAGATCAGATTGTGGGATTTATCGGGAAATGGTGAAATCCTGGAAATTGACGTCAAAGACGAAGGAACAAATCCGAAAGGAAGTGTGTATGCGCTCGCCCATGGTGGAGGAATAATAGCAAGCGGAGGTCCGGAGAGTGTTGTCCGGCTATGGGATCCACGCACTGGCAAAGCGGTTACGAAGTTTGTGGGGCATACGGATAACATAAGAGCCATTCTGGTCAGCGAACAAGGGGACTATATTCTCAGCGCATCATCGGACACAACCATCAAACTATGGAGCTTGACTGGAGGACGGTGCTTGCATACCCTAAGCATGCACAACGACAGCGTATGGTCTCTATTCTCCTCACACCCCAGACTTGAGATATTCTATTCTAGTGACCGCACTGGGTTAGTCGCGAAAACAGATGTTAGGAACGTCAAAGAGATTGACGAGGGGCTTTGCGTTGCGGTGTGCCAGGAAAAGGAGGGCGTGCGGAAGGTTGCTTCATGCGGAGGCTATATTTGGACTTCTACATCAACCTCGAACATTAAACGCTGGATGGATGTCGACACCGACGCGGAGGTTATCAGAAGTCCCGGTCTGGGTCGCCCTCATGCTAGCTCTATAGCAAGCGCTCGAGCGCGAAGCAACACCTCTCCCTTAGCTTCTCCAACACACCCAGGCTCTATCCCCATTAGTGCCCTATTGCGACTATCTACGACATCTCCGCTGCCTACGAATGTGCGGGATCCAGATGCCGTTACAGTATATTCTATAGCGAGTGCTCGTCAGGCTTCTATATCAGAAGCCATGCTTGAAGGAGATACTGGAATAACAGTTCCTGTGAACGAGCGCCCGGAGGAGACTATTAAAGGCCAAGATGGTCTAATCAAGCATTTCTTGTTAAATGACCGTCGAAGGGTCCTCACCCTCGACACCTCCGGTAACGTCGTCATGTGGGACCTAATCCGCTGCATTCCTATCAACTCCTATGGCAAGCGCGACCTCGAAGACGTTGCAGCTGAAGTCAACACCGTTGAGGCTGTCGCAAACTGGTGCCAAGTCGATACCCGTACCGGTCAGCTTGCATGCGTACTCGAGGAAAACTACTGCTTTGACGCCGAGATGTACGCTGACGAGGTCGACTTTGAGACTGATGTGGAATTTAAGGAGGACCAGAGGATTAATTTGGGGAGGTGGATATTGAGATGCTTATTTGACAAGCTGATTACGGAGGTGATGAGGAGGGATGCAGAGTTTAGAGCAAAGGTGGAGAAGGAGTTGAGTGAGAAGGAGGTCATAGAGAGGTTGAATGCGCCGAGACACTTATTGATGCCACCGCTTATAGAGACGGCAGAGGAACAGGAGGGTGATGGAGAGGCCACACCGCGGGCAACGTATCCGCAAACACCTGGCTTGGCGATAGGGTTGGCTACACCGGGGGCTGGAGCAATTCCTAATGCACAACCCACATCCGAATCGACCTCCAATGCTGCGGAGGACGGCGGAGAAGGTGGCCACCCGATCCGCACCTCTATGCAGTCCACCACCTCTCCCACTGTCGACTATTTTTCCAACCCTGTCTCCCCCACACCAGCTGTGGTGGGCGCCGACTCCGTCCCCACCTCCCCTGTCGCCGACTCTCAGTCTGAAGGTGGCGCAAGCCGCTTTCCCAAATTCCGGCTAGGCTCTCGCAAATCCAAAGACGCATCATCTGCGGCAAACACCGCAAACAAACCTTCTGCTACTGCCACTACACCTGCAAACGGTGCCGGCGATGACACCAAACCCTCATCCGCTGAAAGTGAGCCTCTAGCCCCGCCTGGGGCCGTGTACGAGGATAACTTGGGCGGCATGATTAAACGCGTGCAAACGGCTTATGTGGAAGAGAAATCGGTTCCGGTCCCGTCGAAGATGGTGCCATGCCCAGCATCGGACGCTCCGTTTTTGACGTTGCCGAGTAATACAGCGATTATTATCCAAGAGGATAAGCCTGACTCCGGTGGCGTCGCAGATTTATATAGAGGGACGGTAGAGACGGTGGGGGACGCGGTGGATGTTAGATTGTTAGAGGAGAAAGCGCCGGCGTGGTTAGGAGAGGTTTTATTACTGGTACAGTTACTACACTCATCTGTTACCCTGAGCATAATATAATGCCCGAGGAGTGTGGTCAATAAAATGAACATGAGCATAGATACTGACGATGGAATAGAATAAAATCCCATTTAAGGAAATCCTTAAGGTCTCCTTCGTTCTCCAACCATGGGATAACCTTCTTCCCCCAGTCGGTATCACACAAGAAGGGACCTTGTCGCGCCTAAACGCAAACAGGATGTTGCGTGCTCGTAAGATCACTATGTACGTTGCTGAGCGACTACCTCCCGAATCACTCCCTGATGGTGTCCTCCCTCTGTCTATTTCTACGCCAACACCACAAACACAGCAAGCGCAACCTACAGCTCAGTCGCAGGTGGCTACACCCCCTAGCACTGCGTCGGGAATGGCGCCGTTACAGCCGCAGCCGAAGCCCGAAGAGTGGTTGGAGCTGTTGTGTCATGGGCAGGTGGTTAAGCCGAGTCAGACGCTGACAACGATCAGGAGTCATGTATGGAAGAGTGGAGGGGATGTGGTGTTGACATATAGGTGGAAGGGCTGGAAGGAGGAGAAGGAAAAGAAAGAACGGGACAAGGAGAAAGAAACATCAGAGGGAAATCAGGAGAAGGAAGGCGAGGAGGGAGGTGAGAAGGAAGGGACGGCAGAGTGAAAAGGGGGCGGGGACTGCGTAGTGGCAGTGCCTTTGTGAAGTGACATCTCTAGCTCTCCTTTGAGGAGGGCGTAATGTCTGTGCGTTTTTGTTGTATGTATTCCCCTGTGCACTTGGTTACTTATTATTATATGTTGATACGGAAGAGGTGCTTTTGTACTGATGGATGCGAGGTGGGTAATGGTTGTGTAGTGGTAGCTACTTATTTTTCACAACTTGCGTATGTTGGGACTACAATAATTGTATCTATGAATCTGTTAATTGCAACTATCCAATGGTATTTTTTACAATTCCTTCTTTTATTAGTAGTCATCGCGTTATACAATGATTAACCTGACTAACAATGCTTGTCTATATGAATGAATAAAGTAGAAGCAGGCTATGAGCAGAGTACTTTCTACATGCGGAAGTGCATAAAATTACAGGTATCCGTATCCCATCCATTCTATGCCAAACTCCTACCCCCCTCTTCTCTTCCGTCCCCACCTCCCAACTATCTACTCACGTGCGTATACAAACTACCAGCTCTCTCCATTCGGGAGCAAACTCACATCTTCTCCAATACTCCCCTCGCCGCGTCATACGCTCCCAAAAAAATGGCCCCTCCCGCACCAATCCACATGACCCTCGGAACCCACCCCTTCATTAGGCCCCGGTACCCCTCCTTCCTCACCAACTCCTTCAAGATCCCCCCCACCGTACCTGGCCCACCGCCTCCCCGCCTCGCCAGCATCATTCTCGTCTTCAACACATCCAGCGGCGTTGTGACGAAGGCCGAGAAACCCCCCGCAAGCGACCCGAGCACAGCCGATTCAATGGGGGTAGTGGTGTTGCTGGGCCGGCCGCGAGCCCACCATCTCTTCCAAGCCTCCCATAGCGGAAATTGGATTATTGTGAATGGAATTTCGCGGAGGATCGTGACGAGGCCGCCGCGGTAGAGTTCGCGGGTAACGACGCCGTACCCGTGGATGTGCCGAAGGGAGAGGATGTCTTTAAGTGCAGCGGAGGAGGTCGGGAAGTGGCGTGCTTGCGCGCGCTGTTTGAGGACCTCGACGGGAATGCGGATGCTGCAGGCAGCGAGCTCGCCAAGAGACGCAGCGATGACGTGCGTTTTAGGAGAGTCCCGGGGAAGGAGCGGATGGTTGAGGGATTTGGTGGTGTCGTAGGTAACGAAGAAGAGGGAGGCAGACGGGGCGGAGCCTAGCAGCACGGGGAGAAGGCCGGAGTAGATGCCGCGGAAGCCGCCGGAGAAAAGGAAGGTGGTCGGGGATTGAAGGCGGGTTTTGAGGGTGTCGAGAGGAAAGAGGAGGACGTCGACGGCGGTACCGGCCACACCGCCGGCCTGTGGGGTACGGTGGTAGTTAATGGAGAACAAGAGTGGATAGGGATCAAGAAGGAGGGTGGGAGGAGGGAGTGAGACGCAGGGGGCGTACAAGGAGGGAGATGGTGTAAGGAGAGAGACGGCGGTGGGAGGCCGCAGGAGTTGGGGCCGTGGTAGGCGTGGGTGGCCCGGTCGCCATTGTTCAAAAATAGGGTGCTGGAGCTCTGCGGCAGGGAGTAGAGGCGCGGGTCAATCAATCGCAGCGGGTCTAGGTGAGATGCGGCGAAGGTTTGCTCGTCGAGGGTCGCATCACGAGGAGTGGGGGCCGGTTGTGGCTGTGGCTGTGGCTGTGGCTGGTGGCCCCGCCGAGGCGCAAGGGGGCCAGGGGCAGCCCGGCCGCGTGCGTCGCTTATCGATAGCGCGGCGGCAGCTTTTTGCAGCTGCCCCGCTGCCCGCCCACAGCGCATCCCGCAGCCGCAGCCGGGCGCATTTGCAACCACCCGGCCACCACAGCAGGGCCCCATCACCACCTCCCCCGCCGCCACCACCGGACGCGGCTCCGCACTTGCAATGCCCATCTAGCCCGCCAGCCTAGGCCTCTTCTCGCACACAAATGCTCCGACCGCGGCAGCTCTTAGCAACTTCCATCCAGCGGCGCCAGATAGCGACTTCAGCCCCGAGAGTGCCGGTACTACGAATATATGCGCAGCGATGCGCGTCCAGTGCTGCGTCTGCTGCGCCCGCTCTTTCTGATTCGGCGCCTTCTCTTGAGCTTGTACCACCGTCGTCCTCACTATCCTCAACTTCAATCGAGTCTGTCCTTACATTCGAACCTACTGAACTCACATCTCAATTCGGCGAATCTCACTCTCGTTTCGTCGCCGCGCCAAAACTCTCTCGGATAGCATCCCCCAACAGCTCCACTCCTTCCGAGCGCAGCGCTCAGGCCGTGGACAATAGCACGACTACTACTACCATCACCTCCACATCTCCGGATGCCAACACAGCTACATATCCAGCCCCAGGGCAAGACCCATACACAATTCCGTTTGAAGCAGAGAGCTCCCCGCCAACACCCGTCACAGCCGAGGAATTCCTCTACCTCCTCACAAAAATATGTCCGAACAACATCGTACCGTACCGGATAGGTGTTTCGCCCCCAATGTCTTCTAACTGCCCGGCTTTACCACTCTAACATGTGACAGGCCTCGCGATCTCCGGCGGCGTCGACTCAATGGCTCTCGCATTCCTCGTTAAGAAAATCGCTGACCTAGGCTTCATTGAGCACAAGAACGTCATCGCGCTGGTCGTGGACCACGGTGTACGGGAAGGTAGTGCTCAGGAGGCATGGGAAGTAGAGGAGCTGCTAAAATCCTACGGTGCATACTCTTCCCCTCTACTATCTATCTATATAAACGAACGAAAGCTAATGAAACGGCATGTGCAACAGGCTTCACCACTCTTGTCCTCCCCCTCATCCCCCCTCCCAACTCCCCCCCAATCTCCGCAGTCCCCAAACATACATTCGAATCCACTGCGCGTATCTACCGCTACCACCTCTTTGCTCGCGCTTGCCTCGCGCACGAAGTCTCTCACCTCCTCCTCGCCCATCACCTCGATGACCAAGCCGAAACGATTCTCATGCGGATCGCGGCCGGCACTGGCTACGCCGGCACCGCAGGCATGAAACCCATCATTAAAATGCCGCATGTGAATAGTGTTCGGGGCGCAGTGGGTGCTATCAATGTGCTAAGGCCTTTCTTGGTAGACGGGTGGAGGGGTAGAGGGGTAGAGGGGCAGGAGGGTGGTATGGGGGTCTGGAAGGAGAGATTGGTAGAGACGTGTGTGGCGAATGGAATTAGATGGTGGGAGGATTCAACGAATCATGTCTGGTCGTATACGAGAAGGAATGCAGTGAGATGGCTATTGCGGGGGGAAGGGGATAGGAGGTTGAAGGAGAAGGTGAAGGGGAGACCTAAGGGGAAGGAGCAGGGTAGGGAGGAAAATGCAATGACTTTGGAGGGGAATGCAGTTGAGGGCGAAATCGAGGAGAAAGAGGGTAATGGTGGAGATAGAGCAGCAGTGAAAGAAAGGAAGAAGTCGGAAGCGGTTGCAAAGAGCATTCAGGATGAGGATAACACCCTAATGGATGATTTAAAATGGCAAGTTTCCCGTACAACAGTTGAGGGTAACTCACGATCACCATCAGAAGCACTATGTCGAGCAGCCCCCTATTCCTCCCGCGTGTCCCCAACGCCCTGTGCTTCCTCCAAGCCAATCCATCGCCTGCCCCACGCCCTCAGCCGCACCTCCCTCGTCTTATTCGCCTGGCGCATGACCCACCGCATTTACTTCGAAGATGACGCCATCGCCACTCAACTGCAGTCCCTCGGCGGTGCCAAACTGGAAGTCTGTACATTCTCCTCTGTTGCACGCCTCACCCTCCCACGATGGTCCTCCGCCTACGTCCCCTCCCGCCTCACCGCTACCACCACTACTACATCTCCCTTCTCCTCCCCACCTACTCGCGATAGACTACGTCTTCCGCCTGGCGGCCCCGGCGAAGTTTCTGCCCTAGCCCGCCTCCTCGGAAAAGTGTGCGAACTGGTGACATCCTCTGACCGCGTCGACACCGGCGTTCTCCGTGAGCTTGCTGTGCCATCCATCTTCTTCCCCGGCGTTGAAGACTTAGCACGAGCCCGAGGGGGCAAGGGGATGCTGGACAAAGCTGCAGAACCGAAGACCTTCACAGCGTGCTCTATTATGTGGACGCCTGAGCGTATCAGCGTGGACAGGGTGACATGGGTGCTGTCGCGGATGCCGGTCAAGAGGAACGCAAGGGCGGTCGAGATGGTATTTTCGCCGCCGGTACCAGCCCCTAGCCCGCCGAATTTGATGGTGGAAGGCACAGGCGAAGCAGGGCCAATGGGTGAGACGACAAAGGCGTTATTGACGTACATGCCAGAAGAATGGAGGTTGTTCGATGGCCGCTTCTTCATGCGGCGCAGACCTGTCGCGATTGTGATTGCTGGTAGCGAGAACCCGCATGCACATCTCCCGCCGCCGTCGGATAATGCGCCCTGGAAGCTTGCATCAAGACCGCCGACAATCCGGGTCAGGCTGCTGCAACTGTCAGAGATGAGCGCACTGAAGTCACGCCTGTGCGGTCAGGATGCATACACGCTCTTCATACCCACGCAGGCAGCGCTGTACCGGCCCGTGCTAGACCCCGAGCAACTTTTCGCCGCCCAGCAAACCCAAGCAGGCGTCCACGCCCACATCTATGACTACGATACCGCAGACCCCGAAGCGGGCCCTCAGCCATATGTCCCCACGAAGGGCTTCCTGCCCGCTGTCCTACTGGCCCCGCACCTGGCAATGCGCTTCCTCTCCTCGGTTCTCAAGAAGGTCCCCGGGTATGCTCGCCCGCAGATTCCGTTGGCAGTGGACGC
Organism: Kalaharituber pfeilii; assembly: GCA_015179045.1. Taxonomy (NCBI): domain Eukaryota; kingdom Fungi; phylum Ascomycota; class Pezizomycetes; order Pezizales; family Pezizaceae; genus Kalaharituber; species Kalaharituber pfeilii. The sequence goes on along the minus strand of WHUZ01000012.1, from coordinate 1,227,177 downwards.
CTCCACGGGTCAGATTCTTGGCTTGCCGAGTCTGGGGCTGTGGAGGGGAGAGACTGTTGGCTGGGATGGCGGGACAAGCACGGACTGGACAAAGTGGAGGGGCACCGGGGGGATTGTGGAATGTATTGTGAGAGGGAGAGGGGAGTTTGTAGGGGAGGATAGGGAAGGGGCGGGGTTAGGGAAGGGATGGAATGTCCGGTGGGTGTGGGTGGGCAAAGTGAAAGGGGGGAAGGTGGTGGTGTAGGTTGGCGCGCGTATGTGTTGTTCTTTGATGAGAGGTTGAGTGTCTTCATTTGTATGTAGACGATAGGTAGACGGGCCGCGGAATGTATTATATAGGTTCTTGTTCAACACGGCAATGTTTAACATTCCAAGATATATCCCAGACTCCCATCCTTATCCCAGATTCGTTCCTGGTGAGATACGTGTAGAAAAAGAAGTGGATGTCATTATAGACTCGTGTCCGTCGACAAAGATATAGCAGTAAATGGTATGGGGAGATCTGCAAGGTCTCTAGGCAATCTCGCAAAAAGGACTCCAAAAACATTATGAAGGGATCGCGCTCCAGTGGGAGTGTAGGGTAAAGCCCCACTCAAGTTAGGTATATTTCAATTTGAGATATTTCAGTTGGTCCTATCCCTAAACTCTAAGGCACTTATGCAAATAGAGATACTATTTCATTTAGCAAATTTGAGACTACACACATGTATCTCTTCACCTCTAGAAAGCAAGAACTCCATACAGTATCGTTTATTGATGCAGTAAATCATGTCCGTATGATCCCCTCTCCTGTTTCCCATCGAGTATTCCAGTGTTCCTCCAATCCAGGAATTCCTGCCTTCGACTGTGGTGCGAAGTATGTACATAGTGGGTACCGCACCGGGGAGTGCGATGCAGAGATGCCACCTACCTTAGAGAACATGCCCAAAAGGTGCGATAAACGTGACAACGGATATTGCGCCGACGATGGGGTTGTGAAGCCGTGGTCAGAGCTTTGCTTGAGGGACGGATTATCTTTAATCCACCACAAGGCTTGGCGTCACTGACCCAATTTGCGGCATTGCGCCACCCGGCACGCTCCACACATCATCCTGCCTGTCGCCTCGCAAATCAACGCGTCTAACAGCACAGTGCAATCATCCCACCCTCCCCCACTAATATAGAACAAACAACCTCGCACCACACAATATGGCCGAAGCAGTGGACACGGCCAACGCGGAAAATAAAGATCTCGGTACAGAAGTTGCGGAGGAGAATCGCATATTCTCCGGAGCATCGTTCTACTTGTCGCATAATGTCCCTTCTCGAAGCTATTTTTGTGACATAATCACGGTGCGTAAAAAGTGCTTTGTTCTGAAAAAAGAGATCTTGCGGAAGTGTTCTGAATGCATATGCTGATTCATAGAGTGCTGTTGACCAGGCCAACGGAGGGAAGATAGTTCAGGTTGATTCACAAGCAGATTTTATAATTGTCGATGATCGCAAACCAGCACTCTATCGTACCACTGTGTATGCCTGGCTTGAAAAAAGATCCTACAGCGTAACTTTGAAACTGACGGGCTCGCTGCAGCTATTCGTACAAATTTATCGAAGCTTGCGTCAGAAATAAGCGCTTAGAGGATATTGGGCAATACTGTGTTGGACCAAAGACAGAAAAGAAGGCGTCAGCGCCAGCGGCGAAGAAGCATAAGGCTGGGTGTGTTCCCCAGTTGTGAGAAATTGGGGAGCAGAATTGCTGATATGGAAATCTCAGGAGAATGCCATTTACAGAGGAAGATGATCAAATTCTACTGAACTGGTTAGCTAGACCGGGAATATCGTTATCCGGTTTTAAGGTATACAAAGAACTATCAGAAAAGGTAGCTATCCAAGTTCCCCCGCCGCCTCGATGGAAGTAGCTAACGTACTGTATTCTGGGATAGTATCCCCATCATTCATTCCATGGTTGGCGGGGTCGGTGGGTCGACAAGCTTAGCCAGACAATGCCCAACGGACCAGAGCCAAAGCGTATCATCAATTTCGAGGGCGAAGGCAGTGGAGAGTCCGAGCAGGAGCCCATGTTCACTCGCGAGGACGACGAAATCCTGCTGGAGTTTAAGGACGAGATTATTGGTGCGGAGAACGAGAAGGCGGTGTACAAACGGATACAGAAGAAGGTGGGCGCCGCATTTTCCAGCTGCTTCTTTGGGAGGGCCAGCCCAATCGGGCGCTGCTGACACGAATATGTAGCATCCGCACCACAGCGACATCCAGTGGCGCCACCGCTTCACAAACGTGGTGCTGCCGATGCTGAACAAACACGAGGTCACCGCACCTCCAGTGGCGGAGGGCGAGGCTGAGGACAGCTCGCCAAGGCCCAGCGAGCAGGGCGCGGTGGACGTGGCTGACCCAGAGATGCCTGAGGTCGCGGCCCAGCCAGCAGCCAGCCGCGAGCAGGAGCAGGAGCAGGAGCAGGAGCCTGCACAAGGCCAGGAGCACGCGCAGTGCCCGCGGACGCCGCACCCCGTGGACACGCAGGCCCACAAGCGGCGAGCATCGGACGACGCCGGATACGCGAAGATGGGCAACACCGCGAGCGCCGCCCAGGGAGCCCTCAAGCCGCGGCGGGCGAGAGAGTCCAAATCCCTACCTGCTGGCCTCAAGCAGGGCCGGCCCCTCCCGTTCGGGGACCCGGGCCGCCCAGCTTCCAGTGGGCAAGCTGAAGAGATCAGGACTCCAACTCATCACGAGATACCGCATTACAAACCACCACGCTCTCCCAAGGGCCACCCCACCAGAGATCTTACCATCTCCCCAAGAATAAGGACCCCGCCAGATGAGTCCCCTGCTCAGCAACACACCCGCGTACAGAAGTGGAGGGCCGAGATATTGAAGCATACAAATGAGGATGAAGCTGTAGACAGCCAGCTGTTAGCGGAAAGCAGAAATAGTGATCAGAGTTCTCCACGTCAAATTTCCAGTGACCCATCACTCCCTGCCTCACCATCCTTAGTTCCCACCAGAGGGGCAAAACATAAACGGAAACGTGTGGCCGAGCCTGAAACAGAAGTCAATATAACTGCTACCAGTCATTTGCCTCAGAAGCGTCCAAAAACGTCACGTGGACTATTGCAACTGGAAGTACAGTCTACACCAGAACCAGAGCCTCACTCTGCCGCTACAAACACACAGTTTCCATCTACACCTCCTCGACATGCAGGACTTATAAGAAAGGTTAAAGGTGCCTCTCCCACACACTCAGATCTTGCCAGTCTCGTACCTGCACCACCGACATCGAGCAGAATTTCATCCGCAATCAAACCGCACAAACCCTCATATCATGACTTGAGTACACAGGCAATCTACGACAACATTCCTGATATAGATGATGAACCATTGCTCAATGAGGAGATTTCGGGGCTAGATAGTGATGTGGAGGAGGAAGTTGACAATGAAAGTGATGAATTTGCGTTCACGAAATCAATGAAACAGAAGGATGAGGATGTGTTTAGGTCCACTATAAAGCCAAGGGATCAGAGCAGAACCGTAAATGCTGAAAAAGCTAAGGGGGCTCTTAACTTTGAGGCCACAGTGGATCTTAACACCGATGAATTCAAGGAAATTGAAGAGGGGGATAGCGATATAGCTGACGAAGAAACGATAAAGAAAGAAGAAGCCAGCCTAGGTATTTATCTAGAAGAGAAATCTAGAGAGTATGGTCTCCAAGAGAGGGATGTCATCGAAGCCATCGAGAGGACGAGTGGAGAAAAGCGCTTGGTGGATATAGTTCTGCAGCATATGAAGAAAGGGCTAGGTAATTGTTTCGGCTTGAGATCTTTTATCTAGCTAACCTATACAATAGGCATTCCGACCCATATCCCTGGCGTGTATTCGGAGGAAGATGATGAGATCCTAAGAGGTAAAGACGGTAGGAAAATAATGGCTGTTGAGAAGAAGCATGGCAACATCGTCGACCGCATCGAATGGCTACGAAAGTACGATGCTGCATAAGATAAGGAAATGTACTTCAAAGACGACCTTCTCCTGCCTTTTTTGTACTCCACAAGTTATCAGATCTGATTGTCTTAATCACGGTTAGAGAAAAGGGGTGTTCGAGGCGCTATCAAATGGTTTTCAGAATTTGAAGGTGTTTGATTTTCGTGAAGTATGCGTTATTGATTTCATCATCTCATCTGTGCAGTATGAATAATATTATTGCGTTGAGACGAGGCTAGAGGAATAACCTCAGGTCTCTTGGGAGTGCAGGGCTTTGGTGTGAGATTACCCTGAGCTGTTCAACTGCTCGAATGTGTATGATACTTTTTGAATGTAGACTATGAGTATGTAGAAGTCTCATAATCTAAGATGTTGACTAATGACGTTACCACCAGTTGGCTCACGCCAAGACCCACTTCCGCTAGCAGAATTAAGCGCTTAGTCATCGTCCAGTTACAGGCCGCTCACTCAGGTGCCTCCAGTACTCTCCAGCACGCACTCAGCATCCACGCCATTCCCATTCACTCATTATATAGCAATCCCTCGTCCGTCACCAGCAGGGCTCAGTATAATCTACCTACAATTCAAACTGAAAATTTAAAGACCAAGTTCCATAAGCTTGAGAAAACGGGCTCACGTCGACGCTACCAAGGGACACCAGCACGCTTCCTCACAGCCTCGAATCCAGCAAGCACTCGACTCGGCTTACTCGACGCGAGCAGCGTCGCAGTCGTCGCCGCTTAACCGCCGCTGGTCTCATCTATTATTTACATACTGACAAATTAACTGTCAAAAATGTCAAGCTACCTTAACAACTCCCTTAAATCCTTTAACAACTCGGTCAAAAACCAGTCCGCTACATTTTTCTCCCAGAAGCGCTCCGTGAACCCGCCGCAGCAATCGGGTAGCAGCAGCACCCCAGCTAGCAATTATGAGTCGTCGCTAAAGCGTAAACGGCCCATCATCACCCCTACGCCGTCGACGCCCAAGATCGTGTACTCGCAGCCAGCGGACAGCGGACAAGTCCGCGACCTTATGTCCCAAGTGCATTATGCCATAACATACCTAAAGGACAAGGAATTCGCACTCACAGCCGATGAGCTTGGGTCATATCTCAGCATCGAGCTTACAGATACACTCCGTCATGTGCTCCGCAACAACGAGCGTATCCACTATGATCCAAAATCAGACACATACGCTTTCAAACCAATCCACGACATTCGCTCCGCGCCCGCTCTGCTCCATTTTCTCCAGAACCAGACTACTGCTCAGGGCCTTTCGGTTAAAGAGCTCAAAGATGGTTGGTCTGGTGCCATAGAGACAATTGGAAGATTGGAAGCGGACAGAGATATCCTAGTCACAAGGACAAAAAAAGACAATCAGCCTAGGATGGTATGGAAGAACGACAAATCATTAGACGTCGATGTGGAAGACGAATTCAAGGCCATCTGGCACCGAATCACAATCCCGGAGCCGGCAGAGCTGCCCCGGTGTCTTCAAGAAGCTGGACTGAAACCCACGAGCGTCGACCCGGCGAGCATAAAGAAGGCGACGACGAGCCATGCTGCGAGAAAGAAACCAAAGAGGCAGAGGGCGGGAAGAATCACAAATATACACATGAGCCATATTATCAAGGATTTTTCGAAACCGCAGTGAGTCTATGCAAGTGTGGGAATTGTGGATCGGATGTTGGGTAAGGTGGCGGGGAATGACCTCCTCCTGAGGCTGAGGAGCGGCGTGGGCTGTGCAACGGAAAAATGATTTTCTTTTAGTGTGCCTGTCTATATCTTTTATTGTTTTGTCCCCTCGAGCTCTTGATAAACACTAGGGAGATAAAGGTTTTGTGGAGATAGGATAAGCGGCGAATAAGGCGTTATTTGATTTGTTAGTGTCACACATTGCATTTGAAGTCAGAAAAAAAAAGAAAAGAAAATTTTCTTTCCGCTGAGGATTTGATTTACATAGTATAAATACCTGCTCCCGCCTCAGTTGGACCACTTTCCATTCAGATGAGACTGATTGTTTCTCTGTCGAGGAAGTGAAAAGAGACGAGAGGGAGAGGGGAATGAAAAAGAGAAAAGCAAAGATCACTTTATCGGTAGTTGATTTTGTTTATATACATACTTCATGGAGTCTGGAGATGTGTATATTGCTTGAATATAATTTATAGAACGTTATCATGGCGATGGTTCTGTTCTCGTGCAGTGGACATCCTGATGTAAAGGGGCTCCCGACGATAGTTGAGTTGCTAGTGCAGCAGCCCTGAGAGTTGATCGGAGTCTATAGGGAGTATAGGAGTATCAGAACATCTATGATAGACACATTCAAACTTTGCTTCATTGGCACAGCATCCATCGTTTCCTAGAGGCAATGAATGAATGGAACGAATAAATAATGTGGTTATAAGGTCTCGTATATAGATGAGAAGCGTAAGCTAAACAGCTTTGTATATAAAATGTATGTGTTTTTAACATCTACCGAGCAGAAGCTCCAGAAACTTTATAGACGTGCAGTCCCACCGCCTCCATCTCCATATCCCAATCCAGGTTTCTATATCCGAATCCAGCTAGCCGAAACCCTGCATGACCTGACCTGCCCCACCGTGCGCATATCCATGTCTTGCACCTCGGATCCTCACAATAGTACTTTCTCGAACTGGTGCTTCTTTAACGACGCCGGAGCAAATATGCATAAGTGAAGTAAGTTACAAAATATGTCGTAATGCGTATTAAGGAAAACATCCGTGACTACTTTGCAGAAGGCGAGCAAGTGAAGCAGCCCATAGCTGGTGGAAAGAGCGTAGGTAAGTTTATATATGAGATTTAATTTTACTGTTTTATCTTTACCATGAGCGTCGTGCGATATGTTGATCTTAGTTGATAGGAAACCACGTGTATGCATTTCAGGATCTGATGTTTCCAGTAATAGAGTGTATATATTAACAATGCAAGCACTAATTGCTAACACCAACTCATCTATGTACGGATTCAAAGCCAGGTTGAAGGTAACCAGGTGACTATGTTCCTGAGGTAATGGTAATGAGACTATATCACTATCGCGTAATAGGAGATTGAGACCATGTCTTTTTGAAATATTGCCTGATTACTCAATCAGAGTGGTCTGATATGGGAGTGGACGAGCTTCCTGGAAACATAACGGGAACGAGATGGCCTCAATCAGAATCCCTTTTTCTTCAGTGTTAATTATCGTGTTTGTTGCCCTTATGCTCCATATAACTGGCTTTACAGTCTCAAAGTGATTTAGGTCTGAATCTACATAAGGTGCCCTTCTCAAATGATTTCTGTCTGCAATGGAATGCAGAAGTACCAGTTCGCCCTATGGGCTCCTGTTAGTTAGGATCAAGGCCTTCATTTCTTACAAATGGAAAGCCGCGTTATTAAGAAACTTGAGGAATGAAAGGGGCTTTTGGTATCCAGGGATGGTCTAGCAGCACAGATATTTTTCCCGAGGCCAACTAGCTCTTTCAAAGCATAGATGCCGATTTAGATACTCAGGGTAACTTTAGTATTGGCCGTGCTTCGGGGCTGCAATATACAGATTTTTTTGCACTGCTATCATCAATAGCTTTTTTTGTTGTTATTGTTTCAGTGCTCGTAGGCACCCTGCTGTAATATGATAAAAGATGCTTAACGTGTGTGCTAAGCTATGTACAAACTTCTATCTCTTGGAGAAATTCTACCTGTAGACCGACCCATAATCCCCATAATCCATCCGCCGTTGACCCTGATCTCCTACAGTTAAGCAATACCCTTAAACGCCTTGTCAGACAGCACTAATAGGCTTTTCCAAAGAGTGGCATTTTAGGTTACTTAGTCGCGGATAGCCAACCGGCTACGGGCTTGTCCGTGCCATATCTATATCATACCATAGTTCTAACAAAAAGAAGTTGCGAAGAGAGGATGCATAACGACCAATCTGATTCGCAACGACAGTTGCTTCATTTAGCAATTAGGGAGGAAGTCAGGTTAATAGACTAGCAGGTACCACTATAATCGACGATACACTTTATATAGAGAACAGTAGTACATGGTCCTTCTGTATTGTGAATGCTTATCGCCTCGCATCCAATCATAAAACTTTGACAGGTTGACAGGATACAATTCTCCTTGTTAGTCTCCTGAAGAGGTAGTCTCCTAACCAGGTTGAGAAGCTATTGTTGACTTGGTAGGGTTCCCCTAATGATTACATATTCCTCGCTTGTACCGTCTGGGAACCAGGGACTAACATAGCATATGCTAACATACCACATCTGGTCTCAAATACCGTAAAATTCCGCGAACTAGACTAGGACTTACACGAATACGAACCCGCGGCAGGTGGACTTTTGGTTCCGAGGATCTTATACTCGAAGCTGGTCTCATTCATGAGTTGTTGACTTATGAGGGTAGTTCTGGAGGGTGGAGAGTTCTATATTTCGCTATATTGGTATGGAGGCATAAATTTCTAGTTACAAGTCTATAATATATCGTCCAGTTGTAAGGGTTCCGCATTCTCAACCCAAGATCTGGTCAAAGCAGGTGTAGAAACTGAAGCAAGAACGGAGGTGAAAACGGATGTTTTATTGTCTCAAGTTAGCATCTTATATCAAGTATGGTCCTATCAGCGGGAGATTGTCTTATCGGCAGGTGCTTTGCATAGTTGTGCGTGATTTGCCGTATTCTAGGATCTTATTCATTTGGTCCAATTCGTGGAATTTTCTTTACAACTTGCTATGTACATACAGAACATCAATTCGTATGCATTTCAACGTCTCTAATATCAAAGAAACGAGTACAAATGACAAACTTCAATTTGCCCCTGAAAGACACTCTATGGATATGGGCACATTTTGTTTCTATCTCATTTTAAACTTGCTGCAAACATTGAGTTACCGGTATATACGTACAAAGATACATCACATTTCAATCCTTGCGCCCATGTATTCGTTTGCTTCTCTTGTCCTCCTCCTGATGTTCCTTGAGCGTTTTCTAGACCCATGATAGAGGCGGAGGCTCATCCCAAACCGTCCATCAGTCAGACATTTAGCTAATACAAACAGCGCCCCCATCCCCCCCCGGCGCGTCCAAACGTCAATGATCATCATACCATACCCCTGTCAGAAAACTCCCGACTCGAACTCCAGCTAACAAAGGACATGAAAACACTGCACGAATCAACACAACAATACATACAAGACAAAAATAATGAACTGAAAGGAAAGAGAAAAAGAGAAAAACAAAAAAAAAAAGAAAGGAAAAAAAATAAATATAAATACAGTAGCTCTAGGAAGCTTTAAGTTATGCCCCCCCATCCTCTCCTCTCTTAGACAAGGGGGATGAGTTTTTTTTTTTTGTTGTTGTTGTTTCTTTTCCCGTCTTTTCCTTCTAAATAGTTCCTTTTATGAAAAGCATGCGGGAAAAGTAGAGGGAAGGAAAAATATATACGTCTAGTTTCATTACCATCGAGAAAGAGACAAGCTTAAGAAATAAGGAAATGAGAAATATTTTGTCTTTGGCAGAAGAGAAAGGGCTGGGGGGAAGTGCGATCAGTATGTCAGTCTATACTATCTTTCTGTGAGGAGTACGGTATCAAGCAAATCTTAAATGCAGAGAAAGCAAAACGCAGCAATTGAGAGAAATGCCAAATGGAATACCAAAAGGAAAAGAAACTGCAATCTAGTCCACTCTCTACTCTATATCCTCCATGTTTCACCATGTTTCCTAGTTTAATGTCAGTTAGTCAATACAGAACCATATGCATGAGATAACCTATCCTACTCACTGTAACATATTGATAGCCCTCCTTCTTCTTCCTCCAAAACTCCCTCGCTTCCTCTCTACTCAACCTCCCCTTTGACATAGCGACCTCCACTAGGGCCTCCTCGACTCCCTCTCCCATCCCCTTACTACTGCCACACACAAATACCCTTCCATCCAGCGAATTTATAATAAACCATACCAGGTCCGCCTGCGCCTTGACTTCCTCTTGCACGTACCTACCAGTGCCGACGCGTGACTCGACTACTCTGCGGATCTTGGTCTCGTGAACGCCCCACTCGCCGGAGTAGAGCTCATCAAGAAGGGAGTCGCGGATGCCTTGGAGAACCCTAAAGTCGACATACAAACCCTCGTATTAGCACATCGCCATACAACCTTCATAATGAAGGTAACATTTGGTCGAATAATTCACTCACCAAACCTTATTCGCACAATTAGCATTCTGCAGCCTCCTCTGCACAAACCCCCTAAATGGTGCAATCCCCACGCCCGCCCCAATCAGCAGCATCGGCCCATCGGCAACAAACTCCTTCGCCAGCGGGTTCGCCATCAGTCCTCTAAACATCGGGATCCTAATGTCCAGCGGCTCCTTTTCCCCGTTCTCATGATGCTCGATCCACTTCCTCGCTACGCGATGCAAGAATCCGGAGCCAACTCCTTGCCTGCGCACGCCTTTCCCTCGCCAACTTTCGTCGTCGTCGTGCAAACTAACGGCGATCTCGATGATGCGGCGGCTGTTGCCGTGATAGGAGACTGAGGAATGCGGGTCGCTGGAGAGCGAGTAGAATCGCGGCATTAGCGTCGGGAGAACACTGAGGAGGTGGTCAAACGGTGGTTTCGAGGACGGGAACGCATGGAGAAGTTGTAAGAGGGAAATATGTGGACCAGTGCGAAGCCTATAGTAAAACGAAATAAAAAAAAAAAGATCAGTATGTAAACCGGTAAGCCGATAATTCGAATGACTTTCAGTAATTCGCCATCACACAGCACTAATGTGCGACTGCCCAATAGAGTAGTGGACAGGTGTGTTGAAACGAGATAATGCAGTGTAATAAGATCATCTGATAAGAACCCACCCCACGAAAATGTTTACACTCCGACGGAATCCTTGGAAGAGAAACTTACTCGCAGAACGCTGCTTGGCCTTGCCTTGAGCACAGATAAAGCAGAATTGTCTTCTCATTTTCATCCTGCGCATACTCTGCAAGGACTCGGAGAATTTGCTTGGTCGGCGCGTAGCTCTGGACGTCTACCGTCCACGTTAAGAGCTCGCGACGAGTCGTTGTGAGCTCTCGCGCTTCTTCCTCGCCCCACATTGTGGGCCACCTTCCACCGTCCGTTCGCAAAAGTATGGGAATATCTCTATCCACGTAAGGAATTTCTAGTCGGTCGAAAATTTCCTCAATTGTCCTTTTATAGTTGGGCGCCACCACACCGATCGCTCCGCCCACGCGGAAATCAACCCCAGCGACTTCCTCGGGGTAGTCAGTGACATCAATGTCGAAGTGCACTGTTGCCTTCTCCGCTCCTTGCTTGGTCAGCTGTCGTGCGGTATGGACTTTGGCGGAGAAAACATCGTATGGCGGATGCGGCTTGACGAATTTCGGTGGGTGAACTGCGCAAGTGGAATTGTAAACCTCGTCAGTGGTGAGTGGGTGTATTGTCCTGTTGAGAGGTGGTAAATCTAGTACTCCAGATAACTTGCTTCGCGATCGCAGAGGTGACAATTTCAGTCGTAAACTCTTAAACGCTGCGTTGTCTGGAGTGGCAATTGGTGGTGTAGGAGACGAGGTTCCCGGTGTTGCTGTTCCATTGAGTTCTGCAGAGGTTAGCATACAACAACCTCCACCGCAGCATTCGCCAGTCACAATGTTTGTCGCCGATGAATCGCTCAAAATGTCATGTTCCTTCAGTGCCGATCCCACCGAGACCAAGTGTGTCGACGCCCGCCTTCTGCGTTTTCCCATCTGTGTAAAATCAATTCCCAAGATTGGCGGGGCCGTATTCAAACTGCTCATCTTTTTCACCAGCTGATCTACCTCCTTTGCTGTCACCCCCATTCCATTGGCTGCCGGTGCGTCCACATGCGCCAACGGCAGGTCCGCTGGTTCCTCCGGGATGGAATCCTCCATTGTGATGCTAGTTGCGAGTATTTCCTGGCCCTGGCTTTGAATTGAGCTTTGGTTCTGGCTGTGCTGTTGCTGAACCATCGGCTTCTTCTGTGGCTGTAGCGAGTGAACTGGCGACGGCGGGTGGCTTGCGGAGTGGTGATGGTAGAGATTGTGGGGAGAATGGGGGGAAAGAACGTCGGCTAGGGGGGGCGCTGCGCGGGACGCCGTGTTAGCACATTCTTGGGGCAGAACTGGCACATTCTGGCCTAGGGCTGTTGGGGGCAACAGTTGGCGTGGGGCGGTGGGGGAGCGCAAAGCGGGTGTCGCACTGTGCAGGCCCAGCGCTGGCAGCCGCAGCGTTCTCCGTTCCGACGGGAGCTCCCGTGGCAAAGCAGCGCCTGCCAGCCTGCGCTCGCCGCACAAGAGGCAAGAGGAACGAGGCAAGAGACTGAAGGCATCGAACTCACCCATTTTCACTCTGTTCAACAACTGTCTTGGTGCGCAGGCAGGCGGTGGCAGCAGCAGTGTGAAAGGGTAACCGACAGCGCCTGACGAACGTTTGGCGACGTGCTAAACCGCTTACTCGGAAAACTCGAATATGTGTGAGGGTTGCTATTGCACTGAGTAGCCGGGAGCACAATACCAGAGATCGAGAACCTGGCAGCTTATATATTTTTATATAAACAAGAATGGGGTGGCGAAAAAAATAAAAAGAAAAGGAAAAAAAGGAAAAAAGGAAAAGAGCGAACCACGAGGCGGGGAAAAGTAGTGCTCTCGTACCCAGAAAAGTATGTAGCTGATGCTAGCTGGCACGCCGATATTTCATGTGTGCGGGAAATCAAGGGAAGTTGGCCACAATTGACTAGCAAAGATTTACTCACCCGAAGTGACTTCCGAGGCCCTCTGTAGCTTCTCGGCCCAATCGCTCGATCTGTGCTCTAGAAGTTATGATCGATTGCTTTTTTGGCAGGAAGTTTGAGAGTGTTTTGAACAGAAAAGATGCTCAAGATGGACGGGCTAAAGAACAGCTGGGCTGGATAAGTGCAGTCGTCAATGTTACTCAACCATTATGGAAACGCATGCGCACTACGTTGGGTCCAAGTTTTTCTCAATTCCTTTTTGTCTTCATAATCGGACTGCGCGCAACCAGGCTAAAGCCTCAACTCCAGAATAGTGGAGGGTGGGTTGGGGGTGGCAGGGCTGTGATTTAGGTACGTACTTGGCCGAAGCGCGGGAATGTCCCAATGGAGCCTGCTAGCCAGGCAGGCATGGTGTTTCGTCGATCCCCAAACTCGGGCACAGTCCAGCCATGAGAATATATCTTGCTGGTGGTTTACTACCCACTGCCATGGCCATGGCGCACGAGCAAGCCAAAGGGGAGCATCACAGAGCAGCGACAGGTTCATTTATACTTGTTTGCCCGGTGGCTCGTTGGAAATTCTAGTCTACAGAAATCCAACTACCCACAGCTTCTATATATATCAGATGATGTAAGTGCCCATCCAGAATCCTAAGATCCACATTTAGGCAGCTGAGAATGCCTTCTGACGCCCGCTTTTTTCCCCAAAGCAGATAACTCTAATGTTCCAGTGTACAGTACAGTAGAGACATCTCCTAAACTAAACTGGTGCCGTCCATGGGAGCAATTGCAAGCTGTGCAAGCTGACCAATGCTGTCCTCTGCACGTAAGGATGCTGAAGAGGCTTGAATGTAATGGAAAAAGTGACAAAGATTGAATAACCATGCATCTGATCAGGTACTCATGCATGTGTTCACCATAGCCATGCTTCGTTCCAGCAGAAAGTGGGGTGTGGCTGTTTCACAACTTGCTTATTACTGTAGTTAGGAAGGGTAACACTCATATTGACAATGGACCGATAAAGCACAATTGTCTGGAGAAATAGAAGAGTGAATTCCGCGGAGCGCGGATTGTACTGCCACATATATCCCTTCATGATGATGAGTGGTTGACTCCCTGGATTTACGAATTTTTTTTTTGTCTCTCAAGGTCTGTGTCAAGGGTCTGAAGTAATGAAGGGGAGATCGATGCATGTTACTCTGTATATTATTTTCACCGCCATTAATTCAATGTTTTTCATATAGAATTCAGACAGGCAACTCGTGATGCTAGATGCTCATGGTAATGATTCTGATGATGCAGATGTGGGGCGCCTGGATAGGTACTCGGTTAATAGTCATCTCAGCTGCAGAAGGCATTCCGACCCGACCCATAGTGCCTTGGCTATGCCAAAGTAGGATGTTAGAAAGGACAATTAATATCAGCTTCAGGAAAAAATGATGTGTATATGTACTGTATTCTCAGAAGAATTGTAGTCTACCATTGTAAGCAATTGTCATTAGCTAGATCCCTAAGATTCTATAAACATATAAATCTCGTATATATAGTTGCTTTTCCACTCAAATGGGAGTCTCGGCACGAGAGCAGCGGGGTCGTAGAAGTTTCCCCAGTATCTACATCAGTTGTTGCCATATATAGGCAATGGTAAAATGGATTTCTAGGTACTCAGCGAGCCTCCTGGCCACATGGCTGTGACAGGTCACAATGATCCATAGCTACAGTCCCTTGTCTGCATAGTGAGAGTCAATTACAAGGGTCTTGGTTCAACGGTATTAATAATTACATGAATGCATGCACCGATACACAGCTTGATGTTCCTGAAGAACCTATGAACTGAGCGCTTACAAATCTGAGAACCGATACATAGATGCATAAGATGTTCCGACCCCATGTATGAGATTGCAAATTATCTACTGAACTCATCAGTGTGTAGACCCATGATAATGTTTTGAAACTGGTAGGAATTATAATTCCCATCCATGCTCCGTCACCCAATTATTATGAGATATTATGACAACTGATCAGGTCAACATAGTGCACTCCAATGTGAGAATAAGAACAATGTGTTGGATATAGTTTAAAGACAAGGGCAAAGAGCCTTAGATCCGAAAGACTTATTGCTAGTGTGGCCCACACAAGCCAGGTGGTACCAGTCTCGAACCAGGTGGTATCAGTCTCGAACCAGGTGGTGCCAGTCTCGAACCAGGTGGTACCTTCACCCTCAGTTCTCATGTTCGATTATGCTTAAACCACGCATGGCAGGTTAGCTTCATCTCCAAATATGCAAACATACCAAAAGTTCCTACTGCATGTTCTCAATCCAGCATAATACCTAAGTTATTGTATCTAAGTACATGCCTAGTTTATTCCAGATATTATGTTGAATGCAAAAGTCCGCCACCGTTATTAGCAGGAAATTTTAAAATCGACAACAAAAGTCTAGGCATGCGTCAGTAGTAGGTTCATAAGCGAGAGAAACCCTATCATATCATAACCGGGCAAGGGTTTTTAGCTCGGTCTTAACGTATCAGATTTCTTGATAAAGTTGGCAGTTGTCACTGAGGTAGTCCCCGTACGGCTAAAGACTGAAAAAAATACATAGTCTGGGCACGAGAACATAGTCCCGGCACCAGGGGCCTGTGCTCCTTTACGTTGTTTAAATTAGCAAATCGAATCTACTCAATCCATACATCTATGTAGATGTAGCCGTTCCCTTTAATATCCGCATGCACAATGGTTTCGCTTGCTGCAAGCATAGCCTCGATCTGTGATTGGGAGGCTGGGAGGCTGGCTTCAGGTGGTGCTAGTAGTCTGGTTGGCACGACGGACTGGTGCTAATAATACTGTGGAGAGTGGAGGGTGATCGGATCAGATAAAAATACAAACAGTCCCGATCCATGTTTGCATTACCATGTAAGGCTAAGGTTATCAGAATTTTGATTCTGATTTACAGTGGACTTCAATAAGGGGGAGTAATACTTATACTTGAGTGAGGCTGGCGGAGCAATGACCGGTGAGGGATAGAATTGAAACATCCTGATAGTGGATGATTGATGATGATGTTGTCACCTACACGTATCCTTGCAATTGTGAGGAAGGCTTCTTCATTTCCCGTTTTCCTGAACATTGTGTTTATCAAACAAAAATACAAGTCTAATATTATGGCCTCATGACTAGTCTTATGCAGGAATATCTAAGTTGCAAGATACACTAAGTTAAGTTTCTTACTTGATGCCTGAGCAGTTAGAAATCGGAAAGCACATCACATGTTCGACCCAAAGTGGGGCTATCGCTCAGGGAGGCGAAATCTTATCAGATCCGCGTTCGCTCTGTCCCGATAATTACCACAACTCTGCAAAACATAACAAGCTGCCGGACGCATGAGCAACCCGGTGCTATCTCCTGCCGGATATGCATTTTCTGTAGATTGTTCCCTTCTGAATTCAAATGTTAGACTTCATTTGTGTGAATTCATATAATAATTTTTCAGGAACACGCGCAAGCTAGAATTTTAGACTTTGCTTTCCGAAGACTGAGGGTAATAGGACTCGGAGATCAAGGCGTAAGGGTGCCGGCACCATTGGTGCGTAACAGGTATATGCGATGCCGCAATTGACAAGCGTAAACCATTCAAAGCTTTTTGGTATTCTTCCCGGCTAATGGTATCATTTCTATAACTCCTTTCTCCCACCCGCTAAGCACATCGTCGTCCTCGCTCCCCTCTGCAACCGTTATAGAATGCTAACCTTGGTATATACTGCATATGCATGTCTATCAAGTAACTTGAATTCAGGGTAAAGGGGAAAGCGGCCATCGAACCGTGAAACGCCGGCCGTCCGGGGACAGCGGTGAGATACGGTCTGCATGTATGTGTGTGTAAAACTCTATAAAGGGGTCATTGGCGGTTACATTGCGGGGATGAGACTAGTTGTATCGCCAACCTCATACTACTGAGTCGCAGCCATTGGATTCACGACTGAAAACCTTAAGCTCTTCCAGATGCTTCAGTCTCTCTATTGCATACCCCGAAGCATATTAGAATTAGTCAAGTATCCAGATGTAGACAGCCATCGATTGGGCATAGGTGATTCTCTACCAGCTGGGCTAAGGTTCGTCCGTTGCAGGTCTATGGCCAGGATGGAAAGAAGTTCTTAAACCTTTGGGACTTTTTCATTACTCGTTGCGACTGTTTCTTCTTTTTACTGTATTAGCTGGGAATATGATAAAGGTCGGAATACCACAGAAGCGACGTTTCGCGCGAGACCTACCATTCGTATTTGCTTGAAACATTGCACCAAGAATTACAGAGTGGTAGCTCCTGGTTCATGTGGAAGCTTGAGGGAGCAACTGGCGTAAGACTTGGCTTCAACAGCAGGGTACGAAAGGAGGTACAATATGATCGTTATGATTGTGATGAAGCAGGATCCAGGGTAATATGTGTTCTCGTGCGGTGAGAAATCTTGGAACCTAGTCTCTGTTATAACGTCAGCCCACTTGACCGTCAGGTATCATAGCTCTTGGGGCCATGCATAGGCGCAGGGATCCATAGTGCATCTCGACGCATTCTCCATCTTGGCACTGCCGTAGTTCGAGCCAACCTACTAGTACAGACGTCTGTCGCTTTCGAATTGCATGGGCACGGGAGAGGAAGTGAGGAAAATCATCAACCGCCAGTAGAATTGTATCGATCTCAGGGTAATCCCTTCCTTGATGAGAATTACCATAATACTCATAACCTACTCTAATACAATTCCGTTATTGAATTCACCCCGCTCTCCTACTATTCAGCCATCTTTCTCACTATTTAGCTATCCCTTAAGCGGCAGAAATTGTCTGCCGGATAGTTGAACTGGGGCAGGGTTACGACACGAGGTCACTTTGATAATCTCCTAGCTCAGTATCCGAGCCACTCAGAGCAGCGTAGCGCAGTGTAGCTCAGCGTCGCTCAGCCGCAGTCGCTCGCAGTAAAATCTGCCTGTTTTATCTTCATAGTCGAGAACTCAGATCAATCAAAAAATCAAAACAAACAGTACCCCTAACCTGTCGATGAGGCTACCCTTAACCCTGTGGTTGTCGTCACTCATTGGGGCTCTAAGCAAGTCAGGGCGATCCCTTTTTAGTGCCCAGCAAGTATTGCCGCTTAAACGGATAGCTGTCCTCACCAACCTCCACAATCTACCACCTCAAGCTCTCTCACACTCATAGCCAGAAGAACTACGGACCGTGCCAGCCGCATTATCATTTTTTTTTTCTTTTTCCTTTCACGTGACCCCGCGTGCAGCTGTTCGCCAAGGCAGGGCAGCCGCATTATCATAACCCTCTATCCCGTTCACGTTCCCGCCACCACCTCATCCTCTGCATTCATATGCATAGCTCAGAGCTTCACCGGTACTTCATCCTCCAACGGCTCCACGCTCCTCATCTGCGTAGCCACTCTCTCCACCTTCTCCCACACCCTGACCAAGTTCCTTCCCACCACCTTCTCCACGTCGTTGTCAGATACATTGCGCCTCAGTAGCTCTTCGATGAGTTTGGGATATTTCGAGACGTCTTCGAGGCCTGCGGGGACGGATTCAATGCCTACAATTCACATCCTTTAGTACTTCTCTTCCTAATTCCAGTAACCTGCCCTGGGACTTATCCCTTATAAGAGGAAAGATATGGGGAAAGTTAGGGACACCGCAAAAGCCACTCACCGTCAAAGTCACTCCCCAACCCAACATAATCCCACCCAATTAACTTCCCAATATGCTCAATATGATCTGCCACCATCTCAAGTGTAGCATCCTCTGGCTTCTTCCCCGGCCCACAACTCACAAACCGGGGATAGAAATTGACCATCACGATCCCCTTATTCAACTTAACCAGCTTCAGTACATCGTCTGGGACGTTCCGTGGGTGGGGGCAAATTGCATACCTACAATTTCAAATCAGTATCGGTTCTGTTACCCTCAACTTTAGCTCTGTGGGGTGTTGGTGATAATTACGCAGACGAATGACTGAAAATCACTGGAGCTCTTGAACCCTTCTCACTCAACACATCCCTCATTACACCCGTGCTCACATGGCTCAAATCGACCATCATGCCTATGCGATTCATTTCCTTCACGATCTTCCACCCATCGGGACTAAGGCCACCCCACCTCGGCTTTGCCGCTGTCGCCGAGTCCGCGTACTTATTGTTGCAGCCGTGTGTTAGGGTGACATACCTCACACCCAATTGATAATACAATCGCAATAATGCTGGAGAGTTCCCAATCTGATGTAACCCTTCTGCACCAATCATGGATAATATCTTCGGTTGGTCCTCGTCATCATCGTAGAATCGTTCCCAATGCCACTCCCATCTAATCTGTATATCGCTCGATGTCTGCAACACCAAGTCATTCGAGTATTGATCCACAAGGCGCTTCACAAGATCGATCTGCTGGAATGTCTGGTGGACCGCCTTTGAGTACAGATCGTCACTGAATTCAACACCGTCGATGCCAGTATCGGTTGATGGACATGGCACGAAGACGCTCCAGAAGTTACCACCTACTCTGCCTTGTCGCAGTCGTTTGAGGTCCACGTGGCCGGGAAGGCCTTCTTCTCCGGAGAAAGTGAAGTTGGGCTTGTAGATATGATTGCCATAGACCATACGGATCATGAAGGGGAGATCGTTATGACCATCTATGTGTCACCATCACCATCCCCGTTAGCCTAACTTTCAAGTTCAATTTCCCTGTCACTACCAAACTCTAGAGCTTTCGGAACTCACCAATTAGGGGCACCTTCCGTAAGATTCTTTCAGCCCTTTCCTCAAGCGACATTTCCCTCACGGACCCTTGTACTCCCCTCTCAAACTGCCTATTATACATATAATAATTGTCGTAGAGCCCGCACGCAGTGTACATGACCATAAAGACTTGAAACACTCCCAGCACGATGATCCCCCCCGATTTCAGTACTTTCCATACTCGTCGCCGTTGGAGCGGCGGTTGGCGTGTTATATTCACCGCGTTACCCAATTTGTCGTCCATGGCAAGTAGATAGATGCGATGGTGCTATAGCCTGCAAAGATTGGTAGAATCGTGAAGTTGAAGTACAGCTATCTGAGAGTTCCCGCTTGAATCAATTAGTCCATTTAGCTACCCTGGCTCTCTACCCCATCGGAGCAAGGAATCTCGTTATGTGTCTACAAATCAAGCGCTGGGCAGGAAGGGCTCGCTGGAGGTAAAGTACCGTCAGAGTCACATCTCGGAAGAGGAAATTGCATTTGTAGCTGCAAGGTTGCTGATCTTAGGTTTGCTGCAAGGAGCGGTAACTGTTGTCCTTCATTCAGGTATGAGACTATCATTCAGGTATGGACAACATTCCAATGATTTGTACTCGAGTACGCTAACAATTTCATGTCTTCTATCACGCAGATGCTGCATATGCAATAAATGTTAATTACGCCTGTCAGTGGTCTAGCGGAGACTGACTTAGGATATCAAGTTTGTGTGACGAAGCCGAACAATTCACTTAAACAGCTTCGTCAATTTTGACATATCAGACTTTCATTACTCCATCCCAGGACAGTCCATACAAGATACGTATATACATGAACAGGAACAATGCAGAAAACAGGTGTCAATTACAAGTACTGATACTAGACGCCTGCTCTCAATAACCTTCCACTGCCATTAGATATTAAGTAGCTTGTTTCCCTTCTATATATAAAAGTCCAATATCCCAATACATATCCAGCATAGCATCAAACCCAGCTTCTAATGTTTCTTAGAGTTGCACCACTCTGGGGTGCACCATTCGCTAATTATTGTTGCTACGCGGAAAGGCATAGCAATGAGGGATTATGTATTGCAGTTTATTAGTACACCTTCAAGCTCAGATACATCCATTTGTAGACTTATCGCATAATCTGGAGGTGCAGGTTTCGTTTACCCTCTCATTTTGAACAATGGCACGAACATGGCAATGAGAGTTCCTAACTGAACATTGGCGAATTGCTCGCCGATACATCGATGGCGACCATCTCCGAATGGAAGATAAGGAGATGAGGTGACCTTGCTGACCAAACCACAACCAAAATCAAGCTTCTCTTCCTATTCTTCCTGATCTTTCTCTGTGGCTCGTCATTAGCTGTAGGGCTTAGAAATACTTTGGATTTACAGTGGGAGACACTAGGAGCGGCCATCAAATAATGAGTATCAAGAATAACCCAATGAGTGTTTGGAGCCTGCATTGGAGACTTGACCTTGCACATGGAGGCCAGTGGTGGGTGCAAGCGCAGAATTTCCTTAATGATATAGTTGTAGCGCTTGAGTTCACGAGGCTTTCATAACCATAGTCTGCAAGTTTCGAACGCCCCTCACTGGGGAAGCGGGAGGGCGGCAGTGAAGGGGCAGGGGAATATTATGATTTTTTTTTGCAAGGAAGTGGAGATTATCAATTGTCTATATGTATGCTTACGGTATAGGTATAAAATATGTACGTTTACATTTGCATGTTGCCTGTTTAGAAATAGAAATGGGGGAAATTTGAAACTGTAGGCGTGGGTTCGAAATGTATGTATTATATACAAAGTACATCATGTACTTGGTGTAAATTTTCCTCAATTTTTCTCTAGTCCACGTCTTGACTGCTGATCCATGTTTTTAGCGGCTTGGTAAGGTATCCATATATTGTAACGTTTTTGTTTGATTTTCTGGGGCACGACTCAAGAATTGTGCCAACCGTACAGCACCCTGGGTCTTTGTACTGTCAAGCTGTTTCTCATTTCAGGCTTCACTCACCTATACCACCTGCATTCTCTCAAATTTAAAACGGGGCTTGCTTGCTCTGTAAACGACAGACTTCAAAGTTATGGCAACATAATTTCCACCAAAAAGCAAGCTTATAATGCTCGCTGAATCCAACCTTGCTAGAGCGCAACAGGAAATCGACCTTGTACCGGAAAACCTTCCAAATGTTGTGATAAACTTACGAGCATCAGACAGGGGAAAGCAGCTTGGTAGTAAGCTACATATCCCAGGGAATACAACTATGCAGCAACCGGGCTTGATCGCTAATAAGTTACTTGGGACTGTATGTTTCCGCCCTTTGCCCAATAGTCTTGCACGTGACATTCTTTGTTTCTAAGCTCTAAATTTGTATCTTAACAGTTTTATTGTTCAGGATGAGGATAAGTGCCATACACTTTCTCCTTCTGTCAGATCCGACCAAAGCGACTTTCCTGTCATTGACATAATGACCAACCTATGGACTTCCATATTCAAACCAGGGCACAAATCTACCGAAGATGTTCTTACTCTTTTACATACACCTCAAGCAGTGTTCAGGGTTCTGACAGTCTCGTGCTGTTCTGCATCCATCCCCAGCCATGGAGCAGCTATCCTTAATTACAATAAAATTTTCACCAGCATCATGTTCACAAATAAGTGGAGATGGTACAGCAAGAATATGGGATTGTGATACAGAGACACCAATGCATACACTCAAGGGCCATAGTAGCTGGGTTCTCTGTGTAGCTTGGTTTCCTGATGCTAAACTCATTGCAACTGGGTGCATGGACAATCTGTACAACTATGGGACCCTAAAACGGGGAAGGCTATCGGTGAAGCTATGAAGGGTCATACAAAGTGGATAACAGAATTAGCTTGGAGCCCTGCACCTTCAAAGTGCACCCATTGGTTTGCTTCATGCTCAAAAGATTACACTATCAGAGCTTGGGATGTAAATATAGTGATGACAATTTCGTCACATACCGCAGCGGTGACCTGTATCAAGTGGGGAGGCACAGGGTATATAATTCGACTTCCCAAAACAAAACGGTTAAAGTTTGGGATGCGGTGTCAACGAACACTAGATACCCTCAATTTTTAAGGCCCGAAGGTTAAGAAACCTGGTATTTAAAACTTCTAAAATTACGTCCGTTTAGGGCAAGCTGATACATACACTGAATTCTCATGCACATTTGGTAAATCATGTTACTCTGTCAACCGATTTCGTTTTCCGGTCGGGCTGTTACGATAACGCCCAATGTTTCAGCAAGCCAGGAGGAGCAAAAGGCCAAGGCATTATCACGATTTGAGAGAGCAGCAACAATTGAAGCTGTAATTACTGAGCGTTTAGTAACTGCATTAGATGATTTTACGATGTTTCTTTTGAAGCCACTCAATAAAACCAATTGCGCGATTGTCGGAGTATCAGAAACAAGGGAACCATGTTTCATTTTCACCTGACGGACGGATCATAGCTTCTGCAAGCTTTGACAACAGTATAACATTGTGGAATGCAAGGGATGGGAAATTCCTGTTTACCTTGCGGGGACATGTTTCGCCTGTGTATCAATGTTCATTTCCCGCAGATTCAAAATTACTTGTCAGCAGTCTCAAGGACGCGACGTTGAATATCTGGGATGTTAGAACAGAGAAGCTCCATACAGGTTTGCCTGGCAACCAGGATGAAGTTCGGCCTCACACTTTTCTTGCATCCATATCGATGCGTTGTGACTAATACTCCCTCCATTAGGTTTGGAAGCATTGATTCAAAATAGGCAGATAGATCTTCACTTTAGCTGTATTCAATAAAATATGTATCTGCTTTTGTCATTACACGCTAAATAAGTTCCATGGAAACCACAGGCCCCACTCCATCCCAGTCTGAAAACCCACGTTCATTCCTTGTGAAGTTCATCAATGCCGTTCCCGCTGTATTAAACTAGTCAGTATTCGATGGATATGTATTGACTGAATGTACTTACAGCTCGTGGTCTAGCCCTAATAATGTTGTCACATCGAAGCAGCATTTCAGCAGCTTCAGATGCCGATGACACTACAGCCCGTTTAAGTTTGTAGCTTTCGATCTGCGAGAGCGTAAGATACTTGAAAGGTTTTCTTTCAGCGGCTTACTCACCACACCCAACTCTCGCATGTCTGCAATGGCACCACCGGGAGCGTACAAGTCCAACCCAGATGTCGACATACCGCCATACATTGCGCTTCTCAGTTTCGCAACCAACTCGCTTGAATCGAAGCCTGCGTTGTCTGCTAGTATAGTAGGGAGTTGCCGTAGAGCTCTCGCGAATGCTTCTACGGCTATAGCTTTCTTGCCAGATGTGTTCTGAGCCGCGTTATCGACGGCCTTCGACATTAGCATCTCGGAACATCCACCCCCCAATACAGTTTTGGTCTCTACAACTGTCTGAGAAAGGACTGCAAGAGCGTCATGCAGAGATCTCTCAGCTTCGTCAAGCAGTTGTTCAGTAGCACCTCTGAGGACAATTGTGCATGCCTCCCCAGCTGCAACGCCTGAGAATTTGACCAGTGTGTCTTCGCCAATTATAATTTCTTCAATGAGATCACAGTGACCAAGTTTCACTTGCTCTGGATGATCAAAAGTGGATGTTATCTCTCCCCCAGTAACCAAGGCGAGGCGTTCGATACCATCGAAATCCGCGTGTTCAATGGAGATAATGCCAGCATCCGAAAAAAGTTGTTCCGGCCAATTGTAGATAAGCTGTCGATTCACAAAACAGTTGATACCATGCGCTTTGATTTTCTCTACTTTAGCTTTCATCTTCTCTCGTTCGGCTTTTTCCAGCTCGGCTAGTTTGCCAGTAGAGTCGACTCGAACTCGTGCGCCGAAGATTTTGACTTTGTCGGTGTCCATCGCTGCAGAGTTTTAGGGAACGGCTCACAATACAGAATTACCAAAATATACTTACCGGTATTTGCGACAAGAATTTTGGCATTCTCCAATCTTTTCGGCTGATTTACTCCAATCCTTTTATCGAGAATGAAGCCTGTACTAATTCAGCATCAAGTACACTTTTGTATAAATCTGGAATATGTACCCTCATCCAAATAGGAATCCACTAGCTTCCCACCGGCCTTTTTGATAATTTGAATATTGTTTAGGTTTGTGCTGCCTTTCAACCGGAGTACAGCATCCACTGCCAGAGTTGCGAAGTGCTCTTTGTCTTGACTTAGCACTTTCGAGCTTAGGGTGGTTCTGGCGATGCTAAGCAGATCTTCCCTAAATGCCTTAGGATCTTTCCCGTTGTCTACAGCAGACTTCTCTAAAGCCTTTAGAGCAGCCTGACTAGCAATACGGTATCCCTCGATGATTGTTTGTGGGTGAATCTTCTGGTCAACTAGTTTTTCTGCTTCACGCAGTAGCTCTGCTGCAAGCACGCAAACTGATGTCGTTCCGTCTCCGACTTCATCGTCTTGAACTTTGGAGATATTGACCTGAAAGATGATTTAGCAGTATATCTAGCGCATCCTGATTCAAGACCTACCAGAACTTTAGCTGCAGCGTTATCTAGGGCAATGCTCTTGAGAATAGTGGCCCCATCGTTCGTTACCATTATCTCACCAGTGGACCTGATTTTAATTAGAACCCTCGCTTCAACAAGCTGAGTATTAGAGATACTTACGCTGACTGTAATATCTTGTCCATTCCCTTAGGACCCAACGTCGTCTTAACAAGGTCCCCAACGGCTATTATTCAGTTCGGTATCAGTACCATAACTTCTTATTTTCAAGGTTAAATTCTTACCTATTGCACCGACAAATGCAGAAAGACCTGAGAAAGGCTTTGCATCAGTAACCAGGGTTCGTTGTAGCTACCTTACCACAAGATCACTCACGAGCATTCTCCCCCTTCTCCTCCTGTACACCTTCCTCAAAGATTTGTGTTGGATTGCTCTGAGAGGGCGTTAGCTGTTGTGAATATGTTTTGTGGGTTAAATGATTGACCTGCCATTATTTTTCTGATTTATCCTTCGTGGTGGAATGTTCGGGAGCGTAGATTGATTTGGTGGGGTGTTATCGGTGCAAACACAACTAATTCTTAGTTATAGAGCGTAGGCCCCACCATCACTTAGTAGATCTAAATTCTTGGCACTGACCTAAGACACCTCCAGGTTTGCGTCCTGACAACCACTACTACAACAACATACATTTCCGAAACAACAAGATTCCGTCTTGCTTTCGAATCGATTTGCCTCAGCAGTAGAGAAAGTACCACAGAGCGTCACTGAGAATGGCTCCCGATCCAGAGAGAGAAACCGCACTCGAAGGTTTCAGGCAAAAGCTCCTTGAGCATAGAGAGTGGGAGGCAAAGCTCAAGGTTTTACGAGGGGAGATCAAGGAGCTACAGAAACGATATGATCAAACGGAGGAAAATATTAAAGCGCTACAGAGTGTAGGGCAAATCATAGGGGAGGTCCTCAAACAGCTGGACGATGAGCGCTGTACGACTACACCCTACCGATTACACCTGGATACTGCTAACATTTATCATTTACAAAGTCATCGTAAAAGGTATACGCTATGTCGCGGATATGGCCTCTATAGCTTGAGCTAACAATTGATAGCTTCCTCTGGGCCTCGATATGTGGTCGGGTGCCGGTCTAAAGTCGATAAATCGAAGTTGAAGCAAGGTGTTCGAGTTGCGCTGGATATGACTACTCTGACAATCATGCGTATGCTCCCACGAGAAGTTGATCCTCTCGTGTATAACATGTCTTTAGAAGACCCAGGACAAGTTTCATTCGGTGGTATTGGTGGGCTTAATGAACAAATTAGAGAACTAAGAGAGGTGATCGAACTACCACTTAAGAATCCAGAACTCTTTTTACGGGTTGGCATCAAGCCGCCAAAGGGAGTTTTACTTTACGGGCCTCCAGGTACTGGAAAGACATTGTTAGCGCGAGCAGTAGCAAGTAGCTTAGACACAAGCTTCTTGAAAGGTATCGGAAGGCTGCAACTCAAGGGTTCTACCCCATCTTACTAACAGCATATATAGTTGTATCTTCTGCTATCGTTGATAAATATATCGGAGAATCTGCTCGCTTAATTCGAGAAATGTTTGGATACGCTAAAGAACACGAGCCCTGCATTATATTTATGGACGAAATCGATGCTATTGGAGGACGTCGCTTCTCTGAAGGAACATCAGCGGACAGAGAAATTCAACGAACACTCATGGAGCTTCTCAATCAACTTGATGGTTTCGATTACTTGGGCAAGACTAAGATTATAATGGCTACAAACAGGCCGGATACCCTGGATCCCGCATTGTTACGCGCGGGAAGACTTGACCGCAAGATTGAGATTCCGTTACCAAATGAGGTTGGCAGGCTTGAGATTTTAAAAATTCATGCCGCTGGAGTAGAGAAAGAAGGAGAAATTGATTATGAGAGTATTGTTAAGATGAGCGACGGGTTGAATGGAGCCGATTTAAGAAATGTCATCACTGAAGCGTTAGTCACCATATCCTCTAGTATTGCATGATCGCTGATCTTTACTTTGTGCAGAGGCTTTTTCGCAATTCGTGACGAGCGTGAAGCCATCAATCAAGAGGATCTCAACAAAGCGGTGAGGAAAGTTGCCGAGGCCAAGAAACTTGAAGGTAAGTCTCTTGTACAGCCCCTTAAGATAATGAAGTTTTGCTTATATTTTCCGATACAGGCAAACTTGAATACCAGAAGCTGTGATTTGGACACATCTTGGCATAGGGCTAAACCATATTTGAACGCCTGAAATTGATCATTGTGATAGATAACTTTTAATGGCGTTAATGTATTGATTGATGGTCAATGTGTTTATGTCACATAAAATTATTCTCAGTTAAAATCTGAGTCCTCAGTTCATATACATTCAACTAACAATACGGTAGAACTTTTGGCATCAGGTTGTGTATTCGTAAATAATTACGGCCTAATGATACAATGAATATATGTATTATGCGGCCTTGGTTGAGTTTCTGCTAAGCGAATGAGACTGGGTTTGCTACGTTCGCGGTTACAACTGAGGGCAAAAGGCGGAAATTGAATTTTCTAGGCGACAATGTTCCCATCACGGATCTATGAGTTTGCCTTCACCCACCACTTTTAGCACTGCTCTGCACCTACTTCGCAGAGCGGGCTCCAGCGCCACCACGCCGCAAGCCTTAGCCACAGGCAATATGGCTGTAGTATAAATACTTCGTAGAATTGCGGGGGCAAAAGCAATATATTCATTGCACAATTGATGCAAGCACTTACTGAGCTCACAAGGGACGTTGCCAAGCCAGGGCGATAACAGACGAATACGGAGTATACTCAAGTACTTACGGAGTGCATACTTGTTGACACTGCATTCAGGGTAACATCAAATTCTATCAACCACAACCACCTGAAAGGATGAAGGAGGCACCTATGCAGTAATAATCCAACTACTATAGTTTCATTGCCCACACAGGTATTTTTTTTTGGAAAGAGACGGGGGCCCAGAGGATGCGGAGTGTGAAAGTGCTAGAAGATGGGAGAGAGCCCCAGTGAGTATTGGAGCGAGCCCCGAATTCGAAGGCGAGAATTGACCCGAACTGCTGGACCACCTTTACGCGGAGGAAATGGAGATGGTGCGGAACTGTTACATACTAGTACCTCATAAGCGTTGAAGGAAGGTGCTTGCCAATGGCGTAACCATCGGCGTCACCAGCTTGCATGTTCCCCTTAACCCTGAAAGCTTGAGATGTCTGGTAGTAGCACTTTAGCGGTCTTCCTAGTACGATGACATCTAGGGGGTGTCTCCATATATTTTGGTTTGGCATATAGTCTCTAACTGGGTGTGGCTTTGCATTGCCACTTAGCACTGTTGCAGCGATACTTCTCGAGGAGCGGTTGTTCTTTGTTCAACGAAACAAAGGTGATTGTATGGCCCAAACAAGTAGTGACACGAGCACGTGACTCCAGAGAAGCCCACTGCCTCCCGTTTAGCAAAACCGCCAACGCCCCTCTGCTGCCGTCAATAATGGACTCTAGCCTCTAGCCAAACGCAGAGACAAAGCCATGCTCCAGTTGGCCATTCGAACAATGCTATTCATTGGCCCTCAAGTTCGGTACATCTGAAGGCTCCAGGTCGCGATGTTTGATCCTCCATTCCTTCATTGGAGCTATTTAAGACGCCTCGCTGCCCTCGTTTGTTCTGGCACTGATTCTTCTCTACACCCAGGCACAGAGCACTTCGCCCCTCACAGGATTGCTTGCTGCTACTGCAAGGAAGATTAACTGCCAATAAGCGCTGACATTTACGTTCTGAGCGTTAATAGTTCGCAGGCGGCTGGTTCGCAGACATACTACTAGAGCAGCAGCTTGCAGCGCAGCACAATTCTCTGACTAACCCAAGCTAACAGAAGCAGTTCCCAGTCTCAGAAATGTCTGACGATCCTTCATTCTTCAGCTGGGATGACAGCAGCTGCATCTCGAATCTCGACCTTTTCGACTGCCTAGGCTGGCAAGACAGCGGCAAAGAAAATGCAGCACCAGATGCACTCGCTAACCAGACCTCTTACAGCACTAACCTTGCTCCATCGCAGCTACTGCAAGTTGCCCCTGGGGATGAGGCTAAGGTTGCCCAAGATACTCTGTTGAAAGACACGATTGTGGTCAAGTGCGAAGAACATGAACATCTTGCGAAGGCTATTGACCCAGCCTGGGGGCCCACGCCAGTGTCAACTGTTGTTGTTCACCCGCAGCCACAATGGCCGATACCGGCTAAGATTGGCGAGCTCGACGGCTACGATGTCTATGAACCACTTCCTGCTTGGGGCCGCGACAATAAGTTCCACTATGACAAACTCGGGCAGCTTGAACAGGACGTTACCTTCGACGCAGAGTCCATACGAGAATATCTCTATGAACACCCCCTCGGAAGCCAGCTGATCATCTGGATTCAGCGCCATCCCAGCAAAGCACATCTAATCTACAACACTGCCTATGGCGCCACTTGTAGGTATAAGAACTGCGCTCCTAGAGACAGGCTCCCACGCATTATTTCTGTAGGTCACTATAGGATTGCGATCGACGAGCTAACAGGAAGACATCCGAACCACAAGGCGGACACTTACATCCATGCAGCAATGTTCCATGTTGCATGCTTCGAGAAGCTTGTGGACATTTGTCATGTGGCACGTAACTTCAATTTTCAACCTGAGAATCGCCAGCTTGTGAATGACAGGCACGGAGGAGGATCGTCACCTGCACAGTTAAGGAATAGGATGTTACTTGAGGAGAGGCGGGTACCGCAAGCAACTGAGGCATGGCTGATTAAGGTGAGAGGAGACCTGACATGGAAGCCTACAGATGTTGGTCATACTCTGAACTATACTATGTTCAGTAAAAAGTGGGAGCTTCGCCCTCACAGAAAAAAGGACCCAAATGTCCCAGGTATGGAGGGCGTAGCAGTCCCTCCAGCATTGATCGCAGCTAGGCCTGTGAAGGCGAATCCCATCTGGGGAGGCAAGAGAGTAAAAGGGATGACAGTCAAACAGCTTCAGGAGCTGGAAGCTCGCGAGGCCGAGATCAAAATAATTGCGCATTCCTTCAAGGCCCCGAAGGAAAAGCGCAGACGAACAGGAAACCAAGATGGAAAGCATATTCCTTCCAAGAAGAGAAAGAAAATCCTTGAAATTGATCGGTCGGAGACAGTACAGGAAAAAGTTATCATCTCGTCCGACCCATTATGCAAGACGCCGTCTACCACTGCACCAAGTCCATTAGTTGTCTCGCAATCTGAGCTAGGTTGGCGAACAGGCCACTCAAATCCGCGTAAACGCTCTGCAGGGACACGCAAATCCTCACGTCTACGGGCCGCTAGTAGCAACCCAGCCACGCAGGTTCCATTATATCAGCAGCTTCAGCACCAGGCCCCAATTGCGCCATCTTCCAGCATTGCCACTACAGAGAACAGCCAATACTATTTTGGCGCAAATGGAAATTGGAATGGTGTTTTCGAAATTAGAACCCCAGTTCATCAGACGTTCTCGCAATCTGTGCCAATAATATTCCAGGGCTACAACCAGTTCGACCAACAGGATTGCCAGACGAATGTCTGTCAGGACTTTATGGAACCTGTGTATTACCATATCCCGTCAGATGAAATAGCTCCCATGTCGTCAATGACAATGGAACCGTCGAACTTCAGACCTGATGTTGCCTCTATGAACTGTCCTTTAAACCAAATCCCAGAGTCGTACGCATTGAACTTCAGTTATGATCCTTCGGCTATAGATCTCGTCGATTACAATCACCAGAATATTGACAATTCGTTCCAGCCTGACAACATCGATCCACGAATCTTCGAATTTTCTGCACCTGGTCCCCAGTTGCCAATGCAGGGGGCAATTGAGGGTAGTAGCGGGAATAGCCAACCATCGTCTCCACCGGCTCCAAACTCCTCACATTCAGTGCTACCCAGTCAGGATATTGACGTGAGCGCGCTGGAGTGTGATGGAACTTGGGGAAGCATACTTCTTGGTAGTGATATGTTTGAGTCACCCAAGGCGAACGGTGACGCCTTGCTACCGCCGCAACCACTACCATCGCCACAAGCGGAAGCAGAACTACCAAAGAACCAGACACAGGAGATTGTAGAGAAGGCAGTGAGTTCACCCTTTCTGAAGTGGGATGAGAGTGATTTGGAGGATGAAGAAGGGACGCGGACGGAGGATTTGTTTCTGTCGGATATGTAAGTGGATTGTCTTTCCCTAAAACGTGCATCTTTGAGGGCATTGTACTTTTCTAGCCTTTCTTTTCTATTAAATTGGGTACTAGAGCATCATTCTGTTATTATTATTTTATTGTTAGTTTTCATAAAAGATTCTCTTACAGGATCAGGAATTGTCCCTTCCGCACAGGTCGAAAGACTTCTTAGACAGGCATTCGCATATATACCCATCTCTGTGCATTGTATAGGCGCATCATCTCCGAAATAGACTAATACCCAATTTTCTCTGTGTTTTACTACGATTTTTCTTGTGAGTTTTGGTACCAGCATTCTTTATCTCCTGTTATGTAATTATAATGATAGTAAAGTGCCATATATCAATAACATAAGGTTACGAACAACGAAATGTATAGGTATAGAATAAGCAGTAGGGAAAGAATTGAAGAAAAGAGAAATCATAGGGTTCTTGAAGGGGTATATATACACATCTAGAAGGCTTTAGTAGGTAATGTACTATGATTTCTGTGGCAGAGACGGGGAAGAGTTAATCAAGCAATTACATTTCGACCTGCGGAAAAATTAAAGGAGGCGGGTCATGAAGAAGATGAATTCTGTGAAGACTTTTGAATTGAGGATTCGAAGAGTGTGGGTGGACGGTAAAGAAATGTGATGGTGGTTTGATGGTCGACCATAACGCTAAGAAAGAAAAAAAAAGGTGTTTATTCCGGGCAAAGGAGAAAATCAGATAAGGGCATCAACAGATTTGTTTCGTCATTTACTGATTTCTAAGGAGCAAAAAAGAGGGGATAATGTAACATGCCTGCAAGTATGCATATACATGTATTATACAGTCCAAGAGTAGAGTAGATATAGACTCCCCGATCTTGTAATTCATCTATACGTTTACAAATATGGAGCTGACTAGTCTCTCAAGGACGTAGAATAAAAATATATATTACACTGCCCCCCCCCCCCCCCCCCGCCAAACTCGGTCAGCCATCTTTCTTCATCTGTCCTCACTACCCTTCAAAACTTGTTAGGCACAAACTCGCGTTCGTCCCACCGAACCCAAAGCTATTACTCAGCGCAACCTTGACCCGCCTCTCCTGCTTCTCCTTGGCGACATAGTTGCAGTTGAAGTCATCCTTCGGCTCGCCTGGATTTTCCAAGTTGAGCGTCGGGGGCAAAACGCCTTCCTTGATGGCGAGAATCGTAAATATCGTTTCTACTGCCCCGGCTGCGCCTAATAGATGTCCGATGGCCCCCTTCGTAGAGCTGACATTGATGTCCTGGGGGTGCGTGTGGCCGGAGGTGGAGTCGAGAAGCAGGCGCTTGATAGCCCTGTTCTCGGCGCGGTCGCCGAGAAGTGTGGACGTGGCGTGCGCGTTGACGTAGTCGACGTCTTTAGGAGCGATCTGTGCGTCCAACAGTGCGCGCTTCATGGCCAAATAGGCACCAGTGCCGTCTTCAGGCGGGGCGGTCATGTGGTGCGCGTCGCCGCTCACTCCGTAGCCCTTGACCTCGGCGTAGATGTTTGCACCGCGGGCGAGTGCGTGGCCGAGTTCTTCGAGGACGACGAGGCCACAGCCCTCGCCCATGACGAAGCCAGAGCGGAGGGAGTCGAAGGGACGGGAGGAGGTTTGCGGGCTGTCGTTGTGCGTTACGCAGAGGGATTTGGCGCGGGCGAAGCCGGAAAGGGCGAGCGGGAGAATGCAGGATTCAGAGCCGCCAGCAAGGAGCAGCGGGGGTGGCGTGCGGGCCGAGGAGTGCGTGAGGATGCGAAAGGCGTCGCCGAGGGAGTGTAGGCCGGTGGTGCAGGCGGTGGAGACAGCGTGGTTGGGGCCCTGTTCGGAGGGAGGTTAGTTTGGGAGGAGGGGGAGCGGGAGGGGCCATTACCCTGAAACCGTATTTCATAGTGATGTGGCCGGCGGCCATGTTGATGAGAAGACGGGGAACGAATAGAGGAGATATCTTTTTGTAACCCTAGGCATACAATATTCCCATGCAGCCATTCTCCGTTGTGTATCAGTCTCTATTCCCAGCATTGGATGGGAGAAGATAGGGGAAAGCGAGACTCACACCTTTCTCATACGCCACAGTCGTATTGTATACGTCGTCTAGACTTCCTATACCAGAGCCTACACAGACACCCTGTATCCCAGATTTACAGCGTAAGCCCACTCCATATCCACATATATTCATTGGGTGGACCTGCAGCAGTACACCGTCCGAGTGAGTGGGCAGGAACCTACCACTTGCTCCTTGAGTTCATCACTCATGTCTGTCAAGCCGGCATCCGTGAGGGCCTCGTCGGCCGCGGCAATTGCGTATTGTGTGAAGAGGGCCATGCGGCGGTCGTCCTAAATCACTCCAACCTCTCTCGGTAATCAAACCGAAGACATATCAGCTTTTCTACGCAAGAAAACCTCTCTCCTGCTGCATAACTCTCGTAGGGAAAAAAGCTCAATCACAAAGTGCCATGAGATACGCTATGCGTGCACCCTTACCCCCCGAGCCAACCACTCCCCTGCATCCCACCCACCCTCCGCCTTCTTCCCCTGCGGAACTACAGCCGCAATCTGGCACGGCAACTGCGCATACCGCGGGTCGCGGTCCACTATGTTCACGATGCCGCAGTGCCCGGCGAGAAGGCGTCTCCAGCTTTGTTTGATTCCTAAGCCGTGGACAATTGCAATGCGCATTTGTTAGCGTGAAGTCCTCAGTTCTGCAATCATCATTGAAAAGAGGAGGGTAGGATAAGAGTAGGATAGGGGGAAGGTGCAGGTAACTCAATACGTCTACTTGTGTGGTGCCGTGTGTACCTACGCCCAACGGGGTCACGACCCCAAGTCCCGTTACTACCACGCGGCGCATTCAGGGACAATAGTGCGATGAAAATATTATCGAATGGATGTTTTATTCTATTATAGCCAAATCTTAGTATTGCAGCGGAGGTTGTTCGGTGATGCGGTATGGACCGATATGGATGCAGTTGTCCTAAGTTGTTTCATTATCAAGGTCACGTGGTGATAAGGATCACTTAGTTAGTGCGGCTACCTGTACTAGTACTTGAGCTACAGGTAGGTACAGATTGACACTGCTATGAATGTTACTTGGAAGTTAGAAGTCAGCTGCTAGCCTAAAACTGTTTATGCTATAAAAATGAAAGCATAACAAGAAATCCATTGTGGCCTAAGAAACAAAAAGATATTTACTGTAGAAAAAGTCGATAATTATGTGTCAATGTAATTTCGCATATAGAATGAAGAGCTCAAGATACTCTGATTTATATATGATACATGATGATAGCGCAGATTTGACTTCAAGCCATACGTAGGTGGAGATAAGAATATCCATACGTAGGTGGATGGCAACTCGGGTGTATATAGCCTACTTTCAACAATTACACGCGAATAACTATGGAAACTGGATATGTTATAACCAGACGAACACGGTTATGCATGGTATGGTATTCTTGTGCCCAGACGGGTTACGAGTGGTCTGGCTTGGCACGGTTTCGCGATGGTGTGCGACCTGTCAGGGAATAAGGGTGCCTGGCACGTGAAGGAAGCCTTCAATGCCAAGGATCACGTCGTGCTCTGCGACTTTGCAGCGCTTTCGAAATTCAACAGTAGTAGCAACCTCACGTCTCTCAACTATCCTCCCCCCTCCAAGTCGCACCATCACTTTCCCTCCAGCACTATCATCACTAGGCTCCTCAATGTCCAATCCCCCCTCGACCTCCGCCTCCGGCGCCAACACTCCGACCTCCCGCTTCACCAAGCCCACAGAAACCCTAGAAGATGTCCTCAAAACGCAAACAGTCGGCCTCGTGAACCTCTCCGAGTTCAAGAAACGACGAGCCGAGCTCCTCGAGCAGAAAGAACGCGAGGCTGCTGAGCGGGGGAGGATCGGTGTTGACAGGTAAGTTGATTTATAGGGTTGCCTTGTCCGAACCGACTGTGCTTTTACTCCTGCTTTGTATCTTTGGTAATGGCGAATTATTTGGGGATGGGACTGAGTAAACAAGTACAGCGCACATAGCTCCGCATCAGGAACTCCGCAGCCGGACTCGACGGGCTTAGGCGCCTCATCAACTACTACCGGGAAAGACGGCACCTCGGTGCCTCCTCCCCGGAAAAAGCGAAAAGCCAATATTAACAAAGGCAAGCTCTCGTTCACACCAGGCGATGAAGACGGCGAAGCCACCACTCCTACAAAGGGCAGCTCCACTCCCGGCACCCCCGCCGCTACTGGCACCGACTCAACCGCCAACCCGACCACTACCTCGAGCTCCACCCCCGCCCCCTCCTCCCGTGATACTTCCACAACCCCACCACCTACAGTTATCAAGGCCAGGCCCAACCCCTCTCTGCCTCACCCCCCACCCAAGGCTCTCACAAAATCTACCCTCCGTCGCGAGGCCCAAGAGCGTGAGCTCCTCCGCCGTGAATTCCTGGCCCTCCAAGAGCGCATCAAAAACGAAGAGATCTTGATACCGTTCGTGTTCTATGACGGCACAAATGTTGTTCCCCGGGAGACCGGGGTCAAAGTCAAAAAGGGTGACCATGTGTGGCTGTTTTTGGAAAGAGCGAGGAGGATGAGTGGGAGAAGGGAGTGGTTGAGGGTTAGCGTTGACGATTTACTGCTTGTGCGAGGAGAAGTAATTATACCGCATCATTACGACTTTTATTACTTCTTGGTCAACAGGACCGAAGGCCCAAATGGACTTCTCTTTAACTACCCCTCACCACTGGATACGAACTCACCGCCTCCATCGTCCCTAACCAACTCCAATAACTCATTGGGCACCAGCACCACCAACCTGCCTGCCCAAGAAAAACCAATAGTCATCCACGGCACTGAAGATCCCGCCATGACAAAGGTCGTGGATCGCAGATGGTATGAGAGGAACAAACATATTTTTCCGGCAAGCGTATGGACGAACTTTGACCCATCAAAGAATTATAGGGGGATGGTACGGAGGGATAGGGATAATAATGCGTTTTTTTTTGGTTAAGTCGGGGTATCAGAAAAAGTGGGCGGAGAGCGTGGGGCGTCAGGCTAGGAGGAAGAAATAACACGTAATGTATACTAACTATATAATATAAGCAAAACTCATTCGGGATTATGAAGCCTCGGACTTGATTCGATTTGGGGCGGATGGGATGGGATGGATGCACATGTGTTTGTTTTTTCATAAAAATCCTTGACCCTTCCTCGATGCAACTGGATGTAGCATACACTATACATATGTACATCACAGACATACGTTGCCGAGTTCCAAGTTGTATACTGAGTAATACCAATGCAGCCCATCATTCCGTTATCCAAAAAGCGAACAAGCGTTCAAAGTGTAGCAGTTCCTACTACAGTCTCGAACCACGCATGACTAAGTCCTCTATATGTACTAGTATCTACTACTTAAGACGTAGCTACCTCCCAACCGGCCCACGTGTTGCTTTGACCAATTATCATGAGCTCCTCTCCCAGACAGGTCTAGAGGTTACTTCACTAAAAAGCCATGTGATATTTTTACATAAGCAGCCAGCTCTCAAGCTGTCTACAAACGGAAGTGTTCCTGAAGCTCCCTGGCTCTGTTTCAGCTCCAGTTCAGACTCTCTCCCCATCGGGAAGCAATAGTGTCTACCACCAAAATTACATTGCAGCAAATAGCCAGCCGTGCGCTGCCCTTCGGTCTCACGATGCCCTACAACATCGCGATGGCCAGCGACTTCTTCTATCCTCAACCAGGGGGGGTCGAATCGCACATCTACCAGCTCTCGTCGAAGCTTATTGACCGCGGCCATAAAGTCATCATAATAACACACGCATATGGGGATCGTACTGGTGTACGGTACCTTACCAACGGCCTCAAAGTCTATTACGTTCCTTTTTTCGTCATCTATCGAGAGACCACATTTCCGACAGTTTTTTCTTTCTTTCCCATATTCCGGAATATTATCATCAGGGAGAAAATTGATATTGTTCATGGCCACGCTAGCTTAAGCAATTTGTGCCATGAAGCAATATTACACGCACGAACAATGGGTCTCAAAACCTGTTTTACCGATCATTCGTTATTTGGATTTGCAGATGCTGCCAGTATCTTAACGAATAAGCTACTTAAATTCACATTGAGTGATGTCGGCCATTGTATCTGTGTGTCCCATACCTGCAAGGAGAATACGGTGCTGAGAGCAGCCTTGGACCCGAGCACAGTCTCAGTTATCCCAAATGCTGTAGTGGCAGAGAATTTCCGACCTGACCCTACAGCAGCCTCGCCGGACCATATCACAATTGTGGTGATATCTCGTCTCTTTTACAATAAGGGCACTGACCTTCTTGTTGCAGCAATTCCACGGATCTGTGAGCTGCATCCCTCGGTGCGCTTTATTATAGGTGGTTCTGGTCCCAAAGCAATTGATCTGGAACAAATGCTCGAAAAAAACATGCTTCAGGACAGGGTAGAAATGCTGGGACCAATACGGCACGAAGAGGTCAGAGACGTTATGGTACGGGGACACATTTACCTTCACCCATCCCTTACCGAGGCATTCGGAACAGTCATCGTTGAGGCTGCTTCCTGTGGTTTATATGTCGTGTGCACACGGGTTGGAGGCATACCCGAAGTTCTACCTTCACATATGACAATTTTTGCAAGGCCAGAAGAGGACGACTTAGTTGCCGCGACAAGCAAAGCAATTCATGCCCTTCGACATGGCCGAGTCAGAACAGATAAGTTTCACGAGCAAGTGAAGCAAATGTATTCATGGACCGATGTTGCTGCTCGTACTGAGCGTGTTTACGACCACATCACAAAATCTAGGAATCTAAGCTTACTGGAAAGACTGAAACGGTACTATGGTTGTGGAATCTGGGCAGGGAAGCTATTTTGCCTTTGCGTTATTGTGGATTATCTTCTATGGATAGCATTGTGTTTTTTGTGGCCCAAAGAAAAGATTGATATTGCAAGGAGCTGGCCAAGGAAAAAAAACCCGGGGGGTGGAGGAGAAGGATTCTAGTACCGGTCGACACAGGAACGAAAGTGCTAAACGGTAATGTGGAGGAAACAATTGCACTGACTAGGCTAGGAATTCCATCGAGCACGCGTGAATCATTTGGAGTTTAGAGCTCTTTCCACGGTTGGCGTCGCAGGCGTTGCAAAACTGTATTCGAGTACTTCTGAATCCCCCATTCAATTGCTAACCGCCGATAAGTCTTCATCCCTGCACATCCACTTTGAATGAAGTCAATCGACGAACATATACATTGCTTTTCCGTAGCACCTCTTTTCCGTAGCACCTCGCAGTAGTCTTGCAAAACGCAATTTGTTTTCGCTTGTCTTAATAGGCTGATGCTCATTCGATGTGAGCATCGTAGAAGATTGTTTTTGCGTTGCGTTGCTAACTTAGGCTCGTCCTCGGCTAGTCAAGGAAGGAAGTGCTCATAGAACCCCCCTCCTCGACCCCGCTATCACATCACGGTTGCCTAGTGCTATATACTTGACTGACCTCCCATCCCCTTCCTTCCATCCGTCAAAGACCAGACCACAGTCCCATCATAAGGCCTCACCACGCCTTCTTCGCCCAGCCCCACATCGGATTCCGTTCCAATTTGAGTCTCTTTGACCCCATCTCCAGTCCAAAATGGTCGGTTACCGCAACTTTCTCACAACTATATGAGCCTATGCCCAGTCCCTACACGGTACCTTAACTCTGCACTGCACTTATGTTACTGACAATATTTCGTTCATGGCAACTCTAGGCACGCAAATACTTTGTTGGTGGAAATTTCAAGATGACCGGTTCTCGATCGGAAATCGAGAAGATTGTTGGACACCTTGCAAAGGCTGACTTGGACCCTAATGCTGGTATATCTTTTTTGTATTGTTTCTTAAATAACTGCGATATCTGATTCTCCTAGATGTCGTCATTGCCCCTACTTCTCTTTATATCTTCCAGGCACAATCTATTCTAGCTGCAGCTCAAAATACCCAAATCCAGGTTGCTGCCCAGAACGTTTACCATGAGAAGCCGGGCGCTCACACCGGCGAGATCAGCGTTCAGCAATTGAAACAAGACGGCATTAACTGGACTATCCTTGGCCACAGTGAGCGTCGTGAAGCTGGAGAGAGTGATGAGCTTGTTGCAAAGAAGACTAAGGCTGCTCTAGACGGCGGCTTGAGCGTGATTCTCTGTATTGGTGAGAGCGCTGAGGAACGACGTGACGGCAAAACTGAGGAAGTTTGTGCAAGGCAATTGCAAGCTATTGTGGACGCAGGTGTGAAGGACTGGAGCAACATTGTTATTGCTTACGAGCCTATCTGGTATATACTATTGTCGATAAATGTTACTTCTCCGCTAATTTGAGCACAGGGCAATCGGAGTAAAGGCACTGAGGCCTGCCACCCCAGAGGAGGCGCAGGATACACATGCTGCCCTGCGAAAGTGGCTTGCAGCTGCAGGTCTCCAACCCAATGCCGCTGAGACCACTCGCATCCTCTATGGAGGATCCGTTACCGCTGATAATTGCAAGAGCTTGATTGCCCAACCGGATATTGATGGGTTCTTGGTGGGTGGTGCCAGCTTAAAACCGCAATGTACGTTTTCAAACTTTCAAATGTTTCCTAGTCACGTGATGCTAACACTTGGGCCTGCAGTTGTCGATATCATCAACGCCACTCGTGCTTAATCATACTCGTAGTATTTGGTACTAGTGGCATGAGACTAAGCCCGCTGTTTATGAGCAAAGTGTGGGGTTACCAACTGTAAAATTCGTTTTCGAAAGAACCACAAAGTTAGAGATTTAAAAAAAACATAGCAGCTCCTTGAGTGTTTCGTGTTTCTGGTACTCTCCACATACCTTATTGATAGTGAAATTACCTTGACATGCCTGCCTTCTTCATGTTCTGTGGTCAGCATATCATACATAGTTCACTCTCTTGAACAGACTTAGCCCGACATTGTATCCACACTGGTGCCAAGGAGATTATGCATCATATCTTATATAGTACTGAGTTACATCCCTCTTGGCGTACACCGAACCCCTGTCAAAAAAGACCTTGGCGACAACCGGGAATGCCATCTTATATCTTATATAGTACATCCCTCTTGGCGTACACCGAACCCCTGTCAAAAAAGACCTTGGCGACAACCGGGAATGCCATATCAACGTACCGAGTGAAATGTTCACATACTCCTGAACCTCAACATACCCCTGAACCTTCGTCATAAGTACAGGACTCTTTCCATAGCATAAGAGCAGCAGAATGAGCTGAATTTGATAGGTATAGTAGGTCTCTCTTGCCCTGCCATGGCGAACAGCTGCAAGCGGAGTTACGTGAAAAAAAAAAAAAAAAAAAAAAGAGTAGGCCTCTTGATAGCACGAGATGCAGCAAAATGAACTCAATTGGACTGGTGTGTAGGTCTCCCTTGACAATACAAGATACAGTAGAATAAACTAACTTTAACAAGTATATAGGTATGGCAAGACTCTTCTACAGCACGAGATACAAAAGAATGAGCCAAATTTCATAAGTATGGCACACCTCTCTTACCAGCGTGAGATGTAGTAAACGAACTCAATTTGATAGGTATAGTAGTACCTTTCCATAGGAGAGTAGCAAAGTGAGCCAAATTTGACAGGTATAATAGGACTCTTTCTGCATTGTGAGATATAGTAGAATGAGCACAATTTGATAGTTATTCAATAGCACAAGATACAGCAGAACGAGAGTCGAATTTGACAGATATGGCAGGTCTATTTGAGCCTGGGAGATGCAGCAGAATAAGCCGAATTTGACAGGGATTGGTAGATCTCTCTTGCTAACATGAGATATAGCAGGGCGAGCACAATTTGACAGGCATGACAGCTCCTCAATAATGTGAGATGCAGCAGAATGAGCCGAATTCAATAGGAATGGCAGTCTCTCTCGATTGTGTGAGATGAGGCAGAATGAGCTCAATTTAACAGGGTATGACAGCTTCCTTTCGATGGCATGAGATGAGGCAGAATGAGCTCAAGTTGACAAGTATCACCGGACTCTTTCCACAGTGTGAGAACAGCAGAATGAGCCAAATTTGACAGGTACGGCAGGACCCACCTGGCAGCGTGGAACATGGTAAAATGAGCTCAATTCACAGTTAAGGCTGGCCCCTTTCTATGGTGCAAAGTGAGGCGGTATGGCTCAATTTGACAGATACAATAAGACCTCCTTGATGGTGCAAGATATGCCAAAATGAGCTCAATTTACAATTCTACAAGTATGGCAGATTACTGCAACATGAGAATGCGCTGGACTGGTACAGCATGGCGGGGTGATAAAGGGGCACCTGCCAAAGGTTACAATCATGGGCTACTACAGTACCTACTGACTCCGGCTCCATTCCCCACCCTTTACTGTTTTTTAAATCGCAAGCACTCTATAGATAGCGATAGCTATGTCTACTCTTCATCATAACCCTCAGCCTTCAATTCTTCCACTTTCTTATATACTCTTGCCATCATTCCAGCTGTATTAGTTATATCCTTTTGTAACTTTTTAATTACCTTACACCTATTAATATTCTCACTTGAATAGCATTTATATGTGGGTCTAGAGGGCGGATAAGGAAGCTGGGTACACCTAAAAGGGGATATGCTGGGCATCTGAGCAATATCATTGTGGGTAGATATTAACCGGAATTTAGGTAGAGTTTATGGGTTGTAACGAGGGTTTCGCTATCCATAGGTTCTATAATTATTAGCATTATACTCCACAAAATATATAAAATTAATACTAGAGCTCCCTGGATGCAGGAGTGGGATTACGTGATATTATAAATAACAATGAGAATATACTGATATGAATAAATGCAGAGAAACGAGATTGTACGGTCATGGAACTGGTAAAGAGTGTACAGTCACTTGACGCTGACTTTGCGGGTCCCTTATCCACTACCGCTACACCTACACTCACCCTCGCGGTCGCGAGGTGGCCACATGCTAGTATATATGTATTATGATTAAGTGCTGCCCACGCTGGCAGACTGACTAAGCGAGCTTTATGTGGTGCTAGTGCTGTTGAGGGTAATGGGCGGTCGGTGGCTGCCAGGGTGGTTCCAGCCGCAATGGCTTAGCCTCGCTCCCTCGGGCCCCGTGACTGAGTAAGCCACACAACGCAAGCCTGCACCAGCGCAGCGCTAGAGTTGACCTTGCTACGACGACCAGCTTCTGGAGCTCTAGACGGCATCTCGAGACTGCTGATACAACACTCAATTCCGGACTGAACCACCCTTCTCTCTCGCTTCTCCCCAGCCGGCTAGAATTACCATGGCCTACCAAACCCCTGCCGTTGTCATGGACAAGTAGGTCCACAGTTCAACCCCCCCTTAACCTACCCCGCGACTCGCTAACCAAGCCTTCCAGTGGTACCGGTTACTCGAAATTAGGTGGGCTTCACCCTTCGAAAAGTTGATACAGGTGCAGCTGGCTCATTGGCTTGTATTATAGGTTTTGCGGGTAACGATTCACCGTCTTTTGTGTTTCCAACAGCAATTGCTACGAAGGGCCCTACTGGTGGTGTAGGGGGTTCGGGATCGGGCCGTCCAGCAGTAGCTCAGAAACCATCCTATCTTACTGGAGGTGCTGGACCAGCTGGTCATTTGTCTGCAAAGAGAGGAACGGAAGATTTGGATTACTTTATTGGAGACGAGGCAATCGCACAGGCTTCCGGACCAGGTACTGATTGGAATCGAACATATGAATGCCCAAGCTTACAAAAAGACAGGATACGGAATCCACTATCCGATACGACATGGACAAATTGAAAATTGGGTAATAGTGGCCATATCTGTAACTACTAAAGTGTTGCTCACAGACAATTCAGGACCACATGGAACGATTCTGGCAAAATTCGATTTTCAAGTACCTCCGTGTTGAACCCGAGGACCACTACTTTCTTCTCACTGAACCCGTAAGGCGGATAATCCCATCTATACATAGTTAATTGTGCTAAGATAATCTCATTTTCCAATAGCCATTGAACCCTCCAGAAGCTCGTGAGAACACGGCAGAGATTATGTTCGAGTCCTTCAACTGTGCTGGATTATATATCGCTGTCCAAGCAGTGCTAGCATTAGCGGCCTCCTGGACATCTTCCAAAGTTCAGGACAGATCTTTGACCGGAACAGTGATTGATTCTGGTGATGGTGTCACTCATGTTATCCCTGTGGTATGTATTTCCACTTGTGCATTCTGAAACAGTAGTTGATTATTCCTCTACTCAGGCCGAAGGTTATGTTATTGGTTCATCCATCAAGTCAATCCCTATTGCTGGACGAGACATTACCTATTTTGTGCAATCCCTTCTCCGTGATCGTAACGAACCCGACAGTTCTCTGAAAACTGCAGAGTCCATTAAGGAAGAATTTTGTTATGTCTGCCCAGATATCGTCAAGGAATTCACACGTTTTGACAAGGATCCCGAACGATTTCAGAAATACATTGTCGATCAAGGTGCTGGGAAGAAAGTGACAGTTGATGTAGGATACGAAAGGTTTTTGGCGCCTGAAATATTTTTCAATCCAGAAATCTACTCTAGCGATTTCTTGACGCCACTCCCAGTTGTGGTCGATGGGGTCATTCAAAGTGCACCGATCGACGTACGAAGGGGGCTCTACAAAGTTAGAATTCTTCATGCTTGGAAACGAATTCTCACATGCTAACATTGGCTTTTAGAACATCGTGCTCTCAGGAGGATCCACGCTTTATAAAGACTTCGGTCGCCGTCTCCAGCGAGACATCCGTCATCTGGTTGATGCGCGTATCAAGCGCTCTGAGCAGAAATCGGGAGCAAAGTCTGGCGGGCTAGAAGTACAAGTCATTTCCCACAAGAGACAGCGACATGGGCCTTGGTTCGGAGGCAGTTTACTCGGTCAGACTCCTGAATTCAGGAGCTACTGCCACACAAAAGCAGAGTACGATGAGATAGGGCCTTCCATTGTGAGAAGGTTCGCACTTTTGGGGGGGCCGGCGTAGATAGCACGAGAGAAGTCGGGCGTATGGTGGTGTTCAGAAGTAGAGTTCGCTGTTCTCGTTAATTCTATTGTGAATGATATGGATGTATTCCTTGCATG
The DNA here is from genome assembly GCA_015179045.1 of Kalaharituber pfeilii. Lineage (NCBI taxonomy): Eukaryota > Fungi > Ascomycota > Pezizomycetes > Pezizales > Pezizaceae > Kalaharituber > Kalaharituber pfeilii. Next base: position 1,182,858 of record WHUZ01000012.1, on the reverse strand, counting down.
AAGCCCACAAATCCAAATACGTCACAACTGTAGTTGCCTTGATGTGATTCGTCGTTGATGTCAGAATGTCTTGGAATTTTCCACGTGCGATAAGCGATAAGAATCGAAAGTAAGCTTAGCTCCCAACGTTGACCTTGGGTAAAACCAGACACCTGAAACAACATGTCTGCTACTAAACCTCCAGTCAAAGTCGACCCAAACGCTTCATTGCAAGATGTAGAAACCAAAGCTACCTTCCTTGCGGCTTGCGCATTGGAGCTCTATTCTCAGAATAAGCTGAACGTAACTTATCCTCATATACATATTCATGCTAGCCTGAACTTGGTGCTAATCTAGACATTTTGGACAGGATGCACTTCGTAATTTGAAACATGCACTATCACTATCGCCATGCAATCCCGAGGCTCTGCTCGCATTCAACACCATTCAGGAAGACAGCAAAATACCAGAAGTCGTCCGACTGTGCCGCCGTGCGCTTGTGAGCAAGGATCCTAATGCGGCCGCCGATGCCATACAGTTTCTCCACTCCAGTGCCCGTGGTGGAGGCTTAACGGGGGAAGGGGAGTGTCTCGAAATGTTCCTTACGGAGCAGCTGACAGAAGATGTGGACTTTGGGCTTCGAGGTAAGATTGTGGCTGGGCTGTTGAGGTCTACAGGTGGTGCGATTGAAGCAAGGCAAGTCCTTGCTCGGAAAGTACTTGCTGCGAGTGAGAAAGGCAACAAGGAATTGGATGAGATGCTTCAGAAGTTCTGGAGGTGGGGTCGAGCTGCTACCGAAGGATTTGTCTCAGTGCTTGCCGATGACAGATTACGAGAAAAAGGGACAGAAAAGGAGTGGGAGAAGACTGTGAGGCTCTGTTTTCGGTGGTATGTGGGAAGGATTGAAGAGGGTAGGGGAAAAAAAAGCCCAACGGACGTTGCAATTGCAGTGCGTGCTATATCTCGACTTCTTGTTGCTGCTCCTGAGCAGGTACATCACTTGGTAAACCATGCTGCGTTCGAGGAGATTCTACTTGCAATATCCCGAGGAAGAAACTCAGAACAGACTGATGCTCGTGAGACAGCAACACATGCTACACTTGCTGCGTCAAAATACATTTCTGCATCTGGTACACCAGGAGAGACGCTGCTTGCTGAGTTTATGACACAGCGGTTGGTTGTGTCTGGAACTGATGAAGATACTGTGATAGCGATGGAAGCAGCAGCAGCAATATTCCCTCTTATCCAACAGGTTGCTGCAAGGATGTTTACAGAGACAGAGGGCTTCGTTGGGCGACTTGTGGAGGTACTAGAGGAGGGGGAGAGGGTTGATGGGAGCGTGAGTAAGGGCGCGGTTAGGGCTGTGGTGAACCTGTTATGTGTGGCTTGCGGGGATAAGGCATGTCGGGAAGTGGTGAAGGAGAGCTGCGGAGATTACCTGGAGAGAATTGTTTCCCGGGGTAGCTCTGGTGGAAGGAAGGGAAACGAGATGATGACATTGGCCGCAGTTGCACTGGCGAAGATTCGCTCTGCGGGATCTGGAGGGACTACAATAAATCCAACAGCGCCCATTACCTCCACCGCAGACAAGGAGCCTATGGACTCGCTGGCCAAGATATTCAAGTCCTCATTGCTCCTTCAGTCTTGCGCCGCAGCAGCAGCTGTGGCTCATCAAGAGTCGATCGAGGGACTGGCATATACCTCTCTCAATCCATCTGTGAAGCAGTCTCTGGCCTCTGACCGGTCCTTCCTCAATGCGTTGTTCACGACTCTCACCTCCTCAACGACACCAACTCAGGGTGTGATCTTTGGCGGACTAACAGTGTTGGTGAATATTGCTGCATACCCGCCAGCGTTGACAGAAGAACAGAAAAAGGTGCTTCAGCTCAAGAAGTACGCTGAGGCTAACCCCAATGCACCTAAAGATACAAGTGATGAGGTTGACCCGCTGGAAACAGATGACGCCATCACTGCACGGTGTAAGAAATTGATCGATGCAGGTGTGGTGCCGGTGCTGGTATCAATCTACAAAAACCTCTCTCAGGCCTCATCAGCAGAGTCTGGATCATCCACATCGGAATCACCGCCCCCCTCCACACCATCATCTTCATCCTCTCTCCTCCTTCTCCCAGCCCTTCTTCTCTCTCTTTCAAAATCCCAAAAACATCGCCCCCAAATTGCACAACAAGGCGGCGTCAAACTTCTTATTCAAATCTATACTTCAATCGTTCCCTCTATTACCACCAATAAACCAAACGCGGACTTTCCCACCTCATCCTCTGCTGCAACAGACTCAAATCGGGCCTCTGCAATCCGGCATCTCACTTCCCATGCCCTCGCCCGCATCCTCGTCAGCGTTAACCCTGCCCTCGTATTTTCCTCCCAAACCCCCGCCGCCAGCGCCATCCGCCCTCTCCTGTCGCTCCTCACAACTCGTTACGACGACGATGACGGCGGTGCTAGAGCTGCAGCCGCCACCATTCCTGGAGCTGCTGGTGGAAACACAAAAGCCACCGACCTCCTCCCACTCTTCGAGGCCCTTCTCGCATTAACAAACCTTGCTAGCGTGTCTCCTGAATCTGGCATTCAAGATCTCATCGTCCGAGTAGGATGGGACATGCTCGAAGATGTGATGTTAATGTACTCACCCCGTGCCCCTCCCGAAAATGACGAAGATGACGACGCCCCTGTGCCCACCCACGACACCGCCGACGCAACCACTCGCATCCAGCGTGCCACCGTCGAACTCGTCTGCAATCTGTGCGGCTCCGGATCATCGCATGTCCTTGAGCGGTTCGGTGTCCCGACCACCACTCCTCGCGCACAGCAACGTATCCACCTCCTCCTCGCCCTCTCAAACGCACACGACTATGGTACACGCCGAGCCGCAGCTGGTGCGTTAGCGACACTGACCGAGTTTGAGAGTGTAGTAGAAGTGGTGCTGGATAAGGAAACGGGGCTGAAGACTGTCTTGGGGATGTTGAGGGATGAAGATGATGCAAGGGGCGAGATGGCATTGAGGGGAGTGGTGTGTGTTAAGAATGTGTTGAAGGTTGGAGGGGGGAGGGCAAAGAGGGGAATTTTGAAGGAGGGAGGGAAGGAGGCATTGGTAGAGGCGGTCAGGAGGGCGGGGAGTAGAGAGGTGGTGGAGATGGGGGTGGAGGCGGTGAAGAAGTTGGTTTGAGTTTGTGGAGGGGTGGGTAAGGAGGAAGTGTTACTCTTAGTTCTGAAGAAATTCATGCTTAAATACAGTGCCAAAAAGGCCGAAGTTATTGAGTTCAATGAAATAAGGGATGAAGGCTTTCTGGTATTTTGTACTGATGCCAGTATAGCATATATATGTGCTTGGCCGCTCTTGGACAGTGGCCACCCACTGCCCATGGCCGCCATGCCCGCGACAGGCGGTGAGTGATGAGTGAAGCTACTTTATTTATAGTTGTTATGCAGGCTACATGTTAGTTGCTACGCAACTCAGAGTTGACAAAATAGTTATTTCAATTTCACACTTGTTTCTATCACCATCACAATTTCCACTTTGTGAGTCTCAGTTGCAAGCGATGGGACATAGAGAAGTATGATAAATAAAATAAAACGAAAATGAAAATGAAAGTAAACTGAAATAAAATACGTCAGTAGTTGTCACTTTCTTCTCGTTTTGGTTTACATTTTTTTTTTTTTTTTTTTTTTTTTTTTTTTTTTGATAATTTTTCTGTAGTTTACACCGAGTTTACATTTTTTTTTTTTTTTTTTCCCCAAACAAGACATGAGGGACTGCACCATCGCGGCGCCGTACTCTTGTCCAGGAGTTGAAGCATTATTGGCCCGTATTCAATATGAACCGGACGTCTTGCTGGACAACCCCTCTTCCCTAGTTCCGATCGAACCGGGGGAGCCTCAATTCGATACGCCTCCCATGGCCTCTAGTTGTAACCTCCATCACTAGAGACAACTGCTATAGGTCAGTTAATGGACAACTCCACCCTCCCATTTGAACCTACCATCACTGGCCCCCGAGCCGGTTAACCTGATAATGCGAATTACTGTTGCTGTTGCTGTCGCTGTCGAGGGCGCTGTCGAGGGTTTTGATGATGTTGAAGTGGACTGCTGGGTGTAAGATTGTGCTGCGGTTGCCTCTGATGCTCCGCGCTCTGGTTACCCATATGATATAGTGGCTTTGCGGATGCTTCCCCCTGGGTGAATTGTTGACTGCTATGGTTGTGTTTCGTTTCCTGAGCTCATCGGAGGGATGCATTCAGTAAGGAATACCCGACCCTGAATTGCTTGGTATGCTTCATGCAGGGCCGGCCATGTGTATACCCTGCAAGCATATTCATGCCCATATCAGGCTCCGGTGCGCACTAGGGAGGAGGATGACATTGCTGTTATCCGTTTGGAACACGAACGAATCGTTTGCCGTGTTCAATAAATCCGTTCCCCTGGGTCAGTACATGCATGCACATCTTTCGTTGATCCTGGCGTTGTGCAAGATCACCTGGTTCGGCAGTGCCAAGAAGTCCACACACCACTTGAGCAACAGTTACCCTCATCTGCCATCCGACTAATACGCCATCATAACCAAACTATCGCACACGATAGTTGCCCCATGTGCCATTCTGCCGATAGCAGAGCTTCGTTGCCGCCATGTTCAAAAATACATATTGATCTAGTCTCATGTCAAGTTTATCCAAAGATAATATGAACATGGTCGTTAGCTTACTAGCTTATGTTGCTTTGAACCAAATAAAGTGAAATCATTTTGTATTTAATGGGGCAAGAAAGCTATGTAAACATAGTTGGTGAATAACCAACATATTATTGAATCACCTTCCCACTCTCGCTCCGCTACTTTTCCTTTTCCTATGACTTTTCCTTCTCTCCCTGCCCCGACCCTGTCCCCTTCTCCTTCTCCTTCCCTTCCACTATCCTTTCCCGTATCTCCTCTTCCCCCTGTCCCCAAGACAACCCCCCAGCTACCAACGTACCCCCGACAACCCACGCCGGCCACCATACACACCACACCACAACCTGAGTCCACATCCCCGCCACCCACCACCCAAACGCCGCCTCCCTCAAAATCTCCCCCACATCCACCCTCCAATACCTCGCCACCGCCCATACCCCAACCGTGGGCGACACCGCTTGCAACAACACGTACATCCCCCACCTAAGCGCTCTCCCTCCCTTCCCCATTCCTCCTCTCCCCGTCACCGGTACAAACGTCACCGGCGCAGCCAACAGCCCCACCATAAACGCCAACGAGAAATTCAGCGTCGCAAGTGCCGAGAGAAACATTCCCAATATCAACAACGAAAAACACTTCAGTAGCTGCAGTTGCTTTTCTGTACCCCCCGATGCACGAAGCAGGAGCGGCCTAAGCACCCGTGCAAGTAACAACGGCAGCACGGCGTTCAGCGCTGCAAAGACTACGAATGCGGGTGTGAGCGAGGATGCAGGGAGATTGTTGAATAGAGTGAGTGGAATCGCGCCAAGGAAATGTATTACCAGCACCGCTGTCAAAGGCAAGAACAAATCCCTCTCCGGCGTCTTCCCGGTCGGGATTCCGCCCGCGCCCAAGATCGAGGAGCCCACACTTTCGATCCAAAGCCCGATTGCCCCGAGAGTGAAGTTAATGGCAATGAGCATCGCGCTCGGGAGGTAGGTGCCTATGCTTACAAAGCGCTTCTGCGCCATGAGGAGATAAAAGAAGAAGGACTGGTGGAAGTGTTCGAGTAAGTTATTTAGACTTCTAAATAAGCTTTCCAATAGCCTTCCAAGAGATCCCTCGTCGTGCCACCCCTCGCCATGGGTTTGCAGCGTGATGGCGTCGATGTGATACGGGATGAACGAACTATGTGCACCGCTTGCGTGCCCGAGTCCCTGATTTACCATCCCGCGGAGCATCGTTCGGAGACGGTCCTCGTAGGAGTCAGAATGATGCCACATCTCTTGTAAGATAGGGCGGATGCCATAGTGGTGCAGCGCAACATTGCCCGCAGTGTTGACGAGGTCAAGGTTGGGGAGCTGGCCGTTGACTCCATCATAGATGATGTGGATGGACTCGAAGCGCTGACCGGACGGGAAGTCGATGACAATAGCGCCCTGGATGGCACCGGATTTAAGGGGAAGGGAGGCGACGTGCGGGGGGTGGTGTTGGTCGTGGTAGGCATCGACCCACGCTTGTGGGCCTGCGCGGGAGTCTTCAGAGATGAGGAATATAATGTCTTTCGACCAGACGGACCAGCCTGAGTTGCGCATGTAGTTAGTATCCAGATAAGTATCGCCTCAGGCATGTAGTGAGCATACGTTTCAGGTACCGTGCCAGCGTCAACTCGAGCGCGACACCGCCTTGATTAAGCTGGCCGTCCGCGTTCGTCCAGCCGGCGCACATGACGAGGGCTTCAGTAGCATCGCCTCGCGGGGCTTGCAGGATTGCATACACGTTCTCGCCTGAAAAGGCCTCGCCGGCAGCGGTGTAGGAGTACTTTTGCCGGCCGACCTTGAGGCCGGCGGCAGCCAATATAGAGCCTAGCACCTCCACCCTCCTGTCACCCGACCACACCGTAAGCAATTGTCCGTGCCACTATCTTCCCCGGAGACGGAAAGGGGGGGGGGGGGGGGGCGGGGGGTTACTGAGAGCTGGTAGCATTGGCCAAGGCCGCGACCTCATGCTTATAGGCTCTGAATATGTTTTGCTCGCTTCCGCCAAAGTATGTGCTGGCCTGACCCGGTAGAAGGGCATTCTCGGATATGTATGTGCGTCTGGAGTTTGCGTTGAGGGGGAGCAGGAGAAGCCAGGCTACGCCGACAACGACGCAGATGGCCGAGACGAAGGGGAGGACGCTGACAAAGCGGACGGACGAGAGCCTCTCTGGAGACAGCGAAATGGTGGGGCGTTGATGGTTAGCTGGAGGTTGGGATCTTGCGGCGCGAGGAAGGGGGGTGGGGAGAGCAGAGCAGGGCCCGCAAGCTGTCACTCACTCGAGAGGGATTTGGAGAGAGCGAGGGCCATAGCTGGCGTGTCCGCACCGCAGCCCTTGCGAATTCCTGTGTTGGGTAGTCTCGGTTTCCGATAATGTAGAAGCTCGCGCACGCTGGCACGAGGGGGCGGGGGGCGAGGGGCGGGGGGCGAGGGGCGGGGGGCCACGGAGAGTGGGACGAGCCGGTAGGCCTTGGGCTTCAGACTGGGGGCATCTCCGCCGCTGGAGTTGAGCGGCGACCAGAGAAAGGTACATAAAAGTACGGACGTGTTTGCAATGCGGGCGCCAAGGCGGCGGATATGCAGGTATGCGCTTGTGTGGCACTTTGCAGCTGCATATGCAAGCGCCTGCTCCCGCGTCCCGGCAGCCGCGCGATGCAGCCGGCGGGCCTGCAGCTGGCACGGGGCCGTTGGAGGTGCGTATGCGCTGCGTAGTGGATGCAGCGCGATGGCGGCAGGCGGCAACCCAATGCGCCCAGCACAGCCAGCTGCCCTCGTATCATATCCCCTCTGCGCCCATGCCTCGATGCGCCCACGTCGACGTCCCGCACTCCCAGCTTGTTTGTGACCTGGAGCCCCCCTCCCCCGAGTAATCCCTAGCTGTCGCCCCATATAAACCTCTTCTCTGGTCATAGATACCCCCCCCCACTCCCCGTCCCAGAAATGAGAGTAAAGGTCCGCTATACCTCGGGGAGTGGCTCTGCTACCGTCCTCACGATCCCCAACTCCGACCCCATATCCTCCCTCCTTGCACAGATCAGACAATATGGAAGCATCGCAGGAGACGTTGAAATCAAGCATGGTTTCCCTCCAAAAGTCCTCGACCTGTTTTCCTTCTCAGAAGATACCCCGCTTGACCAGCTACCGTTCAGGCTCGACGGCGATCAGCTTACGGTTTCAGGAGCGTCGATAGGTGAGGGTCGGGGTGGTAACGAGACGCCGGAACCTGCTGCTGCGGCTCCACCGCCGCCGCCAGAAGCTCCGAAACCAGCACCAAAACCCGCCCCTGCTCCAAGGTCGAATATCCAAAGCTTGTCCTCGTTGAACAAGGCCTCCTCAACTTCATCGGCCTTCAATGCGCCACCGCCCACGGCCGGCATCAACAAGGACGATCCCCCAGATGTTGTCCTACAAGGCCGTGGCACCGTCGTCCTTCGGGTCATGGAAGACGATAACAGCTGCCTCTTCCGCGCCATTTCATACTCCATCTGCGACTCCCAGTTCTCTCCCATTGAGCTTCGCCAGCTTGTCGTCTCCACTATCCTAGCAGACCCAGTAACCTACAATGAAGCCGTTTTAGGCCAAAAGGTGGACGACTATTGCTCGTGGATTACTATGGATTCCAGTTGGGGCGGAGGAATCGAGCTTGCGATATTCGCAAAGTTCTTTGATGTCGAGGTACTCTACCTGCCCCCAACTCTCTTCTCATATTTCTGCCACCTGGGAAGTTCTTCGAAGCTGACTCTGATTAATCTCAGATCATGTCAATGGACGTCTCCTCGGCCTCCGTCATCCGCTTCAACGAGGGTTCCCCCAATCTCTGCATCTTAGTCTACTCCGGCATTCACTACGATGCAATTGCTCTGTCGCCCATAACCGCATACTCATTCCAGTCCCACCCAGACCAAGATATCCGCATCTTTGACCGGAACGATCTCACAGTCATACAGGCTGCGAGGGAGTTGGTGCAACAGCTGAAGAAGCGCAAGTACTTTACGGATACAAACAAGTTTACGCTTAGGTGTGAGATATGTCGGGAAGCGTTGGTAGGGCAGGCAGAGGCGAGCCAGCATGCGAAGATTACGGGGCATATGGAATTTGGGGAGTATTAAATGACGAAAGCATTGCTAGCTGGGGAGGCAGGGAGGAGAATTATGACGACGCGGGTATTGGGGAGAGTAATTCTAACCTCCCTTAAAGATGCTGCGATGCTGCAATCGCCATCGGGGGTGTCGCTCGGGTAATATATATTATTGTGATGTTTCTCATATGCTTGTTTGTTTGTGCCTCCGTAGATTTGGTTGTACGAGTACTAGCAGTAGGATAGCGTTGTCATCGTAGTCTTGGCGGTTGGCTGCAGATTGTGACAGCGAGCGTTTGGCTGTGGCCTGTTTGCCTGTTTGCCTGTTTGCCTGACGCCGATCTTCTCACGTGCGATGTTGCTGCTTTCAGGCGCCGCGCGGTCTCGGCTCGGGCTGGTGACGCACGCAGCCGCCCCCCCCGGCAACGCGAGGATCTCTCATCTTGCGGGCAACGACCTGTGATCCTATTCTCTTCAGTCAGTTGTTGCCGGTCAATTGGGGAACGTTGGACTACCACTTGTGCATACAGAACGCAGCGGCAAGCAGCGGAGAGAGAGAGGGGAGCTTCAGAATACCTCCCGGCGCGCACACATGTCGAACTTCGACCCCAACGCCGTACTGCGGGGCGCACAGCTTACGCTGGTCGGCGGTGAGTCCCCCCCCCGATCTCCTTCTCCATCTCCATCTCCAATCCATTCCCAATTCAATTCACCCCCCTCCCCCCACTTCCCGTCTTCTTTCCCTCTCGATCCATCGTACGCCAGGTAAACTGACCATCTCCAGCCTACCGCGCCCTCCAAAACCCCCTTCTGTTCCGCTCCGCCCACTACAACCAAGTCCTCAAAGCCGTGCTCATCGGCGTGCTCATCCGCCTCATCGTCAGCACCCCTATCTTCTTCCTTCGGCTCTTCCTCAGCTTCCTCTCCATCTTCATCGACCTGCAATCTGCCACCTGGGATGATCGTCTCCTAGGCTCCCTCACCTTTCTCGAGCACTCCGTTCTCCAGCTCCCACTCTTCCTCATGGGGCTAATGCGGTACATTGTCCCGACGCTCGATGACATGTTTATGCTGTCCCTAGAGTGGGTGGATGGGACATATCTCGCCAAACATCTTCCTATCCCACCGCCGCAGGGAGACGACAGAGGTCAACCCGAAACACATCCTGCGATTCCAGCGTACATACAATCTCGTCTATACTACCCTACCCTCTCGCTCTACCCACCACACAACAAACCTCCAGTCCTCCCCCACACATCCACCAAATCTGCCCTGAAACCAAAAGCCCTCAAGCGAAATTCGCCCTTAAAGTCCTTCTTGCTACGCTCTCTCCGCAAAGCTGCCGTCTCGCTTCTCATATATGTCCTTACCTTTGTACCCTATGTTGGCCACCTTGTGCTTCCAATCTCCACAATCTACTCACTTCATAGATTCGCTGGACCTCTGCCCTCCGCCGTATTTGCCCTCGCGGCGCTCTTTGTGCTGCCCAAATCCACTACTGTACGGCTCCTACAAATGTACTTTGCCTCCAGGTCCCTGGTCCGCGATCTCCTGGAGCCATACTTTACCCGACTGCCCTTTACAAAGGAACAGAAAGCGAGATGGTTCCGCGACCGGGAAGGCCTGTTATTCGGCTTTGGTGTTGGCTGGGTGTTATTAATCAAGATTCCCCTCGTCGGCGTCCTCGTCTACGGCATCGCTGAGGCCAGTACTGCGTACTTGATCACAAAGATCACCGAGCCAGTTCCACCTCCCCCAACGAGCAGCGAAGCCAAGTCCGGACCTGGGTCATGGTTCAAGGGGAACGAGAAGGGCGGACGAGTTCTGGGAAGTGAAGGGAAGGATGAGGATGTGTTGGTTAGAGAGCGGCAAAGGGCGCTGGAGGAGTGGTGTGAGAGCGAGACGAGGTGGAAGAACAAGAAGGAATTTTTGAATCTACCAGTGGAGTGGTTGATGAGAGTTAGTAATGGAGGGTTCGAGGGTGGTGGTTTTGAGGGTGGTGGGGTTGGGATGGCAGAGGGAGAGTTTAGGGTCCCCGGGGGATATGTGCATGTTGGGAGTGGTGAGAGTGGATTGAAGGAGGGTGGGTTTACGGGGGGAAGGATGTAAGGAGGTTCTTACAGGGTATTGTGATGATCTTCTAAGGACGGGGACAAGAGATGGGCGAAAAGTTGATGTGCTGCTTATTTGTTTATGTATTTGTTTATGCTGCGGATGACACGTCATAAATATTTGTTACTTTAATCATTACACGCATATATCATACCTCAAGTATCTAATCTTACTCAAGTACCACCCAGTACTGGATACGCGCGCAGCCAGCAGAGTATACCAAACGATATCCTCTTGTATCTAGCTTATATTATGATGCATGCTTATACTTGCAATAACGTTAGTGCGGGACGAAGACATGAAGATGAAAGAATGAAGTTTCTACTTGTATGAAAAGTTTAGTTTTAATGTGGTGGAAAAGAATAGCAGGGCACAGCTAACGCATTACGGTTATTTGAATGATTTGTAACTTGATCCTCCAAGAAGGCAATAGTGGGGTGTGGGGGGCAAGGTCTGTTAAATCCAAGAATTAATATTAATAGAAGGGCGGATGAGTATAAGGCATTTGTATAAAAGTCAACTATGACGTACAGTAGTCACGAGCCCGTCAGCGACCGCTGACTAAATCAGGTTACGAGACTAGACGATTCAGTACTTCAGCGCATCAGTTTTTGTCTTTCAACATATACATACTTACCTCACATATCCTGCACAAACCCCCACCTCTGCAAAAAGCAAGCACCTATAAAAACCCCGCAAATAAGACCAGGTCTTATCCACAAGACCTGCGCAGGCGCGGGGTCTAGCTAATCATATCTTAATATGAGTCTTGTTCGCGAGGTGTGGTCTTATAAGAATACCTAGCAGCCGTTGGAGACTGGCTTCTAGAATATTTTGTGCTCTGTACGCATACAATGAAGACTACATATCCAACACATATTCTCCACACCCATGAAACTTCAGCACCAAGATTGCAATTAAGCTCAGGATGGAATAGGACTCCACAGGACGATACTATCAGCATGCCAGCAGATCTAATATCAGGATAACGCAGAATTGAACCAAGTGCTTTGTAGGTCCCTCACAGCACGCTTATATGCTACCTCGGGCCTGGCTCATGCTCGACCCAGGCGCCCGTCGATATCCTGAAAAATCGCTACATTACACTAAGTCAGGAAATAAGTAATACAGTCTTGTGGATTTCGTGGCGATGGTTCCGGAATCTGGACATATAGCCAGATTCTCCATCCGAGATTTTTTACGTATATGGGCCGGTTGTAGTCTTAGCGAGTGGTGGCTGAACTATGCGAGTTGCACCCAATCAACTGCATCATATACCTGGCATCAGCTTGTGGGACCCCTTTATTCTCAGTTTGTGTCAAGAGGAACACTGAATGTTTAGGGCGACCACCGCCGTCAACTAGGATCCTACGAGTCCTATTCGCAGGATTTTACCCAGGATGTATGTACTTATGTATCTACTAAAACACAGAAAAAAGATGAAAGAGACGATTTGGTTTGGGATAACTCTCTCGATTAGGAAGTTACTTCCAAAACCGGTTTAGCTCCTTCCCCCCTTCCATCAGAAGTCCCCTAGCTTAGGAAAATGTACCTTTAATTTTTACAATTTTTCTAAGTTGGAAACGTTAGCTCTTCACTAGTCTGGGGCCTTTCATTGCCCGGATATAAACTTGATAACGTTGTTCCAGACATAAATGATACTGAATAAGATTGTCGAATAGTCTTCGCATTCTAATTTACGTTATAGGTAGAAGATACATGTAATCCACAAGCACGCACAATCAATAAATAGTAATTAAAAAAAAAAAAAATTAAAAAAAAAAAGCATATCCCTCGGCTAAAAGAATTCACACAAATACATTAGTCCACCAGAGTCTAGGCACGAGAATATAGTCCACTAAGTCATAACCAAGAAATTAGAAGATTATAGGTATCACATTAGGTAGATAGACCAACAAGCTAATAGGTACTCAAACATCGTAAAACAACCAAAATGAAAACCGACTGTCCAACCTCCCACAGTCTGGGCGCGAGAACACAACCTCCCCATTAATATGACAGGAATTATAGAAGACATATAACACAAACACCTCTTAAGAAAAACAGTAATCAATAAACCAACACACCGTTGCAATCGCAAAACCCCAACGCTCATGCAAAATGAAATAAAAAGTACAGACCCCAAGTCTATCCCAAAACTGCCACGTTTAATCTAAGTAAGTTCTAGTTTCAAAACCTCAACCAGCTTCCCCACCAGGGGTGCCGCTTTCCATTCACCACCTCCACTCCCCGTTGAAAATCCTTCCTCTTCTCCAACAACAACTGCCCCTGAGGCCCGGCCTTGTCCGCAAATCCTCCTGCAGACGTATAAATCTGCTTTCCCCTCAACCACGTCTCGTTCACCACACCATTTAACCTCTTACTCTCATACGGCGTCAACTTGTTCTTAAAGTGCATCTCCGATTGTGTAACCTATGAAATGATCGGCAGCCGTTAGCGGATGGGAATCTCAAACAGGGTTGTTTACGCAATTGCACTTTGCTTATTTTTGCGAAGTAAAATGCAACGCAAATTACAAAGGGGATCTGAATTGGAAACTTACCACAAACGATGCCTCCGGATCAAAAATACATATATCTGCATCCCAACCTGCTTCTAATGCGCCCTTCTTGCCTAACAACCCAACCTGCTTCGCAGTCATATAACTAGTCCACTTTGCAATCTCCGGCAGACTAATACCTCTGTTCTTCCCCTCCGTCCACAGCACGCTCAATCCCAGCCCGACAGTCGAGATACCACCCCACGCCTGGAAGAAGTCGCCCTGCTCAAACATTTTCAGGCCGGCGGTACAAGGTGAATGGTCGCTAACGACTGTCGCGATTTCCCCCTTCTTAAGAGCCTCCCAAAGGCCGTCCTGGTTTGCGGCCTCGCGAATGGGTGGGCAGCACTTATGGCGAGTGTCGCCGTCCTTGATGTTCTCTGCTGCAAGCGCAAGGTAGTGGAAACATGTCTCTGCTGTAATCTTGATTCCCCTTTCTCGTGCTTTGCGGAGGAGTGGGAGACCTTCGACTGCTGACAGGTGGACAATGTGTAATGGGAGGTTTGGTGCCGTAAATGCGAGGTTCAGAATATTCTCTATCGCATAAGTCTCAAAAGCCGGAGGTCGCGAGTCAAGAAAGGTACTATAGGCTGTGAGGGGGCCCGATGGCCGCAATGGTGGGTCGCCGTGGAGAACGCTATCGCCAACAGACATGGCCAATGGTGGAATCATCTCAGCATGGAACATCAGCACCGTCGGTTGATCCCTCAATTTATTCATCGCCTTCTTAATGTCTTTGACCGTCACACTCGGGAACTCCTCGACACCACTCTCAATCAAGAAACACTTGAATCCCTTGACGCCCGCCTGAACCAAGTCCACTAGCTCATCCTCGTTCCCTGGGATAACACCACCGTAAAACCCAACGTCGACCCAACATTGCCCAGTGGCCGCTTCAATCTTCAATTTCAAATTCTGCACCGTTGTGGTGGGTGGAATGGCATTGAGAGGCATATCTATCAGTGTCGTCACACCTCCGAATGCTGCAGCCCTTGTACCGGTCTCAAATCCCTCCCACTCTGTCCTCCAACCAGGCTCGTTCAGGTGGACGTGTGCGTCGACAAGGCCTGGCATAATAACTTTGGGGGAGTAATCTGTATATGCCGTGCCCGCGGGGAAGGCCGATTGTGGCAGTATACTTTCATGCACTGAGATGATCTTGCCGGTTTGTGGTGATATGACGACGGTACCTGGAGTCTCCTTCCCATGCATAATTGTCCGCGTGGAGACCATAACGATGGGAAGAACATCCTCTGCAGATGTAACTGCGCTTTGTGGAACAACCATATTTTCTAATCCTCCTTAACCAAAATCTCAAAAGAAAAAAAAAGAAAAGAAAAAATTGAAACAAAAATAAAGACCTCGTTAAAGCTGAGTTTGAATGAAAGAAAAGCGAATGCCTTGTATCGGTGATTGTTTGCCCCTCCTCGTTCTATTCCTTTATGTATATCCGCCGGGTCTGACTACTGTTCTCGTGCCCAGGCTTTACCACGTTGCTACAATTGCTGTAGCAAGTGGATATCTAAAAACCTTAAATCTTATATCCTATTTCTCAGATGCTTGCAAGATAATGGACCCAGTCCCTGTTAAGTTCTCAACAGATAAGGGTCCAAAAAAAGGAAGTTAAACTCTCTTTTATATCTTGTGGGTCGTGCAATCGATTGTCACAAGTTGCCTCCCTGCTTACCGGAATCGATGTCTCAACGATCAGCAAATATGGATCCTGACAAGGGCGACGGATTGCAACGAGGATGCAAGAGAGTTGTGAATGCCTAATTCGGCAATATCAAACAGAATAGGACCGGAAGATGTATCTCTCGTAGATAGTTTATGCGCGCTTCTGATGTATAACCATAACGATGATGGTACATAGATAAAGGAAGCGCTAAGTGAACGGCGTAGAGTGAGTACGAGTATACTTGCGCGAGGGCTGCAAAATATCAAAAGGTGTGAATGGGAAGAGTCTAAAACAGATGGGAGAGGGGAGGGGAGAAGGTGAATATATACAGGCCGTCAGGCGTATGGGGGCGAGAGGGGGGACTGCTACAGTTGGAAGTGTCTGGATATAGTGAGATACGCATGGGTGCTGGCCGCTTGCACATTCTCGTGGGCAAGTGGGAGAGATACCCGCCCGAGCCCTCTTCTTTTTTCCCCCCCCTCTCTTCTTACTTTGGAACAATGGCAATTCCTGAGTCCGGCCCGGCAAGACTACGGCCTGGGTGGGGGAGGAGGCCCTGGCGAGGTCTGGGGACAGAGGGTGGGTGGGCTGCGCAGCGCTGCACCGTTGATTTCACTGTTTCCCGGGGCCAGCGCAAGAGCTTCAAAGCCCTTCCGCTTCCGCGGAGGAGCGGCGCTTCAGAGGCTGTCGCATCGCAGCCAGCGCGTCGCAGCCAGCGCGTCCCATGCCGTACTGTACTGCACGGTGCTCACTTGCGTTTCTGCCTGTGGGGGCGCACTGCCGTTATGAGCAGCAATCGTGAGTGGTACAGGCGCTATTCCATGCCGACCGATCAGCCCAGCCCGATAAGCCCAGATAGTGTGAATTCTGAAAATCGCTTTTTCCCGTGCTTTAACCACCTTGGGCGCATATAGGCGGTTGAGCAACCGCGTATCGATGCGATGAGCGTGCGCTAGAACTAAGTACATCAATCTCCTGCTGGATTCCAGCCAACTCCACATCGTATCCAGTGGCACCTTCTCCAGGTGCTAAACCGTCACGAACTACTCCGTACACCTTTGTGCTGGATCAAGCAGACTAGCGATCGCCCAACTAGTACTCTACAGCACAGTACAAACAAGCTCCAGTTCAAGCATCCTTTGTCGCTGCACCCTAATTGTTCCGACTCTCTGGGTCTCTGTCCTTCCTTTGTCCTGAGACTCACAGTCGCAATTCACGGCGGCGGCAGCGGCAGCAGCAGCAGCAGCAGCAGCGTCTCCTTCGACTGTCGGTCCATCAAATCTTATGGTTGCTGCATATCGGAGCCCCCCCGAGGAGAAGCTACCAACAGAAACCCCGGTTCAGGGTCCAAGTGACGTCCCAGCCGCTGCCAAATTTGTCTCCGCTTGCTGCACAGATGAGATTGACAAAAGACCACCACATCGGAAAGACGAGGAATATCGTAGGCGGTTTTGATGGCAACAGTTAGTCGGCTTGCTGGGGTGGGTTGGTTTCTGTTACTCGATAATTACTCGAAAAAAATAAGTGCAGATGCAAAAGTTCAGCAATTGGCAGCAATTCTCTTAAATAACAACGCCGCTGTAAGAGCTACGCAGCGCCCCCTCCACCACCCCGACCACACTTGTTGTCTTGATTCAAATTCTTGACGCTCTAGTAGGTATCGTAAGTTTCGCTGAAGGGATTGGTCTTGGAGAAGCAAGCTCGGGCTCACATTGAGTTGGCAGGACGGCTGGAAGCTAGAGAGAGAGGGGAGGGGTAAGAAGAAGAGGTCGTGGAGGAGGAGAGGAGGAGGAGGAGGAGGAGAGAAAAGATATCTCCCTTGCTACGGAGTCCTCCAGCACTGCTTGACCGTTGAGAACTGCAGTGCAGTCCGAACGTATGCCTGCGCAAGCAGGACGGCATAGAAGGGCTCCTCCGAACCAGCGCCAGCACCAGGACCAGCAGATGCCCTTCAGCAGCCCCAAACTAATATTTATTATTTCTGTCGCTGGCAGTCTCTACAAGCACGTACCGCACTAGAGGTTCTTTCCCGCAATTGGCGTCCAGTGACCACGCTTTGCCGTCGCCATTCCCGCAACGAAGAAAGGTAAAAAAACCCTCCCAAAGCCATTGCACTGACTCTTGCAGCCTGTTCGTTCCATAACTGTAGCAGTGTCCTCCAAAATTGGAGCTGCGCTTCATTGCCTCCATCTTACCAAAGTCCTACCTTCGGAGGTGCACCAATGCACTGAGAGATTGTACCAACATGCGTGCAAATCACTAATCGTCAGTTTCAATGATGTAAGCCATTATTGGCATTTGTCGTGTGCAGAAGCTTTCTATGCCTTTCACAACAGGTACATCAGCAATAACAAACTCTAGCAAAAAAAGAAGCAAGACTCTTGAGGTCGATGTAGTCTCATGACGTCGATGCTCCAATCCGCGCAATCCCGACGTCGTTGACATAAGAATTACACTACAGCAAATGATCATCGTCACAGAAGAGAGAGGGAAAAAAAAAAAAAAAAGACTGACGGAAGGTTGATAATCTGCTACAAAAACGGAAGGAACAACAGCTACCGAGGCTACTATGCTATCCATAGTCAGCTGCATCAAATTTGAGGCCCTATACTGGTTAGGAATGTCGGTATAAAGCGAAGCCCAACGCAATGGGAATTGAAATAAAATTACCCTTACTTGAGGCAATTTCGATAAAAAAAATAAACATATACCAAAAAATTTCAAGTAAGAGCTTACCGGAACGAGATACCTGTATGTACAGTAAAGCAGCAACTAAAGTTGCAAGGGAAGCACCAATCTCACGCAAGGGCGTAAGCAAACATGCCGTACCCATTCACATGCCAAGGCCGCCGATAAGGAATGTAGCAGTCTTGGTAACAAGCGCGAGAGACACCTGAGAGCTGATAAGGTCCTTCCGGCTCGGCATCCTCCTCTCCTATGATACCGGTCTTCGTTGCACCCTGCATCACATAATTGCAGATGGATGTAATCCCCCGTCCACATCCTTATCGTGGGATGCCACCAGTGGGTGTACGTGCCTAAGTGGATTTGTTGCTGCTGAGCCTATCGGCGCTAGCCCGGCCCGCGGCGATGACAAGGTTAAACTGTTACTCGATCAGAACCTTTCTTAATACTCGATCCCTATTCCCTTAATTTTTCAGGGGCTGCGACAGACGAGACAGAGATAAGAGATGGCATGAGCGGTAGATTACGGATGTTCTCGTGACCCACATGAACCCAGCGGTCGAGAGTCGTTGACAACAACACTAATTAGGCCAATTTCGGCAGTGTAGAGACCAGCTGTAACTCGACGCAACATTGAGAGATTAGCAAAGAGTGAGCACGAAGTGCCGAGAGTATGGACACGAGAGGAGAGCGAGATTAAACGAGACCAAAAGGAGAGATATACTCCATACTTGAAGAGAGATCTATTATCTCATATGCCCGCTAGAAATGTCTTAAATGTCTTTTATATATGAACATTCTAAGAATGGCAATCCCGATCCGACATATCCCTCCTGCAGATATGATAGTGGGGCATCGGCTGCTATGCATGCCACGGGCATTAAATTGATGAGTGAAGCTACTTTTCACGCTATTCTGCTGGATAGACCAGGCTTACAAATGAACTATTGAACAGGGTACCCAATATACTTCCGTTTGGGACGCTGTGGGCTATTGAGCGGGTAGTTATAGTAACCCTATCCACAACTATTGCCAATTGACTGCCGGTTGCCATCTTGGTACTCCCGGCCAGGACGTCAGTGGTACCTCGAACAAAAAAGGTATCATCAGAATAACGAGCAGGGGGTTGATGGCATAAAACTGAACCCACTTCCTCAGCTACCGCGCACGAGTACGTCGCACTAAGTAGAAACCCAACAAGTACTGATCGAGTGCTCTCTACTTTTCATGATCTGCATTTGAGGCTTGCAAAATGGTGGGTAACTGTGGTATAGAAACAAGTGTGAAAGTTGAAAGTAAATTTATTGTACATGTACGTATGCAGTAACGTAACTTTGTCCACTTTGGATTGCATAACCACGAAAAAAAAAAAAAAAAAAAAAAAAAAAAGCCTGCGCGACAACAAGATAAGTGAATTCAAACCAGAAGTATCCGAAAATTGTCACTGTGTTCAATTATGAGAGATCCTTCTCTGAAAGTCCCCTGTCTTTTGGTGAATACCTATACCAAATACTTATACCAAATACTTTATACCGAACACTTTCCAAATTCACGTAGAGTTTTGGACTCGCATCGGGACAAGTATCCGCATCATGTACTTCATTAGCCTTAAGCTCAGGCTCAAGACTCTGTATAAGGCTGTTCGAAGAGTTTGCAGATTAAGTCGGTAACATTATGCATTACATAACCTATCTACGGCGGCCTGCGGCCAAAAGTCGAAAAGTCGAAGTACAACATGGAAAGAAATAAATAAATAAAATAAAATATAAATAAAAAAAAAAAAACTGAAGTTAACTGATGACAAAAATATACATACTTCAATCCAAAGCATGAACATCTTTAACGTCAACTGCCTGTCCTCCTCATATGATATCCTATTGACAGGATTTTGTATATGCTCTTCATTTACTTCCGCTGGAAGGGGTTGCCAGTTGAACTCGCTGATTTCGGAAGGTATTGGAGCGCTGCATAAAAATATGCACTATCTCAAAACGGGAATAGCGCATGCGCTTTATGCAGCGTCCCAATACTTTCCGAACCAGCGAGTACGAGGCTAATATGGCTTTAGTTAGAAGTTATATCCGTAATATCAGCAAAAAAAAAATTATTCGCATCCCCATGCACCCCAGGCATCAGACGCAGGGATGCGGTTTGTGAACTTAAATTTCAGTTTATTATATTTACAGTTCTTGGCACTGACGTGATCGTCCGATTAGCTAATCTCAGGCTTCTATCATACAAACGCCTGGGGACGAGGCTAGGGATGCACAGGTTGCCAACCACCTGTCGCTTTTCCCACGGTATGTACTGTAGAGTACGGTATCTCTGGACAACTTTGCAAGCCGGCTGCCCTCCAACACTTAACTATTTTCAAGGGCATTCGGAACTTAGCTCTTTTTCAATCATGCATCATGAACTATGGACTCATGTACTCTATGCATACGTTATTACCCACAGACTCATATGCTCTGCATCATCAACTATCTGCGTCTTCAACTATATGGGCTCATATGCCCTGCGCTTATTGCATAGATTTCATTCCGCTGCATCATATTATCATTTTTGACAACTTATTATTTATTTATTACTAGCTATTGCGATCTATATACAGATGCCCTTTCATAGTTCTACCATTCCATATCATCATCTGTGGTTCTACGGCTCCAGCGCATCCTCATTCCCGCAGACTACACCATTGCGATACCTGACATACCTGTCAAATTCGACTCTTTCTTCCTTACATCGTACTATTGAGTGAAATCTGCCATACCCGTCAATTGAGCCCATTCGCCTCATCTTTCTCCGTTGAGTAGGACCTGCCATACCTGTGAAATCCAGCTCGTGTTTGTACATCTCACCGTCGAGTGGGCCCTGCCATACTTGCCAAATTTAGCTCATTCAGCCGTATCTTGCCGTCGGGAGGGGCCTGCCATAAATTCTACTCATGTTGCCATGCCTCATGCCATCGAGAGAGACTTGTCATACCTGTCAACTTCAATTCATATTGCCCCATCTCGCGCTATTGTATAGAACCTGTCATACCTGACAAGTTGAGCTCATGCTACTACATCTCGCACTATCGAGGGAGGCCTACCATACTGTATTTCACCACAACGCGACAAACAACACGTCTCGACGTACCTTTACACAAAAACTGACCTCGCGCGACAACATATATCTGAACTACCAGAATAGAATTTTATATGCACCTTGTAGGGAGGTTAAACGAAGGATTATTCTCCATATTCTGCATATTAGCTTTTTTCAGAAATGTTGTTTTGAAGGGATATATGATTCCATGAGATTCGTATCATATATTGACATAGACTTAACATACATTTTTTACTGCAATATTACTAGTATTGAATTCTACTTATTGCATCTGAGATAAATTCTATAAAAATAGTAGGACACTTAAATATCATTATTTTACCTTATTTGAAGGTGTGGTGAAGTTATTTACAAAATTCATATTCTCATGAAAATTGTATGCAATAATTGTGCAGGAAAAACTACCAGAAATGGCAATTTGATGTATGAACCAGGCATTAAATATCAAAGGGCCAATTGGAGAGACCCTCTTGCCACAATTCTACAGCCATTATGATCAGCATTGCAAGGAAGTAGTGCATTCTAGCTGCTGGTGCACTTGAGGACATGCTACCTAACCACCAAGGCATGTGATCTGGCTTTATGGCGTATTGTCTCAAAGCCTCTGGCTGGAGATGAAGTGCACAATTGGCCCAAACGGGTAGTAACCCTTGAAGCAGGTAAAGTGTTCTTCACATAGCTTCAATAGTGGACCTTTTTCAAACATTATCATAAGCTAAATCATACTCATACTACTTGTAATTGCAAGGGTAACGCTGGTTACTTTTGCTGTAAAGCTTCTGTCGTAGACGCAATCCATCAAGGGAACAATAATCGCCGCACACACTTCAGCGAACCAAACCTATAGGGCTTTCCACTTCCTCTATCCATCCGAACAGTCAATTGCGAATTGCACTAATGCTTTACAATTAGACAATATTATTCTTCTTTGTTGCAGGTTCATCCCCCCACAGCACTGCGCCGCTTGTCCACAAACTCTCTACCCTAGCATTCCGGATTGCATGCAGCGCTGGCTCTCGGTCACATAACGCGCGTTCCTTCGTTTTTGAGTATTTTTCAATTCCCGGATAGTAGCTTGCTGTTCGCCCCGCTTGGCAAGGTACCATAGTGATACTACCTGGTTCCGGGTATTCATTTTTTCAGCCACTCATTTTTATTCAATGATGGTGTATCTTCTTGCCGTGCTTCGTATTCGCTTGCTTGATTTGTTGAAATTATGTTATGGGCCTTGCCTTGCTACGGACATGGCCACGAGCGCGGCCCTTCCCACCTTGATCAGGTTGGCTGCCCAGGATTACATTCCCGTTGTCATACTTATCACTTGTATCCGGAGGGCATTTATGGATTGCTACTAAGCCAACGTGCAGTCGGAGGATTGTCCGGGCAAACCTTCCGCATAGAAATTCTGCAGGTACGGCTAGCTCCCGCAATTGACAATTAATTGTGGTATAGCGGCCATAATTTTGTGTGGGATGTAGGGAGTGAGAATCATACTTTCTGATTTCGGGAACAGTGACAAAGGTGCTCTTGTCATGTATGTTGGCTCGAAGAAGGGTACAACTTAGACATCAGAGATAGTATATAGAGAGGCATGAGCCACTAATTCAAGTTGAAGATATCCATTCGTTGAGATATGAACTGAGTCACATAAGCACCGTAAAACCAGATACATGACAGCAGTGGTATGTTCTGTGAATCTCAATGGAGTATGCGAGCCCTGATGTTATGTTCTGGAGCTTCGGCAGTCTAAAATCATGCCAGATTTGAGATGTACTAACTGATTGGGTATGAGGAACCAACTTGTTGCCTTCACTCCAGTGGGATTCTTTCTGGCCACACCCAGTCCCGAAACTAGCGCATATAGAGTATTTAGTATTCGTGGGCTAACTAGGGATATAGATACAAGGCGTCAGCAAATTGTCGAAGTCACGATTCGAACTCTGAGAGACGAGGGAGCCCCATATGGGTTGAGCATTCCCATGATCTACTAGGTTTTGACTTTGATAAGAAACCATGCACACTACATGCCAAAATCTCGCATGCCGATATTGCAAGGCCGTGGTGTAAGACCCATGCATCAGTAACGTGAGCACTTGTGCTAGCTGTCATTGGTAACATTGAATCGTGTGTACAGAGTTTGGCAGTAACATGCGCCTAATTTCCTCCATCAGAATACCTGGGATGGCAAATTGTGATGAACTGACCACTATAATAACGGGACAGGAGGATCTTCATCCCAGGCGTGGGGGGTCGTATGAAACCGGACATCAGGAGAATGCGTGCGAAATAAAGACTAATGAAGACGATGCTGATAAATAGTGGAATGAAGCAACACTGTCCATGCTATAACAGTTCATTCCTCTAGGCATCCGAGTGCTGAGGTGAATTCAGGGTAATTACGACGTCATCCATGGGCTGGCTATTATTCCTATTGTCAACACGCCTGTTTCACTGCTCCCAATAGGCCTGTATGTTGCTGCCGCTTAACATTTCCAATATACGTATTTAGCAAATTATTTTTGTGGTTCTTTTAACATCTTTGCTGTAGGAAGGGCTGAACACCATTGTCATGGGCAGCTAGATATGGACATGGAGCCATCGTGCAGCTGCTTATTGAGTGCAAATTGATGTGGATGCTGACCCAAGGGACAATAATGGCCAAAACGCCGTTGTCATGGGAATGAGACTAGTCATGGCCGCTGGCACGAGGGAATAATTTGAAGCTACTAAGTGGGCACCTTGACACTATTTCTCACTGAATAATATGTATAAGATGGTCTTACCACTAGAGTTACCTAAGCGGACTTGTGGAGTTTCCGTATGTTGTACGATTTTAGTTCCTAAGTTTCTTCCTTGAGACTAAGTTTTTCCAAGGTGCATCTTGGTACTCAATTGAGCGTAGATTGATCCGGTCTGTTTTTTAATTAGGGAATAGAAAACAGGAGCTGGAGTTTCCTTTTTCTTTGTTTTCCTTTTTTTTTTTAGTCCATTCTGCCCCTTAGCCTCGTACAAATGAGTAGGGACAGGCGCAGCAGCTACAACTGCTGTTACGGGCCTTGAGAGTGAATCCCCTACCCCTCTTATATGGCAATATGCCTTCATATACTATGGACTAGACTAGTCTATGGCCATTGGCAACCAACAGCAGCTGTAGTGGCGTATGCAGATATTCGGATGATTGAGAGGCAATATGCAGGAGTTCGGCGGGGGAAGGAGGAGGAAGGAGTCAATATGCCGGTAGTCTGTTGCCAGCATTATTGCGTCTCAATAGCCTGGTTACATATTTAACCTCATCGGGTATCACTGTAATGTTAACGCCACATTAGAATGACTCCAGCTGAATTCGTGGCTTCATGAAGCCCCCGGTGGAGAAATAGTCTATGTAGGCAGGAATGTGAACCACCGGCGCATTGCATGCTCTTTGCATCTAGCATTGGATCCATGAACGACGCATAAAATGTAAATTTCGCTTGCTACCTAATTTATATGCCCCGAAATTAATGTGCCCTGGGCTGCTTAGTCATGTGCACATTCCCCACCGGCGCTGCGGAAGGCTGCCGCTGTGCACTAGTCTGGATATATGTTGCATTTCGTTTAGGGATGCAGTGGGTTGGACAGTGTCGTTTCATCGTACTGTACCGGTTGATAATCTTGTTGCGTTTCCTGCATGCAGCAGAGAATTCCCCAGAACAAAGTGCCGGCGACCTCCACCCCTCCTCCCCTGGCACCCATATCGTTCACAGCTTATCGATATCGATATTGATATCGGACCTCCCCGCCATCACCATCACACCACTACACATCTCGGACGCCACCACCACTCGGTACGTTACGTGTGGCAGTGCTCACGACCATCCCCCCCCCCCTTCTTCATTCGTGCCCTTCCACCCCACCTTCACCCCCAGCACCACCAAAAGCAAGCATAAATCTAACAAGCCCTCTCCTGATCATAAATCGACTTTTTTTTTTTTTTTTGCCTTTCAATCCTTTGTTGCAATATTAGCAGGATGCTTTCTAACACTAGACAATTCTTGGTTCTAGGGATAGAAAAAGTAAACTAACAATTGGCAAGCCACACATCCGCAAACACAAAAAAAAAAAAAGACTTCAAGTCAGACTATTTCTCCTCGGCTCGCTCAACTCCACCCCCCACCCCCCCGCAGCATTGCTGTTCCTACAATCTCCAGCGCTCCTCCCCTTCACGTCTCTTTTGCCCAATCCAGCAGCTCGAATATCAAACTCCTTCAATCTAACTCTAACGCATAACCTTACCCCGCTGGCAACCGACTAGGCAAATCTGCTCTACACCCAACCCTGCCAGTTAAGCAGAAACAACAGTTCTAGCAGCTGGGCAGCAGAGCCGCAGTAGTCGCAGCACCGATCACCGAAGTTACAGCCCATTAGCCAACAATGGATATTCGCCTGCTCCAGCCCTCAGATATCCCCCATGTACAGACTGCAAATATCACCAACCTTCCTGAGAACTATTTTTGCAAGTACTATTTGTACCATGCGCTGTCGTGGCCTCAGCTTTCGTACGTCGCAGTTGACATGAGCGGGACTAAGGCAGGCGATCCTTACGCGGCTCCGCGCATTGTAGGGTACGTACTGGCCAAGATGGAGGAGGAGCCGACAGATGCGCCTCATGGACATATCACAAGTTTGAGTGTGATGAGGACACACCGGAGGCTGGGCCTCGCGGAGAAGCTTATGAAGCAGAGTCGTGAGTACTTACTATTTTTTGCATAGCCTAGTTCCCGCCCCCCCCCACGCACCTGACTTCCCACCACACAGCCAGACACATATGAAGTCATCTTTTCATCCTCAATCCCTCTTTCCTATCCTGTCTGCGAATCAACCAACATGCCATTAGCCGGCTAACTATATTCCCGGGCATCAATTCCCCATGTCACTCCAAGTCACGATACGAGAGTGGAGGGCTTGGGAAATTGAATTTTCATTTTTCCCCGGCGACTAACCATGCAACCAATAAAACAGAAAAGGCGATGGTTGAATGTTTCGGTGCTAAATATGTCTCTCTCCACGTCCGTGTATCGAATCAGGCTGCATTACACCTTTACCAGAACACGCTACAATTTGAGAATGAGAAGATCGAGCCAAAGTACTATGCTGATGGCGAGGATGCATACTCTATGCGCAAGGATTTGACGTTTTTGGAGACTGCAGCGGAGGAGGAGGAAGATGACGGGAAGGAGAAACTGGAAGATGTGGGTATCGATGGGGATGTACCGGAGGATGCGCAGGCGAGGAACAAGGGGAAGAAGGATCCGACAATGAGGACGGTTAAGATTGGAAGGCCTCTGGGAGTGCATAATTTGGAGGAGAGGAATGAGAGTATTCAGTCTACGTAAGTGTGGGAAGGGGTTTATTTTGGTGTGCAAAGAAGGAATTGGGTTTGTATGCTGGTGGGTTGAGGGTAATCGCAAAGGCAAAGAGGAAACTGGGAAAGTACTAGTAGGTATTGGGACTGCTGCTGATATAATGCACAAGTCAGCAAGTAGTAATATGCCTCATGATTGTTTACCTACCCGGTAGTCTCATGCCAGTAATTGTTGTTACCGGGATGTAAAGTATGTAGCTCAGAGAACCAGCGCTCGAGCAATTGCTCATCAATGGCGCAGGCAAATTGGCCCTCAAGATGATGCTCTTTTCTTTTCTTTTTCTTTTTTTCTTTTTCCTTTATTCTAAGCCAATCGCAGCGGATCGGCTTGATGCACATGATATGCACCCTAGCTCAGCCCAGATGCAGAGGGCATGCGGTCAAGGGTGAAAAAGTAGTACAGTGCATATTTATCTCCGGCACTGTGATGTGAATGCCGCGATTCAGGAGGGCATGAAAATCTTGTTAGAGGTCACGTGAAATGAGGGGTGCTGAAACACCCCACCTCGCGACTGCGCGACTGCAAAAAACTAGGCAGATCAACTCACAGCAATCGCCCAGTCCCCGAGCAGTTGGGCAACTAAAGCAATTGCGTGACTGCCCTTGAAGGGAATGTCGTGAAACGCAAACTTTCGTCATGCAGCTTGAGTCTAGCAAAGCTTCATGCTACCGATATATATACAGATACTGAACACTTGATGAGAGAATCTAGTGGGGCTGCGTAATGTTACAAGCAACACCAAGCTTCTTTTCTTTTTCCTTTTCTCATTTTTCGCAATTAGTCGCCTGAATGCACATCTCGTCCATTACTCAAAGGTTCTACAGGATATAACTAAGGAAACAGCATTAAGATGTTATATGTGTTTGTGACGATTAGGATTGATGGAAATCATCTACTCAAGATCATTAGGCAGAATTTTGTGAAGGATTCAGATGGAGAATTGGGGGAATTGGGATGATACAATTCAATCCTGTGATACATTCTGCAAGGGTGCAGTGAGAAAAGGAGGGATATAAGTTTCTGATACCGCAAATTATGCCGTTATCGAAAGGAGAGATGGTGAGTTTACTTCTCCCTGCGTATCTACCAAAAAGCTCGGAAAGGATGATAGTGAGCTAGATGGAAAGATTGATAGCGCTGGTGCATTAGCACTGTTATATATCGCGGATGGCAGATTCCATCTCGAATCTGCAATGATCCAGAACCCGGATTGCATATAGAGACGACCCGTATTCGTGGATACTGATGCGGGAAGGATATGACCATGCTAAGATGCACACGCTGCGGCAGGACGCTATTGGGTGGGCGCAGAAGTCTAGGAAGTGGGGTCTCACACTAGGCACGTTGGGGAGGCAGCGGGAATCCTCATTTGCTGGAAGCAGTGGAGAGATGCCTGAATATGCTTGTGGCGTCGAGCGAGGTCGAACCAGCGCAGCAGGCGTTAATAGAGGGAGCTGAGGGGAAAGGGGAGGGAAACGACATAGGGGAGCCTGGAGCGGAGTGTTGGGTGCAGACGTCGTGTCCGAGGCTGAGTATTGATTGGGGGTATGCATGTAGGAAGCCTTTTCTGGGCCCGTATGAGGCGATAGTGGCGTTAGGAGGGAGAGAGATGTGGAAGGAGATATATGCATGGACTTTCAAGGGAAAGAGGGGTTGGGGAGGCTGAGGAAGGGAGAGACCGGGGAGGTCAGGGTAGAGGTGTGAAATCTAAGAATGGGAAAGAATGAAAGTCATAAAAGTTGCGATTTCCAGTGGGGACATCTAAGAACTATACAAGTATGGGCATTGGCTCTGTACGTGTACGTATTTTACGGCATTTCTAGGTTTCATCAGCAGAATACACTGTCTATACACTTGATCCTTCAATCTGATAAGTCATGTTTTAGTTAATGGATTATGTTGACATATGTGGCTGCGCTGACACAAAGCCACGAGTTGGGGACTCGTGCGAGAACTATCCAGTTGAAATTGCAAAACAGTTCAAGACATAGTCTTGAAATCTCAACTGGACTCTTCCGGTAGTTCCTATCTGGGAAGTCCAATGTTGGTTGCTGCCAAGACTCACAACCAAAACGCGTCTCCCAGCTAGACCTCAAACCCCAATTAACCCGCTGGCCTACAACAACTGCTACCCTCAGTTCGATTTACACATTATTTAACAGGGCCACAATACCTACCAAATGCCCCAATGCCCACTATAACCCCCCCACTCATCCTCTCCTCTCAACAACTTACCACCTTCACCGGCTCTCCCCCCTCTATAACTTCCCACCCCTAGACCCTGCCGTCCACCCACCACCTCTCTCGGCCAGCACCAGCAACCCCGGCCGGCATCCCCCACGATCTCCCTTCAAGCCGCACGAGCGCGCCCTCACGAACCTCCTTCGCGGCGAGGTCCTTCGTGGTGTCACCATCTCTACGGATCCAAGCGGCAATATCACTACTGCTACATCAAGTGACCTCGCCAAAGCCGGAAGATTTAAGGCATGCAAGTGGCGTCTTGTGCCGACGCTTGCGGCGCTACGGGAGTGGGTCGCTGAGATCGGGGCTTCGCCGAGTGATGATGATGATGATGATGATGATGATGAAGAGGAGCAGGATCGACCAGACGGATGGGACCAGGCCGTGCGGGAACGGAATGATGTAGCGGGCGTGGAGATCACGTTTGAGTATGAGCGCGGGGTAGGGGGCTACGTTGCATACCTTATCGGCCACTCCTCCTCGATACAAGAATACAAAAAGAACAACGATGATAGTGAAAATAAGGGAACAGGATTTACGTATCTACCGCTTGTATTGACGCGGCTGCCAAAGCCGCTCATGGAGCTCTTGTTTGGGTATTTGTCTACGACGTTTGATACGCTGCCACTACCGCTAAACGTTATTAGCACTGAGGAGCGCGATGCAGGGACAGAGGGATGCTGGATAGCATCGGTTTTGGAGATGTACCTTTATGCTACGAAGGGAAGGGTTTGCAAGGACGTTACGCTGAGCTTTAGGATACCCAAGGGGGTGGGAAATGGAGTGAAGACGATTACAGTAGGCATAGGAAAAGAGGATGTGCGGAAGTTTTTGGAATATGGTCGGAAGCTGCTCGAATGGGAGAACGGGCTTGGGTCGTTGACAGAAACCAAGAAGCGGAAAAGGGAGGACAGGGACGGGATGGGAGCGGGGGCCAAAGGACCGTTTCTGGCGGGTTTGGGGAGGTATATGCATGGGATGATGGGAATAGAAGCGAAGAAATTGGTTTTGACGAAGGTTGCGTGTGGGGGATTTGTCGTTGGTGGAAGTGGTGGGAGTGGAGGAGGCACGGGTGCAGGCGGTACGAAAGGAGACGTAACGAGACAGGGGGACCAACTGGATGTGGAAGCTATGGGATCAAGTGGGAGAGTGAAGATGTTTGTCCCGACGAGGGCGAGGTTATGGGACGATGATGAGGACGACGAAGTGGACACGGAAGGGAGGAGCGGTGAAGAGGTTGCGGCGGAGAAGTTCCTGGAGGAGTTGGTGATGTTGGCGGGAAAGAAGGCGGGTGTGAGGAAAAGAGAAGGGGACGCAAATGTGAATGTAGCAGGGATGGGGCTAGGTGTGAGGAGAAAGCAGGGGTCTAGGGGGGGGAAGATACCAAGGGGGAGGATTGAGATTTCGTAGCGTGGTGGATGCCGATTGGAGAGGCAGTCCCGGTTCCAGTGGAGGTATATCCGGACACGGGGGCTGTACACCTGTCATCCTTTGAATTTTTCGTTGCTTGCGTTTCTGGTCCTGTATTTGTAGTCATTATGTCCTTGTACATCTGGTGTTATACGGGGGATACGGGGATATTCCAATGGATGTTTGTTTTCTTGGTTTTGTTATTACTTACCATAGTCGCGGAATCCCTTATTGCACTTCTTTTTTTTTTTTTTTTGTTCTTCGTGCTTCAGACTCTCTGCTTTACTCTTTATCTTGAATTATCTTGAAGTAAGGACATACTTTACATTCACATAACCTGTTTACAATTACTAGTTGATCATAATATGATCGATATCTGTGAGAAATATCTTTTATTGGAGCAGATTGGCTTCACATTTTGATTTAGCTTGAGCCTAGCAATACGTGAGTAGAGAAGTATAATGCCAGGCGAAATACCAAGTCGGGCAAGACCCATTCCCCGAGCTTTGGGAGGAACGTTCAGTTGCAAAAATTCCAACCCTGATAAGAAACAATTGCTGCTGACCTACTATACTGCTTATGGTTTTTCTTTTTTTGAATGGACAACGAGGCCAGGGGGGTTCTCTAACCCAAGCTCACTGCCACCCCCTTGTCCAAACCTATGATACACTCGGATGCAGTGCAACCTTGGTTACGAGTTAGTGGTGGGGTGGTGCTTCTGCTTTGGACTGTATGCATAATTTGATGAGAAGATTATAAATCTGAGATACCATGCTGCCAGACGGGACAATTGAGATCTCCGTGCAGTGGTGACTTGTTGCTGCTGCTATCAAGTGCGTATGCCATTTTTCCCTACTTACCAGAAGATGCATGCATACTACCATTGCGCGTATTGTGGGCAGCATAATTCGCCTTCAGAAAAGGATAGCATAGATATACATGCAAATTAGAAGATTGCATTTCTGCGCGCAAGATTCTACTGACCGAGCAAGTTCAAAAAATCTCCGGTGTGTGAACTTCACAATTCGCGCTCGCTGCGTGTACCCTAGCGCCTCCCCCTGCGCCTTACGTCGCTTCACTGGGCTTATCGATAGCCAAGCCCCACCAGCGCCTGTACTCGTACGTACCGGGGTTGGCTCCCGCATCACCACCTTAGCTACTAGTGCCTGGTAAACGAGAACGAGACAAACAGCAACTCGCCAATTTGTGATGGGGTGGACGCGTAAGCGGTCATTGCTGGACGGGGCCGGGAGAATATTTGAGAGCTTTCTTGATTTGCGCCCGTGCTGCGTGTTGTTGTGCAACAAGGTGGTGGTGGATGGATGATGTATGCGACTGCAGATGGAGAGGTAGGCGTATCGAATAACTTGGATGCGATTGTGATCGAGAGGGTGTGGGAGTGGGTGTCGGTGTGGGTGTAGGTGCGGGAGGTGTGGTGATTCCCGCTTCCAGTTGAACACGCGGGGCAGGGGAGCACCAGAAGCCTTGCGTATGGGGACAGCGGGACAGTGGGATCCAAGTCGTTTATATCCTGTGCTTCCCCCTCCCCCTTTTCGTTCCTCTTTTCCTCTTCTCTGTCTCAAGCCCTTATTTCCCTTCTCGTGACGAGTGGAGAGAGAGAAAGAGAGCTGCCAAAGCAATCCCACCATATTACCCCAGTACAATCAACCACTCGATTTTGAGCCCTATAGTGAATACTATTCGTGTTCTGTACACTACCCGGACCACCCTCCGCGCCAATCCATCCGCTTAAGTCGAAATGAAGTACCTCACGGCGGCTCTAATTGTTGCTGCGGTGGTGGTACCGCGGTCGGCACTTGGTTTTCGGCCGCAGCGACAGGTTGTGTTCAGCGAGGATGCTTTGACGGAGGAGCTCTACGACGTTTGTCACAATGAGGTTCAGGAACCGACGGATGCTGCAGAGGGACAGTGGGGTATCTTTGAAGAGGGATATGAAGCGGAGGACTGGAGCGATTTGTGGCGGCCCTCATCCCAAGATCGATGTGAAAGATACAGCGATGATGATGAGGATTCGCTCCCCCCTCGATTCCGACCACCACCACCACCTTCTTCTCCACCCTATGAGGCTCAAGGTCGTCCAGGTCACAGGAAGCCAAAGCATCCAGGTAAGGGACCTTGCCCAGGCAGGCCTGGGAGGGAACCGCACCATAGGCCTGGCCGCCCACCTCGCTCTCCCCGCCCTCCACCTGGCCATCGTCATCCTGACTGCCCAGGACATGGCCCACATCATCCAATTCGTACAAATCAGACGATATACGAATTGATCTCGAAATCCGAGTATACCACCAAGATTTTTGATATCATCAAGAATGATACTGAGCTCTCTGATATGTTAAAGAGCACCGAGTCCCACATCACCTTCTTTGTTCCAACTAATAAAGCCTTTGAGAATATTCCGTACCACCCGCCTCACCATAACTCTTCCCACGCATTCCCTAAAGAACTCATCAAGAAAGCCTTGTTGTATCATATTTCACCGGATGTATATGATTCAAGGAAGCTCTGGACTTCCAACACCATTCCGTCTGCGCTCAAGTCTGAAGGAGGAATTGGCAAGGGTGAGGCACAGAGGTTGCGTATCGGTGCTAGCTTTACCACCGGTATAAGGATCAATGTTGTGGCCAAAATCATAGCTGGTGATATTGTACGTATAGCCCTTCCCAATTGGTTCTCAGTAATTGTGATATGCTGACATAACCCTAGTTTGCAACAAACGGAGTCATCCACGGTCTTGACAATTTCATCTTCCTTCCACCGTTTGCCGAAACGCTTCTTGAGATTGTCCCAACAGAGTTCTCTACCACAGCCTTCGCTCTCACAAAGACAGGCCTAGCCAAAGATTTGCCGGATGGCCCAAAGACCTTCTTTGCTCCCTCAAACAGAGCCTGGTACATTCTTGGTTTCAAGATCAATGCTTTCTTGTTCAGCAAGTATGGCGAGAAATACCTGGCTGCATTGCTCAAGTACCATGTTGCGCCTGGCAAGGTTCTATACAGTGACTATGTGATTGAGCCGAAGAAGGAAGAGAGCAAGGCTACAGATGTGGACAAGTATCATGCAGAATTGGATACGCTGTTGGGGGATAAGAAGATTATTGTGGATATTTGGAAGAAGGACAGGTGGGTTAAATGGATTGTGAATAAGAATGTCGATATTGGTAAGATTTCCTTTTCCCTATTGCGAATGATGTTATGCAAGGAGGCTAACAATGTGGGCGTAGTTTTCCCTGATGCCATTGTACGAGACGGAGTTATTCAAGTTGCAGGCAGGGTGTTGATTCCTCCGTGCCCAGGCAAACCAGCAGAAAGACCAGACGAGCCGCTTTACGTGTTGAATGAGGATTATGCGTCAGAGGAGATGAATGAGGAAGAGATGACATTGGAGGAGTTAAAGGAGAGATTGGAGCCGTATTTATAAATGTATACTTAATAATGCAGCTTAATTCGGGGGGGAAGGATGTGGTCAAATATTTACGTGGGGAAAACTAGAAGCTTTGAGATAGGGGTAGCTGATAATGTAGCTGAATGAGTATAAATATGAGCTTCACAACATGAGACTACCTTCCAGACAACCGCAGCTCGCATTCTCATCTGCCAATGTAGTCTCGTAACCAGCTGCAAATGATATCTAGACACTACCCAGAGATTTAATCCTACAAGTATCACGTGAACGCGCTACATCACAGGAAGGAAATTGCTAAGTACAGTACTTGTAACCGCTAGCTTCTTGACGATCTACGGTCCGGTCCCGCCTACATCCCCAACACTTTGCTTGCGCCATCGATCTGCACTTCCAAGACAACCTACCGCCCTTCAACCTACCAAGCCAGCCCAACCACAACGCTAACGAATCAGAGTGTGCATCCACCCATTCGGTTCCTCTCCCCGATGTCCAAGGCGCCAAAAGTCTGGCTGATCACGTCCGCGACATCGCCGCTCGGGTATGCTGTTGCATATAAGGCGCTGCAAGAGGGGAATTATGTTGCCCTGGGGTGTAGGAGGGACGAGGTGGTAGAGGATGTGGGATTTGTGGAGGCGCTGATGAGGCGGGTGAGAGGAGAGGGCAATGGGGAGAGTGAGGTCGAGAATAGGGAGAGTGAGGTCGAGGATAGGGAGATGGGGAAGGAAGCGGGGATGGGGGATGGTGGTAAGGGAGAAGGGGACGGGGATGTAGATATGAGGGAGCACTCGGGAGCCTTGGTGGGGTTGGGTGGGGAGGGCGGTGAAGAAGCATGTGGAAGTGGGAATAGAAGTAGTAGCAGTAGCAGTGGTGGCGGTGGGAGCGGTGGAAGCAAAACCAGCAGTCGAAGCGACACCTCCCCTGCCGACCCTCGCCTGACGCAACAAATCTCGTTATCCCGCCTCCATCGCGCCTTCCCCTCACGCAGCATCATAGTCGAGCTCGACACTCGCTCTATCCCACTGTGCCAGTCATCGCTCTCGCAAACCGTGTCCTCGTTTGGGCGTGTGGACGTTCTTCTCGTCTGCAGTACCAAAACCTACGTGGGATGTATTGAGGAGATCCCGTTGCAGTCCATCCTCGCGCAGTTCGAGTCCGCAACTTTCGCGACTTTCAATATGTTGCGGGCGGGGCTACCGGTGGTGAGAAGACAGAGGAAAGGACATTTTGTGGTGGTGACGGGAACGACGGGGGGTATGGGGACGCCCGCGCTCGGGTTGCGATGCGCGGCAGATCATGCAGTAGAGGGGTTCTGCGATGCATTGGCCTTTGAGGTGGCGCCGTTTGGGGTGAGAGTGTCGGTGGTGCAGCCGCCGGTTGAGGTTAAGTATGTATCTCCCACCAAATCACCAAAGTTGAATACCAAGGATAAACTAACTTGTACTTCAACTTTGCCATCTATAGCGTCCTATCAAACCCCATCACTATCTTCCCCGCCCACCCCGCTTACGCCAATACCCCCAACACCCCGCTTCCTTCGTCCGCAACCTCATCTCAAAAACGCACCCTACTCCCCTTCCCACCACCACTTCCAAAATCACCAATACAACTGAGTACGTTCCTACCCCCGTGAACTACCCTTCTCCCACGCACCTATCCTCCCTCCTCCCGATCCTTGCCGAAACTGTTCACATCATCACCTCTATCGCCGGCACTGAGGATCCACCCGGGCGAATTGTGGTTGGAAACGAGAACGCGGAGCAGGTCAAGGAGAGGCTGAAGGCAGTGAGCGAGGAATTGGAGGATTACTTGGAGGCAAGCGTGGGGTGGATGCGGCGCAGGGTGGGCACCAGGGGGGAAAGCGGGATGGTGGGTGAGGATAAGTGGCGAGTGGAGTAGTGAATGGTAAGTAGCGTGGAGCAGGAGCGAGGTGATATAGAGAGAGTTAAGGGATTTTGGAGATTGCGCATTCGATGATAGGGTTACATATTGGCGTTTTGGGTGTTGATTGGTTTTGTTTTATGGAGGGGCTGATAGTCGTCCGCGGAGGCTTGCTGGTTCTTGTAATTCTTTTTCTTTCTTTTTTTTTTTTTTTTTGTGTATGTGTGTCAAAATGGAGTACGCTATTAGAATATTGCAATGTATAGAACTACTTTATATATTCTTGACCATCTGCATTGATATTATGGATGTCAATGCTGAATTGAATGGCTTAATACAAGCTATCAGTGCAGACTGAGGTATTTCCCAACTCTGTACTATATAACAACAAGCGAATAAGCTGGTTTACGAGACTAGGAATAAGAAGTATAAAAGCCTCGTTCTATATAAGTCAGACTACTTGCACGCCAATTACTTTTACTCGTCTCGTACCTACTTACCCTCAGGACGCCTGAGACTAATGCAGCGCGACGCCAAGACAGCTTCACCATTACCTCTTCCTTTATGCCGCCTTTACAGAGCACTTTGTAGAGGGAAGTAAGTACTTAGTGTTAGATGAAAGTCCCAAGAAGAAGTGCCAGCTGCGCGGTTGAAGGAAGTGAGCAGCTGTGAGGAGAGAAAAAGGCGAGGTGTGAAGCGAGGATTCCGACGAAGTCTCCGAAATACAAGTATACTGTATCATCGGGAGATCGACGCAACTTCATCGGGCCGGCACTCTCTCCGCCCTTGTGAAAGCTTATGCATCCAGAGGACAAAGTATCTATATTATGTAGCTAGTCTGATAGCAGCCAGACTACTATGAAGCCTCGCAGAATTAAAGCTCTCAGAGGCCTTAACTCAATACCTGTCTTCACTCGGGCATCATTGAGGCCATGGATAGTTTCTCAGATAGTATGCCCGAATCGCCAACTTGGGTATGCATATGTATATGCCCCTACAATGATGAGTAGTTCTCCGTAGGTACCGACCTCACAAAAACCAATAAATAGAGCCCTTATTGCTCTACGCCTCTCTTGCCATCAACGCAAAGCATCATTCATCGCAAGTTCAGAGTAATAGAGTATCCCAGAACTGCTGCGACGATCTATCCGATAAAATAGGACATTCCAAGTTATACCATCTGCGCTTTGTGGGCTTATGCAAAGTCCAATGCTTAGTAAGCGAGCCGTATTCAGTGCATGAAGCACTATGCGCATCTACAGGGTATTTGTGGGCACTGCAAGGAAAAATTCAGTGTGTGAAAAAAGTTGCAAGTCTTGGTAACAACCGCAACAATTGCAACTGCTCAAAAAACTGTCAAGCCGTAAGACCACAAACTAACCCAGCGCATACCCTCTTGTCACGAATCTCAGCGTCAGCGCAGCGAGCAGTGTGAAGAGTTGATACTGGCCTTCCATCAATTTGCTTCCATATCCGCTCTACATTCAGTCTCAGAATGGTGAGCAAAAAGCCTGCAAAACCGGCAAGGCCCCACCACTCGGCTCATTTGTCCAGTAAAATATCAGTGACATCCTCGACAATTCTTCTGTCGTCTTTCTCACCATTACATCTCCAACTTTCTCTGTTTGCCTCCACAATCCTAGGCCTGGATGCCCAGCGGCTGCGCATTCATGACACTATTACTGGCAGGCTTCGCTGCGAATATGTGTTCGACAAAGGTGCAACCTGTAACTCAATTGCGTGGGGTACTCTGCCGGAGGAGCATCATGATGCAGAGGGCAAGGGAAAGAGGAAAAAGAGAAAACGCTTGAGCACTTCCAATGGAGAGACAGCAGAGAATACAGGAATTGCGGTTCTGGCATTGGGAATAAGCAAGGGTAATATTTTGCTGTACTCTCCGACGGAAGGGGCCATCGTTGGGAACCTGAATGGGGGCATATTGGAGAGGTTACATCGTTTAAGTTTGATGCGGCTGGTAAGGGTTGGAGTTGTGGCACGGATGGGAAGCTAGTTGAGTGGGACTTAAAACGGAGGGTCACTCTCAGGTATGCACATCTTTCTTCTAGAGCTTTTGGTAATCGTGATCTGTGGTTTGGCTGATTATAATTATCAGAACCATTCCCCTTTCAGATCCTTCAATTCGAACACTCGCCCTTGCACCGCCTCTTGTTCTCTGTGCATCTCATATAGTACATGCCATCAACCCCGATACCCCTGGGAACGGCCCAAAATTTACTGCTAACGCAACTCCTATTCAACATATTCTTGTTTCGGCGGATTCCCAGGGCTTCCTTACCGCAGCGGAAACAGACCGCTATATCAATGTTTTCTCCATTCACCAGCAGAAACAGACTGGCGCCTGCGTTACTGACTCGGATGTCAAAGAGCTTGCGGCCAGCCATGAAAGCGGGAGCGAGCGGGTGACACTCCTGGCAGCAGTGACCTCAGATGGTGCCGTTGAGCTATTTACTCAACCATGGCAATCCTCTGTTGCTACTACTGGAAATTCGCCAGCTGTATCCAGGAAAGGAAAATCGATTTTAACTCGCAAATCAGATGCAAAAGTTATTGTCGTGCGCCCTAAATCATCTGAAACTGTTCCAATAGCGAATGCGGCGTTTCAAGCTGGTGGAGAGCTGGTTGTAGCTTGGGCCGATAGCGGTGTTAATATTGAGTTTGAAAGGGTCCGATGGCAAAATCCTGACGATGGTTCTGTAGCCTTAAACGGAAAGGTGGAAATTGTTAAGAGCAAGTCAGTGGGCTTGGGCGCCGGTAGTGCAGTGAATATAAATGGGGCGAAGGACATGGGGAAGGCTCACATAGATCAATCCCGCACGGTCGTCGTCAGTGGAGTTGATTCCAGAGACATGGGAATGACGGATGAACGGGATGTAAACGATGGTAATGCCGTCGATGAGTCGGAGGATTCTGACAACTCTGATAACGAAGCATCGAAATACGCTACAGAGGAGCCCTCTTTTTCGGACAAATTCCAAGCCTTGGAGGTATCTGCAGCCAACAATGTTCCCGCCACCAATGCATCGAAATCACTTGCCAGCACTACAGTTTCTGCGGGAAAAGTAATCAAACCTTTTTCAGGCTCTCTTACGACCGTATTAACTCAGGCACTCAAAACGGATGACTCACAACTTCTAGAATCGTGTCTCGGAACAACAGACAGTAGGGTCATCTTATCGAGCGTCCGCCGTCTTGATTCTACACATGCCGTTACCCTTATCCAAAAACTCGCCGAGCGGATATCAAGGCGTCCGGGGCGCGCAGCTAACCTGGGCGTGTGGGTCCGGTGGACAATTGTGGCTCATGGAGGTTACTTGCTCAGCTTGCCCAATCTTATGTCCACCTTAGCCGGACTACACTCCATCCTAGCAACTAGAGCTGCTGCACTGCCAAAACTATTACAGTTACAGGGTAGGCTCGATATGCTTAACGCTCAGCTGGAGTTAAGGAACAGCCTACGAAAAGGTACTGGGCAGACTGGTGTAGCTCTAATTGAGGAACAGGAGCAGCTCGAAGATGGTGTATTATATATTGAAGGGAAGACTGCAGATGATAATGATAGTGATGATGAAGTTGATGCTAGCGACGAGGAGCCGGAGGAGGTTGGGATGGAAGGATTACAAATTGAGGATGCTAGCTTTATTAGAGGAAAGGCTGATGCTTCTGGGGAGGAAGACGAGGAAGACGAAGATGATGAAGAAGAAGATGACGATGAAGAAGATGATGATGAAGAAGATGATGATGAAGAAGATGATGATGATGAAGAAGATGATGAAGAAGCCGATCTGGTCAATGGAGTTGGCTCGTCAGACGACGAGGAGGACGAGGGTGAGGAGGATGAGGAGAACGATGTGGATGTGGATATGGATGAGGAGCAGGAAAACGACGAGGATGATGAAGATGAAGACACATTAGAGCGGTATGGTGGCCTTGTTGAAGATGAGGCCGAAGAATCTGATGATGAGGGCGATGATGACGAAGAAGATAAGGAAGCTGGGTTTGACCTTGTTGCTAATGACGGGGAGGATATACTGGACCCTCAGGCTGCGTCACGTCCAAAATCAAGGGTGAAGCAAAAGGTGGGAGTGGGAAATATAAAACGCGGTAAGGCATAGATCGATGAGGGAAAGCAATTAGATCAATAACCTCTTGAACTGATGTGGAACAATGTGGGCAAAGAATGATGCATGACAGAGCCTAGCATGTAGAGACGGAATCGTTTATCTTTCTTCTTGGATGCCCCATCCGCTTGGTTCATTGTACTGGCGTGCTTATTTTTCTGTTTTTAGTTGATTGCAATCTGGGGGAAGGTAGATGTTTTTTATTTTATTTTATTTTATTTTATTTTATTTTATTTTATTTTATTTTATTTTTTTTTTTTTTTACCATTTCTCTTTTTTTCTTTTTTTTTGTACAGAAAACAAAAAGTGAGGATGTACAGTATGTTCGAGTTATTATGAGCTAACGTTATATGGCATTTTTACTTTCATATTTTGTTTTTTTTCCCATCACGTCATCATTTTCATTGTTTCAATAGAGTTGTTAACATATTATTAGCTATCGCCATATTGGCCGTATAATGCCATTGTAGGTAGAGTAAGCTCGGCAACCCTCCACTCAGGTGTCTATGATATTCGGGATGTTCAGAGCAGCAGTAATGCGTGAAACAATGAAGGTGACATCACGATGTAAATGGCAGGTTTCCGACATGAAATTATCTTTACCGATATAGTTGAATATAAAAAGAAGGGGAATGTACTTTTTCAACTCTTTGGCAAAAGCTGTACAGGTCCGTGATAGGGCGTTTACCTACATTGAAGAGGTGTTTGTACTAATCCAAAATAGGTGTACTGGGCAATTTTCTTTGCCCAGGGTTGAAAATGTAGAGTACAATGTACCAGTTTAATTTTCCGTATTCACTATGACTTCATACTACCGGAAGGTCGAGGGCGGCTTGGAATTTAGAAAGATGCTGGACAACCTTCGTCCCCAGCTCGGAATCGAACCGGGGCCCTCAATTCTATACTTCTCCATTGGCGCAAGGCATGGATTAGTGCGCACAACGTAGAAAAGATCCTCC
The DNA here is from genome assembly GCA_015179045.1 of Kalaharituber pfeilii. Classification (NCBI taxonomy): domain Eukaryota; kingdom Fungi; phylum Ascomycota; class Pezizomycetes; order Pezizales; family Pezizaceae; genus Kalaharituber; species Kalaharituber pfeilii. The sequence continues at coordinate 1,142,504 of WHUZ01000012.1, read as the reverse complement.
TCCTTACTCGACATCTCTCCCACCTCCACCTCTCCCACCCCCCGCCTCTCTTCCACAGCCTCTCTTGACAGCCCCTTCGTTAGCCCTCCCACCGTATAACTCCAGGGGAAACCGAAAGCCGAATTGGACGGCAGCGTGCCAATATTTGAGTTGCAGAAATACCACTTATTCTATTTAACTACATGGATATTACTATATTGTCTAATCGCGCCCTTTCATCCAATTGTGCTTGCATTTTTTCGCCCCTACAATCAAGTTGACTGAACCGTCCAGAGTTAGTTAAATCTCTAGACAGTGCCATGAAAACTAACCACCCTGATACATCCGCAACCTTTACTGTACATTTTGCGCCACGGGCGACAACATCCACCTCCGGCATCCTCACCTCGTCTCCAGTCCCCTAGCATCATGATGCAACTTCTCGAGGATGCGCTCCATGACGTAGGAACAACCAGCATTTCCACTTTCCAGGCACTCTCCATGATACCTCAGAAAAGCTGTAAGTTGTGCCGCGGGCTTCCTTAACTTCTCTGACACAGCATATCCCAGCCTGCCGCCCAGATGCCCATGATGCCATTATAGGATGCTGAGCCTTTGCAGGCAACCGTGCTCAACTCATCTTGCGGATACACCTCTCCTTGTCATATAACCGTAACACCTTGGTTGTTAGAACTGCTATCTACGCTATCCCATTAGCCTCGGCGCCGCTATTTGCCCAAGCTGTCCCATACTCGCGCCTCCTACGGCCATCGTAGCATATCTTCCACGCTGCAAAGTCTATGATATGCTGCTGCCGTGAGAGCTCCATCATGCCTGTAACCCACCATGCTGCATACCCAATAGTGTCCTGCCATATGCTTGCGATATGTAGGAGCCGATTGCTGCATGTTTTGTGCAACTCTATACAGAGAAGAAATCTCGTTCTTCAAGACCTGGAAGGAGCTCTATCTTGGTGAGGGTCTTTTTCTAAGAGACGAAGGTCATCAGGGTTCAAGCAAGAAATTGAATGCTGAGGGCTAGGCCTCGTAGTTCGACTAGTCTTCCTGGGTTGGAGATTTGCATCGAAACTTAGAGAGTAGATATCGATCTCCGAGGCTGTGTTGCTTTCCATCTTGCCCTCCTTCTTTGGTTCGTTTTGATGCCTTGCTTGCAATTCGGAAACCTTAGCAACACAACGACTATCCTTACTAGACAGCTACTGCATACCTAAGCCGCAGGCTGTTGGGATCAAGGCTAAGGCGTTGATGTTGCTGGCAGGTGGTATCATCCAGCCCCAAATATGCCCCCCACCGCATCAGTCGAGGTCCTTGTGTCCGGGGCTTGCGCAATACACAGTCATGCTCGTAGCCGAATTCTTTCTAAAGGTCTCTATGCGGGTAAAGATTATTTGCTCGCTCTATCTAGTTTTTGGGAGCTCTAGTGCCTTATCTACATTCTCAAGTACATGACCCTTTTTATACATAGTTTTCCTGTCCCCTATCCCATTTTGCGATTCGGCCCGACCAGAAGGTGGGAACCATCTTTTGGCCATTTTAGGCAAAGCCATTATTTGCTTATGCAGTCCGGAATTTACCGGGTTCCAACACTTCCATCACGGAAAAAAAGATATAGTCGTCAGACCAGTCCGGCGGTTCCAATAGCAAGGCCTGCAGTTTCCATAGCTAGTTGACTGTGATGAGGATAAAACATATCAGATCGAGATTATACTGTTGTCAGTCTCACAGAGTAGAAAATTTGATCGTCCTAATATCTTGGTATTGTTACTCAATGATCTGTGCCCAATATAAAACGACGCTATTTCAGTCTCTACATCGCCTGAAGCTGTTCTCGTGCCCAGACTATTATTTTCGGCCTACCCAGCCGTAGTCTGGAACTAAAGTCACCCGAAATGGGGGGGTTGAGTGCGGCCGACACCTTGGCATGTCGGCCGCCCAGATTTTAGCGGCCGCAATCTTTATTTTTATTTTTTTAAATAGAGATTTGTAAACCATACATAATAACAACAACCATTCCGCAAACCTTTCTCATACAATCTCTGTTGTGAATCCTGCACAACCAATAAGCTATTGTACCGTGAAGTGGCTGTAAATTTGATGTATCCAAGAAATAAATGTTAGCAATTCAGTGCTTAGGAGGAGAGGGTTTCAAGCTTTAGAGCAGAAGTTAGCCCATCTAGCTCCGCCTCAGCTATGGGGAAATGTAAGGAGTATGTGGTCGGAAATAATAGCTTCTTAATACCAGAGGTGGATCAGTGAATCTGTGAAGCAGGGTGGTTCCTTAGCAGTAGGTGGGTGCAGGTTGCACCCGACATAGAGCCGACATAGAGCGGGTTGGACCCGACATAGAGCGGGTTGCACCCGACATAGAGCCAACATAGAGCGGGTTGGACCCGACATAGAGCGGGTTGGACCCGACATAGAGCGGGTTGGACCCGACATAGAGCGGGTTGGACCCGACATAGAGCGGGTTGTACTTGACATAGAGCGGGTTGCACCCGACATAGAGCGAGTTGTACCTAACATAGAGCGGGTTGCACCTGACTTCACAGCGGGTTATACCCGACTTTATAGCGGGTTACACCCGACATCTCCAAAACTCCAACCCGACAGTGGAAGCCATTACCACAACAAGTCAGGACCTAGTAACAAGTGAGGAGGCCTACTCGGGGGCTTAGGGAAATCCAGCAGTGGTGTAGCAACAAGACCTGATGGCTTTTAGGGGTATTCTCCCTCTGAGCCAATGGATAACTCAAATTTGTAAACTTGCTGGAGATGTCAGGTAAAGGATGGGAGTCATATTTCAAAAGCAAATTCTTTGTAAATCCAGGGATAAAGACTCTCGAAGGCGATATAGGCATTAGAAGAGACTTTGTAAATTCAATCTACAAAGTCTCTTCTAAAGCTCTTCAGTATTAATTTAGCATCTTTAATCAAATCTAAGATATGTAAGAGTGTATTATCCATGGGCGGCCTAGGTGGAATAATTGATTTTCGATTCCCGTATTATATAATATTTGTTCTCATGGTACGTAGTATGATATGTAGTATTCTCGTACCCAGGTGGTACTGTATGTTGTTCTCGTAGCCAGGTGGTATGTATATATTCAAAACAAGTACAAAAAAACTACTCGCAAGTCCAGCTTTCAACAACCTATGGAGAGAGAGGGTAGTGAGGAGGATCGAGGCAGTTGACCCGAATATAGCAGCCTTCGTCGAAGGGTTTCTACAGCCGAACGAATTCCAGATCTCGTGGGACGGGAAGACCAGAGGCAGAGGCAGGATGACAGATGGGACTCCCCAAGGCTCCTCCCTATCTCCAGTGCTTTTTCTACTCCAGGGTTACCATAACAAGAATACAGGGGATAGCTAGGGGGGATCCAACTCCGGAGGGTCCTGCAAGATTGGTAAGAAGACGGTGGGAGGAGAGGACAGTCTGGGGTGATAGAGATATAGCGATATTATGGGTGAAGGCACACAAAGGCATCAAATGCAACACCGAGGTAGACATGGCGGCCAAGATTGGCATAGCACTGCAATACTAAGACGAGGTAGTTACCGAGGCAGGCATGAGGCAATATGCAAAGGCATGGAGGGCCAATAAGAGAAAAAGGCTATAGCTGTCATACTAGCCTTTGGAATATCTGGGGAATAGGAGGAGGGTAGCCACCCTTGCAGGCATGCTGGGGAATAAGAGTCTGCGGTAGTGGAAGCACTAGATAAGGAGGGATGAATCACTGAAGTGTAGGTGGTACGGCAAAGCTCTCGAGAACTTTGCTCACATAATAAATGAATGCGAGGCGTGGAAGAAAAGACTCCCGGGGGAGGAGATGGGGTTGAAGCACCCAACGAAGCCAGGCGGGGAAGGAGACATGCTGGCGGAGGTCTTGGACTGGGCGGTGGAGTAGTTTTCCTTTAACATCGGGTTACATTTCGTTTTGTCTTTTACTATTCTCCCATATTCTCCCTTCTGCTCATTATGTACTTAATCTCTCGCCATAGCCTGTCAGGCGGCATGCGAGTAATGAAATAAAAAATAAATACAAAAAGTCTACCCGCGGGTCGGGGTGGCAACCCGACGTCGGGTGACTAGTTTTCTGGCATGCGGGCTACTGTAGTTCCAGACCAAGAGACAGGTTGCAAGAAATATTCGGCTTGGCAACCGGTCTCTGTATCATAGGCTGGGTACGAGAACAGCCTGAAGCTATTATCAAGCAGTTCTAAAAATGACATTGTGGGTTTTGCTATGGTGCCGGAAGTTAAAAGCGGACATGGAAATTGCGATCCAACCAACCCAACGCAAAATCAGAACTCTAGAGTATTTGAGACGCTCTATCACTCTATGGTTTTTTCATGGCGAAATCTCTATTCATTGTGGAACTGATAAGGTTCAAAATTTTTTTACTTTGTTAGGAAATCTACCAAATGTTACATGCCAAGCCTCATACAAATGGATTAGTCATCAAAGGGCTCCCTCTCGGACCGCCTGTGGCTCTTATATACAATGATTTTTGAGAGCCTCGTACCATCTATTAGCTTTATTCCTTTTAATATAAGACTCAGGAAAGGCCTTGCTATTGTTCCGAAAAGTAACTACAAGATCAGTTGACTGGTGCGAGTGCGAGGAGCTGTAGATGGGAAGCTGTGTAAATGACTGTCAGGGGCTGCCAGTAAACTGACACATATGTTGCTGCTTACTTAATGCCGGCTGGCAATGTTACTAGCCAGTTTCAAAAGTATTCGGACGCCTGACTAATGTGGCGCATAATATGGATTAGTCAGATACAGCGACAGGAGACCTCTTGATGGATTGATTCGATCTGTAAATCACTGTGAACAGGAAATCACTACGAACTTGACATCGCGATTGGGATGATCTTCCATTGTGGCTAAACAGCATGAATGTAACATGTCGGACTTGGATAGCTTTGTGTAAAATTATTATACCTTTTGAAGATGACGACTTGACTGGTCTGAGGCACTGGCGGTAAATAGGACACTAAAGAGGACTTTGCCAAGCAATTGACCAAAATAAGCTTAGAACATTTGTACTGTAGCCTCGTAACCAGACGCTGATAAGGATCTGTCCGGTGATCGAAGATTTCTGGTTATGGGCATGAGACTAGATTATGATACTAGATGAGGACGTTAACTGGGTCCAGTCCAGCGCTGCTGATATGTGACACGAAGACTTTGCCTCTCGGTTCGAAGTCAGTTTTGCTAAGAATCCATAATCACCTCAATTATGTCCATACATTCCTTATAAAGGGAGCGAGTGATCTTCAAGTGGGAAGGAGAGGAGGATCCCCACAGAGATTGGCTTACATAGGTTCATCTCCGGAATCTGAGATGAAATTGTCTCGATACTGGGAATGAACTCAGGTCTGGTGATGGTGTCTAAGAAGGAGCTGAGGACTTGAATAAGTGAATGAGGTATATGAGGAGTTAAGGCCTTTATTTTACTCCACAGAGACAAAATCCGACTGCAACTGACGTTGCGGCTTACAATGCTATTGTTGGCACAAAACTAGCTCGACATCTAGTCTCGTAGCCAGCTCGATATCTGGGTATGGAGGCTTGCTTCTTACCGCATGCCCTAGAATTGCACACCTCCACTCTCTGGGCTGCGAGCAATCCAGTGGTGAGTTATATAGAAATATATTTCAGACACTTCCTAATATCAGATGGCACAACTCCGGCAAATTGTTCACGGTGTAATAAGATGAGCTCGCATAAAGGCCTAGGCAAATGGATAACGATTGACGAGAATGTCAAGTAAGTGAAGCATATCAGTACGGTATTAATATTGTACTCTACATGCTTGTTCGGAAGCCGAGACTAAGGAAGCTGTGCTTAATTGATCAAAACATGCATCAGATGCATCATAATGCCCCGCCTTCTGTCCTCGAATACTGGCCCAATTCTACGTATGCATACTCAAGCACAGTGTCCTGGCCTCCATAGCCATGTGGATGATTTTCTAAGGAATCGGGAATAATTTCGTCAATTTCGTCATAAGCGCAAGCCGACCGCAAGCTTGGCTCCGCTGATCCCCGCCGAAAAAGCTTCCATTCCTGAGATGCTATGTTTTTTCCATTGCATTCTGACCAAATGCTCGTGGTTCCGGATGTATTGACTTGGCTGAGCCCTGCCCAATTCTTATCGAACTATTTTGGAACGTGCCAGAATATATATCCCTCATTTGACATGCGTGCGCGGCAGTCTGGCCTGGCATGCCATCCGACACTCCTAACCCGCGGACGTGAAATTTAAATATCCACTTGAGTTAAGTAAAGTGCATCGTAGTGAACCTCCAACCTTTTGCAACCAGACTACTCCGGCCTCCAGCATTTGCTCACTCCGTTACCTAGTGCGATTACTGCAAACGGCAGCGCTATCGTCATTTATAGAGACTCACATTGCTGCTCCAGGCTTCACCGTTGTTGCACTCTTCCCACCTCTCCCCCACCACCGCCTGCCTTCACTATCACTGAGCAACCATGCCCACCTCTGGAATCCCACATGTCGGCGGAAATTTGCTGATTGTCAGCAATCGTCTACCGATCACAATTAAAAAGGAAAATGATCACTACAAGTACAACGTCTCATCCGGCGGTCTTGTTACAGGGCTTTCGGGATTAAGCAAAGCAACCAGGTTTCAATGGTTCGGATGGCCTGGACTAGAAATAGCTGAAGAGGACATGAAACGGGTGACCACTGAACTTCGTGAAAAGCATGATGCTGTCCCCGTGTGGCTCTCGGACGAGCTAGCTGATAAGCACTGTGTGAATCCCTTGCATATCCATACTGAGAAAACGGAAGCTGACCTCAGGGTATAATTGATTTATGATAGATAACGGTTTCTCAAGTACGTACGCCTGTGGCACAATGTCGCCTGTTCCTGCTAACTTGGTTAGATTCTATCTTATGGCCGTTATTTCACTATCATCCCGGTGAAATCAGTTTCGATGAATCTCATTGGGAGGCATACAAGGAAGCGAACAGCTATTTCGCCAAAACTATCGTGAAGTCTCTCAAGGATAATGATCTCATCTGGGTTCACGATTACCATCTAATGCTCCTTCCAGCAATGCTGCGAAGCGAGATGAAGCGGCTTGAAGACCCGCCAAAAAATATCAAAATTGGATTTTTTCTACATACTCCCTTCCCAAGCAGCGAAATTTATCGAATTCTTCCCGTACGAGATGATATTCTTCAGGGAGTGCTTCATTGTGATCTTGTTGGGTTCCATACTTATGACTATGCAAGGCATTTCCTGTCGGCATGCTCCCGGATTCTGTAAGTGCTCCGGATTGCACGTAAAGAAGGTTGTCACTAATCTCATAAGTGGCCTGACTACAACACCAAACGGTGTCTTGTTCAAAGGACACATGGTTGCAGGTACCATTACCTTATCCCGTGCTATCTAGGTGTTTCCTTATTGACACTCTATAGTAAATGCATTCCCAATTGGAATTGACCCCGACACCATTACGGAAGGTTTACAGAGGCCCAAAGTACAAGAACGAATAGCAGCCCTTGAGAAAAAGTTTCAAGGAGTTAAAATCATTGTTGGAGTAGACAGATTGGATTATATCAAAGGAGTTCCTCAGAAGCTACATGCTCTGGAAGTTTTCCTCACGGAGCACCCTGAGTGGATTGGAAAGGTTCGTTGAGATTGTAACTAGAACTTGTAAGTCACAGTATTATACTGATCCCTCAGAAGGTTGTGTTAGTTCAAGTTGCCGTTCCAAGCAGAGGTGATGTTGAAGAATATCAAAATCTTCGGGCAGTCGTGAATGAATTGGTTGGTCGCATCAATGGCAAATTTGGTAGGCTTGCTTCGTCCAATCTGCGAACATGCGCTCACCGAGATGTACAGGTACTATTGAGTTCATGCCTATTCACTTCATGCACAAAAGTGTCAATTTTGAGGAGCTCCTAGCCCTATATGCTGTGTCAGATGTTTGTCTAGTCACATCCACCCGTGATGGCATGAACCTTGTCTCCTATGAGTATATTGCAACCCAGAAGAAACGACGTGGAGTGATGATTTTGTCTGAATTTACCGGAGCAGCCCAGAGTTTGAATGGAAGTATTGTTGTTAATCCTTGGAGTACTGAGGATCTGGCCAATGCAATATCTGAGGCACTAAATATGCCGGAGGACACGAAGAGAGCCAACCATGAAAAATTATACAGCTATGTTACGAAATACACCAGGTGTGTACAAGCGCTTCTTGTGGTGTATGAAAAGCGCTAATTGGTTTTACAGTGCTTTCTGGGGACAGTGCTTTGTGGGAGAGTTAACAAGGATTGCAGTCCAAGGGGAAGAGGATGATTGTGCAAAGACAGAAACAAACACTGCGAAAGCAGATGATGCAACCCAGGAAGTAGCAGCGACAGCGTAACTGCAGTGACGTGGTGGATTAATAGCGCAACCACATAATGGTAGGCTATAGCCGGCGAGACGGAAACACCGAACGGAAGTAATGGAGCGAACGCAGGCATATGAAATACGTGTTTTATTTTTGGGTATGAATGACTTCTCTCGGTGTACTCAGGCAGGAAGTTATTTATTGTATTCGTAAGTACTTTAACTATGAGAATATCTCTGCGAAGCGGGCCAGATGATAGTGTGCATCGAGAGAAATGTAAGCGTTCAATATGGTCGGAGCTCGTGACAAACGCACTAAGTCTAGGAAAAAAATAAAAAAGAAAGAAAAAAAGAGAAAAGAAAGTAAAAGTAAATTTAGTTGCAGGAACACCGGAGGACGATATAGCGCTTCATTACTACACCGTCATGTAACGGCTCTATGGTCGTATGGGTCTAGTTTCGTACACATGGGATATATGGAAGGAGCCCCACCGACGCATCACGGGGAACTGTTGACATCATAAACAAATTTAGATTGAAGGGTTTGAATTCACGAAGATACATTCGGCGAAACTTTACTACTCAAATTCTTACAAGGCCAAACAGCCTTGATAACTGCACCAAATAGCAACTAATTGAAACAAGTAGTCAGGAGTGATAGGCTCCCAGATATAATATTGCATATCAGCGAGATATGCAGTGTATTACCAACCATTCGGTTTTCTGCAATCTAAGAGAATCGCTCACTGAACAACCAGGACAAACGCCATATTTCACATCAAGGCGAGCAATGAAGCAGCTTCTATCCAACTTCGTACCGTGCCCAAAGGCTTGACCAATATTAGGTTCATAGCAAGAAACATTCGTAAATAACCATGTAGACGCAATATACACCCGCAATCCACATCTCTGAATGTAAGCACAACTAAAGAACAACCAAACTCCAAAATTCGTCCAATCAGAGGAGAAAGCAATTACAAGCACTTAGCCAGCAATGTACCTATTTAGGTTCCATGTTATAATGCACCATAGCGTAGCAGGTAAACAAGGTATTTCACCATTCGCCAGAACTCCCCACGTGCCCCAATGAACCCATCCACACTCCTTAATCCTCCTTGAACAAATGGTCCAACGCTGCGTAATTGATTTTCTTACTGTACGTCCTCTTCGCCAACATTTCCTTTGCGCTCTCCGCCGGGCTCGCTGCGATCTCTCTTCCCGCGCCGCCTCCAGTTCTCCCAGGCCCCTTCTTCCCTCCTTTCCCCCCATTTCTCTTCTTCCTCGTGTTCTTCCCCACACCGTTCCGCGCGTCCCGTTCCGCTTTGAGCTTCTTCGCTTGTTGCTCCTTGATGTATTCTTTATTCAGCTCTGTCCATATTCGCTCCTTGACCTCGGTCTCCGCCGCGGTCAATAAGGCGGACTGGACTTCCCAGTCATCGACGTCGGCAAGGTCGTCGCTGTCGTTGCCGGGATCAGCTGAGTCCACGAAGTTTCCGTCTCCCTCTAATATGGAAAGGGCGTTGCCATCAATATCCTCGGCTTCGCTTCCGCCTTGGCCAGATACGTTTGAGGCGACTGACTGGGACCGCCTTGCCCTCTCGCGGCGGGCTAGGTCGGCCTCAGATTTAGCTTTGTCTTTGTCAATGGAGAGGGAGGTTACGGCGCTGGTGGAGTCGGCCGAGGAAACGATGTTTTGGATCTCCGACTCAATTGCGGCTTCCGCGATTGCGTTGATGCGCTCACCTGGGTCCTCTGTGTCTGCGGCAGGCTGCGTCGGAGGGGGTGTATTGGGCAGCCCGGAAGCAGCAGCGGCGCCTGTACTGTTTTCTTCCATAAAAAGGGCAGGATCAATCGGCAACTCTGGAATCACGAACCCTTCCGCATCCCTCCTTGGCTCGGATGAGACTCTTACAGATGCAGGCGGCGTATCTTCGACTCCAGCTTCGGCAGACACAATTACACTAGCTACCTTATCACCGCTTTTCTCCGCGATAGCAATCGGGCCATCTCCTGCTACATCTCCATCCTCGTTCACCTCCCTAACCCGCTTCCGTTTCTTGCTGATCTTAGGACCAAAACTCGGCGGGTCGTGTGCCTGCTCCAGCCACAGATTCCGGAACTCGTCCACCGTTAGCGAGCTCGATTTTGTGAGCTTAAATTCCTCCAACCGCTTTTGGATCGTCAAATCAGCAACCTTGACAACATAGACCACCTCCCTCACGCTCCTCCTGTAATTGTTCATCCTCGCAGCAAGCAGTAGACACGCCCCACATATCCCCGATGGCCTCCTCCCCTGCACAATCCAATCCCTATTCATTCTCGACACCAGCCTGGTAGCATCCGATGCCACCTTCATCGTATCTTTCCCAAACTCCAAATGCTTCGCAAATCGATGGATGTATACACTCGGGTCAATTGTGGTCGTCGGGATATGCAGAAGCCGGACTAGCTTGAGATACGTTTGGCCAAGGGTAAATACATTGATGTGCAGGATGTCCGAAAAGTCGATTAACATGTGTGAGGACTTCTCCTGGCGACAAACAGCATAGAGGCAGCAAGCGATCACATATTGCGTACGGCGGCCATGTGTAAAGCCATTGGTAAGCGCGAGAGTGAACCAGCGGCCGGCAGCTTCGGTGTACGATTCGGGGACGGAGAGGGCAGCAGCAAGCTGTTGAATTTTGCGTTTGGCTATAGGGAAAATAGAGAGTCAGTACGGAGGACAAATTGGCGCAAGAAGCAAAGATAAAGCCCCATTCCTAACCAGGTTTAGTATAATGGAACAGGGTGGTTAGGTCGATGGAATGTTGGAAAAGGAAAAGAGGAAGTTGATACATGTAGATGCAAGAGAGAGAAAAATTAGAAGAGAGGAGACAAAATATAGGTATAAGTATCGTAAATAGATAGAATAAATACGCACCATTAGCCAGAGTCTGCTCTCTGCTCTCCAAGCCTCCACCTTTTCTGAAGGGTCCCGTATTTCTGGCATGCGTCTCCCCCGCACCAACAAAGGATCCCTGAACAATAGCAGCTCCAGAGCTGGCTTCTCCGAAGGTTATTTCAGAGACGATATGAGTTTCATTGATGACGGACCCGCAATTTGTGCAAACTGTTTGTCCGTCGGAGTCGTCGAGCGTGGGATTCGAACAGCATGCGGTTTGCCTGCTACGCACCATCCTTGCGGAGCTGCGGTGGGGTTGCAGCAAAAACGACCAAAGAGTTTTCCTGTGGGCGAAGTAAAAGGTCGTAATGCAACCACTGTCCGACGCACGCCAGACAAGACCTCAGAAAAGGGAACTTGACGCCGGTTCCGAGAAAATTGGCCCCGAATGGGGTACTGGTCCAGATATTCGCGGCTGCAGCTCCAGTCACAGGATCGATTATCGTTATCAACCGTAGGGTTATAGAATTATTTCAACGTAACTGATCTGGCTCGGGTTCGAGACAGATCTGGCTCGACAGTAGGGAAAAGAAGCGATTCTGTTGACTGGCCATATAATCAGATAAGATTCTGCTTGGCAGATAAGGATCAAAGCTGACACGACTCTTGGCAAGCTAGGACCACTGCTGCGCCCCCTTCTCCAGCATCAAATCTGCTTACCTCACATCTTCCCTAATTCCTCGCTGTCCGTCCCAAACATAACAATCCAGGATTTCCCCAACAGAACCTAGTAAAATCTAGTGAACTTCATTAAGCTTATGTACTAGTACATTCTTCACTCAATCAACTCCATACGCCAACTTTTTCTCGGTACGGTCCCTCACTTATCTCCTTCGCCATATCAGCCCCCGCTGGAAAATCATGCTCGAACACTGGCTCTCTCGCACCACATGGATTCGCCAATACTGACTGCCTGAAACGCCATCGAAGCAACTCGTCCGGCACTCTATGTGCGTCCGCCGCATCACGACAGCCATCACCAACGTCCTTGTATCAACATCAAATCAACATTGAACACATCCTTCGTTAACATCGTAAACTTATAACATAATGGTCAGCTCATAAATAACAGCCATATAAAATGTAAACTCACATCTGGATTGACCAACACTGTATGCTCATCATATATTACTGATGTATATCCGCTCTAATCATAAACCCATTCTTCAAGAGTTGACACTCCATTTTAATAGTCCATGCCCGTAATCCAGCGCCAGATTCAATCCTACACCCGTAAACAACACATTTGCTGTCTCGAGCTCGTATTCAATCTGGTGGCGGCTCATGTCTATATACAGGGATATTAAGAGTGCATATTGTACGTCGTTGATGCAGAAGTTGAGAGAGACGGAGGATAATACAATACGTATCCCTGCGCACTCTACATATTTGCTTCATGATCAAAGATGGTTGCATACACGCATCCTAAACGCTTGGCTCTCGTTACTTTGTGTCCATATTAGGCAATGGTCTAGGCAAAAGGCCTAGGAGAGAACGAGACGATAATGTTTATCCAAGCTTCAATTTATCATCCGTATTTAGACTAGCCGAATCGGCGGTATAAAAATTGATAGGTGGAAGAAGGCATCATATATCCCCTGTTTCTATAATTGTTCTGCATTTGATCTTATCTTTCAATTGATTAAGGGCATCTTGCTTTTGGCAATAATGGTTCGTTGCTGCTACGACGGCTAATTAGGAAGTTATCTCATTCCTGAATGAAGGCGACAGTATGAGTCGTTAGGTATGTAAGCCAAGCATGATCAAGCTGAAAAGCTGCTAAATGATAGGATAAACACACAATCTCCATGAAAGCCTGTTCTCGTACCCAGACGGGCACCGGGTATGTGGTGAAGGATTTGTAATTACTTGAATATGAGAGTTTTTTCGCGTTAAACACATGGAAGCATCTAATATAGCATTAATTTAGCCTTAGATTCCACTGTTTTCTTTAGTTATCCGGGGTAGCATACACACGGCTATCATAGAGTCACCCGGCGAAGCTTTCAAAAATACTCAGGCGCAAATTTTGCCATGTGGGAAGCTTGGATTACCTACCTGGGAATAAGCTAGACATTAGAGACAAAACTAACATTGCCCTACAGCACTATTGCCGCTTATGAACCATTTTTCGTGGGAGTTATAGAACAGTTTGGTGGTGGAAATGTCACATGGTAAACCAAGAAATCGAATCGCTGAGGTCATGGTCAGCTGCTAAACACACAATCAGTAATGATGGGGATGCATCAAATTGCACCACAATAGTCATCATGAGGCTATCTACACCGAACCCTTGAATGTAGTCTGGTGACTGGGCTGATTGACCAATGTCCACCCCAATTCAGGTAAAACTTCATCCCCAGGTGTTCACTTATGCAACTAACTACTAGTATGGCTATGCAGCCTGACTTTATCTGCGATGACAATATTTCATCATGGAGTCGGGCCCAATCATTATGGACGCAAGCAATGCTTTATTTTTTTTGGGCAACAATCATCACCGCTTCCGGAACGGAGACCAAAGTACGCATACTTGTAAGGCTAGAATGTACCGAGGTTACTTCGTGTCAATGCTTTTGTCAGACGTCTAATTGACGCTGTTATCTGAGCTTCTCATGCGTCACTTTATCACTATTCTACACTGCGATGTTCATTACACATTTTGTGGTACAGCTCGAGCGGGAGTTTGTGCATATCAGTCAGGGAGCAAGCGATGTCGATACCCGGCGCAGGGATGATACAGGGAGGCCTTGCTACTAGGTATTCTATGATACCCATGAGTTCAAACATGAACGCTTAGGCAGATATCATAGTTCATGTATGCGCCCACCGGAACTAGCCGCTGCACTAGACAAGGCGATGCGATGCGCACGAAGAAATTAGGGGCATACAGTGTATGATAGCCATAGTACCGTAACTTGAGGCTTGGGCGTCCACACTTGTAGCTCAGAGGTTCAAGATGTAGGTTTGCTCGCGTTGTCTAGAAGGCTTCCTGCTTGCTAGCGTATAGTTTAAGTCCACCGCACAATTCCGGCGCCCAGAATGTTGCATTCCACTCGCACATTGCAACCAGTACTACAATTTACATCGAGAAGCAGCTGTGGGTTGGTGCGGCTATATTGCGGTGGCGGCAGCGGGTGAGCAGCCAGTGCCCGCGAATAACCCTCGTACTGGCGAATAGCACGCACAGAGAGCATACAGAACCTGTTTGCATTGTACTCTAGCCTTTCCCGGCCTTTGCTAGAGATTTGAAATCTGTTTCTTGTGGCCATTTCCGCCGTGCATTATAGGCCTGTTTCTACTGCTGCCCATCTGCTGTCTCTCGAGAGTCCCGCAGAGATAAATGCCAATGCGACCGCACGGTGGCCGCGGCATGGGAACGGCTAAGACTCGAAGCGAACTGCCATTCCCGTCTTGCTAAAACCTGCTAGTCCCATACCGACTTCCTAATCGAGCATCCAGCGCAACTCACCCAACGAAAGTACATAAGTCCTCAGAACACCCGAGCAGCTGCTCGTAACTGCGCCGAACACCGCTGATATATATCCCCACGTTCGACTGCCCAGGCCAAAGGCAGCCCTCCCAGGCTTCACTTCGGCCAGGCAAGACACTCCCTCGACCCTTTCGTCCCCTTCTCTGCTTTCTTCCCTCGGTGACACTCCCGTTACGGCCGCCAATTGAGTCCATCGAACGGCAAGTCGCCGCAGAAATCTAATACGAACGTGAGTCTTCTATTGCTTGGTTGCTTCCATACTCATCAATTTCTCAAGGACTGCTTTGATTAATGTAAGCCATTCACCAGCTTTCCCATTTGCACTGCATCAATTTTTGCGGCGTTCGATTCTTCCTTGCCCTGGGTTGCGCATTCACGGTATTACTTTGGTATTGCGGACCGTCATAAACTATCACCTTGGAGATTCGGAAGCAGCCATACGGATTATCTGCTAAACGGGTTTTCCCAAGGCTTCTCCAACCTCCCCGCACGCCGCAGCATCAACTATTTGGGAAGAAAAGGCCCGTTGCAGGCTGTAAGGAGCGTCCACAGTATATTCGATCTTGGTATTGACAGGCATCCTGCATAAATCCGTTAGTCCAAATAGGTAATACTGTAACAATTAATTCACCCAAAGAAGAACCTCGGCCTTTCAAAGGTTCAAAATACTTCTTCAGCTCCCTAACAGCTGTCCACGGCTTTTACTGAGGTAGATCTTCCTTTTTCTTAATTGTCCAGTTAGAGGTTTCTTCTGCTTCTGTAAAGCTGTTAATTGCAAGTTAATTCAAGGTCATCACTAATATTTTGTGCCTGCCAGCCGTAACCATGACATCCCCCTCCATTCCGTCACAGTCTGCTTCGGCAGAGGGCACCAACGCACAAGGCGGACGTTTGGACGCATTCACCGGCTCGGCATCTCAAGCATTGCATAGCATTCCAACCCCAGCAGGAACACAGAATAGTACAGGGATTTCCACCCCCGGACAAGACATGTCCAATATCAGGCACATTATCACAACGACACTCTTGATATCGAACCTTCATTGTTCTTCCTGCAGCACAACTATCCGTTTGCTATTGGAACCACTCTCCCCCCCCCCTCTGTCCATCTCAACAAATATTGTCACCCAAGATGTGACCATAGTGCACTTGGCAGAGCTCAACCCGCAAGAAATATTGAAGGTACTGTTAGAAGCAGAATTTGAGATTGATTCAGTACATGTTTGTGGGCCTGACACTCTCACCTCCCCTGGTAATATCAGCTCTAGTCGAACAATTAGCATCAATCATGTTAATAGTTCCGAGAGAGGGTACTTCTTAGGGGACTGGGGTGACCTGGTTAAGGCGGCATTTGAGTCAGGCAAGAAAAGAAAGAGGCATATCGAGCTATGTGAGGCATGCAGGTGCAAGCAAGAAAAATTGAGGCCTCTCACAGATAGTTCTCTATCACTACCCCTTGACGGCTGTAGTACCAAGTGGGGCAAAGGCCATGAGAACGTCTTCATGGGGCACAGGCGAGGATCCGGGGAAAGCTTTAAAGACCATAAGCGTGCACGCGGGGAGGATGTGATGTTAATAAATCGCACTGGGGATGCTTCTTATGGTGTCCCGGCCGTCTCTCGTAACGACTCAGGTTTTCAGAAATCACAATCCACCCCTCAAATTGTACCTATTACACCTGGAATAGTTTCAGCCACGAGATCTTCCGATAAGCTTGCGGCCCTCCGTAAGGAGGTAGCAGGCGAAGTGGCATTACCAAATGAGGACATTGACCGACGGCTCACACGGAATATTGCGAACAATCCCATTGCTGCCCTCTATGAAGCTACATTTTCTATTGAAGGAATGACTTGCTCAACATGTACGGGAAAAGTCAACGAAATCATTGGAGCACTACCTGGTGTGAAGAACGTGGATGTTGCGTTGATGACTAATAGTGCTACTGTGAGATTTGAAGGCACTAGAGAAGATGTTGAAAAAATTGTGGACGAGGTTGAATCTATCGGTTATGGGTGTACACTGAATACGATTAAAGGACTGGCTGCAGAATGGCAACAGAAAAATGTATTGGAAAGGACAATTCAGATCAAGGTTGAGGGAATGTTTTGCGAGTGAGTATTTCAGAAGCCGAAGTAATTCTGTGCTTGATTTGTTAACGTACTGATTCAAATTTTCAAATTATAGGTCCTGTCCAATCCGAGTCCTAGAAGCCATCAGCGCCGTGGGTGGAGATATTAAGATCCAGAAGGTTCTTACTATAACAGACCCTATATTAGAGATCACTTACCTTCCCAACCCCCCAGATTTTACAATACGACGAATCATTTCTACGTTGGACTCCCTCAACCCCGCATTTACGGTCACCATCTACCACCCTCCGACAATTGAGGAACGATCTCGACATATCCAGCGAACCGAGCTTCGCCGTTTCATAATACGTGCTATACTATGCATTATCATCGCAATACCCACATTCATGATTGGCATTGTTTGGATGAGTTTGGTGCCCAAGGATAACAAAATACGGCAATATTGGGAATCGCAGATGTGGTCAGGAAGGGCTACTAGGCTAGAGTGGGCCTTGTTTTTCTTATCTACTCCAGTACAGTTTGTCATCGCCGATGTATTTCATGTGAGAGCAATCAAGGAGATTAGGTCGTTATGGAGGAAGGGGAGTACTGTACCAATTCTGCGTAGGTTTTATAGGTTTGGGAGTATGAACTTGTTGGTAGGTTGCATTTACGCGTAGTTGGGATTGTTGTGGCTGGCGCTGATGTGTTCCTTTATAGATCTCGCTGGGCGTTTCCATCGCCTACTTTGCTTCCGTGGCACTACTGGCCATCGCAGCTACTACCGATGGAGATGCTATGGGACACCATACGACATATTTCGACTCTACTGTATTCTTGACGATGTTCCTTCTCCTAGGGCGCTGCTTGGAAGCCTACAGTAAAGCAAAGACTGCCGACGCTGTGTCGATGCTGGGAAAGCTCCGTCCAACTGAGGCCCTGCTGCTTTTAGATGGCCTGCCAGCCGCCACATCTTCATCTGCGGGTAATACCCATGATTTAGTGGAGAAGGATGATGTGGGCCCATCATCGTCAACGATCAAGAAAATACCAGTAGACATGCTTGAGGTTGGCGACACCATTGTCGTTCAGCACGGTGGATCACCTCCAGCGGATGGAAAGATCGTAATGGGACAGACAAAGTTTGATGAAAGTTCGTTGACGGGAGAGGCTAGGCCTGTACAGAAGGTTGAAGGTGACGAAGTGTTTGCGGGAACGATTAATAAGGGGAGGCCAGTGCATGTGGTGATCAGTGCGGTTAGTGGTGAATCAATGTAAGCGTTTTCGGGATTACATCTGGATAAAAAGCGATTGCTGACAAACATCTCAGGCTGGATCAAATTGTCAAGGTTGTTCGTGAAGGCCAAACTCGTCGCGCTCCCATTGAGCGTGTTGCAGACGTCATCACAGGATACTTTGTTCCCGTCGTTACCCTGATCGCAATATGTACTTGGATCATTTGGCTGTCCCTTGGCATGTCAGGCACACTTCAAGACTACTGGCTCGACATTGCTGAAGGATCATGGCCAGTCTGGTCCCTCGGTTTTGCAATCGCCGTCTTTGTCGTTGCGTGTCCGTGTGGTATCGGCCTTGCCGCGCCAACGGCACTATTTGTGGGCTCTGGATTGGCAGCAAAGCACGGCATCCTGGCAAAAGGAGGGGGTGAAGCCTTCCAAGAAGCAAGCTGGCTGGATTGCATTGTATTTGACAAGACAGGTACCTTGACAGAGGGAGGAGAACCTAAAGTCACTGACGAGGAGGTATTCATAACGGCTGGGGAGCGTATAGAGATGGAAAACGAGGTCCGAAAGCTGGTTTATGCCTTTGCCGTGAGATTGGAGGATATGAGCTCCCATCCATTGGCAAGGGCCATTGTGGCCTACTGTGAAGGAAAGGAAAAAGCGAGCGTAATAGGCAGTGAAGTTGAAGAGGTCCCAGGTCGTGGACTCAAGGGGGTTTTCACCATCAAAGCTAATAACGGAACTAACGATAGCTACGAGGCAATTATTGGAAACGAGCCCTTCATGACAGAGAACGGTGTCCCGACATTAGACGAGGTGACGCATGAAATTCTGCATGGATGGAAGTCCAAGGGGAAGTCTGTAGTGTTGTTAGCCATCAAGAAGCGAGCGGGCTCAAGCACCCTATCATGTTTCACCACATCGTCATTCACTCTTTCAGCAGCGTTTGCAGCCATGGACCCTCTGCGGCCTGAGGCGTCATATGTCATCAGGAACCTTCGCGCTTCGGGTATTTCCGTGTGGATGATTTCTGGTGATAACCCCATCACTGCCGTCGCTGTCGCCGGCATGGTTGGAATTCCGCGGGAAAACGTCATTGCCGGTGTTCTGCCAACAGAAAAGGCCGACAAAATCTTGTATTTGCAAAACAATGCCCCAAAGAGGTCACGTTCAAGGTGGTTCCATAACCCGTTCTCCTCCAAGGAAAAGGCCTCCAACGCGAAACAGAACAAGAGAGCTATTGTTGCAATGGTCGGCGATGGCATCAACGACGCCCCAGCTCTGACGGTCTCCGACGTTGGAATCGCAATTGGCTCGGGTTCAGATATTGCCATTGGCAGTGCAAAGTTCATTCTTGTCTCTAGCAACCTGAATTCGTTGCTCACTCTCACTGATCTCAGCCGAAAGGTGTTTAGGAGGGTCAAATTCAATTTCTTTTGGGCATGCGTGTATAACATGATTGCGTTGCCTGTTGCAGCTGGGGTGCTGTACCCTGTCGGTATGCGAAACTATACTCCACCAGCGCCGGGGCATGATCCTGCAAATGGTTCTGGCGGTCATGGGATGAGTGAGATCAAAGGTCCACAGCGGATAAGGCTGGAGCCCGTGTGGGCGAGCTTGGCGATGGCATTGAGCAGCGTGAGTGTGGTGTGTAGTAGCTTGCTACTTAAGACGACATTGTGGGGCGTAGGGTTCCGGCCGAGGAGATTTGATGGGCGTGTTGCGGATAAGAAAGATGCTGAGATGGTGTAATAAGTGTATACTATTTCACCTTTTTTCCTCAAAGTTGAGTTTTGATTCTGGATTTTCCCGGGTGTTTTGTATTTTAGGGGGTCTAGGTAATCTCTGTTTTAATATTGAGGGCTACGTTTGGGTTCCATATTTTGTTTTCTCATGAAGCTTGTTGTGGGTTTTGGAACGGAAGTTTGGATTGAAAACTGTCATGGGTGATTGTTCTCGTGCCGTGGTAGATAGTTAATGTGCAGATCACAGCTAGTTTTTGTCACATAAAAGACGCCGGCAGAGGGGGTTGATGGATGTATGATAGGTGGAGATGAATACTGAGGTCTAAAACTATATATTAAACAATTTTACATTTTGTATGGATTTGAAGTTTGTTTTGAACATTTAAACGTTATTCCGGGATCTGTGAGAGTATCTATTTGCTCCATATGGATGTATAACGTAAATATTTGTTGATAAAATACGAGGTGGCGATCAAGATATGTAATGTCCAGTTTGTACTAGGTATAGGCTGAAGCAAACTTATGTCAATGCCGAGTATGCGTTTATCGACCATGAACTCTTACTTATCTGCTGAATTTTCTATTAGTCCAACCTCTTCTTTTGGCGAATGCTATCGAGGACAAGTGATGTCGACTTAAGCTCACGTGTGCGCGAACAGAGATTACATAACCACTCTCAAAGCACGAGATCGCGTAAGACTTGGCCTTTTGCTCCAATTATTGAATTCTAGTTCACAAGCCAGACTATAGTTCACTTCGTTATCACACCGACCAAAATCGGCAACTGCATTGCGGCCTAGCCAACGGCCACAGTTAACTTAGACGAATATATACGAAAAGTTCATAATTATAGGTCTCCAAGATCAAGCCCCTGCAGATTTATAGCCTGTTACCCTCAACTCCCAATTGCACGATTCAATCTCGATCTCAATCCACATCCTCCTCTTCCCCATCATCACCCTCGTCATCCTCATCTTCATCCTCATCGTCAACCTCCTCATCGGAAACAGTCTCGCCCAATGCTTTTAATCGTTTCTGGACGTGACATACAAGTTAGCCCCACCTCATACTCACAAAATCGATATGCCAATGAAATGAGGTAAAGCAAAAAACAAACCTTATACCCCTTCTTCTTCTCCTCAATATCCCCCAACACAAGCAACAAGTCGTCGAGTTCCACCTGGATATTCTTGGCCTTTTCCTCCGCCGTGTTGAGTTTTTCCTCCGCGTCTATCCTGTGCTTCATAAGCTCTTCCTTTTGCTTCTTGATTTCATTTTTCTGCTTCTTCACTTCTTCTTGTTGCTTTTTGACTTCGTCCTCTAGGTTCTTCACCTTGTCTTGCGCGGACTTAGCCTCGGCCAGGGCAATCTTAGCTTCCACTTGAGCGGACTGAATTTTCTCTTCTGCGACTTTGAGTTTCGTTTCATACTCCGCTTGGACAGCCTTCAGTTTCTCTTCCGCCTGAGCCTGAGCCTTATCTAACTTTTCTCGCAGGGCATTCAGTGCCTGGTGCTGCGCCGCCGCATTCTCGCCACTTGATTTCGCGGCTGCCGCGAGCTCCCCTTCATGCATCTTCTTCAAATTCTGTATCTCTACCGTGTGCGTCTTAGCCGCATCTTCCAAATCCGTTTCCAAATCCCCAATCCTATCTTCAAGCATTTTAATCACCGCATCTTTCTGCTCCTTCGTCATGCGCAAATCCGCGTCTGCCTGCTCTTGTACGTGGCGTAACTGCACCGCAGCGTGCTCCTTCACTTTACGCAATTCATTCTCCTGCTCGACTCTAGTCCGCTGAAACTCGTTCTTTGATTCCGCTGTAATGCGTTGGACGAGAGCGTCCCCATCGGCCTTTATCCGTGCCATTTCCTTTCGATACCCTTCGTCAAGCTTCTTTATCTCCACTTCTGCCTCCTGACGGACCCGTCGCACATCCACTTCCCAAGCGTCCTTTGTCCGCTTTACATCCATCTCTCCCTGGGCCTTCTGTCTCTTCAATTTCTCCTCAGACTCCTTCTTAACCAGTGCCAATTGCGCTTCAAGCTTTTGCACTTGACCCTCTCCCTCCTGCTGAACTCTCGCTACTCGATTCTCAAGCCGCAGGACAGTAGCCTTAAATTGCTCATCTGCCTCTATTCCAATCTTCTCATAATGCTTCTTCATCGCCTCGGCCTGTTCGTGGTATTTCCGGATTTCTGTGGCGGAGCTTTCCTTGAACTTCTTGAAATCTTGCTGCTCTTGCGCTAACCTTTTCTCCAGGTTCATATTGGCACTTTGAAGCTTGTTTAATGATTCCTCCTTGTCGACGATTTGTGCTTTCAGGGAATCGACAAGTTCAAGCGATATGCCATTTGGAGTACCATCGCTACCTGTGCACTTGTTTAGAAGCATAGTTCGCGGTCACGTGATGGGTTCTACATACCAAGCTTGTAATGAGTTTTCTGTCCGGGATCTTTATCGATTGTTCTGAAAATACGGTTATAATTATCTTTCAGAAAATCGATAAAGATGTGGTTGAAATATACTTCTGGCAACCCACGATGGCCTTGATGGGCTTGTGGTGTGACCTCAAAGTCTCGGACCACTGGATTTTCTCGAAGACGGGTAAGTTTATTGACATACTGATCTCGACTTAGCCGGCTAATGAGAATTGTATATAAAGTAGCGCGAGAAACTGGCGACTCCGTAGTACTGAATTCATATAATATACCCAGTAGAAAGGTACACAGACCTTGAACCAGAATATTGCTGTTTGCAGACCGCGTAATAGCTGCAACTAACGACTGCACGGTGGCTCCTTCTTGTAAGAAGTCATCAACAGCGACTGTGTCCTCATATAGCCACGTACACAAAACCATCAGATATGCTAGCGATATTCTGGGGTCGTAGTTATGCTCTAGGCATGTAATGAGATTGGCAGCAATGGTTTGGATTGCTGTTACAACCTCTTCACCTTCATCCTCATCACCCAAGACCACGGATGTGGCCATTTGTTTTGCTTCGTCGTTATCATATATGATGTGGAGGAATATCACTGCTGCTACCCAGATTTTGTAGGGGTCATTTCGTGATTCACTGTTGAGGTCCATGAGGCAAGCGAGAATATTTGCAGTTTCATCTTTATAATTTAGGTTAGCGTGAATGGGAAATACAAGGTTATAGTTGTCGAAAATACCTTCACCACTGGTGTAACCGTCGATAGCCCGGCGCAAGAAATGTAATCGTATTGGGAGATTTCCAAAGAAATAGTTCTATATAAATTTAGTTTTCGGGCGAATACGGTAAAATACGAAATAATACCTCAAGGCATGTACATGCAGCAATTCGCACATTAAATGCCTGGATTGCTGAATTGAGTAGTGCTTGATCCAAGAGACCTTCGATAACATAGATTTTGTTTTCTCCGTTTTGCTGAGTTTGCAGTTCTGGCAGCGAAGCAGTTGGGTTAATATAAGTAACTTGTAGTTGCGCAAAGCTCTCCTGTAGTTGAGCATTTCCATGAATGATATCTCCACATGTTCTCAATGCCTATAAGAGTAGTGAGACCTTGTTGATAGTACACAAGTTGACTTCAGAACTCGGCGCGCACTTACCTCTGCTCTCACATTGAGATCACATGCACTTGAGAAAGCAAGATTGAGAACTTGTGCTAGTATACCACTGTGGAAGAAGGCTTGCTAGAGGAATTCAGAAAAGCACTAAACTAACGGTACATCATTGAGAGTAATCACCTGATTCGCAGGAGTTCCCTGTCCTCCACGAGCGACGAATGTTTGACAAACACCCAAGACCATGATCAAACATTGATTTCGCTTTTCTAGAGCATATTGTGGGATATCTCCTTCGACGTTGAATAGCTTGTATAGCCTTGAGACAAACCCAGTTTCACGGAAAAGTGTCTGATTTGAGGCATTGAAACCAAGGAGGTTGGTGAGAAGCTGAAGACAATCCTGAACAACAATCCCACCGTCCAGGCCACCTTCCACTTCTATGATGTTGAAAATTCTCTCGAAAGCATTCTCGAACGCAACAATTTTTTGAACGTCTGGATGGCCATCAGTGAGATGTACGAGCAGCAGTATGGCCTCTATAAATGCTGTCAACTAGTGCCCAAGCCAAATATATTGAGCACGTTATGGGTATACCATTCCGGATTGCATCTCGTTTGTCTTCAAAAGTTGCTGCAAGCCTTGAGATCCCGAGGGGAGCGGTGAAGACACATTCTTGAGTCCTTGCTGGCCTGTTTTCGAGTACGGCAGCAAGTAATTGCAAAGTATAGAGACGAGTATAGAAGTCGGGACTCTCTAGAAGGTCAATTAGTATTGACATGTTCTCTTGCTTCTGATTACGATGGTCAGCAAAGAGTTAAGCTTCTAGGAATCAGCAAACCAACGAACCTGCGTGAACTCGTCCGCAAGCCATAGCGCTATATCATGGGAGGATTCTGGCTGCCCGTACTGTTAGCATATAAAGCACTTGTATATATGCCATTTCATTGTTGCCGTACTCCAGCAAAATGCTTCCCTTGGCCTAAGGAAGCTTTGGTTGACTGACGTTTGTTTCATCCTTTACAAATAACAGAAGCAGAGTCTCGAGGACAACTTTGGCAGTGTCCACATCTTCGGAGTCCTTAGCCAGGATGCCAATTAGACCCCTTAACCCTCCAGACGCCACAATCTCCTTGTATTCCCTTGCGAAGCTTCTAAGACTTAGTATGGCCGCTCTCCGATCCTCCACAAGGCTGCTCGAGGTTAATCTAAGGCAGAGGGTCTGGATTGCGGTTGTGGCATCTTGCTTCGCCGGCGCCTGGCCCTGAAGAATTCCGGATAGAAGTGACATTTCTCACGAGCTTTGTTGCATGAGTAGAGCGGTAGGAATTGATTGCTGATGAGCGTTGAGAAAAGCCTCCGAGAAACAGCGGGCCAGTTAGAATACTTGTCCACAAGAGCTTTCAACATTTTGCCGCACCATTGGAGGTCGCGGTATCTCGCCAAGCTGGTTACGAGACTACTCGCCAAGCCCGCGGGCATAGGGATAAGCAGAGCACCCTACCGTGTCTCTGGGGCGACTCCGGCGCGACTCCGGGCTGTGCTAACGAGGTGTTAAGAGCAAAGGGCAATTGCTGCAAGCACGCTGCGATCAATTGTAAGGTTTAGCACAAGAGAGAAGAGGAAAAAAGAATAAAGAAAAAAGAAAAAAGAAAAAAGAAAAAAAGAAAGAGCAAGCAACTCGTTCCTCGCGTCAGCCCACGCATCCGCCGCCTCGCGAGTCCACTCGCACCGCAGCAGAGAGATCTCATCAGCATTCCGCCAGAACCGCTGCCTGCCGATACACGCTCTTCTCTATCTAGAGAAGAAACGCTGCTCGGTGCAGTGTCGCAATGGGTGTCCCAGCCTTATTCCGATGGTTGTCGCAGAAATACCCGAAAATCATTTCCAATGTAATCGAAGAGCGCTCACAGGACATCGACGGCCAGGAGATACCTGTGGACACGACAGGCCCAAATCCCAATGGTGAGGAGATGGACAATTTGTACCTGGACATGAATGGTATTGTTCATCCATGCTCACATCCGGAGGATAGGTAACTACGCTTCATACTCAAGCACGGCTCCAGCATTCTGACATTCGTCTTAGACCTCCTCCACAGACCGAGGCCGAGATGATGCTGGAAATTTTTAAGTACACAGACAGGGTTGTGAAAATGGTCAGGCCAAGGAAGATTCTTATGATTGCAGTTGGTATGGACTCAATGCGAGATTCTCTCTGAATATTTGGGCTTACATTTGCCTAGATGGTGTTGCTCCTCGAGCCAAAATGAATCAGCAGCGGTCTCGTCGCTTCAGGTCTGCCCAAGAAGCCAAAGAAAAGGAAGAAGATGCTGCGGAATTTGTCAAGCTTCTCCAGGCCGGCGGCAAAGACATTCACGAAAGTTTACAGAACAAAAAAGTCTGGGATAGTAATGCAATTACACCCGGTATGTTTGCAGACATGTACTACTCTTATAGATGGATTAGAAAGCTAAACTTATCTTCAGGAACTCCTTTTATGGATATCTTGGCTGCGGCCATCAGGTATTGGGTTGCATACAAGCTCAATACAGACCCTGCATGGGCAAAGGTATCTTCAGCTCAGATCGTGACTAGATTTGTACTCGGTGGCTTACCAATTTTGTAGTTGAAAGTCATAATATCCGATTCGGCTGTTCCTGGAGAGGGTGAACATAAGATCATGGAGTTTATCCGGAGTCAACGCGCTTCTCCTGACCATGATCCCAACACTAGGCATGTCATCTATGGACTGGTACGTGGAATACTACAACTGTGAAAGTAAATTCTTGGTTAACAAATTCGTTACAGGATGCCGATTTGATCATGTTAGGGTTAGGAACTCATGAACCACACTTTCGTGTACTTCGTGAAGATGTTTTCTTTCAAGAATCAAAAGCAAAGGCTTGTAGGCTTTGTGGGCAGCAAGGTCACAAGGCAGAGGAATGCACCGGTCTGCCTAAGGAAAAGGTTGATGAATTTGACTCACAACAGAAAGGAACGCAATTGAAACCGTTTATTTGGCTTCATGTCAGTATTTTACGAGAGTACCTTGCAGCTGAACTTGATGTACCTGGATGTCCATTTCCGTTCGATCTCGAAAGAGCAATTGATGATTGGGTATTCATGTGCTTCTTTGTTGGCAACGATTTCCTGCCCCATTTGCCATCGCTCGATATTCGAGATGGGGCTATTGACACACTCATGGCAATATGGAGAGACAATCTACCCATTATGGGGGGTATGTCACGAAAGACGGCATTGTCAATTTAGAGCGTGCCCAGTACATTCTTGATGGCCTTGCAAAACAAGAGGATGCAATTTTCAAACGCCGGAAGGAAGGTATGTTTTCAAAGTCCAAAGTTATGTGAATCTCACTAAGTTCATTAGCCGAGCAACGACGAGATGAGAACGCTAAACGTCGTAAAGTTGAGAAGAATGCAAGAAGACAAGAAAGGGATCCCCGCAACAGAAGCAGCATTCCAGAGCCGGAGTATATGGATGCAATTGCCATCCCAGCACGGCCTCTTAAGGGTGATACTATGCCAATAACCCCGGTACCAGGCATTCCAGTGTTCCGCCCTGGTGAATTAACCTTCGCAGAAACAAAACGTCTGAATCATGACTTAATCATGAATCGTGGGGCTAATCGCCAAGCAAACGTTGCAAATAAGAGTGCAGCTGCTGCCTTGAAAGCTAAGCTACTTGCAGGTGATTCAGCTACACCTGATTCAGACACGAAAATGGATGGAGCAGACGAAATCACAGCCAAGGACACGCCTGCCAAAGGGGATGCTGACGATTCCTCCGCTCCTCATGTGACACCGAGCAAAAGAAAAGCTGTCACAATGGAAGAGGAACCGCCTCCACCTGCAGCAGATCAAGATGAACCTAAAGGGGCAGAGGGTGAACCAGATTTAGATACAGTACGACTATGGGAGCCCGGTTACAGAGATCGTTATTACGAGCAGAAATTTGGGAAAGCTCCTAAGGATTTAGAATTCCGGAAAAAGGTCGCTGCTGATTATGTTGAGGGGCTGTGTTGGGTGTTATTATATTATTTCCAAGGTTGCCCGTCATGGAATTGGTTTTATCCGCACCATTATGCACCTTTCGCTGCGGATTTTCAAGACCTAAAGTCACTGGATATCAAGTTCACGAAAGGAACACCGTTTAAACCATTCGAGCAATTGATGGGCGTGCTTCCTGCTGCTAGGTAATACACTCAATACCCCATTCAACGTGAACGGAACTTACGTATGACTAGTAAACATAACTTACCAGAACCGTTCCAAGACTTAATGACTAATCCAAATTCGGAAATTATTGACTTTTACCCGGAAGATTTCCCTATCGATCTCAATGGGAAGAAGTTCGCATGGCAAGGTAAATTCACCGTCCCTTGATCACAAATATGGAAGCTAATCACAATGATTATCAATAATGGATAGGCGTGGTCTTACTTCCATTCATCGACGAAAAGCGATTATTGGATGCAATAGCGAAGGTTTACCCAAAGTTGTCACCCGAAGATCATGCCAGAAATGGCCTTGGCAAAGAAGTCCTGTATATGTCGGATAAGCATCCTCTATACAATGACATCGCGGTGAAGCTCTACTCTAAACGAGGCGACCCAGAGGTAAGTTCCAAAAGCTCTATAATCCGTTCCGAATGCTAACTGGACTCTAGGAGTACAGGCTTCGGCCAAAAATCAGCGAGGGGTTGTCCGGGACAGTGTCTAAAGATGCTACATTTATTCGAAGAGGCACCCTACCATACCCTCTAGACGAAGGCACACTTCCAGACATTGAAGACGACAGGTCCATGGTTGTCTTCTACAAGCTCCCCACGTTGAAATCTTTGCACAAGTCAATGCTCCTGCGAGGTGTCAAACTTCCGTCCCCGGTCCTAAATCGCATGGATCTCGATATTGTGCGCAATAAAGCTGCAAATTCAGGCCGCAGTTTTGGTGGCGCCCCGCTGAATAGAGGTGGTAGCGGAAGAGGCCGTGGACGTGGAGGGTACAACAATTCAGGTTACCATGGCAGTATAAGTGGCGGTAATATCTCTTATCAATCAAACAGAGGACCCGTGCCACCGTATTCTGCTGTGCCCACTGCACCTGTAGCATATAATTCATGGACCCTACAACGTGGGCCTGGTGGATACTCATGGCCACCGCCACCACCGCCTCTTCCAGTTGGAAGGGGAGGCTGGACATTTCCTCCTCCACCTCCCCCACCACCCTCTTGGGGCGGTTATTCCGGCTCGGTGCCCCCGCCGCCTCCAGCCGGTCCGAGTTCATTCAACTTTTCGTTTCCACCGCCGCCCCCCCCTCAGCAGCACTATCGTCGCGATGACTATGATAGAAGGGACAGTAGAGATCGGGATTACGACAGACGCGATAGAGATAGAGATAGGGATAGGGATAGGGACAGAGACTATCGAGATCATCGGTCGGGTCGTGGAGGCTCTTATGGAGGCTCTTATGGAGGCTCTTATGGAGGTGGCAGTAGGAATGGTCGCTATTAGGCTTACCCTGATCTTGAAGCTGTAGTTTATTTCCAGATGTTCTGAGTTATTTGATTCCAACTGTGCAATATTATTAATCTTTTATATGGTACAATTGTTTTCACTTCACTGAAGTTTGTATCTACTTTCTATATACCTTCCGTTTGATGCAAAAAGCTACGAAATGGTATGATTACTTACAGATCCATGTGACCCACACTACATTACTTCTGTGATTATGATATATATACTACATACTTACATTGTATTGAACTGAAGTTAACTGAAATTCAATAAAGAAACAAAATTTGCAAACCCCATGATAAAATAAAAGTGATAGAAGATTATTCCTCCATCCTTTCGGGACCATTCTCATAACTCCTCAGCCGCAACGCGGCAATCAGCCCCGGGATATCCCCCCTGACCTCTACCCACTCCTTCACCAATGGCGATATCCTCTGACTAAATCCTTCCGGACTAATCTTCATCGTCCCTTGCTCGCCGTCGAATGTGATTCCCGGTTCTTCTGTGCCCTCCCCACCGGCGCCGTCATCATACCACTCTCTCGAACTCACCCTCACCCTTCCGTTCGGCATAAAATCGAACAAAATCCCGACAATTGAGTGCACTGCCTGCCTCCACTCCACGCTCTTCTGCGTCCAAATCTGCTTCAACCTCGCCATTCGCTTCTCCTTCTCCGCGACTTGCTGTTTGAGCTCATCGAGCGTCTGCTGGAGCGCATCAAGCGATGACACGGGGACGACCTTACCGACCTCGTGCATGCATCCCCTCAACTGTGCCATCAGTGCAGCATTCTCCGCCCGCAGCGTCCGCAGTTGCTCCATTTTGACCTTCTCGCTGTTGGCCGTCGGGTTGTCTCTCAGCTCTAGTATGCGTGTTCGTTGCGCTGTCGATTTCTCCAATTGCTCGATGCGGGCCTGCATGGCTTTGAGCTCCTTTTTAAGAACTGCTTCGGATTTTTTGAGTCTGTTGACTTCTTCCTGATAGTGCCGTGCGCGCCGT
Source organism: Kalaharituber pfeilii (assembly GCA_015179045.1). NCBI lineage: Eukaryota > Fungi > Ascomycota > Pezizomycetes > Pezizales > Pezizaceae > Kalaharituber > Kalaharituber pfeilii. The sequence goes on along the minus strand of WHUZ01000012.1, from coordinate 1,112,564 downwards.
GTCAGCTGGCCGAGCCTCTCTGACGCTTCTTCGGCGGCGGCGGAGGAGGTAATAGCGTCGTGGGCGCGTTTGAGGGAGACCGGGGTCCCGCTAGGCGGGTTCGCAGCCAGCTCTTTTTCTTGCTTGGAGATGTCCGACAGCAGTGTCTCGTTTTCACGTTTGTACGTATCGATGATGGTTTGCAGTTCTTCGATATACTTTGCTTTTTGAGAGTCGTAGTTGCCGTCCATCAAGTTTGTTTCCTCTGTCGAAAAAGATTTCTGCAAACAGCCATTTATTAGTATATCATATCAATAACGTGGATTTCACAAGCACGGGGTAACTCACCAGTTGCTCCCTCAACATTCCTACCTCCTTTAACGCCAACTGCCTATTCCTCTCAATTCTCGCCCTCGAAATGTGCAACTTCTTATAACTCTCTACAACCTTGTCCATCTCCATCTTCAGCTCATCCCTCTCTTTCTCCGCTCTCTCAATCGCCTCCTCACGCTCAGCCAACTCCGGCTCCACCCTCCCCAATCTCTCAATCAACTCTGCTCTTTCTACCTTCTCCTCCATCAGGGCCCTCGCAATTGCCTGCGGCGAATCGTAACCACTCAGCTCTCCCTCATTACTCTCCAAAAAGGCCGCCCACGCCTTCTTCTCATCCTTCAGTATCGACAACTGCAGTTCCATCTCCGAGATCTCATTTCTCAAGTCTTCCATCATCCTCACTTTGCCCTCCAGACTTGTCTTCTGCTCCTCCAGTACCTCCATGTTCCTGCTCACCTCCCTCAACTTCTTGACCTCCGCGCTCAATTTCGCATTCGCCGTCTCCAGACTCTTGACTTGCGCCAGCTGCTCGCTCAGTTCCCGCTTCAGCACCGTCAAACTCTCGAGATCCCCTGGGGCGCCTGAAAGCTTCACAATCTCCTTCTTTAGATTTGCAATCTCGACTTCTTGCGCAGAGCACCGCTGCTGGGCGCCTTGGAGCGCAGCAACGTTCTCATCGTACTCGCTTTGAAGTTGCGTGAGGGAGGTGGATTGCGTGCGGTTGCGGGTCGTAAGCTCGTCAATTTGGCGTTTGGTTTGACGGTCTAGGGTTTGCAGGTCGTCCAAACGCTCTTGCCCTATCTCTTCTAATTGTGTAATTTGGGACTTGAGTTGTCGTATTGTGCGTTCGTAGTCGTGCTAGTATATCCATCAATCAAATTTTACCCCCAAAGCAAAACAAAATCCCCTCCGTGGAACAGAAACTCACTTTCGCATTCTCTGCCGCATCCTTCACCTTCCCCAGCTCTTCCCCAACCGCCTTATGCTTTTCAAACAAAAACCTTTTATCCGTCTCCGCCGCATCCGCTAACCTCGCCTTATCCTCCGCCTTCGCCTCTAGTGCCCGCACCTGCTCCTGGTGCCGCACCCTCTCCAACTCCCGGTCTGCCTTCAACGTCGACAACTCGTATCGTAGCGAATTTAGTTCCGAGCGTAGGGCCTCCGTGGAGATGTCAACGGAGGCCCCAGGGACCTTGGGTGTGGTGGAGGACACGATCAGAGACTTGCGGTGTTGGTGGGGCGGCGGAGGGGAGGGCGAGGGAGGACCGGCGAGGAAGTCGTATGTGGGTTGGTTGACGTTGGATCGGGGGTTGGCCATTGTAGATGTCTGCTCAGTAGATGATTAATCATTAGCTCTGGTTCTCACTGGTCTCGACTCAACTTCGTTCCATTCCGTTCGACTCCTCTGGCTCGCATTTGCTTAGAAGACGTCGTCGTCTACAGGTGTCTAGAAGCCGTCATGTGCAGAAGCATCTATCAATCCAGCGCATGAAGCAACTAAGAAACCTATCGGTATCTTGCTACTCACCAATCTCCCACCCTGCTGCCTCACTGGCTGCGGCGATTCAAACAGCGGATTCCCTGGCATGTTCAATCCGTTCATATTCCCAGTACGCGCGCTGCACAGGAACCATCCAAACGCCTATAATTTCGCGTGCTGCAATGTAATACAGGTGTCGAAGAAAGTTTAAATGTTTACCTCGGAACTTACATGGAGGCCAGGTTGGGGCATCTTTGTGGTCTTGGCGCAGAGCCTCCTAGGATCCGGAATGTTCGGGGTAAGCATGGAATAAGTGGCTGCATGCTGCCTACAGAACAGTGCTCAATAAAAGGGAGACGAGAGGAGAGTCATGCCTTCCCACTTGTCAATCTATATATATTCCCGCTTATGTCTTTCTTATGCAACCTGATCATGGCCCTGCCTCTCTTGCCTAACTTATCATATGCTAGCAATGTGTACCATCACCTCCGAGACATGTTTAAAAATTATCAGGGATGATAAACACGCATGCAAATAATGCAACAGATGCTCTCTGTATTCATCCCTTTGATTCATATACCTCCCCTAGAATTCTGCGTGTGACCTTCTCACGTTCAGGAAAGGTTGATTTCATCTAGCAGTTGCTCTCATTCTCCTCGGTTAATCGTAAAAGAACGGTCAAACGCCGATTCCATATTAGCAACTTCTATTTTCAGTTATGATTGCATCTCGACACTCACTTATTCATCCTCTAAGTACGTTGAAGCTATGATGACCTTCCTTTGAATGTGACGATACACCGGTAGATCATTTTGCGATATAAAACTAGCGGCGCATCCCATGCACTCGTGAATCTCTATAATTGACAATAGGCCCATATTTTTCGCATGATGAAATGCACTTCCCTGGGTAAAGGCTTTGTCAGCGCATCTGCCGTCATCTCTCTCGTGGGAATATAGTTGACTCCGCAACCCCTTTTTTGTGACCATATATGTAATATATCGCTCCCTGAGATAGATATGTTTCTTGCGTGCATGGTATTCCTGGGACTTTGCCATTGCCCGAGCACCGGTATCGTCCCTAGCAGAAAGAATTTGGTAGTCTGCTAAGCAACCTGCCTACTGAGTAGATGGGAGAAAAAGCCGATATGGCGGCAAGATTGGGGCCTGTCTCCTGTACGGGAGGAGTTTGTTACTGAGGAGGGGAAGGAAGATAGACTCAGGGAGTTTGTGGTGGAGGCGGTGGTTGAGCCCTGAAGCAGAGGGATAGAAGATGGTACTTGCATTGTATTGTGTTAGTTTGCTTCAATTCTGTAGGTAGCCACTTTATAGCTCTCATCATGGTCCAGAAGGGCCGCATATGAGTACTGAAACAAAAAAAGCTGGGAAGTATGTAACTTCCCCTCCCTGATTGGGAGAGTCTATTACTTCTTTTGGATTTATAGTTGGAGGTTACGTAATTCTTGCTAGGCCGCAGATGAGGGTAACGCGGTAATACAAAGGCCACCCCCTGATTATTACAAGGGTCAAAGAGTTTACGAGACTATAGATACACTAGTTTCATGCGTCCAAAGCTACCATTCAGATTTCCAATGCACACATTTGTATTTGCATTATCATGAACATTCATTAGTGAAGTTAGAACAGCCAATACAGACAGGTATTCCAGTTTACCCCTTTCACAACCCCCGAACTTCACTCCATGTATCATACATAAGTACAAGTACTAGTCCATGCTTGACCTAGTCCATCACAACATCCCCTTCCCCGTCCCTATCTTTTTCTCTCCTCTCCTTCTCCCTCCTCTCCCTCCTCTCCCTCTCCTTCCGCCTCTCTCTCTCCCTCTCGCGTTCTTTCCTCCTCTCCCTTTCCTTCTCCCTCTCTCTTTCCACCTCCTTCTCCCTTTCCCTTTGCCTCTCCTTCTCCCTCTCCCTCTCCTTCTTCCCCTTCCTCGCAACCGGAAGCTCATAGAACATATTAAAGTTCAACTGCACGCCCAGCATCCTCATTTCGGAGTCCGGTTGATATGCAAGTTCCTCGAGCAATGTCTTGTTTAACGATTTAAACTCGTCTTCAACAGTCTTCAGCCGGAGACGAATGGAGGGGAGCAGCTCTTCGGAGCTGGCGTCGGGGATGAAGAGGCCACTGGAGCTGTCTGGGCGTCCATTACCACTGGCGCTACGTCCTGTGCCAAGGGGCGTGCTTGCTCGGCTGTCAGTGTCTGTGGTGTCGTGGTAGTCTGCCTCAGTCATGCCCCAGCGCCCTTCCTTCGTGCGGGTCTCGACACGCGCGGACATCTCTTGTCGACGAGAATATTCTGCTACAGAATAACCATACAATCCATCCACGGCCTCTTTATACCGGAGCATGACTTTCAGGATAGCGTGTAACATGGCGAGGAAAATGGAGTCTTCTTCTGGCACCTTTGTCGCAGGCTGTGCATGCTTGCTCCTGCCTGCGGTTTCCGGGGAAAGCAGACCCTTAGAAGTGATTTGACTTAGGTAATTAGCGTGAGCCGAGATCAGGTCGTCTAGCGTAACTGATGGTTTGGAAATAGCAGTTTGTAGCTCGTTCCATGCCTTCTCAATGACCTGTAAATGCTTTGTTAGCTCGCTCCAAATTGTAATTATGAATTTGTTCAAGCCGACCTGGTAGAGAATATAGTACTGCAGTTGGGAAACGAAATGTATCATCTCCGCACAAACACATCTTGCAACCTTCCAGTCCTTACCAACTTTGTCATCAATTGCACCCAATATACCTCTCGCTCCCGTCATATATCTCCTCCACGCTTGCGCCAAGTGGAATTCTACTCTCTTAATCCTCCACAGCATGTTGAAGACCTTTAAATACTGTCTTGTTGCATATGTCGTGATCACAACATCCACAGGTGCATCAATGCGGTATTCAAGCGTGAACACATCCCAACCAATATCTCCATGCGTCGGGTCAAGCATTCTCGCATCCAATCGCTTCAGCACATCTTGTGACTCATGCTGAGCGTTCGAATGTCGAATAGCATGCTCAAGTTGACCAGTAAGATTGTGCCTGTATATTGAGTTGGCAGGCCGTTCAAGATTCGGCGACAGACCCTCCATGAGCAGCGCTACAAAATCACCTTGTCCGAGTAAGAGATACCGCTTAAGTGCCGTAAGATGATCAAACAACCTGAACTTATCCGCCATGAGCTGGATCAGTCTAGCCATGGTAGTCTTGTACGCCTCATCAATCGAGCTTTCCAACGTCGCAGTATCCCCGTATCTCAGTTCCTTGCTAGCGTCCCTGGAGTAGTCATTCACCCAATCCGAATCGCCGCATCCATACCTAATGAAGTTCAGAGACTTCCCAATTAAAAACACCTTATTGGCAAACGAGGCATCGACGATAGACGGTATCATCCCTTCGTCAATTTTATATTTATCTTGCCAGACGCTTGATGCACCTTTCCTACCTTCAGAATGGTCTATTTCCGAGGGGTCTTGTTCGCACACGAAAAATTCACGATATGGATCCATAAGCTCTCCATCGTAGATCCATCGCCGTAACATGTCGTAGAATTGGCGTGTAACATGAGAAAGAAGTCGTTCAGCAAAACTGTGGACAAAAGGATCTCCGTGGGATGTCGAGAAGCCGTGAATTGTGGATATGAGCTGCCCGCCCTTTTTGTCTGCGGGATTGTCCCCTTAGTGCAACCACTTTTATGGATAATATGGACTGGGATGAAACCTTTAGCCTGCTCTACAATCAAGCTCATCAACCGCAAACCCATAGTGGCCTCCCTTGTCCAGACAACACATCTCTTCAATGTCACTCCCATTCTTCCGATTCTTCTACTGTCAGCTGAATCAGCCATAGATACGGCTCTCCTAATTTCTCCCTCTAGGCCTCCAATGAGACTCAAGTATCCCCTCAACTCCTGCCCAATGGCGGCCCGCAAACTCTGCCCAATAAGCCCCCCTCCGATATCATCCGCCGACTGCACAAATTCATTTAGCGAACGGTAAAGCAGAGCAGGTTCAGCAAGCGTATGGAGAAGAGATACAACCGGGAGGGGTAACATAGTTGGGATTATCAATTTCGTCGTAGGGAAGAAGGTAGACTGTGGGATTGCAGCACTTAATTTCTTGGGACTTTCTGAAGTATCAGTAGGAGTTTCTAGCGGAGTAGGTGGCGGAGGACCAGTAAGGCCAGTGCTTGCAAACGGAAGTGTATCTGATGAAACGCCAAGGAGAGTAAATGGTAACGATGAGAGGAGAGTATCTTCGCTGGGTTCTGTTGTACGTGTTAGTACAATCTGGCCTCTCATGATGGAGTTTCAGTTCATGTACCGAGAACTGCCCCATGCTCCTCAAGTATGGCCGCTTTCGGCTTCCTCTCATCAGCATGCCCTTCTCTAGGCGCTCCCGCAACCCCATTCTGCCCCGCATTATCCAAGCTGCCGGATGGGTCCCCTCTCCGCCTGTCAGGTAGTCGATGTAGCCCTATGAATGCTCCAGTATCCGCCTCTTCTTCTGTTGGTGTCTCTGTGGGTTGCACGGACCCATTGAAGATGTTGTTTGATACCGACGCAGTAGGTGGACTGTCTGACGACAAATACAGAAAGTATAAGACCTCCCATTTTCGCTCCAAAACATGTAAAGCACTTAATCGGGAGAAAAGTGTCGAATATCGAAGAGCTGGATCGGGATTTGGATTATCATGCACAACTGTCACGGGTGTATTAGCAATTCGAGTCGACCTTTGCTGTACTATTGCTGAACGCACGCTTTGTTCGAATGAGATCTGAAACGTGAGGCCCTAGCTCAGTCTGTGTTTCCTGATTTAAGGATCCTCTACAACAATCTCAATAAACGCAGGAGTCAGCTAGTGCTTTCAATTAATATGACTGACTCGACTGCAGTGAGACGGATTGGGGCAGCGCACAGTACTCGATCTTTTGCAATCCCTAGAATTCGTTCACGGCGCGCCATGAATTCCTCCTCATCCTCTCCAGGCAGCTCAGAGACGAAGGCTGCAACTACCCTCCTTAAGGCCTCCTCCAAGCCACGAAGCTTGCGATCGTCGACCATTGTTCTTGGGGCAATAGCTCTGATACTGGAAGAGAGGGGTGCTGTCGTATGTGAACTTGGCAATCGGCCGTGAGACAAGCTTCGGCGAAGTCAAACCGGGAGGTTGGATGCGATACCTGGCGGAAAGTTGTAAGAGCCTAAGTAATGTGCATGTCTGAATAGCGCTTTCTAAGGGAGATGAGCGTAGAGGTAGTAGAGTGTTTGTTGTGGGGGGGGGGGGTTTCTCGGGAGTGGAGGGGTGTCGAGGCCAACTCTTGGCGCGGCGCCGGGCGACAGGTGCAGGACAGGGGTCCGCGTTATCGGAGCACACAGTATGATAAGGTATCCATGAAACCACAGTAAATGGACGGTAATCATATCATAATGCCTATCAACACACTGGCTTTGAGATTGTGAGCGACTGCAGTGAGCGATAGCGCTGGGAGGCGGCGATGAGTTACAGTAGTAGGACTAGTAAGAAAGCGAGATGTGACAAGCTTGAGGGTATTACTTATTCTGGCAAGTATCACGAGCAAAAAGATCAAAGGGTGAAACGATATGCAACAGGGGTCGCGGTTCGAGGCTTCCAGTGCGAAATACGTCAAATGGAGTAGATGCCAACTTTGTGAATGATAGAGTACGTACCTCAATCCATGAACTGAGATTTAAAGTCTTGCAATTGAACTCAAAAACTCAGCTTTCTGGGCCTCTTGCTGCGATGTCGGAATCAACTGTAGCATCAGCATCAGCGGCTCATCGTCATCCAACCATAAACCAGCCACCCCAAGAGACCGCTCCAGGAAGGACTATCCCCCCTGGGTTTTCACAGAAGTCCCCGTCACCGCCCCGAATGGTGAGACCTACATCCCCATCTATGACGACGGCAACGAAGTCCGCCACAAGGGAGAGAAAGGTATGGTAGTGCAGAGACGGTACGTTTACAGGTGAAGCGGAAGAGGCTTGATGCAGAGGTTATGTGAGTTTATACCTCGTCGCCTCAAGTCATCATAACTAGAAACAATTAGCCTTTGCGCTACATCTATATTGACTGGGTTGAATGATCCGCTGACGGGAATAGCCAGATCAGGTTTGAAATGTGCAGAGACTTGACAGACTCCAATAGGCCAGTGTGCATCATTACACGGGCGGATTAAAAGGTACCTAGGTATATATTGTGACACCGAGGAAAGGAGTGTGCTGTGCTATGCACAACTTATCATTACCCATACGGCCGTTATTCTTCTATCGTTTACGAGTGTAAAGGAAAGTTTTGTAATAATAGTCTAAGGGGGGGTATAGCAGGTTTATTACATTGCTTCAACTCAACATTGCTTTATTTTCTTTTGTTAGTCTGCAACAACGCGCCTAATACTCACTTTAATACAGATTCGAAGAAAATCGATAGGATTATGTAGCAGACTTTGCGTGTCGAATGAAGAGTCACAAGAGACTCTGATTTATATACATGAATAATGATAGGCAATAAGAGGCCAAATGTAGAAGAAATCTTCAGCGAAAGAAGACATCAAATAGTGGATTCTAGTTAAGTAGGGCAAGTACCTTTGAGTATTCGCACTTTGCATGAACTGGTTTGTACTTGCTACTTAGTAAAATATGTATTCGGACATGGCGCATAATGTGCATTAGTACCCCTGTCCGAATACATATTTTATTGGCTAGTACTAGCCAGAAAATCAACAGGAAATAAATGCATACTATGCACTATAGTCCACGCTGCATATCCAACTCCCGTTGCTGGGCGTCTTAGTCACCTGTGTACTGCCAGCGAAAACTGTTCACCCTAGCACATGTATCCCTCAATCTCACCCCCCTCCATTCCGGTGGCACACAAGCCAGAGACAGCAAGGCATAATCGCAAGCGGCAAACCCCATTATGGTGTTCGCTGTTGTAGCCACGATATTGTCGCTCGCATGGTATTATGTTCCCCGTCGCTACTCAGGTCCCAATGAGCGATCCTCTTGCAACCGCATCTAACGCCTTTGCAGGATGTGCTACAGAGCATCGGTGCTTCTCAAAATTCCAATACCCACTCTGGTCAAACTACTAGGCCTCGATCTTCCCGCACCTCCTCGGGTCTCACTGCACGCAATTGCCTCCGACTCGGTCACACTGCACTGGTCATTGCCAGAGAAACCTAACTCGGTCGCAAAGCACATCATCCATATCAATGGCATCAATGTTGGGGAGAGCGAAAGACGCGGGGAGACCAGTGTGACCGTGACTGGACTCAATCCCGATCACCTCTACAATGTCCGGGTTATTGCGGCCAATCAGCATAATTTTCAGGCGCCAGGACAGCTCATCCGACTGCGAACACGGAGGAAGTCTCATGATGGGGCGGATGTGGGGTCGAAGCCCAAGAGTGACCATGCGGATGACTCGCCTTCCATACAACCGCATGCGCCAGCTCTTGAATCTCACGGGAATCAGCCGCAGCAGCAGCAACAGCATCACAGCCATCATCAAAATCCTCATGGCAAACGGTCTGCAAGAGATCGGAAGCAGCCTTCCTCAACAGCGGAACAGCAAACGGGACCATCACTCGCGGGAGATGAAATACATACTGTTGAATCTCTGACCGCGGAGTTGGAGTCTCTGCGTGCGGAAATTGACGAACTAGAGGCACAGATGGCACATGCGGAGGAGGAGCACAAGAATGCCGAGGGTGTACTTATGGGGGAGCTAGAGCTACTGCGTGAGAGAAAAAGGAATGAGGACGCCGGGCGGCACCAATTGCGTACCGAGACTCGGAGCTTGGAAGAGGCTAAAAGGGTGGCTGAGGCTCAGAAATCTAAAACGGAAAAGGCGTTGAGGGCAAAGGAGGAAGAGATACGGAGAATGCAACAAGAATCACGAAAGTGGGAAGAAGAGCGATTGGCTGCGCGTGAGCGAATGGAGATATTGTCCAAGGAAGCCGAGGAATCGAAGGAGCACGCTCAAAGTACGGAGAAGGAGTTGAATGTGGAAATAGTTGAGGCTCAAGCAAAAATTGCCGAGCTAGAGGAGGAGATTCGATCTGTCATTGCTGTTATCAAAGCTCTCGAAGCAGAAAAAGAACAAGCAAAGGCGGAAAGTGCGAATTCTGCAACACTTGCGGAGGATGAAAAGCTAGAGCGAGAATGGCAAGAACGCCAAAAGAACTTGGAGATGCGTTACGTGAGCGTAGTCAATGCTTTCAACATGGCCCAAGAGGATCTCAATCGCTCAAGGGAAGCTCTAACTTATTGGAAGACGCGGAGGGATAGTGCTCCTGCCGCGGACAGTCCGTCGGTCAAGAAACCCAAACAACGGCGTAATCGTAATCGCAAATCTCGGACCCACACTTTGTCTAATCCTGAACAGGCATTCTCTATCCAAGACAACCGTTTCTCCTCGGATGTGATGGGTTTTTACAACCAGGTTTTGCAACCGTCCTCTCTCAACCCGACATATGCAGCATCTACTACCTCCTTGCCGTACTTCAACCTTCAAAGTAGCAACAGTGTAGATGACTCTCTGAATGATGATAGGCTCAATGGGTCTACATTGATGAGTCCCACCGCCGATTCACTTTTACCCTCAGATCTGTTCGCTTCTGTGGCCGATCCCCCAAGCCCCACGTCAAGACCTCGTGATGAGCACCGGAACTCCCTGATCGAGAGCTTACGCTTCCTACCTCAGTCGCCCATGTCGTCTGGATCTCGCTCTACGTCCCATCTCTCTTCGCCGCGTAGCAGTTTCCACCAAATGCCATTTTTGCCAGCAGGTAGCGATGGACTGAGCAATGACGCTGAAAGAGGAGCAGCATCATCTATACCCCCTATGAGTGTTAATGGGCTGCGTGGAAGACAGCCTCCTGCTGAGCCAATATCCGGGACTAGGAGGTTCGTAAACCTTTTCTCGTTCAACAAACAGCGAGGGAAGAACTTACCATTAGAACCCCCCCTGCTTGGGTCACTCAAACCCGCAGAATCCCGGTCATTTCCACATAATAACCCCAACCTTCCGAGTCTCGATCCAATAGGAACTCGGAGGAGAAGCGGGTCCTACGGAAGCTGGAATATCGCATCCAACCTCAACTTCCTCAATGCTAAGAAGGGTTTGAATGAAGAAACCTCTTCACAATTTAAAGATCAAGCCCATGATGCATCTGAACGAGAAAAGCTGTTTGATCAATCGGAGCCGGTGTCACCACGCCCCTTGTCAATGACCTCTTTTGATGGAGTCCTGCCAAGACCTTCATCTGGAGTGTCTGCAGCATTTGGATGGCCTGCTGAGCCTAGTCCACCTCAGTCAAACCGACTGAGTATGCTGTCAGCAAACTGGTCAGATTTCACTGGTCGGAAGCTCGCTGCCTCCACCAATGCCTCTACTCATTCGTTCCAGTCCTCGCTGCATTCTGCTATCGGACCACCCGGACTGTCTGGAAATCCCAATGCAACCATCAAGCCGAGACAGGAGCCAAGGCTAAATCCTGCTGCTCCTACGTTCGAGTCCTCACTTATTAAGCCCTCTCAAGCACCGGCATACCGCACGGACTCGGTCTCAATCCATACGGATACATCTCAAACAGACATTTCTCTTTCAACAGCCGACTCTACTAGCGGGAGTGTCCTTGAAATTGTTCCAACCAAAGAATCCTTATTCTCAAGGCTTAGCCTTAGCAGAAAGGGTAGCACATCTAAGTTCAACATCTCGTGGAAGAAAGATGGTGGACTCTTCAGCAGAGGCAAAAAGGATCACGCCACATCTGCAGGTCCAACCTCCGAAGCAGGAGAAGATACTGAGAATAACACTCCGGAAGGAAGCTTACTTATCCCTAGTCCTAACCCTAACTATGCGGAAAAGGGGACATGGAAAAAGGATAGCACGGGGGGCTTCTTTTCAAGAAAGAAGGGCCCAGCCTCTGACACTGGAGATGAAGCAGAAAAAGATAAAGAGATTTCTTCGTCTGCCATCGAGCCTCCATTACCAACCCCAACTTCTAGTCCGTGGTTGAAGAAAGACGGGACGGGATTTTTTAGCAGGAAAATGAAGGACCATGAAAAGGATACCGAGAAGGAGGGGTCGAAGAGAACCAGCACTGAGGTGTTCAATACTAGCAGTCCGACTACGAAGCGAGAATCGCTCTTCTTCAAAAGGGACAAAGATAAGGACAAGGAGAAAGAGAAGGAGAAAAGCAAGGATATCCAAGGTGTTGCGGTAGTTGAGGGGGAGATCATTGAGGAGGATGTCTGAATAACAATGAGCGAAAAACACACAAAAGGCTCGTATGTGGAGTTGAGCATTCAGCTGGGCCCTCATTCTTCTATCTTTACTCTGAGCATTGTATATAGCTTTTGACAGTTCATGTAAAGTTCTGATTGGCTAAATTTGTAATCACGTGATTTCCACAACTACCGCTCTTGTAGGAAGTTGCCCCACCAAGGTTCGAGGCTGCGCCACCAGAGCATTCATAACAACCAACGTTCGCCGCAAATAGTGAGCATGGCAAACTCAAAGTATAGCTAATTCGCGACATAAGTTGGGACTAGGAAATTTTTCTGCTAAGTTGTGATGCCTGTGTAGATATGAATATGTCAAGAGCTTCGAGCGCGCAGACAATCTGCTTCCAAACACCTGGATAGTCATCCGCCTCGACGGCCGCGGGTTCCACAAGTATGTGCGCCCCAACCATACTTACAGATGAACACATTTTTCTCACCTCGGCGCTAGATTCTCCGCGCGCCATAATTTCGCCAAACCAAACGACCTGCGCGCAATCCAACTCATGAATGCCGCTGCTGTCTCCGTTCTCCGTGACGTCACAGACATCATCCTGGGGTACGGCGTCAGCGACGAGTATTCATTCGTTCTCGACCGCTCATGCAATTTATTTGAACGGCGGGAAAGCAAGCTTATTAGCATAATTGCCTCGACGTTCACCTCGTATTATACGTATTTGTGGCCAAAATTCTTTCCGGACACGGAGTTGCAAGATCCGCTGCCGAGTTTCGATGCAAGGGCCGTGTGTTATCCGTCGAGGGGAAATATAAGGGATTACTTGGCGTGGAGGCAGGTGGATTGTCATGTGAATAATTTGTTTAATACCACTTTTTGGGCGTTGGTGGAGAGGGGTGGCCTGGGAAGGAGGGAGGCGGAACAGAGGCTGGCGGTGAGTGGGCAGTTTTCCTTTTACTTTTCGCCTTTCGGACGCTCCTCGAGGAGCATTGGCTGCCATAAGAGATTGATTTGGAGAACTAATTTTTGCGGAGAGAAGGGCACGTTTTCGAAAGACAAGCATGAGATTTTGTTTGGGTTTGGGATAAACTACAATAATGAGCCAGAGATCTGGAAGAAAGGGAGTGTGGCGTATCGAGAGGTGAGTTTATACCATTGCCAGCTTCACAATATGTACAGTACTACGCAATGTGGGAAGCCGTGTAAAGGGGGGCACATGATGATGATAGTTTGTAGTTGAAAGACTCAGGTTCAGAAACATCAACTTCCACAGCTCCAGCTGGGAAAGCTGAACATGGCAGCAATGCCAGCATAGAAACTACAGCGCCTCCGGAAGCAAAAGAAGAAGTACAGGAGGACAAGGCTGGGGAACATGAGCGTGATAACGACACGTCTCCAGGTCAAACCATTGTCACCAAGGTGATCAAGCAGCCGAAGAGGATCACCGCAAGACAGGCTAAGAAGATACATAAGAAACAACTGAAGGCTGCCGAGATTGTAGTACAGCATGTTGATATCATTGAGGATAAGTTCTGGAACGAGCATCCATACCTGTTGGGAGAAGGGGTGGATTAGACATCGATAGGTAGGATATCAATAACAGGGCGCGAGCTTCAGTTTGGCAAATATGTATGCATATATGCGACGGGCATCATTTATGTGGCGGAGATGTGGAGAGAACAACGGACCATCTCACAGATTCAGATAGACAGAACAAACTACAATTTCTACATTATCAGGCTGCATTACTATCAATCGATGGCTTTGAAAGCGGCCATGATGCTTACGATGGAACTGCTGCTCGTAGTGGGGCTTGCGTCTACACACGTTAGCAGAATGAAGGGTACAACACATACTCCATAGCGTTGGGATTTAAATGCAACCGTCATCACGCATAGGCAACAGGAAAGCATAGGCCAATTAAATTTGCCCAGGGGGTAAAGAGCACTGGGCCAGACGACTTGAGCGAGTCGTTTTCGTCTATACATATATGCATACCGAAGCTGATCAGTAACGACATCTTGCGGTCAATTGATCGGCGGAGCAGCAATACTATGCTTCTAAATAGTTGGGCCAGGGCAAGTGTATCATAAGCCTTGTAGGGGACTTTGAAGATGAGAGGGTATCGCCGTCATTAGTACTAGCTATAGATGTTCCGCCCAATGTCATTCGCAATGCCGTGGATATCGATATTTTTTGGGCATATAGGATTTATCTGGCATCAGGCATAAGACTGGACTTGAGACCAGCTGGTATGAGCCCCCTTTCAACCGAGAACACGTGCCAACCAGACTAGATATGGGCAATCTTTTTTCGGAGGACTTCATCGCCAACACGGTATCAGCACTAACACAGATGATATGCGACGCAGAAAGATACCAAACTATTGCTGCAATACACAACGTATACTAGTTATATTCACTCCTCAAAAAATCTCCACTCAAGCGTTGAATTTTCCAGTGTATAAATGCATATTAATTTCACGGATTCGATGGTGACCCGATACGTGCTTATAAATTCATAGCAGCGTCTTATGTTAAATGCCGTGTACTTTGTGAGGCGACATCTGTTACCCTCACCTTATTCCTTTTCAACGGACGAAGTCGAGCAAAGCATGAGGCTTCGCCGTACTTATGTATCCTAAACCATGCCTTTACCTCAAGCAAGCACCGATTGAACCCCATCAAAAGCCTGTTACATTCTGTATTGTTCATTCCATGTTACGACTAATATGCTAAGCTCGAACTGAGTCGGCGAATATTCAACCTGATCATGGTATATCAGTATTTCAAAAATTACTTATTAACCCTTGCAACACCGAACTATGCACACGGTTGTAAAGCCCCAGGATATCAAAACACAAGCGCAAAAACAATGTTCACGGAATTCCATCCATGGCCATCACATCAAATCAAAACCTCCAATCCACCACTATCCAATAACCCACACAGCGACCATTCAAAAAAATCAAAAGTCTTAGTTTTCATCCCCCTATCCTCTGGGTACGTAAATCTGTTCCGGCTCCACTCCTACAGCGACGGAATCTCACAATCCCCCTCATGTTGATGACACCACAACTGCATAATCGGCGACGCTCCAATCCCATTCAGTACCAACCTCTCCCTGATCTCTGCTAGCCTCGGGCTCGCATCCGGAAACGTCCTGTTCTTGCCTTCTGCATCCTGTCGTCCGCTCCATAGCACTTCCGCGGCAGCGCCGGCACGGGGCCACACGGTGCTGTCAAGACTTTCAGAGTCGATTTGTTCGGACCAGATGTGAACCTCACCACCGAGAACGAGTTTGGCTTCTTCAGGAGTAAGACCGGCGAGGGGGTCGTAAGTATACACTGCAGGAGAATTGAGGAAGTTAGACCAGTTTGCTACAAGAAAATAGTGCAACAAAGAGGCTCACTCAATCGCCAGTTCTTCTTTGGCGCACACCAATCATTGTATAGGTAACCCATCTCTTTATGGAAGTCCAGCCATTGACCATTACCACAGTCCAAATACTGCATACATCATGTAGCATTAGTCAAGATCATAGCAAGAATAAGATTATTGCAGAGCATGGTTTACCCAATACAAGTAATTCCCCGCAATAACTCTATATTCCTTTTCGGTAACCACCTTGGTCGATTGGTCTCCCAACCAAGTTTGCACAACTGTATCCTTTGGAAGATCAATTCCCCACTCAACAACCATTTCTTCCCAAACAACAGGAGTTGCACCGTTCTTGCGCACAAGGTTATGTGCATGAGTGAGGAATCTCTCAAGATAAGGTTTAATTACAGCAGAATCATTGGATCGTACGTTCTCATCTAGGAGGTAGATGTTCCTGTTGACTTCATCACCGCCAGTATGGAAATATTTGGAGTAAGGGGCAAGGCGAGGAACAACATCATTGAATAGTTTAGTCAGGAACTTCTCAACATCGGAATCGTTAAGTTTAAGATGACCCTATGCGTGGCATTAGTGTTTTTGGACGTAAAATACTACTCAATGAGAGAAACTTACACTGGGAGGTTGAGCAGCAACCTCGGTCCACATGGGTTGAACATTTTGTCCAGTAATGAGATCGGGATATGCATGTCCAATGGCAGAAGTGTGACCAGGCATATCAATTTCCATGATAACTTGAATTCCACGGTCTTCGGCATATTTGTAAATTTCCTGAATGTCCCTTGTTGTATAGTACAAGTTCTTCCAGTACGCTCCCTTGACTGCCAATT
The DNA here is from genome assembly GCA_015179045.1 of Kalaharituber pfeilii. NCBI lineage: Eukaryota > Fungi > Ascomycota > Pezizomycetes > Pezizales > Pezizaceae > Kalaharituber > Kalaharituber pfeilii. Next base: position 1,096,276 of record WHUZ01000012.1, on the reverse strand, counting down.
CTGGAAGTGCAGGAACCTCTAATGGCCATGACTGCGAATCAGTGACATGGAAGTGAAGCCTGTTGAACTTATTCCATGCCATGCCGTCAAGTAACCTGAATACAGTGGTCTTAGGGTACCATTGTCTTGCAACATCAAGATTCACCCCACGATGAACGAATTTCGGTTTATCCTTGATGACGGCAGGAGCATATGGCGAGTAGATACCATGCTTACCATAATCGGAATGAGCATAAAACAACTGTTGCAGTGTAGTCAACCCATGGAGAATTCCGCTAGAGTACGGAGCAACAATGTAAATTGTCATTGGTTTATCATGCTGAGCCATCAATTTAGATAATGTAGGTGAATCCGTTGAGTTGTAACCTTTGGCACTTGGTATATATAGCTCGTAGCTCTCGTCGACTTTGTCATACTCTGGTGCACGAACTTCATCTTCCTTGAGCTGCTGTACGATAATTTTCCTGATGATAGCATGATGCCTGCCCTCTATTGGGGGGTCAAAATCAACTCCATGTGGCCTGAGTTTCCACGGCACAAGCTGATTTGTGGTGATAGTTTTCTGTGCTCTTGAAAGTGCTTGATGAACACGATCTTGAATCAGTTTGTCCTATAAGTCAAGAAAACATCAGCTAAATATTTTCATACAGTATTATATAGCGATTTGCGAGAACAATATACCAATCCCTTTGGTGCCTCAAATGACCATTTTGTATACTTGTCGAGCCAGACAACCTCTCCGCCATGCTCATAGCTGGCCGGTATGGGCCATATGCCAACCGCGGCGTTGGAGAAAAGCAGCGATGCTACGAAAGTGGTCTTGAGAAGCATCATGAAGTTAAGCAGAATACGCATTCCAGTCCGAATTTGAGTTGAAAATGCCACGTTGGATGCGAGGGGCGTTCACTGATCCAAGAATGCGGTGTCTCGCTTTTTATACCAGGCCTGACAAAAGGTATCACAGTAATTCAATACCTACTTCCAGTTAGCAATATTAATAACTGCCGTGATATTACCGCAGCTTTCCATTATAGAGAAGGGATTCCCATTCCAAGTCCCCGTCCATGCTAGCATGCCATTCAACCCAATGCTAACTTGAAGCATTGTTGGCAGATATAGAAAGGACTCTGCGACCTGCCGCAATCTGCTGGGTTTCCTCTCTGACCGCAGAATAAAAAAACCCAAAATAAGTAGGTAATCACTGACTGAATTTGGTAAGACTTCCGGGACACAAGATATTACTTTCGGCGGGAAGCGGCTGCGCTTTGTGGTACCGAGCATCGATCAGCGCAACCAGGGCAAGGGTGTATCCATGAAACGCGTAGAGTTTGGGTCAGATTTTCGGGGCTCATGACCTGTAAGGTTGACCTTTCTTCTCTTGTCTTTCCCTTCGGCGAGTTTGATGCTGAGACTGATTTCGTTTTTATCCTACTAGAGAGCCTTTGAGGTTTGACGAAGGTCAAGCTTGGTTTCTCTATCAATTAGTTGTGCCACAACTTTCATGAATAAGGGGCTTTATGGATTTTTGCGATTGTTGCTATATCATCGTAATCACGGGGAAGGTTGCTTATGAGCTTGGAGATGAGGTTTTTGTCAGACAACTTATTTGAGGTAAAGGCTAGTTGATCTCAGTAGGTTTTCAGTTTCAATGCAAACTCATTGATAGAGCTGTAATTTGTGGATTGTTCTCGATAAAACCCTTCCAACAGTTGCCTGCCATAGTCATCATCATCATCTACTAACTTGCCATAGTGTTCTTGAAGAATCTTCCATTGTCTTGCTGGGTCATCTTCATGCACTATGTATGACTGTGCAATTGGTGAAAAGTAGGAATAAAGTATCATTGCAGCCTTTCGCTGCTTCTTTAGGACATCATTATTTGGTGTATTTCAAGATCTTGTAGAGTTAGCGGTACTACTACCGGAGGTTGTAGGTGCCAGTGTTGTATTCTCGAGATTTGCCGTCGGATCGACTACTTCCCAAACGTCTTTTCCGTTTAATAAGAACTTCAAAGCATAACTCCAAGCATAATAATTCGACCTAGTGAGGATAGGGGCTACCAATGCATCTTTGGTGGCCATGTAGGTGACGGGTTCAGAAGACATTGTAGTGCGTGATAGACTCAGAAAAAAGCGTAGATTAGAGTGAAGTTGAGGTGCAGGGCAAAGTTGAGGGGTAAGTATTGTAAGTGCGACGTTAATGGGTGCAGATAGCACGAGAGCTCATAACCTGATCGAATACAGTTGATTCGTTAAGTTACGATTGATTAATTGTGACTACTGCCGACAACTGTGGGAGCGTGGTTGCGGATTGTTGTCTTGCAGCTCTGATACGCAATGCATTGTTCTGTCATGATACTTGAGATCTACTTGAGTTTACTTCACCATGATAGTTCACTGCATATGTGCTGAAGTATGAATATGGTCTATCGTCATGTTACGAGAAAATCGGGTTTCCTTACATTGTTTTCAGGCTTTCTGTTCAAACTGAGGATTCTTTGTTTTCCACTAAAGTTGTCTATATACGTCGCATTATGTTTTGTATCTATCATAATGCAATTAGAGCGCAAAACGTCCGGTCATTGCCATACGTAGAGGGAAGGGATGTGCCGTTCTTGTGAAACTCAAAACGGCTTCAGATTACACAGTGCCAAGGCAGAAAGTATCCGTATGATATGATACACCCCTGAAATTTATGCAGCATGTACCAGGAAATGAGCAGTTCGGCGTATCATAGAGCGAATGGAGCACGAGCAGCGGGTAGCGCACGGAATTAATTCTGTACTACTCGAGCCGGGATCGGCCGGGCTGCAGAAATATCATATGATATCCCTAATAAGTTTTCACTAGGCTCGCTTCCGTATTTTCTGGTGTATGAGTAATCGTTGCAAAGCAGATCTGGCGGGATGGCCCGCACTTGAGCAATATGGCAGGGCTTACAGCGCTGTATCCCGGTAAGCCAAGTGGACAAGGCACCACGAAATGAGTGGGGTACTGTATGATAGCATAGCCGCCGGCGCAGCATGGCATGTATGATAAGCTGTATCCCAGTAAGCGAAGGCACCCATGGTTGGGTATGCGTAGCACGACAGGGGCAGCAAATCTGTAGCGAAAAGGCGACGCTGTGAGTGCAGTGATAAATGATATGCATAAGTGACGTATTGAACCCCTGGCTGACATCCCTGGCTGGAAGGGTCATGCAGCAAGCCGAAATTGGTAAGTAAGCTGCAGCATGGAATAATCCACGGCGGGGGCAGACTTAACGGCTACGAGGCCGAAAATATCATAATAGTCTGGACACGAGAACACTTCTAGACTGGGTACGAGAACAGGACTAGCGAGAATCGCTAGTCAAGTGTCTTTTTGACCTGGCGGACGGTAACTCTGCGTTACCAGATCCGTTACATCTAACTCGCCGAAAAAAAAAGTATCCGGGGCAGGGGGATCAATGAATAAGATGCGCTATGTAGTATTCGGTATAAACTAACATATTTTCGTATGCTTGTCTGTAGATGTCCATGAGAACCAGTTCAAATTTCATGATAGTGTCTAAATTTTATTATGTCAGAAGTATCCGGGCAGCTGACCTGATGAATTTGGAGCCTTCAATACTTTATACCCCTATACTCCTGATCGTGCAGCAGCATAGACACAAGTACAAGACCTCTATACATAATTAATATTACAAGGATGGCAAACAAAAAGACTCAGTTATCATACTTAATAAGGATGATACTAATATTCTCATGTCCTGAAAAACCCCTGGAAAAGAGCAGCTATTGTGGAATTAAGGTATTTGCACATACTGAATAGCATGAGCAAGCCTCTATCAATAAGGGCCATCTCGAACATAATGAAAATACCGAAATCGACATATGCTGAAATCGTTGACAATGTGGTTCTAAGTGCTTCACACATGCGTGCTAAGTCAGCTACAAATTTTGAAGCCGTGAGCAGTGCAAATGAAAGTATCACCACCAGAGGTAGGATACTGCTGTTTTTGTTTTCACTACTGTTGTAGCGCTATTCCAGAGGTAGTTCAGGAGGCAGTTCGAGAGGCTATTGACATGCTGTTCGACAGGCTTTTCCGGAGGCTGTTCGAGAGGCCCTTTCAAAGGCTGTTTCAGAGGCTGTTACGGTGGCCCTTCCGGAGGCTGTTCGAGAAGCCGTTCCAGAGGGTGCCAGTAATGCTGATGGTGGGAATAATTATGTAGCATGATACCCATATATATAGATTAATATTGATTCATACCAAAATTATAATAGTAGTAAGAATAGCCCTCGAAACAGCCTCCAGGACAACCTCCGAAATGGCCTCCAGAACACAGCCTCGGGAATAGCCTCTGGAACCGGAATCTTAAGGCCTATCATGTTCGTGATGTAAAGACCCATATTCATTATGTCAGCTGTCCGGATACTTCTGACATATTAAGTATACGTTGAAACGCCTAAAAGACACTGCTGATGGCCAAATGAAGGCCCTCATGTCCACTATTGCAGTCTTGTATCTCCCTAATTTCTTGGCCATCATTATTTTGAACTCAATTCCTCATTACCTATCTCACGAGCAGGAGCCGCATGACCATTCCTTAGTACAACCGTTGCATACTGCGCCATCCGCAAAGCGCATAGTACGTATGCATTATGCTGCTCTGTGGGAAGACTATTGGAACAGTAGGTAAGCGATCTCCTTTTTTTTTCTTTTTTCTTTTTTTTTTTTTCCGCCTGATTCACCTGGATAAGACCCTTGTAGTACGCAGCATGTCTATCTGGGAAGGCAGGAACTGTAGCACTGCTCCACACAGGTACCATGAAACCTCTGTATCATAGTAGGTCTAGTCCAGGCTTGGTAGTTGTAGTATAGTGCGGTTCGAGACTGATGCGTAGATAGGATACAAGAAACACACATGTTGTGATACAGAGCACACATAACAGTAATTCTTATGTACTGCCCAGCAATGGTAGGCAGTATGTCTGAATACGCTCAAAAGCCTAATTGTCGAGATTGGCCTAATCAGAGCGTGGAAAGCAGAGCCTTCTCCAGCACGGACTGGCATGAGACTACTTCATAAACCGAAATAATCCCCCCTACCAAAAAAAATAACGACCTCCCCTCAAAGCAACAAGTGAACGTAGTAGCAAAGTGAGACATGACGGAGAACATGCATTTCTAGAATAAGAACGTTCAATGCTTGACAAAGCAAAATGATCAATCATCATGTCACACATCCACATCATATCCCCTGATGATGAGTCCAACTCTCAGCATGCCCTGCTGCTACTTTCAGCTCCTAATCCTGCTTGACGCTTTCGGCACACCTCCATACTTCCATTCCCTCCCACCCCTCCACTACCCGTTGCCTCCTTCGCCAATTTCTCATAAAACCTCCTCAATCCCACCACTCGGACCCTACATGGTTGATCAATCTCTTCCCCCACCCTCTCTCTTCTCTCCCTTCTCATTTTCCTCCTCCACTCCGCGCCCCTTCCCCACCGACTTTCCTCTTCAGCGAACTTGTCACCGTCTTGGAATCGAAACGAGAAGCGGGAAACAAGGTAGCGGACAGAGGGACGGCGGAGTACGATGGCAGAGGTGGCAATCAGCGTCTCGCGAGTTGGCGTAAGGGCTGAAGGGCCCTCGCAGGAGTTAGATTTCGAAATGGAGTTTAAGGAGGGAGCTGAAGGGTGGCGGTCGTCTTCATCATCGAGATAAGGAGGTTGATAATGTTTCGCCGCTGCCTGCTCGAGTGACGCCCGTTTATTGCGGACAAACTCGCAGAGACGGTCGCGCAAAAGTTGTTTTTCGAGGGTGAGGCAAGTAGATAGAATGGTAGGGGAGACGGTAGGAGTGTAATAGTAGTGAAAGGAGACCTGAGGTTGTTTTGAAGGCTGCTGTTGGGGCAAACTGGTTTCGCTGCAGCTTGCAGTGGTATTGGGGCTTGAGGGTCCTTGAGAAGTGGGGCAGGAGTAGGTGCTTTTCTCAGCAGCTATGAAAGGTATATCTGAAGCTGATGTATTCCTCTCTCTTTCTAATACTACTGAGTCTGAAGTACTCGAAAGAAGTGTTTGTCCTTTGTCCTCTCCGTCAGCAACAGCTACCCTCCACTTCTTAAGATACTTCGCGGGTAGCACCCCTCTCTCCACCAACCATCCTGGATCAGGCCTTTTCTCTAACTTTTTATTCAGCTTAATTTTTGTTAACCCTCTATTAAGCTCCTTTCGTGCAAAATCTCTATGCGACAAATATATCCTGCGGGGCGCCTTGAGAGCTTCGATGGGTGGACGCTTTGGGAGGATTAAGGAAAGGTAAGATTTAACGGAACGGAGACGTTTACGGTGGAGGAGAGGGTCGAGAGAAATGTTACGGAGGTGATGGGAAGTCTGGTGAGGTGGTTAGTAATAAGGGGCAGACAATTGTAAGGAAGTAGGAATGGATTACCTTTATGAGGGAGAAAAGGTCGGAAATATCAAGGTAGCTGAGGATTGCAAGTAGGATTTCATCAGGCAGAGCACTCAATCTATCTTCAGGAGATGTTGAGGAATGCGCAAGATTGCTACCTGTATCTACTGGAGGTGCTGCGCCGGTGAGTGCATAATTCAGTGTTGTCTCTCTGGAAAAGGTTAAAGCGATTTCACCCTGGGCCATATTGATATTGCACCCCTTTGGACGTTACCTATGCTGCCTGGAATCCAAGATGCTTCGTATCTCAACGTCGTTATCTTCAAACAATGCAGAATTATGAGCCCTGAACGTCCACGAAGAGGAGAGGAAATTGCGTATGGTATTGCGTAATCCTATGGCTGTTTGCTATGCCAGTATACCGGATGTGAATGATGCTGATCGACGCTATCAAATGAAATGACATACGTTGCGATGTATGTATGACCTTAGCTAGTGGAGAGAATTCGATGGCAATATTCTAGCACGATTGTTGGAGTAAACAAGGTACGTAGAGATAAGGAAACCAAAGAAACTCAAGGGCCATGCACTCAGCTTTAGTCTCTTATTTATGAAAAGCTAAAATAACTTACTCAATTAATTGTACATAGTCGGTATATATATCCAGGGCTGAAGCTCTTTGTGCTCTGCTCAATATCAAACTGGTATTCGATAACAGCTGCGCGTGCAGCAGCTTATGGGTTGTCGTCAGCGCTCAAATATTAAAGGCCTTGGGAGACCAAATTGCGCCATATTAAACACACCAAGTCACCATGCACCTCTAAAGCTGCAAGCGGATTCTAAATCTGGGGAAGGCATTATTGGGAGAGGTGGAATGGCCAAGATGATTCTTGACTCATATGACTAGATGACGCAAGTGCACTTCCAAGATCATGTGGCAGCGCCACACTTGAGACAGCGGCATGACGCCAAGGCGCTTTAGTCTAATTATTCAATGAAGGTATGTAGTGTCCTACTCTATTCTACAGCAACCCAGTGTGATTGTGCGGCTGCTCTCATACACGCCGTACGTTTGTTTCAGCTGTACTTGAGTACTGTACTAGTACTCTAGTACTCTTACGCATGCCCCTGACACGGTTCGTGCTGGGTTCCCTGCCTCAGCCTTGAAATCGCTAGGTGTCTGAGGGTAAGGCTTCTGGGATGCGACGTTATGTGTGTCGATAATCATGAAGATGTATCAAAAGAGCTTCCTGGCTTTTTGTCGTGGCATTTCATGTTCTAAAATTGTAATAAATCTGGTATCTCTATGTGCTATATGTAACGTATAGTAAAATGAACATAAGCGCTCAAATGGGTAACTGCTAGTATTACATGCCTCGCGCGGTCCCTACCGCGCCGTCAGTATCATGCTCTCTTCGCTGGCCACGCGATCGCCAATGATACACAGCCTCCAGGAACACTCCCATCCCGTTGAACTGTCCTTAGAAGCGCGGACAATGCTTTCTCAGCCCATACTAGGTCCTCCCCCGTCTTGACTCGCTTAATGCTCCTGCCCACCTCAGAGAAAACATGCCGAACTCTCGTGCTGTCTTCTGCCGCCAACTCAAGGTTCATTTTACGGCTCATCAGCCTATACCATGCTTTGCCCCAGTCTTGCTCTTTTGTTCCCTGCATGAGTAACGAGAAGACCACGCCGCCTATGATGCCATTGTACCGTCGTGCTAGGCTTGATAATATTCCAGCGGTTAATTCTGTTGAGAGAGGATCAAATGTAGATGCCTTTATCTCCGTATAGTACCTTTCCAAGAGAACCATATCCCCAGCGGCGTCAAAAGCGCCAGCAAAAGCGGCTAAAATTTTCTGGTTGACTGGAGATTTCGAGCTATCCAGTCTCAAACCTCGCTTACGAAGTTGCGACCATTCTTCCCACACTTCATTGCTGTCCCCACATCGCCCAAGTGCTCTTATGTACTCCGAAAGTGAGTGCTCGCTATTTCCAACATATTTCCGCAGTTTATTAACAAGTAACAAGTTATGTTGACGCTTCACCCATGCCTTGGGGTTTCCAACAATTCGATGTCGTTGTGTAATCAAGTCAACGCCTTGTTGGTTTGGCATAGCTTGGAATATAGATCGTAATTCATTCGGTATTAGTGTCCATCTTGAATTATCCAGTCGAATTAAGAGGCCATTTGAAAGCACTGAGTTTCCATATCTTGCTGCATGAATAATCAGAGAAACCAAAAATTGACGATTCATTTGCTCGTTATGTCCTCTCAAGATCTGTTGCAGAGAGCAGAGGTCCGCCAGATTCTCAGCATTCTGGTGGACGATTGATGGAAACTGCAGGCTCTGTTGCTTACTTTTTGACTCTGTGTATTGAATTGGGAATTTCAACAGCCCTTCCAGGAATAGATGTTGGGTTTTTCTGAGAATCCTGGGATCGCGTTTTGTAGCTTGTAAAGCTATGTTAAGTATCCGCTTTACTTCATCCCTATCACAAGCATAATGCAGTAACAGTTTTATGGAGTCTGTATTAACCCTCTCTGGATCGAAATGAGTTGTGAATTGGCGATACAACTTTCGTCTAGCCAGGAAATAAGCTTCCGGCCTTGATCCATTTTTCAGCTTTGCATAGCTCCTTTGGTTCTCCAACTTGGTCATTTCATGGGCAAATGCTTTGTTTGACGTGGATATGTGGGGATGCATTCCATGTTCAGCTAAAAATATCCTCAACACAGTTCTGGTATCCTGAAGGTAATTGGAGCCAAACAGAATGGATTCACTGGTGAACGGGCGTTTGAAATATTTCGACAATGTATTCCACACTAGATGATTGTGTCTTTGAGATTAGAAACAAATCGAATGTTGAAACTTTACGCACGGGGCTTTTCTGCATGTACCTGTCTCGGGAGGGTTGTTGCTTCTTGAATTTCTCGACAGCTCCAAGAACAGTTGATTTTGTATTCCCCTTCGCAAAGGTACCTGGAGACGATTATCGGTGTTGATATAATGGAGTAAATCAATATAGTTTCCCCAATCACATTGCTTCATATACATCCGGAATAGTTCCAATATAGCCAAGCATCTACACCGAATATCTTCTATTGCTTTTATCTTTTGCTTATAAAGTTCCCGAAGAGGTTTATTCGATTTGAACTCTTGCCGTATGTTCGCCAAAATCTGCAAGACAACTCTGTCAGTATTTTTAAGCTAGCTAGAGCATTCTTGTCAACCAAGAAATCCACTACCAAAACCATACCTTAAGCGCCGTCTTCCTCAATCTATTATACCCCTCCTGTTTTTTTGCTAGTAAATATCCTCCCCACTTTATATCACGCCAATCACCCCTCCATTTCATGGCTGGTGGCCATCTCGGATTGGGCCAGAAGTAGTTTCCCGGCATATCGTGCGCCAGAATGTCCTTAATCCTTTCCACCGGCTCAAGCTCATAGAACCTCCCCATGCGAAGATCAAACGTTGCGGTGGATGATCCAGGTTGCTTCGGGACCACCAAAGGAGGCTCGGCCATGCTTTTCGTCATTTTGTCGAAGTAGCGCATCTCCTCTTCCCTTTCTCGAACCTTTCCTGTATGCTCACCATATTTCTTGGGGACAACAGTGGATGCCAATCGCCAATCGGTTCTGGCTACAAGCTCTGCCTGACAGGCTGCCATTGTAGAATTGGGTGTCGCAAGCCGTCGACGGGCGGATGGACGGGGCACAAGCCTACAGAAAATGCATATTTGGCGGGAGGCAGCGCCGGGGCTGCTCATGCTTTGGGCAGCCTGTTATCCTTGCGGCGCTGTAGTAATGATGGGTGGAGGTTGAGTAACAATGCGACCTCAATGGCTCAATGGTTCAATGGCTCAATGGCTCGTGTACCGCCCGCATCGAATGGAAGAAAAATAGGACCCGAGTCTAGGCACGAGACTAAGAACCCGAAATTTGGGCAGGTGTTGCTAGGGTCCATACGGATCTGATAAGATTATTTTGCAGAGACTGTCGAGCACGTGACGTGACTTCGCCTGGACTTCCTTATCAACTCGACAGCCGGTAAGATACTACTACAGTGGTAGGTTGGGATCCAACCAGGCTATAAGACTTCATGAGTCCCTCTGGCGCATTGCAATCGCGCCAAGATGCAGCATGCGTCCATACCGTACGTGCAACGAGGGCGATGGCATCAGACATCACGGCGGACCCTGCCCTCCCATCCTGCAAGGTCCCACCTCCGTATGTGCAATGCAGTGGGCATGGGTTAATTGAGGACAATGATTCCAAATCTGCAAGGCGTATTCAAACATATAGTGTTCATAACGATATGCCCTTAATTCCTGCATGATTACTTGCTGCTGGCAAACTCGAGAGGAGTACATGTGCTCAACTTTATTCAGCAATCCAGGGCACTATTGCAAGTAATGCCTGATTACCGGAGGATATACCAACAGCAATATTAGGATGGGTAGGAGGCCACAGCAGGTGGGAGAAGTGGGGGCGGGAGGCGATGGGAGAGGCGATAGAAAGGGTGCTAGGACAGGTGGTGGTGGCAGTGGTGTCCGGTGTGCGGGCCTCTCAAGCATCTTTAAGCCATGCACATTGCTGGGCACACAATGTTATTGTTCAAAGCTATTGCCCTGTCGGAAATAGGCGTTGTACTTAATTGTATCCATTCCAAGGGACAAAGACGTCTTGAACACATGAGAATATCGCAGTTCATGGCATGTGGACATCACATAATAAAACTCACACCTCAACATCATGACGCTTCGGGCACAAAGCTTCATGTCGGCCTTCGGTGGCCTTGTCGGCGATACCGATAAGCAAGTGCAAGTTGCATCTGATGCAGGGGCAGCGAAGTGGGTAGTGAAGTGGGGTACCGCCTAGCGCTGCGGAGGGCGAATGAATCCCCTGACTCAGTCTTCGCAGCGCCCGCAACTCTGTTAGAGGTCAACCAGCCGTCTTTTCAGAAGCTCCAAGAGAGAACGCTGCCCAGCAGTTCCTACCCCGAATTCCTGTAGAACGCCCAGCAGCACCAGCAGTAGCAGCAACAATGGCTTCCGCAGACGCGCTTGACCCCGCCAATGCCTCCAAGAACACCCTGAGGCTGGAAAATGTGCATCCCGCCCCCACCGGCCATCAAACATCGGGAGATGCTAATTCCTTGACAGACAGAGAAACGTGATACTCTGATAGCGATAGAAAAGAAATACCAAAAATACTGGAACGACAATGGCATATTCGAAGCCAATGCTCCCACCGTGAAGGAGGATCCTACCACGGATGCTGAGAAGCTGAGGAAAAAATACCCAAAGTTCTTCGCAACGATGGCCTATCCATACATGAATGGCACTCTTCATGCTGGCCACTCTTTCACTCTCTCCAAGGTCGAGTTCCAGACAGGGTTTGCAAGGATGGAGGGCAAGCGGGCTCTTTTCCCCCTTGGCTTCCATTGCACAGGCATGCCTATTAAGGCTTGTGCGGACAAACTCGTTAGGGAAGTTGAGATGTTTGGGGAGGACTTCAAGAGAGTTTCTGAGGAAGACGTGGAGGAAGACGCTGAGGCAGTCCCATCAGGTGCAATCAATGACGATGTCACAAAGTTTGCAGCAAAGAAAGGAAAGGCTGCTATGAAGGCGGTAAAACTCAAGTATCAATTCCAGATAATGAAAGCTTTAGGAATTCCCCAAGAAGAGGTCCATAAGTTTGCTGATCCAGCACATTGGCTCGAATTCTTCCCTCCTCTCTGCAAGGAGCATTGCACCAATTTCGGGCTTCGAATTGACTGGCGAAGAAGCTTCATTACCACTGATGCCAATCCATACTATGATGCCTTTGTGAGGTGGCAGATGAACAGATTGAAGGAGCTGGGAAAGATCAAGTTTGGCGAAAGATACACTATCTATTCACCCAAAGATGGGCAACCATGCATGGACCACGACAGAAGCGATGGAGAAGGTATAGGTCCACAAGAATACACTGGCATCAAGATGAAAGTTTTGGAGTGGGCGGACGAAGCCAAGGCTACAGTGGAGGGAAATATCCCAGTAGATGCAAATGTATATCTTGTTGCAGCTACTTTGAGGCCAGAAACCATGTGTGTAGCCCGCCCAAGTGAGTTAGGAACTTGGCTAATATCAATTCAGGTACGGACAAACTTGCTGCTTTGTTGGACCAAAGCTTCAGTATGGACTTTACAGGATCTCCGACATTGAATACCTTGTATGTACAGAGCGTGCCGCCCGAAACATGGCGTTCCAAGGAGTCTTTCCCAACAGGGGCCAATATCCCTCTATTGCCACTCTGACCGGACAGTCTCTCATCGGATCTTTGGTCAATGCACCTCTTTCTGTCTATACCAAAGGTGTTCGTGTTTTACCTATGGAAACTGTTCTGGCGACCAAGGGCACAGGCATAGTCACATCAGTTCCGTCCGACTCCCCAGACGATTATGCAACTGTAGCAGAATTGTCGAAAAAGGCAGACTATTACAAAATTAAGAAGGAGTGGGTTGATCTCCCAATTGTCCCGATTATTCAAACTCCCTCCTACGGAGACAAAACCGCAGAATTCCTTGTGAAGAAACTGAAGATCAACTCCCCAAAGGATACGAAGCAGCTGATCGAGGCCAAAGAGCTTGCATACAAAGAGGGATTTTACCTTGGAACCATGATTATCGGAGAATTCAAAGGCATGGAGGTTCAGGCTGCTAAGCCTAAAGTTCGAGAGCTGCTCATCAAATCTGGCCTAGCTATTGCATATAGTGAACCTGAGGGAACAGTTACATCTCGTTCCGGAGATCCTTGTGTTGTTGCTCTTTGCGATCAATGGTATCTTGATTACGGAGAAACTGAATGGAGGAAGGCAACAGAGGGCCATGTTGCGAATACTTTAAACACATTCTTCCCAGAGACCAAGCATGGATTTGAAGCAAACCTTGCTTGGTTGAACCAATGGGCTTGCGCTCGTTCGTATGGTCTTGGGTCCAAACTTCCTTGGGATCCTCAGTTCTTGGTGGAAAGTCTGAGCGATTCGACCATCTATATGGCATATTACACAATTTGCCATCTTCTTCATTCTTCTATTGATGGCAAAGTTGTGGGTCCCGCTGGCGTCAAGCCTGAACAAATGATCGATGAAGTTTGGGACTACGTTTTTTGCCGCCGTGAAATTTCTCCAGAGATCATTGCTAAAGCCGGAATCCCAGAAAGCACACTCAGGTCATTGAGACGTGAATTCGAGTATTTCTACCCCTTAGATTGCCGTGTATCCGGAAAGGACCTCATCCAAAACCATCTCACGTTTTTCCTTTATATCCATGTTGCTCTTTTCCCACCACCATACTGGCCACGGGCTGTTCGAGCGAATGGGCATCTTATGCTTAACGGCGAAAAGATGAGCAAGTCGACTGGTAACTTCTTGACACTCGATGATACTGTGAAAAAATTTGGTGCCGACGCAAGCAGAATTGCATTGGCTGATGCTGGTGACGGAATTGAAGATGCAAACTTTGAGGAAAGTGTTGCCAATGCCGCTATCTTGCGGTTATACACTCTCAAGGAATGGTGTGAAGAGGTAATCAAGATGGGCAATGAGGGACGTCTGCGTGAGGGTCCAAAGGACATATTTTGGGACAGAGTGTTCGAAAACGAAATGAATGACTTGGTAATCAAGACATACGAGCAATATAAGCAGTACGTTCTTCTCTTTAGAGAGACAGCCAAGAAGCTGATGATCGTCACAACAGAACCATGTTCAAGATGGCCTTAAAAGATGGATTCTATGAGTTCCAAGCCGCACGAGACTCGTACCGTGAAGCGTGCACTGCTGCTAATATTGCCATGCACAAAGAACTGATATTCCGGTTCGTGGAATGGCAGGCTCTCATGATTGCACCAATTGCCCCCCACTGGGCCGAGTATATCTGGCTAGAGCTTCTCAAGAAGGTTTGTCCCCCCGAACATGGTATAGCCTGGAGGAATTACTTACGTTGCTTGGTTAGGATATCTCAATTCAATATGCACTTTTCCCCAAGCCAATAGCCCCAGTTTCTGTCCCTCTTTCTGGTGCCCTTGACTACGTCCGTACTATCTCCAGCAAGATTACCTCTGCTGAATCGGCCCAACTTAAGAAAGCTACGAAGGGCAAGGTACTATCATATGATCCCAAGAAGCCAAAGAAACTTTCCATATATGTCGCTTTATCGTTCCCCTCATGGCAAGAGAAATATATCGGACTTGTTCGCGAGCACTTCGATACCCTTACACTCACAGTTGATGACGCAAAGCTCAAACCAGCTATTGCGAAGATGGGAGAAATGAAGAAGGCAATGCCGTTCGTGCAAGCACTGAAACAGAGACTGGTTATTGCCAAAGAGGATCCACAAACAGTCTTTGATCGAAAGCTAGTGTTTGATGAAGTGAAGACCTTGGGTGAGGTTCTTCCTGTGTTGAAGAGGGTCACTGGGTGCAAGGCTGTTGAGATTGTGGTCTTGGAGGAGGGTGGTAAGAAGGGACGCAAAGTTCCCGATGAAGGGAAGGGTAACTGGGAAGAGGGAGAGATAGTGGAAGGCCTTTCTAATGCCAGTGAAGGTGCTGTGCCTGGGAATCCTGGATTTGCTCTCGAGAATGTTGAGTGAAGAAGACATATATAGGATAAGCTCCACAAGAGACAATGGAATGGCCTGTACTTGCTGTTTCAGGAACACTACAACTGTATAAGAGATCTCCATTTTGAAATCTTGCATGTAGAGTGCACTTGTACCCCAGCGTTTAGAGATATCAAATAAACAAAGTACAGATTCGTACTTGAATGACTCCTATCGTGCCAAGACCCTAGCTACTACTGATGTCTATAGGGAATAGCATACTCCACATCCACGTCATTACATAAGGATGCCTGCTCTCGTGACTTTCGCTCAATTAGGGTAGCAAAGCTAGCAATGCAACGTGACGAACTCTGGAAGAAGCTCTGCGAACCTGTCAATCCACCTACCACAAATGTCACTCGAACAACAGCCTTACGAAGAGCTCTGCTCTATGATCAGAGCTCGCCCAATTGGCTGGGAAGGATACTTCCGAGCCCATGTCATCACAGCCGAAGAGCTGGAGAAAATCAAGGCGATAGCGGTAGACAAAGTTTCCCAGGAGCGGCGGATCGGCATTGTTGAGGCAGAGCCAGATACATATGCAAAACTATTTCTCGGGCACGGGGCAGAGTCAAAAGGCATTCTAGGAAGAAGTGGAGGAACCAGAAGTGGTGACATTGTTCAGTATGTCCTAGTATTGATGGGGGATTTACTGGACAGTACGTGCACATACAAAGGTTCCGGAGTATTATTGACTTACAGATGATTGAGTTAGAAATACCAACCTTTGCCGATGCTCTGCTGGCGGTTCCCAAACCTTTCGCGAATCTCT
This sequence comes from Kalaharituber pfeilii, assembly GCA_015179045.1. Classification (NCBI taxonomy): domain Eukaryota; kingdom Fungi; phylum Ascomycota; class Pezizomycetes; order Pezizales; family Pezizaceae; genus Kalaharituber; species Kalaharituber pfeilii. Next base: position 1,080,459 of record WHUZ01000012.1, on the reverse strand, counting down.
TACCTCTGCTTTCACACTCTGACAAGAATGTACCCGTCTTCACCTCCAAAGTCCTCACAACTCTTCTCTCAGTTTCGTTTCAAAAAGCATCCGGTGGAGAGCCATCAGATGACACAAAGACTGCTCTTCCGACATACCTATCCTATCTTTCAACTCTGACAAAATCACATGATACATATCTGCAAGATATCGGTGTACAAAGCTATGTCACATTGCTCAGGAACAGCTATGCAAGGACAACATTCTGGTATACTGGAGATGAGGGGTTGAATCCCTTGATAGCTATACTAGAAGCAGCTTCTGGCGGCTCAAATGGTAGTTCAAGTGGCAGCTTGAGCAGTATGGGGAACCTTATCCAAGGTGGTGTAGGCTTACAGCTGCTTTACCATGTACTACTAGTCATTTGGGAGTTGACCTTTGAGGAGGTTGTGGCAGAGGAGATTCATCCGTAGGCTTCCTCCGCTCTTCCCTCTGGAAGATTATACACTGACTGCTTTTCACGTTCAACAGTAAGTACGATTTAATACCCACATTGACCTTAATTCTGCGCTCTGCACTTAAAGAAAAGATCGCTCGCGTTACTACCGCGATTCTCTACAATCTTGCTACCAAAGCGCCGTCGGTCAACCTTCCCCCGCTGCTCATCTCCAACTCTCTCTCACTCTTCCGAGCCACCTCAACCCGCTTTACTTCAGACCCAGATCTCTCCGCTGACCTTGCATACCTCATCGAGACCCTTGAGAACTACCAGCGGAGTCAAACTACCTTTGACGAGTACGCTGCAGAAGTGCGTTCAGGACACCTCAGCTGGTCTCCACCCCACAAGAATACCGACTTCTGGAAGAAGAATGCACGACGGATTGTTGAGGAGAATCAGGGTGAACTGATGAAGGCTCTTGCACGTGCGCTTCAAACAAGCGGGTCGAATAAGCTTGCTCTAGCCGTTGCTGCGCATGATGTAGGTGTTTTAGTTAGGGAGGTTCCGGAGAAAAGGAAAGTTTTGGAGAGCTTGGGGGTGAAGGCCCGGGTGATGCAGTTGATGGCGGATACTGATGCCTCAGTGCGATATGAAGCGTTGACAGCAGTGCGGGGTTTCTTGGAGCATGCCTTTTCTTGAATCCCTGCAAATTCCGTTAGGACAACGAATGATAGAATCTGCTGCGGCGGGAGACAATCGGATTGTTTACTATTTCTTTCTCGGTGTTGATTTTGTGTTTATTGTTGCATAATTTCCTAAGTTTCGTATATACATCTTTTATCATGCGGTCCTAATTCGATATCACGATCAAGTTAACGGAGATCCGTGACACGTGCCTGCTTATATAAAGTGTTGGGAGGAGAGGCGGCAGGTACCAGAGGGTGGAGATGTGACTATCCATACTGACCTATACCTTGGTGAAATGGTTTATCTATTGTCTCTCGTAATGGAGTTTACAACAAGGGCCCTGGAAAGATAGCTCCGGTACCATGTGACCAAAGTCTCTTGCACCTGTTTTTAATTTTTACTTTATTGCCTTGTCAGTGGTTGCTATGGGACCCCTTCACCGTGTGGCACTCGCCAACTGCCCCGACTGCGAAGTGTGGCGCACCATCAAACTCTAGCGACCTCTCTTTCAGCTCTAGAGCTTTGACAACTCGCAACTCCAAAACCATAAGACCTAGCGACAAACCAAATATATCCTTAGGTATCCAGAATTGAATTACGGCATCAAAGTGTAACTTGGAGCGAGATGGCAGGTGAAGTTTTTACTGCCATATATGCACACAAAAAAGCACTCTTGGCTCCTGATGCAACACAGAGTCAAGCTAAAGAGTGCGACGATGGTTTTTTGAGCTCTGGAAATGCCTCAGGAAGGGAATAAAAAGAGTGCAACAAAGTGGCAAGCTTTGGGAAATAGAGCTTTAGCAAAGCAATTGCTGGCGGAAGATCCATTTGGGGCATGCATAAGTAGAGTGTGGGGCTAAACTATGAAGTGCGCGCATAATTCGATGCAGCTACAGATGTGCTGGAATACTAGATTATGCAACTATGCATACCAGAAGTACAATATGTCTTCCGACCGTTCAATGTTTTCTCTCAATTGACCTTTCCACTAGATATACTTCGTTTAAGAAGATTCATTTGATACCTGAGGAATCCTTTGCCCATGTAAATTCCTAACTCGACGCCATTGTCGTTTGATCTGTAGCGCGACAGCTCTTTTGCTTGTCGCAATGAAGATCTCCCCACGGTGCGCTATCTCAACTAATCTAGATCGCACTCTAGTCATTAACTCAGAACAGCGTAAAAATGCTCCCCTTTTGTCGGTATAGCGAAATTCAGTTATAGTAGGGGTAGTCAATGATCACTCACTGGGTAACAGCCTAGGCGTCCACGGTGTGGCTAGGGTGCCTGTGGCCAGTTCCAGGGGTGCACCAGACACTAGCTAGGTGTGGTGGGGCAACTGCGGCGCAGGGATGGGCAAGAAAAGTTCGGTGGAAGATGTCATAGGGACCTCCATGGCATAGCGAAGCGGCCCCGAGGACCGACGGCCGCATTCTCCACCCTTACGATCTTCATTCACGAAATCCTAGCCAATCGCATCAGCAGGCAAGCGACATCGCAGCGAGCCACTGCACCGACTGTCAATTTCAGTTCGCCATTCTGAGGAGATTCAAGACGAACTCGCAACAATCAGAGACTGTAAAGGCAGTAGTCGCAACGATATAACTGGGTGCAAGGCTACGGAAAATTCTGACGGATGTTCGCGAACGCGGCGATGTTCCGCTCGGCGGCGGTAAATGCTCTTCGGAGCCGGCATTATATTGCTAGGAGCCTTTCCAATAAGACTACAGGAATTTTATGGAGGCAACAACAGCTTCATTCTGTCCAGTCAAGATTACCAACAAATGTTTTGGGCCAATTGGCTTTTGCGAAGAGGGGGTATGCGGATACTCCCCAGGGAACAGGTCCAGAAGGCAAGACACCAGACTCTGCTAAGAATGTGCCGGAGGGAGTGAGAGATTCTTCAGCAACTGGGTATGGAACTCCTCCTGGCATTCCAACAGGCCCACAACTTCCCTCAACACCGTCATCACAAAATGCAGATCCAATACTTCCTACAGATGCTACCGCAACTCCTTTTTCACAGCAAGAATCTGCAGCAGCGAGAGAAGCAGAGCAGCCAACTGATTCATTGAATCCTCCTCCACCACCTCCACCTCCACCTGGCGACGACCCCCATTCACGAGTTCTCCCAGGGCACGGCCGTGGTGCGGATGGCCTACCTAAATCCGCCTACATCTCTTCAGCAGACCGCAAACGGGAGCGTGTTGCTAGGTGGTCATTTTTTTTGTTCTTTGTTACACTGGCGGCAGGAGCGCTCTATTTGGGTCGCAACTGGGAAAAAGAAGAGGAAATCAAGGCTCATAGCGAAGATGCTCCCAATGGAATGTCAGCGAAGCTGTGGTATGCGCGGCTTCGGGCGAGAGTGCGTGCAATCCTGAACTACTACGAGGAGCCTGTATTCGAGAAACTCCTCCCAGACCCAATCCCGGAGTATCAACCGCCTTACACTCTAGTTTTGGCCCTGGAAGATTTACTGGTGCATACTGAATGGGACAAAAATCATGGCTGGAGATCTGCAAAACGCCCTGGCTTGGATTATTTCCTGGGATATCTGAGCATGTACTACGAGTTGGTTGTATTCAGTGACAGTCCTAGTCATCTCGTCGTTCCTATAGTTGAGAAGTTGAATTCGTATCCCGGCTTTATCTCGCAGTTTCTGGCAAGGGAAGCAACGAGATACAAGGACGGAAAATATATAAAGGTATAGTCAAGTCTAAAAAGTGTCAGAAGTGAGTTCTCCAGCTGATATCGAGCCAGGATCTTGCGCATTTAAACCGTGATCTATCGAAAGTCATTATGATTGATACGAAGAAGGAGGCCGCTGAAATGCAGCCCGATAACTCTATCATTATCCCTCCATGGACTGGCGATCCGAAGGACAGGGAGCTCCTTGCTCTGATTAATGTGCTGGAGTTCATTGCCGCCATGGGCGTTTCGGATGTGCGCCCTGTAATAAGAGACTTTGGGGATAAACACATTCCCACAGAGTTTGCACTCAGGGAAGCTGCTGCACGAAAGAGGTTCAATGAGAGGCTTGCCGAGGAGAAAGCTAAGCGGAAACTGGATGCTAAAGGAGGCTGGATGAGCCAGCTTCTTGGGATAAAATCGGCTCCTGAGAAGGAGAAGGAACAAGAGAAGATGTTACAGGATCTCATTCGAGAGAAGGGCCAGGAGAATTACAAGCACATGATGAAGGTGCTCGAGGAGCAGAGGCCGAAGCATGAGGAGGAAGAGAGGCAAAGGATAAAGGAGATGGCAGAGGCCACGAAAACTAGTTTGAGCAAGGTCCTGACTGGGTAAGTTCTGTCAAATATTAACGCTCTCATACATTGATAAACGCCCGATTTCTAACATATTTCTAGTGCTAAATAACAACAGAGAGCAGTAAGACCCTACGATTTAGGGATAGAGCTCTAGTCTTAGGGCAGGATAATGCCGCAAGTACTGGCTAGCGAAACATTGCGAGGCAGACTGTTTTGTTATACATGGCCGTTTGCTTCATCCCTATAAGTTACATCTACCAAAGGTACCGAGAAAGAAAGCTAGAACGCCTTTTACCGCATATAACTCTCTCCACTCTCCTTTGCGCCAGTATATTCACTGTCAGTATACATATTTCCTTCCATGGCTTTCTTGGTCAAAGCTTGTGTACATTTTTATGTGTCTCTTTCCCGTTTGGTTATGGGGTCTCCAGAAAAGTCTTCCAGAACTGTACATGCACGATTGGGTGATGTTATTACTTAGTAAATAATTTCTTACTTCCTGTATCCTCTCACCGCGCGCCCTTTGTAAAGTATACATAGATTCTTCAAATTTTCAAGAGAGATGCGGAGTATCACTTTGCATACATAAGTTCTCTTCCAGTGCGTATATGTGTATATGTGCAGTTTGCTTCTGCCAATATGCGGGTCAAGACTACAGTACGTAGCTAAAAACACGTGACTTGCCTAATCCGTCCAACTTCCGCATTTGGTATCAGAATCCGTGACGTCACAGTCTTTCATGACAGCATGCGTGAACCCTGACGAGTGGAGGCTCCCTAAACCGGCTGTGGTCTTTTTTCCTAGATGCGGCCCCTCCTCTTTGCCTCTCATCCGTAGCTCTGCCTTCGCTCGCACTAGCAGGAGGATAGTGTCTCTGGCACAACAGACCACCATGTCTTACTCGAATGCCCCCTTAAACGCCAAAGGGCCCGTTGAATGCGCGCTTCAGGTGGGAATATACTTCCCAGCTCATGAATCAGCTCTACAATGTGTCTGTAAGGTGCTAATCAAGCTTCACCACCCAGGGCCAGTCGATCCTCAACTCTCCCTTCTTCAACAAGGGCTCAGCATTTTCCCTAAGTGAGCGCAAAGCCTTTGGCATCCAAGGACTATTGCCCACTGCCGTGCACACCCTTGGTATATCAGTTTTACCAATCTGCCCCGTCAATGTTATTGAGCGCTCAAACCTGAAGTTGCTGAGTTTGCAGAACAGCAAGTTGCAAGGGCGTATTTGCAGCTATCGAAACGAGGAAATGATAATTTGGCCAAGAATACGTTTTTGACTAGTTTAAAGAACCAGAATATGGTGAGAGCATATTAAGATGCCTGGAAGTGACTGGATATGTTCGTTTCTAACTTATGAACAGGTCTTGTATTTTAAGGTTTGTTTAGGTACAAGACCAAGATACGAATCAGTCTAATCCTGTTTACGAATAGCTATTGGAAACCCATATAGAGGAGCTCATGGGCATTGTTTACACTCCTACACAAGGAGATGCTATTGCACAATATTCAGAGCTGTTCAGAAGGCCTGAAGGTGGGTTGGCTAGATTTTCTCAATGCTGGGTACATAATTGACATATTTAGGCTGCTTCCTGAATATTTCGGATTCAAGGGAGCATGTTATAATCTGTTTAAGGGAATGGGGTAACCCAGAAGATATTGACTACATCGTGGTCACTGATAGTGAGGAAATACTAGGAATTGGGGACCAAGGCGTAGGGGGGATTGGGATCAGTACAGCTAAGCTGAATCTGATGACCTTGTGTGCGGGGTTACATCCAAATAGGTATGCATTCGATGTGATTTTCAAGTTGATAAGGTATTAACGTACTACTGAGGCAAGGACCCTGCCAGTGGTTTTGGACTGTGGGACAGATGTGAGAAAACCTCATTCCTTGCTCTAGGAATTGATCTTCATGTATAGTGTTATAGAATGAAAAGCTACTGAAAGATGAGCTTTACCTTGGTCTCCGCCATCCTCGTATTCGAGGACAGGAATATGGTATCATTAACCCGAACTATGCACATTGGCTAAAGACTGATTATTTGATCTAGATGATTTCGTCGACCACTTTGTTCTCACGGTCAAAAGGTTTTTCCCTAATGCTGTACTGCATTTTGAAGATTTTGGACTTGGTAATGCAAGACGTCTACTGGAGAAATACCGTTTAGAGCTTCCGTGTGTCAACGATGACATCCAAAGCACAGGGGCTGTGACCACTGCCGCAATATATGCTGTCTGTTTCATTACAGGACTAAAAATGCAAGACGTTCGAATGGTTATATTTGGTGCCGGGACTGCAGGCATGGGCATTGCAGAGATGGTTCGTGACGCAATATCCAAAGAGGGTGGAAGATCCAAGGAAGAAGCATGCGAGCAAATTTGGCTTGTTGACAAAAACGGTCTGATACTCGAATCACAACAGGACGAGCTTCAGAATGTGCAGAAGCCGTACACTAAGGAGGACAGTAAGTGGGAAGGAGTGGATAAAAGGCATTTGAAGGAGATTATTGCAAGAGTGAAGCCGCATGTGTTGGTTGGGACATCGACGAAGGCGGGTGCCTTCACAGAGGAGGTGGTGAAGGAGATGGCGAAGCATGTGGATAGACCGGCGATATTCCCATTGAGCAATCCAACGAGATTGCATGAAGCGCAGCCAATGGATCTTTATACGTGGACTGAGGGTAAGGCGCTGATTGCGACGGGAAGCCCATTCCCACCAGTGGAATATAAGGGGAAAGTATATGAAATTTGTAAGTTGCTCATATTTCCATCGACTAATTCCAATTTTGGCTATGTTCTAATCGTAAAACCAGCCGAATGCAACAACGCCCTCTGCTTCCCTGGAATCGGCCTCGGCTGCGTCCTCTCCCGTGCCTCCATCTGCACCAATGAAATGATCGTGTCTGCGACCAAGGCTTTGGCCAAGCTCTCCCCCGCGCTGAAGGACATTGACAAGTCCCTGCTCCCTGCAATTCATCAGATAAAGGACATCAGCTGCAAAGTTGCGATGGCGGTTATTAGGACTGCGGTTGAGGAGGGTGTGGCGGGAATCGAAGGAATTCCGGTTAATGAGGGCGATGGGGTGTTCGAGGAGTGGGTGGCGAGGCAGATGTGGACGCCGGAATACAGGCCGTTGAAGAAGGTAGATGCAGCGAGAAGTTCGAGGGCTGCGAGGGGAATGTTAGGGGTGGGCAGGAGAGGGAGTTTGGTGGGGCAGGAGGATTAGGGAGTGATTTTAGTTATACCATGATGAGAGATACTGGGTATTGCTATGGAGGATAAAACAATGGTGATATACATGTAATACATTTATGTATTGGTAACAACATACAATATGCATTACAGTCTTAACCTTGCTATAACGAGCCCCGCTATAGCGAAAACCTTGCCATACTAAAAATGTTGTGGCACCTTTATCCCGTTTGCACTCTAAATGCCCCTTGCTATAACGAAATTCCACCAAATAAAGCAACGAAAATGAGATAGGAGTGAAGCTATTTCCATCTACATATAAATTACTCTTGCTATTAGCCTTACGTTGCTACTGAAGCGTCTTGGCATATGTGTTATGTAATCAATATTGGTATTGGTGTCTTAATTATGTTTATAATGCCTGGAGATTCAGTCGGACCCTAGCAACGATCAGGCCCCTGTCAATATAACACCGTCAACACAAACATGAATAACCATACAGATATAGATTCTTCCGTGAAAACAAAGCTTTGGTATCTCAATTCTGAATGTATCTGACTTAAGTTTCATGATTTGGTATATGTGAATAAGAAATAGTCAGCAAGCAAGAGCTAAGCAAGCTTACTAGAAGGAAGAGAAGATAAGAGCTCATAGAAGTATTCTGGAACTGATCGCATTGTTCATGTATTACAGCATCTGGTTTCTGATCTTTCTCTCTACCTTCCGTTGCTACTGTAATCTGCCAAACCACTGGGTAGTCTCCTAAACTGATATAGTCTACCGAACTGCTATAGTACGCCGAACTGCTGTAGTGCGCCGAACCACAGTAGTCCGCTGAACTGCTGTAGTATGCCAAACTGCTATGGTCTGCCTCTGCTCTATAGCTCGGTAGGTGTATAGAACTCCTCCCCAACCTCTCTGAATATGACATCATGGCAGTTTACTAGCTCATTGTTTTATATATGATATCATTTCTAAGGTTTTCTTAACAAACTTCTGTTTAGGACTAGGCTAAGCGACTGGCATAGCAAATCTGATATCATACGATACTCTATCCGCCCTCATTCTTTCCAAAGATTCCTTTATCCTCTAAAATATATATCTAGAGATTGTTTAAGACATATATGATCTATCTGTATTGTTGTCAACTAATCTCAGTATTGTACCTGCTACTAGGAACACCTGGTTCAAGGCTAACTCCTATAGATACACAGCTTTAAACCGTTGCTTAAGTAATACATCTGCCAAGACCCTAAGTACCTACTAGTACAGATGAGGAAGGGGAGGATGAGGAGGATGAGGAGGATGAGGAGGATGGGGAGGAAGAGGAGGATGGGGACGATGGGAGGATTGCTGGTGGAGTTTATTTCTTTGTTTTGTTCCTGCTTTTCTTTCCTAGAGGGGGAAACCCCGTTCCCTTTGTAAAGCTTGTGCCGCGTATAGTCCCGGAAAAAGTGCAATAGCCAGGCACCGTCGGGGACGTAAAATATAATATCATAAAAGCTTCCGTAGCAATGCCTGGTTCGAGGCTAACAGTATAGATACACAGCTTTAAACCATTGTTTAAGTAATACATCTGCCAAGACCTTAAGTATCTACTAGTAGCAACGCCTAGTTCGAGGCTACTAGATCTCCTACTTAGTTTTCTTTCCACTTACTATAATTATATAGTCTGGTTGCACTACCCCTCGTACGGTCCGGTTGCACGAGGGTAGTGCAACCAGACTATGGTATCACACCTCTTTATCTAGTCTGGTTGGCTCTTTATACTTTTGAAACTTACCTATGTTTCTTTGAGATGTTTTTGGCTCTAATCTCTTTTTGTATAACTGTTGCTTCTTTAGCTTCCTCAATGCTCAATGTTTTGCAGACATTCTTCTCTGAGTGTGTTGATATAGATAGTTACAATTTTATGTTCAACTATTCCCTAATTTGTAGAAATATTTCCTACTTGGATCAACAGTAAAACTACGGAATTAAAGTCTATTGCTGAAAAGTTCAACTACTAAAGAATCTCTACTTACCTGCCAAGCATTCTGACTAATTTGCCACTCAATATTCTATAACGAAACATTGCTATAACGAATGAAAATGGTCAAATTTTTGCCTTTCGTTATAGCAAGGTAAGACTGTATGTTGTTTACAGTACTCAGTGCCTAATGCTGGGATTTTGGAGGACGCCCTTACTATCATATATCGCCTGCTAGTATCCAGCAACCCCTGTGCCGATCTGCCAGGTGCAATCCCTGCACCCCGTGATGCCCGGTCCTGAGTCAACAGCCACCTCACCGCTCTCCGCACGCAAACACGGTGCCTTTTCAGACCCCTTGCGTCAAGGGTGGAGCTACGAGCCTTTGGTAGCATACTGTACCTTTGCGGCGTGCGGTGGCTATTACATCAAGCGCAGAAGTATGGACACACAGGTATCCCATTGCTGCTCGATGTCCGCGCTTCAAAGGTCATGATCACCTTGCGTCTGTTAAGATGCAGAGTACTCGAGTACGAGTACAGTAAGAGGTTGGTAGGTAAGTTAAGCATAGGCTTAGTAAGTGTTTGAGAATAAAGTAAAAGCAGCAAGCACCTTTTGAGCCCCTGCCCACCAGACTACAGGTGACCCTGGCTATAATGAACCTCTTTTTAGTGAAAACCTGGCTATAGTGAAGGGATGGTCGAGCTTCTTTGTCTACACAGGTAAACAAAGTGCCCTCGCTATAGTGAAAACTGGATATGATATAGTGAAGAAAATCGGTCAGATTCTTGGGCTTCATTACAGCCAGGTTCGACTTCAGGCCCGAAGGAAGCGTGCATCACGAGTGCATTAGTTGCGGGCCTGGCGCAGGGGTATGGCTGCCGGTGTGCTACGAATCCACCCTGCTGGGTCGCGTTCCATACCCCCAGACTGCAAAGCCTGCATATCACTGCTGACCGCCCAGCCCTCAGCTACCCCGCCGATAGCAGCTCCAGGCGATGTATAAGTAGGCCGAATCCGTGCATCCTGAGAGCCCAATTGCATGCGTACTGCACATTTTGCTGCCCAGGGCACGATTCCTCGGATCCTACCACAAGACACTGCCTGAACTACCTGATAACCAGCTCGCAGCCCACTGCGAGGTTGCTTCTCGAGACACCGTCCCAAGCACCTTCGCCCCCCCGGGCAGTGCGCCTTGCTCCTGCCCAACCGTTTCCTTGCAAGCGGCGGCCGTTCCAAAAGCACTACTTAGTTACTAAGCACAAGTTCAGTAGGCGGGGCTTGAAAATGCCGCCGAAGCAAACAAAGGGAAAGGGGAGGGGAGGGGGGCAGGCGCAGCAGCAGCAGCAGCAGCACCAACTGCACGGGGGCGCTACAATCATATCCGGAAGTGCCGCTAACAAGGCCAACTACGAGGCCTCAAACACGGTCCAACTTCCTCTTTCACCGCCAGCGTCGAGCATGCCTCCCCGTCCTGCTTTCATGACAACCTCGGTGACAAAGACAGCACCAGCTCAAAAACCATCTCCTCCCAAGAAAATGGCCCCTCTCAAACCAAGCACGGTAGACTCTGGCCAGCCATTGAAGATTGCCTCGGTCACAGCAACAATGCATGGCCGCCCTGCATTGAACGTCGAAGAATCACCCTCCCGCCCTCGTCCACAGAAATCCCAGTCGGAAAGCTCAGTCTCCCGCAACAATGATGTGGATGAAGTTGAGGAGATGAATGCACATCTGTCTGAAAGGTTTAGTAAGAGGGGTCCTGTTCGCGGCCATCAGGAGGCGGAGCCAGAAGTAGATGACCATCTATATCCTCCACATCCTCTGGTAGCTCTGTATGTTTATTTGCTTCCTTGTCATTCGGTATATATTAATACAGCCATAGTTACGAAAGAGAGGTCCCTGAGCCCATCTCCCCTTGGCGGTTGAAACCAGAAATCCCAACGGTAAAGGATTTGCTCACGACGGAAGTGGATATTCCCCCGAATCGCCTCAAGGGCAAGTGGGCGGATGTGGAAGAGTAAGTTTCCACAGTTCTGAAAGATCGGTTGGTCTCCAAGAATTGTCTCTAAATATGATTACAGGTACCTTGGTAGCCATTATGAACTGCTCAGAGAAGATGCTTATTCATCTCTGCGAAACGCAACCCTCTCTGTGAAAATGACTCCGGATATGGAAGATAACCCTGAGATTTGTATTTATGAGAATGTACGTGTTATACCACACGTTATGATAACAAATAGCGTCTAAATTCGGCCTCACCCCTTGTTACAGGTTCGATTTACTGGCTACACATGGTCAAACTTTGGTGTACGTCTTTCACAGTTTAGCCAATTAGTAAAGAGTGAAGATTTAGTTGATGTTTTTACAGGTCGGAGTCAAGTGCACCTTTTCCCTCAATCGAGCAAAGAAGAAGGTTAATTGGGCACACTCGAAGCGGCTCATTCCCGGTACTCTAGTTAGCCTTTCATGGGATAACTTTGAGAATGAGACCAATATTAGACTGGCTACTGTTCTTGCTAGACCACTCACTGCACTTGTTGATATGGATACACCTGAAATTGACTTGCTTTTCAGCGAAGATCAAATTGAAATTGACACCACAAAATCATGGCTCATGGTTGAAAGTCGAGGTTCATATTTTGAGGGTAACTGACTTAATCCAGAAAACACACAAGACTCCCTGCTAACACGGGGTGCCCTATAGCATATAAGCACACACTCAAGGCATTGCAAAGAATGAAGCCATCAAAGTTTGTTCCCCAAAAGAAAGGCACGATTGATTCACACTAACAGTAGAGCCAGTTTCCCATTACATGAGCATATTGTTTCACTAAACCCGGACATTCCTCCCCCGCAATATCTAGCAGATGATCCCATATTGGATCTTTCACATATCTTTCCAGATGCCGACAGCTCGACTGGGGTCCAAAGTTGCAATGTTTTGGAGAGATGGCCTCGCATCAAAGAGACAACCATGGATAAGAATCAGCTAAAAGCTCTGCAACGAATGATCACAAAACGCCTTGCGATTGTTCAGGGCCCTCCTGGAACTGGTAAAACGTATACTAGTGTCTTGGTATGCACATTTCCTGTTAACCTGTCTAGAGAGCTCCTCTAATCATATCTCGCTACAGGCTCTAAAAGCATTGATTAAAAATATGAAAGAGGGCGACCCTCCAATTGTTGTATCCTGTCAAACCAATCATGCCCTTGGTAATATTACCCAGAAACCCAGAAGAGTTCATGTACTAAATGCTTGAAGACCAGCTTCTCAGGAAGATTGTGGAATTCGAATCCGACGTGATACGGTTAGGGGGTCGGACACAAGATGTGGACCTAATCAAAAAGCGCACCCTATACGAGATCCGACTGGCGAGCCCTATAAGAGTCAAAAGCGCTGCACGCGGACGCGCTAAAGCTGAAATGAGTCGATTGCAAAAGAGAATGATTACCTTATTGGAGCCATTGAAAACTGATCTACTCAGCCCTCAAATGCTAAATAAGGCTGGAATAATTACCGATCAGCAGTTGAACGCATTTACAAAACGTTGTCAGGATTGGGTTTCGGCAAAGGACGACAGCAAACCGGCAGGGGATATGGCAGATTGGCTTGAAGGATATATTGACGAAGTTGTTGTTCAGCAAGATATTTATAACGAGTTGGAAGAGGAAGAATTGGAAACGGAGCAATTACTCGAACTAGAAGCCGAATTTCATGGATCGAATGATGAAGTCGAGTTTGCCCTAAAAGGCACAGTCCTGCCATTCGGAAAGCGCTTCGTGGTAGCTGAGCCACCAGGGGTTGACCCTAGCGTCGTTCGTGAGTACATGAAGAGTAGCAAGGTTTGGGAGTGGGAAGGCTATATCCGAGCAGCTGTCTATAAAGTCTGGGAGAAGCTTGCAATCAAGCAGGTCTTGGTACAGTTTCGAGAGGCCAATGTCAAATATGGGAAACTGGTGAAGGAACATAGAATAGCCAGATTGGAAAGAGATGCTTACATACTTGGGAAGGCCAAAGTAGTTGGAATGACTAACACAGGTTTAGCAAAGTATCGCTCCTTAGTGGCGTCTTTGTGCCCCAAAATTGTGATGATTGAAGAAGCAGCTGAATCTCTTGAGGGCCCTATTATTACAGGCTGTTTCCCAACTGTCCAACACCTTATACTTGTCGGAGATCACCAACAGCTTCGGCCTCATTGCAATGATAGGGAGCTGGCTCGAGACCCTTATAATCTAGGAGTCAGTATGTTCGAGCGTCTTGTCGATAATGGAATTGGTTACGACAGGCTTAAGGTACAATGGCGTATGAGGCCTGAAATACGCCGTCTCTTAACGCCTATATACAAAGATCTGGAGGATCATGGGTCTGTCATGAACAAAGATCACATTCCCGGAATGAATAACGTTGATGTTTTTTTCTACTGGCATACTTACCAGGAGGCCCAAGATGAAGGGACATCACGCCTAAACCATCACGAGGCTGAGATGATGGTCAACTTTACCAAATATCTCAAATTTAATGGAGTTGACCCTAAGCATATTACGATCCTTGTTTTCTATGGCGGACAAAGAAGTTATGTTATTAAGCTACTACGGAAAGACGACGAACTTCGGCCTCACGCAAACGACATAAAGGTTGCTACCGTTGACAGTTATCAGGGAGAAGAAAACGAAGTTATCCTACTCAGTCTTGTCCGGAGCAATTCAAGCAATATCATTGGATTTTTGAATGTAAAGAATCGTGTATGTGTGGCCCTTTCTCGAGCAAAGAAAGGGCTCTACATATTTGGAAATGGGCGGATGATTACTCACGTAAATGAACTGTGGTGGGAAGTGAGCAAAATTCTCAATGTTTCTGAGCCCAAGAAGATAGGGTTTAACCTTCCAGTTACGTGCCAGAGGCATGGGAAAAGAGTTGAAATTAAAGAGGTGTCCCATTGGCTCGATAACAAAGGCGGTTGCTTCGAGCTATGCGGGCAACTGAAGCCTTGCAAGCATATCTGCAAGCTAAAGTGCCACCCTTTTGGTCATGAAACCATCAAATGCATGGAAAGATGTGAAAAGAAGCTTGAGTGTTGCGGGGCAGCTTGCATGAGGAGCTGTCATGAGCCTTGCAGATGCAGGAGATGTGATCAGCAATCGTTTATTGATGAGCCAATTCCACCCTCAGAGGCTCAAGCAGTGTCGGCTGCTAAAGAGATTCGGACTGGTGCAGTGGAAGCGACCGGAAAGAACTCTCAGAGAACAGTACGCAATGCGACAACATCTACCCCTGCGGCAAAGAGCTCTTCATTACTTGGTCGGAAAGAGATCACAACATCGGGATCGAAGCAAATTAACGAAGATCTGCAAGATCTCATATTCTTACCGAAAGAGTCACCGTTGATAGATCTGGGAGCGTCTGCAGAAGCGCCACCACCGCCACCGCCAATCGCGCCTGCGCCTAGCATAGGATGGGAATGGGACAAAACATAGACCGCATTATGGGGTTGAGTATCTTGATAAATACTACAAAGACTCATTTCTCTTGTCCTGGAAAAGCTGAATTAAATCTCCATTAACCAATGTCATTCTTACTTCTGAGTTGCAATATTTTTCTTTCCCCTCTACCTTGCAATGTTTTCAAGAAGCTTGTTTTCTTTTCTTATTTTTCTCAAATGCTTGGAAGGGTATAGGAGCACTGGTACGATAGGAATGGATATCAATAGCAAGGTTTTTTCCAGTTGCATAATAGCAGGGCCGATAGAGACCATTAAAAGTTGGGGAGTACAAGGTACTCGGCTTGCAGGATAGAATTCGTAAACGTTGAAGACTCAGAGTAAGACTCATGCTAGGGTAGTCTCAGAGCATTGATTTCCCCGCATTAGTAAGCAATGCTCCACCAATGCAGCCCAAACTAGCTCTACCACCATTTTTCTGATGGCTCAAAATGAAAGTTTTGCGGGATATTTATAGATCAACTACGGGTAGAGATTTTCCAGTCCTCAAGAGCTCCACACATCGCTTGCTGCCCTCATCTACAAAAAGACAGCCAAAACTAGAATTGCACAATTACGTTCGATTCTACGAAGAGGAGGAAAATATCTCACTTTAAATAAGAAAGTCATAATGGCAGTCAGCCCATCGCCCCAGCACCAGCATCCAGATGACGAAGATGATGGTCCCGCCATGCTGGACCCGAACGAAGCCGCTGAGGAGATACCACAGGATGAAGACGAGATTATGCACTCGGACTCCGAAGGCGAGGAGCCGATAGAGGTAGAGCTTGTCAATGACGCAGCTGTCTACTTTGACGGGCACACCGATTCGATATTCTCGATTGCACAACATCCAAAGTGGCCTGGACGGATCCTGTTGACTGGGGGCGGGGATGACGTTGCATATATCTGGGAGATATCTGAAGAAAATGAGGGTGAAGGGGTGAAGCCGAGAGCAGGAAGAATGCTCAAGAAACTATATGGGCACAGTGATTCAGTTGTTGCAGCGGGATTTTCGGAGCCGGACGGGCAGTACGTGGTCACCGGAGGCTTGGACGGGAAGCTGCGCTTGTGGGAAAACAAAATGACGAGCGGCGGAGCGAATCCGGGGCTCGGCGATTGGGAGTTTGTGGATGAGGTGAAGGAGGTGGAAGAGATCAACTGGATTGAATTTCATCCAAAGAGAGCGATGCTGGCACTAGGGGCAGTTGACGGATCTGTCTGGGTGTATAGCTTGGAAAATGGAAAGTTGGAGAATTTACATGCGCTATATAATCATGGAGCCTCGTGCACGGCGGGGGCATGGACGCCTGAGGGTGGGATATTGTGCACGGTGTCGCAGGATGGGAGTTTCTATGCTTGGCAAGACGGGAAGGCAGTTGTCAGTTTGGGAAAAAAGGATGCGAGGTTTGCTGTTGAACGGGGACTAGTCTCGGTCGCGGTGAATTGGGATGGCACGGTGGCTGTGGTCGGGGGGTTAACAGGTACGTGTAAGGTCGTGGGACTGCCGAGGCCGTCGACAGTGCCGCCAGTGCCTAATGGGCATGAAGCACCCGGAAGACAGGCTGGGCAGGTTCTGGCGACGATGGAGGCTCATAGCAAGTCGGTTGAATCGCTTTCCTTCTCCCGATCACTGCCACTGTTGGCCTCTGGGTCCGTAGATGGATCAATTGTTATCTATGATACCTCTAGGGGGTATACAGTGCGCAGGACAATACCTAACGCACACCCGAACCCGCGACCGCTTCCACCAGAGGAGGGCAAAGCCGAAGGCGAAGACGTTGTCTCCGCTGTGGTCAAGGCCGAGTTCATCAATTCTACGCATCCGCCAACGGGCATCATTCTCACAAGCTGCGGTATAGATGGGACACTCAAGAGGTGGGACGCACGGTCCGGGCAGGAGATTGGAGTGTGGAAGGGGCATGGAGACGGGATTTTGGGGTTTGTGCAAACAGACAGAAGAGTTGTGACAGCAGGGGATGAGTAAGCGTTTCCCTCCCATTGACTCTTTTTTATGGTTTGTTCACTGGACATGTATAGAAGAAGCTGCTAATTTTGTTCGTGTAGCCACGTAGCGCTGGTGTTTGATATGCCGCCGGCTGCTGTGACAAGGGTGCATGCGGTGCAAGGAGCGGCAGTGACAGGAGCAGCAACAGCGGCAGGGACTCATCCGCCCAATACGCGATGAATCATTTCTGAACGGCATTACTTAACGACCTCAGGTATTCTCAGTTTCCCAGTGGTTCAGGGACCAATAAAGTGCTTGGGTATTGGGGATTATTTTGCTGTGTGTTCATGCATCTATGCATACCAATACATACAGGAAGGGAGTTGAAAAGGAGAAGAAAACGTTTAAAAATGATACAGACGCCACATTTTTTTCCTTTTCCCCCTCAATTCGTTGTTGCTATTCTTGATTTCACGATTGTATGGACTCTTCTTGGTATGGGGCGGGACACATGGGAATGATAATGAAAATTCAAAAGTTCAAGACGCGACGCTTTGTGGTAAATATCGTATATACCCCCTTACCTCCTCAACTTCAGTGTGTACGCATGTATGTGCATGTGCATAAGAATGTCAACTCGTACTTAGGATATAAGTGTAGTCATTACATAAAATTTTTTTTCTCTTAAAGCGACCCTTTAACGTTACTATGACTTTTATCCTTTAAACTAACAAGTAAATTTTTTTTTGATCGTTTGCTCAACGGTAACGCCCCTCTCAAATAAGCAGACTTCGAATATTCCTTCTATTACTAGCAACATAAACTCATGCCTTTTAAAACCACCTTAGCGCAACCTGTTACCCTCAACTTCCAAGCTACTCTACTTCTCCTTCCCAGTTGGAATACAGAAAAACACCGCGGGCCCTCCTCACTTGCGACCTTATCAAGCCTATAATACCCCTTCCTCTCAAATTGTATAATATCTCCCTCCTTCAACTCCCACACATTCTCATCGGCCACCGCACCGTCCCTGAATTCCGTTTTTGGGTTCACAAAGTCCTTCACATTGTCCTCCTCTTCTAACTTCTCCTTCGTAATCAAGTAATCAAAGTCGACCAGCTCCACTGAACATAATTTCTGGGACCCAGACTCCAACCACGTGATCTTCTTCTCTGTCTTCTTGAAGTCGCCGGCAAGGTTGAGCTTCAGGTCGACGGACGTGACGAGGTTGGTGTTGGGGTTGCGAGTGACGGAGGTGACGAATGCGTTGCCCCATGACATGAGTGTGATTTCTTCGCCTTGGGCAAAGGAAGCGGCGTCGGCTTGTTCAAGGAGGATGGTGGGGCCGTATATCACTTTCTTGGTGCCGAGCGAGGCATTCTTTGCGTGCCGTGGCTTTTGGTCTGAAATGACGGGCGCGGGAGTTCCGTCTTCGTTGTAAACGTTTACTAGGACACGGTTGTCGCTGAGGACCGCGGTGAACCGCGGGGACGTGGGATCAATGACTTTCTTGTTTATAGCCCAGATGATGGTCCAATCGAGGTTGACCACGTTCTTGCTCGGCCCCTGAGACAAAATGAACTGCTTGAGTCCCTCGATCGTCATTCCCCTCCTCATGATCCCCTCACAGTCGGGAACCTCGGATCATCCCATCCCCACACGAGCCCCTCGTCTACAAACCAGTGCAACTTCCTCTTACTCAGCAGCGTCTTGATAAAATTCAGTCTCGCGAAGTCCCAGATGTGGACTTTGCGTAGGCCGAGAGTCTTAAGCACCCACTGGTACTGGTCGTTGCGATCACGGTATTCGATTGTACGGAGGGCGTGAGTCACTCCTTCAATAGAGTCAACAATGGGGCAGGTGAAGTCATAGGTAGGATACAGTTTCCATTTGTCGCCGGTGCGGTGATGCGGGGTTGGGTTGCAGCGGTAGATGACAGGGTCCCGGAGGGCTTTGTTGGGGGAGTCGACGGAGATTTTAGCGCGGAGACAGTATTTCTTACCCTGAAGTTGCCAGTGAGGTTAGCCAGATCCCTCGGATGCCACAGGGAATAGTGGGGGGAATCACAATTTCGGTTGCATTGGTCATCTCCTGCTTAAATATTCTCAAATTCTCCTCAATGGGGGTATCTCTCCTTGCACTCGCAATACCATTGAATCTCTCATCCCTCATCTGCATGTTTTTGTTAGTCATATGAGACACTAATTCTGCATACTGAAAGCGGCATTCACCTTAGCCTGATCCGTGTCATCACAGTACGCCTTACCTATTTCAATCATCTTAACAGCGTAGTCATATAGCTGCTGGAAGTAGTCGCTAGAATAAGAGAACTTATCGCCCTTGATTCCAAGCAGTTTCAAATCCTCCAGAATTGAGTCCTCAAACTCCTGCTTCTCCTTAGTGGGGTTGGTGTCGTCAAAGCGGATGATCAGCTCTCCGTTATATTGTTGGGCAAAATACTGATTGAGCATTGCTGCCTTCGCATGACCAATGTGAAGATATCCGCTGTGTCCCTGAATTAGCTCGGTCCAATTGTCCGCATCGGAGGGTGGCTGCATACGACGGCTCAGGTGGAAACCTGGTCACAATCCCTTTGTCTGTGTCTAACAACCCAATCTCAAAGTTACTTCCCTGACTTTTTACTTTTTTTTTTGCGCTTAACTCCTCTCTTAACGTGTCTACGGCCTTGCTGACTCGCTGGTTCGCCTCAACGTGCCTGAACCATCTTGCGAGGTTGACATAGTGGCCTTTCTTGATGTTTAGGTACGCAGCATTGCTGCCTCTCAATGCGCCCCAGACGGTAATATCGGCAATGGTGAGAGAGTATCCGACAAGGAAGGTGCGAAGAGTAAGGTGGCTATTGAGCTCTTCCAATGCGGCTGATGTTTGCTTGAAATCACCTGAAGATAGGCGGTTGAGCGCAAATTTCACCCACTCTTCTTCCTATAAATGTGTCAGCGGATATATGAGTCAAGTACCAATGGTTTCTCAAACAACATACCAAAGGACTCTTTGCACCCAGTTGCTCAGGGTAGGCCTCAATCAGTTTCCTCAGTACAGCCTCGTGCCCGTAGATGGGGTCCTGCCCGTCAAATTGGAGGGAAATAGTGGAGTTCTTGTCTGACTTCACGAGCACTGGTTCACCTTCCTTTACGGCAATGACAATGCTCTGCTCAGGGTCGGATTCTTGGACGATCGAGGCGGCGATAATGGAGGGATAGATTGTTTGCCCCGCCGAGGTGGCCGCCTTGCCTGCGATTGCGATTGCGAACTGAGGCATATCTTCTGAGATCGCAATAGGAAGACTGGAGAAGTAGATATATGTGTGTCGCAAGTCCGTTGGTCCGCCTACTTTAAGGTCCGAATATGTATTACTCTTGTACCTATGAAACTTGGAGAGTTGTGGTCATAGATAAGATGCGAGGAGATAAGATTCTAAGGATAAGATCAAGTGCCAAGACGCATCGATAAGCTAAGCGGCCAGGCCACATGCCAAGTTTCGGAAGCAAAGGATAGTCTGTGCTCCGATAGATCGTCACTGTAGCTGTTCCGTCTCCTTGCTAACCCGCCTGCCCTTTCCACAAGTCTACTCACGCTCTTTTTTCCTCTGAAGCTTTTCCTCACCTCTCCTTCCCGTCCGCGCTATCCTGCTCATCTCCATCTTCTGCTGTCTCACCTCTCTCGCTATCTGCGCTTTCTATCTGTCCTTCTCGTTGCCCAGCAATGTTAGGCTTCTTCGTCTCCTGGCTCGCTCCCCTGTTGTAAGTGTGGTGTCGTGTGCCCTGGTTGCAAACCCCAGCTAACCTATGTATTCACGTTCTCGGTCAAGCATTGTGACAAGCCCTGTAACGAGCTATGCCGACCAAATACGGAATATCCATATCACGAAGAGCTCAAGAGGGTTCTCCCTCGACGTACGCCTTCTCTCCATTGCCATATCACCACAATTCCAGAATGTATGAAAATGGCGCTAATATGAAAATGGTGTTCATTTGTGTGCGGACCAGACCCCCTTGATCATGCTCGTCGCGTCAATCCTCAGGTGCTTTTACTGGCTTGGTACGCAATTCGAGACAAGTTTGTTGATTCAGAGTCAGTGTGCCCTACCCGTCCCGTCCCGTCCCGAACGATTGGTAGCGAATGTCGCACCACCCCAGCCCGTGCGGCGCACAAACATCAGAGCTAACATTCCAGCTCCAATACCACCCTAGGCATCATCATGATTGCTGTACAACTCATCCTCCTCAAAGTCGCCCTTGACCACCGCCCTGTCGACAATACCCCTTTTTCCAATTACAATTCCGCTTCCATCATCCCCCGCCCATACAACTTTTGGCAATGGCGCTCACAAAAACCATACTGGGACTTTTTAATATACTTCTTCTTGACAACCACGGCTCTTCAGCTGCTTCTCGGTTCTTCTCCCATATACGTCGCGCTTCAAGGCTACGTCGCCCTCGGCATCGAGGCTACCTTGCCTATCCCCCAGGTCCTCCAAAATCACCGCGCGAAATCATGCCACGGGTTCCGGTTGAGCGTGCTGGCGAGCTGGATTATTGGTGACATTATGAAACAGGTGTTTTTCTTCTCCGCAGACCACATTTCGCTGCAGTTCAAGCTTTGCGCAATGTTCCAGATGGCTTTGGACCTCTTCTTGGGAGTGCAGTTCTGGATGTATGGAAATGGAGATGGCCCGCATGTGCCGATTCCGATGTCGGAGAAGATGGAGATGGGGAATGGGAGACTAAACTGAGTTGAGGCTGAGTAAAGGTGGCTTTGATTGACTCAGCCTGGTATGTCATATCACTGGGTTGTAACTTTGTGATAAACGAAGGAGGGAACCTGTGGTCTGGCTTTCTCTGCCTTTTTTTGGTTGCTTTGTGGTGTTATATACCCCTTATGGCCTAGATAGGTCAAAAATACACCCCGTCAAGCTCTTGTCTCTTGTTTACTTGCTTTCTTTTTTAGATTGTAGATATATTTGGACTCGGTTTCACCATTTGTAATGCCTTCTTTTTTTTTTTTTTTTTTTTTTTTTTTTTTAATGTTCCTGAGCTTTTTACTTATTTTTATTTACTTACGACCGGTCACTGAGTGGGAAAATGGATGAAAAGTGCGCTGGAAGGTGGTGCACGCAGGCCTAGATTAAATGTGCGGATTGTCTTATATATGGCTTTTATTGCCAGGCGTTGACCAATATCGCGATTAGATTTTATTGGATGTTAGTTGCTTCATGTATTTAATACGAGATCATAATTTTTTTTATTTATCTATTTTCTTTTTTTTTTTTTCTTTTTTTGGAAATAATGTCCTCACCAGCTAATCTTGGAAGACCATCTTTCCCATTCTCTACATAAACACAGTACTTAGAGCTACCAGCTAATTATTTCAATCTCCTTGCCCCGTTCCCCCTCTCCCTTCCCCACCATAGCCTCCACAGGCCCAGCTCCTGCTCGCTTCTCTAGACCTTTAGAGCCCTCATTGCTTACCCAACTCGCCCCATTTCTTTCTTACCCTCAAACCATTTGTCGTTTTCCACTTGGCCGGTACTCTCATCTCAACATGAACTTCATGCGTATATTTAAATACTCACTCATTCAACTTTGGTGCCCTTAAATTCTCGTCCTCGTCGATAATCATCTTGAAGAACTCTCTCAAATCACCAACAATCTCATGTGGCCTGTTCAAGATTTGAAAACGGCAGTACCCACAGCTCGAGGGTAATACCGCAATACATAACATATTCAGCATTTTTCTCGCTCCAACTCCGTTTCCATACAAGATGTACGAGTTTATGGCATGTAAGGGTACAATTGGAGATCCTCAAAACTCACCTCTCCCACGCCGCAAAGTGTCCACCGCTCGTGTGCTTTCTGATGTACTTGACCGGATGCACTGTTTCAAAGCACCCCCCCCCCCCCCCCAATGTAATGTCAGCCCCATAACCCATTTTCACAAGGGATCCCGATGCGGAACACATACACTTCGCCATCCACTCCGCCGGGAATACTATAATCTCCTTCGGAAATTGCGAAATCCCCATCGGGACATCACTCCACCCTGATGCAAAGGCGTGGTCGTCGGCGCTTTCTTTATAGAGCCTGAACCCACCGTAGGGGCCAGGATACCAGTATAGCATCCACCACGTGAAGATCTCGTCGGGGGTCCAAGGGTACTGTAATCCACGTCAATATCCAGTGCTCTACCATACATCGCCCCCCCACCCCTCACCCTATCTCCCCCACCGGAGGTAAGATCCAGAGGGCTAGGCTTAGGGTGCCAGGGATATATAGTATTATATGCACCTTATCTGTCCATGACTCCATCTTCTCCCGTAGCCATCCCAATAGCCCCACCGCGCTATCCGTCATCCCATGCGCTAGCGTAGCCGGCTTCGTGCCCTGTATCCTCAAATACCCCATTTCCTTCTCCCTCACCTCCTTCATGCGGAGTAGACTGTCGCACGACGCTTTATCGAGGCCGAGGAGGCCATTGGTGACGAAGCCCAGGATCATGGAGATGTATTGGGTAGGAGAAGAGAGGAGAGTGGGAGCGGAGCAGACGGGCATGGTGGTATGTACAGCGCGGGCCGCAGAGGGACAAAGGAGGGAGACATGCCGGACGAACAAGTGGCCCCTGTGAGAGGGCGAGGACGGTCAGTATATTTGAGCGGGTTGGAGAAGGGAAAGGGAAGGGTGAGTACCAGTCTCCTCCGTGGGCGACTATTCATACGTTTTCGTTAGCAAGAGTCAAATCTTGGGTTTTTGTGGAGTGACTAGGATTGAGGGTAACCAGATCTCATTACAACTGCTCAGGTTGGGATTTCCAAAAGCGGAAATCGAGTCAAATTTTCGTCTTTGGAGGCCCAAATCAACCAGTTTTGAGGTGAACAAAACGAGAAAAAACAAAGGAGAAACAAAACAACACCCACCATAGTGCTTGTATCCTAACTTCTTCATCAATTGATCGTACGCATATGCCACCTGCTTTACCCCAAATCCCGGCTTCTTTGCACGCTCCGAAAACACATATCCCGGAATGCTATTTCTCCAGATGTCAGTCTCCACATTCCCATTTCCCTGTCCATCCTCCTCCGCTTTATTTTCCCCCAAAGGCAAAGCAACTTACGACGGCACCACACAATGAAAGGCCTGTACCCCTGCGTCCTCCGGCTCCGCCAACCCTTTCACCACCCTTGAAAATTCCCAAAAACTCCCAGGCCACCCATGACATAGCAGCAACGGTACGGCACCCTCCCTCGGACTCCGGATCCACGCAAAATGCAATTTTAGCTCGCCAAAGTCAGGGACGGAGATGGGGGTAGTGTATTGGGGCATAGTGGTATTTAGAAGGTGTTCGTGATGGCGCAAATTGTATTTGCCATCCTTCCTAAAATTCCAGGAGATATATATTAGTCCTGTTGGGGTATGGCCTTGGGATTGAATTTGGCAGCGGAGTGGTTGGGGAGGAAGAGAGAGAGAGGGGAATATTGAGTTGAATGGCATACCAATACTGAACCAGCTCCTGCAATACATCGACGGGAGTCCCATCATCCCATTCTTTGCCCGGAGGGCGTACAAAGCTGTCATCGTCAATGAAGCGCACCGTTTCGAATTTTTGGTTAGTATAAGCGAGGAAATCGTCTGGGATCTGTATATACATCGGGGAGAGAAAACATGAATTACGATTAGCTTAGAACATCTCTGAAAACAACATGGGACAATGAATAATTAGGGATACATGTATCTTAAACGGTTCAATTGCCATATTTGGACGCCAGAATGTATTTTTTTCTTGCCGCAGATGAAAAGAATTAGTTTGGTGGGGGTAGGATTACGCCAGCATTCAGAATTCAAAAAGTTACAGCAGGAATCCGGCGGCTTGAAGAGCTTTATATAGAAAAAGGGATGACTGGTCAGCAGTGGGGCAACGAGAAATTGAGGTCCTGCGTCGACTCATACCGCCCTTGTCCCGGTAATGGTTCTGCAGCCCCTCACTGGAGCATGCTGGGCTGTTGCCAACGGCAGATAGTACAGGACACATATAGGCGCTCATATTAAGGTCTTCGTGACACGTGGACAGTAGATGAATTTTATGGCCAGAAAGATATTGAAAACACATAGATAATAAAGGCCATAAACGGCTCGGGCCGATAATAAAACTCAACCCCAAATTACAATTGACGGAAGTTCCTATTCCGCGGCCTGTACATATATCCATCTCCTGGTTTACATGGACGCAAGTTGGTCCATTTAAACGACTTTCAGCTCGATATTCAAATCCTTATAACTCTGAATCTTCATACCTCTCCACATTAAATCCACCTTATTGTCAATCTTCACTACCTCCACCGTCACCAAATTTAGTCCCTCGGAGTTGACCAATGGGGTATGTAAGTTCCAGGCATTAACCGCCGTTGGATACACCCTCACCTCTACGTCCCTAGTCCAGTCATAAACCGTCCTCTTCTCACCCACTCGCCCCAAAATAAGTACGGAGCCCTCCCTCACATACAGTGGGAGTGTCAGGAACCCGTGCGTCTCCGTCCTCCATCCGGGCCCATCAACCTTGTCGCCGGTGAAGAAGTTCGTCCAGCGGCCCTTAGGGAGGTAGAAGGTGACTTCACCACTTTCCGTGAACACTGGGGCGGCGAGAAGAGAGTCTCCAATCATAAACTGGCGGTCAAGGAAATAGCTTGTCGGGTCATCCGGGAACTCAATGAACATCGCCCTCAGGGAAACCGGGAGGCCGGATTCCGTGGAAAGCATTGCTTGAGTGTAGAGGTAAGGCATCAGGCGGCACTTGAGATTTGTAAATGTCCGCAGAACATCAGAGGATTCTTCGTCCACTGTCCATGGAACACGGTAGGAGTTGGAACCGTGAAGACGGGAATGTGAGCAGAGAAGCCCGAATGCAACCCAGCGCTTGTAGATGCATGGTGGAGGGGTGCCTTCGAAGCCACCGATGTCTACACTCCAGTAGGCGAAGCCCGAAAGTCCCAGTGAGAGACCTCCACGCAAACTTTCAGCCATGGCTTCGAATGTGGACTCACAATCACCACTGTGAGATAAGTTAGTAAGAATCCTATCCTTCAAAGCCAATAGCCTTTGTCATGATGATGCGCATACCCCCATTGCAATGGGAACTTCTGGGTTCCTGCAGTGGCACTTCGAGAGAAGAGCACTGCTTGGTCGTTTCCATACCGCTTTTGCAGCGCCTGATACACGACCTCGTTATAAATATAGGAGTAGAAGTTGTGCATTTTCTTGGGGTCAAGAGATTGGTCAAACCATTGCACATCGTCATCCGGAATCTTTATTCCAGTTTTGTTAGCAAGTAATGAATTTCAGATCTCATGGGAGCTTTAGCAATAGCCTTACTCTTTCCCCAAAGTCCGTCTTCAAGCAGTCGACTCCGGTATCAAAGAGTGTTTCTAGCTTGGAAGTGTACCATTCGCAAGCAGCTGGGTTAGTGAAATCTACAAGTCCCATTCCTGCTTGCCATAAATCCCATTGCCAGATGTCTCCGTTTTTCCTCTTGAGAAGATATCCCTTCCTCGCGGCCTCGCGGAAAACTGGTGAGGCGTCACCAATATAGGGATTTATCCACACGCAAATCTTGAGGCCGGCAGATTTTTTTTTCAGCAGAGCCATGTTGGCAGCAGGGTCTGGGAAATCTTTCTCCGAGAAAACAAAGTCACACAAGTGGAACTCGCGAAGCCAAAAACAATCCTGTTGTACATTAGCAGAGTATCAGATATGGATTGAAAATTGGCAAACCCACATAATGGAACACATGGACAGGAATATCCCTCTCCTTCATGCCATCAATGAACGAGCTCACTGTTTCCTCTCCATACTGTGTCGTAAAGCTGGTGCTCAACCATAATCCAAAACTCCAGCTTGGAACCTTGCTTGGCTTTCCAGTCAAAATGGAGTACTTTCTAAGCACTTCCTTAGGTGTAGGCCCATAAATTATGTACCACTTTAGTTTCTGGCTCTCAACGCTAATTTGGCACCTGCAACTTCTTTCAGATCCAATCTCCAGGTCCACAGGCTCAGCATGGTCAATGAAGATACCATAACCGTTAGATGAAATATAAAATGGGACGTTTTTGTATGCTTGCTCGGAGGAAGTCCCTCCATCCGCATTTGTGAGCGTGACAGATTGTCCGACCTTATTGAATGCCGTGAAGCGTTCACCCAAGCCGAAGATCTGTTCTCCTACACCCAAAGTGTGCTGATTCAAAACATAGTGCTTGAAACGCCTCATGTCGCTAAGCTGCATTGGAGATGTGGGTGGAGGGTTGTATGCTATTCCCACTGAACGGTGCCCAAGATTGGTGAGTTTCTTCTTGCCATCAATGGAGTGGAAGCTAATGTCAAGTGTGTGCTTTTTTCCAGAAACAGTTACCGAAAGAGCTCCTGAAGTCAGCGTGGTTCCCGCCGCCGAGGTCGTAATGCTGGAGGTCCCAGCTGGCTTTCCATCTCGAAAGAGAGGGAAATGGGGGCCTTTGTCCTGTGCTCCTTTCCAGTGGGTAGACGTGACAGATATAACATCGTCAAAGACTGCTTCAAGATCCTATCATTGGAGATATTAGCATTGGATATATTATTCATAACGATTCAATACCTACAACTGTGATAACTGGGAGGTTCAGTGTATCACCGCGGCTGCGAATCTGCTTCGTGGGGCACAGCAAGCTCAATGAACTACCATCCGCACCCTGCGTAATCTTGCACACCTCCTCGGCGTATTCCAAGCGGATGTCACCTCTGACAAGCCACATGCCTGAACAGAAGCATTAGCATACATATGGAAATTGAAGCATAAAGAAGACAAACCATCCCGGAATTTCATTGTGACAAAACTCCTTTATAACCAACAATTGGGTATCTGAATTCCTCTTTCTAATGAATTGGGCACTGGGTTTGGGGGGAAAGAAAAGCAGGGTCCAATGCAGCTCGAGATGCCCTCCTTATATATTGATCAATATACAACCGCACCCATTATAACATTATCACCGATCTTCGATAACTGCGTGCAATAGTGTCTGTCTCCTCATGATCCCCCACTGCCCCTCCCGCTTCTGTAACACTTGTGTCGAGTTACCGCACTTGCGCTGCGGATAATGCTTACTCGCTTGGATTTCATCGGGAGAATTTACCCCGAATCCTGGCTATAGCTCGTCTAAGAGGCAGGCATTCGGTGGTAACTGTGCCGATTGCAGTAGTTGTATCATGGACTGCTGGTGGATGTTTGGTTTCGATCCATCGCAGGTATCATGATATGATTGTCATGGTTCAAATATAATAGCCTGTATTAGGCTGGGCCAAGACTCATGAACCATAATTGGGAGTCGGTGGGCGAGAAGTATATATCGGTCGGATCAATCAAGCGGAGAACTGGGATATGCATAACCGCATCAGAAGAAATATGCAACAGTGCCAAGCTGGGTCTTGGAATATGCATCAATGCAGCATCCTGACTGTTCTTGCAATGATGTGCAGCATTTTACCCCCACTTCACGCATAGCGGTAGCGTCCACGCCGCAATCCATATGGTTATCACGGGGTTATGATATCACGTAGCCGGCAGGAGCGCCAGTTCGCCTACTTAGATTGTTCTCAAAAATCCTTCCTTGCTCTCGTTCAACATCAAATAATGGAAAACGTCTTCAACCACTGGCCATCAATTCGTACCAGTACCAACTGGACTACGTCAATCCAATTGCCAAATAGTGTCATTGGAAATCCCAAGCACTGAGGGCAGCGCTGAGCAGGCAGTTGGAGTGGACAAGCGTGCGACAGTTTGGCGGCCGGTCCATCTCGGGGGGGAAGGGGGTGGGGGGGGGAAGGGGGGGTTTGTGGGAGGCCAATGGCGCTGGGGCAGAGCCGGACCGCTGGCGGGCTACAGTACTTGTAGCTGGCGCAGGGGTGACGGGATGTCGGCAAGTACTGTAGCAAGGAGGTGGACCTGGCGTTGCTGGGCCAAGACGTGCCCGGGAGGCTTCAAGCTGCCTATGGTAGGATAGCCTGCGCAGGGAGGACGCGACAGGCACGGAAAGTGCTGTAGGACTTGCTCACTGGCATTGGGCTGCTGCGTCAGGGCTGCTGCCGCTAGCTTCCAACGCTTGGCGGCAATCCCGAGCGCCCGCGGCCGGATATCAGCGGGAGCTCTCCCTCACCCGAGGGCCCCCAGGGCCCCCCCCCCCCCCAACCCCCAACCCCCCAACCCCCACCCCAAGAGCAGCTCTGGATTATGGCATGCAATGGGGCCCCTCCGCCGCATCACGCCCCGTCCCAGTGAACTGCCAACAGCAGCTGGGCCCCACGCCAGCGGGCGAGGAGAGAGACTGACCTTTACCTTGCAGCTTCTCTCCTCATTCCTCTCAGCCATTACCTCATCCACCCAGAAGCTCCATTCTACAAACTTCTCACAATGCTGGTGAGTCAGACAATGTCAAACTTCTGCCTGTCTAAACTGGCAGTCTAACACAGATACTCCCCCAAGCTCGAATACTCTGTGGAAAACCCCCTAAACAGAGAGCCCCCGGTGGACCAGCTTGTCGAAAGCTTTATTACAAAGTCCTCAGTTGCATACGACCGGAATCATGGGCAAGTTCCCCCCCTTTCTATCTCCATTCTCTACAAGCCAACCTAATCTGACCCTGGCGTTATGTTCTTAGACCTATCCCGCACATCAATCCAGATACTCATTACGTCAGGATCGACGGTGCCGTAGACAATGTGGTTGAGCTATCAATTAAAGATCTCGGGGAAAGCTTCAAGCAATATGAAGTTTTGTCATCTTTACAGGTAAGGACCCGGGCCACCGCTTTGCTGAATTCGTGGCTCAAGCTTTACGATAGTGTGCTGGAAATCGACGACACACCATGCGGACAGAGCTCAAAGAGGTCAATGGCATTGACTGGTATTCCGGGGCTATCATGAATGGTGTTTGGAGGGGCCCATTACTCCGAGATATTCTTCTCCAGGCTGGTCTTGCAATTGAGGGCTCAGCGCATGTTGCATTTTCCTGCACTCAAACTCTTGTGCAAGACGACTGGTACTATGGCGGGAGCATCGACCTAGAGCGTGTAATGGACCCAGAGAAATTCGTGATCTTGGCACTTGAGGTACTACTCAACTTAGAAATCACGCCCAGTTCATGTTTATTTTACCCATTGCTAACTGTGAAAAGCTAAACGGAAAACCCCTCTCCATAAATCGTGGTTTCCCAGTGCGCGTTGTCATACCCGGGGTAGCTGGGGCTCGTTGGGTGAAATGGTTGGACAGGGTCACCGTTCAGCGGAATGAATCCAACAACTTTTACATGCAACAGGACTACAAAATCCTACCACCACACGTGGAGACGAAGGAGCAAGCGATGGAGAATTGGCATCTAGTGCCCCCAATGCAACTTATGCCCATAAACTCTGTTATCGCTATTCCCGCGTCTGGAGAAACAATTATACCTGATGCCGATGGGAAGATCACAGTCGCAGGCTACGCAGTCCCACAAGGAGACGACGGGCCCGTTATAAAGGTCGAGATAAGCCTAGATAGGGGAGAAACATGGGAAGAGGCAGAGATTGTCCTAGAACAACCGACAAAGTGGAGTTGGGCAATCTGGAAAACAAGAATTGACTTTTGCAGATTACTGCCCGAGAAAGGGTCGACAGAGAGCAGCCGGAGAATATGGTCCCGATGCTGGGACAAAGGTGGAAATGTGCAAGACGGCAAGTGCCAGTGGAACTGGAGAGGAGTAGGATATAATGGCTATGGAGAGTCAAAGCACATGGTAATCCAGCCAGCAGAGAAAACCAATGAGTTGGTGAAGGGTATACAAAGCATTTCCTTGAGTGCAGCGGCCTAGGACATACATATCGTAGTCCGCCTTACATATATATAAGGTAGATTTCATGACTCCTGCCCACATTTGCATTTTTGATGTATTTGCTCCTTTGTTGTTCATTTCTCCACAAAGCTGTCTTGACTTCTAGTAGAAAGATTTCCTGTTAAGTTTGGGTTTTCTTGAAGGCCATAGAACTCAGGGGTGTTTAACACGGTTATGATCAAATGAAACCTATGAAAATAAAGTGCATAATGATAATATTACATTCAAAATATGTAGATCCTTTCTCTCAACTCTGTGTGGGCCCACGTGTAACTCTGTCCTCTAACTGTGATCCGAAAAGACAATACCCTAGTATTATACATAAATACATGGAAACCCAAAACCTGAATGATAAACCTGATAGAATGCATGAAAACGCTTTCTACAAACAGTTAAACTGGCGAAGATGAGATGTAACCTGTACCCATTATGACATTCAGTTCTCATGAACTCATATTCTTTTGCTCTCTACTCCATCACCTTCCAACCAGCTCAATTACCTTCACTCCATATGATTCATATAATAATCAATCGCCGCCGAAAACGCAGCAAACCCCGCACAGCCCACTGCCGCAGCTTTGGGGCCGGCACCGGCGGCGAGTACCCCCCCGTAAGACACCCCGCGCTAACCCCATTCCACAGATCATGCTTAGCCCTCAAACTTTCAATACAGCACTCGGTACCCGCGAAAATGGTGCCCACGACTGCAAAGTTCTTTGCGGAGGAATACGACCGCGTGCCCATATCCTTGAGGCCGATGCGGAGCTGCTGGCGCATGGGGAGGGAGGTGAGCGGTGTCGGGGTCTTGTTGGGGCCGTACGGGACCATGGTCGAGAGAGGCGTGTCATAAGACATGCTGGCCATGAAGAGGCCGAAGACGCCGCCGAGCGCGAATCCGGCGCCTCCGGCGAGGACGGTGCGGAAAGGGCAGGATTCCATGGCACGTTCCATCTGTCAAGGAAGGGAAGGGAAGGTTAAATTCTGGGGGTCTCGGTTGCGCCATAATGGGAGAAGGGGTAACGAACAAACTTTGTCATCTGCATCACTTGGATCTGCTCCGGCGTCATTCCTGCCATCGCCGGGTCAGCAGGGCCGCCGGCGCCCGTGTTCGCTGCTCCCGCACCGGCGAACCCGCCGACGCCGAAGCCGCCCATGCCAGGGAATCCAGCCGAGTTGGCACTCACCCCACCCCCTCACCTCCTTCTCCTCCGCTGGAGCCGCTTGGGTTCGTGGCTGGGAAGTTCATATATGTTGTTTTTAATTTTGTTGTTGTAGAGCTTTCGTTTATCGGAGGGTGGGAATTGTTTCTCGATTAGAACCCAGTCGAATAGTTCTTCACTTTTCTTTTTTTTGGGGGGGCGAAACAAATTTTCGAGAACTGCAGTACAGTTCCTTCAGTCCCAACCCCAATCTCTATCACTACCCTTCCTCTCAGGGTGTTCCCCGTCTGTTCCTTCCTTCCTTCCTTCCTTCCTTCCTTCCTTGCTTCCTCCCTTCCTTCAATCTTTTCCTTTCCCTGTGCCCCAATGTATATCGTGAACACCCGTCCGTGCCAGTTTGCGTTCTAATAATGATCTCGACTCGCTCCGTTCCTACGCCTGTACCTGTCAACGTCGGCCTGTGTACACCCCCAAGTCGTGAACCCTCCCAAGAGAATTTCAGACTCCTCAAAGGATAAGTCCCCAAAGCAATACAAATTCTTCAAATTTGCCAAATACCGCTTTTAACGACGATGGATCCCTTGTGCTTTCCCTGTTCGGGTTATGTTTTCTTTGAAAACTTTTCTGGCTGCGTGGGGGGTATCAATTCAATGATTCTGCCCTTGGGAGGGGACGGAGAGTAAACTAGTAGGATGAGGATCTGGGTGGGAAGGTGGGGAGGTGGAAAGGTCGGAGGGTGGGGGAATGTATGTCGGTTGTGAGCAATAGTACATGAATGTTATCTGTATTGCACCTATTTTTTTTTTTTTTTTTTTCTTTTTGTGACCGATAGTGTCAGGGTAATGAGTCGGACTAATGGTAACGGCGCAAAGTATGGGGATCTTCATAAACCTGACTGCTGAGAGCTTGGCAGGTTTGGGCCGACGGATCACGTGATTCGTCATAGTACCTACATAGTATGTACGTCCACAGGGCGGCCTGATATCGCAATCATCGTTTACATCTCATACATTTACTGTAGTCTGGTCATCTACTGGATAACACTGCGAGCTGAAAACCGGAGATGGAATTGCCCCAGCTAGATATAGTCACATGGCAAAAGAAAGTGTACACCTTTGCATAATCTTTGGGCCTGTGCTTGATTAAGACATACACGCGCGTGTCTTTAGATATAAGCGCGCGTATGCCTTACAACATTGTGCTATATTCCGGCTATAAGGGAAGCATTGAAAGATGCCTTAAATGCTGTTTGGAAAGATATTCCTAGTTCACTTCTCAGTGCACTCTACAAGTCTATGCATAAGCGAGTTGCTGCAGTCATTAAGGCTGAACTGGTACACCTAATCCTAGGTCTATTAGCAAGCTGGCTAGCCTCAGTATTTTGTTCCTATCTTTTCTCTTTAGCATTCAGTGTAAGTTTTTCAGAGGCGATACCTTTGGTAGACAAGGTAGCATGTTTGGCAGAAGAGACGAACTTGACGGTCTTTATGAATAGGGTGGATTTCTTTTTTATGTAGATATAGTGATAGATAGGTGGCAGTATATTTCTCAGTAACCTTTGATCTCCTTCAAGAGTCATCTTCATATATTTCTTTGCCCTAATGTTATAATTCAACTCCATTTCGAAGTGGCGTTAGTGGTGGTAATAGGTCTAAGACATCAAATTATGCAAATTTAAGTGTACACTTTCTTTTGCCATGTGATTGTATGTCTTGATTCATTGCTCTAAGTAAGACGTCGTGCCCGAGTGGTTAAGGGGAGTGATTAGAATAACCGGAAGTCCGAATAAAAAATCACTTACGTTCTGCGTGCGCAAGTTCGAGTCTTGTCGACGTCGTTATTTTTTATAACCCTTTGTTTTGAATTGAAAAATAGAGAATTTCTTATCCCACTTTTATTTATCTCATCCATTGCTGCTCAAATTTCTTGTGAGTACTACCGTCAAACGTGTCATGCCGGAGCCGGTGGGTGTTATCCAATACGACGCTTAGACAAAGTTGGAGCGGAGAGGTCAATATTTGTGCTATATACATGCAGTCAGAGGAGCTATAGTAGATACGTATATGAATAATAAACTATATACAGGAACAAGATAAGAGGTAATAGATGTCTACTTGTATTTCAAAGGGTGCTTCAAGCTCAACCACTGTTCAAGGCACTAAGTGCAATTGCGGCTCTGGAACTGAAGTTCCAGAACCTTTTGAACAAAGTGATTGATCATAGACAATGCATTTGCTGGCCTCAAGGTATGAGACTAGTTTATGCTCCTCTGAGTCATCTTAGCCTTGATCAGCTGCTATGCTCTCGCTGATAAATATCCATTAAATGGTCCAATGTCACTTCTTCCATGTTCTCATCTATAGCAGTATTCAGATTAGAAAAACCTGGCCGGATTCTCCGGATTTCAGAATTTTATCAAGTTCGGAAAATACGGTCATCTCCATACAAAAGTCTATCTGGTTTTTTCATGTTATAAACCAGTTAAACCGGTTTATTTTCGCATTTTTTCGCGGTCGGATTTTTGCAACAACTGCATATATATGATGCATATTGCTGGCCACGATGCACTAGCTGGGTTTTTGCATGCATAAATTCCAGTGGATTTTTGGACCCAAAACTGATTTCGGATTTGACATAAAAATCCGATTTCACAGAGGGTAAAGAACGGCCACATGCTGGTTACGAGACTAGGCCACATGAGTACTTAAGCGCACCTCCACTCCTACATACACTTTCTTGTAGTTACCTTACTAAGTAATCGCAACCTTGGCACTTTGATACCATAGTCGTATGTCCATAGGGGTACGTACCGGTATATACCTAGCAAGTAATTGTGATGGACGTTTCGTTTAGTCTGCATACTTTTCGTTTTGTTGTATATCTAGCTGCGTTTGGTTTATGTCTATATCGAAAATTGTATATCCATATCATGGTGAAGGGACGGACTCCATCCAAAAGGCATTGAACAATTAATTATTAAGATAAAAATAAATAAATAATGAAAAGTATTTAAAGGGATGGCGTGTAGTTTAATATGATTATCTTGGTATTTCTGACTCCGTTGTGCAATCCTATGACCTTCTTTTAATCACCGGATTTTGTACTCGCATTTGCATAAAGTTGTCCACAATTTTCATTGCAGTCCTTCGCAGCTACAAGGTAGGTTACTCTTCGAACTCAAGCCCTCTTATGTGTCAATTATATATGTTTTACTGTCGATGAAGGCCATCTTACTGCAAAGCGAAAACATCATCCTCACACAACTTTCATCCCCTAAGAATAGGAACTCGTCTTGTGAAAAGAACAACAGAATATTATACCCATGTACAATTCCAAAGTATAACGACAAACGTGAATGTGCCCTCTGTTCATGTCCGTACCGCCCCACCTGCCCAGTCCCATAGGAAAGGAATCATGCAATCAAACTCCTACTCCGAATTAACGATACAATTGCAAATATGTCTTCACAACAACGACGATAAGCATCCATGTCAGTTTGCTCAAGAGTGCTATCACAAGTTCACAGGCCCCCTTGCTCCAGTTCCCTGCACTCTTTGAAACTGGTTTAATAACCCCAAAACCCCGGCTGCCACTTGCCCTTGACCTGCCTCCCCTTGCTCTTCCGCCTCCTCCCCTCCAACCGTGGCACTAATCCGCGCTGACATAAACGGATCCCCCAAGTTGCTCACATACTGGTTCGGTGTGTGCGCTCTGAATTCAAACTCTTCCTCCTCCATTAGCGAAGCAGCTGGCTGCTGATTAAACATTGCGGGCCGGCGCTGGTATACGCTGGGAGGGGGTTGATGGTGAGGGTCCAGGAGGACGGAGGCAGTAGATGCAGCCATGGTGCCTTGATGGTGGAGGGGGCGGTAGATTGAGTGTTGCATCCCAGTGGCTCGTCCTCGGTTGGTTCCTCTCACATCTTCACCATGAAGAACTGGCGACAGGCCACTTGGGTGCATTGGTGCTCCTCTGCGGCGATTCCCACCTTGATTGTTGGGGCCGTACTGGTCCAAGAAACCCCAGTACGAAGAAAGCATCTTATTCTCCGTCTGGGCATATTGCTCTGTTCGTACATCTCCTGACGGCTGCATTGGGACATGTCAGCATGTCTTTCAGGTGATTAAACAAGGAGCACATTTTCCAATCTCACCTTTATCACCCCATTCCTCTTGAAATCAAACACCGCATAACTACAAACGTATCCAATCCCGTCAACATGGATTGTAAACTCGCGAAAGAAGTCAATGATCTTGTCACTACAGTTATAGAGGGAAAACCACATCACAAATGGGGTGGTCATCACACTCAACAATTCCTCAAAGAAGATCATGATTTTGAGGCCATATAGGTTCATAAAGTCTTGCTTGACCTGCGACATGTACGAGTTAATGACAATGCTTAATTCAGGTGGTGACAGCTAGGACATACCTGATCCGAATGCAACTTCCCTTGCCACTCATTCGGCATATAATGCGTATAGTTGATCACATACTTTATAGCCTCCTCTGGATCATACACCAATTTCTCTTCTGGTATCATCCCTCGTGCTACTGCAATGATAGATGCCAATATACCGATGTAAAAAACAATCGTTCCGCCCGGTGTGATTTCAAAAGTTGTAATCAACTCTGGGTCTATCAAAGTGGCGATAGCCAGAACCGCGGCGAATGCGCCTGCAACGAAATGTACAAACCTAGTTTCAAAGTTCATCAGCGTCGGCCCTGGGTAAGATATAAATCTGCCATACCTTGCCACTTGAATGGTCTTGTCCTTGGGAAACTGATCGACATATCTTTCAGCGAACGGGTAGCTCATGTTTATTCGCTGCTCAAATAAATGCCATAACTCATTGAATTCTCTAAACTTCCACTCAGCCAACGGTGTATACTGACGATGGCCGATTTGGCCTGGATTTTTTGAGAATTCCTTCGGCTACGTCAGCCAATTTTATCACTGCTCGACAACTGTGGACAATAGCTTACCGCATAGTAGCGCAAAAAGAAAAAGATAACTAGATAAGAGAGGATTAAAGGGGCAAACAATAAATTTGCCCAGCCGTAGAAGAGGAACCGTCGCCGCAATCTAGTTTCCATAAATGTAAGATAATCCATATTGTTGGAAGGCTTAATAAGATAATTTTATACCCATCACTCAAGGTTCTTCGCTCAGATTCCTTTAAGAATACAGGCCTCACTTGCCCCCGATTATTAAACACGAAATCCATGATGCAAATCTCAATATTCCAGGTGAGAGCCTTTGTTAGAATGCTACCGCGCTTACGCAAAAACGGTAGCGGAACCGTGAGATCCAAGATATCTTTGTTAAACAAGGCGATAAGATAATTTTCCTTTCTCATCAGTCTATTAGCGATATCATGCGCATCCATTCGCTCCTTAGACTGAGAAGCTCGATGGCGCCTTCGAAGCGCATTAGACGTTGCGGGATTAGCATCTCTCAAACTCATCAATCGTTGCACAATTTCCTGCCAGGATATTGTTTGCATATCGCTCTCGGGTATGTCGAGGAGATAGTAATAAAACTCATGTAATTCCCACAAACGCCTTAGATCTAGTATATGATTTATAAGGGTCCACATCCAGTATAAAGTGAACATCCATAATAGAAAAGAGACAGTTCCGGACAACCTTATCCGTCAGCAACCCACTATATTTATCTTGCAGCGTAAGGATACATACTTCGTGGTGCATTGAGGTATTATGATCTCCGATAGCCTTGTTTTGTGCTTTGCGTGCGAATAATCAATGCAACTACCGAGAAAGGTTGTGAACCCAACCACAAATGCTGATGTTCTGATTCGAGATATCAATGTTTGTCCCTGAGATGTGACTTCCAAACAACTTACAATAAATTCAAAAGTCGAGTGAGCAAAATGCTGTAGATGCCATTCCCAATGTAGTACTGGTATACCTATTGACAATATTTCAGCAACGAAACAGAGTATATTGGTGAGGTTGACCGTACATCGTGCAAGAAGTTATCCAGATTCTCCACGTTTGCCCATCTCCACATTGCCCGTGCCTTCGGGTCGACCAGCCCTATCCTAGCTTGTCTAATTTCCTCTTCGGTTCTCGGTTGTCCCTCCGGCCGTCCAGGCGGTTGTGAATCCGCCCAGTGGGCATGCATACTTGCCCGTGCCTGGGTAGCTGGTCTCGCGTTACTTGGTCCCGGTGTCTGACCTCCCCGAACATTATCGTCACGATACGGCTCTTGTGCAAAGGGGCCTGTACGTTCCACAAGAAGCGATGCAGGAACCTCGTCTGTCTCCGTATCTTGCTCCGGCAGCCGCGGCGATAGATAGTTCAGCCGTGATGTAGCCGAAGTTCGAGACCGCGAAACTGATCCAAGTGCTTGCTGGGTGTAATGTTTATGCGAATATTGCGATGTTGTTAGATCGGCAGGTGGTCGTAGCTCGTAATCATTCGGTCCTTCTAAGTCTTCGTCATAGCGAGCAGCCCGTAGCCCCGCCCTCGCCTCCAAGTCTTCGGGAGTATCCGAGTCCTCGTCATCATCCTGTTGCCGAAGGGTTTCATAGAGGCTTCGTCCCCCCGCAAAGATGGAGCTTTGTCCCAACACTCGCGAGAGCATGGCCTCGCTTTTCCGTCAGGCCTAGCCTTGATGTGTTGGTTCCGATTGTGGGTATGGATCGAGAGCCACTTTGTGATGGCTGCGACTGTGAATTTTCTTGAAGAGCCCTCAGTTCTCCGGCAGCCGTATTACCGCCGAAAATTTCGTG
Source organism: Kalaharituber pfeilii (assembly GCA_015179045.1). NCBI lineage: Eukaryota > Fungi > Ascomycota > Pezizomycetes > Pezizales > Pezizaceae > Kalaharituber > Kalaharituber pfeilii. Next base: position 1,041,676 of record WHUZ01000012.1, on the reverse strand, counting down.
TAGTATCCTGTAACCAGGCTACGTATGCGGCGTGCTCTCTATGCTCTCCAACCGGCGATGGATCCAGTTTCAGAGCCTCAGGAATCAACTCTAATGGCAGCGTTTGCAACTTCGGGGTAGCTCAAGCAACACGCTTTGAGCTCTGGGATTCTGTTAGCAAAGTCTCGCCGACGAGCCTAAGAAGCTTAGAAGGCATACCTATTGGATGCAGCAAACATATACAGCAGAACAGTGCTCATCGAAGATGACTAGATGCTCCCCATTCGTAAGGTCCGGGAGGAGCTTCCAAGCCGTATATGCTCTCAAGAGCCCGCGCCCTGGGATGGCTGCCGGATCGCTGGTGCCAAGACACAGGAGAGCTTTGCTGTTGGCCTATGGTACGACGTCTTGTGACGCCCTGCGATGATAGCGATAAGCTCCCAGGCCACCAGGGCGTCTGCAACCCACCGCCCCGGCATGGGAGGCCTGCTGAACTGAGTATGATCCCCAACCGGCACCTTGTCACGATGTATGTTACAGTATGATACACGAGGATTCCTAATCACTGTTGCATGCGCTGCTGACTACTTAACTCTGGCTGGCTTAGCTAGGCTAGGTTGGAATGACCCCCGTGAGCACCATCATCAGATTTCCTCCCCGTGACATTTCCTACCCGAATTTTGGGTGCCAGGCGGAAAAGACCGAATATGGAACCACACAGTACAGCCTCAAATACTGGCGGCCCCACACGACCTTCGTAACTGTCCCTCCTCCCTGCCCTGTGCTGGATGTATCGCAAAAGCTCTCATCCATCATCTCAGCTTCGCAAGCGCTTCTCATGGACACTATAACATATAGTGCCGGGCCAAACATTTGCATGACAATAACAAGGTAGAAATGTATGTTCAGATTTGGTGGATCAAAATTGGAACACCAGGGGATTACTGAAATTCTTCGTTAACAAACCCTTCTAATGACAGACCTGTCTCTTGATCCACATTCTTTACAACTTTACTACGGCCTTGCTTGTGGAGATTCAAGAGGAACCTGTGCAAGGGACAACATTGTTAGTTACTGCCTTTCACCACAACCTGTCATACACCACGTCCCGACATATGTTTTACACCAAAAGCGCTCTCACGGAAGAGAATATATCTCAACATCCAAAGCAGGCTTTTTTTATATCGTGCTGAAGTAACCTAAATCAAGAGCTCTTCTTCACATTCCGCATCTTTGATTTTACTCCTATTGGGGAAAACCCTCTAGCCACAATTCTATAGCCATTGTAGAGAATATTGAAAGAATGTATAGAATAACCCTTTATTTCCCTCCCCTGAAAAGCGCATGCCAAACTCTCTTGTGGTTGTTGAGATATCGGGAGTTGGATTCGTGCAGTTTTGGTGCAAAACGAAACGTGCTTCGGAACCCGGTGTACTCGAGTACGTCGCAATGTGGTGAAAGTCAATATATGCATCTTTACCAGTCCATAGAATCCATTGCCTGTCCAGTTCCGTAGGTTCACATTTGCACAGTGAAGAGAAAGCAGGGGGCAATGTATATTGATCCCATGCTGATACCCAATATCATTGAACTCATCTTTCATTGCAACAGCTGATGTGTGAACTGGCGCGAAACACGCACAGTTATCTCACCATCCATTCACCCTTGATTATTGCAGTTATATACCCTATGTTTGGTAAGCTTCACTTCGGAAGAAACTCAAATCACCGACTATATAGAGTTCAACATACAATGGCTTGTACAAAATGGCAACCTGAGGCTGGAATAAATGGCCAAGCCTGAATTGATTAGGGTCCATAGTTTCAAGAAATTACTGCACAATGGCATCCATTGTGCTCCTATGCTATTCTAAGTTACCAGCCGTTAGCTCGAGACTTTGCTTATGCTACTGTCATGACAAATGAAGAGTGCCATCTTATAATTACCTCTAGTATTGGCATGAAACTATACTCTAGTAACATTGAAACGACTTCCAGCTTCAGATGTCGAACTCATGTCTTGGCGTCAGCCAGTCGTCATCGGGGCTCAGAATTAAGTAAGGTGGTCTGCTGCACACAAGCAACTATATTCTGCTTTGACGTCTGAACTTCGCCAGAGCCTTACAACATCTTCAAAATTTGCGAGCGCATTGTTGCGACAGTGTATATACAGAAATGCTAACTATAGGGCATACCGGGCGTGTCGTTGCACGCTCGCTTTTCCAATACCCCACTATTTGCCGGATCGGCGGTCCAGCATTGCAGCGAACTTTCTCAACATCCCTTGCTCGACCTTTATCAATATCTACCCCATCGCTAAATCCGAGCCGAGCACGAGATAACGATGTGTCAATATTCGGTGTTGGAGGCCATCATGGCACTGGCGTTCCAAGCTACTTCCAGAGACAAAGGCTTCCTGCGAACACGATCATTCGGTATATAGTCTATCATTTTTCTTACTTGAGTCAGCTAAGGTCTAATTCAAGAACAGATTTGTCCCTCAGCAGCAGGCATGGGTAGTTGAGCGAATGGGGAAGTTTCATAGAATTTTGGAACCGGGATTGGCCATCTTAGTGCCATTTATCGATAAGATTCAGTATGTGAAAAGTCTAAAGGAAGTGGCAATTGAAATACCAAGTCAAAGTGCCATCACTGCCGACAATGTTACGTTGGAACTAGACGTAAGTTCAATGAATACCAAAAGCTTCAGACAGGTCCTAACATATGTATAGGGGGTTCTCTACATCCGAATTTTTGATGCTTACAAGGCCAGCTATGGAGTGGAAGATGCTGAATACGCCATCTCGCAGCTTGCCCAGACAACTATGCGGTCAGAAATTGGTCAATTGACTTTGGATCATGTTCTCAAGGAACGAGCCGCGTTAAATACAAACATTTCACATGTCATAAATGAAGCAGCAGCAGATTGGGGAGTCAAAATTCTCAGATATGAAATCAGAGATATTCACGCTCCAGAACCTGTTCTTCAAGCCATGCATCGCCAGGTCTCAGCAGAACGGTCTAAACGTGCTGAGATCCTTGAATCAGAAGGTCAACGGCAAAGCGCAATCAACATAGCCGAGGGTAAAAAACAAAGTGTTATTCTCGCGTCCGAAGCCCTCAAAGCAGAGCAAATCAATTCTGCGGCTGGTGAGGCGGAGGCGATCTTGCTGAAGGCAAAGGCCACTGCTGCAGGTATTGAGGCTGTTGCAAGAGCAATAAGAGAGAACAAGGAGGCTGCACAGGGTGCAGTAAGCCTAAGCGTTGCAGAGAAATATGTGGAGGCGTTTGGAAAGTTGGCAAAGGAGACGAACACTGTTGTAATTCCGGCCCAACTAGGTGAATTGGGTGGAATGATTTCCGGGGCGTTGAGTATTTACGGGAAGGTTAGTGAGACACAGAGAAGAGAACAATCTGGCCTTGGGAAATTCCTGGAGACGAAAGACGCCAGTCAGGAGAGTACTCTTTCTAGCGAGGGCAAAGGCAAGGGGCTGGTTGCGCAGTCGATGCTGGATAGCTTTGAATCTGCCGCGTCAAGGAGTATCACTAAGCCATAGCAAGATCGATCAAAACCATATTTGGGGTTACCAAGGCCATTGCCAATGTTTGGGACATGTATAGTATAGCATCAAAATTTTCCATTAAAAAAGCACCTTGTATGAGCGCGTTATTTGTATTATAAGTTGGTATATGATGATATTGATCTGCTGGAGTTGAGTATTTCGTAGCATTTGGCTTACCTTTATCACCTTCAGGCTGCCTCATGTCGCTGCAAAACCTGCTTCGCTTTTGCGCTGTTTTGGCCCAACAGTCTGGCTCCGCCCCTGATTGGTCTAGGCAAAGTTACACCATTCGCCTGCACAGTAAGCTTCTGTTTCGCACCGTGGGTAGCTCAGAAAGGAACGTTTATCTAAATACTTCATCAGAACCCAGTTGTTCTCTGCAATAGGTACCCTGTTTAACTTAAGACGACCTGCACCCTTGATGTATTGGCCTCTCGGAACACCACGCATCTTCTCAGCGAAGGTCTCAAACCCAATTGTAACATACGACTCTGATGATACCTATGGTACCGAAACTCCGGTTGCGATATCGCCAATTGACCACTGCTCCAGTTCTCTAGCAGACAATGCCCATTTAAAGCCGGCTCAAGATCTTTTGCGAAACGAGGATCTTAGCCGCGATGGCGAGGTGTCGGAAGAGGATGTCCTCGCCCATGAGGCTACTGAAGGCAACACGACCAATTCGGAGAATATGCTCAATCCATCCTCTGCGCGAATTGATCCGATCAAAAAGTCTGGATCCAGCTTGGATGTTACTATCTCGGAAGATGTCAAAAATGAAGTAGCGAGTAGGGACATACTGGTGCTCAAGATGGCTAGGAACGGGACGTTGTTCGCAACAATTACCACAAGTGAGATGACAATTTGGCAGACAAAGGTACACCCATGGCACAATTCAGCTTCCGCACTAGAAAAAAAATAAAAAAAATCCCTTATATTTTGGGCGGTAACTAATTTAACTTCTCTGCACATTGCTCTTCAGCCAACAGCAGTAGTAGCACATGTCCGCCGCTCGCAACTGTCGCTCAATTCGTATGGTCCAAACAAGGACCTGCTCATCCGGCCTGACAACCAGATATTTGTAGTGCAAACTACGCAGGGCTACTTCATTACCTATTCACTGGCCTCAGACCCTTTGGGGAGGGTTTACCGGCCTACTTTTGTTCATAGTCATTACAGTCACTCTCGCCAGAGTTCCTCTGTCTCTGCAGGTGGCGCAATGAGGGGGCCAGGGGGAGGGGGGGGCAGCGGTGGCTCATTCATGGTAGGAGCAGGAGAGGCCGGGGGGGTAAGGGAGTACTCTATCAGGTTCCGGATGGTAATTAAAGTAGATGCTGGAATTGTTAAGTATAACTTCCAACAATCCCATGAGATTCTGAGGGTATTGACTGAATCACTCCTCTAGAGCTCTTGCGCTTGATGATGAATTAGTAGTATCGACTGAGAAACCAGCGGCCGTCCAATGCATCCGATGGACCCCGGATTCGAAAGGATCACAGACCTCAACACAGTTACTGAGCAAAATGGGTTGGATACACAAAGAAAAGAAAACCAGAACAGGTAAATCATGAGATCCGATTGGTATGGCAGTAATTGATCTCTGGCTTGTAGGGCTTACCACGACTGAGATGGTTTACGATAGACCAATGAATCTCTCTACATGGGTAACCAGTGACGGAAGGGCATATGCTGTTCAGAAGGTGAACGAACTGGTGCATATTTCGCTTGAAAATATGCTGTATCAGCAAATACTGATGACTTGAGAGGAGGATTTTTAGGAAAATGATGGCAGCACAAATATGTTCAAAGGATATTGTTTTCATATTCCAGCAAGCCCGGAAGAGAATGCGGTAAAAGTAGCTATCAATGCAAGATTTTCTCTAGTGGCAGTAGGGCAAGTTAAGTCAGTATATCTCTGCACTACCACTCTTGATAGTGCTAACATATAGGCAGTGGCATAATCTCGATTTATAATGCGCGTGATTATGCTGGAAACATACCCTTATCTCATGCAGTGAAACCACCTTCATCCATGACAGGAAAACTAGCCTTTGTAACCTGGTCCCCTGATGGATATGCTCTCTTCGCAGGATATGAGAAAGGTTGGGCATTATGGAGCGTCTACGGGAAACTTGGCGCTCATAGTTTCTGGGCTGAACGGGACTTGATCAAGCGCAACCAAGGCGAGGGATACTTAGATGGTGTGAGAGACGGCTGCTGGATTGGGGGTGGCCAGGACCTACTTTTAATAAAGTATAAAGGTGATGGTAGGTTATGGGCATTGGAAATGGCCAAAAGCGCCATCACAGGTTGCTACAATTCGGTACTCTATCTGAATCATGGATTCGATCCAAACAGGCTGATCTGACCTCATGTTCAGGCAAACGTTTCAAGGGCGGTTCTACAAACAAACGAGAAGCTACTAATATATCGAGGATATGAGCTTGCGGACCTTACCACATTAGTTCAGGAAAACAGCATTCTATGGAATCATGTTACGATGCCCCCTGTATATCTGATTGATAACTGGCCAGTGAAGTCTGTCGTCATCTCACCTGATGGGAGATATGTTGCCATCGCCGGGAAGCGCGGTTTGGCACATTATTCAGTCAACAGTGGAAGGTGGAAGACCTTTGTCAATGAAAAGATGGAACAAGATTTCCACGTAAGGGGAGGAATGTGCTGGTACCATCACATTTTAATTGCGGCAGTCGAATGTGATGGGTTTTACGAGGTGAGTATTCCAACTGTCATACCTGAATATATTTGGTAACAGTTTGTAGATACGTCTCTATTCTAGAGAAACTGACCTTGATAACTCGTTACTTCTCCACATTGAAACACTCCCGGCCCCAGTGGTCTTGGTGACACTCGTCGGCTTTGACTCTCTTCTTGCGTACACTCTTGACAATATTCTTTATCACTATGTTATTACACCAACTAAAGGCACTGTCAAGTTAGTCCAAGTTGGACAACTCACCTTCCATGGCATCATCCGTTCTCCCAGTCGGGTTCGTGGCTTAAGCTGGATTCTACCGGAAGAACAAATCCGTGAAGGTGATCCTGCCAAAGATGTCACTGTTGCCAGCGTATTGTTTTTGGTAGATGGGAAACTGGCGTTGCTCCAGCCTGGTTCTGGAGAAGATGGTGAGGTGAAATATGAGATGAGGGTATTGGAAAAGAATGTCGAGTACTATTGCTTGATGCGCGACCAACCGCTACAGTTCGTGGGACAGCCCGGAACACCGATAAGCCAGACGCCAGCCCAGATGGTATCTGCAGGTAATGGAAATTTTGAAGGTGGTCTGAGGGATTCCCTCTGGGTATTCGATGGCAAAGACTTGAAGGCATGGATAGATGTCCAAGAAGTAATGAGATCCGCGAGAGGAGAGTCTAGAGAGCTTCCTATGCTGGTAAAAGTTGGTGTTGACTTTTACCCTATGTCAATTCTACTATCCAAAGGAATTATTTTAGGAATTGAGTCCGAGCTTGTGCAGCGAAGAGACATTCAGTTCTCCTACTTTAAGTTTTCTACGAGAGTAGGTTCTTTCTCCTCTCTACCCATCATTCGTATATTGCAAACTAACCTCAAGCATAGACCCAGCTTTTCATACACCATTTCTTACGATTCTTATTGGCGAATGGGAACTCTGAGGCAGCGCTACAGCTTGCAGCTCACTTTGAGAGCCTCGCATACTTTCCCCACGCCCTTGAAGTATTACTTCACGACGTATTAGATGAAGAAGCCGACAGTATCCCTGATCCTAGCGGTATGACTCTTTTGACCAGTGCTGTACTTATTGATGCATAAGTATTTAAACTAATGAACAATAGAGGCTGTACTCCCTGATGTAGTGCGCTTTTTAACCAACTTCCGACAATATCTAGACATCATCGTTCAATGTACTCGCAAAACAGAAGTTGCCTCGTGGCGACATTTATTCTCAGTTGTAGGCTCGCCTCAGGTACTTTTTGAAGAATCTCTTGCCCGGGGGAATTTGAAGACAGCTGGGGGATACCTTTTGATTCTTCACACAATGGAGCAGCTCAGCTCGAGTTCCAAGGATATGGTTCGACTACTAGCAATTGCGGTAGCTCAAGGGGATTGGGATTTGTGCAAAGAGCTGGCAAGGTTTCTCGTAGCCTTGGACGATACTGGAAAGACACTCAAAGAGGCATTGGAACTAGTGGAGTTGCGAAGCCCGGCTGAGGATATGGAGAAAAGTTTCATGTTCGAAAGCGCAAGGCTAATGCCTCCACCTATCAGTCAGGCCAGAAAGGCTGGAGGTAATATTGGGGGAGATGGGGCAAGTACAGATGGAGGGAGTGAAGGTACTGTGGGGGAGTGGGGAGGTAGTAGCAGTGTCAGTGAACAGGGTGCTAGTGGAGATGAAATACCGCATGGCCACCGGGTAGGAAGTAGTGAGGAGAGCGATGGAGTTCGCAATTTGGGTGTTGGCGATAAGTTCAATGACCAAGAAGACCTGCTTCGGTGATCAGCTGCAGCCAGAGAAGCTCACTGTGTACCTAATACACCTAATGTGTCTCATGGGTTCATTGGAAAAGCGTAGAAATTGGTCAGGGATGTATTGCTTCACAATTTGCACCTATTCATTAAAAATTGAAGTGAAGAGTACCAGCCGACTCCTCTTGATCCCAGACTGAGTCAAATAATTAACAATTATCAGAACACGCGAACACTGAGTCTGTGTACGAGATGATCATAGCCGGACACTTGAAATTGACACTTAAAGATGAAGAATAAACAGGAAAAATCTCTCTCGGAAGGCCTGAAAGTCCGCCATGCTTAGGTTGTAACAGGCCAGATACGCAGTATATATATATATTGTTTCCAGGATGAGCTTTAATGACTTGGGAAGCGGGGATGGGATATCAAATGTTGCTGCAGGTGCCGCAGGATTGGGGGTATACTGTAAGATGCTGCGTCGGCATGCTGTGGTCCCCAGTGATGGAGGTAACGACAAGTACAAGCGCCATGGAGGGGTGTAGAATTGAGGGTCCTGGTTCGATTCTCACATCGAGCTGGGGAAGAGGGTTATCTGGCATCTCACTGAGATAGACTGTAATGCTCTGGTTCCAGCAATGATCCAATTGGGAACGGAACCGGGGTTACTCGTTTTAGATTTCATTTTTTGTTTCTTTTTTGTCAACATCACGGATATTCAAGGCTCCTGGGGGAGCGTACACTGGCACAGGAGGCGTGTTTCTAGCATTTTTTCTTTTAACCTGCTGCATGGCAGTCCATTGTACACATATAAATCAAGATTTATGCCATAAGGAATGAACGAAAGGCTTATTATTCTCAGGAACTGCGGCTGTCGTGGCGTCTGTATTCGGCAATGCCACCAAGGTGCTGGCAGCCAAGCCGTGTGACTCAACATTCTACCTGTTCCTTCGCGACGATACATACATGTATTTGGTAGGGGCAGCTTGAGGGCGCTAAGAGCCAATTAGCCTTAGCCCATGGCAAGACAGCTTGAGTTTTATGGGGCTCCATGCTTGATGAAACAGCTTGGAGTGAGTGGTTCGAGACTGTGCATCGAGCTGCTGTTCCATCTCAACGCTGTCAGAATAGCTGGCCTGAGCAGCACTCAGGGGGCCAAGCAAGATCGGAGGTAAAGCCCCCGAGCTAAGTGAGGCACTGTTTGCCAGCGGTGCGAAGGGTTCATGCAACCGTAATCAGCACAACCAACAGATGCAAGTTGCAGGATTCATGACGTTATCATTGCTGCGCTGCAATGCCCGGCTGCCATTGCCCCCTTTGCCATATCGCTCAATACCTACACCTACAAAAGTGCCCGAGCGAGCGGCAACAACAATGATTGAGCATGCATGCCAGCAGCTAGGGGGAGCGGATGGCGAGAGTGCTTCTGGCGTCTGAGTGAGTAATAGAGGTTGCCGTGGCAAGTGGGCAACGCATTTGAAATCACACAATAGTCGTTGCGGCTGTACTCTCTCCCTTTGTGCGGTGAGGAAGATGCTTCAGGCAACTTCTGGGTGCTGCGGAGCCGCCAAGGCCGCTAGCGTCTTCCCTCTCAGGTGCCACTCAGCCTCTCCAGTTGTTGGTACATAAACCAGAGCGTGCCCACTTCTCCTCTCTCACGCTTCCATCATCTCTCGCTATCTCACAAGAGTTGACCGAGCATCTCTACAGCCATAACAACGCCAACCAGCCTCCTCTTTTCGTACATTCAAGCTTGAATATTCTCGAACAGTCATCATGCAAATCTTCGTCAAGACTCGTACGTATTCCTCTGTTAGGTTTGTTTCCAAATGCGTTGTCAAATGTACTTACAATCTGTATAGTTACTGGAAAGACCATCACACTCGAGGTCGAGTCTTCGGACACCATCGATAATGTAAAGAGCAAAATCCAAGACAAGGAGGGCATTCCCCCAGATCAACAACGTCTCATTTTCGCTGGTAAACAGCTCGAAGATGGTAAGCAATAAATGGAGAGAATAAGTGTGTTCTTCACTAACACTATGTCCAAAGGCCGAACTCTTTCTGATTACAACATTCAGAAGGAATCTACACTTCACCTAGTCCTCCGTCTCCGCGGTGGTATGCAAATCTTTGTCAAAACTTTGACTGGGAAGACAATCACCTTGGAGGTTGAGTCTTCGGACACCATTGACAACGTCAAAGCGAAAATTCAAGACAAGGAAGGAATTCCACCAGACCAGCAACGATTGATCTTCGCTGGCAAGCAACTGGAGGATGGCCGTACTTTGTCTGATTATAATATCCAAAAAGAATCAACTCTTCACTTGGTCCTCCGTCTGCGTGGTGGTATGCAGATTTTCGTGAAAACACTTACGGGCAAGACAATTACGTTAGAGGTTGAGTCATCCGACACTATCGATAACGTCAAATCAAAGATCCAGGATAAGGAGGGTATTCCTCCAGATCAGCAGCGATTGATCTTTGCTGGTAAACAACTAGAGGATGGCCGCACCCTCTCCGACTACAACATCCAAAAGGAGTCAACACTCCACCTAGTTCTTCGTCTACGTGGTGGTATGCAGATTTTTGTCAAGACTCTCACCGGAAAGACTATTACGTTGGAGGTGGAGTCATCAGATACCATTGACAATGTAAAGTCCAAAATTCAAGATAAGGAAGGCATCCCACCAGACCAACAGCGTTTGATTTTCGCCGGTAAGCAGTTGGAGGACGGCCGGACACTCTCCGATTACAACATTCAAAAGGTTAGTTCCTCGCAAAATTACTAAATGTAGTACAAATTCTAACACTTCAAGTAGGAGTCTACTCTGCACTTGGTGCTCCGTCTTCGTGGTGGGGAATAGTTGAATTTTTTGCTTTTAATCTGTATCATGATTCGTGTTTTTGATCGCTGGATGACTATGGTTTACGATGGTGTTTGGTTTGGATTTCTGAGATTTGTCTGATTATTCTATCCTATTTTGACTGTGGGATGGTGGAATCGAATCCAATTTGGGGTTGCTCTTTGCAGTGTTGTCTCCTCACAATGCTTTTTTTCTTTCATTTCCTCATGAACCAATGAATCCTAGAATCAGTATTTCAGCTCAAACCGCGCTTTTCGTAAGGGACTTGAAGAGGCAACGTGGAAATGATAGAATTTAAATTGATCAACTATGTACCACACCATATCTCATGATACCATTGACTGAGCGCAGCCCCGCTCTCTCAACTCACCGTCGTGATGTCCATGCAGCTATTATGGATAGCCTTCATCAACTCCCATCCTGACGCCGCTATCTTGCACCCCCCGCCCAAAAAAAGAAAATAAAATAGAAAAATTATGAAAACTGCAAACGGCAGTTATGTAACTACTGGTAAGCAAGAAAACTTATTGTACCTTCCTTGATCGATAGCAGTGCCAGTCCCCCAGCTCTATAGTACAAACCTCTTGAACATGTCAGATGGACCGGCACAACTGATCCATCTTACCCAGTCCCATCTTCGTAGCTTCTCCTGCACAAGCTTTGCCATCGATATCACCCATCATAAGGAAGATGTGATTCCAGACAGGCACTGGGATTGTCAGTGATAGCAGGATGTAGATCCCTACGATGCACAAGGACTCTTGGCTATGTATTGCAGGTTTGTGTTTGTAATTACAATGCACATGCTATAAATTGAGACATCGAGGAACTTGTCACCAAGATCGGTTACAGTGCTTGATAATATAATAATAATAGTGTAAAAGAAAGGGTCTAGTATGATGTCTACAAGAAGTCTCCACTCTACAATAATAGGTCTTCTCCATGCTTCCATGTACAGAACTGTCCTGATGGTTTTTCTCAACTCAATCAGCTGACAGTTATGGAAGAAAGAAGAATTTGAAGTGATTAGTGGCGTGGACGGAAAGAAAAAAAAAAAAAAAAAAAAAAAAATCAAGGAGCCTCAGCGGCAAGCAAAATCACTTGATAATAGCAAGGGTGGGAGAGCAGGTTATTTTGCACATGATAATCATATTCGAAGGGAAAAAATCAAATGGCAAGATGATGAATGCAAAAGAAGATTTATGAAAGGAGGTAAAGGCATTGCAAGGAATGATCGGGTTGGGGCATCAGGCCGGGGGATAATGAGCAGTCTATCAAGGAAAGTACTCTCTTTCAGGCAAGTTGATGCTATATGGGGATCACACCCAAATTCAAATATCACGGGTAACTTTGGAATTTGTAGGTCAAGTTTCTCCCCTCTCAGGCCGTCCCCAATTCCCAACAGGCTTCCACGCCCTCTCCGGCTACCGAGTAGTCATCACCTAGTACCCAGGCCTCTTGTTCGCCCACTCTAGAGCCTTACAATTGTGACTTCAAGAAAGAAACAGTCAGTGCTAGTCAATGCGGCAAATCAAACGAATGCTAGAGGAGAAACAAACCCAGCAAAACCGAAACGCAAAGAGGCAAAAGGCAGAGATAGAGTGAAATAACATGCTGTAGGATTGGAGTTACGTACAGAGTTTGCTGCGAGAGAAGCTTACAGCGCAAAAAAAGAAATAGTAAGGATACAAGATGCACAAGTCAAGCAGTGGAAAGCTTTGCTCGCATCATGAGGTTGGGGATGCAGGACCTTCGAAGGATTACTGTACAGGCTTCAGCTGCCCCCCCAGCCGCTATTTCGTGTTGGGGTTGGAGGTAGAGTAAGAAAAATATAAACTGAATGTACAATTTTTATATATCTCTACTTGGTTAAGGAAAAAAGAAAAAAAAATATAAAATATAGAATTTTTTTTTTTTTCTATATGTTTCCCCGCCTCCCAATTCCATCGTGACCAAAAATGAATGAATGAACAAATGAGGAATTTCTCTGAAATCTGTACGCCAATAAAATAGTTTAGACAAGAAGATTATGCCGTATACACTGGTTAGGTTAGATAAAAGAAAGGAAAGCTAAAGAGACCACAACTCCAAGGGACCCAAAAAAAAACGAAAAAACATAAACCCTGGACCAAGAGAGGTAAACAGAAAAGAACAAACCAGGTATATAAATATGAGATAATGTCAGAAACATAACTATACCTCTTTTTTTTTTTCTATTCATCCTCCATCCTTTTATACCGACTCACCACCCCCTCCTGCTTTCCCCGCCAGTACCCCCACTGCCCTTGCACTTGCGGCTCCCCCACTCCGGCTTTCCTCCTCCTCCCTTTTCTTCGCAAACTCGTCCTCTACTCTCCTGTACCCCGTAAACAACAACTTCTCCCTCTCCACGCCAACGATCTCCTCCCACTTGTTTACAAAGTCTTCTACTGAATCTGGGTCGATGTTAAAAGGCTGTTGTTTTCCCTGAGGAACTGGGATGAGGGTCGTTGTCGTTGATATGATCTCCTCTTTTAAAGGAAGCAGGATGGGACTACTTTGGGACGAGGCTTCATCGCTCCAATATGCCTCGTCCACCTTCGCCAACCACTCTCTTTGGCTCTGCGCTGACCCCACTGTCGCCACATCAGTACCCTCAATCTCCTTACCGACATTACTCCTTATAATCCCATCCCCCATTTTCACCTGCCCACCCCCATTCGTACATCCCCCAGGGCACGCCATCACTTCCACATATGCGTATCCTGTCCCCTCCTCCGCCAGACAACCACCTCCTCCTTTCCTCCCTTCCAACACCACCTTCCCCCCTTCTCCCCCCCTCTTCCCAAATCTTGGCAGCACCCGCTTCTTCACTGGTTTCAGTTTACGCACCAAGTTCTGAATATTTCGGAATCCGTAGGATCTCGCAAGCTTTATGATTTCTCTAGGTTTATCTTCATCACCTGGGGCAGGTGGAGATAGAAGGGCATATTCGACAGTGTCCGAGTTCCGACCTTTGGTGATGGAGATATAGGACCCAGGGTGGAGGGATTGAAGACGGAGGAGGATGTAGTGGAGGTAGCCACCCGAAGTGCCGGTTGCTAGTGTGAGGTCTGTTGACTGTATTGACGCTAATGGAGACGGCGTATACCGAAACCCCCCAGCACCATATACCATTTCCAGTAATTCCCCTAACAAATCTTTCCTCTCCCTGTGCCATCTCCTCCCTTGTGGCCCCTCCAGCCTCGGCAATCCCCCGAACTCAATTCCACACTCCTCTGCTAACGTTACCAGCTCCCTTGTCGTAATCACACAGTCTACATCCCTCACGGTCTCTTCCCCCACCACCTCCCCCTCCTTTCTCCACGTGGCACTGGTTAATTCCCCTCTCGCCCCTTCAAGCTTCTTATCAAAACATGGCTGCAAACCCACCACATATACATCTTTCGCCCCGTATGTCCCAGCTTCCACACCCCGCTCTTTGTCCATCAGGATAGGTAGTACGCTCTTAACCAATGTTCCTAGTATGGCCTGGGGGGACTTGAGCCGTGATAGGTGTGGTATCAGGTACGGATGTACGGCTTCAGCGTAGCATATAAACCCCGGGCACGCACTTGTCAAAATCGGCTTTTTAATCTCCCCTCCTCTGCCTGTGTTGCCTCCCCCATCCCCTTTGTCCTCCCCAAGCACACTCGAAGTAGTAATGGCCTTAAACAATTCTTCAAACGCATACACCGTCGCCACATCTCTCCCCACATCCGTATCAATTATGTACTTGAATCCCCTCCCTCCTCTCCTAATTACCTCCTCACCCCTATCCTTTCTTTTCTCCACTGGTAGCCGCCCCTCGATCCCCACGTCCGAGCCCTCTCCTAGTAACCATCCTATCATCGCCCGCACTTCTCGCCAGGTAACACCGTATGTTGCTGCAAGAGACGCAACGCTTTGCGGGCTTATGAGGGCGACAAACACCTTCTCCCTCTCATTTCCGTTCTCCGCTGAGGGAGGAGCGACGAGATTATCAATGACCTCCTGCACACTCTGTAACTGCACCAGTACCGCTTCCGCGCTCGTCACACAGCCTGAGCAGGCTAGGCAGTCAGTAAGGGAAATTTGGGCAGTTTTTGTAGGCGCAGGCATAGTGTCCTCATTTCTGACTTCGTATGGGTTCTATGGATACAGATTTTCGACATTAGCTTCTGTTCTACCGGAATGAGGGAGTGGCGGGGTAGTGGGATAGTGGGGGGTCGAATGTTCGGTACGAACCTCAAGTGGCGCAGGATTCGGAGGGAGTGACTCGACGGGCTTGATGCAGGCGACACCGGGAGAGATGAAGTCGTTCAGGTCATCAGCACTGAGGATGGCGCTCATTCTGGAGATATTCGATTCGCAGTCGTTATGCAGTCGAGTAAGCAATTGAGCCTTGAGACGACAAGGAAGAGTTTATCTGATGATAATTATGAACAGTGTATATGACACAAATGCAAGCGTTCCCCGAGGAGCTCTGAGAACGGATCAGCGCTATGGAGGTGAGACCCAGTTGTGTATGCTTGTATGAATGCCAGTACGTATAGGCGCTCCTATGCTACCGCCGTCAAGTCCTGAGTCAGGAGCGAGACTAGGGCCCCAATGAAACATAATCGTTGGGGGGGGGGCCACTGCTTGCTCGCCACCCAGCCATGAAGAACCGGCTCGAAGCAGCGTGCCAAGCTAGGCTACAAAGCGGCTTTCGCTCTCTCATGAGGCTCTGGGCCGAGCCAGTGCACTCGAGTACGCATCTCGACGATGAATAGAATAGCTTGCCCTCGGCGTACGTCCAGCATTCCGTGGCACCCGCCCTGCCCTCACTCGACCAGACTGCCGTAGCAGTTGAGCGGTGGGCCGAGCCTGCTGCGAAATTAGCTCATGCTGGCGAATGTCTGTTGCATGCTTATCAGACCATCTTATTAGATTGCTTCCCTCATTGGTGATAGCGCATTTAGAGTTATCCGATCCGCTTGCCTCATCTGATGAGCATTGCTGCAGAGCGATGAGCCCGACGACTGGAGTGTGACAGTCCTGTGCACCCCCCAGTATTTTGGCAGCCTGGACGCAAAAGCTGGACTGGGGAGAATTTTCTTACGCTGGTCTGTTAGCAATGAGGCCTATAAATCCCCACCTTCTCTCGGGCATTTCACATTATCCAAATGGCCGATAAAGCGCCAGTGTGGCCTCGTTCTATTCTGTGGTCTATTGAAACCTTGAGCACCAGTGAGTGCTGAGGTAGCCCACTTTTTCCACCACTAGACCGTCGGCCGCCATAGTCCACCATTTGTGAACCGCAGCTATACAGTCATGTCGAGGTTCAAGTTCTGGTCAAAGACTCCTTCCGGGAAAAAGCCGTTTATTCAGCAATCAAGGAAGAAAACCACTCCACAGTCTACAGTCATGACTTCAAGCACACAACCAGAGTCAGTGAATGAGGAAAAAATGGAGCCTGCTGTAGGATGGGCGCAGACGACTATTCCTCCACCTCTGGTCAACACCCATCGTAAACTAGCAGGGTCCTTCACATCACTACTTCTTCACGACGAGACATTACTGCAGACTACCATCAACACCGCAAAGAAGCTCAATGGTACGCCAGCTGGAATTTCCATTGAGAACCTCAACCATGAAGGTTTTATGGCTTTGGACTTCAGCCATTCCTCTAAGAATAGGGTGACCTTGGAGTGGACCGTCTTCTGTTCCTCCACTCTTCCAATTACTAGACTTGAGGATACCCTTATCATAGAAGCAAAATCTAATGATGCCCTTCCTAATCCCCAAGAGTATGCGCAATTCATATGGTGTACTCTATATTGGTATTTTCATTTACCACCTCCGGACGCACCCCCGCAAAAGCCAGGTGCACCTATCAAGCAATGGAAGGTACAGATCGGAGGTGGAGCGCAATATGAATCCCTCCTAGTCTCGGTGGAGAGAATGGGATTGATATATAATTCTTGTACCTCGGCGCAAAAAAGTCGAACTGATACCTTTTTCACCCTAAAAAGGACTTTCTGGCAAATACCACCAGATGTTTTCTACCGCCCCGTTGGAGTTTCCTGTAATTTGTTGGCATATCACTCTCAACCGCTTCATTTTGGCTTACCTGTCGATAATTCCCGCCATCCTCTTCGCCCGAAGCCACCTGCACCTGGCACAATGTTTTACAAGCGATATATACCCTCGCTGAACTCATACTTAACGTTCCGCACTGCAAATATGGAGACAGATGTGCCTCTCTTGCACAAATGGATGAACAATCCCCGTGTAGACGCTTTCTGGGGCGAGGCCGGCCCCGAAACTCACCAACACCAATTTCTGCAGAAGGGACTAGAAGATCATCATTGCTTCCCGGTTATCGGCAGCTGGAGAGATTTATCTGCAACAGATTCTGCAAATGGTAAAGAAGGGAAGGAGATCTGTAGTGAAGAGGTCCCATTTGGATATTTTGAGATCTACTGGGTCAAAGAGGACAGGCTCGCAGGATATACAAAAACTGCTGACTGGGACCGGGGTGTGCATGTACTTGTTGGAGAGGAACGATTTCGAGGCTACCATCGAGTGCAAGTGTGGCTGAGCAGTCTAGTCCATTGTGAGCAACCCTTCACAATGCATTGATTCAGATACTGACTCATTAGACATGTTTCTTTCCGATCCGCGTACAATGACGCTGATTCTCGAACCAAGGGTTGACAATGAGAAGTATGTTTTATCCTGTGCGGTCTCACTGAATACATTGACTAACGCATGCTTAGATTCATCAATTACCTGATGAGAGTTGGGTTTTATAAGGAGAAAGAATTTTCGTTTCCGCACAAGCAGGCTGCAGTCATGAAATTGAAAAGGGAAGCATGGGATGGGCCCGCTTGCTGAAATTCGTTGGTGATCAATGGCCAACTAAGGTGAAGGACTGTGCTGGACCTGCCGAAGTACTAGTTGTAGATTCCTTGCGGAGAGTAATTGTGTGAATACGGTTATGGTCGAACAAAGTTGTAGATAAAATCAAATTGTAGACAAAGCTACGAGTTTACAAATACAGCTAATAAGCGTCAACACATTGAGATGTTCAAGTGCCTAGGAGGGAAAACATAGTATCTGCTAATCATCTATAGTATGGCTGTGCACGAAGCTGAAGTGAAATTACGCAAGACACGAGACTAGTCTTACCCAAACGTTGCGACTTCCCAAAGTAGCATTGCTTCAGTCTTGGCGTATATGCTTTAGCTTATCATCGGCAAACTGCAAGTACTACCTCTAGCAGCCCATCGCAGCTCCGCCGTAGCCCCCATCGTAGTCCATCTCCATAACCTTGTCTCTTATACCAGTCAATGCTCCCTTGCTTTTTGAGCTTTACCCGTCTCGAACCAGATTACCTCTTAAGTTGCTGACTTTATGCATCAATCAGCCACATCTATACTTCCTGATATTGCAGAAGAACGACAAGCCCATCTCACTACTTGCTTTATTATTCTAATAGCATCTTTGGTGCACTCTTAGATCATTTAAGTGATTTGGGAACAGGAAATACAAAACTAAAAGAGTACACCATGCCCATTAGAACTCCCGGAAAAAGGGAGAAGGAGGAAGAAGGCATCGTTCGAAAGAGGAGCAAGAAATATATAGATTTTAGAGTTAGAAGGGCGAGGGTGGAGAGTATTGATATTGTAGCCGAAAGGGAAGCTAGTGTTGATCGGGCACCTTCGAGGAAAGAGTTCTCGAAATGCGATTCCAAACAGGCCGGTGAAGCACCGGAAAATGCCGCTCAAGGATTTACTGCAACAGTAGCTCCAAACAAGACAATGAACCGCAATTGGATAGGTACTTCTCCGCCCAAAAGCGAGGTTGTGACACTGAATAAAAAATCCACCGAATTCGAGTATGGAGTTGACCATCTGTACAGATAGTCTGGATGCTGTACCGAGACGGACAGGAGACCCAAGGACTTTATCCTCTTCCTGAGGCTTATGCTGTCACAGGTGGGAGCTCTAATAATCAAGCAAAACCCCGCAATAACTTCCACCTCTCTCAAATACCATAAATACCAAAGATCAGTGATCCTTCATATATGACAACTTGTGACTTCAACCAGAATAAGTGACTTCATGGCTTCTGTAGAAGAAAAACAGAGCAAATGTTAGTGGGCCCCAATTGTACAGTCCTAATCCCGACTCGGCTTCACCCATTCGCCTTCGGCTTGAGCATGAATACTATTCCTTTTCCTTCATCTCGGGCTTCCCCCCGATCAAATAGTATCATAATCCAAATAAAACTGCTGCCTGCATTATGCAGTGTCTACACAACTCGCCCTTCTTACCTTTTTTTTTTTTTTTTTAAAAAAAATAATTATATCGTATAAACCCGTTTCATATTAGCAAAAGGAAAAGCTCGCCGTAACACCTTATGTTATGCAACTTACGCAACCTAGTTATCCATGTCCGAAACCGTCCAGCCATTCTGAAAGCACTTTCACTTGAAAACAATGCATATCCAGATTCATTTTTCATCCATTTCGCCCTTCGTCTGAGTGGTGATTTCGCCATGGGCAGTTTCCTTCTCATCTCCAACTGCTCATTCTTTGTGGTTTGAATGAGCAGAGCAGTCTTCAGCCTGAGAGTTTTCGATCATCAATGTTGTCTTTGCCTCAGACCTTTGCTCCGATTCATTGATGACTGTAACCAGTCTCGATCCTCGATTTTCGCATCGTAAACAAATACTAGTACCTTCAATAGAACATATCATACGTCGGGGTGATGAACGCTCCAAGGCTTCATGAATTCATTAGAGAACATAAAACGATGAGACCGCCTTCGGCGAGCCATCAATCCAATCATTTAACTTCTTTATTTCATCTTTTATGTTCGTTGTTTCGACTTTCACCACTGCCATATCCTAAAAAATAATTTAGAGCCCACTTTATCAAGACTAGTGATCTTTACCATTTTGGCTTCGCATCCTCAGCCGTCTCCTTAGGAGCTTCGCTTTCGTGGCTGTCATGATGGCCATCCTCTAAGCCACGACGTTATGTGAGTGACTTAAATACCAATTGTGATAATTCGAATAACTCACTGGAATACTAGTGAACGCACACTATACTAGCCTAGTTACTCCCAAATGATGCACATTACCAGAGCCATCACGCAAACGCTAATGCGAGGCACCAGTGACAAACAGACGGCCGATTTTCAGAGGAAAACAATCCGAGGTGTGAGAGTGCTAGAGCAGCTGTGACTGGGTTTTGTCAATGAATCAATAGGTGCACGGAGGCTGACTAAATGATGTTATTCCTTAGGACTGCGAGATGTGTAGTCGAGAGTTCCAGCACTGTATCATATTTTGGTGCATCGCCAAAAGATCACAAAAAAACTAATAAAATAGCGGAAAAATTCCAGAAAAATAGGGGACCGCATGAGTGGATTTTGGGGAATCCGGATCTTTTTTCAGAATTCAAAACTGAGCATTTTTGAATGTTGTGTTTCGCAAAGGCGATTGCACTCGCGAATCGGACGGGAAACTCATCGAGTTTCCTTCTGCATTATTATATTCCACATACCAGACAAGCCTACATAGCGGCCAATACGTTCCATGAGAGGAAGAGAAGCTAGACAACATTGGAATGTAGTGCATCTACTTACTCACAAGTCAGCTCGAATCTCAGCGTACTTATTGTGAAGAAAAGGTTGCTCAGGCTGCAGATAAAGCTGCAACCACATCTGGGGATGGTGAAAAAGCTACAGCCAAAGCAGCGCAGCTCGTATCTGAGTTGAAAGCTCCGAAGGCCAAGCACAATACTCTATTGAATGAAACAAACCCTCAGACGAAGGCCGCGTTGAAAGTAGAGAAATTGAGTGGAATGGCAAAAAGGCTTGAAGAGGAGTGGAAGGAGGAAAAATGTATGAATACCGGTCTACTGCTAAAATTTGACTATCTGATGAAGCAAACTGAAGAGAGGAAAAGAGGGAAATGAAGAGAAGAAAGAGTTACGAGACTTAATGCTTTCTTTTAGGCGCAGGGCAAACGCAAGGAAGAGGGTGAGGACGTTCAGGAACGGACTGTGACTGTAGCAGGTACCACCAGACAAGAAGGGGAGCAAGAAAAAGCAAGGTAAACGAAGAAAATGACGAATCAGTCTAGATAAATGAGTCTGCGATTGCGTTTGATTATTACCAAATATGTTATTGCACTGGGTGATTATGATACGAGCGGATTGGCATTTCAATGGAATCTAGGCCCAGCGCCATGGTCATGGTAATTGGGTTCGCTATCGCTGATTTTTATCTTATGATACACCATCTAGGCTGGCAACTCAGTGTAGTACAGTACGTTGTCAGCCCAACCAGACCGCGAGTCTATCATATGACATCATAAAGCATAGCTTTTAAACTTGAGGGATTCATCTGCATGTTCAGCAGGTACAAATGGCCGCTACAATTCTACATATCCTTGACATGCCGACCGCCCACCAGTCCCTGCATATAACTATAATCCTACTGCTGGACTTGCATGAGATATTGCCCATGCTCAAGATCAATCAGGCGGTTACCGCCCCTTGTGAAGTTATCAACAATCACATAAGAGCACAATAAGCTCATGCACGTCTCTTCACAAAGTGTTGACGCGAAAAAACCCCGATTCATTGCATCCGTACGATATGGCGGTGGATCGGGATGTGCGAGTAGGGAGTGCAATAGCGAGTGGTATTTCCTGAACGGGAACATGCCCCTCCCATGACTACCGTACTATAAATAACAATAATAATGATAATATTTTTTAAAAGTAAAAGGAAGAACAGGTTACTCTGTACTATTCATCTAGAGATTTGATTGATCATTAACAGGAACATTACAGTCCATCTATAAAAGACGCTCCTCTTCACCAGCTCGGAATCTAACCGGGCCTTCAACTTTATACTTCTTCATGGCCTCTTGTAACCTCCTGCAATAGGGACAACAGACAAATCACTACCAAGCTATACGTCAGTCTGGAATGTAGGACAACTGCCCATCCTCTTGTACATGAAGCCACTCTAACTGCCCCTCCCATCTTCTGACACCCCTTCAGCAGTCCCTCCAGCAGCCGCTCACATTGCCACTCTAGACTCACGTTGAGGCTTCTTTTGATACAAATGCTGGAGCTATTGCCTAGGGACCGATAAAAGTAGCGAATGACATGTCCTGCGGCCGAAGCAGCTCAAGGGAAGCCCAATGATCACGTGTTATTAAACGCCACCGATGGACACAGGTTTAACATGTCAGGAAAGATGTGATCTATCCAAGGAGCCTTTGGGATTTTTCATTCCGCAAAAGAGAATAATTTATGCACATAGGTATTGATGATTTCAGACATTTGCATCATTTGGTAACCAATCTTCCGAAGATCCACTGCTCTTGCTTGACCACATGCCTGTGGCCAGCGACTGTTGTCTTGGCACGAGCTTGCCCCCAGCCAATCACATCAGCGCCGAAGTCAGCTACCCAGCACAACCGAGGAACCCGAGAGAGTAGCAGCGGCACAAGGATCCTTCGGTAATTGAGCGCGAGATTGCTCTCAGTCTTGGGTACTGTAAATTGCTGCGAACCACACGCAACAGGCAACTGGATTGCTCTAGAGTCACACGCTGCCCCGAACCAGCTCGGCACATCCCAGCAGTAGCAGTAGCAGAACCGAATAGCTCTATTCCAGCTCGTTCTTCGTCCTCCACGCATCTTCGAAAGAGGCAACAGTCGCTCTTCACTCAGATTATCGATCATAGCCGACATAATGGCCTTTCTGTTTGCGAACTCTTTGAAAGCTCCGGCGGCACGCATTCTTACCGGTGCGGTCCCACGACAAATTACATCGCCGGTGCTGAGGTCGGCTAGGATGGGAATGCCTACGTTGGCGGGGAGTGCACCGAGGGTGGTGGGGTTCCATACATCGAAGAAGATGCAGATATTGCCAGCGGGCCCTCGTAAGTACTACTTTCTCTCATTTGTCTTGGGTTCTGGATGGCGAAGGCACCCATTGGGGGTCGTTGCCTGAACATAGGTTCGCTGTAGAAAGAGAGAGAGAGAGACCACTGAGCTTGGGGCTCGAGAAGCTGCAATATCTGTTGAGATAGCTAGCTAATGTACAGAATTGGATGTGATGCGCAGAGGTCATTGAGGGTGATGGTAAGTTCGGCGCTAGGGTGCATTCCTCAACTCTGAGTGCTCTGTACCAACTCAATGTATAGTGAATGATCCAGCACCAATCCCAGACCCAAATCCAGTACATGGTTCATACCATTGGTCCTTTGAAAGGGTACCTATCACATTCCATCCACGATTTTCCTCCATTTTTCCTCCATCCAGACACTGACCACAAGGTACATTCAGTTAATTTCAGTCGCTCTCGTTCCATTAACGATTGCCCCATTTGCCGCGGGCTCCCTTAACCCCATCACAGATGCAATTCTAGCCGCCACTGTCGTGATACATTCGCACATTGGCTTTCAGTAAGTTGTATTACTCTATATCTCATAGCTGGATGCAATGACCTAATCCGAGGATTTGTATAGGTCCATGATCATAGATTATATTCCAAGGTAGCCGACCAAAAAGGAGGTCTGATGTTTGGATACGTTCTGCTAATCTTTGAGTACTGCAGGCGCACACTTCCTGGAATTCACAGGCTCTTCCGATGGGGTTTGAACGGTATTACCGCCCTTGTGCTGCTCGGTCTCTATGAGTTTGAGACGAACGATGTTGGGCTTACAGAGGGTGAGATCCGCACTCCCCCAATTTACCACCTTGATACCATATGTATATTAACGACAATCCTATATTGTAGCTATCAAGAAGATTTGGACTGCTTAAGCGATGAAGGGTGGTGAGGAATGGGTAGTATAGTGCTGAGCACGGTTGATTTTGAGTACATAGATGGAGGTTTATTAGCATTGAGCCTTGGGACTACCGGTATAGGAGGTTGCGACTACAACACAATAACAGCATCAACAGCAGTGAAGGACTAGTAACTGTGAATCAAAATCAATGATGTAATTTATTCAGGTTTATTTCTACTGCTTTAAAATTTGCTGTATAGCTCTAGTATCTTAAGTGCATGCGCGCGGTGTTAGCTCCAACTCCAGAGTAATCGACCAACTTGTACGTATCTAATAATTACTTTGGTCAGCTCTTGCGTAGTGTTTATGGTATGAGAGTTAGAGGTATCTGGTGAATAGCCTCATATAAACCTTTTTCGTAGATGTAAAAGGGGACATCGCCGGACGAAATTTGGAGATGCATAGTCCAACTAATCAACTAGAACTGGACATTAACCCCCACCAGCACATTACCCTCATTTCACCCATCCCTGTTCACACTGTCCCGCCAAGACCCCGTCCACAGAAGAACACCTATGCCTCACGACAGGGCGAAACTTTAAGCTGTCCCTCCCACTTCATCCTCATTCTTCCTTCACAACCACACATAACAACACCGAACAAGAATTTCGTCTACAATCGTGCGCACACGCACATAATACACCACTGCCTAGTCTATTCTGATTCAGGACATAATAATCCGAAGATGTCGGAAACTGTTCAGCAGCTTGCGGAGATCCCAAGGCAGTTCATTAAGGACGGCACATTGTTCATCAATCGGTGCACGAAACGTAAGCTACTTTACTTTTTCCTTTTTCTCAGTTGTCTTTGAAATCTCTTGGTTGGCAACATTGGGATGTGGGATGAGCAGTTGTCTGGAAGCTGGAGGTGCGCTGGGAAGCTCTTAGCGCCAGCTGCGATATCCCATTCAATGCTATCCCACTCCTCAAAGCCAAAGGGATACCTATCATTCTGCAAACAGGAATCTGAATGAAGCGAGAAAGGATACACTAACATTGACATCACTCCCAGCTGACAAGCGCGAATTCCTCAAGATCTCGCAAGCTGTCGGCATCGGCTTTGTAGTGATGGGTGTTATTGGATTTGTGGTTAAACTGAGTGAGTCAATTCATACCTCTGTTGCGCATATTCAAATTCGCAGGAGTTTTCCCAATCCTTCCGCTTGCTCCTCCCTTCTTTACTGGGCTACACTCCGGCAATCAGAATAGGCACCGTGGAGGCTCTGGGGGAATGTAATAGGGGTCGCAGAGTGCCAATAACTAACGTAAACAAAACAGTCCATATTCCAGTGAACAACATTCTTGTCGGCGGGGCTTAGGTGCAATGTCTGAATTGGATACCCGAAAATGGGGAGAGCAGTGGAGTTGATGAAGAGCCGAGGAGTCAATGAGGATAGGACAAGGTCTGGGTAGGGATAGGAGAAAATGCGTTGAAGTGGAGAGGGAGTAATCTGGGAGATGGGGGAAGAGGATTAGAAAGCGACCGAGTCATCATACTCATCACTAAATGCGACCCAGCACCCATCAACCACGCCCTTCCGCATTTCTTCACCAGCTGCATTTCCTCTTCTCGATACCTCGCACCTTACTACCTCTAATTTCAGCTTGTTTTAGGTTGGCTTGTTGGTTTTACCTAGATCATGGTTCTTTTATGTCTTTTACTTTGTCCTTTTTGTTTTGTATCATCAGGCCGGTGTATCTTTGCTTACTTGTGTTTTATTTCGTGTATAATCATTTATCTTTTTTTCTTTTGAATTTTTATTATTATTATTATTATATTTTTTTCTTCTGGTTTTTGAAAACAAAAGCATGAAAATTGTCCAACCGGAAGTTGCGTGCTCATATCTAAATTGAATATAAACGTTTAAAAGTGCATAATTCAGTAGCTATGTTTTTTTAATGCTAATGTTTTTCTTTTTAGAGGCTGTTTTTTTCACGTTTCCGCCTCTGCCCGTGGCCGGGCAGCCGGCCAACGGGCGAGGGAAATAAAACAAACGATATACAAAGTACATCGTTTGTTTTATTTCCTTGCCTAATATACTTTATTCTATAAATAATAAAACACATTTGTAATCTCGTAAACACACTTGTATACATGTCAAAAAATAAATCTCGCGGAATCTAGTACATTACTTGTTATTTCACGGGCTCAGGTTCCCGCTTGCTTAAGGGTAAATTCTTGGAAAATTTTCTTTTCTAATTTGCTCTTATTCGTGAATGTGAAGATATATGACAGAGCTACCCGTTTCATATATTATTACGCTTACTTTGCTTGCAGGAGCTCTTGATATGTAGCTTTATTGTAGAGTGCAATGCCAGAGTAGCAGTCTTTCAACCCTAACATACTATGCACTACCCAAGTACATCCTCTTGGATATACATCTTATCAAAGTTGTCGGCACGTTACTTAACTACTCCTATCTCCAAAGTAATCGTCTTGGCCTCAATGTTCGGACTAGTATGGCCAGGGTCTAGTCTGGCTGGGGGAGGTTATGTCCCCATAACTGTCCCTTCGAATCACCAGACATGCAGCCGAGCGGGCCTGGAGGGAGAAGTGAGATAAATTGAAGTGCAATGGATAGAGAGGTTTTATTTAGCGAAACTAAATGTATCTGGATATGTACGCAAGTGTCACTGTCTATGTACAAAAGTATATGCAAAACTTTGTATCTATATAAATTATCCCAATCAACAATACACAAAAAAAAGTGCAAGTGTACACTCTAAGGAAAAAGAGCACACTAGGCAAAAATGGTTGAAAATGAGTAAGTACAGTTTTGAGGCCGAACTGCTAGCTGTTACCCTGAAGCAACACATATGGACTATTTCTAGTCGGAATCACTTTCATTCTTTTCAGTCTTTTTCTTGCGACCGCGTTTCTTGGGCTTGGGTTGCTGCTTTTCTGATACAGCGTTTTCTTTGAAATCCTTGGGATTGTCAGAGGAGGAGGTTTTAGACTTTTTTGTTGAACGGCCGCGTCTGTTGGTTTGTGTTTGTGTTGTTGGTTCAGTGAGCGAGGGTTGGAGTTGGACGTGAGATTGGGACGCAAATACGGATACGGATTCGGATACTGGTGCGGATGGATTAGGCGGCTCTGCTGCCGAAGGGGATATCGGTTCCGACTGGTGGTGGGGGGTTTCTGTGGATGTAGTCGATAGAGCCGCTGGTGGAGATGTAGAGCCAGGCAAAGGTGCAGGCGCCGCGGGTGCGGATGCAGGAATGGGGGGCGACTCGGGGGCCGCGGCGGCGGCCTTCTCGGCTTTGTCGTTGCCGTTGTTTGATTTCTGTGCTTTTCTTTCCATTTTATTTGGTTCTGATCCGGAGGAGGATGAGGAAGAGAATAGCGCGGGCGCTGGAACTAGTGCTTGCTCTATCTTGACGTCGGGTTCCGGAGTAGTGATAGGTTCTGATGCTGGTCGCGAGAGGGATTCTCGTATCGGGACTTCCAGCGAAGGTGCTACGGCTTGTAGTGCAGGCTTCGGTGTCGGTGGTGCCTCAGTAGCTTTCTCCGTTTCCGTCTTAATCGTGTCTGGGCCAGGGGCAGGGGCAGGGGCAGGGGTGGCTTTGGCTTTGAACTTGGGTGCATGCTCTGCAGCTGATTGTGGTGGTGCTGGGGAGGGTGTAAGTTCAGACTCTGGGGCTTGTGCAGCGGGAGGCAGGGTAGATTCAGTTTGGGCTACTGATAGTTCAGGTTCCGAGACTTGTTTTCTCTTCATACCATTCTTCGTTACCTTCTTCGGCCTTGTGAGATCCCCCGTGACCTCTCCCGCCTGTGAAGCAGGTTCTGGTGCTACCTCCAATAACGGCTCCTGTCCAACATTTCCACTATCTCCAACGTTGAGTGGTCCTTGGGTTGGGACTTTTGCGGTCGTGGGTTCGGGTTCAGACTCGGGATCAGTCTCAGCGTGAGAAGACGGTACTGGTTCGGAGTCAACAATCGCGGGAGCAAGCTCCGGTACCATATGTCTTGCCGGAGTATATATATTCTCGGCAACAGTTTCGACGACTTGTGCAGACTTCAGGTCCGGTTCGGCCATGTAGGCTATGATAGACTTTGACTCTGACGGCTTTGTTGCTGAGTAGGCTTCGGAAGTGCGTCCCTTGGTCTTTTTGCCGTTCTTCGCTGTCTTGTTTGCTTCCCTGGGTTCCGGTTCAGGGGACGAAGGCGCCTCTGTTGCTTGTTCGCGAACGGGTTCGAGTACTGACGTGGGTACTGATGGTTGTGCTAGTTTGTGCGAGGCTGGCTCCTCTACCTTAGTTTTCATCCCGTTCTTTGCCTTCGTTTCCTTTTTCATCTCCGGTACTGGCACCGGCTTGGATGCAGCCACAAGTACCTTTTCAGCCACCGCCTCTGTCACTGTCTCGGTGTTTACCTTCGTTTTCATCTCTGACACAGAGGACGGTGCAGGTGCAGGTGTGGCTGGAGTTGAAGGTGGCTCCGGCTCCCGCACTGGATCTGGAGCAGCTGCTGGGGTGGTAGATTTGACTTCCTTCACTTCCTCCGGCTGGGTCTCTAGAGTTTGCATTTTCTTCGGCTTCTCCGGTTTCTTCTCTTCCGATTCTGGAGCTGCAGGTGCCGGTGCGGGTGCTAGCGTTGGCTCTGGTGTAGATGCAGATGCAAGTATAGCATTGAATTCCGTAGGTGTAGATACGGGCTCATGCTTGCTTTTAGAGATTTGTCGGGGTGTTATTGACCCGAGCCCTAGGACTGGGGTCGCCGCTTCTTCCGTCGGTACAGGTGCTTGCCTCCGCGCCGCCACTGTTGGGGCTACCGCTTGCGCCACTACCGGAGTCAGCTCAGGAGTTGGCATCGGCTCAGCCTCCTCGACCTTCTTCCACTTCTTTGGCATCTTCACGTTGATATTCTTTAGTTTCCTGACGGGGGGCGGTGGGAGTGCGGGAGCTGACGTTGGCTTTGGTTGTTGCACTACAGATGGTGTCTGTGTAGTCTGCGGTGCTTTTGGTTTCGGAGTTGCCTGAGTCTCAATTTCAGGTGCCTGAACAAATTCAGTGACAGTTTCGGCCCTGGCCGGCCCTATTACTGGCTCTGCCTTCTCCGACTCTACCTTGATCTCTGAGGATTGCGCGAGCACCATGCCGGTCGTTATCTCCGGAACCTGTGGTCCTTCCACAGGTGTGGTTACCTTCTCTGAAGCGTTTTCTAGGAGGGAAGCTGGGACAACCTCGGATGCTTTTTCAATCACTCCCTCTACCACCGGAGTCGTAGGCATGGACACAGATATTTGCGCAGCTACCGGTTGTGACAGATCTTGCTGCTTGGTTTCCGGCGTAGTTGGTACTTCTGTCTGCTTGGCCACCTTAGCAACCGTCGCAATTTCAGCTTTCTTCATTTCTGGCTCAGTTTTATTTTCTAGGGCAGTGTGCGTCACGGAGTCAGCGGTAGGGATAGGTGCCGGCTCCGTCACTACCTCAATTGTAGATTCTTGTGCTACCTCAGGTGGTGGCTGTGTAGCAATGGGTTCAGATTGCTCGATAGAGGGCTGCCGCAGCACTGGTTCCGATGCCTGCACTAATGCAACTTCGGCCCGCTTCACTGCAAATGCTGGCTGTGCCTCTACTTTCTTCCATTGCTTCACCCCAGGTTCCGGCGCAGCCTCAGCAGTCGATGCGGTTCCCATCTCCGTTACTGGTATCGTTCCTGCCTCCAACAATTGCTCCACTTCTCTCGCAGGCCTTGGCTCTGCCTTCTTCTCTCCTTCCACCGCTTCCACCGCTTCCACCGCTTCCACCGCTTCCACCGCTTCCACCGCTTCCACCGCTTCCACCGCTTCCACCGCTTCCACCGCTTCCACCGCGGCCAAAAACTCCTCAACAGTTCCTCTCAGCTTTTCTACTGCCCCCCTGAAAGCTTGTAATTCCTTCCGTGCAGTTTCTATCTCCTCCTTCATGAGCTTCATACGCTCTTTTGCGTTGGGAAGTTCTTCTATCTTGAATGGTGATGTTGACAATGTAGGTGGAGATGTTAACGAAGGTAGAGATGTTAAGGAAAGTGGAGATGTTAAGGAAGATGGAGATGCAGATGGAGCCGTGAGGGAGGTAGAATCTGTAGACTGTAAAGTGGATGGGAAACTGGATGTGGTGTTGATTGAGGTAGTAGGTGAGAGAGGTGAAGCAGGCAGGAACTTTTCAACCTCACTAATGAGGCTACGTAAAATCGTAGCGTTGGACTTAACTGTGGAGAGGTGCACGGCAACGGAGGAGAAATTGGTTGGTTTGGAAGATTGAGGTTGAGGTTGGGAGTCAGAGTGGGAAGATGATTGGGATTGGTGGAGGAGAGTGGAGAAGTTAGTGGGTTTGGATTTCGGTGTGGGGGGTTGAGTTGAGAGAGTGGCGGAGGAGGGTGGTGTAGATTTAGTAGAAGTTGAGTCAGTTGCTCTAAGTGCTGGGAATTCAGCTTCAGCTTGGACTTCTGCTGAAGGTGTCGATGGCCAGGGTAAGGAAGTTGTGGTAACATTAACAGTATCGGTGGTAATCTGCTCAACCGGCGCTGTGGGGACATTAGAAGAGATGTTGGCCTAAGAATGGTAGGAGCGTTACCCTCAAGTTCTGCTTCATGTCTCACCCTCCCCTCCACTGCCCCATCCCCCTTCTTCTCTTTCTTCTCCTCCTTCTTCTCCTTATCCTCCTCCTCCGCTTTCATCTTCTCCATTCTCGGCTCAAACAACTCCGGCCTCACTACCTCCTCCTGCCCCTCAAGCTCGAACGCATGATGGTCAAACGCGACCCCACCCCCCCCCAAGATCTTCCTAATTTCCATCTCCTCCTTCTTCCTCTTCTTCCTCGCTCCCCACAACGCATTCCCCCCCTCATTCCCGTTTACCCCTTTTTTTACCCTTTTTATTTTCCGGGCCCGGACATCGACGTGGACTTCCTCTTCCACTAATAAGGCTTCTTTCATTTCTGCTTCTTTTACACGGCGAATGCGCTCGCGGATTTGCTCCTCCTTCCAGAAAAGCGTGCGCATGCCGAGGCGCGCGCGGTCGTCGGCGGCGGAGGGACCGAGTTTTGTGCCGGAGGTGCGATTGCTGTGCATTGAGAGGCGCATTTTTTCGCGCACTTGCTGGTCATGGAGTTCAGCTAGAAACATAAGCTTATTCACAGCAACCCAGTTATGAAATCGGAGCTCGCGAAGAGTGAAACCGGTAGTGCTTGTGATGGAGACATAGCCGGCACTGGTGGCTGGGGACCAAGGTGGTGGATCTTCAAAGCCGTACCGTGGTGATTGGCCTGGGAGACGATTGCTGTCGGACGGATTAGGCATGGAAACGGGGGAGGTGGCAAGGAGCTCGTCGTACATCTCTTGTAGGCGGGAGATAGGAAAGGAGGGAAATTTGGGTGCAGTAAGATCCAAGTCAATTGGATGGTGATCTGGAGAGGATGGAGCGAAGCTGGTGATGGTGGGGGAGCTGAAGATCTTGAGAAGGCGATGGAACTCAGGTGCAAGATCAGTGGGGAGAGAGTACGTCTGGGGTTTCTGCCATGGGTATTGGGGTTCCTTGTCTTTGCTCCGCTTGATTGCGTCCTCCTCGCTTTCTTTCCGTTTATTCTCACTACCGGCTGCAGCAGTGTCCGTCAATGGCGGAATATCCGCAGCAGATGACTCTGACAATGTCGCAGGGCGGTCGTCAAGCGCGACCTTCTCTGCTGCCTCAACTTCTTTCTGCTTCCTCTCCAGCAGCTTACGCTCCTGTACTTGTCCTAAGTACCCCCACACCGTCACATACAATGCAGGCGCCATATCCTCCTTCCACTCCTCAATCTTCTCCTTCGCAAACTTCTCGCTTCCCATCGCAAAACAAGCGTCAATTAAGGCTTGCCAGTCAAAAATATGAAAAGGCATGAAGATGGGCCCCCCAACCACGCCGGGGGAGCTAGCACCTGATTCCATGGCCATCTTCTTGCGCAAAGCGACTAGCCTCGCTTTCTCTTCTACTCGTGCATTGACCAACATATTCCATGCGTCAATGAGCTGCTGTTCATCTTCTAGATCTCCAGCTACCTGTACGAGAATACGATACGTAATGTCGTTTGGCCTCACAGCGGACTTAATCATATCCCGCAGCCCACCAAGGACCAGGTCCCCGCGTTTAAGCTTTCCAGCTACACCTATTAAAGTATTGAATGTTGAGGCATCCACAGCTACCCCAAGCCACTGGAATGCAGTGATACATTCCCTCACAAACCCGAGCAGCGAGCGGAATCCCATTGTATGCTCCATCAAAGCCTGGCGTGTATCGTCGCGAGCTTTAGGAGGGTACGCCATTAGTATCGCCCTAATCAGCAAATTCAAATGCGGCACCTTCACCTTCCCGCCGGCGCCAACATATGCCCACAAAAGCCGTATCATTGCCCCAACGTCCTTATGGCGAATCCAAATTTCCTTCATCAACGGCGTCAGCACGGTACCCTTCGGTGGTGATCCCGCCCTGCATGCCATGAGAAAAACCATGAAGCCCTCTTGCAGCGGTCTGTCGTAGATGAAGAGTTCGTAGACACGACTTGGGGTAGCAGTAGGGTAGAGACGCAATATGAGATCAAAAGCCTCGTAGGCGCTGCGCCATTCGCCGTTAAGGATCCGCGCGGTGATGATACCTTGTAGCAACATGATGCGGGTTGCGCCAGTCTCTTTTGCGGCCTCAGGGGAAACCAGGGGGGTATTGCTGTAACGTTCGAATGCCTCTTGGTACATTGCTTCAAGCTTGGGTAAAGGCTCGCCCTGATAAGCTAGCGCTTCGACCATTGCTCCGTAGACACGGGCGTCGGTGTATTCTCCTCCTTGGTCTTTTAGCCATTCCCAAAATTGGTTGGCGGTAGCAAAGTCCCCCATATCTTTGAGTGTAGAGAGGATGTGTACTGAGGCTAGAGGGTGCCCTGGGATGGCGCCTGATTTCAGGTCATTGATAAGGGTAAGTACGTGTGGCATGATGGAGTCTTTGTCCTTGTCAGCGCGGAACCGGTTGTGGATTTGCCGCGCGAGATTGGAGATGTCGTCTGCTGTAAGAAGAACCTCAAGGGCACGGAGTCGAGGGTAGGCGGCCATTGCGGAAGGGATTTGAACCGCGGAGACGTCGCAGCGGAAGACAAAGAGCTTTTCCGAGGTGAGTTGGAGAATCATGAAAGAATGAGGTTTCAGAGTAAAAAGAGTTAACTTACCTCCTGCGAGAATACAGACTTCAGCTCCTCCTCATTAAGTTGGGGCACCGTTGTTTCGGATAGCAGCGTCGATGGCTTCCGCTTGGGTGGAGGAGCTGGATTCGGTAGCCTTCTTTTCGGAGGGGTATATTTCACCTGCCCCGCCGACGCCGCGGTCCCTGCCGCCGTACTCATGAACCGTATCGATGCCGGCACTGACCGGCGGGCGAGCATATATGGCATTGGCACTCTGCGAGCATTGCTTGATACTACGCCGTTACGCTGTGGTCTCCCTAGCGAGGAAAGATATTCGTATAGTGCTGTAGCTGCGGGCAAGGACGAGGATGCCGACAATGTGCATTGTGATGCTTCAGCGACAGGAGGGGATTGCGGCGCTACCGGTAGAGCTTGGGGGCTCTGCTGGTGCAGGTGCAGGTGCTGCAGAAGGATGCCTCGTGCGGCCGGACACCTTGCGGAAGCCGTGGCTGCCGAGAGAGAGGTCCGCATCTATGCTTCTCTTCTGAAGTGTATCGCCCGTCCCGTCACGCTGCTGTCAGCAATGGCGTGGTACCTGCCGGGACGAATTGCGCGAGGCGGAGGGTATCCTCAATGGCGGGGCGAGGCTGGGCGGGGATGGGGGGTGGAGAGTGGGAGGTCGAGTGCGCGGCGCGGCGAGGGAGAAGCGAAGCAAAGAAATTTTGACTACAGCAGCGCTTATCGGTATCGCCACGTGAGGAAGGCGGGGCCCAACGTGCGACGGGCGAAACTTCACGACCGCAAAAAATAGTCGCACCGGTTAAAAATGGAGGCAGTTAGGAAGAACAGCACGATCAACCGGCTGGTTGAACAAGCATAACGAAGGAAAGCCGAAGAGTGAATCAATCACGTCTTCCAATTTTTGGTCCTTGCGGCCTGGGTTGGTGCGAGGGGTATTAGCAGACAGTACACCCAAACAAGTGCTAAACTTAACAGCTGATACAATTCACCGGCGCATTGTTTCGATTTATATGATTAAAAGAATTCGTTCATACCGGCTCCAGAAACGGTATTATCTATGCTATCTAAGTATGTTCATTCTTCTGAGAATCAAGAACATAATTATTATACAATAAACAATATAATAACAGGAAAGTTCAATGAAAAGGTCTAAGGTATCCCTGCACAATGCCTTAAAACTGCAAGAAGTGAACCAGAAACGCCCTTCTCCTTTCCTCATCGCCTTTCTTTTCCCGTATCACTGTATTCGTACGCCCTAACAGCATACTATCCCGATTACCAGCGGTTTTGCCCTTCTCTGACGTCACTGGAGGTGGCTTGTACATCATAACCTCTGCAAAGTGCCCTGCAAGTCGCTGTTTCAGCAACGCATGTCTGGCAGTACTTTTGATCATAGACGACCGATTACTTGGGTTTGTTGAGCTTTTACTACTGGCGACTGTATCGGTTGTTGAGGTGCGCGTGAGAGGTGTTGGAGGAATTGGAGAGGACGGAGAGAGGGTGGCAAGCATCTCAGAAATGAAGCCGGTAAGATAAATGAAAACATTGGCATGAATTGGAGATGCAGAGGTGGGAAGAGCTTCAAGAACCTAAGAGAAAATTAGGAGTTAGAAAAGTTTTAAGATGTGTTCATTTAATAATATTATTACACTTACTTTTTCTGCTTCTTTGCTGCCACCAGCTCCACCCTTCATCACCATTTCATATAATCCCTTTGGTATAACTCTACCTTTCAGGCTTTCCAGGAACCCAGTCAAGCATTCCGCAGTAACCTCGACAATGTCCTCCATGGTATATCCATCTTCCATAGACCATTTCTCGAATTCAAATTCTTTATCCTGAGAAAGATATTCCTGGATTCTAACGAGCAGCTTCCTCCGTTTATCCGCAGTATCCTCCCCAGTTTCATCTTCGTCTACATCGTATTGTAGGCCCCAAGTTTCTCTAACAAACGGCCATCCAACATCTGCATACCATTTTTGCTTCTCCACACCATCTTCCTTCTCCAGATCCTCCTCAACTATAGACTTAACCCGATTAAGTAGATTCTCTGTGATTCGATATAGCTCTCTGGGAGCACTGTATTTCGCCTCTTTCATCTGCCCTTCAATATTCTCGCGCCGTTTTTCAGCTGCAAAAAAGGCTCTAGCTCCACCAACTCCCTCTGGTATCATAACCAATTCCTGAAGACTTCTTCCGAAACAGCTCTGCATCCACACTCCGTTCACTGGCAGGAAGATGTCTCTACCATTTTCCACATGAAGAACCAAAATGTCCTCCAATCTCTGTTCGCCGTCATTAAGCTTTTGTAAAAGTGAAACATCGCTCATTTTTATGAGCACGTTGAGGTATACCGTAACGATTTCGCCAGGTTCCAGTTCAACACCCTGCACCATAGCCTTACCCCCATTGCTATGATCGCTGTCGAAGTCCACGTATAGCCAGGGCTTACTTATCGCTTCCATTTCCTCACCAAGCTCCTCTTCTATAATTGGGCGTTTCTTAAAACGGCATTTTGCAGGTACTAGACCTGTATTCGCAATCGTAATCTTCTTCTCAACAAGCTCGCACAAGTGCACCTCTCCTAATGAGATATTCATATCTTCATCCCGGTAATCTGAACGAGCTGGTGACGATACTTCGCCCTCTCTGTCGATGATCACCGTAACAACTGGCCTTCTCTCATTCTCTATCCTGTCCACTTCCTTTGCAACTTCGGCGTAGACTTCACTTTTCAACTCATTATTAACTGTGGGGAACGTTAAGTTAAAAATTGCCGTAACTGGTTTATGGTCTGAAGCCCTCACTGATTGGTGTGAGGTATATGTCAAAAGCTCAAGCTTAAGATTTGATTTTGAAGAGGATGATACAGTAGCATTTTGAGGAAACGACTCTGGGGCAACATCTTCGGACTCTTCCTCTTTCTCTGGCGGGAGCGGTAGATGCGGGAGGATATTATCACTTGGAGACACAATTAAATCTTCCCCATCCTCATCTTCTACGGTCAACGTTGTTGCACGAGGACGCCTGATGACATTCAGCTGTGGTGTTGGAATTGGAGTGACTTCACTGGTATCTTTATGAGGAGCAGTCCCACTGCGTATTGTTTCGAATGAACTAGCGCTTCGATTCTCACTATTTGTCTTAGCTTCTTGATCTTGTGCGGTTGGCTCATCCTCATCTTTCATTCTCCACAAGACTCTGTCGCAATAACTAGGGCCCCTCTTCTTTTCACTGCTATCGAATACACCAAGAGTCCCTACATCATACTTGTATGTTGGGAGGAATGTGATTTTCCCTTCCTTGTAGCCAATGAATGACTTTCCCTGAACCTGTTGCTTGTACAATTGATCATGAGCCAGAAGTGATCTTATTGTATAGTCCAAAGATTCCTCCCTCTCTGAAGACGGTTTTGAGAAATTGAAAGCTTTCGGAGATGTAAAACTGGCAGGTGACGCAGGGCCTTCCGATGGTACGCTTGGAGGGAACTCCAGAGGTACAAAGGATTCTAGTGCATTACGAATATCATCGTTTGGCAGGTCAATTCGATAATTTAAATCTCCCGTCCAAATTATCAGATCAGCTTTGTCCATAGGTTCCTTCTCATTAGTCATGGGAGCATTGATATTTCCATCCGGTGGAAATCCTGCAAGAACATCCCTTTTGACTTTGTCAAATGCCATCCTCCTCAGAATCTCACTATGGTCATAGTTCCTCCTATCTGTACCATTTTGGAACGCAGCAAGATGACAATTTATGATCACCAGTCGCGTAGTTTCCCCCAACACGATTCTCACACCGGTCGCTCCTTTATTCCCAACATATCCCATAAGACCTGTGCCAACAGTTGAGCTTGATATCGACGAAATAGAAGGGTACACCTTGGGCGAAGCATAGACCAGGAGCAATAGTCCAATAAGTTGAGGGGAAGCAATAAGCTTATATCCTGTTGGTAACATTGCTTGCACATGGGCTTTCCAGTTCAAGGGGATTTTGGAGTCTGTAGGGCGCAGGTAATTCTCTGGAGCAGTAACGTCAACTATCTCTTGTAATGCAATCACATAGAGATCAATGCTCCCCTTGTCCTTGTCCTTACTCAACCCCAACTCTTGAAGCCTGTCTCTTGCTTCATCTAGGAGCTCTCCGATGGTTCGGCTTGTCCTGCTTGGCCGCTTTCTGTGTGAATAAGGGGCAGATTCGCCCTCGCAATCTCGAATCCATTCGCGGATTTCCCGTTCCACAGCCAACGAGGCTACATTCCAAGTTCCGACCTTTATGCGGATCTGAGCAGGCGTCAGATAGTCCTTTCTTCTAGAATACAACTCCGTATGCAGATAAGTGTGTGGATCTGTGGAGAGTGTCGTTGGGGACAGAGGGGTTACAAGCGGCATAGCTTATTGCTTTTTGTATATAGGTAGGTCGCTATGCAGTATTGTACGGTACTGGAGTACTATACAATTGGATGTGTCAAGTCGAGCTAGCGGAGCTTCTGCTGGTAAGAGATTCGAGCTCTGGTAACAGAGCTTTCAGCTGTGGCTGAATGATGGATGTTGTTCGGATTTTCCATCGAGAAGGGCTCAGGACACGAATTAACTTCTTGCTATATACAAGGGAGAAAGGAGCGCAAGCAAGCATCTGAGCGCGTGTCTCGTGCCCAGGCGTGTGTTCATACAATATGCAGGGTCCGTACCTTACATAAGATCGCGTGGGTGCTTAATTTTAGTTCAACTGTCTTGGCACACACCTGCCACAAGTTCAGAAGCCACGCAGGCTTCATGGGCAGCCCCAGCTAGGTAGGGCAAACCCTCCGCATCACACCTATTCTGCCAAAAGCTTAGTGAGCTCCTCATTGAGAATGCTGTGGGCCAGACAAAATACTCATCTTAACGACAGAACAACGACACACGCCATTTGCAAAGCTCAGTTTCTGCCAGCAAATACCAAAATGCCTGTGAGTACAGCGACATTCGAGCGTCAAACCTCGTTGCAAGCATTTCCGGGAGCGTTTAGGGAGAGAGATATTGCTGGTGATCACTGTTGGATTGGAATTATCTGGCTGACTGAGGCTCCCACGGCATTTCCTATAGTCCCACAAGTCTTTCCGCACAAAAGTCAAGCTTGCCAAAGCTCAAAAGCAGAGCAGGCCAATCCCCCAATGGATTAGATTGAGGACAGGCAATACCATCAGGTCGGCTTTCTCAGCCTGGATCCTCAGGACTTGAATGCATCTTTCTGACTACAGCTTCGCAGATATAACGCAAAGCGTCGTCACTGGCGTAAGACCCGCATTGGCATCTAGATGACACTCCTCTTTACCGTCCCCTTCGCTTCTCCTCATTCTCATCTACCTCCACCGCCTCCGCCAGTATCCCATTCAGTCGACTGTATCCGATCGCACAATATACTGGCTTTTTTTCAAATTTCCTTTTTTCTTTTTTCAATAAACGAAGTTTCTGCATGTTTTTTACTGGGCTTTCTTTTTTCGGTCTTGGTTCGGTTGGTTGGGCGCAATAAAAAAAAAATTTGTTGGGCAGACAAACGAATAGAGGCAATCCATTCGTGTCTGGTCATCGGTTCCATGTCCAATTATGACAATAATCGAAACAAAAAATAATAAAATCAGCGAAATATTGTGCGATGAGACTCAAGTGTATGTATAAGGATGAAACGGAGCTGAAACTCTGAGGCGATACTAGTCTCGTAACCAGACGCTGACTAAGCGGAGCAACACCCATGCATCAAACTCCGCTTAGTTAGCGTCTGGTTACGAGACTAAGGCGACACCATGTTGTTTGGGAAATGCAATAATGTAACTTTCGGATATATCATTTCGCTGTCTTGGCACCAATTTACAGCAACTCTACCATCACCGATGGGGTAATGATGCGCCCTCTTGGCACTCCTCCTCACGCTCGTACAGTTTTCCCTTGCTATACCGGATCTGTAAAATCCGGCCTTTTTCGTCCGGTATAGCAAGGTTCCGTTATAGAATAAAATGCTTGGCAGAACAGAATAGGGATGGGCAGGAAAATTAATGTAATTGGGAACAACGACAGCCTAATTTTATTATGTAATGTTAAGTTTAGTAAGCATCTGCAAGGTGAATGCAATGTGGGATAGCCAAGATTGGACGTATCAGTGTTAGTGTATCCGGTATAGCAAATATTATTTGTATGGAGACAGGGGGGTAAGTGCCTGGCAATTCCTGTCCGGTCCGGTATTCTTAGTGCGTCCGGTATAGCAAGAGGGTTTTGTATGGGAGCGGTATGTAGCAACCTGAGAGTATCCGGTATAGCAAGGTTTCCGGTACAACGAGGTCCGGTATAGCAAGGGAAAACTGTAGTACTGTAGGTGACGCACTAACGAACCAAGACATGCTAACGAACCAACCAAAAATTGCTTTTTCTGAGAGATCATGAGAGGGGTTAACCAGTGCATTAGAAACCGTAGATGAAGAATAATATAGAATTCTGGCAAAACTCGGACTTCTCTATCACCAGCAGTCAATCATGGGTAGAATCAAACAACGTCAGAAAGATGATCAGCGAGAATGTAGTATTGCAAAAGCAATACAAGCCTACCGCCTAGGACAGGAAGAGAGTATTAGAGCTGCTGCAGATAACTATGGGATACCATATCCAATATTAAGAGCAAGAATCAATGGTGGTACAAAAAGTCGAAGACAAGCGAATGAGGATATACAGCTATTAACACCAGCAGAGGAGAAAGTAATTAAGGAGTGGTGTATATGGTTAGATAATCAGGGATTACCGCTTCGGGTAGATATGGTACGAGAAATGGCACGAACAATTCTTCGAGCTCGAGAATGTGACAAAAATCCGGGAAAACATTGGATTTCACGATTTCTAGACCGAAATCCCGAATTGACTACTAAGTTCAGTTCTCAAGTCAAAAAACAACGGATTTTATCCTCCTATCCTATAGTTATTAAGGATGCCCTTCGAAAGCTACAGAAAGTCATTGATGATTACCAACTTTCACCACAATATATCTATAATATGGATGAAAAGGGCTTATTGATGGGAAAGTCACCCCGAGTGAAGGTTATTTGTAGGCGAGGGAGGAAAAGTCCACCTATGATGAAAGACGGAAATCGTGAGATTATTACATTACTAGAAACGGTTGCTGCAGATGGATTTTTACTACCACCCATGATTATTTATAAGGGAAAATCACATCAAGATGCATGGTATGAGTATCTGAATGAAAAAGATTCGGATACTGTTTTCGCATATTCAGATAAAGGGTGGACGAATCAAATCCTGAGTGCAGACTATCTTCGGTTATGTTTTGAACCGCACACCTCTTTCCGAACACTTCCACGTCAATATCGACTTCTTATCGTTGATGGTCACAACTCTCACTTTAGTTGGAACTTTCTGCATTATTGTATACAGCATGATATTATTGTATTTTGCCTCCCACCTCATACCACACATCTCTTGCAGCCATTAGACGTTGGACTTTTTGGACCCCTTCAGCATTATTACGCTCGTGGTGTAGAACAGGCTATGCGAACTGGACGTGAAGCTATTAGCAAGAGAAACTTTCTACTGTATGTTAGACTAGCCTCAAGGTTGATTTAAATTAGAATCAATAGCTGACACTATATAGCATTCTTCGAGAAGCTCGTCAACTTACTTATACTCCCAAAAATATCAAGTCAGCATTTGCCAGCAGTGGTATATGGCCAATCAACTATCGAGTAGTCTTAAGCAAGCTTCCGCAACCTACAAACAGGAGTAACCCACTCAGAGCTGTGACAGTCCATAGCCCAAAATTTATGCTTTCTAATCCCCGGAAGACTATACCTCCTACCCCATCCAATTCTCGCGCAGTCCGACAAACCACTCTTTATGCTCTTCATCTTCATAAAGAAAACCCAGCAGCACCAGAAATACCACTTCTAATCCAAAAGCTCAGCTCTGCGGCTGAGCAGTCTCTCACTCATAGTATTCTGGACAAGGAACGTACTCGTGACTTGGAGATAGCATTGGATAGGCGATCAAAGGAAAAAAACAATAAGGGACGAAAGGTTATTACCACTGCAAGGGCAATCACAGGTGCAGAACTCCTCCGGCTCCGGCTAGCAGGTATTTCTTTAGATAACTCTCCAGTGGTTGATGTGCCGGATTCAGGTGAAACAACCACTAGGAACTCAGAAGTATTTTTCCACATCTCTTTAATTAATAAATCTCTACTAATTTTAATAGCTACCAGCTTCATCTTCTAAGCCTTCTGAGCTTCGCTCCCTTGTGTTTGTGTTGAAAATACCCCCTCGCATCGATGGTGCCGAGAAACCTGGGTCCGCATCCGCACCTATCACCAACACAGAGTTAACCAGCGGTAAGCCAAGCAGAAAAACAGCGAAGAGGCCGAAAAATAAAAGCAGTGTGGATATAGTTGCAGGAAATTAAGAAGCATAGGTATTTGCATGGGTATAGAGTGGTATTTATGTAGATAATTGTACGAAAAGTGAACCGGAACCATGCCGATTTTCAGTGGTTAGTAAGCACGTCGTGGTTAGTAAGCCAGTCATCTACAGTACTTATTGCAGGCATACAACATATATTAAAATTACATACCACAAGGCTAATTCATATCGCTAAATCAGAATATTTCATCAGTATATGAAAAAATCAAAAGGTCAAGATCTCTGAATAAATCTGTCATCCTCCATCCAAAAAAAGACCTTCTTGCAAATAACCTATCTAATATCATCTAAATTGAAATATTATTAGAGAGATCTATCAATTCTTAATCATTGTGTATCAGTCTATTAAGTTATAGTCAGCAATTGCATATAGAATTCATCTGGAATGCAGTATACCTTCAAATATATAGCTAAAATTCAGATTCTCAGGCCAACCTCAGGCTTTAGATCTCGATGTCTTTATCAGTATCTTTAAAGTCTTCAGATGATCTCCAAATGCTAGGACTTGACATAGTGGTAGTTGAAGGACTAGAGATGATGACTGTAGCCTCATTTGAGGGCTCTGGTAGAGATGATGAGCTCTGTGGCTCAAAATTCGCTGATGATACTTCTCTAACTACCCCCTCCCTTAGCTGTTTAGACCCTCCCCGAACATTAACTATAGGTTTCCCTCGGCCGTGGCCCTGTGTGCGAACTGCCCCACGACCTCTCATTGTAGTCCGCTTAGCTACTTTATGTTTCTTCTCTTCTTGCTTCTATTTTATCCTCTTTTTATACTCTTTCATACCTAATCACCTTTTTTCCTCAATAGCCCTTTTTTCCTTTCTTAATAGCACTCTGCTACTTCTCTACTTTCTCAGCCTGTTTTTCTGCTTTCAGGATCTTTTCTACTGCTACTCTTAACTTCTTCTCTGTTACGGGTTCACCACAACCGTAGGGTGGGTGGTCGGTGGCGCATACGATATGCGCATATGCAAGTGATATGCGAGCTGATATCGGGCGGCGTCGCAGTCGCATAAATGAGCGCTATATCATATGAGCTACGCAGAGGACTAGCGAGCATCACTAGTCAAGTGTCTTTTTGACCGTAACTCTCTATGTTTACCAGATCTGTTACATTTTCCTCTTACCTCAGGCTATTTTTCCAAATTTTGTTACTTTTTCTTTTCCGCTACTTCAAGCACTGCTTTCATCCTGCAATCTCATTATAACGGGGATTGTAGGTATAGAGAACCATTTGACTAGCTATGTACTCCTCTACGCAGCTTATATAGCAATGCAATAGCAATAGAATATCGCATACGTCATATATGTGTACATATTCACTCTACTAGCCACCCAGTACTAAAGGTATTATTAGCAAATTCTTACCTACAGAGCTTATCATCTCTACCGAAGGCCTCAAATAAGGCTACAGCCATCACCTCCAGTCCTTCAGCTATTACCATGCATAGTTGTAGCATTTCTAGATCACCCGAAAACTTTGAGAACACTAATAGTGAT
Organism: Kalaharituber pfeilii; assembly: GCA_015179045.1. Classification (NCBI taxonomy): domain Eukaryota; kingdom Fungi; phylum Ascomycota; class Pezizomycetes; order Pezizales; family Pezizaceae; genus Kalaharituber; species Kalaharituber pfeilii. Next base: position 998,832 of record WHUZ01000012.1, on the reverse strand, counting down.
ATTGATGTACAAAGATTAGCCTGAGAATATAAGCTTTCTCTATATATTTGAAAGTATAGTTATTTCAGATGAACTCTGCATGCAACTTCTGACTATAACCTAATAGACCAATGCAGGACAAATATGTATTGATAGCTTTTTATAATAATATCTTGATTTTGAGTAATATTGGACAGGTTATATAGAAAGGGGGCTTTTTTTGATGGAGAATGATAGATTTAGTCATACATCTTGATTTATTGATTTTTGTGTGATTCTGATGAAAGATTCTGATTTAGCAATGTTGAATTAGCCTTGTAGTATATAATTTCAATATATGTCATACCTGCAATAAGTAATACGATGGGAGAATGCATGAGGAGTGCCAAGAGGGCGCATCATTACCGGTGGGCACATCATTACCCTATCGGTGATGGTAAATGCTTGGTTCAAGAGCACCGGCTGCCCTCCAAGCATACCTACATAACTGGCTCAGTATAGTTGATAAACTCAAAGACAGCCTTGTATCTTCCACGAATCTGAAATCGTATCCAATTGATCCATTTGAGAAATGGCCCACCTCCTCCAGCCTCGCCTCACTCTACTATTATTGTAACTTCAAGCCGCACCCCTCTTGAATGCATCTGTATACATTCGCCGCTATCATGTACTCCTTCACAAGTTATAGTCAAAATTGTTCACAGTTGCTTATGAGCTAGTCATCGCGCCTTTTTTTTTTTTTTTTTTTTTTTCCTTGGTAAGGCCATCGGCATCCCCGTGTGGTTATGCAAGGCATGAGAACTAATACAACAGAAGAAATCTAGCTAACTATAAAATTGGCTCCGACGTCGTCGAAAGCTCCCTGTGGGGAAAAAAAAAGAAAGGAAAAAAAGAAAAAAAAAAAGAGGTATTAACATTGCCTATTGAACGTTGCATCAATGATTGTTTTGCTTTTGTTCTTTAAGCAAGCAAAGGGTGCGATGGTGGGGGGTGCGGCCTGTAGTGTTCACGGGCGGCCTGTAGTGTTCACGGGAATGATATATTGAGGGTAACAGTACTTGGGAATAGTGCTCATTTCCACGGAAGCGGACGTCAGCAGCCTATTTTCGGAACGAGTACACTCCTATACGATTGATTTCCCCCGTGGGAATGAAGAACCGTGGAGCGCCCAAGTGCGCCTACCCTTATTGTCGTTCGGCATGTGATATACAGTCTAATTGGAGTGCATAAATAGATTTCAGAATCATTGTGTGATTATACATCAACATAACTTGAATTTAACGTGAGAAATTCCCTTGAGTATATCAATAAAATGCTAGAAAGGGAAATTTTAATCTCTTTAACACTGCCGGATACTATTGTACCCCTCCTTTTCCCGCCTCAAACCATCTGTAACCCTAATCACCTTGAACTCCGTAGAAATCCCATCACGCCAGCGCAGTATCCCGCCAGCTCTGCAATCCTCCTCCCTTCTTTCCCCTGCTCTTCTCTCCACTCCGTCAGCGCATCCCGGAACTTCTGTGCGCGCTTTTGCCTTGTAGAGAGTCTCCGCTTCTTCCCATCGGAGGGGGGTGCAGCAGAACAGATCTGCACGATCAATTCACCATGGACTTTGAGAAACACGTTCATCCAGGCGTTAACTAGCTCCCAGTCACGGTGGAGGCGGAGCCGGGAGGTGAGAGATTGTATAAAGAGGGTAGGCTCGTCGATGTGGGACTCGGGGTCCTCGCCGTCATCGGTGGCATCGAAGTCGGAAGATCCGGAATCGGAGTGGGAGCTGGGGCCGAGCCAGATATCTGTGGGAGAGTCGGAAGGCGCAGACATCCAGAAGGAGGTATCGAGACTGCGGATTTCGAGGTCCGCGAGCGCGGGGGAAAGAGTTTTGAAGTGGTCAATGAATTTTGAGAGCGCGGCGGGATCCGGAGCAGGATTGAGGCTCTTGCGGGAAGAGGACGGCATAGAAGGCGCGCAGGCGCGGAGGAGAGAGGTGGCAATGCTCTGACTTCCGTTGGTAAGCTTATTGTTCGAGGCGGATTGCAGGCGAAGGATACGGGATTTTTCGGCTTCGGCGAGTGCGGCGGCTTCGGCCGCTTCTTCCGGGGTTGGGAGGAGGGGGTTGGCGCTGGGGTTGGCGATGGCATTAAGAGGAGTATTGGGGTCTTTGAGTGAGGAGAGGGCGCCGAGGAAGAATGGGGCATTTTTAGGTTTGCTGGGGGCGGCTGTGGGTTTGTTCCGTTGCTAGAAGGGAATGTGAGGTTAGTTTTTATATTGGATATCTAGGGGAGAAGGGTAAAGTGTACCTTAATCAAATCCAAGTGTAGCAATGTCTGCCACCTCGTCTTGGGCACCAAGCTCAGCGTCAGCATATTCTCACTTAGCTGGTCTTTCGAGACGTAGATGCCCGAGTCGCCTTCTTGGCCACCATCCTCGATTTCAATCTTGTTGATTGCGCTGTCAATGATGCTGACGCCGCCTTCACCGGAGGTGGATGGCATGTTGAGCTCAACGATGTCTTCTTCCTTAATATGTCTTGTAGGGATGCGGATGAAGAGGGTGCGGTTTGTCCTATGGAATTCGTTAGATGGTTTGCTTAAGAGGATGAAAGGAATGAAGGGCTTACCAGAGACTGACACCGACATCATCAACATGTCCGGTCACTAGAAACTCTCCACGGCCCGACCAGGCAAGGGCGGTTACTATACTTTTTGTCTTGATACCATCGATCAGGTGGCCTGTTGCCAAGTCCCAGATTCTGATGATGGAGTCCATAGATGCTGCGATCAGCCATCTCCCATCGTTGGAAAAGCACTACATAAGGGATAGTTAGCCTGATGAGTTAGAATGCCAGAATGGCTGGAGCCTACAAAATCGCTAATTCTTCCCCCACATCCCCACAGCTCACGAACGACCTTCTTCGTTTCCGTATCTACCACTCTAACACATAAATCATCACAAGAAGCCGCCAGCAGATCGCTCTCTCGATATAGCTTCACCGCCGTTATCGCCGTGAACGATGACCAATCAGTTTCATGTAGCAGTTTCCCTGTCAAGAACCCCCAAAACTTGATCTTCCCATCCAGCCCCGTCGACGCTATCCACCGGTTCGTAGCATCTGTGACTATACCCGTGATTGCGCCCTGATGTCCATTGAATGGAACAGCTTTTACCGGCTGTTGGGACTTTTTCTTCGGCGCTGCAACTTTCGGAGGGAATGTCCCGCGCTTGATACCACTTTGCAGGTTCCACATGTCAATACTCCCCTTGGAGCTGCCAACAAACCCAAAGTTACCGCAGGCACTTACGGCAACGCTTTTCACCTCCCCGCCGTCACCGGTGGGAAACACCCATCGACCCAGTCTCTTCATCTCATAATGCCAGGTCCTTGCCGCTGTTTCTCCCCTATGCGCCGTGAGTATATTCTCCCAATCTCGCTTTGCACCATCGGAATCTGATATCGCTATGGCTGTGATAGGAGGCGCTTTAGTCTCAACGAGCTTCTCCTTCAAATTTGCCTTTTTCACTTTGCGTGAGACGCCTGTAGCTCCTTGGGACATCACGAAAGTCTGGCTATCGTTGCGGAGAGATATGCTCCAAAATGTGCGGTCCTGGGAGGATGACAGCAGGAAATGGGACTCCGAAGGGTTGTGGAAAGCCAGGCAGGTAGGAGGAGCACTGTGACCACTACGTTGGCGGAGAATGCGTGGTAAGATTGTGTGTGGAGAATCAAAAATCCATTCCTGAAACTTACGGTTAGTGAATGTGTGATTTGAGGAGAGAATATATGACAAACCTTCAAACTGTTGTCACCCCCTGTCGTCAACATGACTTTTTGTCCCGCGAGAAATTCACATTTCAGAATTCCACCTCCAGTGCTGCTATGGCTACTTCTCATTACCCCCACAATCCTGCGCTTCTCTAGGTCCCATAATGTGATATCCCCTTCATTATCTCCCGCTGCCAAAATCCTACCAGAGCCACTATGGCTGGCTTTCTGTCCTTCCGGAGATGTTCCTGCGCCCACAGAAGGGTCTGTACAGAATGATAAGCTTGTTATTCTTTTCGAGCTAGGGGCCTTGAAGCCCAATGAGAAGAGCAGGGTGTCTGTCAGGATATTGTAAATATATATCTGAGCGTCAGAGGTGGAAAATGCAATGTGGTGAAGGTGGGGAGTATTTATAAGTGATGTGATTGTAGTCCCAGGAGAAATAGACAGTAAACATGTGTATTTCAGTTTTCTGCGGTTTGCACATTAGCCACGCATCAAATCCCATGAGCACAACTCAAACATACCCTGTTTTGACATTCCATATCTGCAATTCCCCGCGTATCCGTGCAACCACAATCTTATTCAAATAAGTGCTTGGATGTACCACTCCTAATATTTCTCCGCCTTTTGTAGATTGAATTTCCGTATGCACCTCCTTCGTAGAGACCTTCCAGATTACCATCTCGCCATTGCCGAAGGCTCCCACAACCCAATCACCAAAAATTAGCAACTCCTTCCAGCCGTCTTTATTCCAGCCGCCCAATGGCGACTCTAGCTCCGCCACTTTCTTACCCCGTCGAAACACCCATACTCCATGTGCGGTGTCCGCCACTGTTCCTCCGAATGCTGCATAGATGTATTCTTTCCAGGCTGCAACTCTCCGGATATCAGCGGGCGTGCATGGGGATGATAAAAAGACCAAATTTAAGTGTCGGACATCATAGGTCTGGAGAGTTGTTCCTACGGAAGTGGTGACTTGAAATGTTGCGGAGCCGCGGGGATACAACTGAAGGGTACAGTGGGGGATGTGATGTGACCAAGTGACTATAAACGATTCATTCGTTAGTTGGTCTATATCATGCGCGATTACATGCAAGCTGGATCACACCCTATATGGCGCGAGAATGCGCGAGTGAGTTTTGACGTCTGGGCCGACTTTCTGTGCGCTGGTCTGGAGATCTGTGTCTGTCTTTTGCCGCTTGTTCGCAGCTATGGGGTCCACTGAGGGCATTCTGGCGATAATCGACGCTTCTCGTGGGAGGCACAGCAGGTAAGGAGGACAATTGAGCGGCTTTCTCGAGCTCCTCTCGTCGCAGTGCTGGGGATTGGCCCTCAAGGTCGGAAAAACAGAAGTCTTGAGAACATATTTCTTTTTTTTTTTCTGGCAGAATTGTTGCACCTCACCTGAAATCTTGGCATCACGCATGCGGCTGCATTACATAACTACAGACCAATCTATTTGATCTAATCTTATCTCATGTTATCGCCAACATGGGGCGTACTAATTTTGGTGAAGTCAGTAGAACCAAGCTTTCTGATCGGACCTCACCAGCAGCATCTACAAATTGGGTAGTGAGGGAAATAACGCCGTGTGTACTTACGTATTCCCGCAGCCGTTTGATGCTGCACATGCCAATTGGAGAACCAGCACATCAGGATGGGCTCAATTGATGCTCTCCGCAGTGCTTCATGATGTAGTCAAATACAGTATCATAGCTTGACGTTGATATTGCGAGCCCTGTGTTACGGTAAGGCTAGCAAAACAGCCTAAGTCTGTTTCCAGAGTCGGAGTTTTGTCACACGAGATCGGGGGGGATGATGCTGCCAAGCGCGCCAAGCGCGCCAACCAGCCTCGGATGAACCCTGCACCTGCCAACACCTCAACCCATACGTCAGTTCCGACCAGTATGATATGTTATTGCAGGACGGGGGTTTCATCAAAGTGCTGTATGATAAATTATTGCTGCATTCGTTTCCCTGCAGGAAGATGGACGTTGAGGCTACAGGACGGACAATTAGCACGCAGAGACCACGTACTCGAGTACAAGTCTGACGCTGTAGTTATAGTGGGACATGGGACATGGGACGCTTTAGGCACCGTAAATAACTGATAACTGTACGAGTGCTCTACAACAAGCTCGGCCGCCACACCACAGATGGGAAGCGTTATCATAACATGGTTTGGCTGGGATGCGCATGCCCATGCACGCACTGCACTGTCGCTGCTGGCCCTGTCGTGCTTTCGAATCGCCTCCGCCGACCAACCGCATTCGCCGCTCGAGCCAGTGGGGCGCTGGGCGCTGGACGCTGCATTGGCTTTGCCTTCAACACGTTGCGCGCGGGCTGCTCCTCGCCGCCCGCCCACCCGCTCGACTGCCCCAGCTAAGAACGCTGCGCTGCCCTCCACGCCCTCCGCCCTCCGCCCACCGCCCACCGCCCACCGCCCACCGTCCTCCTCCGCTCTGGTTGCGCTACTGCCGCCGGCCTGAGACCCGAGGCCCCATCACAGGTCACGAGCTACGCTAGAGCGTATCAGCACAGCGCCTATAAGATGCCATTCTCCCCCCGTAGACGGAGCAGCGGGCCCAGGCCGTCATAAGCCCGTCCTCCAAGCTCCGCCCTTTCCGACTGTCACGCAATTGACTGCCGAAATCCTCGCTCCGCCCGCCATCGGCCAGTGTCCCCATCCCCAATCTCGATCCCATCCCCCCCACTGGACGCCCAAGATCCTGCAAGAAGCACTCAATAGCCAATTGCTCGGGCTGCTCCAACCCCCCCACCCCCCCCACCCCCCCCGTGGCCCAGCCCCAGCTCGCCACCACCTGCTCGTCTGGGCCAACACCGCAAGTTGCAGAAGGCCGTGGGCGGAAAAAGAAACGAGGCCAGAGAGGCAAACTCTAAAAGAGAAAAGAGGAATTACCATAGCAATATTAACCTTATTACAGACGCAGTGCATCGCCGCAACAGCGCGCAGCCAGCGCTGGCTCAGGGACCCAGGAGGCACTCCGGGCAGTGCGTCGTGTGCTCCCCTTGCCGTACGCAGTATAGAGCTGCTGGCCCCGCCTAGCGGCAGCCCAGAGCCTGCTTAGGCCCGTACGCTAGCTTAAGGTTTGCCCACCCCCCCTCCCCCCCGCCCCCCCCCCCGATGTCGTCCACCGTGGACCAGCGCTACCATGCCGCCCCTTCGCCCCCGGGGCCGGTGCCTGTCCGCCCTGCCCTGCTCCATACCGTGACCTCCGAACACATATACCTTTCCCACTCGCTCAACTTCCCTACGACGTCTACCTCAAACACGTCTGCAATCATCTGCACAGAGGGTGCTAGAGCTGCCGTCTTCGAGCACAGGCGACGAAGTTCATTCATGGCCTCTCCGTCAACGACCCATAATGTGCCGATGGGAGTTCAGCGGTTCCGCCACCGCAATTCTTTTTCAGTCCAGGACTCGACTACCACCTCTGGCTCCTCCTCACCACCACCATTTGCGACGGAGGCTGGCATAGCGAATCGCGAGGCCCCGCTGGCCGAGGGAGCGTCTTCTCTTCCCATGAACTCGGCATTCCGTGAGCGGTCACCGTCCATTTCTGTACCAGCTTGGATGGCTACAACGGCTACTTCGCCCGTGAACGTCTCGTCAAACCCTCAGACATCTGGGACATCGACCGCAGAGCGAATTGGCTACCACCTCCAAAACCCACCGAGGATTGATACATCTAACCTTCCACCTCCAGCCTGCAGCACCCCCCAAGTGAGGCCAAGAGCGATGTCCCGGTCACAACCTGTTGCTGCAGGACCTCAGCTGGTGATTAACGGTAATGCGGAAGGGCAGAGTAAAGATGAAGGGGAAAGAAGAGTGGAGCGACTAAGGAGAAGAAAAAGCCAACGATTGGGCGGATTGGAGTATGTGCTCTAGATGTGAAGGCAAGGAGCAAGCCGTGCCGCTATATCTTGAATCGGTTAGTGGAGTCGGGTGACTTTGAAGCTGTTATTTTTGGTGACAAGGTCATTTTGGATGAAGGTAATAATACAGCGGCTCATATAAAGAGAAAATTTACTAATATGCTTTCAACAACATAGCTGTCGAAAACTGGCCTACATGGTAAGTCCTAATCTATGCGGGTGTGATATTCTGCATTACGCAAATTCGATCGCAACCACCACTACAGTTTTATTCCTGATACCACATTGTGACAAGATGTTGACAAAATTCTAGTGATTTTTTGATTTCGTTCTTTTCCACCGGATTTCCCCTTGATAAGGCTATACAGTATGTTCGGCTTCGAAAACCATTTTGCGTTAATGATCTTCCCATGCAAACAATTCTCTGGGATCGGAGGTTAGTGCTACGAATTTTGGACGCTATTAAAGTACCTACGCCGAGAAGGATTGAAGTTTCGCGGGACGGCGGTCCTGAAGTGGCTCCCGAATTATTACTACACTTTGAGCAAACCATTGGCCTCAAGCTTCCAAAACATGGTGAATGGAAGATCCCTCAGAAGGTTGAGCTTATAGAAGACGGCGAGGTCCTATCAGCGGATGGTCAATTACTAAGAAAGCCATTTGTGGAAAAACCTGTAAATGGGGAAGATCATAATATCCATATATACTACAAAGGGGAGCAGGTGGGAGAAGATTATTCCGAAAGATTGGTAACAAGAGTAGCGAGTATGATGCAACAATGTCAGCAATCAGAACTGATGGCAGCTACATTTATGAGCAATTCATGGACGTCGATAATGCCGAGGATGTCAAGGCCTACACAGTGGGTCCGAATTACTGCCATGCTGAGACTCGAAAATCACCGGTTGTTGATGGGCTTGTGAGAAGGAACACACATGGGAAGGAGATTCGTTTTGTGGCTTCTCTAAGTGATGACGAAAAGTTCATGGCCAGAAAAATAGCGACCGCTTTTGGACAGACTGTGTGTGGCTTTGATATTCTTCGAATACACGGAAGAAGCTATGTCATAGATGTCAATGGCTGGAGCTTTGTGAAAGATAATGACCCTTATTACGACAATTGCTCGAGAATATTGCGAGAGATGTTTACTAAGGCTGCAGTAGAGAGGGCTGCGAAAGGCAAAATCCTTACGCCAACTTCAGCTAGCACTAATGGTGCATCTCGTGAACAAGAGACTGGTAATGGCCAAAGGAGAATGAGTAGGACAGTAAATACTCATCGTGCCACTATCAGGGAATTGCTGAACCGAAGTCCAAGTATTAGCAAACTTGCAAGTCATCACCAAAACTCGGGGCCTACAGCTGGCTTATTAGGGCTATCTCCATCATCTACAACACCTTCAAACAATGATTATGCGGTCTCTATACACTCTGCCGCAGATAGTTGGCAAAACGAAGAAGCTATTGATGAGCCTCCTGCTGCTCCACAACATACCTGGAAGTTGAAAGGCATGGTGGCTGTTCTGAGACACGCGGACCGAACACCCAAGCAAAAGTTCAAATTCACCTTTCATTCGGAACCCTTTGTCTCACTTTTGGCAGGGCATACGGAAGAGGTGGTTATCCTGGAAGAGGGGCTACTAGATGTGCTTAACGCCACCAACAGAGCTATTGAATTGCAATGTGAAGATTTATCAAAGCTTGCAATTCTGAAAAATGCGCTTGAACGGAAAATGAGTTTCCCTGGCACCAAAGTACAGATTAAGCCTAGTTTTGTGCCTACGAAAGAAGACGTGAATGGAACACTCGAGAATGGAAGCAGCCTCACATTCGACTCCGTTAGTGCACTCTCTGAAGCGGGTGAAGCTGACGATGATAATCCCAAGTCAACGGATCAACCACAGAAGGCAACCCAGCCAAGAAAATTGGAGAAACTCCAACTTATCATTAAATGGGGAGGGGAGCCGACGCATTCAGCTCGTTATCAGAGTCAAGATTTAGGAAGTGAGATGAGGAAGGACCTAATTTTGATGAACAGAGATACTTTGGAAGATGTAAAGATTTTCTCGAGTAGTGAAAGGAGGGTCTACACAAGCGGTAAGCTTATTTTCTCACATCATTTTCTTCTAAAAAAATAAAAAAAACCTTTCCTAACTATGAAATGCAGCGCAAATATGGTCAGCAGCATTTTTGAATAAAAAAGAAGCATCAGAGGATCATATCAACATTAGAAAGGATCTCCTAGATGACTCGAACGCTGCGAAGGATGAAATGGATAAGGTGAAGAAGAAGCTTAAATTGCTTCTTCGAGAAGGTGCCAAGGCCCCACCACAATTTGCCTGGCCTAAAGACATGCCTGAGCCACATGTGGTTATGAAGAATGTTGTGGACTTGATGATGTTTCATCGCAAAGTCATGCATGAAAACTATGAGCGTCTCTTTGGAACCACATCGTCTGCTTCACTCTCTTCGCTAATGTCAGGAGGACCTGGAAGCTATCCAGATGCAGTACCTCACTTTAACAATACCCTCGCACTTGCAGCTGGGATTCAAAGCAGATGGTGCTGCGGAGAGGATCCAGAACTTTTCAAAGAGCGCTGGGAGAAACTATTCGTTGAATTTTGCGATTCTGAGAAAGTTGATCCAAGCAAAATTTCAGAGCTGTACGACACAATGAAATATGATGCTCTGCACAACAGGCAGTTCTTGGAGGCAATCTTTATGCCAAGCACGGCAATATTGGAATCAGATGACTTTGAATTCATTGGCGAGACGGGAAATAATATTGTTAAAGGTGACGGAGAGTCCGATAAAGCTGGAGTTGCTCCCAGTAAACTGGAGAGGTTCGCCTTAAGAAGAAGATCGATTCTAAACCAGTCTCCTAGAGCGAGTCTGGAAGAAGAAGCATCAAGGTCATATGCGGCTGGGTCAGGAAAGACTCTGGCAAAATCTGATTTCAGACTGGTCAAACTTCGAGAACTTTATCGCTTGGCCAAGGTTCTCTTCGAGTATGTGCAAATTCTTACCCTGAACTGCCTCGTCTTATTAATTGTTCATGTGCAGCTTTGTGTCGCCTCAAGAGTACGGAATTGATGATCACGAAAAATTGGAGATCGGTCTCCTTACCTCACTGCCACTGCTCAAGCAAATTGTTAAGGACCTTGAGGATGTTCAGGCTGCAGAACATGCGAAGTCGTTTATTTACTTCACCAAAGAGTCCCATATCTATACTCTCCTGAATTGCATTATTGAAGGTGGCATACCTACTAAGATTGACCGGGCTTCTATACCCGAGTTGGACTATTTGACACAAATTTGCTTCGAGTTATTCGAATCTGAGAATAAGACTGAACCGGGAGAGACGCCATTGCACCCAAATACCAGCTCGTACAGCATCAGGATCAGTATCTCACCTGGATGCCATAGCAATGACCCGCTAGATATGAAGCTGGACAGCAAGCATTGTATCGGTTGCAATTCGCGAAAGAGCTTAACTAATCACCTTGAGTGGAAATATGTGGTAGAGACATTGCGAGAGAAGTTCGATCGAGTGAAATTGCCAAGGAAGTTCATTCCCTTAAATCTTACCAAGTAAGGTGACAAGCTATGACGACGCGCGTGCATGATTCGGAGTGTCCGTTTACCTTGCTCGTCCAATCTTGGAAGATGTTAAGGGAATACCTATGTCTGTGGCCATGGTGTATGGGTGGATTAAGACCTTGTATGGGTAAAGAGGTCCCTTTGTTCCGTCTTGGTTAATTGTCAATTTCATATGTACAAATGACGAATACCTCTACTGACTTTCATGTAATCTTTACTTGCGAGTGTAGCACTGTATATTGGCAGGTCTGTAGTTATCTGTTTCTTGCTTGAAGCGCAGTTCTTGTTCTGCTTGATTCCCTTGCATGATGATCATGTTGATGTTGTATAGACCATAATGCGTTTTTCCCTCTTTTCTTCAAACAATACTGTTTATTAAATTAAATGACTGCAATCACATACATCTACTCTAACCTTACAAGAGAAGTTCTCATTAGAGGCAAGAGCCAATGTACAAATGAGTTGAACGAATGGAGGGTTGTGTAGCATGAGGTGGTAACGATTGTGGTGAACAATTGCTCAAATTCCGCTTGCATAATGCTTTTGTAGAGGAACTTTGAGTATGCAACTCGATGCCAAGCTCGGAGCTCAACAGTATGCTACTCTGTACTCTACTCTACATAAGTAGCAACCAGCTCCTACTAGTACTATAAACATTTCTGTTTCAGCACCGTGTATCGCATGCACATGTCCCTCGTGCAGTCGCATGACCGCCGAACGGAAGAGGAAAGCTAGGTGGCAATTGTGGACTGGGATTGATGTGGTTGAACCGGAGCGCTGGAGCTAGACATGGTATACTGGCGGACGCATTTGGGGAGGGGAAGGAGGCATGGTATGACGGTATTGACGAGTCGACGGGGCTGTATATGGGAGTAGAGTACAATTCAAGATCGGTGTACGTTGCTACGTTGAATTGTGCTGGATGCCACCGAGGGTAACCAGACTACACCGAGGGTAGCTGCTGGCTACGAACGCCTGGGGACGAGGTTCAGCTGCCGGAGCTTCTGACCTATGATCCCAGAAGCAGTAAGATATGCAACTGGCAGAACTTAAGTAGCTCTTACTTGACGGACTCACTGAAGTATGATAATTACTTTACTTACCAAGATTGGAGTTTTGTTTTTAAGGGTGTGCTAACCACGTGCCTGGCTTCTGATGAACCAGCTGAATGGCATATCATAGTGTCGAGGCTAGTAGAGGTATTTTGCAACCCTGTTCGTATCCCTGTAGGGTGGAATCCAAATCAACAAGGGTAAAATGAAGTAACCCCAAACTGTATGATACTCGAGTTACAAGATTAGCTAGTTCATGTCAGCTTAGAACTCAACGTAATACTTGAACCTCAGTTCACTATCACGATCATCAACTTCACTATGGACCCCCAATGTAATGCCAATACCAGTTTGCTCTTCTGAAATTGATGCTACTGGAGTACTTTCAAGCAATACTCCTGAGTGTGTAGTTTAAACTTGAACAGTGTCAATGTCGCAATATGGCTGGGACTTACTACCAGTCCCCAATACAATAAAGTAGCATTTTTGGATACTACTATCAAGTAGTTATGGAGATATTAAATGTATTGAATATTAACAAATTTACGTTGTTGAGTTATGCCTTGTAGAAATAATAATTATCAGTATTTTGATCTTGTTGAGTGTGTTATCATATGATATTTCTTAAGATTACTAAGCCTACTCATAGGGTTCCTCATGAGAGACTCAAGGTTTTTGAATTTCCAACCCTGCATGGTCCCTCTAATCCTGCATTGGTAATTGCACCTTCCCCATTCGCCACCACCCGAAGTGGGATTGCTGAAACGCTTCTTTCCAAATGGACGCCGACTAAGTCTGGTTACGAGACTACATATCATAGCCGGAGGCCTCCGACGGGAAGTCCAGAGCAAGAGGAGGCCAAGTGCGTTACATATGAGCTTGGTTTGCAGCCAAAAGCCACCGATAATATGTGTATTTTGTCAGGGCAATTCTGGCTGTCACGGGAGGTGGAGTGCGGTGAATGACGAGGGCGGCGATAAGCACCACAGAGATATTCGCCAAGAGTTGCCGTAACCTCCATATAGCTACATATAGGGCGTGGCCAGCGGTGATGCTGAGGCAAACCGTCTTGCGCTCTCTACATCAAGTAGGTAAGTACATACAAGTACATACTTGCAGCACTGCCTGGCCACCCATCTTGACCTCGGGCTCTTGCATCCCTACCGCCCCCGCATCATCCCCGCTGTGAGCACGCTATTTCTCTTATCCAGAAGCTACCGTGTGGCCCACAGCTCCTCCTCATCATTAAAGCCAGCATTGAGCCCTTGTGTGGCGAGTCTAGCCATTCGTGAGCGGGCCTAACTGTCACGGCGGTACCTGCTGTCCCTTCATGAACTCTCTACTGATCCCTCAGCCCATAGGTTGCCCCTGATCTTTTTCTCCTCTTTGTCTCCCCGATTTGAAGTACAAGATAGATCTTTATTATCGGAAATCATCACTGAAGCAGGTTATAATCCTCACGTATCCTATCTTGAGGAAAGAAACTTAAGGAGCATCTACAATGAGCCCTGGATTGGTTCAGAATGCTCCGGCAGTGCTGGACGACAACATTCCAAGCCTCGCATCCGTGGTTGAAGGTTGGGATTATACTATACGATTCTATTTGAATGGGGCAAAGGTTGTTATCGACAATATTGACCCAGAGATAACGCTGTTGGAGTACCTGCGTGGTATTGGGCTTACCGGAACAAAACTGGGTTGTGCTGAAGGTGGATGCGGGGCTTGCACAGTCGTAAGTACCCCTCATGGGAGGTTTTAGGCTACAGAACTTGGGTGGTTGACGCCCTTCAGGTGGTCTCTCAATATAACCCAACAACTAAGAAAATCTACCACGCATCTGTGAATGCTTGTTTGGCCCCCTTAATTAGCGTCGATGGCAAGCATGTTATTACTGTGGAGGGCATAGGGAATTCAAAGAATCCCCATCCGGTCCAGGAGCGCATTGCAAAGTGGCACGGTTCCCAATGTGGGTTCTGCACTCCTGGGATTGTTATGGTACGTCACACATGTCATGGCGCATGTCGCTGTCGCCCTGTGTCTCAAATTTCGGAAAGACCCGCGGCTAAATTGTGTTAACAGAACTTATACGCACTGTTGCGCAATAACCCAGACCCAACTAAGCACGATGTCGAGGAAGCTTTTGACGGGAACCTATGTCGATGTACGGGCTATAGACCAATCCTGGATGCAGCGCAGACATTCAGTGGGAATTCGACTTGTTCCAAGGTGGCTGAAGAGGCGAATGGCGGTGGATGTTGTATGCAGAAGGATGGAAAACCTCCTGTTGGGTGTTGCAGGAACAAGACGCAAAACTCAAATGGGGAGGAGGCTCCAATTAAGAGGTTCACACCACCGGGATTCATTGAGTTGCGGCCGGATACGGAGCTCATCTTCCCACCGTCACTTATGAAGCATGAATTTAAACCGCTGGCCTTTGGAAACAAGCGAAAGCGATGGTTAAGGCCAGTCACGGTCGATCAATTGCTTCAGATCAAGAAAGCTTTACCGTCAGCAAAGATCATCGGTGGAAGCACCGAAACGCAAATTGAGATCAAGTTCAAGGCAATGAATTATGCTGTCTCTGTTTTCGTTGGTGAAATCCCGGAGCTCAGGCAATTCTCATTCGAAGAGGACTTCCTCGAATTTGGCGCAAACATTACACTGACAGACCTGGAGAGGGTTTCCGAGAAGGCAATTGAGCACTATGGGCCCATCAAAGGTCAGCCATTTGCAGCAATTTTGAAGCAGTTGAAATACTTCGCCGGCCGGCAAATCCGAAATGTTGGCACTCCCGCCGGAAATCTCGTCACGGCTTCTCCTATCTCCGATCTTAATCCGGTCTTCTTAGCTACACGGAGTACGTTGATCGCCAAAAGTGCTACGGAAGGGGATATTGAGCTGCCAATGGAAAACTTCTTCACAGCGTACAGAACTACGTCACTTCCTGCGAACGCAATTCTAGCAAAAATTAGAGTCCCAATTGCCAGGGAAAAGGGAGAGTTCTGCAAAGCATATAAGCAGGCCAAAAGGAAGGATGATGACATTGCCATTGTTACCGCAACTTTGCGTGTTCGCTTGGATGATGCAAACATCGTGGAGTCAGTAAATCTTGCATATGGTGGGATGGCTCCCACTACAGTTGAGGCAAGGAAAACCATGGGTTACCTCATGAGGAAAGAATGGGGCAACCCAGAGTCTTTGGAGGGCGCTATGAATGCGATGGAAGAGGACTTCAATCTTCAGTTTGGTGTCCCAGGTGGTATGGCAGTCTACAGAAAGTCGCTAGCACTTGGGTTCTTCTACCGTTTCTGGCATGATACACTTGCTCAGCTGAATGGCGAAGATTCCGAAGTTGTGGACAAAGATGTGATTCCGGAGATTGAGCGTGAGATCTCGACAGGTGAGCGGGACCAAGATGCAACTGTTGCATATGCGCAAAGGGTACTCGGTAAAGGGGTCCCCCATGTTGCGGCAATGAAGCAAACGACTGGTGAAGCTCAATATACAGACGATATACCAGTACAGAGGGGTGAACTTTATGCATGCATGGTGCTATCCACGAAAGCTCATGCTAAGCTTCTGAGTGTCGATCCTTCTGGAGCACTTGAGTTACCTGGTGTGCATGCGTACGTTGATCACAAAGACCTGCCTTCTGCACAGGCAAACTGGTGGGGTGCGCAAAAATGTGACGAGGTCTTCTTTGCAGTTGATGAAATTTTCACAGCTGGTCAACCTATTGGCGTGATAATTGCAGATACATCCCAACAGGCGTCCGCAGCCGCCAGAGCGGTTAAAATCGAGTATGAAGAGCTTCCGGCAATATTCACAATTGAGGAAGCTATCGAGAAAGAGAGCTTTTTCCAACACTACAGATTCATCCGCCGTGGTAACCCCATTGATGAAGCTCTGAGAAAGGCTGACCGAGTGTTCAATGGAGTGGCTAGAATTGGGGGTCAAGAGCACTTCTACCTGGAGACCAATGCTTGTATTGTCATTCCAAAGGAAGATGGAGAAATGGAGGTTATTAGCAGTACTCAAAATCCCACAGAGCTCCAGACTTACATTGCTCAAGTCACTGGAGTTCCAGCAAATCGTGTTGTCTCTAAGGTTAAGCGATTGGGTGGAGCCTTCGGCGGCAAAGAGACCCGTTCCATCCAACTGGCAGCAATTTGTGCAGTGGCGGCAAAGAAAGTCAATAGACCTGTTAGGTGTATGCTTAACAGGGATGAGGACATTGTCACCTCTGGGCAAAGGCATCCTTTCTTAGGTAGATGGACCGTTGGTGTCAATAATGATGGGAAACTCGTTGCTTTGAAGGCAGAAGTGTTCTGCAACGGAGGATGGACACAGGATCTCAGTGTATGTATCAGCGCCTTTTTAGGTTTCTTCTCTTGGTTAACACTGACAATAATTGTATAGGGAGCAGTGTGCGAACGTGCGCTTACACATATTGATAACTGTTATAATATTCCTCATGTTGAGGTCACTGGTCGTGTGTGTAAAACTAACACAGTCTCGAACACAGCCTTCAGAGGTTTTGGAGGGCCTCAAGGTTAGTAATTATATACTGAAGGCTTCACAGAATGAATGCTAATAACAATTAGGCATGTTCATCTGTGAGTCATTGATGGAACATGTTGCCGATGGACTTGGAATCCCAGTTGATAAGCTGAGAGTAAGTTTTGGTAATCTGTTTTACTACTACTAAGCTAATAAACACAGGAAATCAACTTCTATAAAGAGAGTGAGCATACACACTTTAATCAGGAGTTGACTGATTGGCATATTCCGATTATGTATGATCAAGTAAGGAGAGAAACCGAATTTGATAAAAGGAGAGAAGCAGGTCAGTTCGACACCTATACTGTAATTTTGCGCATATACTGACATTCTGACATAGTTAATGCTTTCAATGCAACTCATAAATGGAGGAAGCGAGGCCTCTCTATTATACCTACCAAGTTTGGAATCAGTTTCACGGCTCTTTTTTTGAACCAAGCTGGTGCCTTAGTGCACGTATATCATGATGGTTCCGTTCTGGTAGCTCATGGTGGTACTGAAATGGGCCAAGGCCTTCACACGAAGATGACCATGGTGGCTGCCGAGGCCCTTGGTGTACCTTTGGAGGACGTATATATTGCAGAGACTGCAACAAATACCGTCGCAAATACATCCGCTACCGCAGCATCAGCTTCTAGCGATCTCAATGGTTATGCAATTTTTGATGCTTGCGAGCAGCTCAACGAGAGGTTGAAGCCCTACAGGGAGAAACTGGGCCCTAATGCTACAATGAAGCAGCTAGCGCATGCAGCATACTTTGACCGGGTCAACTTGAGCGCCAATGGTCATTATAGGACTCCAGATATTGATTACGAGTGGGATACAAACACTGGTCAAATGTAAATACTTCACCTCCTTATTTTCCAAGAACAATAGGCTGAGCAAATTTTAGGTTCTTCTACTTCACGCAAGGTGTGGCTGTTTCTGAAGTCGAAATTGACACTTTGACCGGCGATTGGACCTGCCTGAGGTCGGATATCAAGATGGATGTCGGTCGTTCGATAAATCCAGCCATTGATTAGTGAGTTTTTTTCCTACCTTATTAATATATTTTATCATTGACTGACATCACGTAGTGGTCAGATAGAGGGTGCTTTTATTCAAGGCCAAGGTCTCTTTACAACAGAAGAATCACTTTGGCTCAGAAATAATGGTCAGATCTTCACCCGCGGACCTGGCGCATACAAGATTCCCGGTTTCCGAGACATTCCGCAAATCTTCAACGTCAGCATGTTGAAGGACGTAGAGTGGAAGAATCTACGCACTATTCAGAAGTCAAAGGGTGTTGGGGAACCTCCCTTATTCATGGCTTCTTCGGTTTTCTTCGCTATTCGCGATGCCTTGAAGGCAGCTAGGTCAGAGCATGACTGTGACCAGATACTAGATCTAGTCTCACCGGCTACTCCAGAGCGGATCAGGCTTGCTTGTGCAGACCCAATCATCAAGAGGAGCTACGTAGTGCCACAGGAGGGCGAGAAATCTTGGTTCATTGAAATTAATTAACTGAAGATATCCATGTGGAGTAGTGGGAATTCTATCTCCTTGGCATGGCAACGGTTGTGGCGTTTTATGTGTTCTGTATACTTATTATGAGCTCAAATATGTTTCTCAGTTATTTACGGAATTTCATCACTCTTATGAATTATCCTTCTCATAGTGTCATGACGACCTGAAAGTGGCAAAAGAAAAGCCCAAAATCACGAGAGACTTTATCTTCCTCGTTCACCAAGACATCATTCGGCCGCACAACCCTATGCAACTAACGCCTGGGGATTTTTTTTTAAGGCTAGGCATGGGTGTTTGTGTCATGCTGTTCTCGTTCCCAGACAGTATGATACTCCACACTGGGTGCTGTCAAGAAGTGCCTGTTTACGCCTCATTTCACATGAGACTAGGCATGTGTATTAGATGTTAGTCTGGTTGCACTACCCCTCGTAGAGGGCCAGACCAATTAGATGTAATGCTGCTTCATAAGTACTCCAAAAAGTACTCTACTGTATTGGAGCGGTTGACTAATTATGCGCCAGTCAGCCGTTCCAATATACGCAAGACGACTTTCACGTTTTTACTTCAGCGAGCCAAGAGAGTCTGGGTACGGGAGCAGCTATGTTTATTTACTCTCCTATTCCTCAACGAAGCGCTTCTTAGAACAAGCAATCAGATAAGTGAGTACCTAGTACTTTCGACGGTTGACTGACGCATACATTGACACTAGACAAGGTGTTTCTTGGCGCCGCTCTGATAGGCTTCCTAAATCGGTAGTTGGCCTATTCCATGCAATCCCACAAACTATGATCTAGACTAGCCTCGTCCCCAGGAACTAGACCTACTTGGCTATTGTATGCTGTGACAGCTCCGAAAACCCTACAACTCGCACATGTGTACCGCTCAGTTACTTCAAGAGATGGCACAAAATACGGTCACTGCCCTTGAGAGACGAATAAAAGCATCGATTGGTTTGATATCCTCCTGTGTAAATCCGTTCTTCAACCTGATGTCACGAGCTTTGTATAGAAACAGCAGCTACCATTTACCGTGACCTTAATACAGGTGCAATATCACCAGCAGTCAATGACCGCATAGAGGCGTTGATCAAAGTATTGGAAAAATGCTGTAGCGCTCGAGAGAATCTCAAGATCACGTCTGAGTATGAAGGTCTAGATGATATAGGTTTGGGGGGCTCCCTATATATTATACCTGACATATGAGACTAATAATAATTGGCATTTCCAGGAGTCAAGCTATGGAATCTGGCTATAAACCTGATGAAAGATAGCAATGAACACTACGACGACGACCGTATTGCTATAAACGGTTCATAATGATTTCTGTCCCGTGCTTCCTTCAGATGATAATGTTTCGCAGTGCGGATTCTTGCCTTCTATATGCTTGATTGTGCTCAATCATCTCAAGAAAGACCTCGAAAAAGTCGATAGTTCTTGCCTTGATCATGAATTTTTCCAACTGCTAACGTGATATAGATACGATAAGGTTATTCAAAGTAGCGCTGAGCGGTGGGAAAGCATGTGCAAGTAAGATACTTCCACTTTTATTAAGAATATTGATCGACTGAAGAATTTTTTAGATCAGAATCAACTTTCGTGGGCGTTAAAGATAATGGAAAAGGCTGCACAGTATCAGCAGGAGCTTGGACAAGAAGAGGCTCAATCAGTTGAGGGTAAGACCATACTCCAGCAACTATCTGGTGAATATTTTACACTCCGTATGAGAATTGTATGAACTATTTCATTCTAGATTCCTCAGCATAGCCCTAATATGTATGAATAGGCGTGGAAGCAATCAAATCTGTCAACAGCAGAGTACATGTATAACAAGATAATGACTCTTGATCAGTCGCTCCTGGAAATGCGTACCTTTGAGGGCTTGGCTGAAGTTTTGTTCGAAATTGGCGACGGCCTGTTCCTCCAAGGTATCTTAGATGCTGCTATCAAGTGGCTGCGGCGAGCGTTCGAGGTCTTGAGTAATCAGAATATACTTTGTTTGTCTGAAGAGGGATCGGAACTACGTTTCAGCGTGATGCATAACTTGGCCAAGGCATGCATTCTGAATAAGAGCCCCGAAGACCTTCAGTACGCAAGAAACACCCTGGACGTCATAGCGGAGGTGACTCTATAAATATATCAGGATAACTTCCTCCTACTGACTACTTATTCAGGATTGGCCCACTAGAATGGCCGTTCATCTGTTAAGGCTTGACATACTAGCAGCAGAAAGCCCGGATGCAGTGGAGGATTACTATAATGGTAGGTTTTTCTGGTCTAGATATATGAGTAAGAATCTGAGTAGCTAATGGTACAGTTATCGCGAAAATGGTATTAGTGGTTCAAATGAGTGAACAAGTGTTTCGAACGTAGGTACCTTCCACTTTTTGGGGTAGACACATGCTTACAGCGCTTGAGGTCAGCAGGGTAATGGGCAGGATACATATACTATCTGAAAAGAGGTACCTAGTAAATACCCACTATAAGTCCCCACGGAATCGTCTGCTGATAACATCAGTGTCCCATTGGCATGTAAATGTCTTGATGAGCTATTGACCAAACTGTTGCTATTGAATGAAGACAACTGGATTGAGCAAACGTTCATAACCCGTTTGTGGATGAGTGTGAAAGTTTGCGTCTCGATTGAGGGTAACACCCTTACAAGTTTGAAAAGACTGATCGAATGTATGAACTTCTGAAACTCCGCAGCGGAAAGAAGGCTTATGACTTGTTATGAAAGTGTTGGGCAAGCAAACATCAAAGCCATTGTCTTCGAAAAGTACACACGCTGCGCAGATTGTGAGACGCTATTCTCTTTTCCCTGAGCTACGCTCCAAAGAAGCTGACAATAATATTAGCTGCTATGGAAAGTATCCGAGGCATTACTGTCGCAAGAGAAATACAAACAAGCCAGTGAATGGTGTGAAGTTGCGCTCCATAAAGTGTTCAATAAATCAGGCGACCTTAACTACGCTAAAATTGCTAGGTAAATGGAGAGTCAATAGAAATACCGGAGCTTTACTGATCCAGCCACTGTAGAAGAATCATTCATTGCTGTATACAGTTAGGCGACTATAGTAAGGCTATCGAGATATATAACAACATGTCAGAGACTGGCAAGCAGAACCCTAGCACACTCTTTCTCATGTTTAAAATTGCTTTAAGGACCTCGAATTGCCAACTTGGTAAGCAATTCTCTTTCATTTAATGAAAGGTCCATTGACAGATACAGCTGAATCTAGCATGCGAGGTATTTGTGAGACACCACTTCGAGACTACCGAGCTTTATATGCCTGTGTTTTAGATGCCCATGCTATTGGTAACGAAAATGAAACGTTGACAGCGCTGAAACATGTTTTAAGGCATATGGACAATCTTCCATCAGAGTCTATTAATAAACCTGCCGTTTTGAGGTTAGTTATGGGAATCCTTTTATCATTCAATGGTGCCCATCTGTGCATGTGTTCTTTCAAATTGAGCCCTGACCGTAGCTTCTAGGTGTGCTATTCGCTTGACGGTAGCGATTCTTGAGCGTGCCAATGGTGGCGAGATTTCGAATGTGGAATCGTTATGCCGACTTCTTGAGCTAGGTATGTTTTTGATTTCCTATTTTCCTTCATGATTACTCACCAAAATCCTACGAGCAGCATTTGAAGAGGCAAAGAAATCTAGGACCAAAAGAAACGCCTTGCATGATACGGTTTTCACAGTTAAAGAATTGGAATGGTTCGCCAGAGCGTCATATAATCTTGGTCTAAAAAGTGTTGAAGAGTGGCATCCAACTACCAGTAATCGTATAATATGTAGTTGTATAAAGGTAAGTTACCTCTACATCCACAGCGGCATAAATTAATAAATCATATTTACGTACTGCATAGTTTCTAGGGCTTTATCCTGAGGATATTGACACAATTACGCAAGGAACCAATATTTCGAAGGCGATTTATTGTCACTTTCTATGCTCTAGCTTGGAAACTCAAATAGCCCGCGATGAGGACAATACTGAAGTTCGAGTAATAGTTCTTCCTCTTATGCCTCATAATCAGGAATATCATCTAACATACCAATCCTATCTACAGTTACAACACTATATCGAGGCAAAACGACATATAGGTCATTTTCGAACTAAACAGCTATTATTGAAGGAAGGCATATCACAAGAGATTAAATGGGATTTGAAAGACAAGTGCGAGGAATTCTCCATTACCTCTTTCTCAGTAAAGAAATAACTTTGAACTGGTACAGATACGCAACTTTACTACTATATGATTTTGAGGCTTCAATACATCTTAAAGACTGGGATAGTTTGAGTACCTTAGTCGCCGAGGCAGAACATTGTGAGAATGGAAGGGTAGTTCAATACTTTGGAGACATGGTCCTGAGATCTCAAGCGCCTGATAGAAGTATGAAACAATATTGAGCATTCCTTCCTACTTCGGTTACTAATGATACCATTAATAGCTATTATGCCTTTGATGAAAGTATGTTGTCAAATACCTCCATTGTTTTTTGGTGACAGTCAGTCAAACTACGCAAAAAAACCCTGGTCTAACGCCCCCGATTTCTCTTATATACAGAAAATCTTGGAGGTAGTAATTCTGAAACCACGAAGCGATCTAGATCTGGCAGCGCTTGCAAAATGCGTGAGATGTCAAGTATATATATATCCATACGTAACAAGTCTTTGTTTGTTTAGAAGATAACTCATGCTTCATAACAACACATGCTATCAGGTCCAAATTTCTTTAATCAGGGACCCCAGAATTACAGAACAGCTGTATATTGAAGTGTTAGGTCTCATTCGGGAATTAAATGTACTTAGGTATATGAAAGAATAACATTTTGGCCAAGCTAATACAATGGAACTCATGTAGAAAGAGAAACAATATCCACAAGATGAATTGCATTGGCTTGCCACAACAGTAAGTGATTCAGTTCTAGTTTCTATTACTTCTAGATTGCTAACGAAGCTCAATTCAACAGGCTTGGAATAGAGCTATTGAATTCAAGTGGTTGGTAGATGCCCTGAAGCCTGAAGCCTACCATACTAATAAAGTTTGGTTAAGTGTATCTGATCAAGGAAACTATAAGATATTTGGAGAGCTGGCAATGAATACAGCCAAACTCCTTGATGACGGTGGAAAGCTACTTGCAAGGGTTCAAAAAAGATATCTTCGAGAAGGATGGGACTAAACTCCATCAAGTACTTGCACTATTTATGTGGCGACATGATCATGCCTCAGGATGTTCTCTTATTACAATGTTTTCACAGTGTAGGTTTGGAAACAGTACTCGCATGGTAAGAAAAGTGCCTACTGTTTCGTTACATTTGCTATGGGCTACATTGCCGTTTGAGAAACCAGCGGTCTATGTCTGATGAAAGTCATCAGGGATAGTATACTTGATACAGTAAGTAATAATTGATTCACCAATAGGAATCACAATTTTTAGGGGAGAAGTTGAACATCCATGGCGCATAGGCTCTTTAAACCTTTCTCATAAGCTCTAGAGCTTCAGCTTTTGCAAAGCAGCACTAGGAAAAATGGAATCTATCGATCATGAGCACTGAGATTCCTCTACATCACTAACTTGTGTATCCGCTCCAAACCTATTAATTGATTATTTGGGTTTCTAGAATTGCAGGATATCTTCCGCCTTACCATAGCTATCGTGGTTGTTGAGATATTTGAAGTTAAAGTGGGTGAAGCTTTTCACTGGAGCTTCCGCTGCGCCAAACTTCATCAACTAGCCGGGGCACGACAGGGATCGGGAGACTCTAGAGCTTCTTGCGAAAGGGCTCTACTAAGGAGTATTATGATGGTTTTGAAAATCCTGTTTCACTTCTACTTGAATTTCTCCATAATAAGGGATTAATTGCACTATCCTCGCAGACTGCATACATATGTAAGGAATTCTTTAGGTAGTCGACATCTCTGCCCAAACCAAATATCCTAATGTAGTAGTGAAAACTCTTGGCACAAACGAATGGAAACTGGAATTCCAAGTGCAAGCCTCAAGTGGCTAAGGATCTCACGATGAAGGTTGCCAAGAGAGTCTCTTTTAATTACCTTTTAATTATTCTCTGCATAAGAGGGGGAGGGGGGGTGGCTCGCAATGCGTTTATCATAGCTTCGCTTAGAGAGCTTTGCCAAGGGCCTCTATTTTTATTATGTAATATCCTTAACAGGGATGGACTTGTCGCGATCCACGTTCTTATTCAGGACATCAAACATCCAATGTAAGTGAGCCCCAATACCCCTTTTGCCCAACACGAACCTGCTAACGAAAGCCCTAAAGGCCCAGAGACGATATAAAGAGAGATCATGACACGAAGGTTACGAGTCGTCAGCCAGCTTGATGATTTGTATGCCGGCGGATTACATGAGTGTTTAAGAACGGAAATCGGAGGGCCAGGATATGCTGGATTTGCTGAAGATGATTATGATTTCTTGACACTGTTTCCTTCTCAGTGCCATTGACGAGTAAGAGCACTTTCGGAGATCCGCTAATTGCTATTTGCGTAATGCGGTCGAGGATGAACTGTTTTTTGTGTAGTTTTCAATCCGAGGCTTAATGATCCATTCTGGGTGTCCCACATAGTTGGCGACCCTGGTATATGGTCATGAGAGCGATGAAGCAATGTAGGCTGTTGACTTCGTCTTTGCAAATCCAGCGACTCATACTGTGCCTAATGATGACCAACAAAAGCCAAATCTAAGTTGCTTCGAGCATGCATCAACCTGGCCCTGTTTTTCCGTTGTCTGCCTCCAGGGTTATAACTTGAGGCCTTCGGAGGAATTGGGTATAAGTGTTGAGGATGGTTATTTATGAGAGTGTGCTGAAGGCTCCGCTCAGGGTGCTCGCTGGCATCAAGTTCTGCAAATCATTTTGTTTTGGTGATCCCTTTGAGGAAAGCAATAAATCTCCTGTAACCCATTATGCATGTACATTACACTCCTGGAGCACCTTCGGTACTAAATAGCAAGAGTTTTGGTGTTTTCTGTAGTATTTTACTACCAGTAGGTGGGGTGAGCGACTACAAACATGGTACCACGGCCACTCGGGCTGAGTCTGTTCAGCTATACCTCGTACCGGATTGCATCCAGTCGTAGCCGTACGCCACTCCTTGCTCTTTTATTGTTATACTGGTGAAGCAAATATTAGCCTGTCTGTAAGGTCAGCCTTCGTTGTTTCTTTTTTAACTACGAAGCTACAAGCTAATTGCTGCTGAGTCGGCAGCAAACTGGTACATTGTCTGTAATTTGACAAACGGGGTCGTCTGGTACCCACCTGCCATTGCTAAGTGAATACCTCTGCGGGTACGTAATCACAGCGAGGCTATGATACCGCGCCCTCTATGAACCCCTTCTTTTGAGACTGAACAGGGAGAGCTTAGCGTAATGTGAGGCGATAAGATGTGTGGCTTGTTATCTGTGGCAGCCGTTAGCCACGGGCGAGTCACACTTACTGGCGACCCCTCCCCCGCCTTTCGTGGGATGTGGTCTCTTACGGCAGTTCGTCCCTATCGATGGCTGCATAGCTACGGAATACCCGGCGTCAAATCCAGGAACGCACTATATAGCCTCCAGACCCTGAACTCTACCAGACGCTTTCAAAGAACCATTATGGGCAAGAAAAGCAAGGAGCCAAAGTTCAATCTGAAGGTTCCCAAGGGGACTCGTGACTGGGATGGCAAGGATATGGTTATCCGGGACAAGATTTTCCAAAACATCATTACCGTCTTCAAAAAGCACGGAGCGCAGACGATTGATACCCCGGTTTTTGAATTGAAGGAGATTTTGGCTGGAAAATATGGCGAAGACAGTAAACTCATCTATGACCTCGCCGACCAAGGCGGAGAACTATGTTCGCTGCGCTATGATTTGACAGTGCCATTTGCAAGATGGCTAGCGATGAATCCAAATATCTCAAGCATCAAAAGATATCATATTTCAAAGGTCTATCGTCGAGACCAGCCTGCAATGACAAAAGGACGTATGAGGGAGTTTTATCAATGTGACTTTGATATTGCAGGAACATATGATCCCATGATTGCTGATGCTGAGATCTTGAGGATTACAACCGAGATTTTGGATTCTTTGGATTTGGGAGATTATACTATAAAGTTGAATCATCGCAAAATTCTAGATGGGCTGTTCGAAGTGTGCGGAGTACCTAAGGAGAAAATCAGAACAATTTCTAGCGCAGTGGACAAGCTTGATAAGGTATGTCGAACCATGCCTCTCTGACACACATCGCTAAAAATATGTAGTTGCCATGGGGGGCAGTTCGTAAGGAGATGACGGAAGAGAAAGGTCTAGATGGCGCAGTAGCAGATAAGATTGGGGAATATGTTATAAAAAAAGGTCAGCCAGTCTCGTATATGATTGGCTCAGATGGCAACTTACCTTTACACAGGCGGGCAAGAGCTTCTAGACGCACTCTCGCGAGACGAAGCCCTATCCAGCAACGAGTCGTTGAAACAGGGCTTTAGTGATATGGGACTCTTATTTGATTACCTGGGGACGTTTAATGTGTTACCCAAGGTATACAGTTCCCCCTCGATTCGATGTGTGATTGACTACTCACGTTCATCCTTAGGTATCATTTGATCTTTCACTTGCTCGTGGGGTATGTACTCCTACTTGGATTATTTCAATTATGCACAATGACTAATTCTTGATAAGCTGGACTACTACACCGGCATAATTTATGAGGTTGTAACAGAAGCCTCAGCTGCTCCGGTATCCAAGGGCAATGCCCCAAGAAAGCAAAATGTCACTATTGATCCAAATGATCCTGAGGCAGATCGATCAAATGACGATACTATTGGTGTAGGGTCCATTGCAGCCGGCGGAAGATACGATGAGCTTGTTGGCATGTTTTCACAGTCTGCAAAAGGTGGAATTCCTTGCGTTGGTATATCCTTCGGCGTAGACAGGATCTTTTCCATCAAAAAGGCAAGGCTCGACCAACAGTCAGTGAGGCTAAACGAGGTTGATGTTTATGTCATGGCTTTTGGATCGGGACTGTTGAAAGAGCGTATGCAGGTTGCAAGGACCTTATGGGATGCTGGCATCAAGGTAAACCACTGTTATTAATTGATCTTGAGGCCTCTTCAATTAATTCCACGTAGGCTGAATTTTCATACAAAGTTAAGCCTAAGCTCCCTGCGCAATTCAAGGCTGCGGAACAAAACGGGGTTCCGTTTGCAGTGATCCTTGGGGAGGACGAACTTGCCAGGGGTGAAGTAAAATTAAAGGAGCTGGGCTTACCAGAGGGTCATCCTGAGAAAGAAGGGGTCACAGTTTCACTAGACAATCTTGGCCTCGAGGTTCAAAGGCGTATTGAGGTCCGGAGAGTCTCCCGACATTGATGGCCTCAGAGGCGCCACTGAAGCCCTCAATATTGATGCTCCTCAGTAGTGGCTTTTATGCATAGCCTCTGTTGTCTGGAGCTTTATTACTATTACTTTGCTCTGAAGTTTCTGCATAGATCTCGACTGGTTTAGATTCTCTTGTGTAACAATTACCCTCAACATGTTCCGTGCCACGTGACTGTAGCGAAACCACATGTCTCTTTTCCCGCCCACGCCCTAGCAGTTCTGTTCGCCAGGCTTGCCGTGCCCAGACTCTCCCAGAGGGCCCCAGAGCCTGCATCAAGCGGTATGCAGTCGTTTCCAATAACATACCGCCGTACGACCGCTTTGCCTTCAACTGGTTAAGCATACAGGTTACCAGGCATCTCTCCGTCCATAGGCCTCACGTCAGCCCAATTGCAATCATCCATGGCCAGACGTTTAAGTCGCTCACGTATTCCCCAATGCTGGGCCCAGGCGCGGATATCCATTGCCCCATCCACCCTAGGCCGCATCTCATGCCCCCTGCCAATCGTACCGCGATCCTCGGTGCCCGCCATTTACAAGCGGGGCGCAAAAACGAAGACATCAATGCAATTGTCGGAACTGCCTCAAGGAGCACTTCCTCTGGAGCCATTACCAAGTGAAACACTGCCAGCGTACCCTCCAGTTATACAACAAGCACGAGAAAACATGGATAAGTTCACGAATTGTGTGGTGTTGACAAGAGTTGGAGGCTTCTATGAGGTATGCTCCGTCATAAATGCATTTAACAATAACTGACTATGCATGACTTAGTTGTACTTCGAGCATGCAGAGGAAGTAGGCCCATTACTCAATCTGAAGGTGTCCCCCAAAAAAGCTGGTGCCGGAACTATTTCTATGGTACGAACTCAATTGCTCATCTACTGGGCGCATTTAAATGAACTCGTGACTAACATTCATGGTACTAGGCTGGATTCCCTTTCTTCCAATTAGATCGAATGCTTCGGATTCTGGTACAAGACCTCCATCGCTATGTCGCCTTAATTGAGGAATACCCAAATTCTACGAGAGGCAAAACAGGTGGCCTAATGTTTGACCGGAAAATAACTCGAATCGTAACTCCTGGAACTCTGATTGATGAAAAATTCTTGGATGGATACGAAAACAACTTCCTTCTTGCGTTAGCTCTCTCATCACCTGCCAGAAAATCCAGGGCAAAAACCGAACCTCCGCCACAGAGCATAGGCCTTGCATGGTTAGATCTATCTACAGGGGATTTCTTCACACAGGAGAGCAATATGGCAAACTTGAGTGGCGATATAGCTCGCATTTGGCCACGTGAGGTTCTGGTCAATGACAAATATAAAGGGGATTCCCAGAATCCTATTGTAAGGAGACTTGAGGAGGATAAATTGTTTATCACCTACTACCCACAACCTGAAATTCCAAAAAGGTCAATTGATAATTGGGAGATGATGCTGGAAGCGCCTGTTTCCCGTGAAGAGAAGTCCAAGTTTAGCAAGCTGGAAGTACAGGCAGGAACCATATTGCTCAATTATGTAAAAGAACAGCTCCCAGGGCTATCTGTCAAATTACAACCACCAATAAAAAGATTTGCTCAAGACATTATGGGCATTGATTCAAATTCCATGAGAAGTTTAGAGATTAAACAAACAATTCGTGATGGAATTTCCATAGGCAGCCTGCTGCATACAATTAAATGCACTGTCACCAAGTCAGGTTCGAGGCTCCTTTCTCAATGGCTATGTAAGTATTTGTTACTATATATATCACTGGAGTGGAGTATTCTAACCTTCATAGCGGCCCCAATAACCTCATTACCAGCTATAGAAGACCGGCTAGATATCGTCGATTTCTTCTATCACAATGGACCCTTGCGAGAAGACATTGTTGCTCTGTTACGCAAAACTCAGGACTCACAAAGATTAGCACAGAAATTTTCTATTGGGAAAGGGACACCTGACGACCTTATCTCTCTGGCACGTACCATTGAGATTACCAGAAATATATTGATTCGCTTGAAATCAGAAGCTCAACTAGGCAAAGTTCCCTCTTTACATAAAGTATTATCGAAAATAGACATACCAATGGATCTTGCCCAAACAATCACAAGCTCTATTGATGAGGATGGCCTAATCTTGCAGCAGAAGATTCAAGAATTTGAAACCGCTGAATTAGTTGCGCTAGCCGAAGCCTCGCTGGGCAGTGACGATGAGACACTGGAACCGAGAACAATCACTAAACCAAAAACAATAGACCGAGACACAGACACAAGTGGCTACTTCGAGAGCAAATCTGGGATCCTCAGGCCCCAGCCATGGTTAATGTTAAGAAGGTAATGATGTCCTTATATTTTCTTACCTTTATCATCTTCTTTCCGATCAAAGGCTGAATTAATAGCAGTGCATCACCGGCGCTTTTGAAACTTCATAAGCGACTGGATAAGCAATTTGAGGACAAACAAAAACTCACAGAGACATTACGAGTCGATCTAGGTTGTTAACCTTTTTTTGTCCCACATTTTTTGAAACCAATATGCTTACCACCGTATAGGAGCTTCTTCTTTACTTTTGAAATGGAGTCCTAGTCAGGGTCATTTCTGTCACGTCAAAGGCAAAGACTCAAAAACCACATTAGAAAAGGTCCCTGATAGCAGCTCCATTGGCATGAGCAGGAGCACAAGGTCATTCCAACATCCAGTATGTTTCCAAGAATAAACTACCCTATTGCAGAAAACTTACAAATAAGGACTGGACTGCACTGGGTATTAAGATCGATCAAACGCGGATACAAATTCGAACTGAGGAGGACATAATTCTCCGCAAATTAAGAGATGAGGTTAGTTATATTTCTACTGAAGATGCGAAAATACTAATTCGTTTATCAGGTAATACAACGGATTGCAACTTTGCGAAGGAACGGTTTTATTCTGGATCAACTGGATATTGCTACTTCTTTTGCACACCTTGCTCATGAGAAAAACTATATCCGACCCATTCTGAACCAGGGGTAGAGTGTTGTCTTCAAGCCCAAAATTCTTAATGCTGATATGCTACATAGCACGAACCACAAAGTCATTGGCGGCCGGCATCCCATGGTGGAGGATGGTCTATGGGAACAAGGAAGATCGTTCACCGCTAATGACTGCCTTGTGGGAGAAGTAGAAAGATTATGGCTCATTACTGGGTATGTCCAACGACAATTACATGAAGCAATTTCTGACATTTCAAAGTCCAAATATGGCTGGTAAAAGCACATTTCTAAGGCA
Source organism: Kalaharituber pfeilii (assembly GCA_015179045.1). Taxonomy (NCBI): domain Eukaryota; kingdom Fungi; phylum Ascomycota; class Pezizomycetes; order Pezizales; family Pezizaceae; genus Kalaharituber; species Kalaharituber pfeilii. The sequence continues at coordinate 967,845 of WHUZ01000012.1, read as the reverse complement.
GAATGCTTTGATATCGATACTCGCTCAAATTGGTTGCTTCGTCCCAGCAGATTATGCAGAGATTGGTATAGTTGATCAAGTCTTTAGCAGGGTAAGCAATGCGCCTGAGTACCGTGAATTATCGGCTAACTAGGTATAGGTTGGCTCTGCAGATAACTTGTTTCGAAATCAATCAACCTTTATGGTTGAAATGCTAGAGACTGCTAATATCCTGAGAAGTGCAACTCCACGATCTTTCGTCATAGTAGACGAAATTGGGCGCGGAACCACACCAATTGAGGGCTCCGTGATAGCATTTGCCTGCCTTCATCATTTGTACACAGTAAATAAGTCAAGAACACTGTTTGCAACTCATTTTCATAATGTGGCAGCATGGGCGACACGATCGTACAAGAAGATTGGTTATTATTGCACTGACGTACAAGAAGATGAAAATGGCGGGTTTACATACATTCATAAACTGAGGAAAGGAGTCAATAGGCAGCCCCACGCACTGAAAGTTGCGATGCTGGCTGGTAAGCAGCCCTAAAACCCGAGTACCCAATTGCAACTTACGAATATCGAATGAAATAGGAATTCCGGAGAAGACCATTCGAATGGCTGAGGAGCATCTCAGAAACATACAAGAAGCAGCTTTATGAAGGATTCAATGAGAGGCTCGGCAGAGGTCAGCAGGATGTGTTCGGTGCATATTTTTTTTTGGATAATCTACTGCCTCTCGTCTGCGTCTATCACTTTACGCCTAATTTTGAACGTTTTTTTAGGAACGTAGATTACTTGCTTTGCGGTGGGACCGGATTTCTAACCAGTTGATTGCATGAGCAGGTACCCTGAATCCATGTTCCATGTTTTGTAATTCCCCTCTTGGCGTTGCAAATTAGTTTTACCGCCCCACAAGTGAATGCTGGAAATCTAATCCAATCAAAATGTGGACACCTGAATATATCTAGGAAGTATCCGACACGCTCATCTAGCACATTATTCACTCTATTCACCTTACGTCCATCTGGAAGTTGGCGTAGATTGTTTGCGAAAAAATCTTAGCTTGCTTGATTCAAAATGCAACAATGCCGAAGCAATGCCCTGAGCAACATCACAAACCAGTTGTCCAAGAGGCAAGGAGTTGAGGAGAAACAGCCCATCTACCCACAATTACCATTAAAGTATAGAAACAATGAGCAGTATATTCAATCAGGTCTGGAGAACAAGGTATGGCCTTCGTAGCACTCTCACCACTTAAGTGTAGTCTGGCAGAACCCCATGGATTCCTAACAACAGCCGACAGAGCGAGCTGTCACATAATAGTCCATTGCTACAAGATAATATAGACGACATCCTTTTACTTTCCAACAGTAAGTGGGGCCTTGAGCCACAATTTGTGAACGGCTTGAGACACTGCGGAATTGAAAGGATGCACCAGTGGCAAGCAGATTGCCTATCATTACCAGGGCTTTTCCAAGGGGAGAAAAATCTTGTTTACACTGCACCAACTTCCGCGGGAAAGAGTCTCGGTAAGAAAGAAAAGATATTCAAACAAATCTTTGCAGTTCTTGGACAATCTGTCGTTACTTACCTGAGCCATTAACGTACAGTGGCAGAGATTTTGATGATTACACGAGTAATCGAAACCCGGACGAAAGCTATAGTAGTATTGCCGTATGTTGCAATTGTAACGGAGAAGGTTAAATTTTTGAAAAGGCTTGTTGATGGAATAGAACCGAGAGTGATTGTTACTGGCTACCACGGAGGTGCAAAAGTGTCAACAGGTTGGAAGAATACTGATATTTCTATATGCACGATAGAGAAGGCAATTCAGTCTCTGAAGAATAATACGCCCCCAGCCTAACGCTAATTTCACTTTAGGCAAATTCTATTGTGAATGCCGCATTGGAAGATGGTTCAATTGGAGACCTCGGAACTGTCGTTTTTGATGAGCTACATATGCTGGAAGACGCTCATAGGGGGTATAAACGTACACAGAACGAAACAATTGAAATACTAAATGTTATATAGCTATATACTGGAAGTACTCGCGACGAAGCTGCTTTGTCTTCAACAGGGACTTCAGATTATTGGAATGTCGGCAACCTTGAGTGTCTGTTACCCTGAATATTGAGACTGAAACGTACCTCTAATTACCAGATACTGCAGAACATGCCGGAACTTGCTGAATGGCTACAAGCTCATCACTACGACTCTAGCTATAGACCAATACCGCTTCAGGAGTATCTTGTGTATGAAAACGAGGTTCATAATGAATATGACGAAATTGTTGCCCAGATACCTCCAAGCGAGCTGAAAGAGCTCAAAGAACCTGTTATCAATGCCATAATATCGTTAGCCTATGGCTGTGTCATCGAAGGCCATAGTGCATTAGTTTTTTGTTCCACTCGGGACATGACTGAAAAGATAACTGTATGGCGATTTTTCCCATCCAACGTCATATTGATGATTACCGTAGCTGACACTAATTTCAGAAACTGCTATGCCAATTTATGCCTGGTGTGGACGAGGATATAGCAGAGCGCAGAAGAGAAGTAATCCGTGACTTGGCAGCTTCAAGCACAGGCCTGGACCGCATACTTGGAACATCGATACCCATGGGAGTGGCTTATCATCATGCTGGTATATTCTACATGGTCGTTGCAATTTCATATTGCTTATAATTGATAGGATTAACCGTTGAAGAGAGAGACATTATTGCGGAGGCCTATGACAAAAATCTCATAAAAGTCATATGTTGTACACCTACCATGGCTGCCGGAGTGAATTTACCTGGTTGGTACCAATTCGACCTGGTATCGCAAACTGAGGTTAAGCAAATGCTGTACGTATAGCAAGAAGAGTGATTATAATCCCAAGGACCGGCAGAGCATTACTGAGTCCGGCCATGTTGTATGTGCACTCTTCCCAGTGCATAAGGATTATGCTGACATCTCTACCAGACGACAAATGATAGGTAGAGCAGGCCGCAAAGGCAGAGATACTGTTGGGGAGAGTTACCTTTGTTGTCCCAAAGTTGATAAAAATGCAGTGAAGGACCTTTTGAAGGCACCAATGCCTCGGGTAAAGAGCTGCTTAGACACAGAAGCTTCTGGATTACAAAGGGGAGTACATAGCTGAAGCATCACACCCTTATGGCAAAATTGTAGTACTGACCTCTCTACAGAGCACTTCTTGAGGTTATTGCAACACGACTGGCAACGAGTTCTTACTCCCTTGATGACTACGTCCAGTGCACATTACTATACCATACTTCACCTAATAAGGAAGCCATTAAGCATATGGTGCAATCTGCACTTGCCGCCCTCGTCTCCTCTAAGCTCCTCTCTGAGGATGATATGGGTGGCTTTGAGGCTTCTCCTATAGGACAGGCTACGGTAGCTTCTGGGTTACGTCCAGAGGAAGGTGTCTTTTTGTATAGCGAGCTCAACCGCGCATTGAGGGCGTTTAACCTCGAAACAGATATGCATATTATATATACATTCACACCCATATATGGAGTAACAGATATAAAGTGGACAATCCTAAGAGATGAAATTGAAAGACTAGATGAAAGTGGGCTGAGAACTGCGACGTTTGTTGGAGTTAATCCTGCACTAGTCAATCGGATGTATGCCAATTCCATTATAGCAAATTATTCAATCCGAGAATTACTTTAACGCTGTCTTTATATAGGGCTCAAGGAGGGGTACTAAAGGAAACCCCAGAAAACACGGAAAAGATGCGGGTTCACCGGCGATTTTTCGTTTCCCTGATGCTCCGTGACCTGATAAATGAAATGCCAATTCATCATGTTGCCAGCAAATACGAGACTCCACGCGGTTTTGTCCAGCAATTGGCAAGTACATGCAAGGGCTTTGCAAATACTACTGGGATTTTCTGCAAGAGGCTAGGCTGGAGTGGTTTGGCCGTACTTCTAGATCATTATACTTTCAGGTTGGATATGGGTAAAGATATTGCCTCTCGCCATGTGGGCCGCAAATTGCTTATTATCCGGTTGTGACATAGGTGTCAGAGACGATCTAATGGAGCTTGTCAAATTGCCATTTGTAAAGAGCTACACTGCCAGGATAATCTACAATGCAGTAAGAGACTCGATTATATCTTTCTAACCCAGATCGTTCAAATGACTTCTGCAGGGACTGAGGAACATTGCTGCGGTGGCGGCAGTCGAACCGCAGGACTTGGTCCCTATTCTCGAAGCGGTGAGCCTTATCCTCTGCTTGTACATCCCAAAGAGTTTTACTTCCGAGGGGTGTTTAGAGACTAAACTCATGTCTTGCTGGTGCTGGCTGATGACGAAATGCTACCCGATGCTTATGCAGGCACAACCACAAAAACTCAAGCTAAGGAGCGAAGAGCAGAGCAAGCTAAGGAAACGGCTGGAAGACCGCGCCCAGCGAATAATCAGAGCCGCGCGAAGACTTCATGGTGTGGATCCTTTTCTCGCCCCGCCCCGCCCCGCCCCGCCCCGCCCCGCCCACTGCCTTGGCCCTCTTTGGTTCCCAGGCTCTTCCTTTCTTTCTGTCTTTTTCCCCTTTCTTTATTCCATTTTTGTTATGAAGATCCTCAACGTGAACCAAAAATTCCTGGCTGACGGTGTGCTTATCGGTCGTTATCAGACCAAGACCAGGTGGTGGAGCTTGACGAGTAAGAATGCGTGCAAGGGAGCGCAACGACGATGAAAAGGAGGGTGAGGACGACGATGTAGAAAGGGAAGTGATGATTGAGAAAGATTCCTGAATAAAGGTTCCATTAGAAGTCATATGTACCAGCACGTTCCCAGCTGAATGGCCCCGTTCCGGTTTCGCTTCGTAGCTCAACCTACCGTTCCAGCTATATGCGCAGACGGTTCTGTTGGCGAAGCTCTGTTCTGGGTTCATTTTGCCAGTTTAGGGCGCTTGGACAGTGGAGTCGTTCGCTGGTAGACTGGATTGTCGTTGGCATGGGGAAAAGGTGTAATAATGTACTAGTACTCTGTAAAGTGGGAATCAGGATGGCGTCTCCACGTGACCTGTTTACCGAAACACTGTGATCGACCATTCTGAAGAGCAGCGCTTCCTCTCCTCCTCGCATCCGTTCGGAGCTCACGTAGGATACAAGTAGCTACATCCAGTAGATTGTCCGCTGCGCCCAGTGAGGGCAAGCCTCTCGCTGTAGACTTCTGTCTTCCCCTGTCTACTGTGGCATTCGCTACCACGGCAACGTTCCTGACCCCAACAAGCTGCGATAATCCCGATTTCACCCCCACTAGTTTCCAATTCCGAGCCTGCGTTTTTTTTTTTCCCTCCTCCCTCCTTTCATTTAAGACTCCCTATGTATTAATAGAGGCCAGTATCAGGTCAAATAACACTTGTTCTCGCTACCACTTAGTTTCCTGGGTATCAATTTTCTGGCGTTGAAGGCTATAAACAGGCTGGTGGAGCATTGAGTTTTAAGGTTGGTGAGATGATACTTGCATCTTGTGCTGGAGAAAAAGAAACTGCGGGCGGAAATTGTTAATTCTGGAAAAGTAGAAGCAAATACCAAGGGAAATATGGCACTCGCGCTGAGAAGCTTAAGGCGCCTTCAGCCACGGTTATTAGCTCCACGGTCGATAGTTGCCTCATGCGCACCGTCATCTGCCCGATGCCTGTCATCTGCGGTTTTCAGATGCCCACAAGAGCCTGATTACCCCACAGCTTCGGTATATAGCAAGACGTCTTTCTCCGCACTTGCAAGCTCCCAAAGACGTTCATTCTCAACAAGCTACGGAAGAATGGTAACGCTCTCACTCGAATGCGATTTGATTCACGGCAAAGAGAGAAAAAACATCACATGACTGACCCATCACAGTCGGAAACAAGAATTGAGCGAGATGCCTTCGGTGAAATCGAGGTCGCAAATGACCGATATTGGGGTGCTCAGACCCAGCGGTACGACAATCCCCATTAGTTTGCCTTTACTTGATTCAACCAAGCAATCATCCACTGAGCTTCTCCCGCTGCGTGATGGCAGATCTCTCAAGAACTTCAATATCAACCAACCATTCGACCGACTACCCCCTCCAGTCATCCGCGCCTTCGGTATCCTGAAGCGGGCTGCTGCTACAGTGAATATGGAGCTCGGCGCTCTAGATCCCAAGCTCGGTAAGGCCATTGAACAAGCCGCCGATGAAGTCATCTCCGGAAAGCTCATCGATCACTTCCCCCTCTCCGTTTGGCAAACTGGATCCGGCACACAGTCCAACATGAATGCCAACGAAGTTATCTCCAACCGTGCCATTGAGATGCTTGGTGGGCAGATGGGAAGCAAGAAGCCAGTTCATCCAAATGATCATGTCAACATGAGCGCGAGCTCTAACGATACTTTCCCAACTGTTATGCACATCTCTGCTGTCCTGGAAATTAATGAACAGCTTTTGCCCGCGCTCAAGAGCCTGCATTCCGTGTTTGTACGGAAGGTTAAGGAGTTTGAGGATATCATTAAGATTGGGAGAACACACTTACAGGATGCTACTCCACTTACACTAGGTCAAGAGTTCTCTGGCTATGCTACTCAGCTTGAATACGGGATTCGCAGGGTTGGGGATGTGCTTCCGGCGTTGTCCCTCCTTGCCCAAGGTGGTACTGCGGTCGGAACTGGTCTTAACACCAAGAAGGGCTTCGATGTCAAAATAGCTGCTGAGGTCAGCAAACTCACTGGCATTGAGTTCAAAACTGCACCAAACAAATTCGAGGCTTTGGCTGCACATGATGCCATCGTCGAGGCTAGTGGCGCATTGAACACAGTTGCTGTCAGCTTGTTCAAGATTGCGAATGATATTCGATTCTTGGGGTCTGGGCCAAGGTGCGGCCTTGGTGAACTGAGCTTGCCAGAGAACGAGCCAGGTAAGACTGCTTCACATAGGCGAATTATACCCGAGAATGTGGCTTACTTATGATCAATGCAGGTTCCTCTATCATGCCCGGCAAGGTCAACCCTACGCAATGCGAATCTCTTACCATGATCTGCACTCAAGTTATGGGCAATCATAGCACCATCACCATCGCAGGCGCCAACGGCCACTTTGAACTCAACGTCTTCAAACCCGTGCTCATCAAAAACCTGCTTCACAGCATTCGCCTCCTCTCTGACGGCTGCCGCTCCTTCGAAGAGAACTGTATCAGGGGTATTCAGGCCAACCGTGATCGCATTGAAAAACTGATGAGGGAGTCACTCATGTTGGTCACCTGCTTGAATAGCAAGATTGGCTATGACGAGGCGAGCAGGGTGGCAAAGAATGCGCATAAGAAGGGGATTACGTTGAAGGAGAGCGCGCTGGAGTTAGGAAGCTTGACGGAAGCGGAGTTTGATACTTTGGTGAGGCCGGAGTTGATGATTGCGCCGAAGTAAAGGGTCTCTTGGTGGAAGGTGCGGAATGAAACATGGAGTTTTCTTTGTTTTCTTTTCTTTTAGTTTCTTTTCACAGGTGCTTTGGACTGCGTTGGAGAATGTTGTAAAAGAGGGAAAAATTGGGACTTGGAGTGTGATTGAGCAACTGAGGACAGTAATGCAATAGTTGAGCCTCGGATACTTCTTAACATAGATAATTTTCTTTTCTTTTCTTTTCTTTTTCTTTTTCCCTTTTCATCTGTAAAATTTTTGTAGCTTTGAAGCAAACTCTACTCCCTTCCACTGGAGCTCTCCAACTTGTCACGTGTTGGAGCTGGCTTGGCGGGTTTCTTTTTCAGTTTTTGAAGGAATTAGGCAGCAAAGAGTATACATGAAAATCAGATAACTAATGCAATTATGTAAGCTTCTAAAATAATTTCTTGAGCGCAGTTTCGGAAGTGCAAACCCCCATCACCCCCCGCCAACTACCTCCATTATTGAACTCAATTACTGGTTACGTACCCCATAACTTTCCACAACCTCCACAATCTATATTTCGATTCCCCGCCAGTTTAGAGCGAAGACTATAACACTTTGTATCCAAGCCAGCCATGTCTCTACCGACCTGCCGCCTTCTTCCCCTCCTGCTCCGCCGACCTGTCGGTAATCCCACCACCATCACAACAACGACACAAGCGACCATCCATGCTACCCTAAAACACTTCCACACAACTCCCCACCGCGCCTACGCCCTCAGGCGTGTGCGAACCGTACAACAAGCCAAAGCGAAGCACTCCACAGGCCCATTCTCGTGGACGGCTGGCCTGCTCTTCATCCTCGTCGGCGGCGGCCTGATACAGTACTTCCGGTACGAGAAGGCGCGGATGGAGCGCGCGAGGATCGCGGAGCAGAATAAGAGCGTCGGCAAGCCGAGGGTCGGCGGAAAGTTCGAGTTGAAGGACATGTGGGGCGGGGAGGTGAACGAGGAGATGTTCAAGGGGAGGTATATGTTGGTAAGTTACATGGCTCCCTTTTAGATTTATTCATCATGATTGTAGGTAGGGGAGGCCGGTTAAACTGCATGAATGGGGAGAATTTGGGATAAGGGAATTGGGACTGGGGATTTGAAGCGGGGATTTGGACCTTGGGCATAGTCGGCTGACGATGCAAGTACGGGGGAGGATGTGGGAGGGCGGCCGGCTGAATTGGTGCATATAGGTCTACTTTGGGTTCACTCACTGTCCCGATATTTGCCCTGAAGAGCTGGACAAGATGTCTGCTATGATTGACTGTGGGTGTCTACTCTTTCCTAGTTTCATTCCACAAACTGGACCTCCTGAGGACTAGGGTACAGCATGGAAAGAGGATTGAAAGACGGCAACGAAAAAATTAACATCCGCAGTGGTCACACAGAAACACGGTAACTTCCTAACACCGATATTCATCACTTGCGACCCAGCGCGGGATACACCTGAAGTGGTGTGTCTACCCTCTTCATTCCCTGCCTTTCCCCTTGTCTTTCCCCTATTATCCCTCTACAATTCCCAGGCCTAGATATATACAACATTAACATCCCCCTGTAGATAAAAGGATACCTCTCTGAATTCCACCCTAAACTCATAGGGTTGACCGGTACATACGAGCAAATCAAGGCCGTGTGCAAGGCGTACAGGGTATATTTCTCCACACCGCCAACGATCAAGCCGGGCCAGGATTATTTAGTGGACCATAGTATTTACTTTTATCTTATGGGTATGCTTTCTCCTCCTCTTATTTTAACCCCCTCTTCCCCCACCCTACTTGACCTCCTCAATATCCCTGGGCTTAGGAGGATACTAACATCCCCAAAGACCCTGAGGGTGACTTTGTCGAAGCCCTCGGCCGCCAACACTCTCCTCAGGAAGCAGCCCGCATAATTAATGCGCATATTGCGGATTGGAAGAAGCCGCTTAGGAAGGACGGAGAAGGTTATCCGGATGAAAGGCTGAAGAGCGTCAAGGCGTAATGAAGAGAAGAGCTCTGAACAATTTCTCCCCTTTTCCTTTCCCTTTCCTGCCCACTTCCTTGTTGTATTGGGTTATTTGATAGATAGGTTGCTCAGGGATGCGGTGTCGTGATGTGGTTGTAATGTTTATACTTCAGTAGACCATTTTTGGGAATTTCGGTATTAAATTTGCATATCAGTTCCTTCTCTGCTCTGCACTTCTGGAAACCTATAAACTATAGAAAAAAAAAAAAAAAAAAAAGGGTTTGGTATCTCTTGAATCGATTCATTCGTGTTTAATGATGTACAGTTTGTTAGCATGTCTCTTCTTTGCGACGCCACGACGTATACGCAAGGAACGGAGATAAGTAGTTAATCAGAAGGTAAAATCAGAAGCATAAATATAGCTGCATAGGTTTTCCTCTTTGCCTGAGCGGAACCACAAGGATTCCCTCGGGCATCGGTCTAAGGATGACTGTTGTTGCATTGTTTCATCATAAAACTTGATGTTCGGGGTAACAGCGAAAAAGCTATGGGATGAAATGAAATGGACTTACAATTCTGTACATAATCCAACGCATAAGAAAGCATTAAGATGACACTTCAGGAGTATCGCCGCAATAAATACTTCTCACTTCTCAATCACAGGCCAGAAAAACTGTTTCCCTGATGGCGCATCATACGTCGGCCTTACTGCCGGTCTCGGAATCTTCGTTGGGGGGGACTTTCGCTTATTCGATAAAGCGGATTCTGGTTCCCTGCCTTCCTTCCTCTCCTTCCCGTTTTCTCGCTCCTCTCCAGCCTGCTGCACCTGCTCCCAGGCGTCAACATCATCGTCATCCCATGGTAGCACGGAGCCGCTGGTGTCTTGTGCCATGGGGCGGGAGCGGGGGTCGTGGGTAGAGTAGTCCTCTGTAATTGGGGCCGGTAGGGGCGGAGATGTGTCATTGGTGGAGGCTTCTGCTTCTGCCTCTGCTTTGGCGGCTGCGGCTTCGGCTTCGGATCGTAGGGCGTTACGCTGGGCTTCTGTGGGGGGGATGGGGTGGGGCAGGAAGGAAGCGGTTAGTGGGAGAGTGGGGGTTAGAAAGGGGAAGGGGAGGACGCACTCAGCATTTCCTGAATCTCGGTATGCCGAAAGATCGCGATTTGCGCGTCGGTGAGGGTGCGTTTGGTGCCATCTGGGTAGTAGCCGAGGTCTGCTGGGTCTTCCTCTCCATAATCTTCAAATGCATATTCCTCCTCCTCCGCCGCCGCCCCGTACTCGTTGTATGTGATGCTGGCGTCATCGTTGGAGTGGGGAAAGGTGGGCAGGCTGTCGGTTTGGGACGAGGGGAGGAAGGGCGTGAAGAAGGCGCTGTGCGCTGCGGCGGAAAAGTGTTTTTGGCGGAAGGCATCGATTTGCTCCTTTCATGGGTGTCACACGGGAGAGGGGGATGTCAGCCGGGGGATGTAGAGAAGGAAAGGGGAGGCACGAACCCAGGTGACGCTCGGGACAGTGAGCTCCTGCGCCATGGCTATGAGTTTTGGTGATGGCAAGACGGGGGAGGGGGTTGAAGAGGGCAGGAGGGTCGCGCTACAAAGCAAGTGGCATATGCGTTTATGTATATGCGTTTATTCATATGCGTTTATGTATATGCGTTTATGCATATGCGTTTATGTATATGCGTTTATGCATATGCGTTTATGTATATGCGTTTCGGCGGGCGGCGACTCAAAGGAAGATGCACAGATGCACCCGGCCGCGCCCTTGAACTGGCAGGTATCACAAGCTTCGCATTATGCAGCACATGCGACTAAAGGCGCCACGTCTCCCCAAAGCCCTCTTGCTGGGCTCACGCCTGCCGCTGGGCGAGGTGCTTACTCTGTTTCGTTCAGCTCTCCGGTAATTGCGCCAGCTCTTCACACTGTCTGCAGCAATCTGTTACCGCAGCTATTTGAAGCCTCAACAATGAGGTTCTCCACAATTCTCTCGCTTGCGGTCGTCGCAGCGTCCACCTTGGTTACCGCCTGGAGCAACGAAGGTTCGTTGTCCCTCTGCTACCAGTTGAGACATTAGATTGTGCGTCCACTAACTCATGATGCCCTTCCAGACCATGAGATTTTCCGTCTTCGTGAAGAAGTCGAGTTATACGAGGGCAAAGGGACAACGTTTTACGGTACGTCTCCATACTTGCAATGAAACGATTGCATACCGCTTGATTCTGGCTTCTGACATCCCCTAGACTTTATTGGTGTTAAGTCGTCTTCGGCTTCCCTCGATGAAATCAATAAAGCGTATCGAAAAACCTCCCTCAAGCTCCATCCGGACAAGTTTCAACCTGTTCCACCTTCCTCAGAACCTGGCAAGCCACCTCGCAAACTCACTCAACATGCTATCAACGAACAAAGAAGGCTGGCCCAGGAAAGATACGCCAGGCTTTCATTAATTGCTACCATTTTGAGAGGCCCACAGCGTGACCGGTACGACCATTTTCTGAATAACGGTTTCCCCCGATGGAAAGGAACAGGATACTACTATGCGAGATACAGGCCGGGATTGGGAAGTGTTTTGGTTGGGCTGTTCATTTTTGTCGGCGGATTTACGCATTACGGGTATCTCTGGCTTTCCGCCAGACAGAAGAGGAAATTCTTCGAGAATTTCATACATGATGCTAGGGTTTCTGCCTGGGGCAGTGCTGGTATTCCTGGGCTTGCCGACGTAGCTGGATCAAATGCTGTTACCTCAGGAACTGCTACTCCTCCGACTAACGGGCCCAGTAATAGGCGTGAGAGGCGCATGCAGAAGCGCGGCAAGAGTGGGAATGGAGATGACGAAGGTGAAAGTGGCGCATCGACTCCAGCCCCACAAGTTGTTGGATCTGCCGGGCCAGGCAGGCGCAAAGTCGTAGCACCCAACGGCAAGGTGTTAATTGTCAATTCTTCTGGTGACGTTTTCCTAGTTGAAGAGGATGAGGAAACCGGAGAGGAAGTTGAGATCAAAGTTGACGTCAACGAGATTGAGCAGCCTACTTTCAAGGACACTGCGATGGTTAGGCTACCAATATGGTTCTTCCGCACCACTCTTGGAAGGTTCTTGCCGCAGAAAAAAGAGCAAGCATCTGAGCTCATGGAAGAGGATATTGCAAGCGAAGAAGACGCAGCAGGAGATGCAAGCGAGTTACCTGCCAAAAAGGTCAAAAAGCCTTTAAAAGCCGGAGCTCCCCAGAAGATTGAGAAGAGAGATGGGTTACCAAGGAGAAAGGTCCGATCTAAGTAATCAGGGTGACTTGGAGGAATGCTTCTTCCTCGTTACCAGTGATATTCCTGATTCCTGAATTCAATACCCCTGGATTGTTTGCTCTCTTTAATTAGTTATTTGCATGAATCTACGGGAAGCATTATAGTGGTTTAAATTGAAGATGTACTGTTCGAGGGAGTATAAGTAATGCAATGACTCTGCATATAGAAATAAAAGTGGCTTTTTTTTTTTTTTTTTTTTTTAAATGTAACTATTGGCATAAGCAACCATTGGTTATCAATGAACCTCTGGCATATAATACAGTCTAATTAGTGAGAGATATTTTGTTTTTCTATACACATTTCCTACAGCTTCTCTGCCTCCTCAATGACATCCTCAACCCGGAAACCTTGGCCGCCCTTCGAAAAGGTCTCCAGGAGACCTATCCTTCGGCTTCCTTCTGCTCCGTCATGACTGGCCCCATAAAACTTCTGCAAGGCCATAACCAACCATTTGCCTTCCTTTACGCTAACTCCTCTATCCTTAACTACTTGCCCCTGCGCAGGAACAACACCTTTTCCTTGTTTCAGCTCCAGGTGGTGCGTTAGCGTTGTGTGAGGGACAGCAAACTCTCCATGGAGCTTGTATGCCGCCAAACTGGTAAATAAAACTGTTACGACGTCCCTATGTGGGAAGGTCCACTGGAGGAAGTGCATTTCAACAGCGCCACCAGGGCGGGGAAGAGGTAGAATGAACATTGGGTGCGCTCGTGCATTGGCCATGAGCCGGTCAAACGTATCGGCAGGGACCATGGCGCAGAGAGATTGTGGGTCGGAGATGTGTCGAGCCCGCCATATGTACTCAATTTCGGTTGGTGGTAGCGCAGAGATCTTGTCAATGTCGACGTAGGAAGACAGCGTTTTCACTCCTGGAGGAGGTGCATTGGATTTTGTGCGTGGTGGGGGTATGACCGTCTGATGCGGGGTAGGCGGTCCTGGGGGCGGCGCTGTTGGATCATCCTCTAGAAGGGCAGCGGGAAGAGGGGGGAGGGTAGAGTCATTCTTGACGGCCGATATTTTGTCCTTGTACCGCTCACGGAGGTCATCGTACGTCTTGACGCCTTCACTAGCTGCAGGTCAGAAGGAAAGGGAAAGGAAACTTGGGGAGGTGGTCTGGCGGTTGGTGGTAGTGATGCCTACGCCTTCATCTTCCGCTCCAGCTTTTCTTTGTACTTTTCTAATATGCGCTCCGAGGCGGCGGCGGAGTCTGTCTGGAGGGACCGCCCCCGCGACCGCGAGGGAAGTAGGGCCGAGGTGAGCACCCGAGCATGCCGCACCTGGGTGGACCATGAGGGCGTGGAAGTGATGAGGCGGGGATTGAAGATTGTCCGGCGCAGGGCGAGTGAGTAGGATGAAGCCATTGCTGCGCTTCTTTGGAAATAGTCCACCCTTGGCGTTTAGGTGATGATGGCCTGGAGGGGAGGTGATGTTTTCGTTGGAGGGGAGTTGGTGGGGGGTGGGGGGGGGGTGCAGTATACTTAGGCTTCCTTGGAACGCACCGTTTAGGTTCTGCGTTGAGGGTAACAGGTGCCCGTATGTACTCCGTACCACCGCCCCCTGGCTCTGCATCATGTCATAGCTGCCATGCTTCGTTATCATATCTTTATGATACCTCACATTGAAACTTCGTGCATGCGTGCAGAGTGCCCACTAGTGCGTGAGCATTAGCATAACCCTGCGTCCATCCAGTATATCTGCGTCACGCAACGGAGAGCAGAAGGCTACGAATTAAGCAAGGAGACGCGGCGCCTGCGTCAACATGCCAGCAAGTCGCGGTCTAGCTCGCCCCCCCGATGCATCCCCACTGGGGGGCGCTGGAGCACAGGGCCTCTACGTAGCATAGTGCACATTCGCGCGCAGTGCCCACAGCTACCCTGCCGCGGCGCACTTTCCCTCCGTGCCGGCTGCCTCGGCTTCTGCCCCCCTCCCCCCCCCCCCCCCCATCCCCAAGACGGAGCTCCGCGCCGCGCGAGGGGGTCGACCTCCGGTGCTCGTTGCACCACCAAAGTGCCGGGCTCGCGGAGATATATAAACTCTCGCCAGCTGTCCTCCACCAGACATCCCAGCTTTGCTTGCCCTGGGCTCCGTTCCCGGGCATTGATTTCGCACTCCTCTCCCTCCCTCCCTCTCGCACAGACCTTGTCCACCCGCCCCCGCCAACCCTCCACACCAGAGTCTCGTTCAGCTCTTGCTTGCGGATACCCGGCCGTTGGCCCTCAATTTCTCCCCATCTCAAGCTTCCTCCGACAGCCCCATTACGATGCCGCACCCATCGCCGTTTCCAGTAATTGATATCCCAAATGTGGATATTTATACATTTCTGTTTGACCGCAAGGACAAGCCGTTTCCGGATAACCACCGTTCGTTTCCCCCCTTGGACTCGTTACAAATTATCCAAGCTCTATGCTAACCATCAAGCAGCTGGATTCATCGACGCCACTACAAAGCGCACATACACCTATGCAGACGTAAGAGATGAATCGAAGCGGTTTGGCATCGGACTTGAGAGCCTGTGGGAGTGGAGGAAGGGTGACGTCTTGGCAATATTCAGGTAAGAAGCTTATTTTATAATATAGGCTTTCTCTGGAACTACATAAGTAGCTAATCGCTAAATTAGCACTAACAACATTGATACCCCAATTGTCACGTGGGGAACGCTATGGAGTGGGGGTGTCGTTACTCCAGCCAATCCTGTAAGTTGAGGGCGCTGGGAGGCATCTAGGGGATAGCTATCTAATGTTCAATTGTAATAGACTTACACTGTTGAAGAGCTCACGTACCAGCTCAAGGACAGTGGGGCTAAGGCCGTTTGCACAATTCCTGCGTTATACCCAATAGCAGCGGCCGCTGCCGCTAACGCCGGTATTGCCAAGGACAGGATTATCTTCCTTGGTGACAAACCTGCTGAAGGATGGCCTGAAAGGGGACACTCGTGGAAGGATATCTTTGACCCTAGCGCAAGTGTGAAATGGAGGAAAGCTAAGGTGGACCCCGAGAAGGATCTGGCCTTTTTGGTTTACTCCAGCGGGACGACTGGCCGCCCAAAGGGTGTCATGACAAGTCACAGGAATATTGTAGCTAATGTGGTGAGTACTCAAGGGGTGGGAAAAGGTTACGGATGAAATTGCGGAATCTGACTTGTAACTCCCAGTTGCAATTCGTCGCGGGTGATACAAAGGAGAATATGAGGTGGCAATCTGACCGGATTATAGCCTTCTTGCCGTTCTTTCACATCTACGGGTTGACATGTATGTGAGATACCTCACCCTGCACGTGTATAGTACTAATCTGAGCTCTTTATTTAGGTATCATACATCAAGGATTCTATAGCGGCAACCCCGTCATCGTTATGGAGCGTTTCGACCTTGAGAAATTTTGCAAAACTGTCCAGGAGGAACAAATTACATATGTATATGCCGTTCCTCCAGTTATCCTTTTATTGGCTAAGCACCCTATTGTCTCCAATTATAATCTTTCTTGTGTCAGAATGATCAACTCTGGTGCGGCTCCATTGACAAGGGATCTTGTGGAGGCTACGTTTAAACGGTTGAGAATCCCAGTAAAGCAAGGTACGTGATTTTAATCTTCTGAAATATAACTCAACCTGATGACCATGGAACTTTTAGGTTATGGGCTATCTGAAACTTCACCTGTAACTCACCTTCAGGCTTGGTCCGAATGGAGGACGTGCATTGGTAGCGTTGGAAAGCTCGTGCCAAGTAGGCATTCCTATGTATACTTTTGATGGGCATCCACCTGATAGGAATCCTAGATATGACTGCAAAATACATGTCCGAGGACGGTAACGAATTGGAGCCTGGGCAGGTTGGAGAGATCTGGATGAAAGGACCGAACGTCATGATGGGCTATCTCAACAATCCTGAAGCAACCAAGAATGCGATTACGGAGGACGGGTACTTCAAGACGGGAGATGTTGGATACGTTGACAAGGAAGGGTGGGTAGATAACGTCCCACCCCGAAACTGTTGAAATTGGTTACAGTCGCTGATGGAAATTCGTTCAGAAATCTCTACATTACCGACCGCGTCAAAGAACTCATCAAATACAAAGGCTTCCAAGTGCCCCCTGCCGAACTCGAAGGCCTCCTTGCCGCCCACCCCAAAGTCGATGACGTTGCCGTCATCGGGATCTTCGCCCCCGAACTTGCAACCGAGGTTCCTCGCGCCTACGTCGTCCTGGCCAAGGGTGTCGAGCCCAGCATGGAAACGGAGCAGGAGCTCATCAAGTACTTGGAGAACAAGGTGGCACAGCACAAGAGGCTGCGCGGGGGGGTTAGGTTCACGGATGTGATCCCCAAGAGCGCGAGCGGAAAGATTTTGAGAAGGATATTGAAGGACCAGGCGGCGAAGGAGGAGGAGGAGAGGAAAGTGAAGGCAAAGCTGTAGATAGATAAATTGTATACTATCCATATCCATCCCATATTTTTTTTTTTTGCCCTTTATTCGGAATACTAAACCAGAATACATATCAGTATGTATGCATGTATGCACGAACAGTTATTTATTTATTTATTTATTTATTTATTTATTTATTTATTTATTTATTTATTTATTTATTTATTTATTTATTTATTTATTTATTTATTTATTTATTTATTTATTTATTTATTTATTTATTTATTTTATTTTTTTTTTTTTTTGGGGGGGGAGGGGAGAGTGCGTCCACCTTGGGAAAACAACGATGTACTTATAGTTAGCCGTGTTATTTCCCTTTTTCCCACTTCTTGCGGGGAGCTTTTTTTTTTTTTTTTATTTTTATTTTTTTCAAATGAAAAAATCCTGCGCAGTGAGCAGTTTTGTTCAAGAGGGACGAAAAGGTTTTTTTTTTTGTTTTTAAAAAAACAAAGGTGAGGGTAAACATCACAAACCTTAAATCAACGACCAAGAATTAAAAAAAAAAAAGGCAAATCCAAACATACAAAAATTAAGCCTTACGTATGACGCCTTATCATGTTTTCCCCCCTCCCGGCCCCACTCCTTCTGTAACCCCCGCTCCCCAATGTCAAGAAAACATTACGTACAAAGAGGTTATACCCAAGTTATTTTTCGGCACGTGACTGATATTTCTTGTATCGTTGGTGAACCTCAATGAATCTGATAAAAATCCCTTAATTCATAATATCGAGGGGAAAAAAAAAGGTCCCCAAGTAAACAAGAAGGGGAATATAAAATGGGTATCCGTCTCCACTCCTGCTGCTAGCCTCAAGTATATGAACAATGAACCCTCTATCACGACGCAAATGAAATCATGAACGAGAAAAATTAAAATAAAATAGAGTCACAAAATAAAATCTAAAATAAAATATCTCAAAAAATAAGGAGGCGTAGATGTACATTAATCATCCACCGTGAACTTGTATCATTCATTTGCTCCTTTTCCTCCTTCTCCTTCTTCTCCAGAAGTCTTAGATAGAAAAAGAAAACCTCGAACGGTCCCAAAAACGTCCTCACCATAAACTCACATTACCAAACACAACCCAAATCCATACATCGCCTTCTCAACCTCTTTCTTAACTCTAAACCAGTCCTCTCTCCTCTCTGCGTACTCGTACACTTCCTCCACCCGGAATATGCCTCCGAAGCGAGACGTATCAGCGATGATGGCCGCCATCTGCTTTGCGTGGGTGGCATCAATGAGATAAATTTGGGACAGCTCACGGAGGGCGTTGAAGGAGGGGACGAGGTGCTTAATGTGGAGGGTGGTGATGAAGCTGTGGTAATGGTTTATGTCACTAGTAGGATGAAGGATAATTCCTTTGTTAGTCAAGTCCATGCGCATATATTTTGTATAGAATACGGAAACCCATGAAGTCAGGAACAAAAAGATACCTTATAAGCTTCACCGCCCCATCCACCGAAATTCTCTGCCGCTTTATATGCTTACAAAGACTCGTAAATAGCCGCATCCCAACCTCATGATTGAACACATCCAGCACATTCTTATCCGCGAGCCCATTCAGCAACGCTGTATGACTCGACACCGTCTCGACAATCCTTAATGCGGTCTTCGTCGGCCCGATATCAAAGTCCCTTGGTGCATGGGCAGGGAGACTCATCCTGTTCTTCTCCTGGGCATCCTGCGCTGCAGAAGCAGAGTGTCCACCGCCTGTAAACGTATTTACAAACGACATTGAGAACGAGCTGTGGTGGCCTGGGGTTCCGCTCCCGCTTGTTGTAGCACTGCCAGGAGCAGTAATGGCCCCTGGATTGAAATCGGTGCTTTGTTGGGTTGTGGCAAACAGGTAGTCCACTTCGTTGATCAGCACGTCGATACCCCGATCCAGCCCAGCCGCCACCATTTCATCCAGCATCTTCTCGAAACGTTTCTTCTCCTTTGCAGCTGGATTCAGAAAATCGTTTTTGTCGGTTAGCTTTTGTGCAACAAGTTCCTGTTCGTAAAATACGTCCACCATTTGCTGGATCAAGTCTCCAATGTTGACTAGTTCAAGAAATGTAACCAAAGGAGCAACAGCAAGTGAGTTATGCGATACATCGCGTGGATTGTATGCAGCCAGGTGGGCGAGAGCCTTGTCGAATCCGGTCTTGATGTGGGAGGTACCAAGCACTTGAAGAAGAGTTATGAATATGGCTTCACATTGTTCTTTGCTATACAAGATTCATAAAATGTCAGATGTCGAACATCGTAGGCGTAGTGGCCGCATGACTTACGCTTCTTCTCCAGTTTGACCCTCAATTTTAGCAAATTGGGCAGCTCTTTCCAAACTAGCTTTCGCCGAATGGACTAGTTTTAAAGCTACCTCGATACTAAAAAGTGACCGTATGCCCTCTAGCCGAGAATTCATGATAGCTGCTTTGGCAGCCAGTTCCGTGGTCGGAACACTTGGCGGCACTGGTGTTGATGCCCTGCTGGGAATGCCCGGGGTGCTAGACCGAGAGGGCAGCTGATCTTGAATAGTAAGATTAGATGTTGAAGCCTCCAGTGATTTCGTGGTATATGTTGTGGTAGATTGAGAGCTTTTATTGCCAAATGGTGCCAAGGGAATTGCCTGCACGGGCAATAGTATGACTTTCTTGAAAGTGGATAGAAAGTCTCGTTTATCTGCTTCCCGAGTACTGACATTACTCATAAGAAGAGACACAGTTGCTGCATCTGCTTCAGACACCTTCGAAGAGTTAACTTGTGTTTGTGCAGCTGAGGATAATAATTGGTGTCTACCTTTTTTCCCCATTCATCTACCACATCCTGGGCTTTCTTCCTAAAGTAATCCAGCTCTTCTTGGAGATATAGGTCAACATGAGGTTCAAATACTCTTGCCATAATTTGCCAGACATCTTTCCGAAAGCGTTCCTCTGAGCCGGATCCTTTTGGCCGTTTGATGGAATTAGAAAACTGTCGCAGATGCGCAAAGATTGCCCCAATGCCTTTCAGGTAGACTTCGACGCCCCGCTCATGAGCTTCATCAAGTAAGGGCGTAACATATTCTCCCACGACATCTTCCGACACACGTTCTAAGAATGCACTCATGACATTTACATTATCCGGAAAAACTCGCTCTATCACGTTTGATTGTTCGTTAATGATATCCGAGAGACGAGTAAAAAACTCCAGAGAAGGCTGAGTATTAAGTATCCCAGGTGCTGTTCCACTAAATGAAGCTTCAGTATTTAACAGATGTTGAAAATCAATTCAGGGATATTACTCAAAACAGTCCATGGGGTTACCCAGTCTTTCTCGCTCGAACATGACTGGATGCTTCTGAACAAACAACTGTATACACGCCTGTCCTCCATTCAGGTGGATTAAAACCTGGGCATATCGTTTCATTCGTCCGTCGATATCTTGGGCCTCATATCCACTTATATCAAGTTAGATTATCAACTACCTAGAAATAATTGTTCGAACATTCTGCTTTCGCCAACACAGGATAGAAATGAACATACCCTTCGAATTCCCTCAATGCTGCATTTTCAAAAATACTAGTCATAGACTCCAGTCTATCTAGTCTCTCTTTCCAGCCCTGACTTGAGTCTGCTTTTGCAAAAATCCTGAGCTGAGCCAACATAATAGCTTGCTCCTCTGGCTCCCTAAATTGCCTAAAAAGTATCGGATCTGTATGTGTCCTAGCTTTTGCCAAATTGAAGTAAAATGGGGCTAGCGCCCCATGTATCTTTGCATACTCATATCGTGCATATCCTCTTGCGGATACAATATTACGAAAAACTGATAGTATTGGGCCTGGGGGCTGTACTGGAGGCACATGGGATTTTTGCGGTATTATCGGACTAGACATTGAAATTAAATTTGGTGAGTTTTGCAAAGAAACGCCCGTCTCTGGGGGAATGGCCATAGTGTTCCTCCTCCTTTCCATCTCTAATCTCCGCCTTTCTTCCTCCTCTCGAGCTTGTTTTTGGCGTCTCTCTTCCTCTGCGATATCAAATATTGTCATGCTATCCGGCCGTGGCCTCCCATCGCTCCCTATTCCTTTGGGCCCTTTGAGACCGGCAGCTTCTCTTTGACGATGTAGTTCTGCGTTTCGAGCCGCTATCGCTTCTTCATACCGTTGCCTAGCTTCAGCTTCATTCCAAACTCCCATATCCTTGAGTTTTTGTATCCATCTACTATCCTCATAAATCATTTCCTTCAGTCGCCGGCATACTCTGGCAAAGCTCATCAAATCGGATACAGGAAGATGGTCTAGAATCTTTGATATGATCTCTGTAACAATTTATGACAGTAGTTAGCAGAAGTTACCAACCATCACGTAGACGAAGGAAGGGATAGGGACATTCAAATACCCAGTGGTAAAACTGGTCTCCCGGAGGAGATCATCGTCGTTGTATGTAAAGGACCCTGCACATCTCGTCGAACGAGCTGTGGCGGCATTGACGCTCTCTGGGAGCCCCAATTCAGGGAGGATGTAGCTCTCGATTTCATGGCTTATAGCTTTCTGTTGTGAAGGCTGCGGAGGTATGGAAGGTAGAGATTGATCTCAGTTCAAGTCACGCCCTCGATGCCATATGTTGATCTAGAATGCCTTGTGATTATTAGCTTAAGCTCCGGGTTCACCAGCGGGAGCGGGACTCTGAGTTCTTAGCACGCTTACAATTGTAACAGAAGCTGGCAACGCCTTCATTCGATGGATCCTTCTCCTTGCTGGATATACAGTTGTGTACGATTATATAGATACGACAACAAAGTGCGAAGCAGAAGTGTTCAAGGCAAGTCAAGGGCATTAGGTGCACCCACAGTCCCCGAGTGCCGCAATGCAGCTGCCGGGGGAGCAGCTTGCGTCGCAGAGCTCAGTGCTTAGGTGCTTGGAAGCGCGGCGTAAGCTGCGCCCATTGGCCAGAGAGCTGCAACGCTATGCACGCTATGCAGGCTATGCACCTATGCATGTGGCTGAGTCACGTGCTGCTACAAACTTGTTGCATCCTCTGGGAGTCCACTCCAACGAACGCGGTGGCATGAAAGACCAATGAATCTATGTACTTGTTTGTGATGGGCAGCGTCTGGGCGTCTGGTTACAAGACCATCACCCAGCGTTGAGAATCATTGCACGATAACAGGAGGTTGCGAGTCAGGCCCTCGAAAATTGCGCTTCAAATCATCGCTGCAGCCTCAAGAACTAACTTAACCCCAGCTCCCCATTACCCTCGACATCTGGCTATATAGAGATATGGAACATGCGTAAGCAGCAGCAGGAGAAGATTAGCGCAAGAGAGAGATGGAGAGGGAGAGGGAGAGTTTTGATATAAAAGGGATATCAGGAGGTATGAATACGCGCCAACCAACTTTACCAATTGAAATAAAAGACGAAATAGGAAATAGAAAACCCCAATATGTAGAAAAAAACAACGACAAGCAAAAGAAATAGAGTGTCGCAGACCGAAATGACCAAATCAAGTGTTCCAAAACGTCCAATGTTTGTCCATCTTCCACCACCAAAATACCGACCAACCAGGTACCCTGGAAAAAGCATTCACATGCCGTCAGAACAAAAGGAGAAGGAATTGAAGTGAAATAATATCAAAACAGCAGTGTGCATAGAAACAAAGTACTCCGGGTAATACTTAAACGAGAAACAGACCGAGAAACAAAGGAAAAAGGAGCGATGAGAGCGATGAAAAGAAATTAAGAGTAATCAACAAAGGAAATAACTAGGAGATCACAAACGGTGAAATGTACTAGGAACAAGCAATAAATCCACAACAGGAGAAAAAAGGAAAAAGAAAAAAAAGGAATGGGTCGTCATCCAGACAAACCCCAAAGAAAATCGCCTGAGTTACATAAATATCAGAAAAACAAACCAATCCATGCAAAAAAGCTCATAGCTCAGACTCCCTTTCCTTTCCCTTCCCCCCGCTCGTTGATATCTCTTCATCCAAGCCCACCTCCCTTTCCAATAAAGGCACGTCCCGATCCTTATCCTCTCCCATAACTACATCATCATCCTCATCTGCTTCATCGTCGCCCTCATCTCCGGACATACTTCTGCCCCTTGCAGTCCTGGGTGATGGTGACGGCAGCTCAGAAGCATCACCTGATAACGTCTTAGGGATTGCCTTACGCTTCCTGCCGCCTAATACCCTATGGTGGACATTATACCCGGCATCCGTATCCGTGGTATCACCAGCACCAACTCCAATCGACCTTAATGTGGGATTCACCTGAGGTCCAAACATCTCGCTGCCAGTGCGTGGTGGAGCAGACTTCACAGAAGCACCACTTACAACTGGTGTTAGCTGCTGCATCTGAGCCTGTTGATTCTCTAGGTTGGCCCACCGCGTATCATTCCAGCTGTTGACCACCGTCCAGCAATGACTCTTGGTGTGGTGATCGTCAATACCGCCAGGTCCCTCCTCCGAGGGAATTCCGCTAACCCATGGAGGAGTCCCCTTAAGTTTGCTGTTGAGGAAGTACTCAACACCTTCGGTGTATTTTAGGCCAGGAGAATCTCCCACGACTGTAGCAAGAGTTTGCAGGACACCATATATTAGAATCCACCGTCCTTTCCTTCCCTCACTCGGCGTAAACTCGCCATTACTCTTCTCCTTCTCATGCCTAGCAAACGCATCAACTAGCTCATTGCTTGCTTTGCTGAATAATAGACTGTGGATGTTGGTCGACTCCGAAAGCGCCAATGCTGCGGCTTTGTCGGCCGCAGCGGCCGCAGTGGCTGCAGAAGACGACATGCTGGAGCTTGGGCCCATGTTGCGCTTTGCTAGAAATCCATGCTTTTGTGTACCAAAGCCTTGAGAGCCAGATGTAGCAGTTGACCCCTGACGAAGAAAACCTTTCACCTCAGGGACAAGAGGGTAAGGATATGGAATGTGAGGAAATCCATTAGCGTTGTCGAAACAACTCAAGATGTCAGTGATAGGGAGATTATCATCGTCGGCCCTAAAGTGCTTCTTACTTAGTGACACTAACTTCGGCTTATGCTTTAAGCCCGCCCCATGCGGCGCGAGGCTGCCTAAGGTGGATGTCGATGCCCCTGGTCCAGTCGGTGATGTGGCCACAGCACCTTCAGGATATTGCCATGTCACATCCTTGTTCACCAAGTAGTCGTATAATGCAGCAAAGTCCCTCTGTAGTTGAAGATAGATTTGCCTCGAGAATGCACCTGCTCCCCCGCCTCCGCCTCCGATACCGAATCCCCAGCCACTTGTTGAGTTCGAGTCTTTCTGCGGTGGAGGAGGCCATGCCCCGAACCGAAATTGATAATGCTTGATGAGGAACTTTTGGAACCGCTCAAAGGCAATCCTGCTAGGCGAGAAGCTGAACGAGCTGGTTGGCCACATGTCGTCATATTGGAAAGTCGCAAGACGAGATTCTGCAAATCCTGTCCGGACTTGAATTTCCAGTGATGCACGGTCAATCAAGGCCTTGGTTATCGGCGAGATTTCCATGTACTCCTTCCCGCCTTCCATCTGGTTTAGCATACCAACGCAGTGGCAGAATGCTTCCCTCCACAAATCACTCAACTGATACTTTTCGGCAAAGCATAGGACCCCAGCAGCCACATCGGGGCAATTCCGGAGGTCGTCAAACTCACGGTTAAGAAGGTATTCAAGGACCCTCCCCACATTGCCACGCATGCCATCCGTATCCAAAGCCCTGTTTTTCCGTTTCCTTGCTCCTTCTAAGGTGTTGGATGAAGCACGATGCTGTAATTTTGGTTGCGTGCTTGGTGGAATATAAATATCCAGCCTCTCAACCAGATCCAGTAACGCTTCTCCCAAAGTTACACCAACCAAACCTTTGCCAAAGAGAAGAGCAAACACGTTTCTTGTTGTCAGATGGTATTTCTGAGTCTGCTCCTTGTTCAGTCCAATCGGAGCTGGGAAATAAACCTCATATTTTATTCCCTCAATACCACCGTTTGTGCTTGGGGTATTGCTGACCGTAGGTGAGATGCTTGCTCCTCCTGTACTGGATGCCTTGAGACTGTCGGCACGCGAGGGAATTTTATCCAATTGGTCCAAAATGTCAAAGCTAAAGCTCATTGGAGAGCCAGGCTCAGGTGGGGTGGGAGGTGGTCGATTCACGTTACCGCCACCACTCAAGTTGGTACTTGTTAGATTCAGCGTCGAAGAGCCTTTCCGAGGAGGGGGTTGAGTGCGGGGTGGTGGAGCGGACGAAAGATTCTTGATACTATCTGTCAGCATTGCATGAAAGAACTGACTTTCTGTTTCCCGCAGTACCGAGGACCGTATCCGAAATGAGGGGCGGGAGTATTGATGAGATGGATGGCCCTGTGGGCAAAGATATACGAGGGTATCACCGTCTGAAAACCATAATTCGGGGTCCTGGAATACAATTAGTAGGCCTTTCATGAACGTGTATATTCTGCATCGTACCCGCTGTAATTTATCCCAGCCAACAACGCCCGCCTTTCCACCAACGTCCCACCGCTTTACCAATAGTTTCTCCTCTCTTATATCTCCATGTTTCTTTAAACTACCCCCCAATGTAAAACCACCGCCGGTATTCGAGCTATTCCCATGTTGAGTGCTCTTTTTTCGCAGTGCTTCCTCCAATCTTCCCCTTATCTTGTCACTATGCCCCTCAAATATCGCCCTCAACGCAGATTTCCTCGCTGCTGTCCCATTCTTGTTATAAAATGCAAAACCATGTCTCCCACCTCCTGCTCCTCCACCCCCTAGATGCGTGTGTTGTGTAGACGAGTGACCCGAGCTCCCCGTTGCTATCGACGATGCAGATGGTGTGAGTAGACCCGTAGTAGGATTGAATGACGTGGAGTTTGATATATTGTGGTGCGGGCCGAAGGGGAAGGGTAAGCCAATTCCTAAATTTGAGCCAGGGGTGATATTTGAGGCCGACTGCTGTTGCGGGGCGGAGAGAGGGGATGCTGATGACTGTGAAATCTTCTCAAGTTTCGACCGAGCGCGAGCAGATCTTTGCGCCATATTTGCAGACCGTTGAAGTCAACGACTGGGTTGGAATAAAGTACAACACGAGCGGGCCAGCGTATTGAAATACAGAACGGGAACCTTTTTTTTCTGAAGAACCGAAAGAAGACGCGGTGTGTATAGCCTGATATTTCTTATCGCGCTTCAAAAGAGACGCCGAACGTAGGCGATGCGACTTCCAACTTGGAATTATATGGCAGTGGTTACCTACCGATGGATGGCTATCCAGAAGGCCGCTGCTGCACGCTAGAGGCAAGCCTTCAGATGTAATAGACTTGTTGACCAGCACCACCTCCTCCTCCACCACTCTTCCAATTTATCTTCCCTTCACAGGAGAAACGGAACCGACGTTTATCCTATTCCTGAATCGTGCGCACCTCAGACCCAGCCAACTTCCTCCGCTGTGCTTGTTCCCAGTTTTGTGGGGGGGTG
Organism: Kalaharituber pfeilii; assembly: GCA_015179045.1. Lineage (NCBI taxonomy): Eukaryota > Fungi > Ascomycota > Pezizomycetes > Pezizales > Pezizaceae > Kalaharituber > Kalaharituber pfeilii. The sequence goes on along the minus strand of WHUZ01000012.1, from coordinate 941,382 downwards.
GCTATGTAACGTTTGTTCACTCTCAACCTTGTTTAGAGGCTACCTAGCGCATACACCTCGCGGCGACAAGCCTCACAACAAAAGGAGTGGCGGAGCTGCGTTTGAGTCACGGATTCGGGTCCCGGCTTTTCCTGTGCTGTGTGTTGCTCCGCAGTCTGCGGTAGAGGTTGCCTTCCGTCACTTTGGGAATTCAAACTATTTTTTGAAAAGCAAATGATTGCGGTCGTCTGGGCGGACTTCGTGCTGCGGGCTAGCCAGGGCATAGATAGCGCGTAGTGCAGCGAACCGTAGGCAAAGATAACGGCCGTTGCTATGCTTTGCTTTGCAGTGCTCGTACAAGTGTGCTTATTTAAGTATGCGATCTCCCTTTTCCTAGAAAAAAGGAACAAAGGCTCGGCGTCCTCTTTAAGTATGCGCCTGCTCTGTTTGGGTTGCAACTTACGCTTACTTTTCCCCTCGTTTTCCCCAGGTTCAGGGTCCAGGGGTCGTGGGTAAGGATCGGCTTATTTAGTGAGTGCCGCTTCGCTTTGGCCGGAGCTCACGCTTGCTCTATGTACGGGGGATTGGTATTGTGTCAGAACCTGATTTGAATCGCTCGATGACCTGGTAAGGTGCAAGATTATCGCTTCTCCAGCTTTGCACCCCCACCCCCTGCGAGTGAAATGCTGTGGCCTTGAAGTGCCAAGTAGATGATTGAGAGAATACGAAATGTTCGGTATGTATTTCCCCTGAGCATGCACCTTGGCGTACTTGAGAACAGCTACGGCTAGAATTAGCAAGGAATTGCTGACTCGAGATTGCAGCAATACCTCAGTTTACGTTTGAAGGGCGGAGGGTGTTTTCAGGCTGTCAGAGATGTAAGGTAACGCGGAATTTGAAGGGGGGACCTACGGCGGGTGAAGTACTAGTAGTATAGTACAAACGACATTTATGCCTTTGTTCACGGATTCTTCTATGAAAGATCTCGATGACTGGCCCACCACCCGCCAGCTGATTCCGGCACCGAAGTCGAGCCCTATAATTTTTGGGCGTTAAGGCAGAGGAATACGTGGAGAAGGGGACATGAGGGGGGGGGTCGGACATACGACGCCCTATTGTTAGAGGAAGCAGCGGTTCGCCAGGGGCGGTGGGGTGCTGGTTGGGGCAGACTGGAGGGGGCACACCGGGCACACCAGTGCGACACCGGGCACACCAAGGTATCATACACGGTGATTGCTCTGTACTCTACTCTATTCTACAGGATGCATCCCCATCCCACTGCGCAGCGGTGCCTGCTCTGCGCTCTGCGCTCTGCACAAGTGCCAAGTGGCCCACCGCGCTGGAGATCGGGCAGTCTGTGCCGGCCACCGGCGGGAGCTGGGGCAGCTGCCCGCCCAGCAAGCCAACCCCCCCCCCCCCCCCCAGATCCCCCTCCATCTGCTATCTGCTCTACGTCTTGCCCACCCCCTCGTTGTTCTCCCTTCACGGCTACCACAGAATAATACTGAGAGCGCCGAGACAGAAGCTTTGTCTTGTCAAGAGTATCTTCTATGCTCGCATCCTTCGATATGCCACTCTGGCTGGCTCACGACGCGAAGCCAGGCTCGATAGCGGCGCTGCTAAACAGCCAACCGATCAAACCCAGTCTGCAGCAGGAACGAATATGCCTTCCCCTCAAGCCTTTCCTACATATCGGAGCTGAATGACTTGTATTGCCTCCGCAATGGTACTGCTGTGGCATGCAGAGAGAAACTTAACTTGCCACATGAAGAGCGTGCCTACATAGAGGGTCCGTCTAAAGGCGTGCAGGCTTGCTAGTGCTCTAACTGGAGCCGCGGCCGCCGATTCAGGCCATATGGTTCTCTAGTACAGCACAAGATTCCTCACCAGTTACGTTACTAGTACCTCACTGGCGATAAGTTGTATACGACATGCACACGCCAGGGTAGGAACCCGACAATTTGAAGCTGGTGCAGTTGCGAGCCAGTTAACAATGATGCTAACAATGAAATTATTAGAGACCTGCAAGAGGCATATTGCCAGTTCATACCCTTACGGAGGCTCAACACAAATCCTATCGCTCGATAGAGGACTTCCATTTACGTTTCCGAAACTAGTACGTTTACTCTGCTGGCAAAAGTTATCAGGGCCCCAAGGCATTTCAAATTACAGTACAAGTCAGCACGAAGAAAGGCAGAAGAATTGGGACATCAGGCTCCGTGGCATCCACAAAACATGCGTTCATTATCATACATCCAGCATCACCCTACAAGCCTATCAACTCCGCTAGCGCACCACATCATTCGTGAGCTGTATCATAGTCGCCGTTGAATGTTATTCCCCGGGCCTAAGCCGCAAAGGGTTTCGGACATCTGAATTCTTTGTCGCTAAATGGAGGAGGGGGGCTAGCTTCACAGTCTAAGGCAACTACCCGAGAAACTTGCTTTTTTTGGTCGCCGACGTCGGGAGACATGAATCCCTGAACGTGCAACCAGACTATCATATCATACCTGAACGCATCTGCAGGGAGGTGAAGGCTTGGCAAACAGGCCCTTGGAGATTGTGACACTGTTGAAGGAAAATTTACTGATTTGCAGTTCAATAGTTCCTGGACTGTGATTCTGAGAAATATAGAAAATACATGTACCATAAGCAAGTAAGTACCCCACAGCTTTAGTCACAGCTTTAGTCACTTAGGCAGGTCGTAAGCATAGGAATGGTTGCTTGTACATACAAGTCACAAGAATCTTACTGTACACTCCTACTTGCTCTCAAACCGGCATTTACGAGACAATCAATGGCAGCCTCTGCGAGTGGTAGTGCAAGCAGTCTACAATGGCAAACCACTCCCCAGTCTGGTATCCTTTCATTTGGGTTCCGCCCACGGCTTACCGCAGTGTGCAAGTACTAATGTACAGTATTCAGCTACTGTAATGGAGGCACCATTGACTGCCATTAACACCGGCACCGGCACTGGCACTAGCTCGACCTGTCTGAATTCCTACTAACAACTCCGAAGCCTACATTCAATGCCTATCCTAACTCCATGCGATGTGCGAAATTCCAAGCAATAGGAAGCGAACAGTAACTATGTGACAAAACTAATTACCGCTGTCTCACAATATTCTGCTTTTGGTGCTTGTCTCAAGTCAGCCGAGTATGTGACACAACTGGAAATAAACCCTCACGCCCTTGGCATTCTGGAACACGTGCAAAAGGACTTTAGGTTTGGGATTGGATTGCAACTGGCAGAGTACAATGTTGTTCTAATTTTTTTGCTTGTTTGTAATTGATGGGGGGAAAAGTCTAACGTGGCACTGTCATTTGTGTGTTCGTATACCTCCGCTAAATCAGTACCGCATACCGATTTCCGAAATATTTCCCCCAGCTCTCGAGTTCGAGCGCAATTAGTTGCCGGAGTGAGGTCCTGTATGGTGGAGCCCATCTATAAGGGACCACCTGTTACATTCGCCGGATTGATGACCAGTATATCAATTACATGGTAGCCTCTTTTCTGCGCATCGAAACGGATAATTGGCATTGGATAACTTGAGTTACGTCCCCAAAGGTGTGTATAGCCTGCCCTATAGCTTCTTTTTAGGTAAGGACTAATATCATAGTAATAAGATGTACAGGCACACCTAAGAAAAAAAAAAAAGAAAAGTTATCTTGCTTGCCGTTGCTGCTAGGGGAACGAAAAGAAGAGTAGCTATGGAGCCGGATACCTCCGAGCTAGTTGCAGTGGAAGAGGGCATTTCCGGACCATTTGTATATAGTGAAAGTGAAGAATCTTATGCAAGCAATCATTGTGAGTATAATCTTAATACTTTATGACTAACATTTGCTGAAGATCTTAATTCTGTTTCTGATAATACTATCAATAATGGGTTTTTTTTACAGAAGTTCATGGACTACGGAGGCATATAGAGATGGTTGTACATATGGTACAAATGAGTTTACTGAACGTCTATATAAAAGGCATAGAAGAATTGGGTGAATCATTTCTGTATATAGTAAGTTTTGTTCTCACACTAGTACAAATTCTGCAAACTTGACAAACTTGGCATGTTACTTCTCCAAGGTGCTCCATATAATCAATCCTCTGCTACTCAACACCACCTTAATATTTTTAAATTTGGACAATGAAGCGTTGTAGAGCAGGTGAAGTCATAGTATATATCTACATTGTTTTATTTTTTAATGAGATGTGGTTGGGTGATGAAGTAGTGTGTCAAGTTTAAGTCCATAATTTCGGTCACTAGTGGTCCCTTGTACGTGGACCCCACGATAATTCAATTGTGGAGTACGGTACTCGCTACCGGTACCAACATAAAGTTTCGCACAAGTGCGTGGTTGCAAGGACCGTGCAAGGGGTCCGTCCAGCTGCAATAAATTTTTTCTACACAGACTGCTCCAATTGTCGCTCTTGTGCGATAGCTGGTAGCGAGTACATACATGGGCACTAGATATTTGATTCATATTGGTACTTCACATGTAGGAAAAAATGGCCATGGGGTTTGGTTCAGAAATCAAACTGTAATCAACTTTTGCTTGCTACTTACCTACAGATGCACAATGGCATGCGGAGAGTAAGTCTAGCCTTATAACTCAACCTTAACGGATCCTGAGCAGAGTAGCTGTACCTTCAACATGCTTAGCCTCCGTGCTCAATCGTCACCCCTTGCACCCAACAAACTCCTCTTCCGGCCCTCGAGTTCTCCTTAGTCTCGGGAATTGACAACACAGATCGCCGAATACATCTCACCTTTTTTTCACTCAAGTATATTGCCCCTCTAACCTGTTCCAATCACATATCTATATAGCCCCCTCTAGTCTTCTACTCGAAGTGGTAAAGCGAGGGTACTACTTAATCTTGCAGTCTACTAGGATAATCTTGGGCCACTAAGCACATCAAACTTAGATACTCCGCCATAAATAGCAGAGCGAAGTCGCCTTAACCTATAGAGGTAAGTAGGTGATCAACGGCCTCGCATTCTGGTAGGTCCTACCTAAGTGAATTTCTGATTGATTCACGTTTGTTTTGATTTCACGTTGGCTATGGAATGATCGCATGCCCTGTGAGCTCGGGCATGGCCATGGCCATTATGATCATACTTATCTGTTCAACGTAGTATCAGCAAGTAGATCTATAATATAGAGTAGTCTACTCTACATAAAATAAATGAAAAAAAATAAAATATCATGTTTTACATTCTTTGCATATTGCCAACGCATATAATAGATCCTTCTTAAGGTTCTCTGCGTCCCCGGCTCATGTATGATATCTTCCTATGTTTGATATGCACCTGCACAGGACAAAAGCTAGTTACAGAACTTTTATATATATATGAAACTTGATGAAGGGGAATTTCATTCGCATAGTGTTACGATCGATGTATGTATGTAGCCATACGTCACCATGTATCAATAGTAGTATGAGGATAGGACCTTCGTTGATGGCGATCAAACGTTTGTTCGTTAAATTCTTATATCGAGGACAGTCTCGACGCACAAGTTGGAAGCTTGCTGTACATGTAATAGGCCGGCCTAATCTCGTAAAGCAGCACTTTGCATGAAATCATGTAGAGGTGATACTTATTCCTTCGCACTAAAGTATACAGGGACAGTATAACCTACACATTGTTCGGGTTTGCGCAGCCGGAGAAGGTGGTGGAGGACATGCGGGGATAGATTTCAGAAGGGGGAGGAGATTATTGCGTAGGGAACGAGTTCTGAAAATGTGAAGTGCAATACGGCGTATTGCAATATCCAGGAACCTGATACATGACCAACTGAGGTTGTGCACGGGGTCACAGCGATCGCCATAACAGTAAGTGTTCTGAATTTTTTCACCTTTTCTTTCTGAGATAATCCTGTTTCTCATCAACCAGGCTCGAGATATCCCAGGGTTGATATATCGACATCAGCGGCGCCGTCATTAATTACTATTGATTGGACTGCCACTGTTTGCACAACTTTGTTGTCATTTCGTATTACCGTCTGAATAGTAATATTCCGTTCTCTCTCGGTTGCAATATGTATGGTTGGACAAATGTTGCAAATTCTGCACACAGCGCGTCCTACGTAAGTACTACTTACTTAAAGTAGGCGATGATCTGCTGTGTAGGCACACCGGGCTTAAGCGCTTGCCAACCCATCGGCCTGAAAAAGGAATATCTCAGATAATGCGAGCAGACATTTGGAAGTGGTCAGCCATACATCTACCTATCAAATTTAGCATCGATCTTTTAAGTCATAGGCTTTTATGCGCAACAGGCCACGCAGTGCCATCTGGCCTATAGTTGAATATCCTCCTCAGAATATTGACGGATATACTTGAGGTGCCGATGGCCAGTCCTGCATAACGTCCATTCTGGGCATTCCGATTAAACAAACTGTAATTAATTGCATCACTGCACATTAGCGAGCGTATCCTGGACGTGCAGACGGTTGTCTAATACCACAGACGGTTAGTAAGTAACCACTACAGAGGGTCTTGGCATGAGACTAATTAATATGCAATTGTATGTAGCTGCAGACAATACACTGGCAACAATGAAAAGCAACGAGTATCCAGTTTCGATGGTAGGGATGCATTAAAAAAAACGGTATAGGCCGCAATGGTGCCACCCAGCCTCCTGCGAACCTGCACTGTTAAAGGAGTAGTATTGATTTTGTACTCTACATGTCTCGTATGTGCATGTTAACGTCGGGCATTCTAGCTATGCGACTACTATGGTATAGAAGTACCCCTCCATTCCCTCGCCAACAAAAGTATGTATTTTCTCTACCAAGAGCTGCTTCTTCAACTTTTAATGCCCACTACCGTATTGTCACTAAAGCCACGCATCCTAAAATTAGGCAGCTACTCATCGATACCCTACCCCATGCGTGTGACTGCCTTGCCTGCAAATGTACCGAAAGCCTGTTGCGGGCAGCTTATCCCTATGCATGTGGATTACATTTCAAATATTTATCAGTATACTCCACAATGCCCTCCGACCAAGGTGTGTATACGTACCTCGCCGGTCCACGCACGTCGACGACTAGCCGGATAACAGTCCCTGCATCTCGGAACTATTGTTATCTGGAATCAATCATAGTGAACAGTGAGTGATTATGCTAATCAACTTCGTAATCCTGCCGGCTGACCAGCGCGGCGCGAGGACAAGGCGCCCCATCGTTGACTTTTGTGCAACCCTCCAAAAGGAAAGAGATATCGAGCTGAGCTTACAGACCATCAGACATCATTTTGGTGCCTACGATACAGTACTGGCCATTGAGATTGAATGCTGGCCGGGAACAATCATTCCAGTCAACCAAACCATAATCAATCCAACAGGTCTGCCGCATCGAGGCACGGCGGACTTCAAAAAGCGCATGTAGGATCAGCTAGCATCTAGCTTCTCAATTTGTTCGTCAACGAGGATGGTGTGGGGGCATAGATTACAAGTGGCCACCTATTGTAGGCCCTGAGTTAGCAAAAACGTTACAGTGATTGATCCAGTATCTGAAACATACCATAGAAAAGCAGAAAAAAGAAAAAAGAAAATAGTACCTCAGAAAGCGGCTAATGTATCCGTGCATTACATAATAGGTTGCCTGTATCTGGAATTGAACTCTCATATTGGGGAATGCCATACATGTATGCAATCTGGTTGATGCAAACCAAGACCCGAATCAAATCAGAGTGCTATTCTACTCTTGAGTGTCAAGTTTCACTGTAAAAATGGTTCGCCTATTTACACCCCAATTTGACTGCATGTCTCAATCAAACCATCGATACGTGCAGACCTTTCTGCGATTAGTCTTGTACAATACAAGCATTGCAAGGCTAGCTTAATCCAAAGTGTCGAATTCTCCAAATTTATATATTAGTCCTTGTGATACAGCAAAATTATATCAACCGCGATAAGCTAAAATGAAGTGATGGGAGGAAATAGAGGAAATACTTGTCGAGAGTCGTGTCAGTATGCGTAGCTGCGCGCGATTAGCTATAAGGACGTACAATGTTTTGTTGAGGGTAATTGATGTCTAGTACTTGGGCCTGCTTGTAAAACAGCTACGGAGTATTCGCTTAATGGGGTAGGGGCGAGAGAATAATATATTTCTATCGGGTTTGCGGTCAGACCCGGGAAACTTTGGGCACTAATCTCGGTATTTCGAAGTGACTGCAAACATTGTTCACAGTGTATGAGGAGTATGAGAGAATTTTATTTTATAAAAAACGATGATAATGAAAAAAATCTATGTACATGCTCTTCCAGCCTACATATTTAAGCTTCCCTCATACATGTCTTGACCTTTATGTCCATGTGGCCCACGGTGCTCCGACTTAATGCCGACGCTCTTAAACAGTATAATTCGGACTGTATTCGTTCCACCACTTAGGCTATAGCTACCGGATTCCCACATGTACCAGCAGCAGTGCCTTCCCACAACACCCACAACGCACAGCTGTTTCATGGACGTCACATGCGTCTCAAAGTTCTGTTCCTACAGACTCGATCCAGACTACCCTGTCTCTAGGTCCCAGCGAGCAGTCACTCCACATGGACGTCTTACACCCATTTCCCAGATTCTCTGTGATGTCCCGGCAGTCCGGGCAGCGCTCAGGATAATCTAAGCTTGTCAACTTCACCACAATCATTATTGTTAGGCGCAATAGATATCATGTTTTTTTCCTTGAGATCAAACGTGCGGGGTATATTCACAAAGCTTTTTATCGTAAGGTGACTTACTAGGAAATACAAGAGAGGTTTCAAGACCTTTTTGACGATTGTGTTCAAATTAAGAGCTTGTATGGACTCAGTGCGGTTGCGACCAGGATTTGTATCTCTATATTCAGTAAGGAGACTGGAAAGAGACCGGAACGCTCAAACCAGTACACATTTCTGAGGACCCAGATTAGCTTGCAGATATAGCACCTATCAGCCGCTGGAACCTCGATGCCCTAATGCCCCAGGGAGAGCAACGATTTCGTGGAGTTATCACTAATATCAAGACTATCGGTGTCCATATGAAGGTTGGGTCGGGTTTTACATTGTTTAATTTGCTTGAGTTCTACTGATATCTATTAAGGGACATTTGGTGACTATTACAATTGACGAGTGCCGAGAATTATCGTGAAGTATTTTTTCGAGATTTTGTTCCGAATCACTGGTAATGAAGTTTCATTTATGCATAATGTGGGATACTGCATATCATTATCCTTAAAACTCCATACGACCTTTAATGATATTGTGAATCCCAAAAAGAAGCAAAAGGAGGAAATAGGAATATATATTTCTAGGCTGGTGGAGTATATTGTTAAAGCATGAGAAGAAGAGCAAGAGGATAACCCAGAGATTGGAGAAGAAGACGAGCTTTGCATGTATGAATAAGTATGTTGGTGATGGATCTAGTAATGAAAACAGGCAGAGCTGAGAAGCTCAAATGCCCTACCCCTCTCTCCCCCCCACTCCCACCCCCACTCCCCCCCCCCCAAAAAAAAAAGAAGTATTAGAAGATGAGTGGCACGTGGTCAAAGAATGTTGTGTATATGAGAGAGATAAGGTATACATAACGATTTATAACTGGAAAGAGAGGTCTGGTTAGCATGAGGAACTTAAGGTTTTTTCATGATAGTGATAAACCCAGTCAAAAAAATAGCGAGGGAGTGTTGGATTTTTTTTGGAATCTATACTAAGAAGAGCAGAGAAGTGGGTAGGAGTTATCGAGAGAAGGAGAGTAGAAATGGACCGGTGAAGGAGACCAGAAATGGTTGGAGTTATATTTGGAGTAGAGAGGATCATGAACAAAGTCATTTGACAGCTACTAGTTTTCTCTATGCCAATGTCAGAGTCAGCTCTTAGATGTCTTCTTGGCGATGACTCAGCAGTCACCTGATCTTTGCAGTCACCTGATCTTAGGGAGTCGGAAAATCCCGAGCTTTCCGTCAGGGTCCCTGCCCGTGACATGAAGCTTCTGGGCATGCCGCATCCCACGCTGAATCCCGCCTAGAGAACGATATCCATCCTGATCATCACGCCAGCCCCCTCACCCTCAATTGCAATCCATATAGACAACACTCCCGCCCTTCCCAACTCCCACCCCCCACAATGGAAGACGCGTCCTACCGCTCTTCCTCCCAATACCGTCTCTGGACCTTCACGCCGGAGTCGCTCGCAGCGGTCCGGAACGCAACCAACGCCGCCGCTGCAGCACAGGTGAAAGAGGCAATCCAGCGTGCGCGGGACAAGAAGCGGAAAAAGCAGGCCGGAGGCGGAGAGGGGAGCGATACTAGCAGCGGAGGGGCAAATACGGGCGATGATACGCCGAGTTCGAATGTCAATGGGGCCAAGGCAAAGGAGGACGAGGAGGATAAGGAAATTGAGTGCTTGACGCCGGAGGAGGAGGCCAAGCTTGTCAGGTACTATTGTAGGAAGATTATGGAGATTGCGGCGCAGGTGTTTGAGTTTCCGACAAATGTCAAGGTAAAATTTTTACCACCACAATCCTGAGGATATCATGGAGATGAATTGGCTAACTTCTTCTCCAGGCCACGGCTCCCACTTTCCTCCGCCGCTTCTTCACGCGCACCTCTCCCATGACCTACCACCCCAAGACCCTCCTCTCGACCATCCTCTACCTCACCACCAAGACCGAGAACCACTACATCTCGCTCTCCAACTTCTCCGCCAAGATTCCCAAATCCACTCCCGAAGAAATCCTTGCCCCGGAATTTGTCGTGGCCATGGGTTTACGGTGGTGCTTTGACATCAAGCACCCGTTCCGGGGCCTTGAAGGGTGCATAATGGAGCTGATGAAGGTGTTCGAGGGGAAGTATGTTGCTCCACCGGTGCCTCCACCACCTCCGTCAACCTCCGCGGATTCCAACAACGCCAGCAACATCACCAAATCCCCCTCGTCTTTACCGTCCTCCCTCGAACTGCAAACCCGCTTGCACGGCCTCCCCCCAAACCCTCTGAACCCCACCGTACCCCCCCCATCCCCCAAACACCGCATTGAGCGCGCCCACGGAAAAGCCCGCCTCTTTCTCTCGACTTCAGCCCTCCTAACCGATGCCTACTTTCTCTTCACCCCACCCCAAATTATGCTTGCGGCCCTCTACCTCGTTGATCCTCCCTTATGCACCTTTTACATCGACCTCAAGCACCCATACTCCTTCCAGACGCAACTCAAATCAAAGCTTCTCGAAACGATAGAAAAGTGCGCAGAGGAACTAAAGAAGGGCGGAGAGCCAGGCGCACCAATAAGCAAGGAGGAATTGGACGAGGTCATGAGGATCGATAGGAAGTTGTTCTTTTGCAGGAATCCGGAGAAGCTTGATTTGATGAAGGTAAATAAGTTGGCCAAGAGAGGAGTGACGGAGGAGGAGGACAATGGAGGGGGAGGGGGTGGCGCTGGGGAGGGGGCAAAGGCGCGGAAGAGGAGAGGAGGGAGAGGGAGGTGAAGAAGAGAAGGCTGGAGAGGGAGAAGAGTTTTAAGGAGGGGGAGGCGCTGTTTGGTGGGGGGGCCATGTTGGTGGGGAAGGCAAAGTGAGAACAAAAGTCTGAGGATGAATGGTTTGTGGTGGGCTGTTGATTTAACTTGATTTTTCTCCCTTATTTCCTTTTATCTGGTATTTATATGCGCAGGAGTTTTTGGGTTTGATTGGATTTTCTTTTACATTTGTACAGTAGTATCTAATGCCTCTGCCATTTTCGTTCTTATGATTACTTTCTGGTTATCATCTGTTTTTTTTCTTTTCCCTCCCACAATGGTGTAGTACCTACTACATACATATGTTTTTGCTCATTCATTTACATTCCGGGTTTGGAAAAATTTTTGGGGTTTTTAAAAAACGTATAGAGATATAGTACCGAATATCAGCAGTTAATGTGTGTGGCTGTCATGAAATATCTCATTTGGTATATTTGGAATTAGATGACTGTAATTAAACTAACTGCTTCAAAAGCTGCATCTAAATTTCTATCGAAAGAGACAATAACTTTCCTACAAAAACACCTTCTAATTAAGCTTAACCTCCCACACCTTGACCGCCCCATCTGCCCCCGCACTCACCACCTTCTCCTTCCCGACCCATCCGACCGCGTTTACTCCATCCTTATGCGCGCCCAAGAACTTCAAATACTTTCCTGGATTCGCTACCGAATAGACAAAGATGTTCGTATCCAAACTGGCGGTCACCACATGCGTATCGTCTTCGTTCCACGCGATCCTGTTAACTCTACCTGTGTGGAAACCCCAGCGGGTGGTTTCCACTTTGTATTCTCCCTCCTTGACGCGGGAGTACAGCACGATTTTACCGGTTGAGTCGCCCGCCGCGAGGTACGTTCCATTGCTGGAGTACGCAACGGAGGAGACGAGCGCGCGGTTGGATTTGAGGATGGTGGATTCGGTGAAGGAGGAGGGGGTGAGAGTGTAGATGTAAACGTTATTATTCTAGCTACTAGTTAGATTACGGGGCTTGGAGTTTTAAAAAATTGGGCGCTGTTGGGGTTACCTCAGCTCCAACGGCAATTTCGTTCCCACTGGCGCTGGCAGCAACGGAGATTGGATTGTACTTGATGGGTACAGAAGCGGTCTTTTTACCATCCTGCCAAATATACACTTCGTTCTGCGTGGCAATGGCAACTGCACCGTCCTTGCCAACAGGTGAGATACCTTTCGGTTGACCACCAGTAGAAATCGCTAAGTTGCTACATATATGTCAGTTGAGGGTAACTGCAAACTCTCTCAACAACCCACCTAAACGCATTTGCAGCCGCATCCACAGTTCTCAGGGTATCATCCCATCCTACAGTAAGAACCTCCTTGCCTAACGCTTCAATCCCACTAACTTGGTTCGTGTGTGTCTCGCCCTCTAGTATTGTAGCTTTGCCCTTGCCAAGATCCCACGAGCATATTCTACCCTCATAGCTACCGGTCCAGAACGTTTTTCCGCCTTGGGCAATGCCAAGGGACGTGATACTCTTTTGGTGCCCATGCACAACTCTGTACGGCTTGTCTTCCTTTTCATTGAGGTAACTAAGGTCTCCAGAGAGCGATACCGAGACAATTGTTCCATCGGACCGATTCGGCCATACTATACCAACCTGTTGGTGTGGAAGCGTAAGGCCAGTCTCAGGACCAAACTTCCATGTATGAATAGCCTTCGTTGTCTCCACATCCCACAATTTCACCGTTCTATCTGCGGATGCAGTTACGAACCGTTTCGAGTCCTGTGCCCAAGATACCGCGAAAATAGCACCTGTATGGTTCCCCTCCCCGCTCGGAATTGTCGTCTTGTATTCTCCTGTCTTGCCGTCGTAGAGACATATAACTCGGTCAGAGCCTACCGAGACCAAGTGGTCGCCAGATGGTGAGAATTCTAGGCCCTGGACAAAGTTCGAGTGGTGGTCGCGGAGTTGCGAGTTGAACTTGAACGGCGGGCCGTGGTAAAACACGACGGTTCGGTCGTCAGAGGCGGTAGCGGCTCGGTAGGGACGCACGGGGCGGATAGAGACGCTGTTAATTTGGGAGGAGTGGCCTGTAACCTCTCCAACAGTGTTTCCTGTGTCGAAGGTGATGCAGTGGCCCCATCTGCATATATCCATATCGGCTCAGTATATTTGAAATTTACACTCGCTCCAAGAGCCACCGAGATTACCTTTCCTTGCCTTCACCAACAGCTATGATCCGCTTGCTTTCTCCATCCCACGCAAGGTCGTTTATAGGCCCTGCTATGATCGGGAACTCTCCCTTCAGGATATTTTCCTCACCGACACAGTCCCACACACGCACTTTCCCAGTCACATCCGCAGAGGCAACGTAGTATCCGGACGGGGCGAATCGTGCCACCGTCGTCTGGTGCGGGTGCTGGACATACTGGACACTCACTTCAGGATGGTCGATAGAGCGGAGGAATATAGATTTATTTGACTACGGCAGTGCATTAGCCCCCTCGATCACAGGCAGCGGCCGGGTGGGAGTGGGAGCTAGTGCATACTGCATAGGCTAAACGCTCTCCCTTTGCATCAGCAGATAGCTGCGTAGGACGAGACCGAGCAGTCGAGGGGGAGGCAGCGAATGTGTACTCTATCCATTCCTCGCGCGTGGAATTGGCACAAAGTTAGCTTGGGAGCTATAGTTGTGGGGGGGGGGTTGGAGGGGGGTTGCTAGCTGGGAGGCGTGCCCCCCAGCGATTGAGAGCTCTTACGTCTCTTGATGGACATTGTGTGCAGGATGGGCAGTTGACGAGCGAGATAAGGGTGGTGAGGGAGGGGCCTTTGTGGGGAGGGGGGAGGGGAGGGAGGGAGGGAAGGAGGGAGGGAGCCCCCCGGTACATCTTGTATACTTCCCGCAGGTATATCCTGTCACTGCCTCTGCCGCTGTAGAGCTGCGGCCCATTGCGGGGCAAGCTTCAACCGCCAAGCCAGGCTCCATCGGCCGCCAACAGTAGGACCCTATTCCCCTTACTAACATTCCTCTAAACAGAAATCAATAAAAATAAGAAAATTCCTCTACCAACCATTAGTACAATAAAAACAAGAGAATTTACAAAAGCAACAGTTGTACCAGAAGACTCTAAGAATTGAGTCTTAGGATTTCTGGAAATTACTTTTATAACTTGCATAATTGTTAATATCTTTAATTAGTAGACTAATATAATTATATTTAATATTTTCTTTATTTGCTTTATTACTTCTATAGCCTTTTAGTTATAATATATCTTTGAGTAATTTTAGTAATACTTATAAGAATACTAACTACTTTAGAATTTAACTGATTATATTTATAAGTAAAAAAGCTAAGTTAGATCTAAAAAAATATAGAAATCTCAAAGTAATAAAAAATAGAGTTAGAATAATTTACTACTTACTACTACTAAATTATTAAATAAATTAAAAAAAATTAGTTAATATTATAAAAAATATTATTTATTAAGAGTAAGTTTATAGTTAAAGTATAGTTAAAAAGCTATTATTACTATAAATTTTGCAGTTGATACTATTAAAAGTAAATCTTTTGATTAAATAGTAATTTCTAATTTTAATTCTATTAACTTAGATGTCACGCACGGCGAGTGGGCGCTGCTAAGCGATACGACCGGTTCAGGGTAACAGTAATTTCGCAGGCGCTGAACGGCAGTGGCTTGATGAACTTGACAAGGGGAGGGTGGCTCGACAGAAGAGGCTCGACAGAAGAGGCTCGACAGAAGAGGCTCGTGAGTGGCGGTTCAGCGGTTGCAGTTCAACGGCGATGGCAGGCTATGTTGAAAAGGCAGAGAGGAAGATCAGATACGGAATAAGATTTGGAGATTGACAAGAATAACAAGAACATAGGGACTGCGTGGAACCATATGGGTCTATTAAGAAGACAAGACAACAGACAAGGAGAGAAAGCACTATTTACATGAGGGCCGTGGCGAGGGCAGCACAGTGGCGAAGGCAGAGTTTTCACTATAGCAACCATGATACCTACTTTGGCAGGCAGGCGGGCTGTAACTAACGGCTGGCTAGCTACCTATAGCTAGCCAGTTCTATGAGCTTGCAGGCCGTCGGCAGGAGGCGGTCGTGGCTTGAGTGTGCGGAGACTGTAGGGCACGGGCTGTGACATTAGACTAAATAGAGTTATAAAAGCTTCTTTCGATCTCTTCTTTTTTATTAAAAAAGAACTGGAAAATGAGTGAGTTACATTTAAAAGTTTTTAAAACTATTAAACAAAAAAGAAAGCTAATAAAGCAATAAAATATTAATAAAAGAAAAAGTTCTAATATCTCTATAATATCTATCTGTTAAATATAATTATTTAACAAGAATATCTCTAAGAATATAAGAACATTAAATGCTGTTCAAAAAGGCCCCTTTAAGATCTTACAATAGGATACTAACAAAAGTAATATAAAGCTCAAATTAAATCCTATATCTAAGTAATTCAAGGTGAACTTAAACCAGCCATCCGACTAAACAACTCAAATTCCATACGTTCCGCAGCCATAGGACCCTGTATTATTTGACCCATAACATCCGAACCCGGTGGGAAATCAGTCTCGAACACAGGTTCCCCAGCTCCCCTCATGTTAGCTAGTACCGCCTGTCTGAAGTGCCAACGTAGAAGTTCAATAGCTGGTCCTCTCTCATCACCTCCAAACTCAACGTATTCTCCAGCTATTCCATGACTATCATTGTCGAAGCAAACAATTTTATTATTGTCCTAACTAAATATTAGCAGAACACTTTATAAAAAAAAAAATTTCGTATTCATACGTCAGGGTTAATCGACACGTCATAACTGTCAAACAAAATATGAATATCCGCCCTCAATAATAAACCATTTTGTACTGAGTTAATTGACCCTCCAGTACCAGGTGGAATTGTAATCCAACGCCCGTAATCCTTTTCAATCCAGTGACCCTCATACGCTGGTGGAAATATATGTGCTGCCTGGAAGCCAGCCCAAGAACCGCGAGCACTGACATATCTCTGTCCTGTAATCACACATCTTTGATCGCGCTCTCGAACAGCATCGCGGAACTCAGCTACCCGGGTTCCACTACAAACCGAAACTGTACGGACCAACCATGGCTCCTCGTTGACAGTTATGGAACATATTCCGAGTCAGTACCCCCGCTCAAAAATGGAGCTATGGAACGAACTTACCGCTCGTTACAACGTAATAGTTACCACACGTCAATGCCTGCTCATCCCGCTGAACCTCTGTCCCATCTTCTTTACGCAAATAATAAGGCTCGTTAAAGAAGAGAAATATCTCCACCATTGAATAAAAATTAGCCTGCGTTACACCCCTCGTCAGAAGAAGGCCCTAGGACAGTCTCAGTGTCGTTGGCATCATAGATATGCACGTGTCTGCCTGCTGAACGATTTGCAGACATAACGAGCGATATTTGGAGGTGAGCGTGGGTGAAACCCATTGCGGGGCAAGCTTCTTCCGCCAAACCAGGCTCCGATCAGCCCGGCGCCCGTGGCTGCCGGTCTGTGCCGCCACTTTGCCTGCTGCTGCTGTGGCGCTGCGCTGCGTGTCCCGTGAATTGCCCAATCACAGCCGGCGCTTTGCAGCTTTACTAAATACTACCACCCCCCCATAGACCCCCGGAGCAAACACTTCTGGTATTTACGTAGCGCAACTCCCGGCTCCGCAAAACTTCCCCACTGCTGCTCCATACAACCACGTCAAGCTCACCCCTCGTAGTGGCACAACCCCCCCCCCTCCCGCCTCCTCCCCAGCCTCATTCTCCAAGTATCTCCCCACGCCCCCACCCACCATGTCTCTCGCTCCCGTGCGCAGCCTCCTCCGCAAGGTCTGGTCGACCCCGACCGGCTCCGCCATACGTGAGAAGTACAAGGACCTCGCCGGATACAGAAAGATCGGCCTCGTGTACGACCTGTTCCTCAACTTGTATTTTCGAAGCTTTATCCACATCTGAAATTTCTTCTAATTACTTTTATTTTGCGAAACAGCGGCGACGATCTTATTAGCGAGGAGAGCGACGTTGTGCAGCAGGCACTCAAGAGGCTTCCTCCAAAGGTCGCCTACGACAGAGTCTACAGGATGAGGCGGGCCATGCAGGTGCGCATCCCATCGCAAAAGACAACATGGGTAGAAAAACGCTGGGTAGAGTAACTAACCGCGTGGTAACTTTCCAGTGCTCGTTGACCCAGTCGCAGTTGCCCCAGCACGAACAAACAAAGCCTGAGGATGTATGTTCCTTTGTCTTCCTCACCTTCATCAATTGCCGAGCCATACTAACGATCAACTACAGGACGTCCCATACCTCCAGCCGTACATCGAAGAGATTCTACGCGAGCAGCGTGAAAGACAGGATTTGGACGCCCTGGTGAGGTCTAAGTGATAGATTCCTTGACGGTTCGTCTCGTTGGCCTTGGCAAGAAAGGTCTAGAAAGGCGGTGGAAATGCTGGATGCATGTAGAGAACTCAATGGTGGAAAAGCAAGCAAGCAAGCGAGCACAATTCCATTAAACCGTGATGCATTCATTGATGGTGTGTTACTGCGAGTATGTATATATATCACATAGTTTTATAGACAAAGGCGAAGTGCGAGAGAGGACAACTACATCCTCTTTTGGTTCAGCTTTTTTCCTTTTCAATTTCATTCTCATTATCACGATATCTGGATGATAATACCAATCTTCATACATGCATATACATCAAGTCATATTAATTTTCTTTATCTTGAAACTAACAAACTCCAAACTTATAAGCCAGCATCGAATTATAGCATTTGTCCCTAATAACAGTCAACCAACAGAGATGGAGAAGTCATCATGTTACATATCTAACCGATCGATCAATCATGCCTTCCCGCCCTGTAACTTTCCTCCAAATATCGCCATAATCCCAAACACGCTATAAAACAGACCAAGCGGATACGCCACAAGCCATCTCACGTCGCTTACTCTCAACACCGCGACAAACATGCTGCTTGAGGAGTATGTGCACCACGTAATAGCGGCGGCGCTCAACACATAGCCTAGTGTCCCGTCCATGGAGATGAAGACGCCGATGGCGGACGTGATGACAAGGGGCAGAAGACAGTAGCCGAGGACTGAGGCGCTGCGGATGTAATTAGTGCTGTGGCCGGGGTGAGACATGAGGTTGAGGATAAGGTGGAGCGAGATGGACCCGAGGAGGGCGACGCCGTAGGTGTAGCCGAAGTGGACTTTGCCGGACTACAAAGTACGAAATTGGTAAGTATATAGAGGTAAAACAGTGGGCACCGGGGAGACATACGAGGAGGAGGAAGGTAGCAAAGAGCAGACAAAATAATATTGGTCCGGCGAGGTCGCTGTCGTCCATGATGTTCTGATCCACAGCTGCAAGAGGGTTTAATACAGTCAGGGTCTACCAGTGCTGCATTAGCATCCCACTCGCTCAAGCCGCATCCTTTTATAGATGTCATTAACCTTCATTTTTATATGAGAGAAATTAATCCCTAGCTCCTCCAGCAGCGGCGGTTCATCCTCATAACCACTCGTCCCAAACGCCGCCATCCACCCCGTGGCCAAAGGGCCCCGTACACCAGGCGCACCTCCCATTGCACCCCCCATTGCGCCTGTCCCAGCATGGATATGCCCCATCAGGCCTGTTGCGCCTGGATAGGCCCCATATGCAGACTGGTGGGGAGTGGTCTGCCCCGATACTCGCCCATCCCCGTAGGTCGACGGGTAGAACTGGAGATTTTGAGCCGAGGGGGCACCATAGCCCTGGTGGGGTGGGGGGAAGAACTGAGACATCCTCAGAAGAGTTAAAGCTCCGGTGGAAGGTCAAGCTGGATCGATAGTCAAAATGTGGCCTTTATATGCTGTAACGTACTGTGTCTGACGGTCGCCGTGGGGTTGGCAATGCCGTCTGTATGTGTCAAACGTATTGGCGGCTGTTCCGATGGTATCCTTGGGGGGCGGATAAGCAGGTCGTGAGCTCGCTGGCGAGCGCTGTGTTGCGTATGTGGTATATTTGAATACCTGGATTGTGGTTCCTGA
Organism: Kalaharituber pfeilii; assembly: GCA_015179045.1. Lineage (NCBI taxonomy): Eukaryota > Fungi > Ascomycota > Pezizomycetes > Pezizales > Pezizaceae > Kalaharituber > Kalaharituber pfeilii. Next base: position 921,898 of record WHUZ01000012.1, on the reverse strand, counting down.
GCTGCTGCAAGCTCCCGCCTCATCCCGCCAAGACCGAAACGTTGCAACGCGCGCACGTGAGCAGCGCCAAGCAGCGGCCACTAGTACCGCGATGCCCCCAGCTCAGCGTCCCCAGCATCTGCAGCATCTCTTCACAATCCTTCTTCGCTCTTGCTTCGCTTGAGCGTGCGCAACCCCCCCGCCTATTTACTGAGTCCACGGCCGCCCCAGGACAGTAACGCCCGCCGATCTACGTACGCTGCTGCTACCACTCCTGCCTCCCCACGTCATGTCGGGCTCATCGAATTCTCAGCCCCGTACCGGGCTATCGCTATACGCCAATCTTCTTGAACCATCCTCGAACGCAGGCTCGTCAACCTCCATTTCACGCGCGCCAGTCGTCTTCAAGCAATCCTCCGCTGAGTCCTCGTCGGCCCAAGATGAAAGCGCTTCTGCCGTTGCTCAAAAGAAGCTCAATGCTGGTAGCTAACTACTGCTGCCCTCTTGCTTTTCCTTTTTTTTTTTCGTAACACGTTTTTAAGACGATTCAAATGGCTCACGAACTGCTTCCCGCTCTATTCTCCTCAATGACCTTGAGGGGCAATTTGGGTGTATTTTTGTACATGTTACAGCTGCGCTGCGATTCCAACCTACAAAGAGACCGCAAGTCAACCAACCGAAACCAAAGGCAAAGATTGCGATGAAACCGGTTGGGGCTGTGACAGCAAATGCCAATACTAGCACAGCAACAGCGTCGACGACGGCGACCTCTTCAACTGCTATTGTGGAACCAGCAAGGCCAGTTGTAAAGACAACACTCAATGATTGGGCTCATACAGGCAACTCTGATGACGATGTCAACGGGTTCTACGCTTCGAAAGAAAAGGAAAGAGACCGCCGCCGGAAGAAGAGAAGAAAGAATAAGGAGGCTGAGTATGAACCTGTGGATTGGGATGATATTTACGACCCAGCAAGACCAAATAATTACGAGGAGTATCGAGATGGGGACGAAAAGATTCGCGAAATGGAGGAGTGGAGGGAACGGCTATATGGAAGCAGAAACAGAATGGCAAGGTCTGATGACGAGGATAGCGATGAGGATTATCGTCCTGCGTTGGGTAGTACGTTCCCGCATGGTCCTATCTTGTTGAAATTGAAGCTGACAGCGGTATAGACCAGTTTGCTCCTCCAAATTTCAATTTTGTACCGCCACCGCCCCCGTCAGCGCCAGTCGGCATACCTGATGATGAGACTGGAGAAGATGCGTACGCAAGGCGGGTGCGACTTAGCCAGATGGCAGCGCATGGTCAATATCCTCCACCGCCTCCACCTCCACCACCCCAAGAACCCGAAGCTGCAAGCCCCGAACATCCAAACAATCGTCCTCCTGGATCGCCAACCTCACGAATTACAGCGGAGCCTGGCCCAAGTGCTACAATCTCGCGTGCTCCAGTCATGTATCAGAGGCCTGTTATGTCAACATCCAGCCCACAGCCCACTGGACCATCAGAGGAAGAAAAACAAGACGAAGAGGGAGGGAGCGGTACAGAAATTGAAAATGATGCGCCTCGATCTCTCAGACCAGGGCAGCAAGGTTTTGCATACCGATTGCTCGCTAAATATGGTTGGACTAAGGGAACTGGACTTGGCGCTGATGGATCTGGTATTGTTAAACCTCTACAAATGGTCGCCTCGAAGAAGAAGGAGGAAGCTGGTCGTGGAAAGGTCATCGACCAAAACAAGAGAAAGAACGACGATGAAGGGAAATTTGGGAAGATGACGGAGGTTGTCGTGTTGAGGGGCATGTTAAGGGGGATTGCTAGGGAAGAGATTGCAAGTGGCGAATTGAGGCAGGAGATTGGGGAGGAATGTGGTGACAAGTACGGAAGGGTGGAGAGGGTATATATCCACGATACGGGAGGTGATGAGGTTGATGGAGAGGGGCCAAAAGTCTTCGTGCAGTTTACAAGCCAGCTTAGTGCATTGAGGGTAAGTTATCTTCTTGCTTTTGCTTGTACTAGCGCTACGGTTGCTGACATGGGTTATTCATTCATTAGGCCGTAAATGCGCTAGAAGGACGGCTTTTTAACGGCAATGCCATTGAAGCAAAGTTCTTTAGCAGGGAAAAATTTGAAAAGGGTCGTTATGATTGATTTAGGTGTCATGTTATTGTTTTTCTTTGGAATTTCTTTGTGCGTTCATAGGCTCTTTTGCGTATCTCACTGTTTTTTTGCGGCACTTGGTTTGAAAATGTAATATGTACATTAGCAAGAATCGGCAATGCCCCTACTACTAGCGAGTTTCTATATATTACCAAATTTCTGTATCCATGCTCTTCTGTAACAAAGAAATTAAAAATTCATCTTTGTTTCCGTTTCAAATGATGTCACCCAGAGCCTCACCAGTAACACCTAAGCTTCAAAAGACCACCTCACATGAAATTCAACTGTCCCCCCTGAACCCTTGAAAGCTTAAGTTTAACGACGACGACGACAACGAACGTGAGCAGCCCCAACCAAACCATCGGCGGCGGAGATGGCACCTCCACAACAGCAATCGGTACTACCGGCGCATTTATTGTTTCTGTTTATCTTCAGCATTAGGGTGATCAATGCAGTTAGCATCCGAACATTTTTTCAGCCGGATGAGTATTACCAGGCACTGGAGCCGGCATGGAAGATTGCTTTTGGGGAAGGATGGGTAACTTGGGTATGTCCCGCTTGCGTTACGCTGGATATCTTCGTTTGAAGGCTGCTAATGGATTGCGACGGTGGTCCTCCAGGAATGGCGCGAGAAGCTACGGAGCATAGCCCATCCAATGCTGTTCGCGGGCTTATACAATACGACGGTGTGGGTGCTGGATACGCTCGGCGTCAAGAATGAGGCGACGAGAGGCGAGATGCTCAATGTGGCGCCTAGGCTGCTACAGGCGGTGTTTGCGGCGGCAGGGGACGTGTATACGTATAAGCTGGGCGGCAAGATCTTAGGTGAAGAAGCGGGATGGACTACGGTATGGGGCCGCCCGTCCAATCTCCGAAAGTACAGATACAAATGGAGATGAATGCAAGCTAATACGATGGATGACGGTGGGGAGGCTACCACAGCTATTTCTCTCCCTAGGAAGCGCCTTCCACTGGTTCTGCTCTACTCGCACCTTCTCCAATAGTCTTGAAACAAGTCTGACGGTGATTGCGCTATACTACTGGCCGTGGCCGTCAAGGACGGGGGTACATTTCAATCGGGGGACACTGAAACTTGCGCTGGGACTGGCCGCGATAGCGTGTATACTGCGGCCGACAAATGCGTTGATTTGGGCGTGCCTGGGGACGTTTCTGTTGATCAGGGCGCCGAATAAGAAGGAGAAGTTGATGGTTGCTTCGGAGGCTTTTCAGACAGGGTATGCTCATAAACACACTCTTGGGTTGTCATGATGGATATGCGGAGGGCTAATGAATGAATGGATGCATATATAGGGTAACAGCTATTTTGGTGAACTTACTGTTGGACAAAAATTACTACGGCACACTGACCTTCCCTCCCTGGAACTTCCTCAAATTCAACCTCCTTCAATCCCTCTCCGTATTTTATGGCCGGAACCCGTGGCACTACTACCTAACCCAGGGCCTGCCCCTTCTCCTCACCTTCTACGCCCCCATCGCCATACACGAAATCTCGTCCATCTTCGAAAAAGCCGGGGACGTACTAATCCACAACTCCGAAGTACACGCCCTCATTGCCGCACAGAAGAAAAATGATCCCGTATCCGCCTCCTCACCCCCACAAATGAAGAAATTCAAAACTTTCTCCCCTTCCCTCTCTGCCCGCCTCCAGCTCTCCCTCGCCGCAGCCTCCACGATCCTAATCTACTCCCTCATCCCTCACAAAGAACTCCGCTTTCTGTATCCCTTGCTCCCTATCTTCCTCCTCCTCACAGCCTCCTCGCTCCACAATGTCTCCCGCATTTCCCCTTCTACCCGCAAGAAGCTCGTTGTTTTCCTCATCGCCTTAAACGTGCCAATTGCATGGTACACAACCCAGGTGCACCAACGCGGCGTCATCGACGTCGTCAACTGGCTTCGTCGCGACCAGGAAAATTGGCGGAGTGTGGGGTTCCTGATGCCATGCCACTCGACACCATGGATGTCTTCATTACAGGTGAGGGATACAAGAGGACGGGACATGTGGGCATTGACATGCGAGCCACCTGTTGGGCTATCGGAAGAGGAAAGGAAGGTGTATCTGGATGAGGCGGATCAGTTCTATCTCAACCCAATTACCTTCTTGAGGGAGAACTTCCCGACGCCGCCAATGAAGGGGAGGAATAGGCTGAAAAGGATGAGAGAGGAGACGAAGTATCAGTGGCCGGATAGACTGGTGTTTTTTCAGGTGCTGGAACAGGAGGTTCTTAAAGAATATTTGGGAGTGGGTGATAACAAAGAGGTGGGGGAGGATGGATCGAGGTATAGGCCGTGTAATCGGTTTTTTAATAGCCATGTTCATGAGGATAAGCGCCGGAAGGGGAACGTGGTGGTGTATTGTTTGGAGAAGACGGATGAGGAGAGGGAGTGGGAGGCATGGTAGTAGTAAGTAACTGTACTTTTGAATTTGGGAAAGATGTGAGGAAGGAGGGGGGTAACGGGTGATACAGAAGCTAGAATTGCATTCAAGAGCGCAAAGTACCATATCATTACAGGCTTTGAATTTAGAGAATAGCCTAGTACCCATCCAAGCGGTAAAAAAGTGTCTTGTGAAATATTTCTATTGTTATTTATTTATGTTTTGGATGATGTGGACTTTTTATCAGCAATCGAAAACAAACGATATATATACATACTAGTATTTTTTTTTTTTTTCAGTTACTTTTATATATATACATTATCGAGGCTGAAAAACCCATGGTTTTGACAGCTTTTTTTTTTTTTTTTTTTTTGATTTTGTTTTCCAGTTCCTAACCTTTGTTTTTTGTACATGAAGTGGATGGAAGGGAGGAGAGATGAATGAACCTGAACCCCAACCGGACCTTTTTAAGAAAACCCGATGTGCTAATGAGAAACAAGATGAATGATTAAAAAAGAAAGGGGCCATCTAAAAAAGCGAAAAAATAAAAAATAAAAATAAAATAAAATAGTATACTACACCTAAGAGGTTATGTAAATGCTTCTGTATACAATTGTACGAATGTAAAAGGAAATTTGAAAAATGTATATACAAAAAACCTTGAAGAAAATAAAGAAAAACAAAGATGAACCCCATTTTATGCCGTTTTTAAAGCTCATTTTCGTTTCGATATGCACTCTTGTACTTTGGAATGAAATTTGCCAACGAGCACTTACACATAAATTTCGTATACCAACTCTACCCCACTGCTACCGCCGCCGCTACCGGTGGCACGTCTGTCTCCGCGGTCTCCGTGCCCTCCGCCGCCGCACCTTCCACCTGGGCCGCCGCGTCCTCACCTAACGACGTGCTGCTGTACGCCGCGTTCCTCTTGTGCTTCCTGAGAGCAAGGTCCTGCGCGGCCTTTGTCTTCCAGTCCTGGAGCACCTGTCCTTCGCGCTCAAATACAATGTCGAAGTACGATTTGTCGAAGACGGCGCCGACGGCGAGGGCCTCCTCGGTTGCGATGCGCCGCTCGATGTCCTCTTGCAAGCGCAGCTGGTAGAATTTCTTGCGGGCGATATCGTAGGCCTGGCGAGTAGTGAGATAGGGATTGGAGTTGAGGAGCCAGAGTTGGTGTTGGATAACGCTGTTGCGGTGGGGTTAGTATGAGATGGATCTTGCCGCGGGGGACAAGAATTGGTTTCTCCGTTCGGCATGAAGATCAAAGAAATGAATGTATGCCAGACGACCATATCAGAGGACCCACCTTTCGCCATCCAACTGCCTCCCCGGCTGCCTCAGCTGACTCCAATCATAGTTCTTGTGATCGTTCCCGTCATTCTCGAGCACGACCCTCGGCCTCGCCAGCTCCCACGGGTGGTCTTTGTAGAATTGTGTCCGTAGCTTGTCCTCAGGATATACAATTTCCTGTGGCCTGAACGTATTCGACTTTGCCTTCTTCGCGCGCTTGGTGTTGACTGGTTGGAGGGGCCGCATGCGGACGGGCAGAGGTCGGACGAGCGAGGTGGTGGGTGGCATGGCACCCACAACGCGGTACCAGGCGGGCTCCTCTTGCAGGCGCCCGGACTCGAGCATCTTGGAGGCGATTTGGTGCACGCGGAGAGGGCGGAGTTGGCGCCCCATTGTGGGTGGGTTGTCCGGGCAGGAGGTGGAGGAGGAGGGGGAGGGGGAGGGGTGGGGTGGAAGTCGGTTGTGGTTGACTAGAGGATTGGCGGAAGAAATTGAGGATTGCTGACAAGCAGTTATCTGAATCGCTACAGTACAGTAACTGTAGTCGAGGGGGCCACAATCGGGCGCAAGCTCGTGCTGAGGGCGAATCCCGTAGTCTCGCGGTCAATTCGGGCGCTTTGCGGGCGCTTTGCGGGCACAGCAGAGGACCGGCTGCGGCAGCTATTATTTTCTATTTTTTAGCGGAGGTTGTGCGGGCGAGATAAGATAAGATGGATGGGTTCGGGTGGGGATACCTGCATGAGATGCGATAAGATTAGATCGCACATTGCGTCAGGGACGAAGCATATGCAATCTATGACTAATAGCCCTGTTTGAGGTAGTCGGTTTGGAGATATTCAAGATCAAGCGAAAAAACATCCAATTGCAATTGGATCTGCATGCCATACGGCAATACCAACACACTGGACCTGTATGCAGATCCAACTCCTTTTCAGCTCCTAAACTCCCCTTCCGTCCCTGGGCTTGTGTATCTCGACGCTCCTCAAATGCCCAAACGCAAAACTCCCACCACCACCACACACCTTCCCTACCGCCGCATAAAGCATCCCCGCCTCTCTTCTAACGACCTCCCGGATGACCCAGATGCCGAGTCCGGAGATGCTGTCCCTAGAGACATCCTGAGCGTTGACCCCTCCACCCTCCCTCCGCGCGCAATCTGCGGACAGCAACAGATCGTTGAGCAAAAAGTGCATTATACGAAAAGGCTGGTCGCGAGGGCGCTGAAAACAGGGAAGGGGTTCGAGAGACAGCGGATAGGGAAGAAGTTGAAAGCTGCGAGGGAGGGCAAGGGTGGTGGCGGGGGCGAGGGGACGGTAAGGAAGCTGGAGGTCGAATTGGAAATTTTGAAGGTTGATTCTAGTCTTATTCCCTTGGGAAGCGAACAGAAAGTGGGATTTAGAAAATTAAGGCTGATGTTAATGGGTACAGGAACTGGATTTATCGGAGCTAGCGTCGGCGCACGTTCTAAAAGCTGTAAACAAGCAAAAGCAGATCTCAATGTCGCCGTTCTTTCCGCCAAGTTGTAAACTTGCCTCTACGAAGTCAGACGCTAATGGCGCAATGAAAGAGGACGGAAAAGAAAAAGAGGAAGAGGAGAAAGATAAAGCACCAAGAGCTACAGCAAGGAATAACGTCATTGCAATGCTATATAACACGAATCCGGTGAAAGAGGCTATGAAGCAGGTTTTGGAGATGATAAGGGAGTTGGTGGTGCCGGGAGATGGAGCAGGGAAGACAAAAAGGGAGGACAAAGGCGAGGGTGGTTCTGGAGAGGAAGGAAAGGAAGGGGGGGGGAGGAAGAGGGTAAAGAGAAGAACAATGGCAGTGGGGAAAGTGATGAAGAAGAAGAAGAGGATGGAAGTGAGACGGAGGCCAGCGAGTGGAATGGGATAAAAGATGATGATACCGGTGGTGAAAATGATATCAGTAGTGAGGAGGAAAAGGCGACGAAGAAGGCACCTGGAAAACTGAGCATACGAACTATTGACCCCTCACGCGGTACAGACGATGAGTGGAGCGGTGAGGAAGACGAGGGGGATTTTGATATTAGTGATGAAGAGGAGGAGGAGGGAAAGGGCAATGACGAAGAGGATGCGGAGGAGGAGGAAGAGGATAAAGAAGTTGGAGAGGATGTTGATCTGTCGGAAGCGGAAATCCTAAAGAAATTGGACAAGTTCATTGCGCCGGGGTCAGATGAGGAAGATGGAGACGACAATAAGGATGGCTCTAGTGCGGAATCAGACTCTGAATCTGAAACGCCAAAGCTTCCGCTCAAAACGAAAAAACCCGAAGGAAAGGAGAAATCTAAGACCGAACCCAGCAGCACCAGTAAACCAAAGCTAAAATCAAAATCAAAATCAAAATCGAAATCCCCCTCTCCCTCTCCCAGCCCCGCTCCACCTTCTCTCTCCAAAACCGCCTCCACAAAAACCGCCAACGCCTTCCGCCGCCCCACCACTTCCACATTTCTCCCCACCCTTATGACCGGCTACATCTCCGGCTCCGACTCGGACGACCACGGATACTCCAAATTATCAAAAAACAAGCAATCCGAGCGCAAGAATCGCATGGGGCAGCAGGCGAGACGGGCTCTGGCAGAAAAGAAGTTTGGCGAAAAAGCGAGGCATATAAAGTTGGGATTAGGAGCTGCGAGGACGAGGGATACGGGGGAGATGGGAAGGGGAAGAGGCCCTGGTGGGGATAAGAGTAGGGGTGGAGATGGGATTTGGGGGGATAAAGGTTGGGATAGGGGCGGTGTGGGAAGGGGAAGAGGTGATGGTGGGGTAGAGAGGAAGAGAGACAACGATAAATTGAATGGGCCACTGCATCCGTCGTGGGAGGCGAAGAGGAAGGAGAAGGAGGCAAAGGCCAGCCTGAAATTTGAGGGTAAGAGGGTGAAGTTTGAGTGACAGATAAGTGGTGTATTTTTCGTTTTTTTGTATTCCCCCAATTTTATGTGCTACTTTATTTACTGTATGGTTTTTCTTCTTTGGCGTTCAAGAATTTTAGTTGCATGGTTCTATTTGGTAGTTACTACTTAAATCACTTTATATTGTTATACAACTTAAGGGAAACAACTACCCTCTTTTAAAAGTCCATTCCCGTTTCAACAAAAACACAAAAGTTACGCCATGCAGCTATTAAATATTTCAGACAAGGAAAAAACAACAAATTTCCCGAATCCAACGTATGTCCATAAGCACAATCAAAACCAATCCAGCTCCTCATTCTCCGCGTCCTCTGGGTCTTCCGACAACATCTCCTCTTCCTCATCCTCTTCTTTCGTATTCCCATTACTCTTACTCTTACCCTTACCCTCAATATACATACCTTTCCCTTTTCGTTCATTTTTGTCGCGGCCACCGTCGTCATGTATAAACCCACCCTCTCCCATATCCTCATTCTCCGGAATGAACCCCCCTTCCATACCATCGTCATCATACCCCTCATCACCCTCGCGCAAAACTCCCCCTCTCTCTTCTCCCTCCTCGCTCTCCACCATAGTGGTCCACGACCTCAACGACATTGGCTGCAGCTGCACCCTTTCCCTCGCCATCGCAGCCTCCTCCTCTCTCACGTATCCTCCCTCCTCCTCCTGCTCCTTTGAAAATCCCCCCTCCATTCCCACTTCTACCACCTCCCGCTCCACCACCATTTTCTCTTTCTTCTTCCCCTTCCGTTTCTCCTTCCCTCCTTTCATTCCCATCTCGTCCAACTTCTCCTTTACCCACCCCCATCCCCCTTTACCCCCTCCCCATTATTATCTCCTTGTCCCCCTTCGCTTTCTTTCACCTCCCCGTACTCCTCCTCCAACCTCCTCACCACTCTCATCCATACCAAGAATTTCCTCCACAATTTCAGTGCCTCTATCCTCTTCTTTTCCGCCTGCTGCTCTTCTTGTTCAGCGACAATTGCGTCGATAACAACTAAAAGTGCGTCCTTATATTCTGTCGCTATGACCACGCCGGCCAGGGTTGGTGTTGGGGGGGCGGGGGGGCGGTGTTCAAAGGAGGTCTAGAGAGTCAGTGGAGTTGGAAGGGGAATAGCGGGACTTTGGGAGTGGGAAATTGAAAGGAAGATGAAGAGGAATACGTACGACGGCGTCTGCATAATCGATTCCTAAAATTTTGGCAGCTTTCGCAGCTTCTTTAACTGTTTTCCCAATAACCAGATTACATCAACAACCCATTCCCACATCATCCGGGAGGAAGATATTAAACAGAAAACTTACGAGGTATGTGTACTCCACCCTTCGGTACCATACTCTCCACATACACATCTATGTTCCCAAAACTATTCTTCGGAACCATCCCCCCAACTACTGGCGGTGGAATGTACAGCTCCGTCTGGAATTCCGCATACATACCCGTTTCCCCTGCATCCTCCTCCCCATCCCCTTCCGCTTCTCCACTCCCGCAATCGTCATGGTCCCAATCCCTATATCCCCTTCCCCTATTCCTCTTCTTCCTTGCATCAACGTGCTTGAGTGGCTGTTCGCCTGCCTTGATTTCTCTCCCAAGCCGATACCACTGCATGGGAGACCGGACGATCTTAACGTCCTGTCGTCGGTACACGGTTTCGGTAGTCTGCTTTTTGCCGGCGCCGGTGGAGACAGTGCCGACGTTTCGTTCAGGGTGGATGACCTGGTTGCGGCGGAGGTGGCGCTTGAGAGCGAATCTGAGTTTAGGGTAATGTCAGTTAGGTAACCAGCAAGGAGATCACGGGTAGGGGCCTACAAAGGATGATCTCTGAAGTCCTGGATATTAGTCGGGATCCCCTCCACGAGTTCTCTGCTTGCTAACTCGGAGTCCTCAACTTGGTCTCTATCCTGTTTACGTCAGTTAGGCTATTGGATGTAAAATACTCAATGTACTAAGCCGGATGCTGAACTCATACCAGTTCCCATCCACGGTGATAGATAGATATCACTTTATTCCACCATTGTTCGCCCCCCTTCGTCGAGCCTACTCGAAATTTCCGGGTTTTGGCGTTGTACTGTTTAGCGTACCGGCGGGTTACATCTTTGAGGTGTCCATCTGTACAAATCGATCAATATAATGAGATGTAAGATAAGAAATGGCAATGGAGGTAATGGCAACCTGTTTCAAACGCAACAACATAAGTCATCGAATTCTCAGGGTCCGACTGTGGCGGCTCAATCTTGCTATACATCCCTACCGTCCCCGTCACCAGCGAGTCAACCGAGATCCATTTCTGGGTTGCGACGTTCCAAGCCTCAACCCAGTAAATTGGATACGAAGATTCAGCAATTGGAGCTTGTCCTATGGTTGCCATCAGCCGTACCCTCAACTAAGTTCATGTTCATTTGAACCACTACCTGATAAAGGCGACATTGGCACCCACGACGAACTCGACACCCTCGATCTAAATCCTGGACGCCTAATCCGCGATAACGACTTTGGGGGAGCCGGTGAAGTCGATACGGGCGTGTGGCTCCCTGATGAAGGAGTAGGCGTCGGAGTACTTCCATATTCCTCATCCCTTGTCGCCATACTCGATAAACTTGGCGGAGGCCCTTTCGAAGCGAAGGAGAATGGTAAAGGCTGTAGAGAGCATATTAAACGTGTAGTTACACCTACTGAGCGGAGTAGAGAACAAAAGATCTGTGCACCAAGGTCGCGGGAGCCTTTGAGAGTTTTGGAAGCTTCAATGAAGTCGGCTTTTGTGACAGGGGGATCGCCCTCTTTGGGCATAATCTACGGATAGTCAATGACAATATTCAAGGGCTATGTATTTGAAGTCGTACTCTCTTCAATGTTTCAAGACGGTACCAATAAGGCTGGGAAAGCCCTGGGCAAGTGATTTGGAACTTCTTCCTCCATATCTTCACTGCCTCGCCAAGGCCCTTGAGAAATCTTGTATTCCGTTCCAGTTGATGCAGATGGGGCTTCGGGTCCAAATTGGCAATGATCTCAGCGTCAAAGAGACTCTTCCCCCGCAAATTTTCCTGATTGGGATCAGCTCTAAGCTCTGAAATCAGACCAAGGGTGGTTTACCTGGACGGCCTGATTATTACACCATTTGTTCCTCCGATATACATGGGCAATAAGGCACAGTAGATGTAGTTTGTGGGCTTCAAGGCGGATCTTTCTATCAACAGCAGTAATTTTTCTCCTTTCAGAGAAAGCTTTCTTCTGTTCCTTCAAATCATTGAGGACAAGTTCTAATGTCTCAGGCTCAGATGGTTTCCGGTCCAATGAGAAATTCACTAAGTCTGTAAGTTAACGTCGGGGGCTTTCAAAGTCAGGATCTACTGCATCAGACCTTCTGTTGAGACCCCCAGATCAACATCTTCCCAGTCAATGTCTTCATCACCGTCATCATCATCCTCGCTGTCACAATCATTAACGGTCTCTGGGGGTATGAACGTTGGACGCTCCACCTTCTCCGGACTTTGGTTCATCTGAAGTTGGTTTACAGCTGGTGTAATGAGGCTTGTTTTTGCTTGGTTCGAGGACCCAGCTGCACTCGGCCAGGCGGTGTCTATGAAACTCTCTTCATCCAGACCCCCAAGTTTCCGCCTCTTCCTTTGCCTTGTTGCGATGGCCGGAACGCCAGAGTCCCTAAGCATCTCCTGGTAAACATCGGGGATCTGCGGGTCCTCAGCCCGTCGCCTGCCCAGGCCACTACCGCCTCCATTACAAGTCGAGCCCTGACCCGTCCCAGAGCGACTACCTGACATCAAGCACTACGTAGTGGTGCAGGACTGATGAAGCCGATTAGTCTTTGTATTTCGAGCCGAGAGTGGGCGGGAGGCGCCACACTATATACTGTGGGATAATGGTGCAAAGTGGATTTCCTGGGAGACGCGGTTGTTTCCACCCTTGCACTTTACGGGTATAATGTAAGTCTAGCCTGGCAATGCTTGACAAGCTACTGGGCTCTATCAAATGTTGATGGTAACCTACCATGGTTGAGAAAAAAAACCTTTTTTAATGCTAGCTAAAGGGCACAGCTCCTGTATAATTCCACTCAATGTTTTCATTCTATTTTAGTAATAAAAGCGTTCGCTGTAGCTGCGGTTGTAAATAGGACTACATGATCAAGCATCGCGCAAGCCAATAGCTGTCTTGGCACAAGCTCAAATTTAATTGATACGTATATATAATTAGCCTCTCCTCCTCTCCTTCAAGACCTCCGGGAACACGGAAATCCAGTCTCATTATTACAAAAATATGTAAACGCCGAATTCTCGCTCTACACCAGCTTCCACATCCTCTCATCCGGAGTCATTCCCCATTTCCCTCAATGCTTTTCTTCCCACCTGTTACAATCGAGACATATCCCTCTCCCAACAACCTCTCTATCCCCTTGGATGTTTTGGAGCTTCATTCACATTTAAGTGTTTCGCATTTCAGTTTCGGCAGGTCCGTCTGCACTTTCCTATTTCTGTAGTCGCTTCTCGACCCAATAGCGCTCATAATTGTAGACGATGGAGTTGAATTTGATGGTGCCACTACCTTGCATGAACAGACAATCTAGCTGTCGTCATCGGGAGCACTGAGGAGCTGTTTAAAGCACTTCGGTGCGAGAGTTCGACTAGTCTAGACCAATGTTGTTGTAGTTTGTGAGGGCAGCGGAGGTGTTATCGAGGGCGGAGGTAGGAAGGCAGGCGGGATTAGTGCCAAGGAAGGCGATTTGGTCGCCTGTAGGCATGGTGCAGTGCGGGGTGTGGGGTGGAGGAGGGGTATGTGGAGATACGATCAGCTGTCATAAACTATGGAAGCCCATTTGAAGAAGAATCTGTGCAGCTTCCACAGATGCTGCAGTGCAAAGCGAAGAATTGAAGAGAATGGAGGCGGATTGGACGATATAGCTTGTGTGATGAAGGATCGCCCTGCCACAAGCCGGAAAGTGAGTCATAATACCAGCACTTCTGCCACTCTTTCCATTGCACCGGACAAATTTCTGACAAGTGGGTGCGAGTAGGTACAAAGGGAGTGCGCAGAGCGGGATAAGAGGGCGAAAAGCAAGTAAGACGTGGGGGATGGCCGGTACTTATGAATGTATATATGATATATATTAGCAGATGCCCTAGCGATAGTAGCTTCAGGTATATAGTGACTATTAGCCTCGTCTCTAGGCGATTTTGCTGTGAAGCAAAATGTGGTGATCCAGGGTGGTAATGTGCGTTAAGTGATTTTTAGCTCGGTAGTTACATATAAAGACACCTTTCTTTCGATAATATAGTGCAACAACAGGAGAGGCTCAATGGCCATGAACAAAAAATGAGTACCACCTGATTCGATTTTATTGTTATTGTTGGTTCTGCATTCATTCTCCTTATGTTTCCCTGAGTCAGTACGACGTTTCAAGCAGCATAAACGAATCAAGATTGAGCGAGAACGAAGGTCCTAGTTCAGAAGTCCAGTTCTATCATAATCTCATCTGGCTATTACCAGAATCGACTCGATAAAGAGGTACCAGAAAAATAAAACAAATGTGTTGGCTCATCATGGAAGAGGGAGTTGAAGTTTGAGTGTATAAGGTTACTCACAAAAATTAGTGAGAAATTTTTAATGGTCTTCTACTATCATCCACGTTACCACGTCCGTAAGTTCAAATTGCTCTCTCACCCTATAATATCGGTTATGATTTGCGTACCATCTTCTGGGCAGGTACCAAACAAGAGTCTCGGGGATGGTCAGTGCTGTAGGAGTCGTCAACTAGTAGGTAGACAATTCCTCTCGTTGATTTTGCATGATGCCTTTTCGTGTGCAATGAAGATTGCTGGGAACTGAGTAGAACGAGGAACTACCAGGAGTCAGGCTCGTCGGCGCCGTCATACGAATGAATATAAGCGGTCTAAAGATGCACCAGAAGATTGTCATTGTGCTCTATATCGTTCCAATGGTATCGTTTTTAAATTGAATCTTGGATACCGCGTCCTCAAGTAGCATCGCAGTAGATGTTGTTATATCTGAGTGTCTGCCCTTTATATAAAGATAATTATCATCGATGTGTAAGCAATAAATATAGAATCTCTTAAGAGACTCTCCAAATGCCAGTTATCCAGAATGCAGCGAATGATGGCTCATTCTCACAATCCCAGCGAGAGTCCTCGAATTGGAATAATATGAGAGATATAGGAGGATGAAGCAATTTGAATTGGAAGGTAAGCAATTGCTGAGATACTAGTATGAGACTGGAGAATGCAAGTCCGCTGCAATACATGATCAACTTGAGAACTTCTAGTACCTGGCTGCTACGGAGGATTGGTTCTTCAAGGTCATGGGTCAAGACCAGAGGGCAAAGCCCTACTCCACACAAATGACAATCGCATGCCAAGACATAACCTCTACCACACAGTTCACGAATTCTAGTCTAACAAGGACAATAGAGAACCACGCCTTGTCTATCACGACAATCTCTACACCTCCTATCGCAAACACCGCCGGAAGAGCAAAATGGGTCGTCTTGTGGGTTTTGCCTCGAAATAAATTCCATGCTGCGAAATCTAACATCATTTCAACAATAGCATTCCAACGGAAAGGGTATATCTGGCTCTGCAATCCCTTACAGTCGCCAGCCCCCATCATGGTCCAAGACCACTCCTGAGCAAGTCGTTGAGCAAATTTGCAAGCTTGCTCGTAAGGGTTCTACCCCATCACAAATTGGTGTTACTCTCCGTGACCAACATGGTATTGCTCAGGTCAAGGTCGTGACCGGTTAGTGAAATCTTCTAGCAAGGTCTGCAAAGTGTATGCTAACTTGAAACAGGAAACAAAATCCTCCGCATCTTGAAGTCCCATGGTATGGTACAATCGATCACTTGAAGCATTCGGTGCTGCCTCTGGTTGGTCTCGGACTGACAGAGTGATGCTATTTTACAATAACAGGCCTTGCACCTGAGATTCCCGAGGATCTCTACATGTTAATCAAGAAGGCCGTCTCCGTCCGAAAACACCTCGAACGCAATCGCAAAGACAAGGATTCCAAGTTCCGCCTGATCCTCATTGAGTCTAGGATCCACCGCCTCAGCCGATACTACAAGACTGTTGGTGTCCTCCCGCCAACTTGGAAATAGTATGTGACACCCCATTCATTTGTTTAGAACAAAACTTATATAGTTATAGTGAATCTGCGACTGCGTCTGCGCTTGTTGCCTAAACAATTTACTCTAACTTTCCTTCCTTTCTTTCCACATGGGCCGGAAATTTATATTTTTGTTTTTTGCTGGAGTGATTGGCAATGCAGTCATGTTTCCTTATCAATAGTGGGATTGATAAAAATGCATTTGGGTTTTTTCGTGCTAAATTATCGGAAAAGAATGTGAATAATGTTACGAAGTTACATACGTACTATTGTGGCCAGCATGAATTTACTAATCCAAGCGTTGGTCCTAATTGGGTACCTTACTGAGGATTTATGGGAAAATCAAAACACATTTTACCAGGTACATTTCCATCGTGAACAGGGAGTAGTTTTGCTGAGCACTAGGACGTGAGTAAATACAGTTTTCCCTTGCTATACCGGATGCTCTCAGGTTGCTACATCCCGCTCCCGTACAAAACCCTCTTGCTATACCGGACGCACTAAGAATACTGGACTGGACAGGAATTGCCAGGCACTTACCACCCTGTATACAAATAATATCTGCTATCCCGGATACAGTAACACTGCTACGTCCAATCTTGGCTACCCCACATTGCATTCACCTTGCAGATGTTTACTAAACTTAACATTACACAATTAAATTAGGCTGTCGTTGTCGATCCACTTCCCAATTACATTATTTTTACTGCCCATCCCTATTCTATTCTGTTAAGCATTTTATTCTATAACGGAAACCTTGCTATACCGGACGAAAAAGGCCGGATATCAGATCCGGTATAGCAAGGAACTTGTCTCATAACCTAACGCCGACTAAGTGACTTCGGAACTCTATGAGCAAGTCTGCAAATGTACGGGAAGGCCGCCTCCTCCAGGAACGAAAGCGCAGATTTTAATCACATTTCAGACAACCTAATATCGAGAAATTTCCCCGGAACCTCCGAGGCTCCCTTTTCCAACTTATATTATTCTTCATAAAGAAAACTCAATAATATACAATGGTTCCAGTTCAGGTATATCCCTCCGGAAGTCTATACAAAATGCAGCATATACGGTGTGTGAGTACTGAGGGAAAAAAAAGAGAAGAGAAAAAAAAGGCAAAAGGAAAACAAAGAATAATACACGGTCTATATTGACCCCACGAAAGCCTCCTACCCTTTCCACTTAAAACTTGTTTACCAAGCCACATTGCTAATCCCAACCCTCAAGTTCTCAAAGTCCAGGATAGTGTACTTGTCTCTGTTGAAGGTCTCACCGAAGTTTCCAATGATCATGTCACCATAGCCAAGAGTTCGGACGTTCAAGACACACTTGCCCTCAACCTCGTCAACATAGTTCCTGGACTTAATAATCCATGGTTCCTTGTCGTCCTCGAACCAGTATTTGAGATCGGGAAGAAGGTATTTCTTCCAGCAAGGGATGGAGTGGAAGGTCTGGTTGCCGTTGTTGACACTCCATGGGTCAGCGAGCTTGACGGGAGTGGCACCGGCAATGGCAATGAGCCTAGCATAGGCATTCTCAGACAATGGCGCACCACGACCGTAAGAAGCGTGATCGAAGACAGCACCAGCACCGTGAGTCTTGTTAATAGCTTGTTTCTCATTACCGATAGAAAGACCAGTGAGGTTAAGGGTCCAGTAATTATAGACCGCAGGGTGGTATTCGAAGTCGATGACGTTAACCTCTGGGAAATGGATCACGTCGTACCATCGGATATTGCCCTTGACACGAGCTGGGTCGTACCCGCCCAATGTCTGGATGGCATCATGGCCCTGGCAGGTCGCCTTCCTCTTGCCCGGATAGCAGTAGTGGAATGCAGAAAGACCAGAGGCGAAATGACCCGCCTTCCAGGCTTGGTAGAAGGGAGAGGTAGTGGAAGAGTTATCGCCAGGAAGAACGGGAGACAGTCCGTAGACACCATGAAAGGGGTAAGGGAAGTCCTGAGTGAAAGCAAAGTCAGCAGCTTGGATGATGGTCTCGGTCTTGACACCGCCCACTTCGACGACATCCTTGGCTATGTCGACAGAGAGATCCTTCCAGAAGAAGAAGTGGTTGGGATTCCAGTTCAAAGACGGGTACTGGGGCTGGTACGAGAAGGTGGAGGACTTGGATTCATTGAAGTAGCCTTGATCAGGAAGGAAGCACTCTTCGACGTTGTTGACCTTGCCCTTGCACTTTGTTGTGAGGAAATAGTTCCCAATCCAGGTGATGTCAACAAAGGTTGAGACCTCTTGAGGTGGAGTACCTATGGTATGGTTTCCAATAAAGCCGAGTGGGTTCCAGTCGAGTGGCCAGTGGTATACTGCTGGAGTGTTAATTGCAGCTGGGCGGGCTGCGGGAGCAGCAGCAGCAAGGCTGGCGCCGAGGCTCAGGAGGACAATTATCCGGGTAAGACCGCGAGAAAGCTGCATTGTAATTCTATGTTGGGACTGATAATGAAGTTCTGTTAATAGGCTTGGTGTCAGGCTGGGGCGAACTTGGGCGGGATTCTCGGGTCAAAAAAGAAGAGCAATATAGATGTACAGAGGAATTAGGAGCTAGTCAACTCAATTATGGGGCAATTGAGTTGCAGTTCTTGTGTGCTCGAGATTGCAAGTCCAGAGGCCTGTGGAACTCCGAATGGTGAGGTGATGATGGAAAGAGACAGACAAATGGTCGGCAGCCTGAGGGTATTTGTATTCACTTCTATCGTAAGGATATCGAACGACTGGAAGGATACTAGTATAGATGCAGGCCAAAGAATGGTACATTACACAAGCGCCCACGGTTCTGACTGGTGAGTGGTGGAGTTCTAGCGTAGCCGATTCTGGTGATTGTATCGATTGTGGGGGCTGTACTCGAGTACACAAGGTGTTCATAGAGAGTGGTGATGTTATCGCCAAGAAAAAAGTGCCCGTGTTTAAGATGGAAAATGAGGAATACCTCCATGTTTTGGAGGTGTGAATTTCGGGACGGCGGTACAGGAGCTAGCTTGGCCTCGTGGCTTGCAGGCATTGACCGTGAGTAGCTGCGAGAGCATCGTCGCCACGCCAGGCAGTGATCATGAGCTGGGGCCTTAGAGTATGCTATGCGCATAGCTCTCGAGCTTCTCTGCACTATGGAGCCTAAAGCGACAATCTCCAACGCACGCAATGATCGTGATTGTCTCGACGGAAATGGATAGAAGACTTGGCAACA
This sequence comes from Kalaharituber pfeilii, assembly GCA_015179045.1. Classification (NCBI taxonomy): domain Eukaryota; kingdom Fungi; phylum Ascomycota; class Pezizomycetes; order Pezizales; family Pezizaceae; genus Kalaharituber; species Kalaharituber pfeilii. The sequence goes on along the minus strand of WHUZ01000012.1, from coordinate 902,818 downwards.
GCCTCCGTATGCATACAGCGGCATTGAGATGGACAAACCAAGCATTTCAAAATGGGCCGACGCTCGAATCTGGCTAGTGCTTATTGTTGAATAGTCCTCCTGAAGACGGGGAGATTTGCATCTCCGCCGCCTCCAATCAGCTGCAGTTCGACTGATGGGCATTTGCAGAAGAAGGGTTCTGCTAGTCTCAGCACGTGGCCGAGAAAGACATTGTCTCAGACAGCAGATCTTCAACGCCCACGTGTTTCTCTAAATCGGGAACCTTCGCCTGCAGATTTGGAGGCCCAAATTCATCATGTCAACGACACGAGAACGGATTATTGTGACCTCGTCTAGCTGATATCGGCACAGGTGTGAGCGTCATTAAACCGTGTCTTGGCGGCACTTTCAGCCAAATCCTCCGTATGATGGCGGCCGAAATGTTACGCCAAGACCTGATTTTGACTACAGTTACGAGATCTTAACAACATCTGACGTTTGATACGATTCGGATTCACAGGGCGCCAACGTTTACTGCCAACGGGAACACCATGTCTGAACGGCGAACATTCAAATGCTCATCTATCGCTTTGTACCCACCTACCCGTATTCGCTTAGCCCATTTTATCAACAACCACACTCCCTCCCACATACCCAAAAGGGTAATGAACCTCAGTCTGCACAGGGTTTCAGGGCGCAATTAGGAACAGGTACTTGCTTCCCGCTACGATTTTCTACGCGCTGGACTAAAATTATGGCATGAGCCAATACCTGAAGTTGGCCGGCCGCCGGCCAGAAAGACGTTCCTTACGCTTGATAATAGCAGGCCATATCCCATCACCAGAGAAAAATTTCACCGCAACATGTTCTTCACCCAGCGGAGGTATTCAGAATGCTAAAACTGTTATCACATCCACAGAGCCAGAGAGAATCACAACGAATATTGAGGGGGAAAGCCTCAGACTCAGAAACGGGCCAAGAATAGTCCAAGACCAAGTGAGTGCACCAAGCTTCGATTTGAGACAGCTCTGCAACGCTATGAGGGCCAGCCTAGTAGTCTTGGTTCTGATGTATCATAGCATAATGATATACCTTTTTAGCCTGCTGAGCTAAAGCGGAGAAGTTGAGCTAACTGCTGAGAGAAGACAAGTAGGAAGGAATATTCGAGCTCATTCCCCACTGGTGCATCGTCATGAGCAGGCAACTTCAGGATCTGCCACTGAGCCATGAGGTAATTCAGCCGGCCCGAAGCATACTGATGTTCGTTCTCCAGTAGGGCCATGGGAAACGAGTAAGTCGACCGAATTCGATCGAGCTAGAGAAGTTGTAGCCTCTTTGTTCATCCCAAAGATATCGGCGCTTTTGTTTTGCCACCTCACGCCTATCGTGAATTGAGGCCCACGTGCTGACACGCTGCAGCCGCGGCCCATCAGCCTCTACAAGAGTGCACGCCTGTTGCCCTGCCGCTCTTCTCCAGCGCGCCCTTCAGGCCTCTCACGTCAAGTCAGCACCGGCCCGAGAGGCGCCGATTGCTCAGTAGGACAGTCACACGAAGTGCTCCATGTGGCTTAGTCCAACCGTTGCACTGCCAAGCCTCCTTCGCCGACCTTGTGCCGAGAATCCTCCACAGCCAACTTCAAATTCCCCTTCAGAGGCTCGAAAAATCCCGTCCGGGTCAGCTGGGGCTCCCCTGCACGCCCGTTGCTTGTTTCGTGTTTAGCCCACACAATGAACGTTCCAAAACATGGCAACTGCCTCTCGTGGCAGCCCAAACGTGGACTAACTATGCCCGATCAAGCAGTACCTTGCATCCACATGACCCTCATTACAGGGCCCTCAGGCCTGCCTGGAGTTCCGATGGATCAATAAACCGGGCGCTCGGAAACTTCCTGAGCGGCGGCGGCCTCCCGGGCTTGTGTTTAACGTCATGTTTCTACGATGAAGCTATACTATACCGTAAGTGGACACGCTAGCAACGTTTTCGTATTGTTTCGCTTACATGGACTGTTAAGTTAGGCTCTCGGATTGTTCCTTACGGCTCATGGAGGTTATTGTCACCAAGATGAGAATCACTCACTATCAGGCATCACCTCTTGATTATGGATAGCACTATGCCATACCACTGAGTGTGTCATAGTAAGTCTTCTAGAATGCTACCATCTTGTACAGATACGGATGCGAATACAAAATGGGGCAGGCCTCGCTCTCCATCAAGACACTATCAAACATCACGAACATCGCAACCGATCAAGACAAACACAAGACATACGCTGGGAAGCCATCTTCCAATCCAACGATCGCGCTCGAGTTTAGTTCCCACTAATAGACATTTTCGGAGCCCATCACTCTACACAGCACTGTTCATTCGTCAACACAATGGAGTCTCTAATCCACCTTCAAGGCTCCCTTACCTCTTCCCTCACTCCCCTTTTCCTCGTCCACGCTGTTTCTGGCCTCGCACTCCCGTACTTTGCTCTTCCTAACCTCTCGTCACATCTCCCTGAGAGCCAAGCCCGGCCGGTGTACGGCATCTCGTCACCAATATATGACGATGATCTCCCAGAGCCTTACCGCCTTCCAAAGTCCATCCGCGAGATTGCCATACAGTACATTGAACTTATTCAGGAGAACATCCAGCCCGAGGGACCCTACCTCTTGGGAGGTTGGTCCATGGGTGGGATGATTGCATTGAAAATGGCAGAGATATTACGACAAAGGGGAGAGGAAGTGATGCACGTCATTATGGTCGACTCCGGAAACCCACGGTGGTACCCTGACTTCTTGGGAGAGTGGGAGAGGGATATGGTTGTGAAGGGGACATATAATGCCGTTACTGGACGCCTAGGGGGCCGGAGAATGCCCCTTACGAGTGGGGGCGATGAGAGCCCAATTAGCAGTGAAGATGATATGGACTACTTCGTGAATGATGCAGATGCCGATACACCTGCTTCATCAGATACAGAGGGAGACGATGACGGTGAGGAGGACGGCGCGACAGCGTTCATGCTAAAGCAGATGTTTAAGCATGTTTCTAACGGTATCAACCTCATTACCAAGATCAAGCACACTGAGTTGCTTGTTCCTGCTCCACCATCACAAAAGGCATTTCCACCAACACCACCGCTTAGCCGGTCATCATCTTCGGCCTACCTTTCCTCGGATGCAGCTTCCATGACCAGCTCTACTCCAGCACCAATGACAGACGCATACCAAGGCCCAGTCACACTCCTCAAGTGCACTATGCTAGGCAAAGTGAATCCGAAGCTAAGCCAGGAGAGGAAGCAGTTCATTCATAAGCTAATTGCTGACGAGAGGATGGGATGGTCGAAGGAGGAGCTACCAAATTTGAGGCTGCAGAAAGTAAACTGCACGCATGACGCGTGCTTCGATCCGTTAAATGCAGTGGAGATTGGAGAGAGGATAAAGAAAGTTTTGAGGACTGTCTACTAAAATTAGAAGCATATGCCCCGATAGAATATACCATAGGTCTACTTTGCATTTTAACAAGAGGAGGTCAAAAAAGAGGGATAAAGAAAGATGCGCATGCACTTCTCGGTTATTTTCTGCATATAAAGATATTTATGTAATGATTTTGGGGTTTTGTGAGGAAAAGGGTTTGTATTTTTAGTTTCTCATTTTCTATGACTTTGTATAACATACATCTTGTACAGTTTTTTTTTTTTTTTCTCTTTTGGTCTGTTTTCTCGAGAATCTAAGTACATTTAGAGGCCGGTTCTCTTATTTACACTTCTCAGCTTTTGCTTTCTGAGGCGGCATTTGGAATGATTGGGATGAACGGGACAGTGAAAAGGCTTGGAAACTGGTGGACAAGGGGAAATGGAAGGATACGGAATTGGGATATAGATTGAACATCGGCCGCGAAAACGAGAGTTGTTTTGCAGTTGGGCTAAATACACTTAGAATAGAATAAAGAATGGATTTTGTTACATTATTTTTTTTGCATAAAACCCCATGAACGTGATGTCGGCCCAAGTATGAGGTGAGTGTGGCTAGGAACTGTCTTAGATACGGTTGTCGCCCAGCCAATCGGGTTGTATTAGTATGCGCTGTGGAGCGCGGCAGCCAAAGATATCGTTTTGCATCTAGATCTACTATCACATCACAAGGGCTTTAGCAACGCACCTGCAATTTTTTTCTTTTTTCCCTTTTTTTTCTTTTCCCCATGCATCCATTACATAACAATTGTGTAGTCTCGTGCCCAGCGGCTACACAATTGTGAATGAGCAACGGTCTAATCCGGTGGGGCCCGGGGCTCAAAATGGAAGGTATATAAACTAACTCAAACCCACGGAGTCTACTATGATCAATACTTCGAGCGCTAACTCTGCAATCGATGCACGTGAAAAGAGAAGCAGCCGGCTACAAATTCTGTCGACTTTGAAACAGGCAAGGCAATATCATATTACATGTGAGCTGCTAGAGTTCTGCGCTGCAGCATGGTGAGCGAGCGGGCGCGCAGGTGGTCCAATACTACTTCTAAAATAGTCACAAGGGTATTCAGAATAAGTTGCCGCAGATCTTGGACCCCACCAATTGAAACTACAGTACGTGTGAGTGAAATTTGCAAAAAAAAGAATTTTCATGCTTAATGCAATGTGAATCCGGAGTGCATGCATGTGCATTGCAGATACTGTATGTTGCCGGAAGTTAAGAGCGCAATATATCTTGCTGCCGATTATTAGCTCTTTTTGGTCAGTATTAGACCAAATTTAGACTAAAGTGGTTTGCACTCTAATTTGAATAGGCCTTGGCATTTGTTGCTTGGCAGTTTTGCCTCAAAAAAAGCCCCAAGCTTGGCGCTTATCAGCTCCACCAATCTTTTCTCTATAAAAAATTGGATACCATAGATTTGTTTTTTAGCACTCGAAAAGAAATAAATCTATGATATAATCATTGAAATCAGAGTTGATTTGGTGGAGGTGATTGGGTTGGAAAATTTTGGTGGGTGGATATGTCTGCTTTTAACTTCCGGCGCCATACATCGGTATGCATCCAAGTATAAGCGGCCAAATCCCCTCTCTACCTAGCTCCGGACGCGGCTCAATTCAACAAATTAACGATTCCCTCATGAATTATCGATATCGGACGAAAATTTCCCTATCAAGTAGTCAGAATTTTTATCACTATAGAAAAGAACAGGGCAGTTAGAGTAATACACATTAGCTGGGTGCCGGGTACATCGGCTGTTCAGGGATTCCCTTGTCACATGATTTAGCATTGGCACGAGCGTTATCCGTAAAAACTACAAGGAATTCCGTGCCACAGCGGGAGATTTAACCCACTCCCCAAGCAACAGAGCTATTGAATTTCTAAGTGACTGTCCTTCCTTCCCCAAAAGCTTGAATTACGCTACGCTGAGAACAGCCTCGAAATATCCAAAAATTGCATTATAACTATAATCATATGGTAATATTTTGGTACGGCTGGTGTGGTGGGGAGAATATGTTACTGTGATCTCATGCCCAGGTATTACCGTAGGGTATAGTTAGTTGGCTGACTGTGCGGACGATCATAATACCCAGAGCCGTGGATAGGAATTTCCATTCTTGGGGAAGAGGTAGGGTAGTGGAGTAAGCTGCGATTCTTTTTGAATACATTTTGGATTTAATTTTAATTGTGTGAGATTGCAATGCACGATGATGACAGAGGTTCCGAAAGGAACAGGAGGGTGGGTTAACCTTCCATAAAGCTTGGCATTTAGAATATACTCGCCACACGCACATATATTCAGGATCATTGAGCACGAGCATAATAGGCAGTAGTACGTATATTGACTCAACAAACTGATCATACTTGAGAGCATTGACGAGCACAGGCTACCACTTACACTCCATTATCATGCGTTACTTGCGGATATAATCAATCTTGCATCCGGGCGCTTGTGAGATACAAAGTACGAAACTCTATAGTACTACTTTCGATTCTGCTGTGACTGGTACTGTATTGATGAAAAATTATTACCTGTACTGAGTATTGCAGTACTTCTTGCACCCAACGCGAATTACACTAGCTACCGCTTAACCATAGTGCTAAGGACGTATTTGATCTGCATTGTACAATTGGGGACCCACTGCGCAGATAATGCCCATTGCTAATTGATATTCCCCCGTCCCATTCCAGCAATATTCTTTTCACCCTCATGATAACACTCCGTAGTTACTTCAGTTTCAGCGCATGCGTCAATATAATATAATCAACTCATGGCTTGGGCAGGATTAGAATAACCTCCTTCTGACTTAGTCCCAATACCTGACTCTGGCATATCCTCCTACTGAGTAAAGGTCCAGAACTCATGGTCACGCACCACCTTACGCTTCTCATACAAGGAGCTTCCCTGGAGCCCCACCCCACTCTCGCGGACATAAAACATCACACAGTTACAAAAAAAGTCTCATTTACAAAACTGTACCTGTACTTCCGTCACAGTACGGCCAAATTCCCTTGGCCATTTGAAACTTGCACGATAGCGATTCTAATTGGCCGTTATGTCTTAAGTACACTTCACCTTGGCCGATAGTAGATCCCACAAGTGCTCGATCTAAAAAAAGAAAAAAGAGTTTTCGAAAGTTTGCAAGAATTCTAAAGGCACGGGGGGCGCCGGCGTGTTAACGGGTTGAGAAGGGATGATATTTTTTTTTTGCCGGATGTGGAGTCTGAAGTTGGAAAGGTAGAAATTGTATAAATTATAATGTATATATACGTATACAGTCTTTTTGGGCTCGATGAGAGGGATGTGGGAGATTTGTGATTATTTTTGGAATTGATATATATATCCCGACAATACCGTGTCCACAGGGCTTAATTGTGCCCGCTAGTATCAGCACCTGGGCTGGCACTCATTTCGCGAGATAGATTTGGCAGATGGACATGTGAGGTAACTTATTGCACCAAAGAGTACTACAACCACTTGTGCCGTTTTTGGACTAAAACTTGTTCAGGGTAACGCACCTAGAGCGGACAGATCCCGCCCCCCCATGCACCCATTCTTGAGAAGTTATCATCCATGGTATCGCTGTATTTGTGCCAACCGGATCACCGATTACAGTCTAGAACTTGATAATCGGTCACCATAGGTCTTCTATAGTACTTCTGTCAAAATGACTTGGGAGCGCAGCCAGTTGACCCCACATGCCTGTAGGCTTCAAATTACTAGATGAACAAGGCGGCGGTACAAGTTCTTCAGGGTTCTCAACACCGATATTGTGCACTTACGCTGCGATTGAGCACTGTGCACCACTAGTCCATCATCTCTTCTTTGATACTGCTGGCCTAAGTCTAAAATCTAAAAATAATAAAACCGGCAAGAAGGTACTAGTGCAAGGTTCGTCACGTACACTTCAGAATTCTTCTTGATGTCTCATGCAGTGCCCCATGCGCCACGACGCCTTGCATCCAATATCAGACGTTTGTGGCGTCGTCTGGATATTCTCATAACGCCACCACATTGGCGGACAAGGTTTCTACAAGTTCTGCGCATAATATCACGACTTACACATTTACTCACTCGCTGTAGTATAAAAAGAAATATCGAAAGCAAAAAAAATAAAATAAAACAGACTGCCCTGGTTCCATTAGAATTTAATCATACGGAACTGGAGCGTTACAGTCCATGTTTTCGAAAAGTTGCTGGATAAACCTTTTCCCCAGCTCGGAATCGAACCGGGGTTCTCAATTATGAGTGGAACAGTGGATGATGGAGGCGGGTTTGATTGTGATTATGTTCTATTTCCTTTATGGCAAGAGTGTGTTCTCGTGCCGAAACTAATAGTCTGGGCAAGAGAACAGGAAAGTGCAGATGTCAGGTTCAATTAGATTTATGTCTTAATTTCTCTATCTCCTTTGTTTTTAACTTGGTTATGGCAGTATAATAATAATAATAATAATAATAAAAAATAAAAATTAATATTATCACCGTCTTGCATCTACCTTAGTTGATGGCGTTGGCAGAACTCCCTTCAGAGATCGCTTAAACCACTTCCGACCCCTGTCGGATTTTCCCATTGCTTTGGGTAAATCGGTCATGTTCTCGATAATCCTCAAGAGTGGTATGCTCCCAATACCTTTTCTCTCTCTCGCAACCAAAACTCGCTCATATCACTCCAGCGCCTTGTCATCTTGCCCTTGCCAATTAAATATCTTTGCCATATTATGGATGATACCAAGAGAGTCTAGGTGTTTATACCCAGTCACTTCTCATTTTCCAGTCAACACAACTTACACTTCTCTTTTGCGATCCTAACACTATATTGCAGATAAACTTTGTCTAGTGCCTTCAGTATCTTCTTGTTTCCCATCGCCGGAGCCTTCATCTGCTTTTCTACAGCAATAATATGTGGTAGAATCCACCGCTTAAAAACCCAGTCCCTAACTATATACCCTCTACTTGGAGGAATAGCAATTGTGGATTCAACCACAAGAAAAATATCTCGATGGCTTTCTTGTTATGTCTTTCAGGTGCCGCCTCCAGTTTTCATTGAGTCCACATATGAACTAGTGGGCGGATACTAAAACGATCTCTATTCTTCTGCTTTGCCGTTGAGTATGAGAACAGAGTTTCTCCCAGGCTTGTGTCTGTAGCAAGGTGTGAGCAAACTGTTTTTACATTTGCATTATGAGCCTTGTATTTCATTGGAAAATACCATCCATTGGTAATTTCATTCCTCGCTGAAGTGACTCCTCGCTAATGTCATTATTGTCAAAAATCACACATAATAATCACAGCTCTGCAGCCTTGGGATTTTGGTTCCGGATTGCCTTGAAGGGCAGATCCTATGCAGCAAAGAAAGATGTAGCATGGTTTTTCCTTGCTCAAGAGGTAAGTAACATTGGCATTATCTCTTTCAGATAGCAGGCTCTTGGACTGAGCGTCACTTAACGTCAGAAGAAACCTTTTCGAAGTTTGGATTTGCACTGTTAAAGAGTAACTCTTCTGCTTCACTATTCGGCATTTGCTACTCCTCTAACTCCCTTCACCCTTGAATACTCTCACATCATCTGCTAGCAACTGCGAACAGAGGATGGAATACAGTCTTTAGTTTCAAAAGACTCCAGATGGTCATAATGGTCAAATGCACTTTGCAGGTAGCCATTCGTTTACTGCAATGACAACATGCCGTTCTTCACTTGGTTGCCAAATGGTAAACATTTCTGTGGGATCAAGTTCGCATCCTATGAGCAGTAGCCGGCCAATATGAGTGTTGTCAGGTAGTCACAGGGTGTGGCATCATGCTTGATGAGTCGCTGCATAATTTAAGTGAAATTAACTTTTAGTCTTCGGTAGCTGCATTGATCCAGGACACCGATGAGTTGTCCCCACAATAGTGGAAAACAATTCCAATATGAACTCTCTCTTCCCTATACTACCCATTCCGTAAGTACCTGCATGGCATTTGTTGTGGCTGCACCCCCTCTATCTCTCGCTTTAGCTGCTTAAGAAAATCTTCTCCCCAGATGAAATCAGCATCCGCAGAACATTGGGAAGGTCGAAGGGGATATCGAGGTCTAAATCTAGTGCTTTTTTCCTGAGACATCTTTGGGATGGCGACATTAAGTGGCAATATATTGTAGAGGTGAGCAATATGTTTTTTTAAACTCAGCTACTAGCTCGCTACAATTTGTCTTGTGCAAGCTTGCCCAACGTAGCTCGCAAAAATGTTAGACACAGATTGTTGAATGTTTTGATGTGAAATCCCTCCTTTAAGCCCCAGAACAAGTTCTGTATTGGTGAGAATCTCTAGATTTTCTAAGGGGCTAAAAGTTACCTGGATTGAGACTAGAAATATTACTCAATGATCTGTGTCTCGATATAAGAGATCACTATTTCAGTCGCAACACAAGCCCAAACGCTCCGCTTTGAAAGTATCTGACAATCTGGACGTGTGTTTTTACTGTATAAGTTTGATCTGGGAAGTACATTACGAGACATTTCGATACAGGTAAAGGGGAGAATCTCGGCTGAATAGATATTGTGGGGATCACATGCATATGCTTGACGTTATTCGTGTCATCGCGACTGGGATTAACATTTCGACTGCGGCTGGACAGTATGAATGGTAGCAGACGTATCCTAGTCTTGTAACTAGAGTACGAGCGTAGAAGGAGTCCTGTCCCACGAAATCCTTTATTATTGAGCTTGCGAAACCCATACAATCAATGGGCTGTGCCAAGATTGCTGAAAGGGAAGTTATATGTGCCAAGAGTCTTCGTTAGGTTAGTCCGTGGGGGAACGGCGCTCTATGCATAAGGTAACTTACGCACTGCACCAAAAAGTTTAAAGTGGGCATGCGCGTGACACGTGCTGTACCCTGCTGTCTGGGGTCCATTACGCCTTCCCCATTTTGTGACTTCCTAATCGGGCAATGCGTGCTTTCTGCTAGCTGCCCGAGTGCGAAACTGCACAGCCTTTTCTGTAGCCTGTTCTAAAGCATGGCGTGTAGACCAATTCTGGATTACATCCAATTAATCATAACGTTTCTTACGAGGAGGCACAGCATCTAACGGGTTCGCTAGGACCACTTCCACTAGCAGTACTCAGCACACTAGACGGCAAGGCGGAGAAACATGAGTGGGAAGGAAGGATCGAGGAGAAAGAAAAACAAGGGTGGAAGGCAGCATACACTGACGGCAGCAGAATTGCGGGGAAGACAGGGGTGGGGCTATGGAAAGGCAAACCGACATCACACTACCTAGGTGCCAGGGCCACAGTGAACGACGCCGAGCTCATCGCCATGGCAAGAGCACTGGACGAGGGACAAGAAGAAATTCTGCTGATAACCGACTCAAGGGTGGCCGTCCAGAGACTAAAAGCGAGATCACAAGGCCTCCCAACACCCGGAGGGGCAGCCCACATGGTTAGAACAGGCTAGGAGAGGAGTCAACCGAGGAGGGCTGGACGTGGCCATGATGTGGGTCAAAGCCCACAAGGGCAGACAGAGCAGCCAAGATCGGTGCCCTACTACCATACCAGACCGAGGTGGTCACGGAAGCCGGGATGCGCACAGAAGCAAGAGCCCGACGAGCTGGAGAAAGGAACAGGCTGGGCCTAAGCTATAGTCCACGGGGCTCAATGCCAGCCCCCTTACACATTGTTACAAAATTACATTGCTAGTAAGTTGGTTTCTTAAGATAAAGAATCAAAATTTTCAGTAGGCAAAAGTACTCGACAATATCTCGATGATGTATTTAAAAAAAAAATCATGAGCAACGTTCACCACCTCATTGCGTGCCTTCACCTGTAGCTCCCTCCCCTTCTACGTTTGCCCTCCTCAAAATCTCCGCATACAAACTCCCGTTCCTTACCGGCATGCCTGCCTTTCTATAAATCTCATCAATAGTCTCCATCTGCGCAACAGTGTCCTCGATTGGGATCCAATCTGTTGGCGTGATATCGTTGTCCCTTCCTTTCACCTTCTTAATGAATGTGTCCAGTTGGTGGCCGTAGGTTGTCATGAGCTGGACACGTTCGCCGGGAGCGCGAGCTTGGTTGGAGCTGTAGACTTTCTCAGTGCTTGTGGTGCCCGTCTCTTTATTTTTGATCGTGATGGAGTGGAAGACGAACGGCATGATAAAGCTATTGATGATGCAGAAATCGAAGTCAGCCTCGTCTCTGTTTAGCGTTTTGAGTTACTTCCTAAAAAGGAAGTATACTCATGGTGAAGACAAAATGTAGTCAATGCCAGTATTAGGATGTTTGCCGTACTTGTTATATGTGATCACCGCCCTTTCCGTCTCTGCCACAAACACCGGCAGCTCCCAAAGCTTCGGGATGAACCCCCAGAGCTTTGGCACTTCTAGATCACTCACAATCTTACTTTTCACCGTATACCTCCCCCTGTCACCACCCTCCTCCCCATCCGTTTGCCCTTGCCCGTCAATATCAAATTCCATCTCGGCCTCTGTCTTCGTGTCAATCCTTTCATCCTTCCCTAGCTTTTTCACGTTCACAGACACAATCCTACTTGGCTTCCCTGCTCCAAGTCCAAGAACCATGTATCGTGTGATGGACACCGTATATGCCAGATCCATTAGCGCCCCACCACCCAACTCGAAGTCGTAGCGAATATTGTTTGGGCTAAGAGCGCCCTGTGGGACGCCTAAGCGCGCATAGGTGCTGAGGAGCCGGCCGTAGGCATTCGAGGAGAGCAGAGAGCGGACGAAGACAGTGGCGGGGTGGAAGCGATAGTGGAAGGCTTCGAGGAAGACCGGTGGGACGGCAGCAGGGCTGGGGTTGGGGATGGCAGGAGAAGGGGAGGTGAGCGAGCGGAGGGCAGACATGATTTCGCGGGCTTCGTGCGCGTTGGAGCACGAGGGCTTTTCGACGAGGACGTGCTTGTGGGCGAGGAGGGCTTTCACGGCCCATTCTGTTGTGTGAAGCCCATCACGTTAGGTACTTAGCTGCTAACAGTTTCTTGTTTATCCTCGCTTCCGATACTGCCCAGAAGGGCAATACCGTAGAGATCAGGATGGCGGTAGCTAGCCCGCACTTCCAAAACAGGCATATACATGGTATTTAAGGTATTACTCGCCTGCGTGTAACCCGTTAGGCAACCCAATAAACACCGCATCCACCTCCGGATCATCTATGATCCGCTGATACCCCCCGTACGCCTTGTCCGCCCTGATCCCCCACTTCTTCGCATACGATACCGCATCTTCCTGCCGCCGTGTTGCGACCGCGACGATTTCAACCTCGGGGAAAAACTGCGCAGGGTAGATGATCGCTGTCGCGTTGATCAGTGCTGCGGAAATGAGGCCGAAGCGGATGGTTTGCCCTGCGGGAAGCTTAGGAGGCGGTCGGGAAGGGGTATAGAAGACGGAGGTGTACCAGGCGGGAAAGAGGAAGAGAAAGAACTCGTTGGTCGCGCTGGGCATCTGCACTTTGCGAAAGCGTTGTATTAGTGTTACTGCGTATGGAAGGGTGAATTAACTGTTTACTGTTAGAAGATGAGTTACGTTTGCGAATGGTTTAAAGTAAGCGTCGACTAGCCAAGATCAACAACGTCGCCTTAGAAGCTTGCCCAATGAGGGTAAGTGAGTGGAATAGTGGCTTCAAGCTATGACGGTACAGAAACGAAGGAATGATGCGATAATGTTCTGGGTTTATATATCTATTATTCAGGTTGTGTAGTTAATTGGGCGGTTGCGCATAAGAACTTGCAAATGTGGAGTATTCGAGCCGGTGCATGGAGTATGGTGCGCCATGCATATCTGCAGCTTACTGATTGGAGTTCTGGTTTTTAGATTGTTGAGATTTGGGAGCATATATTCACATGCCATTGCAATATTTCAGATTTGGAAATTAAAACCTACGTCACGTGCGAGACTAGCTATTGAAGGCAACTTACTGAAGTTTCGGAGAGGTCTGGTAAATAAGCATTGCTTGATGCTCTTGTGATGTCAGATTGACCGCAACCAATGGTCCCATGTGGAAGTTTGAGGAAAATTCCGTATCCCGCCCGTGTAATACCCACACACATCTCGAAAAGAACTCCCAGTTTTGCCAGGTGCTCTTGTGATATTGCCATATATCTGAAAACAAGGTTTCAACAGCCTCCTACACGCCGTTACATTCTTCAGTCCTCCACAGGATATCTATCGAATGAACATTCGGAATAAAAACCTAGCTCCCTTCAGCATATCTGGTCAGTTTTCTCGACAAAATCCATCAAAGATGTCGTTCCCTAGCTTCATAGCAGAACCCCCAGCTCACAACGAATTCTCTCAACAGCATGAACACGACCACCATGATGACCATGAACCTAAAAAGGGCATGGAGCACCACGGCATAGTCCCTCACCTTCCCCCTTCCTCTACTGGTCCAGCCGATCTGCCGTCTCCAACTATTGTAGGGGAGCATGATTATACTCACAATGAGATCATCACTGGGATTTCTACAAGCCCGGTCACTCAACAAAGAAAGCCGTACATCCCGTCTGAGCATGGACACGGATTGAAAAATCTAGGTATGTATTCGTCTATTGTTCTCGACAGTTTTTGCCAACTAGAGTTATAGGTGTTCCTCGAGCAAATATTGCAGCTTCGGTGGAGAACCCGTATGGAACCACCAAGGACAATTATTCCACTAGCCACCGCCATCAAACTGTCCTTCAGCAACATTGTGCCTTTTTCGATCGAGATAACGATGGTATCCTCTGGCCATATGACACATACGTCGGCTTCCGTCGAGTCGGTTTCGGTATATTCCTAGCAGTCTTTTCAATGTTCATCATCCACGTAACCTTCTCATACCCAACTGTTCACGGCATTCTTCCGGACCCCTATTTCCGTATTTGGCTTGATAATATCCATAACACCAAGCATGGGTCGGATACAGGAACATATGACGGCGAAGGGCGATTCATTCCACAGAACTTTGAAGACATTTTTGAGAAGTACAGCAGTGTGCATCCGAAGAACCCTGTGGTAGGTGCTAAGGGTGAGGTTGGTTCAGTGGCGGGTGATGGAGCGCCGGACTATCATCAAATACCAGACTACGGGCAAAACTATGGGGAAACGAAGAAGGGGCTTACGTTCTACGATATTCTCCGTGGTTGGAACAGTCAAAGAAATCTCGTAGACCCTATCGGATGGGGTGGTGAAATGCTTGAGTGGCTCGCAACATACATCTTGCTGTGGCCAGAAGATGGAATTATGCGAAAGGAGGATATTAGAAGGGTGTATGATGGTAGTATTTTCTGGGACATCGCCGAGAAAAGGGAAAATCAAAGAATGGAGCAGCTGGGGATGAAGCAACGCTCTTCCCGCATGATTAAATTGAATATGGAGAAAGACGCGGAATTCTCACAGGGACAAAAAAGTTTTGCACTAGAGTACGGAAGTTATCTGAGGGACGGGAAGTGAGTGAAAAGGGCTGTTGACTCTTGCTAGTGGGATGAAAGGGTAATGGCTTTGAATTTTGAAGTATAGAGATACAATTGTAATTTAGAGGAAGGAAAACCGGGGAGACAGAAGTGTGAGTTTTAGAACGTGTAGAAAGGGAGATGAATCAGTATAGTGTGATTCAAAGGGATGAATTATATGTATACAGCAGGGCATCGGAGATAAAAGTGATCAGAGAAGGGATGAAACAGATTTTCTACATGGTTAATTTTGCATGGTAAGAAGTACTAGTGGTGCGGGGTTTAAGGTTCGGTGCTGTTGATTTTGGGCTACTACATTCGGAAGTAGTCAGCGTCGGCCGCTGACTAAGTTTGGCTACGATACTAATTCGGAAGTTTGGTGTATCTGCTGTTGGTCCGCAAAGCATATGAGGGTAACGAGCTAGTCTCCAGCCCGGAATTTGAAAGTTAGAACTCAATGCACTGAAGCTATCAGGAGCCAGAAGCCCTCCTAATAAAACAGGCTCATGATTCACTGAACTTCAGTCGCACCAACAAATGTGCGCTAGAAAGGCAAATGATATTGATCACGATCGTAGCTGCTAGTAGTACATGGCATGTTCATACACTTGTAAACAGTGGAAAAAGAACTTGGTATCCCCCACCCATTAAAACTGATGAGTCCTTCTCCTATTGAACAAGAGTCACTCGGCGTCATCATCGTCTTTGGTCCTGCTGGAAACACTTCCTCCCTTTCGGCCGGCCTCGCGCGCACGTTCGCTGCCCTTCTCAAAGCTGCCAGAGGAGGCCTTTCCGCCCATGGAGGCAATCTCGCGCTAGCCACAGTTAGCATTGACAACAAGTACCCTATTTAACTGTTAGCATGAAGGTTTCTTACCTGTTTCTCAGGGTCCATACTAGCAAAGCCACCGCTGTGGCTTGCCTTACCGCCCTTGCTTGCGATCTCTCTCACTTCTTCCTTGGGGCGGTTTGCAAAGTTGCCCGGGTTGGTGTTGTGGGTGGTAGTACCTGTTATGTTTTGTGACTCCTTGGTATCGGTATGCGAGGAGCGGGCAGCGCCAGACGCATGCCCTCCCTTGGAAGCAATTCCGCGGACTTCCTCCTTTGGGCGGTTGGCGAAGTTGCCGGGGTTGGTGTTCTGGGTGGATGACATTTTGCGTGCTTGTTGTAGAGAAGCGAGGTTGTATGCAGAAATTGGTCGCAGTTGTGTGCTTCTGACGATTGCTTGAGTGAATCGCTTTGTGACGGCGGACATTGTGGGGTGGAAGGATTCAAATTTATAGCTGTTGGGGGGAGGAAGGGGGGGGGGAACGTAGTAGCGCTGGGAAGATCAGCGTTCGCGGATGGGAAGGTTCGATGGAGTGTGTTACCCGGTTTTGGCTGTCCAGTGTTCCGGATTCACGAAGCCAGATGCGTTTGCGTACCTTGTGACGTTGTGAACAGAATATGAGAACCTCAATGGAGCTGCGGTGACAGGGCGTCTGTTTCCGAGACACATTGTTATAGAGGCAGGCGGTGGGCGTTCTTAATGGGCGAGTTGGCCTTCTGCCAACCGGCTTCAAGAAACAAGATCTGGGGACACATCAAGATGCAATCCTGCTTCGCTGGGACCCATGGCTATGGCCAGTTTGGAGGTCTATCCAAGGCTGCGATCGCCGCAGTATTGCACGCCTTGGGCCTCTCGATACTTGTATCCTGACAGCGGTGGCGCCGCTGCTCGTGCTCCTGGGCTTGAGCACGGTTGAGGCCCACCCCAATTCCCCAATTCTTGGTTTTCACTCCCGGGCCCGGGAGCTTGCCATTGCTTGGCGTCGGGAGCATGGCATGCATCTTATTTGCTTGCTTCCAACTGCCCAACCGCCCTCGGTGCAGCAGGCCGGCCGGCCGGCTGGCCGACCAAATTGACTCTCGGCCCTGGAAACAGACCAACTTGCTTGCAGCTGGCGCACAGGGCAAATGAAGCCTGAGGCCGCTCATCAGCATACAGTACTGCGCTGGCCATCGATGCGTTGGAGGGCTGCTGCGAGCATCAAGCGTCAAGCGTCGTCCCACTTGCAATCGCAGGTGCTGCTGCTACGAGTAAGCAGGTAGCTACTGTACTTGTATGAACGTTAATTCTACGCCCCGCCAGCCTGCAAGCGGCATTAGCAGCTGCGATGGTAGCAAGAATTGGGCGTATGATAACAGGCGAGCATATCATAATTCCTCGGCCGGCTTCAGGCAAATCGCAGTGTGCGTCATGTTGAGCACATTCTTACTGTAGGTATGGTACTGTACTCGTACATGCCTACAATCTTCCGACAGTTCCCGTAACTTGAAGTGCATTAGCCTACAGCTGCTGACGCTGCGGTCTTGTGCCTTGACCGTAAGCGTCAAGCCGGTGTAGTTGGGCGCCTGTTCGTTGACGCGCTGATGTAAAGATTGTGGCATTTGGCGGCGTTGTGTGACATCATATGCGCAGCCGCCTTGGCATCCCCCCCCCCCCCTACATGGATGCGCAATTTCGTGCTGGAGTAATGTGGGGGTATATATCACGATACGGAACTGGTTAGGTTTCATGTGTCTCTATCATTGCTACAACGTAAGTATTCTTTAGTACGGTACACTACTCTTTTTTTTGTCAAATACAAGGTGCCTCTAGACCCACAGCTTCTAGATAAACCCACTTGATGAAACTTGCATTCAGGAGACTTGACATTCATCCGAAATCAATGTCTCCACTGGTATTCTTGAGGCTATTCGGACTTTCGCGAATGGTCCAGTTGCCTCAAGTCATCATTTATGCCATTTAAATATATGTGACGCTGGAGATTAAATGAGAGATAGCAGTTCAGGCTGTTGAAACTATACAAAGGAATATTCAAGTTCTACCTGATGCGACAAAGATTCTGCCATATTCTGCCAAATGGAGATAATATTGCAACTATAATCAAGCTTCTAACAAGAGGCCAATCTAACAGCTAATACACCGCTGAATCAAATGCCCCCGAATAGTTCAATCGACGCTCTGTGGCCTTCCAAATGTGGCAGTGTGTCTAGCACACTCAGGGCACGAATCTTCCCCCATACTTTTAAAAAATCCAAGGGCCTCTCCAATTTGCGCACCGAGGCAGCAAAACAACGATATAAAAAGCTGGAACGCCAGGACGAAGATCCTAGATCCCTCATTCGGTTAGGCATTTCACACGGATTGACGGAGAAATGGAACAAACTCACGATAGTCCTGGCATTAGGAGGGCAAACTTAGCCAAGTCCTCCAAAGGGTACAAGTCTCTTCGCTTCGCGATGAACCACCTATTCTCCCTTTTTGTGCCGGCGCGTTGGTGACCTTCAACTTCCTCTTCAAGTTTCCCCCCCACATAACCCACATCATCAACGAAGTTAACCTTACGGATTTTCCCGTTGATTTCCTCCTCCACCACCTCCTCCACCTCCTCTTCCTCCTGCTCTTGCACCTCTCCGTCCTCATACACGGTTGCCAGACGCTGTTCCAGATTGAATGCCACCACCAAGCTCACCGTTGACTTTCGGTAACCAGGTGGCAGAAACCAGAAGCCCATAGTCTGCGTACAATCAACGTACAATACCGACTGTTTTTCCGTTCCATCTCGTGGAGTTTTATCCCACGCCACAGAGTGTACCCGTAGGTTGATCGACGGGCTGAGCATCCGGTACCATCGATATATGCCTTTCATTAACAGTCTGCTATCTACTTTAGCTTTAGTCCAGCAGCTGGCGGGTCCAGAATTTCCATGCTGCCGCCTCTCAAGTGCGAACGAGGGGACATAGGCAAGCGGGTGTTGGAAGCTGGCATTGGGGAGGAAATATTTATAGATGACATGCGACTGATGCGAAATTGAGCTGCTGGTGAGCCCGTGAAGGATCGCGGGAACTTCTTTGGCTAAATATAATAGCAATTGCGGAGGTTAGAGCAGAAAGTTAGTTTTAGTTGATATTTCTTTCTGCGTTTTTCTCGTGTTCGCGAGGAATGGGTAAGTATGTATTACCTGGATCCTCCATTGATGGGCTCTTCTTTTCCAAAAGGGCCAACGAACTATTGTCAGCTTGGGCATGAAAGCTCTTTTATCATGAGAATGATGAGGTTCCCCATGGCATATAAAACATGTAATTAAACATCATTGTGTGAGAGAGTACGTGTGTGGGTGTGTGTGTGTTGTCGATTGACGTCATGAGTAAAATGCAACATTTTCGCAAATCATTTCGCTAATAGTTCTCGGCACCCGACTCTCGGACTATGATAGGCCCATTGGCTTGGGTTAATTGTGAGATTTTTTCTTTTTTTTTCTTATATGCCCTCAATTGATATCGACGATATCGATACCTAGTAAAGTTTCTTGTTCCCAGTCCCTTTCACATGTAAGAACCTCCATCCAAAAGAGTGGGGGCCTTTGATCAATTAAATAGGCGCAACAAAGGAACGAGAACAACATAGAAAGTATCTAAAAGTTATAGTGAGGATTATAGGGGAGATTGAAATAAGTGAATTGAATAAATCAATAACATGTAACTACTTTATACGTGCAGAGCAGAAATCCAAAGCCCAGAGCAGCTGCCGCCCTGCAGTGGACACTCTGACATGGCGGCAACGGCAACAGCAAAGGCAAAAATCATAACCTCCATTTGTCTAGTCTCATGCCAAGCCATATGTAGACCAACAAAATTTCATTTCAACTGAAACCCCTCCGTCACGGCGCCGACAACATTTTCCGATAACTTGTTGTGCTGACCTCCTCGATCGCCTCCTCGTCTACAAACCACACGACCTTGTCACCGCCTGCCTGCACGTTCACCAAGCTGCACGGAAGCCCATCCTCGGGCTGCTCAAACACCGCCTTCAGCACCTCCCTCTTCCCCTTTCCCGTCGCAACAAACACAATCTTGTTAGCGTGCGCCAGCACCGGCAACGTCAGCGTGATGCGCTTTGGAGGCGGCTTGGGCGAGTCCTCAACGGCGGCGACCCAGGCAACAGTCTCGCGCAGCACGGGGTGGTTGGGGAAGAGCGAACACGTGTGACCGTCGGAGCCGCAGCCGAGGAGGATAAGGTCAAAGATGGGGTGCTTGACGGAGTCCTTGGCGGCGAAGCATGAGATGAGAGTTTGCTCGTAGTGGTTGGCGACGGCTTGGGTGTCGGCTTTGGCGACCTGTGTTTGGTCGATGGGGAGACGGCGGGCTTGCCGTGAGGGTGATCGGGAGGGATGGACTCGAGAAGGGTAGATTTGAGGAGGCCGAAGTTGGAGTCGGTGTGCGTGAGCGGCACGGCACGTTCATCGGCTAAAAAATCTCCCAGGAGGACCAGCGGGTGTTTGGGTTGCTGACGAGAGAGTCCGAGGAAGCAGCCAGAATGGCGGGGAGGGAGCCGCCGGAATGGCGACACGGAAGGTCGAATGGCGCTGGAGGGCGGTGGACTGGATCTGGAGGATGAAGGAGCCGAGGGCGGAGGACAGGCTGGAGGTGTCGGGAAATGTGTAGACGATGGGAGTGATTGGGACATGGTGGGGGGGGGGGAGAAGAGAGGATGGGATGAAGGTGGATTGGAATGGGGGCGGGAAGGATCGACAGTGGGGCTAGAGCGGGGGGAGACCTGCTGGCAGTTCTTGCGGAGAGGATGCAGGTGAGGGCTCGGTAGAACGCCAGTTTGGTTGCGGGGTGGGGAAGTAGCCTTTGAGTTTCCTGCTTGGCGTGAGTATGGGGCTGGGGGGGACGGTGAGGTGGGTTCCGGCGAGATGGAGTGGGATGGAGCGGGGTGGAGTGGCCTTGGTGGAGTGGCCTTGGTGCAATTGCGCGCTGCCCCGCAAAGTTTATAGCCGCACGCGCTGCGCTGCCCGAGTTCCCTGCCGCTGCGCCGCGAGGCTGATCGCGCCGCTTGTGCTTGATGACCTCATTCGCAGGTAGGGCTGCCCACGTGACCTGGTAATGTCAGGGCTCGTCGCATGCGGACACTCGAATGAAGCATGGCAAGGCTGTCTCGATGATACAGTAAGCAGCAGGAGAAGGCACTCGAGTACCTTTATTGCTTCGGAGTCTGGGCTCCAAGGCGCCAACAGCGTGGCAAGCCGCCCAGCCGCCCGGCCGCCCGGCCGTGCGTTTGGTATGCCATTCGAATCAATAATCTGACCTCAATTCTATATTACAGTGAATCTTGTTTGCTCCGCTTTTCATTTTTATGTGGCTTAGTTTCGATGCTCCCGTAGTGCTGCCTAATAATTACATATTCGCTGCCCTAACGTTCCTCACAATCTTACTCCTCTCCTGCTTCCGTGTGTCAACCATGCCCGGCTTCGGCTCTTCCAGGTCATCAAACTCCTCCTCCGCACCCTCGATCGGCTCCAGCCCCCTACCTACCCGCGAGAACTCCACGATCCACTTGCCGTTCTCGTCCTGAAATAACCTGGGCGACTCGGCTAGGACCTGTGCATACAGTCTCCGCTTGTACTGCTTCGTAATGTGATGTGCGTCCGTCTGGAACAAGATCTCCTCCCGCCGGGCTACCGCTTTGTCGCTGTATACATGCTCTGGCCTTGGCCTGCGCTCACGCAACGGCTCGTCAATTTCCCCCATCACAAGCTTCTCCAGTCGTATGAACTCCTCGTCTGGGGTTGGGGGATAGACTTTCCGGAGAGCTTCCCTGTACGCCGTGCGTCGCATGTTGGCCTCGCGGTTCTTGGAGAAGGCCTCGCCGTGGATATTGGTTTCCGGGATCGCAGGATAGAGGCTCTTGACGCGGGAGGGCTGTGCGGCGCAGAGGGCTTCGAGAGCGGGGAGAATCTTGGGATATGCGGTGCGGCTGTCGCCGGGGATGAGGGGGGGTTCGCGCTCGGCGGTCGTAATGGACTAGTTTATACGTAGATAGTTCACATGTCAGCATGTAACGCAGCGAACCCATGAGCAGCTCCAGTGTAGCCACTCCAACCTTCGAGGGGGTACGTAAAAAGCACAAATTTCGGGAAGCCGAGATATATACACACACACCTGCAGCAGCTCCCTCCCCCGCTTCCCCGTCCTTCCATACGTCCATCTCAAAACCTTCAGTGACGACTTTGGCTCCCCCACATTCGCACGCACAAATACAGAATGAAACTTCCGCCCCTTCTTCTCACATTCGTTCAGGTATTCGAGGTTCACAACGTCCTTGTGGCTTTCAAACGACCGCCGGGCGTATCCCGATAGAACCTTTCGGGCGAAGGAATCAAAATGGTAAGAGATTTCGCGGAGGATGGCCCGGTAGAGGCGAAGATTGGCGATGAGAGGGATGCTTTGCGGTGCGAGCTGGGTGACTTTAGCTTTGGGCATTGTGGGGCGTACCGCTGAGTGGTTGGGAGGGGGTGGGGGAGGAACTGGGATGAGTGTAGGGGTATGTTTTGGGTGGGGTCTTGAAGTAACAAAACTGGACGAAAAAAAAAAAACTCGAGCGCGATGTTACCCTGAACCAAGATACAAGCCTTGGCGACGTCGGTAAGTTTTCATGTGGTACCCTGCGCTAAGTACTTGTATGTCAAGTGGAACCCAAACCGAACCTCAGTTGCAGGCCTCACCTCTCGAGCAACATCTCGACATCGCAATTGCAAAGCTCCAATGTCAGCCTCAACACCCACGCTTCTTCCCTTAGGTACCCACCCTAAGAAAAAAGTCCCCATTAACTCTAAGCTAAATCTGATTTTCTTCTGCGCAGAACTTGTAGACAAATGCGTTGGCTCGAGGATCTGGGTAGTCATGAAGGGCGACAAAGGTAATTCTTCCTCCTGCTCCTCCTCCTCCTCCTCCTCCTCCTCCTCCTCCTCCTCCTCCTCCTCCTCTTCTTCTTCTTCTTCTTCTTCTTCTTCTTCTTCTTCTTCTTCTTCTTCTTCCTCTTCTTCTTCTTCTTCTTCTTCTTCTTCTTCTCCTTCTTCTTCTTCTTCTTCTTCTTCTTCTTCTTTTGCCGCAAAGAGCTCTAAGCTAATTACCTCCCGCTTTTTGCGCATCGCCCGCCCGGAGCAGAATTCAGCGGGACACTGCTCGGATTCGACGACTACGTCAGTGAGTAACAGAAACCCGACCTTGTTATTGCTTTTCATTCTCTTGTTGAAACTTCATGGAATTTTGGATTTTCAACCAAAAAAAAAGAAAAATTTCGGATTGACTGACTGACGTGCTGGTTTTGAAACGTTAGACATGGTCCTCGAAGACGTAACGGAATAGTACGGACCCCCCTTCCCGCTATTACCACCTCCAAGATAATTCGCGTCGCCTCGAACGAGATTGCTGATGTCAATTTGTGTGATTGGATGGTAGTGAGAGCACGGGCGAGCAAATCAAGCTGAAGAAGATTTTGCTGAATGGGAATAATATATGCATGGTGCGTAACTTGCATACCTTCTCCCGGTGCTGTGCTGAATAAGTTCGGTCCATGGCTGACTCGGTGGTGGCTGATACAGTTGATTCCTGGAGGCGATGGGCCGTCGGGGAATGCCTAGTGTGAGTCTGGGGTTATTTGTAGCTTGGAGTAGTACTAGGAGTTTAATAAGTCACATAATCTGTTGTTTTTATATATACTGCATGGAAAAGAAATTACTGTAATCCAATGCTCCAAGAATAATAATATGCATTTTGTATCCGAATGCCGCCCTTTACAAAGTATATATGACGAATACACTGGCCCTTGTTTTGGTCATACAAACAAACCCCTTTCTATACGCCAGAAAAGCACAATAACAAAACCCAATACCAAGCGTCGCGATTGATGAATTAGGTATTTGAACAAAATCATAACTGTACCATCTCAATCTTATCTTTTGTGAGATCTAGTGTCTTTACCCCCTCTATTATATCATCTTGCTCTTCTGGACTGCTCCTTTCATCATCATCATCCTCTTCCCCGTCCTCTTTGTCCCCTTCGTCATCTTCCTCGTCACTATCCCTTTCACCTTCTTCCTCTTTATCGTCTTTATTCTCCCCACCATCTTCATCAACTTCCTTCTCCCTTTGCGTCTTCAAGTACTTTTCTAGTTCTTTTAACTGCTTCTTATTCACCCCGCTTGCGTCCACCAATGCATCCAGCCTCACTGGTCCTTCCTCCTCCATAGGTGTCACCGCTTCCCCCTTCTTCTTCTTCTGCTTTTGCAACGCCACCCGTTTCGTAACAACCTTCAATACGTCCTTCTCCCAGTTTGGCAGCGTCGATTGATCCACGACCCAGCCCCACCTGCGCTCGAACCATCGCACCAAGCCTGTGAGGTCTCTTTCCCACATTTCCCTTGCGTTGGGATGGTCTACGCTGACCATCTGCGGGAAGTCAATCAGTACGATGTCTGTGGTATTTTCGTAGCAGAGGATGTTGAATTCGTTGAAGTCACCATGTACCAATCCTGCGTGTGCCAGACGGATTATGAGTTCCACAAGCTTGGCCCAGAGACCCGGTATGTCCGGGCAAGCCTGGAGGTTCCGCAGCGGAGGTGCTCGATGCAGGGTCATAAGCACCGTATGTCGAGTCTGGGAAATGAGTTTGGGGACAGGGAACCCATGGTCATAGAGTGCGGTCATGAATGAGGCTTCACGCTGTGCAGACAGGCGCGAGAGTTGCATCCAGCTGGATTTGGGGAGGCGGTTGTTGCGGAGGTAGTCTCGGGAGCGCTTAACGCTGCGGAAGGAGATGCGGCCGAGACGGTGAATTTTGAGGACGGCTTGTTCAGCGCCTTCGTCAGAGGTGTTGCGGTTGGTGGAGGAGGTGAAGGGAAAGGTGGATGTGGATGTGCGGAGGGTAGAAGGGGTGGTGGTGCTCTCGGTCAGTCCGGACCCAGGGGGTGTCGCGACTACGTAGACATCTGATTCCTTCCCGACTCCGAGCGGTGTCTGCGATATCGAGAAGACCGTCTTTCGCTTTATGAGGGTGTTGAGGGAGAGATAGTCTAGGCCTCCATATGTAAGTCGGTAGCCATCGTAATGCGCATTCTTGACTTTGGCAATGAGTCCGGCTTTGGCGAGAATGGAGATGCTGCGCGAGATGGAGCCGTGGATTGATGCGAGTTGTTGGATGAGCGGGGTAGGCACGACTTCGTGGTTTCTGGAGCCCTGCTCGACGGCGGTGAGCACGCGCCAGTCGTCGGTGGAGAGGTAGCGGAGATGAGTGGTGTCGAGTTTCATTGTGAGGGGTTGGGGGAAGTCGAGAAGGGCGTGGGATGCACCCGAGTAGAGATGGCTATGATACGGAAATGAGCTTTTGGGATATTTGTGGGCGCCAAGATTTCTGCTGGGTTTGGCGGGGCAGCGGTGACGCCAAGCCGTCATGTACCCGAGCATGTGAACTGACGAATCCCAGTTTGAGTAGCATTGAGTATCCGTTCTATAAGGCATGCCAAACACTTCTATGTAGTATAATACATCTAATGGCTCGTACATCAGGAATGGTAAATCTATGCTATGCCCCGCACATCCTTCACCGTACCTCCTTCCCCACCCACTCCACCGACTCCGGCAACATCCCCTTCAACAGCCTCACGGCCCCCTCTGGATTCCCCTTATTGTACACAAACAGCCCCTGCAACTGCGCCGTACTTATGCCCCTTCCCCAGACCCCGTCAACCTTACCCGCCTTCTTTCCCCCCTCCAACACTTCCGCTTCCTTCAACAGCCTCACAAATTCCTCCTGCTCGCACTTCCTGCCGTCGCCGTAGAACCGCACCCACATCTCGTTTACCTGCGCTTCAGTCGCCCACCCGATGTAGACTTCGCGGTCCACGCGACCTGGCCTCACGAGGGCCTCGTCGAGGCGGTCTCTGTGGTTGGTAGTGAGCATCAGTATGCGCTCTTCGCCGCTGGCAACGCCATCGAGGGCGTTAAGCAGGCCAGAGAAGGTGACATTTGCGCCGCGGTAGCCGTCCTCTTGAGTTTGTACCCTCGCACGGCCAAAGGCGGCGTCTACGTCTTCCAGGAGTGCGATGCTGCGGTCTGGGAGGTTTGTCAGGAGGTGGTTGAGGCGGTCGTCGGTAAGGCCTCGCTCGGAGAGATTCAGGAGGCAGATGTTGTAGTCGAGTTCTCCGGCAAGGGCATTGATGAATGAAGACTTCCCGGAGCCAGGCGGGCCATGCAGTAAGTACCCACGGCGGTACGGGATGCCGCGGTTGTAGTACCATTCGCTGGAGGCGAGGAAGTCCTTGACGTCTGCAACTAGCGACTCTTTAACGCCTGTGTCGAGAATCACGGATTCGAGAGGCCGTTTGCGCCGGGGCGATCCGAACTGCTTCCATTCTGTGCCCCACGAGGTGTAGATGACAGTTTTTCCCTCGGTAAGTTTTTGAGCGAGGGACTGGGCTTCAGAAAGCAGGGCGGGGAAGATGTGGCGGTCGCGGTAGAGCGTGGTGAGCGTGATTGTTTCGAAGGGAGAGCCTGTGCGCATGTCGAGGTGCTTGGGGTCGCGGACGCGGGATACGGAGATGAGGGTGTTGTGGTAGTTGAGGAGGTGCTTCCCGGGGCCGGGGACGAGAGAAAAAGTGGTGGAGATGGCGCCCCCGGGAAGCTGGGTGTAGGTGGTCTCGACGGCAAGGTGGTGCGCGCCGGGCGTGATACGGGAGAGGAGAGTGCTGGCCCAGGTGGATGGAGCGGAATTGGGGGCAGTGCGAGGCTGGAGCTGGCCGCGCTGGTGCGCGGACATCCAGTGGAGGAACCAGTCGTAGGATCGGTCCTTGCTGGGGATCTCGAGGTCCACGAGGAGCCGGCGGCGCGCAAGCGACGTCAGGCCGACGAAGCCTTTGCGGAAGAGCGCAAGGCCGGCGGTGACGCCGACGATGCCGAAGCCCTGTTTGGCGCGGTGGGGACGAGGAGGCAGGGTTAATTACGTGGGGCGGGGGGGTGCGGGAGGGGGGCCGGGGCTTACAGCTGCGAAGATGGGGTTGGCGGCGAGCTGGGAGAGGAGGGAGCCGTCGCCGGCGGGGGGCGGCGGGATCGGCGGGGCGGTGCAGCCGTCGTCCGCGGGGGCAGCGGGGGCAGCGGGCGCCGCCGCCCTCTGCTGCTGCTGCTGCTGCTGCAGTAATGCCGACAGCCCAGACATTGCAATCGCGCATCAGTTGCGTCGCCGCGGCGCAATTGCGCGTGGGTGAGTGTGTGAGCGTGTGCGCCGATCGCGTGCTTATCGATAAGGCCGCCCCCCCCGCCACCCCCCGCCACCCCCCGCTTGGCGCCGCTATGCAGCCCTACGCCCGCCAAGTCCCATCCCCGCAAGAAGTGCATGCCTGCACTCAGCTGAGCACAGCCACCTCCCTCCACGCCCCCATCTGACCCATCTACGGCAAATATGGGCTGGCTCTTCGGACCATCGTCGCCCGCCCCGGCAGACAGCAGCAAGCCCAGCGAGGACCCGGTTGCCAGCCTCGACCCTTCCCTCCGCGAGTACTTCGAGAGCCAGTCCCGCGACCGCAGTGCCACCCACCCCCAAGCCCGCCCCAAACCGCCCTCTCCCCACTCCGCCCCTGAGACCGGCCCCCAGGCTGACCCCCAGCCCTCCCACGCCGCCTCCGCCTATGGTGACCGCTACGCTGACCTCTGGAAGACGTACAAGCCCTACGACGACGAGGCGTACGTCTCGGACCAGGCGCGGGTCGCCGAAGTTATGCATGCGCACCGCAACCGCAAGAGTGCAATCAGCCGCGCCGCGCTGGAGAACTGCGTCGAGTTGCAGGTGGAATTGAACGAGTGCTACCGAAAGGGCAGCGCGTGGAGCAAGTTGACGTCGTGCAGCAAGCAGGCGCACCAGTTGAATGAGTGTTATACGACGCAGATGGTACGTTTGATTACATTAGTAGGGATCAGTGCTGTTTTCTTTCCCCTCTTCATATTTTTTGCGGGTGATTCCATCAGAGTATGGGCTAAAGGATAGAGCTGAGGGCTCGGGGTGGGTGGGGATAGAAACTACTCAAAGCTCTGGGATACATGGCCGACCTAGCACGCCCATCCGAGGTCGACGAACGCATCCAAATGCACGCAGACCGCCTTTACCAAGAACAGCTTGCAAAAGACCGCGCTAATGAGGAAGCTCTACGGAGGAAATGGGGTGGCGGTGGTGCTGGTGGTGCTGGTGGTGGAGATGCGTGTGCGAGTGCGGGTGCGGGTTATAGTGAATGCTTTGATAAGATGAATGCTAAGAAGGAGAAGAAGGAAGAGGAGAGTCACTCGTCAGTCATGAATGGGTTCTTAACAAGTTGGGGACTCGGGAAGGGGGATTCGGGGGTGGGGAGCACGAGGATTGGAGGGGTGGAGGTGATTGTGACGCCGAAGAAGGAGGGGGAGGAGGTGTCGTAAGAGTCTGGGGAGAGCGGGGAGATAATATGATATGTTTCCGAGCTCCAGCTTACGAAGTACGTCGTTTGGTGTGATTCAGTGATCTCGTATTAGTAGTTTTGTAACTCTCGGCTGATGTTGCCTTGTCCGAGCTTATGATGGTTTATCTTGCCAAAGCCTTTCTGCCTAATGCATCAAGTGACACACAGTACGATAGATGACACCAGTTACTGTATATAACTACTAGCCTCGTGGCCTTATAAGTCGATCTTGTATACACACGTGTTTAAAATCAAAAGATAATCAGCCTCACTATCAATTGTGTTAATTAATATTCCTGTCTTCGGAAAACACAATACGTGTTATGAAGGCACCATCAACTATGTAACAACCGTCTGTCACTTAACCACAATTGCAAAATTAAAAAAAAAAAAAAAAAAAAAAAAAGGAATTCGACGCTTTTGGAATTCATCCATTCATAGTGAGCTCTAGCTCTCTCTGCTGTTCCTGTTCCTGACTCACTTCGCCAAACTTTAGTGCAACATTTTCGAGAAGTTGAAGGATGACGCGCACAAGTTTCTTCAAACAAGGGCCGTTCCATAATGTACATAATGTACCGCCCCAGTCAGAAATTGCGATTTCCCGCCATCCTGAAGCTTGACGCATGGGGTGGATCGCAAGCTCCCCTGGTTAAGTTTTTTTTTTTTTTTTTTTTTTTTTTTTTCCTATCTACTGTGGTCTACTGGCTTCTTGATATAGGGCGCTGGGCCGGCCCGCTTGCGTGCTTCATTTATAGGGGTGTGTCAAGTCTGTGTACTGTACAATTATACAAATCTCAAAACCAAGAAATTCAGGCTAAAGGTTGTTTGCATCCGCGAAAAATCAGCCCGTTCAATCGATCTTTTCTATTAAACATATATTTCATAGCGATTCAACAAATTCATAATAAGGTACAACCAAAAAAATGGGAATGACGGCTTCTACCTTATCGGATCCTCCCGTCTACCCACACTTCTTCGTTCCTGTCAAGCTCTGCAAGCCACAAAATGTCGCAGCGCAGGACTCTGAACCACCAGTGGACCACGATGCCCCAACCCCTGTAGCGCATGTCATTGACTTTTCCAAATCTCCTCTCGCAGCCTCCTACTCGGGGCTCTTTGCAATGGTCATTGATAATTGCCTCACTCCAAAGGATTGCGCCGACCTCATTGCTCTAGCCGAGCTCGGGCGCAACGGAAAAGGAAAGGGAGAAGATGAGTGGGTACCAGCGCAGATCGACGGGTTTGTAGATCTATCGTATAGAAACTCGGGAAGAATTATCAGGGATGATAAAGAGGCAGCGGCGTTTCTGAGGAAAAGACTGGAGATATGGTTGCAGGAGGTGAGGGCGGATCGTTTGGGGTTTCCGGAGGAGCTCGATGAGGAGGAAAAGGAGAATGAGGGAGAGGTGCAGGGCGACGGGAGTGGAAGGAAAAGGTTTAGTTGGGAGTTCATTGTGCATGATCCGCCGAGGTTATTGCTCGTACCCGATGAGAGTAACAAACAAGAACACCAGGGGGAAGCGGAGGAGCAGAGTAAAAGGCTGCCACCGAAGATGATTGAGGACCCGTTGCATAAGAAGAAGGTGTGGGAGTTTTCGAGTATCAACGAGAGACTGAGGTTTTTGAAGTATACGAAGGGGCAGGATTTCAAACGTGAGCACCGCCTTCCCTAGATCCGATTGCGCAGCATGTCACGGGTATTAACAAGTATCAATGGATCCAGCTCACTGTGATGCCCACTATTCTACCGCCCTCCGCGGCCCCTCGTTACCATTCGAGCGCAGCTGGGTGACGGTACAGACCTACCTGTCCTCAAATGATTTGGTCGGCGGCGCGACGACATTCCACGGTCGCAAACCCGAGGATAAGCACAGGACGATAGATGTCGAGCCGCGGCCCGGGAGGATACTGCTATTCCAGCAGTCGAAATTGATGCATAGCGGGCAGCAGGTGCGGAGGGGCACGAAGGTGACGGTGAGGACTGATGTAATGTATAGGATTGTGGACGATGCCGAATTAGAGTTGAGGAAGAGCATGACAAAGAAAGAAGTGTCTCAAGACAGCACGGCAGGCCCCGGGGCGAATACAGACGCGAGAGTAGCTATAGAATCGCATAGTTTACAGGAAAGCGGTGGTGATGTCAAAACGCCGCAGGAATAGCTTTTCTTTGTTTTGCTTTTTTTTCTCTTTTCTTTCCTTCTTTTGACTCTCTTTAATTTTTACTTTTATTTATTTAACTTTTATTTTATCGCACTCTTTGGATGTCCATACCCGTCGATGATGACGAATGACGATGTTGATGAGGACAATGCTTGTACAATAGGATTTTCGCTTTTTGACTCTACTTCCTAATCAATAATTTGAAGCCTACAGATTTGAGAATGCGTCACAGCAGAGCGCCAAGGCCAACTTAAATTCTGATTGTTGAATCTCAACTCGCGAGGAATGCTCGTTTAAGCACTTCCGCTGAAGACTGCATCTTTACTTACATCCAGATAGAGACCTCTGGGGTTCTTGCAAATCTCATTCATCATCTATATAAGGTATCTACCGCGCAAAACCAGAAAATTGATAGTGAGTAATATCGAAGAACATGATGGTTACCACAGGTATGTTCGCTCTAGGCTTCTTAGTTAACTCCCCCAAATGAGGAGAGATCCATTCCCCTGCCCCCTGCCTTTAGGGTAGTCCGAGGAGCTATGCTAAGTTGGATGGTTATAACAGCACAAAATCAGGACTCTTCCCTGGGCAAGGGCATGGTTGAAACCTCGTCCGGACCCTTCGATATCCTAGGATACTACCACCGCACATTGGACAGCGACCTGGACCTCACTATGCCTATAGCCGCGATAGAGTCCCTTGTAGCACTTATTGCCAGTACGTCCGCAACCGCAACGACCATCTCGGAGTTCCTGAGCATCATTAATCGTGGTATCACCGTGCTGAAGTCGTCGGTTCCGAACGCAATTTCGCTGTCAGCGGGCTGTGACTTGTTCCTGAGGTATATTGTTAGAAGCTTGGAGGATCCGAGGGATTTTGACGCTTGTAGGGCGCATCTGCTGAATCATGGGCGGCTGTTTGTGGAGAGAGCGAAGAACTCGAGGTGGACGATTGCTCAGTATGGGTCGCAGGTGATTAGGGATAACTCTATCGTGCTACTGCACTCACACTCGAGAGTGGTTACGGCTTTGCTACTCAATGCGACGGAAAACAACGTTCGATTCTCAGCTATTGTGACGGAGAGCAGGCCGTCATGCTCGGGACTCATCACTGCGCGGATTCTGCGGTCAAAAGGCATCCCGGTGTCGGTGATCCCGGATAATGCAGTGGGCTACATCATGGGCAAGGTCAATATGGTGATAGTCGGCGCCGAGGGCGTTGTGGAGAACGGCGGCATTATCAACGCCATGGGAACATATACAATTGCGGTGCAGGCGAGGGCATGCAAGAAGCCGTTGTACGTACTCGCGGAGAGCCACAAGTTTGTCAGGCTATTCCCGCTCAACCAGTTTGACCTGCCGGTGTCGCCGCCCATGCAGAATCTGCTGAATTTTACGACAGAGGATCTGAACCCGTTCTCTGGGCCTGTGGTGCCAGTGCCAGAATACTCGTACCCGGACCAGCTGCAAGAAATGGAGGGGAATAAGGAGGGGGCAGCGGCAGAGAGTGGTGGTTCTGATGGTGGGGAGAAGCAGGACGCAGAGCAGCAGCCGTCAGGCGTGGGACTGGGGAGGCGTGGGAAGGGGAGTGCGCCGCTGGTGGACTTCACAGGGCCAGAGTATATCACTGCGCTCATTAGCGAGGGGGGCGTGCTGACACCCAGCGCGGTGAGCGAGGAGCTGATCAAGATATACTCGTGACACGATCTATATCCTCTCTACTGTTGCGCTTTTTGCTTTGACGTTTACTTTCTTTTTTTCTTGTTTCTTTTCTTTTTATTATTTTCTTTTCTTTTTTCTTTTTAGATTAATTTTTCCTTTTCCTATCTACTTTGTATGCTTATGATACACGGCGGTCTCTGCTGCCCTGCCTAAGCCCGCTATCGCCACGTGACTAGCCGCCGCCACGGTTTCCCATTGGGTTTTACCTGAGAAGTGGTTTAATAGCTAATACTGAAATTCTATGTGCAGGACACATCAGCCTTACTATCAGCGATTGTACCTACAATGAATACTAGTACTCAGCACATAGAGTACGCCAATACTCTTAGCCATACAAAGCATACACTGACCCAACCGAGTAAGTCTCAGATCAGTTTAGAAGCTTTTTGGAGCAAAAAAGCTTCAAAACGAGGTGTGATATTATGGCAAAGGTAAGACTTATGGAAATGGCTTCAGAAGCACTGATCAAGTATATGCTAAAGATGACCATATTAGGCAATGCTTATATACACTTGAGCCTAATAACCAGCGGTTGCCTACTAAAGTGTGTGTCGAAGTAAGTCATATAGACTAATAACTGCACATGGCCTACAAACTAATATGTGTACATGCATTAGTCGCTACTACTCCTAATGCATATTTCTACATACAGTATCTTATCTATATTATTGTCATATGATGGCCGGAAAGTCTATATAAACGGGCCGAATGAATAGCTAGAAGAAATCAACACACTAGCGGTGTTCTAAGTTGAACTCTCACTTAACGGTCTCGCGTAACCTTTTACCGTCCGCTTCGCTGCCTTCACGAACCCGGAGTCGCTTCAGAGCCACTCTCCCGAGCCCAGCGACGCAATATATTGGCATTGATAAGGAATTGTCATTTGCTAACTAGTCATGTGTGATGCACTCAAGTCTATATAAGCGCTGGTGATAGCATAGTTAGAAGAATCAAGACACTAGCGGTGTTCTCAGTTTCTCTATAAACTCTGAAACCTATTACTACGCCCGTGAACCGCTCCACGCCGAATAACTGCCCCTCACCTGGCCCGCCGTATATACCCTCTTAGCCGTAACTGTGGTAAACTACAGATTACGAGCTAAAATGCGGTGGGATACAGTTGATCCATTCAGACAGAATATGCGTCCCAAAACGGCCCTATTTATGCAACAAAATTCAGGAAGTATTTTCGTACCCAACCAAACAATTATTGGTGCAGAATGAGGTTGCACCTAGCAGTGGATTCAGATGGTAAAGAGGATATAATCGGCATAGGAAATAGAAGACTATAGAATCATAAAACGTCAGCCAGTATCATGGCCACAGCTCAGGTTGCATATATTCAGCACACCTAACCACTGTGCATGATGTTTCACTTCAGCATTGCATATTCTCCAACACTCCCACTCAACCGAAATGTCTGCACAATCAATGTTCAGAAAATTCATCAGTCAGAAACAGATACTTTCAGAAACAGACGGATAAGCAGTTGTAGAACATTTGAAAGCCCATATAATCCAGAGTCATAAAATCAAAAAATATATAATCCTTATAGCTTCACTAAAACTCTTGATGGCTTTTTGCATACCGCCACAGAAAAACCCAGTGGGAAAAACCTGTGTGAGAGAAAGAGTACTACTCCCAGATAATACCAGAAAATCAGAAAAATTAGAGATGAGATTAAATCATAAAATTCAGTATCAGTATCATCACGAAATAACTAGAAATTAGAAATATAATAAATCTCTCAGGAAATTTAATACCCATTGCGGTAATATGCTTCTCATGCTTTTCTCTTGACAGCAGCTTTGTAAGGACATAAGCTATATTTAATTTGTAATGAAGTGTAACCGATCCGCGTTCAATGACTTCACAAATGAAATGATGCCTAATAGCAATGTGTTTCGTTCGATTATAAGTACTTTAGGTTTTTCATTAAGTCCATCGTCTCATTGTTGTCAACGTGGATAATTTGGGTTTGCTCAGATTCAGAGGACTTATTCCACGCGTGAGTTAGCTCATTGAATAACCTGCGTAGCCAAATAGCTTCTTTGCAAGCTTCAGTTGTAGCCATATATTCTGCCTCAGTGAATGATAGAGCTACAGTAAGTTGTTTTTGTGATTTCTATGAGATTGTATCATCATTGAGTATAAACACATATCCTGATGATGAGTGCCATAGATAAGCCCATGATTGAGCATCTGTAGAAGGTGTTGAAAAACTCATTTGACGGTTGCAGCATACTCTACTTGTGGGATTTGAGTTGAAACACCCTAATACTAATACTATATAGGTGATTCAAGTTTGGGCGAGTTTCTAGGATGCGTTCATGCATAAATCGATTTTTCCACCAGAGAGTTTGGAGTAAGTGGTAGTAAGAGGCCTTTTAACATGAGTTGAATACCGAACATCTGTATTATTGAGGTAAAGTATCTGATTTGATAGAGGCATAAAGTTTAGTTTGCTCTGTCCCTCTCAATCTCAAGCCTATAAATAGGTACGCAGCTCCTATATCCTTCATCTTGTATTTTAGCCCATATAGTGCCTTCTTCAGCCGGCAAACTTGCATACTTCTACTCGCCTCAAATTCTTCCGACTGTGCCATATAAACCTCTTCGGCTAGTTCACGATACAAAAAGATAGTAACAACATCCATCTAATTTATGTCCTAATCTTTATCAGCCGCTAAGGCCATCAGCATTCTAAGAGTAGCAAATTTTGGGACAGGAGCAAAGGTCTTTCTATAATTCACTTCTTCTATCTGTTCATACCCCTTGATGACTAGCTGAGCTTTATAGTGAGTGGTGCCGTCAGCATTAACTTTGATTTTGAAAACTCACTTGCATCCGATTACACTCTCCCTTGCTGGCAGCACAACAAGCTCCCAAGTCCTGTTGGAGATCAGAGAATCATACTCCTCTTGCATTACTTGCTACCATTCTCAGCACTTGTGACTTTGTATAGCCTCTTTGTAGGTAGTAGGCTTATCAGTGCTACCAGGGAGAGCAAGAGTCTAGTCATGTTTTCTGTAAACTTCTGCCAGCCAATTCAATATGCGTAGCCTTGCCGGCTCAAGGTCTACCGGGGGGGTGGATGCCTCTAGTGCTGTACAGCACCTGGATATCTCTTTCATAATACATCTTGCAGTATTGGATGTAGGCTTATTTACCTTATCTGTATTTGTATCTTCATCATTACTGAGGATAATAATACGAGGACTTAGCTCATCTGAAGTCAAACCTGGCACTGATTTATCTAGACTCACAGTATCAGCCATCTGCACTTCATCAATCAATTGATTGCAGTCCTCACTATGCACTTCCACTTCGCTGTGTCTTTTAATGATGGAACTCTCTTCGTCATGTCTTTCAATAACGGTATTCTCTTCATTATGTCTCTTAATGACAGTATTCTTCTCGTCATGTCTCTTAACTAGTAGCCTCCGCGCCCAGCATAGCCGAGCTCCTCACGCCCGTAACAATCTTCCCCAGCCCCAGCCTCGCATGTGAGTTCCTCTATAGTGTCTTTTTGTAACTTTCTCAGCTGCAGCCATCTCTCTCTGTTTTCGTTCCTCTTTTGCCTTACTTTCTCGCTCCATCGCTGCTAACTGCTTTGCATATCAGCAGCTTCTTTCTTATCCTAAACTATTTTCGTACCTTCTGGAGTTTCTCTACCTCTTTTCTGACCTTCGCTAGTGCTCTCTGTTTCCTTTTTCGACATCTCCCACTGTTTCTTTTGTTCTATTTCCAGTATTGCTTTAACTTCAGCTCGAGGCGGCATAGGAGTAAGTAAGTAAATATAACCATGACGTCTTGGGTGTCTTGGGTGCAGAGAACCACATCCCACCAGATCAGCGAAAAAACACTTGACTAGTAATCTGCATAGCTCATTTAGCAATATACGCACCTGCATCCCATGTATTTGCTGTTGCATTTCGTATGCGTTGTATATGCACTCTATCGGCCACCCGAGGTGACCCCATGACAGGGGGAAAGCAAGGCAAAAGAGGAACAAAAACAGAGAGAGATAGCTGCAGCTAAGAAAGCTACAAAAAGACACCATGGAAGAACTCACATGCGAGGCTGGGGCTGGGGAAGATCTTTAGTTCATGAGATAGGAGGGTCTGAATACTAGAAGGGGGGTGGGTAGAAGAAGGTTCCAGCAGCAGATTTGAGCCACAGGCCTCTTATGTTATACCTGGCACCTCAGAAGGAGTTACTGTTACCACCCCTAGTGCTTCAACTACTACTACTTCAAGTCCCAGTATTCCTGAATTACCTGAGGAGTCTAGGAACACCGAAGGTCAGATCAAAGTATGGAGATTAGCTCAGGAACATAAACTACTTCTATACATTTGAAGGTGCACTGCATCCCACATGATCTGTATATGTAATTGTTGACTTTTAATAAAAAGACCGGCCCTAGATGGATGAGACATACTAGTTTTCTATGTTATTTTCCTGATTTCGAGGATATTGAGCTGTGCTATATACAGGGAAAGCTCAAATTAGGTGAGTAATAATAAATTTGATTGTAAATATTGGAATTTTGAATTTTTCCTCATTATGATGGCAAATTCTGATTCAGCGATGTCAAATTGGTATAATGTTATGCAATTTCTATTGTTGCAATATATCCAAAATAAGTAGTAGAGCGAGGAATGTATGACGAGGAGTGCCAAGAGAATGGATCGTTACAGGGGGCAGGTCGTTACCACATCGGGCACGTTAGGCCGGAACGCTAGCTAGGCTTGGCTTGGGCCAATAAATGAGCGTGGCTCGTACACGAAGTCCTTCAATCTTCCCTTCATGCAGAACAGAACGACACGAACAGAACAACACAACAGGAGTAAACAACAAGGTGGGTCACATTATCTGTCTAGCTGGCTGAGACTGACTTGGTAAATTCACGAGAAGTTAAAAGTAGCCTCATGTTTAAACTCTTCAGCCAGCGAGCGGTCAAGTGTCACAGGCCTACCCAGAATGCTGGGGATATCCTCCTGAGTTGACCCGTAAGGCTGCTAGTGACCATTCGGCCTGATCAACCGATATCTACAGCAGAGCAATACAATTGACAGGTCGGGTCCCGGAAGTGTATCACAAGCAGAGCGCATGGTTGAGTGAGTGAGTTGCGCTCAGCTACCAAGACGTTATTGATTGTTAAGCGTTGATATCGATTGTTAAGCATAGATAGCATAAGCAATAGAACATACAGTGGGCGTGTGCGGGGAGCTGGCTATATAACGAGGGCTTTCTGCCCTTGAGAGATGGTCAAGCTTCAAGCGTTGTCCTAAGTTACACCCTCACTTTGCTACATCATGGTGGACTCCGTAACATCAAGGCTGTTCCCAGACATTTTCGTCCCTCCGCATCACGCCGCATCCACAGCATGAAGCAACCGTACATCGGTCCTCCGACTTACGAGACGATAGCGCGAAGGTTCTCTTCGTCGCAGGTTGAGCCACAAGCCTATTTCGCCAGCAAGCTCCAGGAAAAAGCTAAACAGCGTGGTGAATATATTGATATTCATGATGTTGGTGGTGTGGATCACAGACGTCAAAGATGAAAATTTACGACATGAGATCTCTCAGGTAGTAGGCATACCATACCTTTCGAAAGCGACTGTGGCAGATGCCAATGAAGTCCATAAAGTTGGTAATGGCTTCATATACGGTCGAGAACTGCGGACGATATTCCCAGCAGTTGTTGGTCATAAGGGCAAGGCTCATTGGATATTTTTTATCCTGGATACTGGGTCTCCATTGACCTACCTTTCGTCACAGGCGAGTACATAGCTCTTCTCGGGAAAGATATAAGGACTAACGTACACTAGGCGAGTGAGCTTTTTGGTATAGTCGAAGATAGGCCGACGACTGTCACCATCGCTGGATATCATCATGCAACTCATAGGTCGCCGGAGAGCTCTCACTTTACTGAAGTTAACCTTCTTGGTGCCGACTTTGCTAGCCAGTATAATGTTTCGCCGTGGTACAACTATCCGAGTGGCAGGGTGAAGCTCTACTTTGGTACAGACTGGGAAGTGACCGAGAAATCTAAGCTGTAGTACCGGGGTTTAACAACTAATAGACCATCATGGCAACTGCAAGTGAAGCTTGGTTTAAGCTCATCAACCCTGAAAGCAGCTGGAGTATAGTATCACTAGAAGGAATTGAATATGTAGACCACCTCAAGAAACTTCAATAATAGTTGCTAGACAAATGAGTTTATATACTAAGAGTGTTCTTAGAAAATTAAGAATGTATTTTAAAGTACTATTGCAAATATTCTTAGAATGTAAGGAAGCGAATACTATTGTCAGCTCCATTTTATTCTACATTAAAGCACAGGGTTCAGAAAGTATTAGATTGAAACACCTCTATATGAATTCCACTGAAGCGAAAAACATCTTCATTAACGATAATTTACAACTTGTTTGCAATATATAATACTAATTATTGATATAGTAAAAGCCGATTATCTGTTGATAAATCTAATATGGATAGAATAGTTTGTAAGAGTGACATATAAAGTACTCATATAGTTAGTTACCTACTTTTTCAGATATAAAGGAGGAGAAGAATAAAGATTATTTGAGTTAGAAAGATGTCTGATTAATGCAGAGCAGATTATGGCTTATATCTTTAAAAGAGATCTGGTAATGATACTAGACGGGACAGTGGGGGGCTGCCTTAACAGGTTTGGGTAGTCAGCCTCTTCTATTTGTATTCTCTATATTAGGAAGTTGTTACTACAGTATTGGTATTGTCTGCCAAGACACCAACCTGAACCGGGCCCCATACTAAAAATTCATGTTTTGTACCAGACTCTCTACAAGGGGTAGTGCAACTAGATTGTGCTTGGGGAGTTTGTAATAATGGCCCCAGAAGGTAGTCGGGGTTCCTAGCAAGAGTAGTTCGTCCAATTCAATATCCTTAGCAGCAAGAACAGCTTGCAACTAGACGTTTCGTTGCACCGTTAATCAACAGAATACTCAATTGTGAGGCGGCCCACTATCACTTCATATTGATGAAGACTCTAGAAATTATTAGAAAAAAAAGAAAAGAAAAAAAAAAGAAAAATAAGTGGGGATGAGATTAAACAAGTGGTTAAGTTTCACCAGTACGAAACAATCACTTGTATGTGTACATACGCAAGTAACTTATAGACCGATTTCCAACATAAATGTTAGGGCGAAGAACGCAGTAGCGTCCAGGTTTTGTAGGCCATAAGTCGAGAGACTTCATGCCACGTCTTGTACCTAGTAAACAATAGACACGGACCAGTGTACACTGGTTACCGGTTCGAGACTGGCTGGTTAGCATTTTTAGATTTTAATTTTTTTCGAACTCAGAAACTTGAGGCTTCAGTTACCAATACATATAGGTATATTTCGGATCTTGTATAACCAACTCCAAGAAATTCAAATGCACGTGATATGATTGAATGTGCTTTAGTAAAAGAGATATAAAAATGATTTTTTTCCTGCATGACTGTATTGGCTTGCATAGTTGCTGGTTTGTACATATAGGAGATTGAGCTCTACAGGAAAAAGGTATGATAGGACGGAGGATGTTGCTATCAAGCCTGTAATGTGAATAACTCACAGTCCTTTGTCAAAGGGAGTCCAGTGGCGCGAATACGAGAGGCATTCTAGATGAGAACTAGAATCCCAGTTTTGGGGCTGCCATGCCATTTTGTTGCTGAACTCAACGGCAGAGACCCCGATTTGCGACTGGAGGCCTCCCTTCAACATCGTCGTTCGAAAATTATAATAAATATTCCGTCTCACCGATATTAGCTGTTCTCGGCTTCTATAAATGCCTCTATAAGGTCATCTGGCTCACGTCCTCATCAATGAAATTCAATGATTAGCAGCTGGTAACTAACTATGCGCCTATGTATGGAGTATTTTGCTTCCCTCACTGGACACAAGTGTTGTGACTTCCTATCAACCAGTCCTTATCCGGGTAGCCCCGCTGATAGCCGCGGCAGTATCCGCCTCACGGGCAAAACTTCGTGTGCGCGATGCTTCCGAGGGGCGACTCGAATAAATTGAGGCGGCCATTTCCACGTTCTGCGTCTCGTCATCAGCTCAAACTAAATCCCCACCCCGCCCCCCAACCAAGTGTTATAGTGCAGGCACACATACACATACAAATCATCCTACACCAGAAATAGCAAGGACACCTCACCAGAGTCTGAACATCACAAGATGCTCTCTTCCAAAGTCTCCTCCTCCGCCAGGAGCGTCCAGTGTCTCGCACAAATCTCGCGATCTTTCACTACATCTCCGGCTCGTTCGTTGCAGGATGTGTATATACTCAGCGGCGCACGAACTGCGACCGCAAAGGTACCCTTTCACCCTCTCCCAGTCACGAATGCATGAGCGTTGGTGCTAACTCGGTTCCAGTTCCAAGGCTCCTTCAAGGATACCCCTGCTCCCAAGCTTGCCGCCCCCGTCATCAAAGCCGCCATCGCCCGCGCAGGCCTCAATCCCTCCGACATCAACCACGTTTACATGGGAAATGTCCTCTCCGCAGGCCTCGGCCAAGCTCCTGCTCGACAAGCTCTCATCTTCGCCGGGCTCCCGGAAACGACAGAAGCCACCACTATCAACAAAGTGTGCGCGTCCGGGCTCAAAGCCGTGACGCTTGCGGTGCAGGAAATCCAGCTAGGCCATGCATCCGCCGTGGTGGCGGGCGGGATGGAGAATATGTCGCTTGTCCCTCGGTACGTGCCAAGGACCCCGCCAGCGTACGGACATGT
Source organism: Kalaharituber pfeilii (assembly GCA_015179045.1). Classification (NCBI taxonomy): domain Eukaryota; kingdom Fungi; phylum Ascomycota; class Pezizomycetes; order Pezizales; family Pezizaceae; genus Kalaharituber; species Kalaharituber pfeilii. Next base: position 862,006 of record WHUZ01000012.1, on the reverse strand, counting down.
TACATCCGAGGACGGGCTCATCAAGGACGGCTTGTGGGATGTGTACAACCAATTCGCCATGGGTAATTGTGGCGAGAACACGGTGAAGAAGCTCGGCATTACCAGAGAGGAACAAGATGAATTTGCGATCGAGTCATATCGCCGAGCGAAGGCGGCGTGGGACAGCGGCTTGTTTGACGAGGAAATTGTTCCTGTGGAGATTCCGCAGCGGAAAGGGCCCGCACTGGTGGTAAAGAAGGATGAGGAGTACGAGGCCGTCAATGTCGCCAAGATTCCGACACTCAAACCAGCATTTTTGAAGGAGGGGGGCACAATCACGGCGGCGAACTCGTCGACGTTGTCAGACGGGGCGTCGGCGGTTGTAGTTGCGTCTGGACACCTGTTGAAGGAGAAGGGCCTCGAAGAGAATAGGCTTCTGGCGAAGGTTGTCTCTTTTGCAGACGCCGCGACACACCCGATTGATTTTCCGCTTGCGCCGACACTGGCTATACCAAAGGCCCTGCAGAAGGCGGGACTGGACATCAAGGACATTGCAAAATTTGAGATCAACGAGGCGTTCGCGGCGGTCAGTAAGGCGAATGAGAAGATTCTGGGCTTGGATCCAAAGAAGGTGAACATCAGGGGTGGAGCGATCGCCTTGGGGCATGCTTTGGGAAGCTCGGGGAGTAGGATCCTCGTTAGCTTGCTGCATGTGTTGGAGAAGGGCGAGTACGGTCTCGCGGCGATTTGCAATGGAGGTGGTGGGGCGACGGTGTTGGTGGTGCAGAAGGTGTAAGAGACTGGAGAGTGGAGGTGTGCTTGGGATATACATATAAAACGCATGTTTGAGGGGATATTATGGAGGTGGGTTTCTTCATTGTGGGCGATATGGCGGTTGCATATCAAAAATGTCATGACTTTTAAGGAATTTGGAGTTTTCTTACATGCTTGTTTACTATTTTATCTATTTGTATAGCTAGGGCGTATTAGCTTCGTGTTTGAAGTCTGTGAATAAACTACAGCTCATGCAAGTTGTTGACATTCCACATTGGGTACGATGGTCTTCATCCTTTCATTTGGGGCCGTCTAATTGTAACCCGGCGTCTTGTAGCTCAAGCTTACAGTAACTCGACAAGTGTTCATAACACCTAATTCTACTTATTACATGAATCAAATAGTTCATTATGCTCCCTCTAATTAAAAGCCCTTATCCAATCTCAATACCGTCTACAACGCCCTTTTCCCAAACACCCTCAACCTCTTGACACCACCGTCTGGTACAATCGTCATCTTGACATGCGTATACACCTCCCCACTCTGCACATTCACCAGTTTCGTACTTGAGAACGCATGCTCTTTATCAGCTGCACATTTGGCAGGCAGCACTATTTCCGTCCAAGCATCGCCGGCTTCAGGGTCCTCCTTCGAGCCACCCTTCCAATCAATTCCTTCCACCTTCACTTCTCTTGGAAAGTTTCCTCGGAAGTGTAGAGTGTCAACAATAATCTCCTCAATCTTTGCAGGGGCGCCTAGTCGCACAATTGCCCAATCGACGTGGTTTGGTTCACGAGAACGCTTGGTCTCCCATCCGTCGCCCATATTCGTACCGCGTCCAGGAAGGAGCAGGTTGGAAGCGGCGCCAAAATGAGAGTCCGAGTAACTGATGACAATACCGCCTGAGGACATTGCAGCCAGGTCAATGATGGCTTCGGGGTCAGTAGGAAAGACTGGTACCACGGTGCCATAGAGGCGGAAGCGCGCAATACCACCGTCAGGGTACTGTGAAAGGCGGACATGAGAATAGTTCTTTGCTGTCGGTGATGGAAGTACCCAAATGTGTCGTTGGCTAGCGCCGCACTCCTGGAGAGGGAGAATCTCATCCCATGATGTATTGCTTCCGTCCTTTGCTAGCACCTCATCATGGTTAAGATAAGCCGCCTCGACCGTCACTGCAGGAGCGTGATTTCCGTTGAAATAGGCAGTATCGACTTCAACTGCCCATACTTGGCCGGATGGCACACCAAGCTTCACAATAACCCAGTCCCGGGGGTTGGGGTTGTGCCGGCGAGTTTCCCATCCATCGAACCAAGCGCCGGTCTCGACAAAGTAGCCGGGGTTCCAGACTGGGGGTGTTACTGTGAGGAGATTTGATGCAGCGGCAAAGAACTCATCTGAAAAGGAGTGAATTGAGCCACCGAATGCGGCAGAAACGAGATCTGCGTATGTGTCCATTTATTAGCACCGACTTTACAAGCCAACTCAGGCTCAAGTGAATAGGCTGGAGTGTCACAATTAACGACGGGAAGAGAGAGCTCTTCAGCTCAACGATCCCGTTCATTCCTGTCCCAGACTATCCGGTAAAGAAACATACCAATGCATTTTGACCCGAACTCCTGCACAAACATTTCTGGATCAACCCTTTGGACTGTTCTCGTACCCGCACATTGGACCACCATCTTGTATGAATTTCAGATAATCTCTGCTTCCACTTAAGCTTTTCACAACTGCTCCAGGTATTCTCTTAGAAAGCAGTTTCCAACTCAGTTATGGTGAGTTCCGTCAGGAAATTTCAATGTATGCCCTTTGAAGCCTCAGCTGATTGGCGAAGAGAAACTGTTTTGCAACCTTATAGTTTTTGTGGGTATCAGTGGAGTGAAATTGAATGAAGAGGGAAGGACATGAGGAGATGAGGGTTAATTTAAGCAGAAGTCGGGGCTAGAGGGGGTTATGGGTATTATTAGGGAGGTAAGTAAGCACACAAGACGTTCAGTATCGGGAAAGTTGATGCATGATGCATGAGAAGCTTTAGTACGAGGAGGCGATTCCTGCGTTCACTCACGAAAACACTTACTAGTACTTGATAAGGGGAAATTTTGTCGACTTTTGAAGGCAAACGACTATTGAAAACGAGTAAAGCAGCTGGACGATTGTATCCGTGCAGTTCAACATTGGGCACACGCGACACACTCCTGCTTGTGGCCTTTGCCGAGTCTCTCCCTTTCGCCCTTGAACTGGCCATGGGCCTCTGGCATGGCAAGGATGATCGGCAATCAATGATACAGGCTAGTACTATGTATAGTTCCAACTAGCCACCTAAGCACGTCTGAATACGGCATCTCCAAGAAGGAGGAGCCGTGACTTGATGAGCAAGGTGCACTGGGACTCTGCGCCAGTCCTGCTGCAGTTACATAACATTTATGTAAGTACCTCAGTAGGATCCTGAAGCATTATTTGCTGGGGATATACTTGCTTCAGTGTTGGAATCCCCCGTCCGGCCGTGCTTTGTGGACCGCGGTGACCGATAGGATTGATTCAAGAAGCGCAGGGGTATATCGGAACGGTTATCGACACCTCACATACGTCAAATGCTACTGGATTCGGGTAAGCGCAGCCAAGAGACTATAACTAAGATACTTAGCTATGTAGAGTACTTTGTATTTCTTTGTAGTGAAGGTCTGGCCAGGGGTATGATAGTGCAACCAGGCCACGGCCTTGAGGGCCTGCAAGGGGCATTCGAGATGGAGGTCGCCGGAAGCCGATGATCTTGCCTTGTCAATAACTGGCCTTCAGGAATTGATAGCCTTGTGAGTACTTTGAGGAAAATATTTTGAATTTACTGGTAGAACAAGGGGTATCAACGAAATTAGTTTCAACTGTTGATGTGAGGAAGGCGGTAGATGTGCGGAAGCATTGTATACTAGTAAGTACAGTACTTGAATATCGATCACCGAATAATTGTTTATGTAACTTGAGTCTCAATTAACTGCGTGATGTGATGGATGAGGGTGGTGCTGGTGGTGCAAGTGGTGCTGGTGGTGGCGGTAAGAGTCGGTTGTACTGCAGTTCTAAGCATTGCTTAGAGTGATTGATGAATCACTTTGTGCTGCAATACAATGCATTTGTATCAGTGCATAGCAAAAGTCTCTACATACAGCCAATTTCTAACCCTTATATACATGCATTCCACCACAAAAAAAAAAAAAAAAAAAAAAAAAAAAAAAAAAAAACATATTCGTATGCGAGAACAATTCATAGGCTCTCTCAAACAGTACCAAATTTTTTTTTAATGCTCACTTTTCACACTATTGGGGTTTAATTTCCATGTCTCCTGCATATACCACCCCGTTCTCCCTTGATACCCTTCTGCAGTATCCCTATCTATCCCTCTCCGTCCTTGGAAAACTTCAAGCTCTTCCATCACTGCCTGTGACATCTTGCCAGAAGACTCACATACTTGCTTAAACACTATTCCATTCTTGTGTTGAAGTAAAAGGTGTATCTCCGCTTGCTCCCGTATCACGTTCTGCACATATCACTTTTACTTTTGGTCACGAGAAAATGCCATGTAGACTTGTAATTATCTATGTATTTATACAGGCCCAATCATCGTAGTTAGAAAGAACCAGAAATCGGATATACAACGCGCCATAAAACAAATCCAAAAACCAAGTGCACATAATCAATAACTGTCCATGCAAACACCGCCCAGAACGATTATGATTATCTACATCACCTCCCAATCATCCTTCCCATCTCTCTGTCATCTTTCAATGCCACTGTCACCTCTTCCTCCCCCACATTCAACCTAACCCGTCCCGCCCTCTCTCCCCTCCTCATCTCCAGCCCTACAACCCCTGCCTCACACAGCATTAACGCTGCACCCATGAGCCCCGCTACCCTGCCACCCGCCACTGCAATCTTTCCTCCTCCTCCGGCGCCCCCAAGAGGGAATAAGAGACCTTGCACGTCGACGTCCTCCGACATCTGTGCCATGCGCTCAGCCTCATCCATCACATCCGCCATCACGTTCTCCCCGACGCCGGAACGTCTCATGCGGGCGACCACGGCGGCAAGGAACAGTTTGGCAGTGAGTGGGAGATGGCGGAGGTATTGTTGCAGTGGGGACGACGTGGCCTCGTTGATGGCCTGCTTAATTACGGTGATGGTGACGCGGCCTTGGGTTGCGGCATTGGCAACCCCAGCGCCAGTACCTGCACCCGCCGACGTGACTCCACGGTGATTGGACGGTGACGCGTGGACATTCCAATTAGAGCCTCGTCCGTGTCGGGTGGGGGTGCAAGGTACACCGCTATTACCCTTGCCACTAGCATACTCCACTATCTCCACGGCCCGTCGACAGATGTCGAGCGCGCGCCTAGCGTCGCCGCTCACGGCGGCGACTTTTCGGCTAGCAAACTGGATGGCATCAGGGTCGACAATGTTGCCGGGAACACCTTCCAGGCGAGATTGAATGATTTTCATGAGTTGGTCGTGCGTGTACCCGGGGAACGTGATGCGTGTGAGGCCTGTTTTGGAGACTTGGGTTAGTAACGTGGAGATTTAGGGTAATCGCACAGTCCCGAACACAAGGTTCACCATGGACACATACCCAACCGGCTGCTAATCTTGTTGCTTAAAGTGCGCTCAGGCAAGTCCATTGTATTAGCAACCGCAAGCACAATCAACCGAGAATGTCTGACACCTGGCCAGTTGAAGAAATTGTACATCACGCCTTGGTTCTTCGTGACCAACTGATCCAGCTCATCCATTAGTACCACGCACGGCACCCTTCTCGGACTCGGTGTACGGAACTCGTTCTCGAGCAGCGCGAGCGCATGTGTAGGTATTACTCTCTCGCCCTTAATTGCCTCCCACAATAAGCTGTAACTCTGGTGTGGATCCGCAATCTTCATCCCATTAATTTCGACGAAGATGAAGTCGTCGAGCTCCTCCGCTGCAACGGCAGCTTGCAACTGTGCAATGACTTCTCGAACAGTGGCTGTTTTGCCAGTGCCGGGGGTCCCAGAGATGTAGATGCAAGACCCGGTGCCTTCTGAGATGGCATCCTCAAGGTGTGTATAGACTTCAGTGAATTCGGCTTCGCGGCAGGGAAGGGATGCAGGGACTGCAGAGACGTGGAGGCGGTTGCGAGCCAGCGCGTAGGGGGAGTCAAAGAGGTTGGTGGGGAGGACGCGAGTGCCGAGGGGGGTGAATTCGAGGGCTTTTTTGATGACAACACTGCGGGTGAGCTGGTATCAGAGACCTGCTCATATCTCAACAGAATGGAAACCAGGTAAACTCACCGCTTGTGGGTCGGAGTAGTAAATTTCGAGGATGGTGTGCGTTTGGATGGTGTGACAGCAGCACTAGTCTTGTGTCGTTTTCTAGGGGTCCGAGGAGTTTTTGAGCCGTCGAAATCGTCACCATCATCCATGTCAGAGCCCTGGAGAAGGATATGTTAGCACTAGCTTCAACTGTAACTATACCTTCGAAATTCCGTACGTCAATCACAAACCCATCCTCTTCTGGACTGCCCCTTCTTACTCGAGCGGCTGCGGCCCTCGGACGTCGCTTTCTCGTCGCTCTTGTCTCCTCCGTTATTTTCCGTACAATCATACCGATATCGCTATCCCTTCCTTTGTAGATATCCTCCCATATGAATTCGTCGGTATAGGTTGCTGTGCGTGGCGCACACCCTCTCCGGCATATGAACACCTTTCCAAACTCCTTTGAGTTCTTAGGAACACCATTGGGGTATTTGCGTTGGTATTCTTGTAAGGAGAGTACTATTGCTCGGCCGTTTATCGACGATAATGGGATTTTGTTCCAGCTTGGATTGATGTACAATTCGTTCTGTGATGCATGAGCTGAGAAGTGACTGGAGGGAAGCTTGGGAGGATGCATACAGGTAGATAATCTGTGCGTTTATTCTTATTCTTGACTTCAAACTCGGTGGAAAACCACATGACATTGCATTCCATTTGGCCATCCTCCTCCGCGAACTCGCACGCCAAACCCACATATGCCTCGCCGGCTAGTCCCTCTCCCTTTACTAACAAGCAATCACCTATCCGGCACTCAAATTTATCGCCCAATTTCGCTCCAATTATCACCTGTGTGTCTGGCTCCTGCCGCTGGACTTTGCGCTTCTTGCTCGGGGTGCTGGGCCCGGTTTCTTGGGAGCCGGCGTAAATCCAGGCCCAGGGAAGGTCTTCGTCGCCGAGTTCGTCATCCGAGTCCTCGCGGGCGACTCCCCGTAGGAGCTTTCGGGCGTGGTCTACGTTGGGCCGCCTCTGTGGAGGGGTTCTGCCTTTCGGTGTTCCTGCCTTCCTTGGGGGCATGCTAAGCGCCGCTCGTTGGGGGGGGGGGAGTCTGAAGAAAATGGCGCTGGCCGTTGAGTTGCTTGTTTGTCCGTCCTGTTTTGGGTTCCTGTAGCTTTGACGGGGGCGGAAGGGAGAATAGCGGCGCAGTGGTATGAGCCTGCGTTCGCACTGAGCCTGCGTTCGCACTGTTTACTGCCGCCTCCTTCGTTTGGTGGCTGAGGAGGACGTGTTGCAAGGGAACGCGCCTGTCGCTGGAGAAATTGTGTTCACACACATATTAAGTAAGGTAACTGGGCTGGTGCAGCGCGTCCGGATTAACTCAATTAATGTTGAGTTAAGCACTTGGTCCGGTGCCCGGATTAACGTAAATCCAGGCCGTACGCCAAGCCGCACGTGGCCGCGTCGCTGCAGCCGAAGTGAGCAGGCGGTAAGCGGCACAGAACGTCACACAGAGGCGTCATGGTCATGACGAGGCCAATAAGTAAGTGCTGGATTCAATTGGGGGGTGGTTAAGAGCCCGAATACAAGTAGCTCAGGTGCAAGTGCTTCGTCCCCTGCCATGTGCTGTGTACAATCGGAATGTACGCAGTGCAGATGGAAGTAATCGTGCTTCTCTGCTCACTGCTCAGCCGTTCTTCGTCTACGCTGCTCATTCACCATGTCCTCAGCCCTCGCAGCCTAGCCAGCCCAGCCAGCCCAGCCAGCCCAGCGCTGGTCTCAAGCAACCCGGGCTATTAATTATTACGGTCCCGTTGCTGTCCTTATCTGGCGCCAGCTCCATTGCTAGTCTGGTTGGTGCCATTGCTTGCGTTTACACAGGCACACTGGGAAGGGAAGCACTAACCCCGGATTTACACAAGCCGGGCATGTCGAGTGCCCTTCAGGCCACCAGCGGACCGCCTCCCGTTCCCCCCGTTCCCCCCTCCCCAGCCTTTCACTCAGGCCTACCTCCCACTCACCTCCCACTCCTCTCACTCACCTCCCACTCCTCTCACTCAGGCCTACCTCCCACTCACCTCCCACTGTCTCCTTTGCTCATCCCCGACTACCTACTTGCACTTGCTTGAACTGCTAGAACTTACCTGCCCCACTCATCTAGGCGCCGCAGATTCTTTGTGGCCCTCTGGGTCCCATTGTTGAACACTCCCCTCCACCCCCACCGCGCACCCCCCACCCCGCCATCGTTTGAAAATCGAGAAATCAAAGACAACTACAATAAATATGGAGAAGAAGGAGGAGGTGGATTTCGATTTCGAATTCAGCGCATCTAGCCAATGGAAGGCCTTCGCGAAAAAGGAGGCCGAAGCCTCGACCGCAAGAGTTCAAAGGCAACCAGTCCCGCTCTCGCCTACTACTGATACTACTAGAGCCACCTCAGCTTCAGCGGCAGTCTCGGCGCCACCAGGACTGGTTCCACCACTCACTCCTTCCAGCTCAACTTCCCCCCCTGCTACCAGCGCTCAATATTCGTCTCAGCAGACTACCTATCAGAGCTATTATGCCACACAACAACAATCAAATCCTCAGGCCTCTAGATCACCCAATTATCAGAATAACCAGTCGCAAACAGCATTGACTGCAGCCTTCAGCCGGGGTCAGCGTGAAATTCCAGATATCAATAGTATCAACAGAAATCGGGAAGATGTTCTTGCATTGGAAGGAATTCTAGAATATAATGATGCTCAAAAGCGAGGAATAGCAAAACAAGGGCCTCCAGATGGTAACCTCTCTTCTAGCACCAAAAGCGAGCTCTATATCTAATCTTCTCTTGAAAGATACCTATAATTTTGCAGTGTTCTTCCCAGATGGCTTCAAAACAAAATTCTCTGGAATCAGGGTAACAGGTTTTTAATATATGCTTGAACGGCCCCAGGCTGATGAGATTAATACAGGATGCGCATCTCGCCGCCATTGCTGAAAAGACCGGGACATATCTCACTAGCAGTGATCAAGATATACATGTGCGTCATTCATTCTTGATAGTGTTTTTCTCACCCCTAACTTTCTCGTCTGCAGGTGGTTGAAATGTATGGCACAAAAGAAGCAATTGAGGAAGCAAAACAGGACTTGAGTCAACTTGGAAGATATGCCAGAGCCAATGCAAATCTTAAATTCAAGACTGCCAAAGGCAAGTTTGCAAAAACGAAAGCTGCTCCCACAGAGATCCAGGCCGAGAGACTAGCAAAACACTGGACCATTGACGAAAAGAGACTGCATTATAAACGGCCTCCGGAAGATCCATCAATCTTCCCAGCAATGGTTTGTTCAAGTCGATAGTACTTTTAACTCAGAACAGGGTGTTAATGAGCTTTGTAGGGAGTGTTTCTCTGGCCAGAAGAAAGCGTCAAGTAAGTATCTAGAACTGTTCCTGTATGGAGTGATTCTAAACCTTCCTTAGTGTACAGACGGCGTTGGGGATTAATACGGAAGCCCTAGACCAGCTGAGACTCGACCATGAATGCCACATCGAATATGTCCGTAAAACACAATCGTTGCATGTATATGGAACCAAGCCTCAAGAAGTTAGTATATGCGTGAATCGCATCTATGGAATACTTTGTGAGGTTGCTACAAAGCGTCGGTGCCTTGGCTCAACGGCCACCAAGTTTCACATGGTCACCCCACCAACAGCAGATCAATTCCTCACAGATGTACACCTTGACATGAACCACGATTTAAAAAATCGTCAGATTACGGTGAAGCGTCATCCTGACAATTACGGTGTTCAATGTCATCTTACAGGGCTAAAACCAGCAGTTAAGAAGCTTTTGAGATGGAATACAACACGAGCATCGCTGCTAAGGGCAAATTCAGCCTTTCTCAGACAGATTGTGCAAAGAGGACTAGACGATACTTTGCATTGCCGTGCGCATATAGCCATGAAAGTGAATTTTGGGACACTTGTTCTATTTGGCTATAAGAAGTCCAAGAATGAGGCTTATACCCATGAAATTGAAGAATTCATGGAAATTATGAGAGACAGGGGAATTCAGGCGGAGTTACTCAAACAGTAAGTTCTGGGAAAAGCATGGCTATCAAGGTAGACTGGCTGACAAATTGCAGCATTGGGCCTGACAAAGTAGCAAGAGAGTTGATATCGATATGTCGTACCCGGATCGATGTATTCTTTCCTTTACACACTACCGCGCCATACGAGCCTGAACGCCCTGAAAAGGTATACACGGCCACTTTCGAGCTTAAACTCACTGATGGCACGAAGAACACGGATATTCGGCTCGAGTGTCAATTCGGCCATCAGGCGATTGAGGGAAGCTCAAAAATATATCGAGTGTCCCATTGCAGTTGGCTGAGTGCACCGATGCATGGGAGTGGGCCCTATAATAGCCAGGATCCAGATGTTGCCTATAAACGAAAAGGACCTCTTGACGTAAAGGTTCTCGAACTTGCAGAAGATTTGGCCTGGCAAATGGAAATTACAGTCTACCCCAGACTTAGAGATCCCGATCATTACAAGATTTTCGATGACTTCAGTAACAGCGTCAAACTAGAAGTAAGGCCATCGAACATTTCAGATGAGGAAGGAGAGGGCATGCCAATACTTAATTTTACCAACCTGCTTGGATTGTTCGTGCACTCGGTCGTAGTAAAATCAAAATATAAATGGTTTATTAGTGCGACGAATTACATATTTGAGGTCAGCAAGTATGACTACTATGCAGTGCCTAAACATCCAGAGGGTGTACCGGCTACGGTTAAAGGGGTCGTACCAGATTCAAGATGGGGTGCAAGCCTATCATCACGGGAGTGGGTGAACAAACTAGGGTCACAATTCAGCTTGCCAATAGGCATCCCCGGAAGATGGGACCCGTCAATTAGTGAATTCTTCAAGCCGTCTAAGATTGGAGGGATAAATGATCCAATGGTCGAAAGCACGGAGTACGGCATGAAAGTACCTCAAGCAAGAGAGGAATGGCTTAGAGATGGCTTCTCGGAACTGGAAGGTAGAATCAGGGACTGTGTCGAACTGATTGCAAAGGCAAGAAAAGGCGCCCAAAAGCGAGCAGAAATGGCGAAGAAGGGTGTACATGAAGACGACATGGACTGAGGCAAACTTCAAGTGTTAGTGAAGGATCCAGGATGAAGAGAGTTCATGCCTGATGTTTGATTGGGAGAATGGTTGCTTGGGCTTGATTTTGACTAGTTCTGTTTCCGTACATTGGCAATTTGCTGGGCACTGTGAAGGATGAGAGAATATTTCTTGCAGAATGAAAAACTAAGTTGACAAAACATACAAGGAGGTACTTGTTACTGTATCAATGGTATCATCAATGTCACATGTCAGTTGATTGCCTATCGGCAACACGGCATGCGAAGCAGTTGGACTGCAAGCCATGCGGGCTTGGCAGCAACGGCAACGCAACGGCAATGCATCTGTAGTAGTTCACTAGTTGCCTTCTTCAAGAGACACGACATGAGGCAGCCATCATTCTAGTCTCGGCACCCCTTGATTGGGATCCTGTGGAAATCCTATTGGCAGCTGTCCTGATCGACTGTCTTTCACTCCTACATAACATCCTGTCCCCTGTGCCCGGCTGCCAGCACTGCTTTAGTTGCGGAATGTTCACTTTTCTGCAGTGCCTAGGTAAGGTAAGACCAGGTAAGAACAGGTAAGGGTCATAGCTTACATATCAGTAATCGCAAGCTGACCAACGCCTGTCTATCCTCTATAATCAACCCAGGGTGCTAAAATACCGAAGGGTCTAAAGGGGCTCTTGTTCTCTTACTTGGCCACGGGTCATTACGTTTCTGTCTGAGGGCGGATGAGGCTTCTTTGACAGCAGATTTCCACGGCGTCAAGTATCACGTTTCGCCGAACCATAATCTGGATTAAAGTCGGAATTCAACTCCTTCGTTACTTATTTTACACAATTCATAGAGTACAAGTTTCTTCCTACTACAGCATTATCGGCTTTCTGTTTCGAACAGGTGTTTTCTGAGGTTGACCATCAAATCAAATTATATACATAATATGTGGAAGCTACCGTCGATATCATATGGGGAGGGGTTTCACCCGACATGGGGACCAGTAACGGCGACAATAAAGTGAGTTATTCTGAGATTTCCCGTCGGAACGCATATATGTTGTATTAATATCTGCGGTGTAGCTGGTGCGAAGAGGATTATGTCGTGACAACGTGTGAGCGCAAATAGTTATCCCTTGATTATTAGCCTTGATGTCTTTCCATTCCAGTCATCTGGTGAGATGGGTTTTGAGGTGATCGACAGGATCGCTACCGGTTTATTGGGCTTTATGTTTACGATTATGGTAGAATGTGCTAATTCGCAATAGATTGTGCAGAGCTCATCAATTCGATAACGAATGCTATGTTCATATATGTGTCGGCAAAAGGCATTTGGAATTGTATCGGAAATGACCATTCTCCTGTGTTCCTTCTCACTTGGATAAGCTTTTTGCTGGTAGGACTGGGATCGTTTATGTTCCATTCCACCCTATGGTGTATGTTCCATCCTTCTCCGGACTGCAGTTCCCGCTTGAATACAGGAAATGCTAAGAGGTACCCTATGCTCATAGATTCTATGCAACTTGTTGACGAGCTAAGCATGATCAATACCACATTGATCATGTGGTTTGCTACATTCGGACACAAGAAGTCTCGCATTTACACCTGGGCCCTCGGATTAATGCTCTTTGGGATTCTCATCACTGTCGCTGGAATATACCTCTACCTTGAGGACCCCACTTTCCATCAGAACGCCTATGCCATCTTGACCGTCATCGTTCTTGCCCGAAGTTGGTACCAGGTCCACACGCAGATCAAGCATGCGGCACCGGAAGATTATAACAACATGAGGGATATGGTGCTGTTGGGACTTGGCTCGGTGGGTCTGGCATTCACTTTATGGAGCTTGGATACTATGTTCTGTAGGAATCTTATTTTGTTGAGACGGCAGCTGGGTATGCCGTGGGGGTTCCTCCTTGAGGGGCATGCGCATTGGCATTTGTTGACGGGATTGGGAGGTTATTATTATATTACCTATGGTAAGCCACTTGATTTGAAAGCTGAATTGGGTCCTAATGCTTCCATTTATAGGCGTCTACCTCCGATACTGTCTAGAGAACAGACAAAACGAATATGAGTTTGTCTGGCCGTCCAAATTCACCTCGTTGCCCTATGTAAGAAAGCGGAAGAACGTTGCTAAAGCCCAGGCGAACGGGACAACGGATAAGAAGAACTTGTAAGGATATCCACCAAATGCTGGCAAATGTCCTGTTGCAGTACTATTGAGTTCTCATAGGGGCTATTGAAGAATATCGATATTATTGTGTGTCCGGCGAAACGAAGTCATGTAACTACTCCAAGTTAACTACAAAATATAACGCTTTGTCATGTGAACGTGTTTTACCAAGGTTACTTGGTTTTATTGTCACTCCACAATCATGGAAGCACTTAGGCTGCGCCACAAGCTTTTCAGCCCTATGGGCTAAGTTGACCACCAACGTCACGGTCTCCTTATTCACCCTTATGTATTTCCTCTAATAAACCTAGCCTGGTGATCTGAACCAGCGCCTTCCGCCCCGTCTACTTTACAATGGCGTCATGCAATATCATTACTTATTTTCTTCTCTCCCAATATATATCTTCGTGGATTTCGGCATCATTATACGTTCGTTTGAATTGCACTGCACACTTATCCGATCCGAGGGACTTCCCACAAAACCGATAGTAAATAATGGGTGCGAAGCCTCACACCGTGTTGGTCATTGGCGGCCACGGCAAGACTGCGCAATGCATCATTTCGATTCTCCTGTCTCACGGGCACACGGTGTACTCGCTCATCCGCAACACGGAGCAAGTGAGCGAGATCATGGAATTGGCAAAGCCATATTTAGATGCAAAACTGATCCCACTGGTGCATGACTTAAATGGAATCTCGTCGCACGAGGTGCAGGAGCTTCTGGCGAAGGAGGATGGCGAGATTCAGTGGGTAATTTGGGCAGCGGGGGCAAAAGCGAATATACCCAGGCATCCGCAGGATCAGTTGAGTGTTGAGAGAGACGCAGCGCTCAAGTTTATTGATGAGGCAAGGGGGGAAGGACTTGGGCCAGGGGGGAAGGTCAAGAGGTTTATAATGATTAGTGGGTCTATTTGTAGGAAGGAGGCGGCGGAGTGGTGGTCTGAGGAGGACAAGAAGTATTGGGAGAAGCTGAGGAAGGAGGTGGTGCCGACGTATGTGGAGGCAAAAACTGAGGTGGACGAGGTGTTGGTGAATGAGTGTAGGATTCAGGTGAAGAGGTTCAAGGAGAAGAAAAGGGGGCAGGTGGAGGAGAAGGGGGCGCTTGAGGATGAGGATGAGGAGGGGTACTTTAGTGCTGTGAGTGTGAGGCCGGGGTCTTTGGTGGATGCTCCTCCGACGGGAAAGGTGCTGTTGGGTAGGACGGGGGTGAGGACCAAACCCTTGCCGAGGGAGGATCTAGCGAGACTAGTGGTAGAGCTGTGCGAAAAGAAGGGAACGAAGGGATATGGGGGGGGGATTGGATGCAGGTGGTTGGATGTGGCGGCGGGGGAGGAGGATATTACAGAGGCAGTCGAGAGGTGTATTGCGGAGGATATGGATACCAGCCTGGCGGGGAGTGTCAAGGAATTTAGAGGGGGTGGAATTGAACCCGCAGATTGAGGGTAAGCGCACCAAAGGCTGGAGTGCTCGCGGTTTGTGGGGAGTGGGATGGGGACGAGAGGCGGAAGGAGTTTACAGGGTTTACAGGGTTTGATTCATTAGGCAAATGAACGAAAAAGGCGTATCCAGGTTCGATTTTATTTGCAACACAATTTCCGAAATCCAGAGCACGAGGGTATAGCGTGGAGACGATTGATGTGTTCTCGCTCGCCAGACGAGCACGTGCCTCGGTTTATTCATTGTGTTTCTGTGGCTTGCTTTAGGAGCAAAATACATAACTATGCGAATGCACGTCATAGAGTCTGGGTGCGAGAGTACGTTTGATGTCGTTTGTCGTTCGCTCTGGCACCAATTCCAATCTCAATTCTGATTGTTGTAAGTACCTCAACGTTCTCACAGCTGTGGCACGTGATCCATCTAGGCTTGCAGGGATGTTGCACCACACCTTGTGGGGGTGCTACTGGGGTCAGGTATGATCTCATAACCCTCAGACAAACAGGAAGATAATTCTTGGCTCGCTCACTACAGATAGTAATTTGAGAGGACAAATATAATAAATTGAACAAAAGAGCGCTTCGAGGCCAAACAGAACTTAATGCCTGTACGCCAGTGAGAACTACGAGTATATCTAGCCTCGTCCCCAGAGACTGCCCCCAGGGATTAGTAGAAGCATGGAGATTAGGTAATTGGATGATTAGGTGGTCTGCCAAAAGCCTAATGAAGATATTCACTAACCAGTCGGCTGGTGTATCACGTGTTGAAGAACTAAAAGGCTACCTGGCGACGAGGTTACGGCACATCGGGTGCTAAGTAAACAGTTCTAGGCAATTGTGATGTGGGGACAAGATCAATCACGTTCTTTCGAAGGAGATGGAAATTGAGGTTTTCTCGTGCCCAGACTATTATTTTCGGCCTCCGGCCATAACAGACTGGTTGCAGAAATATTAAATATTCGGCTTGGCAACCGGTCTCTTTAGGCTGGGTACGAGAACACACCCCTTCCTGTCATTGACCGGGAAGATGTTTCATGTCCGGACCACGCTCCGGAACCACTTCCTCTAAAGGTTCAGTGGCCTCTCGATATTTGCTCACATTTACCTACCCGCGCCCTTGGCGCCGCGATCCGCAATACTATGAATTCGCAGAGGAGCTCTTCGATTATGATTTCGAGATCCTCGCCTACCGTGAAGTGCCAAGCATTACTGCATAACTTGCATGGTGCCCCTCGCATTTGTCGGAGGGGCAAGTGGGGAGTGGAGGGTGGCTATTATGTTTTACAACGACACAAGCTTATATCCTTAGGGAGGGGCATACAGAGGGCGCTTGCGGTGTGTATGAATATTGGGTGTATCAAGTCAAGTTGCAGCAAGTTATATGCATGAGAGGAGTTGATATGTAGCCTCGGACCGGAGTCTGAAGTGGAGGGAATGTTTCTTCAATCCGTGGCTGACGCATTGCCTTTAGCTTCCGACTGCTCGACATGCAGGCAGACGGTAATCGGACCGAGACTGCTAGGGAGATTTTGCTACCCAGGGATGCACCAGAGATTGAAGTCTTTTAGCGTGTGGCACAACCCTTAGCCTGGGCAAAATGTGCGGGATACCTACTTATTGTTTATTAGTAAGCGGCGGTACTAGATAAGTGCAAGAATTGGGCTTGGCATGAGACTACTGGCGGCTTTCATGTTGGATCCCATAGAAATTTTCGGCCCCTTCCAATTGCATAATTCGCGACTCAATGGGTTCAGATATTCCCTGATTTGCGGGTTGCCCATGTGATTCGACTCGTAGAATTGATTCCTGCTTTCAGATTGAAAATTGGATAAAAACTGAAGAAGATAGATATGGGTCAAAAGATGTCGTTTCCAGGGATCCAGTGCACAAATGTCCAGGCTCAGGTGAAAATTCCCTCCGTAGGATTTTCTAGCGCGTGACGCAGCTACCCTGGAAGCATCCGTGCTGCGAGCTAGTAGGCAGGTACGTTCTTTACTCTGTAGGGAACACACCGTCCGCAATATTCATATGCACAATGCATGCGTCTGCCAAGCCCGCTAGTATCCGGCGGCCGTTAACGTTGATGGTGGGGATGGGGGTGGGGGATGGGGGGGGGATGGGGGCACGGGGGATCTGCGCTCGGTTGAAGCAGGGGGTATCATAGAGTAGAGTACAGCATCCACCTGCTGGCAGAGGGGCGGAGAGGCATGGGCAGGATGGATGGAGATGGAGAGGCTGCGTGCTGCAGCTGATGCTCATCGAGGGGCATCCAGCGTAGTTACAAGTTAGCACCGCGCCCTGCCCTTGCTCTTGTTCTTGTTCTCTGCTCTCTAGCCGACACGCACTTCAAGCAGGCGGGCAGGCAGGTCGATCCCTCCCCCCAGGCCCCAGCAGAGGGCGTGTGCCATTGTCACTACCTGTCATGCCCCCTCCTCCCTCCCCTCCTTCCCCCTCCCCCTCCCCCTCCCCCTCCCCCTCCCCCTCCCCCTCCCCCTCCCCTCCAGCTGGCCGCATGTATAAAAGCCCATAAAAGCCCATCCCTCAATTGTACCTTAAGTTTGGCTGAGCATGTTGCTGCGGTTGTCGGATTCCTGCGTACAGCAGATACTGCGCTCACCAAGACTTGCCACTGCTGCCACAACAGGTGCTGGGCGACGAAAGACGTATCATCTGGGCCGTTGGCGTGCTGCCCCACTCCCTCGCCCCGGGATTGCTGGCTCAATCACCACTCCTGCTGCCCCCACCTCTTCTGTGCTTGCTCCGTCTCGCATTTGGTGTTCGCCTTTAACATCGATATCGAGAGGATCTCCAGTAACATATACAAGAGCAATGGCAACCCTAGCTGCGTTTAAGCTTCCTGCTGTGGAGAATGAGCCCAATGTAAGTGACCACCCCCACTTCTCCCGCTCTTACGCGTTATGATCATGGGCTGGAACTCCTGGTACGGGCCCTGCTACAATTTGGGAGCTTGCTAACATGACTGTGAGCATTATAGCGGCACTACCACAAGGGCTCAGCGGATAGGAAAGGCATTGAAGATGCTCTTGTTGCAATTAAGAAGGATATGCCATACAAGATACCGCTTGTCATTGATGGCAAGCCTGTAGGTCACCAGTATTTCCCTGCTGTCCTTCCTCATTCTGAAACTTTCTGCCCTATTCTATCCCCGTGAAGCTTCTCGAAGCTCAATGAAGGACGTAACTAATTTAACACCCCCACCCCCCCACATAGATAACCACAACCATTACCGTTCCCCAGCACATCCCTTCCTCCCACGCCACCGTTCTCGCAGAAGCCTCCCAAGCCACTCCTGAGCTTGTTCAGCAGGCAATTGCCTCCGCCCTCAAGGCCAAACAAGAATGGGAGCGTCTATCCTTCGTCGACCGCGCTTCAGTTTTCCTCAAGGCCGCAGACCTGATTTCCGGAAAGTACCGGTATCAGGTAATGGCAGCTACGATGTTGGGCCAGGGAAAGAATATTTGGCAAGCAGAGATTGACGCGGCGGCGGAAATTGTGGACTTCTTAAGGTTTAATTGTCAGTATGCACAGGAGTTGTATGCGCAGCAGCCGGTGAAGAATTCATTCGGAGTGTGGAAGTACGTCAATGTCACAAATTGCCTGTATACCACGCCATGATGCTAACTTATCAACTAGCCGAGTTGAATATCGACCACTCGAAGGATTCGTATATGCTATTTCACCGTTCAATTTTACTGCCATTGGAGGGAACCTTGCAGCAGCACCTGCTCTTCTCGGCAATGTTGTCCTCTGGAAACCATCCCCGTCAGCTGTTTATTCCAACTACCTCCTCCACAAGATTTTCTTAGAAGCCGGTCTTCCGCCTAGTGTAATCCAGTTCATCCCCGGTGATGCTGAGCAGGTCACCAACACCGTCCTGTCGCACCCGGAATTCGCTTCCTTGCATTATACTGGATCAACCCAGATCTTCCGCCATATATATGGCAAGATAGCTGAAGGAGTCGTGGAGGGGCGGTACAGGTCGTACCCCCGCATTGTAGGCGAGAGCGGAGGAAAGAATTTTCACCTTATCCATAGCTCTGCTGATATTTCCAATGCTGTAGCGCAAACTGTGCGCGGAGCATTTGAGTATCAAGGTCAAAAGTGCTCTGCCACATCCAGGCTATATGTCCCCAAGTCCATATGGCCGGAATTCTCAAAAAGACTTGTGGCAGATACCCAAGCACTCAAGATTGGCGCTCCGGACGATAATGCGCAGAACTTCATTGGCCCCGTGATCCATCGCGCCAGCTTCGACAAGCTGAAGCGCGTGATTGACGATGCGAAGAACGATAATGAGTTGGAGCTCCTGACTGGGGGGAAGTATGATGACTCAAAGGGATACTATGTCCATCCAACAATCTATGTATCCAAGAATCCGCATCACAAGCTCTTCAATGTCGAGTTCTTTGGGCCTATCTTGGGGGTGTATGTTTACCCTGATGAGTCCTTTGCCGAGATTTTGAAGGTGGTGGACTCCACTGGCGGTGGGTACGCACTCACTGGATCAGTGTTTGCATCAGATAGGGCAGTATTGAGGCAGGCGGAGGAAGGGCTTCGGTATGCCAGTGGAAATTTTTATCTCAATTGTAAGAGCACGGGAGCCGTGGTTGGACAGCAGCCCTTTGGTGGTGGAAGGGCAAGCGGGACGAATGATAAGGCAGGGAGTGCGGCGCTGTTAAGCAGATTTGTGAGCATGAGAAGTGTGAAGGAGGAGTTTGTAGGGATTGATAGGGTGGAGTATCCGAGTAATGAGGTGTAAGATTGGGCGATGGAATATTTACGTCGAGCATGAAGGGTTAGTTTCTGTTTATCTTGATTTCTTTATGGAAAAGTGCTTTATGGTATGGATGTTGTCGTGAGCTATGCTTAGCCTATTATACACGGGAGTCGTGTCTGTTAAGCAGGATAGGAAGTCTGTATGTTCTTTGTGACGAAGAAGTTTCTTTATACATGTCAATGTGATCCAACCAAATATTACAGGAAATGCAACTCAGAAAGCTATCAGGCATATACTACTTCCCTACCTTCTACAAATCATTTAGCAACTCATTCACCACCTTCCTCAGTTCCCCAACCTCTACTATCAAGCTTTTGCCCTTCCCATACAATCCCTTACTCCTACATTGGACTTCGACTTTCCGTTCTGTATTCCATACCCTGCCGAGCACCAACACCACAGGGTAACCGATCAAGTCGGCGTCGTTCATCTTCCAAACTAGTGTCTTACCCCGATCGTCTAGAATCACGTCCAACTTCCTTACTTCTCGTACGCCGCTCCCGGGCTCGGGCTCATCTCTGTCGGAATCGGGCTCCTCTGAGGTAATAATGTCATAAACATCCTCCATTCCCTCGCCTTTGGTACCCACTATACAGACCTCGAACGGCGCAATGACGCGCGGCCACATGAGGCCTTTGGAATCGCGATAGCCCTCAGCGATTGCCGCAATCATGCGCGAGACGCCGACCCCATGGCACCCCATGGACATTAGCATCATTTTGCCTTGGTCCTCCTCAGAGCACGACGAGGCTCTTGCATTGAGGGGGGCGCTGTAACGGGTGCTTAGGTGGAAGGTGTGACCGAGTTCGATTGCGGTAGTGAGGGTCAGGGAGCCGTTCGAGCACCGTGGGCAGAGGTCCCCCTCGACGATCTTAAGCATGTTGAGAGGCGGGACGTCGGGTTTCGAAGAGGGGTCGATGGTGGTGGTGGGGATGTCCTTGGAGGCAAAGAATTGCGCGGAGAGTTGGCTATGGTTGGCAAAGGAGGTTTTCAGGTCGGGGAAGAAGGAGAGGCGGTAATCGTAAATGTTGATGATGGAACTATGTTTTTTGGGCGGGTGGTCTAAGTCTGGGGGGTTGATGTGAGAGGCAGTAGGATCGAACTCGGTAAAATGCTGGCGAAAGAGTTCGAGGGGAGAGTTCACGCTGGGGTCGTAATCGTGGATGAGCTCCTTGATGCGATGGGGGTTCACCTCGTTGAAGTGAATGCTTCCTTCATGCGGGAGGGGGTCAGCATGTTTGTCTGCGTCTTGAATTCGGGGCTTTTTGGTGTCAATGGCAGGCTCGCGGAGTTTAGGGTAGAAGACGTTGATGAGGGTTTTGCGATCTTTGGTGATGCCATGGAAGACGGCGACTTCGGGGTCGTATTTCGATGTGGGTTTGGGAGGGGCGGATTTGGCACAAATTTCGTTTGCAGCGTAGCCGCACGAGGTACAGGAGATTACGACGTCTTCTCCAGTCGGGGAGGGGTAGTGGTACTCGTGGGAGATGGTGCCGCCCATGGTGCCACTGTCTGCTTCAGCCTAGGGGAATATAAGTACAGTCGAGAAAGGAGCGGAATAGGTATGGGTGGGTTACTTACAACGATGAACGGGATTTTGAGTTCCTGGAAGAGAGATCGATACTGTCTGCATATGCTATTGTACGTAGCAATGGCAGTCTGTTCGTCAACATCGAAAGTGTATAGATCTTTCATCATGAATTCCCTGCATCGAAGAAGCCCTGCGCGTGGACGCCTTTCGTCGCGATACTTGCGAGCTGAACTTCATCCATTAGAGCTGGATCCCGGGGGGGTGAAGCAGCGTGAGAAAATCATTTAACCACGACGTACTGATCTGATACAAGCGTAGCGGAAGCTGGCGGTAAGAGGTAACGAGGGAGGCGACGAGGGAAGTGATTTCTTCCTCGTGAGTGGGGGAGAGAAGGAATTTGGAATTTTTGCGGTCTTTAAAGCGGATGAGCTGGTTGGGTATATTAGCAAAGGCCAAGGGGCTATAGTAGTGTCCCGGAATACCTCTTGACCACCCTTCTCCAAGCGTCCCGACTGTTTCCATAGAGCTTCTGATGAGATTGTCGATAAGGCAAGCTTAGAGGCACCTCTCCCAAAGTCAGTAGTGGCGGTATAATGTGCAATTGTGATGATACCGACCAACTGCGCGCATGTGCTTGTCAATGAGCTTTTCAATCTTGTCTTGTACCCTCAGTCCCAACGGTAGCAAATGGAAAATTCCGGAGTAGGCCTTGAACAGTGTCAGCTCCAGCAGGGCAAGACGGGACTCCTCTAACTGCATACCTGCCGTATGTAGCCCGCTCGGACAAGCAATGCATGGACATCCTCTAGCACCAATTGTTAGCCTTGTATTCACGAAGAATTGAGAATACTCGGTGCACCGTTCTTGTCCGCTACGCTTATTCCGCCTGTAGGAGCAAAGAATGTACTGAGCCGATTCCTGTGGTCTATTGTAAGGGGAGTCCTCGGATCATATGGAAGCTCAGCTATTGGCTTCTTTGCAGGCTGTTCGACGGGCGCGGCGGATGTCGAGGCCGCTAGAAGCCGTAAATTGCCCCGCGGAGTGAGTCTGCACGACTGGTAGACGTAGAGCGGAGGGCGAGAAGCGGAGAGCCTGAGCCACGAGGCTGCTCGCAGGAGTGGTGGGGCCGGGCGGGGCATTCTTTTCGCAGCGAAGCGAGGTCCAATTCGTAGCGACTGAGAAGAGTGTGTTGGCTGTGCGTAATTTCCGGGCATTGAGAAGTGGGATGTCGCAGCGGGCCTCCGCTAGTGCGGCCGCGCCAAGCCGCCGGAGATCTCTTCCCTGCGTCCCGCACCCCCGCGGCCTCCGAAATTTTCTTGCTACAACTGCCGCATTCACCACCGTGCCTCTCCCCGCACAGAGCTCCAGCCAGGCAGAGCGTTTGGGTCAGCCTACTTCGTGTCAATCCAGCCTTGGTTACGGCGGAAGCCTTCCTAATGGCTCGAAAGAACAAATCGAAGAAAGCCGGGTCAACGTCTGCTGCCGTAGCGTCACAATCCACCCCCGCGGGCAACGTCGGCCCATCCACCACGGTAGCAGGAGAATTGGACCTCTCAGGAGATGTCTTGAAAAGGCTCCAGCAAAGGATATCTGAGGGCATGCAAAAGGCCAATTCTGGAGGGGCAGTTGGTGTGCAAGAGTGGAAACAGAAGGGCAAGGACAAGGCGAAGGGCGAGGGGGAAAGGAAGAATGAAGAGAAGAAAGCTACGATCAAACCTGTGTCCAAGTATCAGACGCCTGCAAAGCAACCAAGTGCACAGTCTAGCTCAAGCGAACCTCGAGGAGTGAAAAGAAGACGTGAAGAACAAAACAAGCATTCTCAGACGAAGGAGGCAGCTAAACCCAGCAATACAAGCGGTGATGTCAGCAGGAATCCTCAGCTAGCCAAGGGATCCAACAAATCTAAGAAGAAGATCGCAGAGGAGGATCTGTTGAAGGAAATTCTAGAGCTTGGGGGAACTAAGGATGACCTTGATTTGGTTAAAGATTTGGATGCTGATTCCGAGGAGGAAATTATCGAAGGAACCCAGTCAAAAGCTGAAAAAGAACTTAGAGCAGACATCGAGAAGCTTATGCGTGACATGGGGCATGATGTTAAGGCATCCTCGGTGAAACAGGTTGTGAATGATGATGAGGTTTCCGAGGAAGGGGAGGAAGAGGAGGATGCGAAGGAAGATGAGGATAAGTATAAAAAGGAAGATCAGCAGAAAATAGACAGCATTAAGACTACAAATGGAGGGGTGAAATTGCAAGCTAATCTCCCAGTTATCACAAAGCATACTAAGGGAAAACTGGTACGTAGCTAACATTTATTGGTACATCCAAACAGTACTAATTCTATATAGCTCTTCCCTCCCCGCTCGGATTGGCACGCATATGAGTTGCCTAGTCTTCTTGATGGCCCCAATCCACCAGCATCCACAATACAATCACTACATAGCCGGGGGAAAGAATTACTGACACAAGAAAACAATTTTTACTCGACAACGCACTTGACAAAAACTTCTGATAGGCAGTTTTTGGCAACCATCATGAATTCCGGGACACTATCTGATAAAGTCTCAGCTCTCACCTTAATTTCCCAAGAGTCACCTCTCCACACAATAAAAACCCTCGAAACTCTCCTTTCCTTGGCTAAAAAGAAGTCTCGTTCGCAAGCAATCGCTGCTTTGGCTGCTATAAAAGATCTCTTTGCTTCCGGTCGTGTTTTACCTTCAGGGAGAAAACTAAAGGCATTTGCAAAGCAGCCAGGGCTTGGTGCGAAAGAGGTCACTGATTTGCATTTACTTGTTTGGACTTTTGAAGATTGGCTGAAAAACTTTTACTTCGAAGTCCTGAAGGTATTGGAAGGGCTGTGCGCAGACCAGCTGGTATTTGCTAGGAGTCACGCTGTTGGATACGTTTGGGAGTTATTGAAGGAGAAGCCAGAACAAGAAGCAAACCTACTGCGGCTTCTGGTGAATAAGTTAGGGGATACGGATCGAAAGGTTGCTTCTAAAGTATCTTTCCTTTTATTGCAACTCCAGCAGACACATCCAGCCATGAAAGCGATCATTATCAATGCAATTGAATCTGAGGTATTATTCCGGCCAGGGAATTCATCAAGCGCAAAATATTACGCTATGATTACCCTGAACCAAACCATCATATCCGGTCGAGATTTTGAGATTGCCAATAAGCTAATTGATGTATATTTTGCTGTTTTCACGAGTCTATTAACGAAACCCCACCAACACAATAACGCTAATGCCATAAAAAGCGCATCTCAGAAACCCATAGACCAGAATGGCAAGCTTTCCAAGAAGGCGAAAAAGAAGCTTGAAGAGGCCGAACGGGCAGCACTGGCAAATGAGGAGCTTAACGCAAAACTTATCTCTGCAGTTTTGACTGGAGTAAATCGGGCTTTCCCGTTTTCAAAGATAGATGATGACATTTTCGAGAAACACATTAACACACTATTCCGAATTACTCATTCGGGAAACTTCAACACAAGCATTCAAGCCCTCATGTTAATACATCAGGTTTCTGCGGCAAAACAAATAGTGTTGGATAGATTCTACCGCACATTATATGAATCTCTATTGGACCAAAGAATCTTAACCTCTTCGAAGCAATCAATGTATCTCAACCTCCTCTTCAAAGCCCTGAAGGCTGACACAAATATCAAACGAATCAAGGCATTTGTGAAGAGACTGGTACAGGTGTCAACATTACACCAGCCTGCTTTTATATGTGGAGTTTTCTACCTTCTCAATGAGCTTGAATCCACATTCCCGAGCCTAAGAACAATGCTAGATACTCCAGAAACTGGGGATGATGAGGAGGAGGTTTTCAGGGATGTGCCCGATGACGACGAAAAGGATAGTCGTGTAGCGTTGGATACGTTGAAGGAAGATATGGAAAAAGACACTAAAAAAATGACAAATTCATACGACGGGAGAAAACGAGACCCTGTCTTCGCTAATGCAGACAGAACTTGTCTTTGGGAAGTTGTAAGTTCTGGCATCTATACAATGTCCATTTAAGCACTCTAACTTAATTCACAGATTCCATTCGTATCACACTTTCACCCCTCTGTATCCTTGTACGCATCATGTTATCTACATAAGAAGGGGATGCCTGGTAAACCTGATTTATCTCTCCACACTCTCACACATTTCCTCGATCGTTTCGTATTTCGTAATCCTACTACGCGGAAGACAACACGAGGACAGTCGATTATGCAACCCCTTCAAGGACCAGATTCTAAAGGAGTGCTAGTATCGATAAAAAGCACGGGAAAGGCACAGCAGCCTGTCAACTCTGAACAATTTTGGAAGAGGAAAATCGAGGAGGTTCCAGTGGATGAAGTTTTCTTCCATAAATACTTCAACCAACGAGGAAGCATAACCAAAGAAAAGTCTAAAAAGAGCAATGAAAAGACAAGTAAAAGCGATGATGATGATGGAGAAGACGATATCTGGAAAGCATTGGTTCAAAGCAAGCCAGAGCTTGAAGTGGATGATGATGTGGATATGGATGATGCAGCTCTCAGCGATTTGGATGACAGTGAGGACAGCAACGATGGTAGCTTTGAAAAATCCAATGCTGAAGAACGCGAGGATAAGTATGGCGGCATGTCCCTTGACTCGGCTATTGCTGCCTCGCTTCAGAAGCCCAAACTTGCCGCTCAAGCCTTTGAAGACTCACTTGACGATGCATCTCTTGGGCTGGATTCCGAAGGAAGTGACGTTTGGGAGTCCGATGACGAGGTAGAAATTCCATCAGGTGTTGATGTTGATATGGATCTTGAGAAGGCATTTGCTGCAGAGCTGGAAACCAGCGCCGGTATCAATGCGCCTTCATCAACCAAAAAAGGCAGGAAAGCACAAAAAGGTAGTGAGCAGGTAAAAGCGGACGCAGCGGATGATGAAGATGGAAAGAAGAAAAAGAAGCGCAAGCTCAAGCATCTACCAACATTTGCATCAGCAGATGATTACGCCCACCTTCTCTCTGACTAATTTTGCTTCATGTGTATTTTATCTCTGTATTTCTATCTTGATATCGGGGAAGGTTGGGAAAAAAAATTTAAGGTGTTAATGAAATTCACTTTTTTAACATGACACTCTGTTGCCTTATAGGGGCTCGTAATAATTATATCCTAAGTTCTTAGCATATACGTTTTTCATTGTGTACATACAATGTGCTTCATCCTTTAATCCTGCGGAGATCAATTCAATGATCGCCCCCTGTGTTTTATATATATATATAATATATATAAAAAAGGGAGCCCATGCTAGAAGGGGGCTGCGGAACAAGCCTTTATCAGTGAAGGGGAGTATTTATATAATTACAAAAAAATTTTATAGAAAACACCCTGGCTTTAACAGCCCCCGAGATTATTTTATAAATAATCTCGGGAGGGGGCTTTATCGAATCCATGAATATCTAATGGCGGAGCAGGAAAACTACTTTCAGCAAAAAATAAAAATATGTCTTTTTATTTTTTTAACCTTTTTTGTTTTTTTATGGCTTATAAAAAAACAGAAAAAACATCCGGGGGAACTCTGTGTTTAAGAGAGCCCAGCGAGCCCTACTGTAGTAAGGTGGGGGGATGCACTTTTTTCCCATTTTCCGCTTTTCTCTTCTTTCTTCCTTTAGAAAGAAAGAAGAGTTCGAAAATAAGAGCAGAAACCACAGTTTGCTGGCTCTCTTAAACACAGAGTTCCCCCGGATGTTTTTCTGTTTTTTTTATAAAATAATAAAAAGTGTATAATAATGTATATGCGCTATACACTTTTAATTAGACAGGCTTCACCGAATTATCAAATCGGATGAACTCCAGGCTTCACTTTTATTTATCCAGTCGGAAAACTTCCAGTGTCACGCCAAGAAGAGGAAAAATTTTATACTTATTAGATTGGGTCGGCGGCGGGCCAGATGGCAAAAAGACATAGTCTTTTTAGCGGAGCGTGATTTTTTTTGCTGAAAGTAGTTTTCCTGCTCCGCCTTTATATATTCATGGATTCGATAAAGCCCCCTCCCGAGATTATTTATAAAATAATCTCGGGGGCTGTTAAAGCCAGGGTGTTTTCTATAAAATTTTTTTGTAATTATATAAATACTCCCCTTCACTGATAAAGGCTTGTTCCGCAGCCCCCTTCTAGCATGGGCTCCCTTTTTTATATATATTATATATTCGGCCTTGACCATGACTAGCTCTTACCCTCAGCTCTGCTGCCTTGGCAGCCGGCTAAAAATGTATCTACAGCAGTCTCAAAGCAATCAATAGATGTAAATGGATATACAATGCCAGGTTCAGCAAAAGTTGGTTTGGCGAAGTTTCATGTATTTACTTCAATAGGAATGAGGTTTGACTCCCGAGCTACATAATCTTTGGGCAACCAACGAAGCAACTGTTAACCGGTCAGCCTACCACCAATTAGTATGTACTAAGTTTCCAACAGTTATCTGTCCACAGAATCTGCATTCACCGTTCACCCACTTTTCATGACTGGTCTATAGCTTCCGCAGCTCTTCGTAATATTATCACCTGTTGCATCTACCATATTTGCTGACATTGGTAGAACTCTCACTAGCTGCTCGCACAAATCACTTACTCTGTTTGTTGGATTTCCCGTTAGCGTTGGATAAAATTGCCATATAATTGACAGTAGCAAGGATATCTGGGTGGTCGACACCCAGTGTCTTTGCTCTCCCAGCCAATACTCTCGTACAACCCCACAGCCTTGGTATATTACCTTCTTGAAGAGTGTCTGGGTGGTCTGCGCCCACTACCTGGCACAGTTTCAGCCAAACTCGCAATTTATCAGTACCTCCTTGGCCTCCATTGCTACAAGTAGATATTTATTTGCCTTTCTGCTAACGTCAGTAGCAATGAACTCGGCGTGGCCCAGCATTGTAGCTACATGCTCGAGGCAGAGGAATCACGCTCGAAAAGATTACAGCGATGGGGGGAGCGAAGGTTTTGATGTGTATAATAGTGTGAACAGATAGAAGCATGCAGGCTTCATGCGTGCCAGTGGACGGATCTGTCGCTTTGGAAGTGGAACTCCATGGAGTCTATGCAATGTGGAGTACGCTTAATCCCATGTAGACTGCCACCAGACTTGCCAGTTGGAAGTAATTTCGGAAGTCCTACGCCCAGACAGGTAGTACCGTGTACTCGAGTAGGACTGCAATCACACCGCAACACCTTCCAATCGACTAAAACTTCCAGAACTCAAAATATTATTATCATCATGTAAGTACTGTCTGTTTCTATCGACACCCCACATCGGAGATCAGGCCATGGACATCAAATGAGGATGCTAAGGATGTAAGTGGTATCTGGGACGCATGGTTCACGCCCACTCCCTTCCCCCTTAGCGCAAGTTACGAGACTTTCGAGTGCTAATGAACTCAACATATCAGAAGATATATGAAGAAGAAAGGGTAAAATGCATCATTGTTATGAACCATTGAAATAGAAATGAAAATTGAAAATTATATTTCATTTACAGACTCCTGTGAGAATTTATGATATAAATGCTAAAATCATAATCCAATAGCTTTTGTGCACAACTAAATTTTCTTACAAGATAAAAATGCCCAAACGCTCCTAGCCTAGGAATAGGTAGCCCCTTTGTGCTTGTTTTGAGTACGTGCTTATTTGTCATGAGAGTACATTTGTGCCATTGCTATATGGGTTTGTAAATGTCTTTCTGGGGCCATTGAAGAGGAAATTGAGGTTATCAAGAAAGATGACATGCTACTTGGCATGCTTACTTTGCTTCCAATAATTTTGGCACCAAGGAAACAAGAGAGTGGCTAGTTTCCAATCACGTGATAATTTGTTGGAATCCGACAACGAAGCTTTGCTGGCATCATGATAAATCATATGTATACTAGTCGTACAGTACAAGTAAAAACATGTAAAATCCCACATAGGCGCAAAAACAAGTGTCCCAAAATCGAATAACTAAAATGCAGCGGGGGCAGTAGCGCAATAACCGGCTATTGTCGTTGGTATGTAACTTTGATAGGTCCTGTCCCCTCCAAAAGCACACTCCCAGCCATCGCCTCCTTTGCACTGATTGCTCCTTCCTGGTGCTCGTACTCTACGAATGCAATTCCCTTGCGTCCAGGCACCATGCGCACTTCCTTGAACCCATCGAACCTTCCAAACAGACCCGTGAGGAGCTCTTGAGTAGCATCAGCTGGAAGCTGTTGCAAGAACAGCACCTTGTTTGGTGGTAGGTACTCGTCAGGGATGGCTGGCGCCGCTGCACCAGCTGCCTTAGGACCAGTTGCAGCTTTCTTTGCAGGTCGCCCACTGTCGGCGACAGTGCCAGGTGCTATACCTCCTGCGCCGCCAGCAGCAGCCGTACGTTTCAGCGACTTTTGTGCTTCGAGCTCTTGCGCTTGTTTTCGCTCTGTGATTATTGCACATAAATTAGCGAACAATATCCTCCCAGCAGGGGATCATCAACACAAGGAAAGGGGCCGATTTATAGCAACGAGTTAAAGTGACCGCCGCAGCCTCCCCAAGCACTGCCTTAGCCAGATCTTCATTCTCATAATCGAACACCCAAACCCCACACCATCCCATTAACCCACCTTTCTCCGCCAATCTCCGCCGCTTGTGCGCCTCCAGGTCATCCTCTGTCCCAATCATCTTGACAAACGCATCACTTTTCGTCCTCGCGAATTGTAATACCATCGGCTTTTCGAACAAGCTGAACCCTTGAACTTCCCTGATAGCCTTTTCCGCCGCCTCTACCGTATCGAATACCACAAACGCTTGGCCCTTCGCTTTCAGGTTCTTCTTTGCGACGATGTCAATTATGGTTCCATATTGCGAGAAAATCGACTGCAGCGTGTTTTTCAGTAGAGGGATAGCGATGGACTCTTCAAGGTTGCGTATCTATGCATGTCGACACCGTTAGCTGGCAAGAGTTATCAGCCAATGGAGTTTGAGCGTTTTGGTGGGTTGCGGAGTGGGGTGTGACGGATTGGTCTGGCCGGTGATATAACTTCACTCAGGAGAAAGGGTCGACGGATAAAACATACATAGACACTGTAGGCAATAGATTAGCATCTTTCGGCGCAGTCAGATCATCAGGTTCAGGAATTGAGCATCAACGAGTGGAGGAACGTACGTATTGTTTGGTGTCCCTGCGTTCACGAGCGTTGGAGGTGGCGGAGAAACAGAGGCCATTGCAGTAAATTCGTGAAGGGGCTATAAGGTGGCCGGTGGAACTCCAAAGTATGTGTATCTGGCTGCGAAGCCTTGGCCAGTGAAGTTGCTTTTGCGTCTAAAGAAGTGCAAAGTTGACCGATGTGCACTGGTGAGGCTCTGGCGACAGGGTTCACAGGGAAGCTCACGCTAAACTTGGCGTGCAGCCCCGGTCCCGTGACGAACAGCTGCCAAGACAGCCCACCGCAGCTCATCTCGAGCCTATGAGTTTCGCACTCGAGTTAATCCACCAGAAGCATGTCCGCCGAACAGCCTCATGACCCAAAGCGTGCGCCCGACAGCTCAATTGCACCTCAAGCGTTAATCTGAGCATGCCACAATCAAGGCATTCGACTACAGCGCAGAAAACGTACCAATCGGCAAGTCAGTCCACTGCGTCCCAGGGACCGACGCTCGTCCTCACACTATGGATACATGACAATCTCCTTTCCAAGCACGAAGCATGGCTCAATTATGAGCTATTTCCTCCCGGCACTTGTAAGCCTGGAGATCTGGTTGAGGTCCGACCGGCGAACAGCAGTGGCAGAAGCAGTCTTAGCGTCGGGGAAGGAAGTTCTGCGGAAGCTCATGGCGATAGTGGGGATGATGAAGGCACTGGGGGAGAGGGGATTGACAAACGCGGTACGTCGATGCGAAGGAGCAAAAGCGGTTCCATAGCCCCAAGCATGAAAGAAGGATCGGATAAACAACGGTTCCTTTTTGTCGTTCGGCCGATGGACCCAGAGCTCCGGCAGAAGCAGCCAAAGATGCAGGTTCACCACCCTTTCTTCTATCTCCAATATTTTCAACTTTTTTTCAGACTAATGGTTACTGCAGGTATCTTTGGCGGCGCCTGTTGCTACACTATTTGGATTCCAATCCCGAAGCCCTGTCACTGTAACAGTTGTAAGAAACCAGAGAGCGGTTGTGTATGTGGTTGACTTCCTTGTTGACGCTCAGTTAGGTACAAAAAGAGCTTCATGAAGCCTCGCATATCGAAATTAGCTTCAGAGACCAGCACATTGGACGCTCTGACATGTGGAGACTGGCAAGCAATGAATTATGTGACACCTGTGTCTATAAAGGGAAGAAGATACTCTTCGTAGGGTCTATCAAGGCGCAAGTCAGGAGCATTTACGTTCGTGGCCAAAAAGTCCAGGCCGCATATTTTTCCTCTCGGACCAGGCCAATTTTCAGATCAGAATCTTCTCGCTACGCCATATTCATACAAATGTCCAGGGAAATGTGGCATTTCGATACAGAAGGAAGCGGTGAGGTTGTTTTCAATAAACTCATTAACGGCTTTCTTCCAGAGCTGTTCAAACGCTGGCGGAAAATCAATGCCCATCATTTGGTGAACATTGTTTTGTTTACTCGAGTTGTGTACGATCAAGGCAGTATTGTTGGCATACCCTCGGAAAAGGAGTTGGATGGTGTTTGCCGTGACGGAACCTCATACAAGGATTTCTTCCGTGTGGTAGTTAGTAATATGGCGAGCACAGATTGGACCATTATACTACATCAATTGAAAAAGGAATTCTCTGTATTCCTCAGAGATGTACTAATTCAGCCAGTACCAGACACTCCTCCAGGGACACCCCAAGCAGCCCCGGAAGCCCTTTCTGCCCAAGTTTCTCCTACCACCGTTGACGCACCCATACATGCTGAGAAAACGCAATCTAAGTCTCGACCTACTCATATAATTGCAGGACAACCGTCTGATGCAATTCATGGTAACGTGCTGGAGGCAATTAATCTTGCAACGTCTCAATTTTCAAGAG
The DNA here is from genome assembly GCA_015179045.1 of Kalaharituber pfeilii. Classification (NCBI taxonomy): domain Eukaryota; kingdom Fungi; phylum Ascomycota; class Pezizomycetes; order Pezizales; family Pezizaceae; genus Kalaharituber; species Kalaharituber pfeilii. Next base: position 829,945 of record WHUZ01000012.1, on the reverse strand, counting down.
ACTTCATTGACAGGGACTTAGTGCGGACTGGTATATCGGTGGTTATTATCACTCCAGGCACTGGCCACTTTGAAGTTGACTATGAAAATTTGAGGATGACGACAGAGAACTTGGTGTCGAATGGGATTGGTATCGACTTGGTGTGTTTGGCGAAGATGCCCCTTCACTCCGTGCCTTTGTTCAAATATAAGAATCCAAAAGTTATATCATCGCATGCCAGTGGAGTTGGTGATGGTAAGGCAGAGGAGAGGATTACGAGCCCTCCAGTGTCAGCGGGGCCCTATGGTTCTTCTCTAGGTAGGGCTGGAATGTCACCACCGAAGGCTACAGCAAGTCATTCCTCTTCTGTCGAGGCGGGAGAATGGATATACGCAATTCCGCACTGGATTGACATCTCATTCTGGAGTTCTTCACAGCAGAGTAACTCATCCTCGAGGCAACAAAAAAGCTCTGAAAATCGTGCCCGTACACGCCAATTCATTGCAAGATGCAAAATGTACGAGTTGCAAATGATGGGGATTATGGAGAATGAGATATCCTCGATATCAATTCCATTCTTGCACGAATCACCTTTCTATGCCCCTTACGACCCACAACCAAAGTCAAGAACTCAGCAATTTGCAACGATGCATTCACACCAGTCCAATGCTTCCGCTTCCCTGAGGGAGAAGGAGAAAAAGGATGAAGCTAGTACATTCAGTTGGATGGATGACTATGATGATATGGTTTTCAGGCCACTATCTGAGGTTCAGGAAAGAATAGAGAAAATAAAAAGGAGGCGGGTGAGGGAAGAACAGGAGCGATATAAAGAGATGGCGACTTTATCAGCCGGTGCACTGGGCCCTCCCTTTGCTCCCGAGAAGGAACGAGATCGGTATAGTCATGCAGGTCCCAGTGGAAGTGTTGCTGAGAAGCGGATGCGTGAAAGGAAGACATCAACAGAATCTAGGAAAGATGTTTCCACTGCAATACCTCCACTTCTATCCTCTGATACTTCTGCCGCTCCCCCCGCTGCAGCGCCCCCCAGCTTTGCCTTTGGAAACTCTTTCAGTGCATTGAAGCCTGGAAGATTAGCGAGACAAATCAGTTTTGGTTTCCGGGGATTTGGGGGTGGGGGAACACCGAAGGCGGTTGCCAGCACTGGATTAAGTACTGCGAATGCGCCTGGCCCAATATTAACTCGGGGTTTCAACCCTGTACCTGAAGCTGAAATCCCAAAAGTCTTGCAGCAAGAAAGGCCAAGGACACCCGTCCGCCCCGTGACGCCTAATCATCCTATACATAACGCTAATCCTGCGAAAATTGCGTCAACTGAGTCCTCAGACTCAAGCTCAACTCACGATGTCCCGAAGAATCGGTCGTCCAGGCCAATTTCAATTAAGAATGCAATGACACCTGCCCCAAACGCAATTATGGCACTGGAAAGGACACAAGAGCGTAGGAAGCCAAGTTATACCTCACCCATAGAACCTCACAAAGATCGAACTCAGATTGACATTTTAAAGGCGGCGTCAATGTCCAGGCTATCAGGTCCGAGACTAGACATGGTTGGATCCAATGTTTCAGCTCCCGCTGCACTATCACCTACAAGTGCACTTGCACCTTGGTTTTCTCTTTTGAACCCTTGTAATCCTAAAAAAGATAGCACAAACCTCTTGAATGTCTACAGGAGATGGCAGCATGTCTTTCCTAGGCCGCTAAGAACAGCGTCTGTCAAGTGGAAATCGCTATGCTCTCCCGCTGCATTGCCGCTCACGACGGAACATTTTCCTACCGCTGAGCAGTTAAGTACAGAATATCAACAAAATCCTTATACTATCTCAGGGAATGAAGAAGACGGTGACTTGGTACGCAATAGAGAAGAACTTGTTCGAGAGATGATTTCACAACGACTTGAGCAAGGCTTTCAGATTGTTGTGGGAAATGCAGTGGCAGATGTTACAGGCAACCATGGGGGCGATAACAACATTTTCGACAAAGGCTACATGACCAAGGGTGGATCGTCAGTCTTTATGTCTATGGGCTCACAAATTCACCAGTTAATCTGCGATGCGGAGTATAATGTTGAAGTGAAGCGTTATGTGAGGAAGCCTACAGTTCCAGTATCCGGGTCGCAGGGTAATAATTCATTCTCTAAGTATTCCCCCTATATAAAAACGGTGTTGGCCGACGAATACATCCCCAAGACCATTGATTTTCGAAATGGGAACCAGGATTACAACTGGAACTATGTAGACCACTTCATTGGCGGTTACGAGAGCAACTTCTCGGAACAGCTTCGATTTTGCAGATCAAGGTTTCTATTGATACCTACAGATCCACCACCATCGGCTAGGCGGCACAATCACCCCCATGCAATGGGATATTCGGAAGATAGTGACGAAGAAATTCGACTTGAGGGTATCAAGAAGCTGACGCAGCTCTTCCAACGTAATCGGCATATTCCACCAGAGGACAGGAATTTCGAAAGGCTCTCGAAGCGGAAAGATCCGAACCCGCTGGAGATTTTGTATAAGACATTTGATCCGTCTGTTGTGGTAGCACAGCAACTTGAGTCTCTACCATTAACTGAAAACGATGCCTCAACACGAAGAAACCAGTTATTTGTTGGTTCAGAAATGTTCGATCGTAGCAACCTCAATCTTAAAACTCTCGCTCAAGAGATTCAAGGCCCCAAAGGTGTGCGCCTCCAAAACCGCATCTGGCATATACGTCTCCACCAGAAATGCTTTATCGGCTCCGAACTCGTCACGTGGATGATGGAGAACTTCCGAGACCTCGAATCACGTGCCGAAGCCGTTGAATTAGGAAACGAATTAATGAGATCAGGATTGTTCCACCATGTGGAAGGAAGGCATATGTTTAGAGATGGAAACTACTTCTATCAGATTTCGAACGAGTATGCTATCGCTAGACCGTCCTCTAAGGGTGGATGGTTCGGGAATAGAAGCAAACCAGCTGAGAGATCTGCTACGATACCTGGGATGCCATCGACGCCGGGGCTGAACGAGGCTGCGAGCCCGGGACATAGTAGGTCAAGGTCGAGCACAGTGGTCATGGATGAGCCAACGGAGTATACGGGACCAAAGCGAACCATCCAATTGAGTAAAGCGATGAAGTATGATGTGGACCCGACTAAGAAGTCCTACAGGCCCGAGATTATCACGTTACACTATGACAGGCTTCACAACCCTGATAACTGCTACCATATTCGCATAGACTGGATGAATGTCACTTGCAAATTGATCGAGGACGCAATCTCCTCATGGGCTCGGACGGCGGACAGATACGGCCTATCACTCGTCGAAGCGCCCATTGACGAAATCTCTTCCATACCACTCACTAACCCCCTCCGTGCCCCATCCGTCCTCAAACCAGTCATCTCGCCGCCCCCGATGAACAGCTTTGGCCTCCTCAGCTCCAACCCAACAATGGACATGTCTGCTTCGTTCTCTGCTGCCCTGGCTAAGCCCGATCCCCTGTACTATCACAAAGCGATTCTCAAGAAGCACGGCTTCGTTCTTGATATGGAAGCGGCGAAAAACTTTCCCTCAGACGTAGAGGTTGTGTACAGTTGGGGAAGAATAACTACAAGTACTCGCAGTACATTCACCGCTCGGGAGTCGTGTTTGCCCAGATTACGGACGAGGGGCAGTTCCTGTTGATGGCAAATAGGCTTTATACGCAGAGGGCTGGTGCGCAGAATAAGTACGAGAGACAAGGTTCGGAAGGATACGATGCTGGCTCAAGGACCCTGGGTAGTAGCGGGAACTTTAGTATTGGAGTCGGCTATGGGATTGGAGGTTGCAATGCTCAAGGCCAAGGGCCCAGCACTTTTCCGCCGCCGAGCTTTCTGTCGCCACCTGCGGCACTGGCGGGCGGAGGTGGCTCATACATTACACCTGAGTTGGTAAAGGAAGATCTGGAGCGCTTTTGCTTGGACGAAGACGAGCTACTCAAATTCTACGATGAGGTCGACCGCCGAGCAAACTTAAATATGCCAGTCAACATGGCGGCTCTGAATACAGGGCCTACCCCATCCATGTCTAGCGTATCAGGTTTCGGCGGCGTGATGAGCCTTGCACAGGCGCAGTTGGGGCTCAGAACGTATTCGGAACCTGTGCTGGGGTTTCAGGGAGGATTGCAGCAGTACTCGCCTGGAGGGGCGTACTGTGTCGAGAGGACGGGGTCGGCGACAGGGGAACGGGAGCGGGAGAGAGACAGGGAGAGTCAGAAGGGTGCGGACAGGGAGAGGGGTAGATGGACAGGGTCGGTGCCGCCCACGCCATTGCTGGGGCCTCTCGGGGGGTCGAGAGATCAGGCGACCACAGCGGCTAGTTCTGTGACGGCAAATGGGAGGAATAGTTCGAGGAGTGGGAGGAGTAGTATTATTGAGGCGGTGGTGGAGATGGGGGAGGCGTTGTGAGTGTGAAATTACGTGTAGAGTATATCTATCAAAGGTACCGTGGAAGGTGTTTACTAACTAGTGTTTTTGTTGGGTTTTGTTGTTATTTTTCTGTGGGTTACGATAGGTTCTTGGGTGGGTTCATTGAGGGGTGTTTGACTTTTTTACATATACTTCGGTTTCATGCTTTATGGCGCAGCTTAACTCGGGACAGGTGGGTATATGATATTGCTCGTAAATTCAGGCACATAAATCTAGATCAAATGCCTCATGATGAGGTCCAGTGAATCCTCTCATGCTCTGGCTTCAATCTAGGCCACTTGAGCATCATTTGCATTCATAGTGATTTTTTGCTGTGGCATTCGGAAAGTGCGCAATATCCCGGTGGTGTGTAGTATCACGGTAGCCTGCGTTAACATCATACCGCTGCTGTATTCCAACGAGTTCAGTATATCTGAAGCATCTAGCGGGAGGTTCTAAAATTCAAAGTAATCTTGAATCATATCTGTGGGTCGATAGTAGAGTAGAAGGGTAAAGCGGCGTTGAATGCACAATTTTGGTGGGCACTTTGGAAGAGGATATGAGACTAGGAAGAGGAAGTAATAAGTCCACACTGTTAGCGCAGGTGAAATTCAGAATCGAATACAACAAACAACCACAAGAGGGCAAGTTTCTCGTCAGGAACCCAATGAGTACGCTTAGTAATATATAAAAAAAAAATACCAAACATACTGAACAAGATCAAAATATTGATAATTATATCTACAAGGCATAGCTCAACCAGGTAGATTTATCAATGTTTGATACATTCAATATCTCCCTAACCACTTGATAGTAGTATCCATAAATGCTACTTATACTGTATCAGAGGTTCGTAATGAGAAGTAGCCATATTGTGATGTTGACACTGTTCAAGTTCAAACTACACACCTAGGAGTTTTACTTGGGGATATTTTCAGTAGCATCAATCTTCAGAAGAGCAAACTGGCATTGGTATTGCATTGGGTGAAGTTGATGGTGGTGATAGTAAACTGAGGTTCATGTATCTCGTGGAGTTCTAAGCTGACATAAACTAGCTTGTCTTGTGGCCTTGTACAGTTTGGGGATACTTCATTTTACCCTTGTTGGTTTGAATTCCACCCTACAGGGTTACATATTCTACAGGGTCCTCTATTTACCATCCATAGACTACTCCAAACGGTATGAAGTTAATTTTCGAAAGTTGAAAGAGGGAAGGAAGGAGAGGGTACTATGACAACGCTTTAGTCATTTTCAACAACTACTGGTGCTTACATCTGCTGCTGGGATGTCATGATGCGCCTCCTTGTCTAATGCGTCGCTAACCCCTGGTGTAATTCCTGGCTCTATATGACGATGGCTGTCTATATGCCTATATGGTATCATTCGTCAAAAGGGCAACAGTAATGAATATGCCTACTATAGGGCTAGCATGCTCTACTACATTAGAATATTATTGTATTAAGATGGTATTTTATACTTCTGCGAAAGAGGCTCCAAACTGCGGTGAAAAGGCCGGAATCGAGCATTTTCAGGTGGGCGATCACTTTTGGTCAGTGACAGTACCATCTTCATTCATTTCCGTTCACGACGGCGTTTTTCCGTGCCTTCTAGTCTAGCTTGGGAAAATCATGAGCTTCACTCCGGTCTCCACCCGTCACTTGAAGCTCCTAGGCATATGCATATAGAAAGTAACGCCCAACTCGTCTTCATAAATCAGAATCCCTCCAAACACCGACAGCGCTAAATCATCATCAATTATTGCTATGATCACAAATCTCGGACCTACTCTCCTAGAAGAAACTCATCCATCCAATATACCTGTAACAGTCAAATAGTTATTATAGGAGCGGCAGCATGAGCGTACACCTGAGACTTACATTTTACATAAATTCTCTGATGCTACAGCTTTCCTTATCAACTCTTGGACCTGACCCTCTACAGACAAAGGCATGCCCTCTCCAGGAAAAAGTCCTTGAATTTTAGTGCGAATCCCATCAAGAACATCTTTCGGGTTATCTGGAGCTTTGGAGAGCCCTGCGTGCTTCCTGGCCTATGATAGAACATGCGTTAGAAGAGTGTTGAGTAAATTCGATGTCGCTTCATAGGAGTAAATTCTACCCGTACCTTCCTGACATTCATATCGACAGCGGGGTCATATAGGAACGCCTCCAAAACAGTCATAAGAGTAGCTTCATTCAATCTTAAGATGCGAGTGACAACCTCACAACTTCGCCTGAAGGGTCCTATGGATATGAACTAGGTTTAGAAAATATAATTTTCAAAACGATTAGATATGAGTAACAAATCTACCTTCGTATCCAGACACGCCAAAACCATCTACCATATTGTGGGTCAATCTGAACGGGACCATCTCTGGTTTCTCGAATGTCAATCCTTTGTCAAAAAGACAGTTGAAGTCGACATGCGCAGTGTCGCCATTCGTCTCATCCAAAAGAATATTCTCTCCATGACGGTCTCCAAGCCTGATTAAGAACATGTTTAGCATGTTGATATAAACTATGGTAGCTGAAAACCTACCCTAACACATTCCCAACCATCGACCACACAGCACTAGTCCTTGCATACCCAATCCTACTACTCAACCAAGAGGCTGGGTCTGGAAAATGATCCACGAACCACTCATGCAGCACTGGTGGGTATCTATTCATTGTCAGCGGACGCAAAGTACACATGTACCATGGGTAGGGCTAGCGTTACTTTTGTAGCAAACTATTGAATAGATGATGATTCGACGGGTGTGAGCAAGCCTCGTCTAGAATAGCTCGGGCTTGATTGAACTAGAAATTATTCTCCTGTTAGTATCTATTTCATAACCTGGAAATCTGTTGGGCCATGCTCACTTGACGTACATTCACAATAATTCCTCTCTTTTTATATTGCTTAAATAATATATCCCGGAATGGCCTCACATTATTTACCCATTCAATTAATCCACATTCTTCATTCAGCGGAGTCACGTGATAAGTCCGGATATCTGAGTGAACCATGTCAGTAGCTTTTACCTGAAGTCAGCTTACAAGAAAACGTACGGAGTCGTCTTTGTATAGCTGCAGACTCTTTTTTTAGTAATCTGTTGATCATCGATGCAAATTCCATCAGACGAGCATCCTTTCGTAGGTCGTCTTTGGGTTTGCACAAGAATTTGTATTTAGCACCGTTGCTTCCTGTAACGGTGATTTTGCGAGGCTTTTGCAGTGAGCTCATGACATCGGCATCATCAGAAAAACCTGAAGAGAATTAGTTTTTCTGATTGTAATCGAGAAGATATACTCACTATGTATTGTAGGCTGCTCATGGGCAAATGGAGCGTGCGTCCTGATTGCTATCGAATCAGCTGTGGAAGGAAGTGTAGCGGAGAGAACAGCCTGCACTGGTATAACTAGAGGACAAGGAGCCACTGAATGGTCGAATCCTAAATCACTTCTAAGGCTAACCGCCACAGGCTTTCCTGGTAATTCTGCGTTACACAAGCGTAGAAGTTGTTCAGTGAGGCGTTGAGCTTGGTTGATCATTACCCTCATATCTGCTCTTTCCACTCCTTTCGACTGCTTTCTCTCGGCATTTTTACTTGCTTTTGCTGTAGCCTGAGATTGTTTTAGCAGTAGTTCTGCCACTGAAAGATTATACGTACCTGAATTTGTCCTATTATCCTGACACCTCTTGATATCCGTTCTTTCTGAGTGGATTTCAGTACAGCCATCAGTGACCATAACGCTTGCTGCGGATGAGTCGACACAACTTTCGCTATTATAATCTCTAGATAGTGATACACGGTTTGATTTTGATGACATATACGGGAAAGAATTTGAGGTAGAACGGTGTACCACTGATAATGGTCAATTCATGCAAGAATTCTTAATATGAAGGGGCAAAAGCTGACCATGTATGCTTGAATCTTGTCAATGTACCTAGCTATTAGCCCGTTATGCAATTGCGACAATTGTTTCTCCCGTTGGGTATATATTTCGTTCCGGAATTGTCTGTTGGCGCTCGGTTAACACTGCCCTATCCCACATTCACGGACCTTACACTCACTCTGAACCATGCTCTGAAGTGAGCTTTAAGGGTTCCCCTAGGTCCAGCCACAACGTAAGAAAGCGCGGTAATGTTTGAAATATATACTTCGTTCCCCATGGTAAACTCCGGAGATAGCACTGGCAGATTAACTTTGCCGTCTCTCCTATCAAGCTATAGTGGGATTAGTAGAATAAATGAATAAAAATCGAGGACAAACTAACAAAGGCTGAGGCTGTTGAGCTGGTGGTAAGTTTTTATGCGCTTCATATAGCTTATTATAGTGACGCCCAAGGTAGTAAAATCCTTGCTCCCACCTAACTTGATGTTAGTATGCCTACAGAGGTGGATTCTTAGGATAGGAGTACTACCTGAGGTAAGTATTTGACGCCTTTTGATATTGTGCTGTCATATCAGTAGAATGCAAATGCCCTGCTGTATCCAGCCACTTCGCCAAAAGCAGATTTGCCTAACCCATGTTTAGTACTCATTCGGTTGTAAATAGTGCACTTGAGCTTACTTTTGCTAGAGGAAAGTTTTGCGGTGGTTTAACAGAATCTGCAGATATTTCTGACACGCTAGTTGAGTTTGTTGATGAATTTGTAGTATTGAGGATCTTAGCATCAATGACTCCTTGTAAACTTTGTATAGCTTTTCTGTGCTGCCCCTCATGCCAGAGAAGCCTGGCATGCTCAACTGTGGCACTCTGTTCTCCTAGCTTTGTACTCTGTAAAATAGCATGAAAAGCTTGTTGAACTCTCCCTGCTTTCCTTGCAAGTCTAGCTGTGGCCAACCAATTCAATGCAAGGTCATGCTTCACATTTTCGAGGTTCGAAATCCCAAAGACTGCTCGTCGAATAGCAAGGATATACTGCTTATCTCTTGTGGAGGTTCCTAACAAGTCTAACCGTCTCTGTAGGCGTGCCACAAACTGATCTTTCTGTCGTGGTTGGTCAAAAACACCATGCCGCAACGCGGTGCTAATAGATTGCAGTTCAAACAGGGCATGTAGCTTTAGCAAATTTGGATGACACTGGTCAAGAGTGCCAGTACTGGAATGGGATAATCCTTTCACGATATTTTGTCTAGCCGTTTGAATAGCACTATCAAATGCCTCCAGGTTACCTGCACGAAAAGCTGATAGAGCCTCACCCATGTGAATTTCATATGATGGCTCAGTTCGTTCATGTTTTTGCTTCAAGAGGCTGTCTAGATAATCCCATTTTTCGGCGAGCCAGGAAGCCTCCACAGCTAGATCAATAATTTTAGGCGATGGCGAGTCCGATCGCTTAAGGATGTAGTCGGCTTGATGCAGCAAGTTATCTATATTGAGAAGTTAACACATCGGTCAAAGTATTGTTGTTATCAAATTTACCATATTGGCCGGACTCCTTTAAGCAAGAGAGCAAGTTTGCTTGTAGCTCTACATCATTTGGTCTTGTTGCAAGTTGCATCTCATACCAGCTTTGTGCGGCTGTCCATCTACCAGCATTTCGATGCTCAATGATCTGCTGATCAATTGTGTAGATTTTGAGCTGCGCAGAGATCCCCTCTATCCCATCAGGTTCATCTATTTGGGCATAGATGTGCTGTAACCTTTCATATAAAGGCCTCATCTGTTCATCATCAAATTTTTGACGAGCCTGACGTATGTGTTGTTCCCAATAAAATAGTGCCCGAGGATACGATTTGCATTCAAAGGATCGTATTCCCATGATATCGGGCGGTATTGCCGCAAGGAGTTTCTCAACGCGGCTAACAGCAATATCGTGTACTTCATCTTCGTCAACTCGAACATGACGATTTGCCACTCTTGCAGCTTGAGCTCGGAGATTTGAGTTATACTGCTTTTTCTCTTTAAGCCATTTCGAGAAGTAGTCGACAAGCAGAAATACAGCCTAATTTGTATTGTTAAAAATAAATAATGTGCAGTGATTTGACTGCACTTACTTCGCTACAATCTCTCAGTGTCTCATTCTCTAGCGAGGGCCTTTGCCCCTCAGCGTGCTCGACAATTACTAATAGTTCATTCAGTATCTGCTCTCTATCACTGTCGGTTCCGCTGATAACCACGTTGAGGGTAACATAAGGAAGGATGAAGTTTGAAATGGCAATGTCTTGGCCTTTGATAATTCGACTGCAAATCGAAAATATTGCTGTAGCATTGTTACCTCGAACTTTTGCCATCAGATCAAATAAAAATTCCTGGATCCACGATCGATATGTGTGCTCAGGAGTGAATATCGGAAATTTCGATGCAAGCGCTGTAGGGGGATTCCCTGTGAGCACATACTTGGAAGTAAGATAAGGTGTCAAGATGCTCCTAGCCGTTTCAGAGAATTCTCTCCACCTTCGTGTAGCTGGAATCTGAGTTGACCTCCGAGATAAAACCACATTGGCATCGAATTCGCAGAACTTAAGCAGCTCTTGCATCGAATATGCCAAAAATCCTTGAGCTTTTGTATCTGTTGCTGCAAGAAATGTTTTGACAAGTCGATGTTCCAGTAGAAAGGTAACAAAATCTAAGCTCTCCTCCGCAAGCTCGAAGTTGTGCAAAATTATCAACTGCTTTGATGCCCGTGGCGCATCAACCCTGCTTGGATCCACTGCTCCAATAATTCCCAAGCACTCGGCAGAAAGATGACTGATATTGAGTTCAGTATCTTTGTACTGCACACAAGAATCCAGCAGGCAGCGCATAAGCTCTGATACTACCACATCCGGTTGTTCACTCATGGCTGTAGAATGGATAAATGATTGCTCTTGTTGTAGATAGGCAGACAACTCAATTAGGGCCTGTTCCACTACAGCAGCATTCTCATTCCGGCATCGAGCTGCAAAGTCCAGGAATCGGTTTCGGAGCTTTTTCTTATCTTTCCATGATTGCAGCTTTGCCTCCTGTTTTGCCATCAATTGAATGGAAGAAAGAGATGGTAAACTATGCACATGCTCTTCAAGCTGCTTTGGATATTGATCGAAAAGTGTAACAACCATTTGTTGCACTTCCTCTTTAGAGTCGCATGGCAGCTGCTCCCAATATTGCAGGATTACTGATAATGTCTGGCCCACCAGCGGAAGGACATCCTCCTCGGGCAGCTCAGACATAACGGCTACCCATGCACCAAATGCATGTTTTCGCAGAGTCTCAGACTTCATTGCGGATTGCAAGCATGCACAAATCTATGGATATCAGAAGCAGCCATATCTGAATCAAGGTTAAGTTTACCTGTGGAAGAGCACTAGTTGCACATCCTTTGCTCAATTTAACCATCTCTCCGATACCACGCAAGCATCGAATCTTTTCCATAGGTGTGGAACGACCTCTCACGTCGTGGATGGTATCGGAAAACTGAGCCATGATCCCAAGTACATTATTCTCAAAGAAAATCCCAAGGGGATCAACCTTTTTCTCCTTTTTCGAAGCCCCGGGGGTTTCTTATATGTGAATCCGGCCACAAGACGAAGAGCGTCAAATATCTGCAAAGAGAAGTTAGCGAGACTTCTTCCCCCTGCAACAGAAAAATCCTTAATTAAGCATTTACTTTTTCCTTTTTTGTTTCATTTTTTGTTTCGTTTTCATCGCCTGCCATTTTGATAAGCTCCTCTGCAAGAGGAATTGGATCTGAACGGACCAGGTCAGCAAACGAAACCTTCCCAAACTCTGGAGATACAGATTGTAGAAGATTGATAGCAGTCATCTCAGCATTGTCTATATCTTGGGTCAACAGTACTGCTAGTATTGCCGTCATGTTACTCTTAGTGACACACATCTCCTTAACAGTGGTATTTCCAATGGCCTGAGTTATCCTTTCAATTATTTCGTTTTTTCGGAATAATATCAAGTAAGGCAGGGTATAAGATTGGGTCAAAATGAGGAATTCGGATACTTCAAGACCACAGAGTTCGGATAGCAGCTGTGCAATTTGAGGACGGGATTGAAGCTGCTTCACCACACTAGGGCTTATGCTACGCCAAAAAGGTGTAAATAGACGCCGAGGTGTCTCTTTATGAGCAGTTGCTAGCGCTTGTATCTGACTCAACTTTAACACAAGCCCCGTAACAAGTAAAGAGATGCTGCTGCTCATACCTCATTATATGCAACTCCTATGATAAAAGCGTTGCTATGTCCCAAAAATTGTACCAAGGCTATCAAGGCCAGATTCAATTCTTGATCAGACAGCATCCTGCAATCAATTAGGCCTGACATATTTTGCTTTAGTCACGTTCTTACCGTCCAATCTGTCCCCATGTTACGACACAAGTTTCTTGGAGTATACTGTCTTCCGTCTCGGATAGAGTCTTGAGAAAGGCAATGATGGTATATCGGTTTGCCTTCAGTAGTTGCTCATCATGCGAGAAATTGACAAAAGATGGCAGCGTACGGCTATTGCAACGATTAGCAGGTGATAAGATGCATTCCTTATTTGTTCGATCGCTTATACCTAGCGGCTATACGCAGTTCCCTCATTGAACTGTTAAGTGTCTGAAGACACCATTGTCCAAGAGCTGAAGATTCTATGTCTAAGTAAGCTGACTCTCCGGTGTGATTGAGGAGTCTTCGCAGAGACATCATGCCCCATATGCGAGCCTGTGGAGAGGCTCGGAACTCATCCAGTTTTATGAGGTTCTCTAATGTAGTAAATAGCTCATAACTGCTATTGGTTTCTACCGTAATTCGACAGCTATCCACTCGAACTTCGTCACAATCACAGAATGAGCAATAATAGGGTCCCCAAGTCTCAAAATTGGCTTTGGATGTTCCTTTTTCAAGGGTCCCTGCCAAGGCACAGGCAATAAGCCCAAACATGCGCACCGGAATAAAGCGGTCTCTCTCTGTGATTTTGTTGAAACCATTCCTAACACATGATCAGATTCAGGAAACGCTAAGAAGGCAGCGTTACTTACGCAGCAACAAGGCTGAGACCAGCCAAATCTAGGGCCTCTTGATTTCCAAGAAACTGGTAAACTTGTGAAATCAATGTACGGGCATCCAATATGTCGGCAGTATGTCTGGTGTTTTCTGGGCTTGGTGTCATTCGAGCTCGCTTTTGAGGCCGCTCAATGTTTACCCCGTCCATCAATGTGTCTTCTGAGGCATGACTAAAAGCCAAAGTCTCTGCCTTTTTTTGAAGATGAGTATCTTTGAAGACCCATTTTCCACTACTAATTGATAGCAAAAGACCGTTGGCCTTATTTAGAACTGATGCATCTGGAGATAATGTTATAAGTAGTCCAATGATTGCAATCTATCTCTGTCAGCACCGCTCTTGCCTGAAGAGCTCTAGAGAATACCTGAAAGTCGGATGATAATATTGGCCAAATATTTTGTGAATGAATAGCGGATACTGCCCATGGATACAAATGCTTATTCAGAAGCTTGAGTATTGAAGGGAAGTGTTCAACAAGTTGAAGCATTGTCAGCACAACAGAAGCCAATACCGGTTCCATGCATTGGTCAACTTTTTCCGCCCCTCGATGTAATACCTCAATTGTACAACGCAATGTTAAAGTAGCAACGTTGCGTATGCTTAGTCGATTCCCCACATCCATGATACCCTCCATAGTCTTGCATAAGGCACTGATGATATGGCGTTTCAGTGTACTTATGCTATCTTGAAGCATGGGAACAGTCTCCCAAGCGGACAAACTCTCCCAGAGGTTCGATATCCCGTGCAGCATCCACATAGCATTGTCACTAGCAATACGTAGACCTGGCAGATCTGATATCGGAATAAGCCTTGCAAAAGTAGAGAAGATATGAACTGCTATAAGACCAGCCTGAGTCGGGCAACGAATGAAGAACTTTAATAAACGAGGGTTCGTGTTTATTTGTTCCTTCGTTATGACATCGTGGACCTGAAACTCTTGCCCAGGAAGTTCGAGATGGAATGATTTAGACATTGCCGCTGTGATTCTTGCAGTCGACTGAAAGGCAGCGATTATAGCTTCATCTCATATGAAACACTCACGATCAGCAGTTGTACTGGCAAAGGGCACTAAACAACAGAGCAACGATGAAATGAAAGGGGTATTAATTACATAAAAAACATGAACGACAGTAGGAAATCAATTCTTTCAAATATTTCCATGCTTCGGGTATCTTAGTTGCTGCTACGAAGACGCATTCAATTGTCTCCAGAAGATTATTCAGTAACTTCTCTGCGTTTGGATGTCCCAAGAGAGGAAAGAGCCGGGGAAGTAACCATAGGAACAAAATCGTCTGATCGGATTCATTTAGTTCATTATTTAAAGGTGGTGGACAGAACAGTACTTGAGGACCCCGACGTATAGCTTTTCTTATAACCAGTAAGCTGTTGGAAGCCTGTAGCAGCAAATCTTCCTGCACCGCAAACGGGTCATCCTGTAATAAAACAGTAATTCCTGCAGATGTAACTATCTGGATGAGTCGATAATTCATAACCACGTCTTCCTCTAATGTCATCCCATCCCCTCCATCACTTTCACTTGGTCCGAGAAGCTCAGCAAGCAACTGTTGAAAATCGTCTCTTCCTGTCAATTGAGGTGTTCCGTTGGCCTTCGACAGATTCTGAACAATTGCAGCTAGTGAGGACGGTGGCACCTCGTGAAGCTCCAAAGTGGGCAGGGGTCCCACTCTGGAAAAAAGTGTAACATTTTGTGGTGACATGAGTGATGAGGACAGGGAGCAGGCTTCACCCGAATCGAGCTTGGAGAGACGCGCCGTTGAAAAGTCGTATTATGTACTCGAGTGCGGCGTGCGGAACAAACAAAAGTAGAGCTGACACCCATGCACATGGCAACACAGCAACACACCAGCGGCTATGCAACTTGAGCATGTACTCTTCCTTTAAATTCTACTAGTAGTGCCTTTCATTTTTAGGTGCCAGATTCCTCCCTTAATAGAAAATAATAAAAGTTACTCGAGTACTATATAACTACTAATATATACAATAGATAAAGGTGTATGCCATCACAAAGCTATATGCTCTGTGTTATAATGAGGGCTAATATAGGCTTTGAAGTCAAATTATATGCGCTGGGAAATCGAGGAAAGGCTTCACCCTCGAACATGTCGTGATGGCTGGGAGAAAAATGAAGAGGCGAAAGATGAAGCAGAACATCCACAAAAAAGGAGGATTTTTGAGATTCAGTGTAATAAGAGTAGCTATGTTAGGAGAAACTGCACAGACAAAGGCTTTTGTACGAGTGGCGGAACGAAAAGCATGAACACTAGATACAGAAAATGCAAGTGATAGATGGTAAGAGACGTACAACTATATGAGATCGCGGGGGAGGAGGGGAAAAAATGAAAAACAGGTTGCCCTAGTTACCACTAGAATTTGATCATATGGAAGAGGAGCATTACAATCCATCTTTAAAAGGTGCTGGACGACCCGCTGCCTGAGGCCCTCAATTCTACACCAACTATATAGACCCCAATTTTGAGTACCCTCGAAAAAATCACCAGAAAATCAATGAAGGATTAAAAAAAAAAAAAAGGACCGCATGAATGAACATCAGAGAATTCGAATTTTTTTCTCAAGACGTAAAAAGGAGCATTTTTGGTTGAGCTGTGCTATCGCAAGGGCGGTCCTCGTTACTATGTCTCCGACTTCAAGGGATAGGTCAGTTCGAACAGTGCACAGCTACTATACCCCTCCACTTG
The DNA here is from genome assembly GCA_015179045.1 of Kalaharituber pfeilii. Classification (NCBI taxonomy): domain Eukaryota; kingdom Fungi; phylum Ascomycota; class Pezizomycetes; order Pezizales; family Pezizaceae; genus Kalaharituber; species Kalaharituber pfeilii. The sequence continues at coordinate 813,839 of WHUZ01000012.1, read as the reverse complement.
TACCATCCCACGCCCATCCCACCGCGCCTCCGACAGCTCCCCAACACCTCTTCACCAGTACCCCCGACAGTCCCTCCAGCAGCCCCTCCAGCAGCCTTCCACAGCCTTCCTGCCGCCGCACTTTTCCTCCTTGGTAGGCCGACTACTCTTATATGCTTTTTCATCTTTTTCATTTCTCTGTTATTTACATTTGATATCTATGGCATCTTTATGACGATTAATTGGTCGGCACACGGGTTCTGTGGGTATACTGGGGTTATGGGTACATGACTGCTTCAGATAGACCAGGTCTATAATATGGTCTGCGGAGGAAGCCTGACTGAGCTGGGCGTGAATTCCAGTGCAAGAGGTACTGTTCTTCCTTCCAAAAATAAGCAAATAACATGTGGGTATACGAGGGCCATGGGTATTGAGGGTTTTGAGTACATGGGGGGTTTGTGCGGTGAGTGATCTCGTGCTAATGCCATTTTATATATTTATTACGTTCTTAATTTATATCCTAGCACGGTGTGTTTTTCAGCCATGGCTGACTTGTTTGTGTATGGTTTCAAAATGTGTGATGACAGTTCAGGAGTGGATGTAAGAGAAGGGAAACAGCTGGGGACGAGGTTAGAGAAACAGTAGAGTGGATGGAATGGTGAAAAAGTACCGATGATGGCTGGTATGAATGATGGGAGGAAATGGAAGCTCCTTAAAGCCCCTTGACACAGTGATTCCTCTGCTGGAAGTTGTGGTGAGATACAAGTACAGTGGCTAGGTGACGAGCAGGCCAACTCCCCGTTGTGGGCTGCTAAAACTTTCGGAAAGAATAAATCGCGATATCGTTGGTAGGTTGAGCGAGTGCAACCCCTTACCCTCATATCAGCGCATTGTGCCTTGAACCACAGTATAGTACTGTAGAGCCACATGGTGTTAGCAAACGGAGGAGCTTTTCTTTTTTACATTTTTTTTAAGAAAAAAGAAAAAACGAGGTACTGAGGTATTCCCATATCTGTTCTCATATCGAGACTACCATCTACAGTTTCGGAATACAACTAAGTACTTGTCCAGAGACCTCAGAATCAGGCTAGTGGTTCTTGCAAGAGTACGGCGCGGTGAGGCGCCTCTCTTCCTATCATTTACTTCTTTTTCCTTCCTTTTCCTGTTTCGGTGATTCTTCTGAAGAAGAGGTGTCTCACCATAGGGTGAACTGTTATCCAGTAGTTAGGAAAGTATATTCAACTTCATTTAGGAAGCTGCTACTCATTATTCTAATGATCCTCTTTATCCCAGGCGTCACTGATACTCTGAACATTCCAGGTATTATAAACATTCTAGCGGAGAGTACCAATCTTCCGGGCCATTCAGTTATGCAAGGGAAATGCATCCTAGCACAATCAAGAGCGGTCAGGGGAAGGGAAGGCAGGGTTTCGGCTACGGAGCTCCGTACCTTGTCTCATTCGGCCTTCCAGTAAGGCTGAGCTAGTCTGGTTGCACTACCCCTCGTACTAAGGCTGAGCAGATTTTTAACTCCGCGACGCTAAGAAAAGAGGTGCCTTTGTGGGAAGTTCCGAGTCAAGGTGCTCATTAACCAGACTACGTCTGGGCATGAGAACTGGGGAGTCAGGCCGCATACTATCATATGTACGGATAGCTCTACTTGTACTAGGAAAACCTGAGTTACATTGACTTCTTGGCGCATAACGAGAATCACTGCCAAATGATACAGTAGTATCAATGAGCGAGCCAAGATCACATCTGTGGTTAGGGCGGATGAAGTTTCGCCAAGATTTACAACTATCATCAGCACCAAAAAAAAGCCAGTTGTGGGCACAACGAAACGACGGCGTTACAAAAAAAGAACAGCACCTTCATTTACAATGGCGTCTGAGAACAGGGTCTTCAAGATACCCAACAAGCTTGCACGGCAGAAGCTTAATGTCAAGATAAAAACTTCGTCGGGGACTGCGAAACACAAGCTTCGTGCGGAACGGAGGAAGGAGGAAGAGAAGAATCCAGAACTGAGGGTTGAGAGATTGAAAAAAAATATACCGATTACTCTAGAGAGAAAAAGGGTATGGGATGAGAGAGTAGATGGCGCGTACTCAGCTTTAGCGGAGAAGAAGCGGAAAGTGGAGGAGGAGAAGAAAGCTGCGGAGACAATAAGTGAATCTGACAGCGACAATGAGTGCGTCGGCCGAAAGCCCAAGGGCAAAGCAAGTAAGGACGAGCTGTCCTTAGAACACAGGGGAGAGGGCGAGGAGCTTGTAGCAGAGGAAGCCTACGAAGCCTCGCAAGCAGCCAAAGCTGAAGCCGCGGAAACCGCAAAGTTGTACCCCACCCTCCCCATCGTATCTTCAGCTACCGAGGCAAATCCCCCAAAACTGCTCATCACTACAAGCCGCAGCTCACACATGCACGAGCCTGCCCACGAGCTCGCGACCGTCTTCCCAAATAGCACATACATCCCACGGGGGCGCCCCCCAACAGCGTCCGAAAAGGCAAAAACAAAGCGAAACAATTCAGCATACCGGAAATCTGCTCCTTCGCTTCTTCCCCTCCTCCGGACCCCAAAAGTGGTGAGGCGGTTCCTCCGTTCACACATGTCGCTGTCATCAACGAGCACCGGAAGAAGCCGTCGGGACTGACAATAATTGTACTGCCCTCGGGCCCAAGCTTTCATTTTACAATGACAAATTATTTGCCATCATCGGCAATCCACAATCATGGACGTGCAACATCACATACGCCGGAGCTGATTTTGAACAACTTTCTTACGCCATTGGGGAAGTTAGCAGCAGGTTTGTTCCAGTCAATGTTTCCGCCTGTGCCCGAATTGGGTGGGAGGCAGGTCGTGACGCTACATAACCAGAGGGATTACATATTCTTCCGGAGACATCGATATATGTTCAGGGAAAGGAGGGGAGGGGAGAAGGCGGTGGGATATGGTATAGATCATGGGCAAAATACGACTAATCCAGTCAGCGAGGGCGTTGAGGACAATGATTTGGGCATAAAAGTTGGTCTGCAAGAGCTTGGCCCGCAATTCACGCTTAAACTGAGGAAGGTCGAAAAGGGCGTGTGCGAGGGAGTCGAATGGCAATGGAAGGGGGAGATGGAGAAGGAGAGGCGGAAGTTTCAGTTGTAAGAGTAGACTGGGCGTTGAAGACTGCAATTGTTGTCTGACAACTGATTATGGCCGCCCAATTGCCTTTCAAGGAATTGGTAAGGTAGAATCAGTTGGTAGTCATGATCGGCTCGAAGATTGGTTCGACTAGCCAGGCTATTGTCAGCATCAAATCTTTCATGAATAATATGCAGTTAATATATCATTGGTATCGGGGTGCTGCTTCCATCCTTCAGCGCTTTGCATTGTTACTAATCATAGCCTTTCTGCATATTCCAATCGCACCAGCCTGGAGTCTCAAAAATCTGCAAGCTTGGCGTCACTCCATGCACTAAAACATTTGCAGCTGCACGCCAAAGGTCGGTTCCAGTATATACCTAGCATTATGCATTATGCATGCAGTGCGCCACCATCCACTACGTTAAACTTGATGACAATTTAGTCACAGTAGATTGATGACAGAAGAATATTGGAATAATGTAGGGAAGCGGATAAGGAGAGGAAATGGGATGAATAAGGGAAAATGGGGTGTAAGTTCCATCAATCTACCCAATCATGAGCAGCATATGATGAAAAAAACATAAAGTGGCATGCTCTAGTTTCTGGTAGGGGGCAAGGCAGGTGAGAAACTTCTGATCGTCATGATGTAAAGGATTGTAGAATTCTCTAATTGAGGATCATGATAAAAACATTGTATGCATTAAAAGATGCCCAAATATTCAAACCTATATGTTGAGAATCCGTAGAATCTGATACATCAACCATTGTACAAGCACGCAACGAAAGAGAGAAACAGGGCTGATCTCAGCCCCGATGAAGGATCAGTAATTGTAGACATCCTCTCCTCATCTAGTTTTGTGGCTTGCTAACCATTCCAGGCATGCTACACCATTCCAAGCAAGCCGGATATGCCCAATAAACAACTTTCATTCGTACGAACTCTTTCATGCTCATGCAAATCCAATACCCAGTCAGTTCGAACACACTTGGACCGTTAAAATCCTACGTTCCCGCCTCTCTCTTGTGCCCACTGCTTTTTGTCACTTCACATGCTACTTCCCACCTGCATTTGGCTGAGCCCCGAGCACCCACCCTATTGAGCTTGCTAATCCACTTGTTACCATTCCCCCAACAATATCTCTCTTCCGTTGCTTCTGAGGCGGCGACCCACCCATGTTTGGAGGTAGAGACGGAGACAAGAATGCCGCTTCCTGTGGCCTCGATATTACGTTTACACCAGGTTGGGAACCACTTGACCGTGGAACTCCTGGTGGTCTAACACTAGAACCCAACGCCTTTGCAGCTCCTGCTGCCACAGCAAAAAGGCCCATGGGGGCTTCAGACTCCCCCACCGTCGTACTAGGAATCTTAATTTCCTGAGTGTTCTTTGGGACTGTAGAGGCGAGTAAAGACGTGTTAGAACCCCATCCACCTGGAAGCCCGCCTATTATATTGGAGTTTGCCGAAAGTACCCGATGGGCTGCAGCAGCGTGAGCTTCATCCTCTTCAGCTTCTCTGAGCAGTACCGAGGCCATCTCGGACTCTTTTCTCATCCACTCAGACAGAACTTGGTTGCATGCGACAGCCGGGCAGGTCCTCAACGCCTCCGCAAGAAGCTCCATTTGCATTTCAAGCCGTTTGAGTGCATCATCGTCACGTTGCGGTAGCCGGTGGGACCGATAACGACCAGCTTGGAAGCATGCCTTCCACGCACTTTCATCATGTTGACCCCCGTCCACATCCTTACTAGGCGCTGCCTTCCCTTCCGGCGTCTTTAAGCGCGATTTCGTCAGAGAGTAAGCCGTATCAAAGTCATCCTCTGCTAGTGCTGTCTCAATACACATTCCCAGCACTCGACGCTCCACTTCCTCCTCCTCATTCTGTTGCTCGGTTGGAGTTCTTGGTTTGACTTGAGCTGTTCCAAAATACAAGTCTTTGGCCAATGGGACCAATTTGTTCAATTGGTGGTATAGGGAGGCATTCTGATCCAGCAACCTTCCAAGCAATGATACAGGGTCTGAGTTAATGCGTATCTGCACGGGAAGTAATGGTACACCAGGTGTAAGAGTCAGAGAGTAGAAAGACAGTGCATGAGTGGCATTCAGAAGACGAGATGCTCTTGTTAGCGCTAGTGAGGTGGAGTAGGACGGGTATAGAATTTGAAGTCTATATTAAACTTAGTATTGTCTCATGAACGATGGCAGTTGCAACTCACACAAGCTGTGCATTCTTCATCCCTCCTCTTGTTTTATTCCCATTGCTAGCATTGTCATAGAATTCCTGAAAGGCCTCTAGAACTATTTTTTCCAGCTTTTGAAGCCCTAATGGTCTTGAGACAGGGTTTTTCACATATATATCTTCCATGATCTTGAATTTTGATGCACTCAGTAGCCCCCTGGCCAGAATCTCTTCACATTCTTCTTCGGTGAGCTGTTCGAAGATTCCTGCAGGAGACCGCATCCATCTTGTTGCTTCAATAACGTGTTTCCATTCTGGATCTGTCCTTTTCATCCAATTTCCATTTCGGACAAAGCGTACTAGAACTGTTCTCTGCTCCTCCTTTGTACCTGACAAACGGATCTGAGCAGCAGAGTATAGCGGTAACGACAGCATACCAGCAGATGCTATAAGGTAACCAAGTAGATCTAGTGACTCTAGGTTTGGTATTATTAGGGCATTTCGGGTCGATAAGAAATCAGTCAGTGTTGGCTTTGGTGTTAAGCTCCTCAAATACACTTCCTTATTAAATTTCGCAGAAATAATCCCAGTATGGAACTGCCGAAGACCAAGTACTTCCACAATTCGACCTTGAATTTTCTTCATCATATCCCAGATTTCTGGTCCAATCTCTCTGCAAAGATAGCAAGCAGCCATTCCAGTACTTGCATACTGTGCCATCAAAGCCTCCTCTTCTTCACCACATCCTTGAGGCCCGTCCCAATTCATATAAACTTCGTAATTTGTCCTAATTCCCTGGGAAACCAACCATTCCCAAACCACTTTCCAGCCATCCAATTTTGCATCTCTCTCGCGATATCTAAGGTAAGGAATGGCAAGGATTTCCAGGTCCCGGACGACAGTACGCTGTGAAGTCTTGGATAGTAACTGTTTGACGCCAATTGTAGAAGGTAACGCCTCAAATTGCGTCAAGCTACCTGCCACCACGCTCGTGATGTTCCCAGGCTCTTCCCTTTCTGATTCCTCTCCGATCGGCAACCCATCGCCTGTATGATGGTGTTCATAGATTAATCTACTCAAAACCTTCACCGTTCCATTGAAATATGCCTTCACCGTTGGAAGTCTTCCAATAAACGGAGTAAGCAGTGTTTCCACTAGTGATAGCATTCCAGTTTCAGTATCTATATTTTTCGACCGAGAAAGTAGCCATGCAGCAACTAGATTCTGCTGCTCAGCTTCGCCGGCGTGCTCCTGGGCATTGAATTTTGGCACGGTTTCCAGTAGTCGATCTAATCTGTGTTGGGCGGCCTTCTCACTGAGTTCTGAAACAGCTGAGGTATCAACCTCTACTTTACTGCGAGCTTCGTGAGTGTCATTCTTAGGTGAATTAGCATGTGACTCGACATCGTTGAGTATAGAATCAAGTAACGGTATATAGACCGAAGGGTGCAAGCTCTCAGGTAGAAATAATAGCACCGTGAGAGTTTTCTGTGGTGTAAGAACTCTTGGATGTAAGTTCTTCAAGGCGGTTAAGCTTTCAAGGTCCGGAGTGCTCGCAAAATTTACCGCAAGAAGCAGGATGTGTGCTGGTGAAAGTGGGTATATTGACGTAGACCCCGCCATTTTGTGTAGAGCTGGCTCTGTCGGACAACTTTGCCATCTTGATGAGAGGCCAGAGTTTGGTTGTTGCACTGTGGCTGGGCTGTGGCTTGATCAAGTGCACGTGAAACCAGCACACTTGGAGACTACGAGAAAGCGTCACAGTACTACGTAAAGTCTGATTTTACAGAATGGAGGAGCAATCCATTGACCACGCGGATGTTACGGGCCGCGAGCTTGAATTCCAGTGAACAGCCTAGATAAGGTACTGTATATACAGTGGCCCATACGAGGTAAAAGTCTTGGGGATTAGGCAATATTGGGGTAAGTGTATCATGCAAACCTAAGCCCCAAGACTTTTGACGGGTCAGTGTACTGTATGTACAAGAGAACTAGCAAAGGTTGTCAGATATTAATTACTCTATCATATTAATTAATGTGGAGATCGTTAAAGTTTCTTTTTCTGCTAAGCAGCTGTGAACAGAGGCGCCAAGATTGACATTCAGGGCTTGGGCCTGGAGCTTTGGGATGCGCAAAGCGGATATGGGTGAGGCATTGCTGGGCGCCGTGAGGGCTATGCCATTGATACTAACGCTTTGATATCCTGAGAGCATTTCATCCCCCACACTCCATCCAGCTATCTGTCGAACCACTGTGTCCACCACAATGTCATCCTCCAAATCCACAGCTTCAAGCCCTCCAATCCCAGCCCCCATCACCCCACACCGGTCCCGCCATCACGCCCTTGGCCACTTGATCACGGCCTCGCACCTGCTCGCCACTAGTTCCCCACCCATTGCCGCACATCTCATGTCGAGATTCTATTCCTTGCTCTTTGAAAAAGGAATCAACCCACCAAAGAATGCCGCAGTGGGAGCATGTCCAAGGTGTGGCGGGATGTGGGTGCTGGGGTGGAATTGTTTCATTGGTGGGGAGGGAGACGGTGGTAGAGGGGGAGGGTGGTGAAGCGAGAGCAAGCGGATCGGAGGAGGAAGAGGGGGAAAGGCGGCAGCAGCGGTGGGGTAATGGGGGCGAGGGTGGAAAAGGAGAATGGAAGGCGAGGGGAGGGAAGGGTGGAGTGGATTTGTGACAGATGTGGGGTGGGTGTGGGGAAGGGAAGCGTGGGGAGCGGCGGGGGGAGGAGGAAGGGGAGGGGCAAGGGGAGGGGGAGGAGGATGGCGAAAGTGGACTGCTGCTGGCGCCGGCGCAGGCAGTAGGGAGAAGAAGAACGCTGTGGGGTGTAAGGACAGTTGGAGTAAAGAGCAACGCACCGAAGCAGCGCGGAAAACAGAAGGCTCTACAGCAAAGCCAGCGCCTGGTCCTCCATCTGCGTCAGAGCCCCCAAGAGCGGAGCCGGAAATGTCCAAGTCGCAAAAGAGGAAAAAGGCAAACAAGAACTCCTCCCTGCAGGCCATGATCGCGGCCAAGCGCGAGAGGGAGAGGGCCACCGCGAGTGGGGGGGGGGGTGCGTTGGCGGGGATGGATTTGATGGATTTGATGAAGTTGGGGTAGTAGTAGTGCGGGAGGATGTGGACATATGAACCTACTTTTCCTTTTTTTACGTATGAACCTGTGTACGATGCTAGGTAGCGTGGGTGCTGTATATAGCATACGAAATACTATGCTCTATTCTAGTGCATTGAGCTCCAACGGCCCCTGCTCCTGCCCCTCGACTGGTATGAATAGCGTTGCTCCGCCGCTCCAGTATGCATTTGCATAACCTCGCTCCCGACCTTCTCGTTCGTGTGCATCAAAATGCCCCACGCATCCAGCAGCTGCAGATCTTGGGGTAAGTTCCCAGTCTCCTATGAACCAGGGTATCATAAGTCCCCAGGCCGGAAGAAAAAGCTTATTTTGCGCAGCATGAGACAGTGTGATCTACACAGCACTCGCTGACTCAGAAAGTATCCGGGACCTCTGGCCAGTGCACCGCTATCATAATGAAAAAGTTGACACTCTTGGCATGCAATGAGCGGTGGTGTGAAACGTTGCTATCACACACACAGTTTGACAAAGCTTCGCGCCCCATCACCCTTCGACACCTTGACCTTCATAGTCTCAATCTCGACGAGTAAATAAGCCTCGTGCAGTCGCCGCAATGCCAAAGGCTCAAAAGAAAGGCAGCAATGCCGCCGCCACTACGCCTTATGCAAAGGCCGGTGCTGCGAAATTGACGAACAATGTTTTTAAAATGAACAAGGACCTTGGTCAGCACATCTTGAAGAATCCAGGTGTTGCGCAAGCAATTGTAGACAAAGCGGGCCTGAAGCAGTCTGATGTACGGTCGATTTCTCCAATATGATGTGCGCGGATGTTAATGGGGGGTTTAGATTGTACTTGAAGTCGGCCCAGGTACCGGTAACTTGACAGTTCGCATTCTGGAGAAAGCTCGGCGAGTGATTGCTGTTGAGATGGACCCTCGCATGGCAGCCGAAGTCACAAAACGTGTGCAAGGGAAACCAGAAGCCAAACGCCTCGAAGTGATGTTGGGGGATGTTATCAAGACGGATCTTCCTTACTTTGATGTCTGCATAAGCAATACCCCTTATCAAATCTCATCACCGCTTGTTTTCAAACTTCTTGCCCAGAGCCCGGCTCCTCGGACATGTGTTCTCATGTTTCAGCAAGAGTTTGCTATGCGACTGGTTGCAAAGCCGGGTGACCCGCTGTACTGCCGATTGTCTGTCAATGCGCAGATGTGGGCTAAAGTGTCACATGTGATGAAGGTATTGAAGATTGATTATTGATGTGAGAAGGCCTATTTCTCTAATTCATTTTTTACAGGTTGGGAAAGGAAACTTCAAGCCTCCGCCACAGGTAGAATCCTCGGTAGTTAGAATTGAGCCTAAGGTCCCGAGACCACCAATATCTTACGAAGAGTGGGATGGTTTATTGCGAATTGTGTTTGTACGGAGAAACCGGACGATACAAGCAGGATTTAACAGCACCCCCGTAATGAACATGATAGAGAAGAACTACCGGACATATTGCGCTCAGAATAGCATATCACTAGAGGATGGCCCATCAGAGGACGTTGGTATGGAGAACGTGGAGGAAGAAGAAGTAGTCGAGGATGAGCAAATGGACATTGATACTGGATACGACGACGATGAATCACTGTCCTTCTTCAGCCCCGTGCCCAAGGAGGTGAAGAGGAGGTCGAAAGGGAAAATTGGTGATTTGGTTCAAGCAAAAGTGAAGAAAGTATTGGATGAGACTGGCTTAGCACAGCAGAGAGCTAGTAAATGTGATGAAGCGGACTTCTTAAAGTACGTATTTTATCGATTCATATGTGAGAAGTGAATTTGAATTTCTAACAATATCCTTATAACGCCCCAGACTACTGTACGCCTTCAACAAAGAAGGTATCCATTTCAGTTAACCGAATCCAATTCTGCGGACATCACACATTATCTAGTGATGGTCAGCAATTCATGCAGTCCAACTGTCAGCAAGGTGTTTCATCCTCACAGTGCCAATCACACTGGGAGCGTAGACAGTACAACCGGTTCACAGTTTTTGCCGTCACTTGATTTGATGCTATACGAATAGTTAGTCTAGTTTTAGGATATACGTCCTGGGCGATTATTTGGCGTTCCGGTGTCATTTGTCAATTGTAGTCTATCTTTTATCCTCTTACTAGGAATCCCTGATTCTAGCAACTTTCTTATACTTGGTTTACTAACCTGTTGAAACAATTGGCATGAAACTATGGTATTGCTTTAGAGTTCAGGCGCGGGCCAACACATTTGGGAAGAGCCTAGAAAAGTCGATGTAAATTCTCTGGCGTCGCAAATAGGCATGCTAAAGCCGCAATATCTATATACTATCCTGCAGAGTATCTGCAGAGTTTGAATCCTGCTGAATTATTGCCGTCACAGCTGCATCTTAAGATAGGAGCACCCATTATCCTATTGCGAAACTTAGACCCCAAACATGGCCTATGCAATGGTGTGCGCTTATGTTACACAATTAGGACGTGGTTGCAATGAGGCACGATGGTCAACGCTGCCTCATACCACGTATTAAGCTATCCACAACAGAGGGTGAACTTCTATTTACCCTGACAAGAAAGCAGTTCCCAGTACGGCTGTGCTTTGCAATGACTGTCAATAGAAGTCAAGGCCAGTCATTACAGGTTGTTGGGGTAGACTAAGTCCACATTTACATGTACTAGCCAGTAAAATATGTATTCAGACAGGGGTACTAATGCACATTATGCGCTACGTCCGAATACATATTTTACTAACTAGTAGGCAGTTGTATGTTGCACTGTCATGTGTATCAGATGTCAACAATCTGGGCCAGAAAAACTATAGAAAACATTGTCTATGCTGAGGTCCTATCAACTCCGCGATAAAAATCCGCATGTAGACCGCATAGACCGCACCTTCCAGTACCCCTTCCCCTTTCAGTAATCACATCCCCCCCCCCCTCCCCCCCCCGATACCTCGGATCATGTGCGCCCCCCGTAGCATCTTGGAATGCCAAGGTTCCCCACAGTTCCAGGATGCAGCACTGATAGCAAACGGAAGCTTTTGGTACCCTGGTAATTTACACTTATAATACACAGCCGTAAATTAAACAAACATCAAAACAAGATGCAACTGATCACCTTATCATATCGTATAATTACCACACCACAAAATGAATCTACTTAGCAAACCCTCAATCATGCAGTGAAAATCTCGTCCAAATGTGCCCCTAAACCACCTTTACTCCATTCTTTGACATGCCCGCCCGCCGCCATCGCTGTCACCCTTCCCACTACCTTCTTCCAAACAAGCTTTTCCTCAACCGACATCGCCGGAGTAGCAACCATTCGCTGCTGCGCCCAACTAACTACTCCATTCCTCGTAATAGCTGTCGTGCTACCGCCTTGCACCTCAGGCATGTTCCACAGCAGGTCTATGACCTTTTGCTTAGTCTTCTCCCCTGCATACGGATTCTGACACATCGAGAAGCAGGCTTCAAATACCCTGCGTTTGCGGTACAGACCAAGGTCAGTCTCACTTCGTAAGCCTTGCACCAGCACGTTCAACTTCCAGTTTGCTTCCCTGTAGTAGTCTTCTTCGTTTCCAAGAACAGCCAACATGTGTGGAACATCCCAGAGGTCAAGAAAAGTTGAGCGAAGAAGCATGTCCATCAGCTTCTCGTACAAGAAATGTCCAGGCTCAGTAAGAACGCGTACGGCATGAGCCAAGAATACGCCAACTACAGTTGGAAGTGGCTTCTCCGCAATAGAGCTCTCTTCCAACGATGCAAGTACGGCGCATAGCAGGTGCGCAATTTGATTTCTGGCCCGATAATTAGAATCCTGCCCAATAAATGTCAGCAATCAATGCAAAAAACGTTTTATAGGCACCAACTTACCTCGATCTTATTAATAACCGCATTAAGAACCTGAACTGCCGCATTTCTCACACTTCCGTCGCTTGAGCATAACCCGATGAGTACATACCCCACTCCACCCTTCTCTACCATTGCTTGTCCTGTTACCCCAGTCTTGCTCGAAAATGCCAGAATATATGCCAGAACTGGTAACATGAAGTTGTGATCATATTGTTGACTCAATCTTCTGCTTTGGCCTTCCACAACCTCTAAGAACTCATCAAAGCCATTGACTGTATCTGTGTTGGGAATAACTCCACCATCCGGTGCAAAGCTCGCAATGCTCTGCTGGAACACCCTCTCATCAATGGTTATATTCAAGTAACCTTTGCTCCTTGAAACAAGCACGGTACTGCTGCTAACACTGGCATCATTGTGGTCCTCCAAAAACGACCAAGCTCCTATCCTGGATGCACAGCTTCGGGCAAGATAACTTTCAACTGAAGAAACGATATTGAGCAGTAACTTGTCAACAATATTACAAGTTCCGCGGTAAAGCAGCATAACACCATCCAGAGTTGTAACATTTGAGTGAAGAGTCTTTGCAAGTGAGAATAGTCGATATATTAAGTATGTCATATTGTAATGAATACTGTCGACACTAATTTGCCGGAAGGCCAGTGGATTCTTAGTGTTACCCAGTATCATTTGGAATAATTTTGACAGATCGAGGTCCTGATGGAGTTATAAACATTAGTGGAGATATTGAAAGCACGTGGGATATAATCACCTTTGCTTCCAGCCTATCAGCGATAATGGCTGCTAATTCTATTACCTCATCTGCATTGATTTTCTTTTCGACTGCCGCCTCCAACAATGCATTTATGCTCGCCCTAGGCACGTATTCAGATAATGTCATCTTGTTCTCTCTCAACAGCATAGAAAATTCTTTGGTGAGACATGTAGACTTCTCCGACAACACCTTCTCTTCACCGAACCGCCTTGTAAGGTGATCCACTATCAGAAAAAACCAACCCTTCCCCTCCTTCTCTACAGTGTTCTTTAATTTCTCCTTCATTGCTCCAGACATGAGTGCTGAAACAAGCTTAATTTTCTCTGGCGAAAGGTTTTCCCGCTGCTTATCAGCTAACACTCGTTGCAATATACTCCCAGCATCAAATGCTGGGAACAAGGAAGTTGCTTTCTGGAGTAAGTTGGCGATGGCCGGGTGGTCCAAGCTCTTTATACATGGTTTATTCTTCTCTAGTGCATCACCCAGAATCTGTTTCGTGTCCACAGATACTATCTCCTTCCACCTAAATACCCTTCCGTGAGGCACAGAGAGTTTATCAAGCAATGCACTCAAAATATCTATGATTTCTTCTGAAGTCTCCGAGGTGTCGATATATCGCAATGCCCAGTGCTGCATGGCTCCAACCTTCTTAATAAGAGCACAAATAAGATGCCCATTACCCTTTGGGTGCTTTAGAATCCCAACACCTTCGTTAAGTGGAAGCGTCAGTCCATCCATGCTAGAAATGTACCTTGCCACAGCCTTTTGTAGCTCCATATCCGGCCTCTCAATTTTCGAAAGAATCATACTAAGTGAGCTCTCAGGCAAATCTGCCTTCTTTTCAACTGCACATGTCACCACGATAGCAAGAAAGCTCTCAGCCAAGCGTTTCATTCCTGGATCGCATTGAGATACCAATTTTGATATTATTCCACTGAAATTTTGCACCGGAATAAATTGGGAGAAGATTCGTTCGTATTTCCATAAAATTCTCTCGAGTTGGTCCTTTGGAAATATTGATGGGGCGTTCACGCCGTATAACATTAAGGCCTCTTTGACACTGGAAACCAAATAGTCCAAGGGCTCCTCATATCTGTTCTCAAACAGCAATTCGAGTAGCTCAATATATCCTGCAAGGTATTAGTCCGGCGCTATTGTCAGAGTAGTGAGAACTTACGTTTCTCAAATAACTTCCGAGTACTACTCTGATACTCCGATATAAATGCTTCAATATACTTCTTATCTCTTCCAATTAGCTCCTTGAATTTCTGCAGGCTAGAGCTTTGAGATGCCTTCGCACGTAGAATAATTATTTCTAGGTAGTCCATAAGCCGATCAACCTTAGTCGCGAAACCAGGTTCAACCTTTTCCTCAACGCTGTTGCTCGAATTGAGTAAGGACGCGACTCCCGTTAGCAAGACAGCGACATCAAATGAAGTATCCTCCGTTTCGCCGATTCTAGCTCCCCCTATAGCGTCTTCCAACCTCCCCATGTCTATCATACCGGGCTGCGTCACTATAGAGCGAATTCCAACGCTCTTTGAGTATGCATTGAAGTCTTTGTCCCTGAATATGGCATCCGACCAAGCTTGAAAATTATCTTCGAAGCATATAATTATACCGCTGATCTCAGTGGTTTTAGAGATTATACCTGCCTCTTGTACAGTTGCGACAATCGCGCTGAGTCTTGCAGCAACAATTTTCATCACAACCACACTCTCACCCGCAATCACAAGATTTTCAAAAAACCTGCCCAGCCATATGCATACATCCTTTTTCACAGCTTCCAATAATTCTTGAGATTCAAGAAGATAGTTGAACTGCTCCGCAAGTGTCATTACCAGTGGGCTAACGGGGCCTAGAGCATCTGTAGATGTGAGATGCTGAGCTACATCATCAAGATATTTGAAGGGTGTCCGGACACATCTGACCAGACAGTCATCAAGGAACGTGATGATCTGATCGAAAGACGACGGCATTGATAGGCTTGCACTTTCTAAACTTTCCAGGAGAGCATCAAACAGTTCCGTTGGTGTCTGTTGCTGGAAGATATGGGTCTGCGCAATAACAGCCTTGAGCACTTCTTTGGCCTGTCTCGAATATGACCGCGTCATCGTAGCACTTGATTTACTCAAACAAAGGTTGAGCACAACAGCAAATGACGAATAGGGCGAGTTTGCTAGACCGAGATATTAGCAAGATTTCCATGCCTTATTCAGAGGGGACGAACCGCTCTTATTCCACCACTTCACATCACCCGCCTCTTTTGCTATTCCAAGCAAATGCTCCATTTCAAGTAACCTCATCCCCTTTATTTCCTGAGAAAGGTTATGTCTACTCTCCAGGAATCCTCCAAGTGCGACGTTGACATCAAATCTCTTTGCTAGTGCTACTTCAGGCAGCAATATGTAATATTGCATCAATAGTTTGCTTGCTACCTCTCGTAGCAGTCCTCCTCCGGTCTTTACGGCAGAAGAAGCATTATAAGCAGCAACGACCGCCCCCATCTCGGGCAGCCTACGGGAAAACTCCTCTACCAGCTCGTCTCTGACGTAGAGCCATTTTCCAGCAACAATGCTGCCATCCGCAAAAGTTCCGACAACATTGTCCACCTCAGCGAGTACTTTGCCCAATTTGGTGAAGCAGGCAACCAGAAATCTCATGGAAAGAAAATTGATAAAAGTATTATCAAATGACAAGCACTTTTTTAACGCTTGTCTATTACATACTTTTGGCAGGATGCTCTCAATCATGGTGCTGAATGGAGGTGGATTCAGAGATGCTCCGCCTACAATGCCAAACCCACCTTGTGGGAGTGGTAACTGTACCAATTCAGTCAAGAAGGCGCAATATCCAATCCATGTTGCGGTCAACTTTGGTTCAAAGCTAAATGAGCCTCCGCCAGAAGAAGAATTGAAATATCCAGAAACCAGCTCTGGTGCTGCTTTGAATATTTCCAGTAATAGGTCTTGTTGCAGTGTATCCGCAAATGGCTTCAACGTCGTTATAAAAGCTGCCAAAGTGCGATTATGTATTTTCTGTCCATGACCTTGCATTTCACCGTCCCCACCATCTTTGTCAGACTGCACATTTGAGTCGACGCCTGGCGGATACCACCCATTCTCAGGAAAACAAACCCCGCCAACCCCCGGCTTAGTGCATAGTGTTATGAGGAACTCATGTGCGCACCGTGCTACTGTCTTAGACTGATCCGCACCCTCCAGAATAGGCTCCAGGCGGGTATATAAAGTTGATATATGGCCCAATGCCCATTCATTGAACACTTGCGTCTTGATCAACCGTGGAATTGCATTGTCATTGACCACTTTTATCCTTAGAATATCTAGAATATCACGTATGAGCCCTGGTGGATCAGACTTTAGATGTTTAAAAACTGGAGATATAAGCGATCTCTGTCCCAGAATCCCTTGTTTAACCGTTGCACTTCCAAATTGTAAGAATGAAAGCAGAAATCGAATATATACTGTCCGTAGAGCTGGTTTATTTGGATCTTCTTGTATCACTCCTCCCGGTTCCCCTACAGTCGATTTCTTCGGCTCAAGGTTTTTCCCAAGATCCTTCACGGAGAAATCGAACGCTGCATACAAAGAATGACAAAGCGTACCATAGTTGAATTTGTTGATCTCCGTCAATAGCCGTAGCATTGGAGAAGAAACTCGATCCTGATGCGCAGTAATTCCTCTGTATATCAATTTCATATTCTCTTGCTTCATTATTATCCTGCATAGCGCTGCACCATGAGTGTTGAGCTCTGCAATTGCTGATGTCGTTCGGACAAGCAGTGCAAGGGCACTGGCAACTGCAGACAAGAGGTATGTGTTCAGCGACTACCTCAGTCAGCGAATGGACTTGTTTATAAGTAATTGGGCACCTACCTGAGAGGCATATCCCAATCCCTGTGTCAAGGTCTTAAATTTCTCGAAGTCATCCTCTCCCTCAGTTAGCCCAACAGTTTTTGAAGCTTTTGTCGGCTTAGCATCTCCTATCCGGGTGACCTCGCTTTCAATCCATTCTCTTAATATGGCCTTATTTCGTAGCACTTCGGCCTCACTTCTCTCCCCAGAACCATCCTTTTCCGGCACACATTCGACGAGAAAGTTTCTGAAGCTCTGATAACCTTTCTGAAGAGTCTGTGGGTCTGACAAGTCTGACAGAAGTTTCTGAATATACCGCGCAGATGTAATAACTTCCTTGGCCGTTGTATTGTGCGCATCTCTGCCGGAATTGTGGTCTGCCTTCAGTTTTTTCGCAGCGTGAGGTCCCATTGAGCCTCCTGCAAATGGACGTTTAGCCATCTTTGTCATCAAGGACAGAGATTTGCAGCGTGATAATTAATGATTGCGGTTCGGGCCTTAAATTAGTTCTCTGTCGTGGACTGGGCCTCGAACGATGTCGCAACATTAGTGAAAAAGTTGCACAGATATTATGCAAAGCAACGGATGGGCGAAGAATTTTTAGTGTTGCATCTAGTCTCGGAACCAGTATTGCATCCTAGCTCCCATACGTTACCAAGCTTCTCACTTCCGCAGCGGGTGTTGATGAAACATCCTGAGGGTAACGGCTATATCTTAAAGGAAAAGCAAAATATGTATATGCCAGCTAGTAATTCCTTGTCCCAGAAACATAACCCTCTAACAGAACCTCCAAGTCAAACAAGCATAATTAGTATATAGAACATATAGAGTACCTCATCCAAATACACTTAATCCCAGATACCCCTCCACAGTCTCTTCCTTGTCTTTTCTGCGCCAACAATCACCAATAGTCGCTATTGCTGAGCCGATTACACAGCCCTTGAATTCTTTCGTTCTTTCTGCTTTTACTTAATTCGGCTCCTTGAGTGGCAAGGATGTTTGCATGAAACTACCATGTATACATTAGAGAGGATGCGAAGTCAACTGGCTCTATTTGCAGGGGCCCTGGCACGACGACCAGGACCCCGGATCAACACCCTTGCGATAAAGCCAGCATGGGTCAAAAGCCAGCCAGACTGGCTGAGAAAATTGTGTTTTTTCAGTTAACGTGGCTTTAACAAATTCATAGAAAAAATCAATTGTACGTACGTAGAAATTGGCTGAAAAAAATCAATTGTATGCACATACAAACTCTATACCACACGAGAACTCCATGCCATACGAGAACACATCAGCAAGTGCATTAAGGTCTAATCGCCCACCCATAGGAGAATCCCCTCTTTCTTGCTGCAGTAATCTAAATTGTGCTATGCGGATATTAAGGACTCTCTGATGCATTATTAGCAAATGTTCAGATAGCATTGTGGATGTGTAGGAGTGCGAGAACAGGTATAAAGATAAGTATAATCGGTATAAAGGCACGTATGATTGATATGTGTTAAAGTAAACAAATATTTTTCACATCAATAGAGCCAGACGGAACCCCTGCTAATCCCCCTGTCCTTATTGTCCAGGCACCCCAGTGAAATCGCATCCTGAATTCACAGAGCCAGCTCTATATTTTACCTGCTTTGCCAATTTGAGCTTGGTCAGAAGGTTTGGAGTCAAGCTGGCTTTGAATCGCATCCTCTCTATTGACTCCAGTGGGGCTGCGGCGGCTGCAACAAACAATCCAGGAACTTGTCTCGAGCTTCTACAGTACACTGGCATTATAATTCCAGAGCTGAACTGGCCTGTTTTAACTTCGAATTTCTTTTAAGACTCAGCTCACCTTGTATATGCGGTCTTGGCCCTCAACAATGAGTTCGTATCCTAAATGGACATACTGGAGGTATTCAGATTAACTGTCTCCATAGAAAATGTAATTCGGCAGACAAACCAGTTTATCCGGTCTGAGGCATCGGATTTTTGTGAAATTCCGAAACCAGTTTTGGGTGCAAATATCCACCGGAATTTATGCACGCCAAGTTTTGAATACTGCAAGATGCGTCATACGCAACGCCGTATACCGTTACCCAAAAAAAAACCGACTGGACTTATTCCATGAAAGGTAAACTTGTTTAACCGATTGATACCTTGAAAAAACTAGATGCAATTTTATATGGAGGTGGCCAGATTTTCCGGACTTGATAAATTTCTGAAATCTGGAAAATCCGGCTGGATTTTACTAATCTGAATACATACTGCTACTACATATATAAGCGGTATTCAGATTAGACTGTCCCCATATAAATGGAATCCGGCGGTCAAACCAGTCCGGTCTGTACCCTCTTGTGAGAATCGGATTTTTTGTCAAATCGGAAACCGGTTATAGGTCCAAAAACCCACCGGGATTTATGCATGCCAGGTTCCTGAATACTGCATCATATATATGCAAAAAACGCGAAAATAAACCGGTTTAACTGGTTTATAACATGAAAATACCAGATAAAATTATGTATGGAGATGACCGGATTTTCCGGACTTGATAAAATTCTGAAATCCAGAAAATCCGGCCAGATTTTTTCAATCTGAATATCGCTATAGTAGTAGTTGTGCAAAAATGAGAAGGAGTGCAGGACAGAGATATTTATCTCCTAGCAAAGAAAAGGTCCAAAGTAAGAAGTACTGGGAACGTTCTTGAGCTTTTGAATGGAGGCTCTTAGTAGAAAGATTGTGTCCAATGAACATTGCGCACGCAATCAGAAACGGTTGTTTCACGGCAGGATCTCCGACTCGTTGATAGTAAAGTAGTTAGGTACACTTCTTGGCTTGAGGGTTTCGGTGTAGCCTCATTAGTAGTTCATATCATTTTTTTAAATTTCCATTCGCAGATAATCGGAATACATTCAATGAAACCAATACCACAGATTTCAGATACGTGATAGTGTACAGTGCGCATACGGTGTGTGGTCTGAGCTTTCCCCGCCCAGGCATCTGTTCAAACGAACCAGACTATGCTAGCGTCGTCTAGTTTCGGTGTGTTTAAACCTCCACTGTCGGCTGGTTGCTATGACTAGTGTAACAATCCAAAGGGAAAGTTAAATTCACTACTCCACTCGATAGATTACACAAAATTGCATATGACCCCGTATAAGGTCTATAAATGTCATTATTACATTTTCGATATTCGATTCTCCAGTAACAGTAACATAGTAGATACACAAATCTCTGCTTAATGTCTATCTACTTAGGTTTAAGCTTCTGCGTAAATACCTTGCCAAGTCTTCTAACCACCAAGAGCTTCGACACCGCCAATGTACGCAAGTAAGCGTCGCATCGGAATGAGGCATGTAGACGGTCAAGCTCTGAGCGCCCAAGCTGCCCAATCCCCGTACCTCCTGCTAGTACCTCCCCAACTCACCATCCCGACCCAATATGGCATCATCGCCCCTGTCGCATCAGTAACGTTCCCCTCGATCAAGTCTACAGTATCCAACCGCAGCTCCCGTTGCAATTGGCATTGTGCTTTGCCTGAGTAAACTGATCATTATGGGCTGTGATCGATGGATCGGACGCATTGGCTGTCACTTTGCCTCCACTAGACTTGACAGGTCAGTCTCTCACATTATCTCTCTGCAAATTGGTAGGGCCGTTTTTTCGCCGCACAGGAGATTTTCTGTGGAAACACTGGGGAAAGGGTAAAATGAAGTAAACATAGCTGTAAATAATGAAAGAAAGAATTGGACCTATGGGATATAGGTAAAAGAATATCCAAGTTTGATGAGCCAAAAATTGAGTAAAGAAAAAGAGGCAGGGATGAATCGATATCATTATCAACTCTCTCACATTTTCTCTTCTGAATTCTCTCTCTCGTTTGACCGGCACTCTCGTTCGTTAAACATCAAAACAATATGAAATGTAAGGAAAAACCGACGAAAAGAAGCCGAAGACGTAGAACATAATAAGAAACCAAATATTTGTACAAAATTCATATTCCAAGCAGTTCGCTTTTCCAATGGAGGCAGTCTCCCCCCGACAGTATATCCAATATCCCAGTTGCAAAGGATTGACAAAATATTCACCTCAAAATTTTTATGCCCGATGCCCTAATGCTTTTTGGTGCTCTTGCGGGCCCGAGTCGTCTCGCCCAAATGACTCAAATAAGTATACAAAACATCAAAGAGAAGGAAATCCTAGAACAAGAAGCAGATACAAGGCAGGGACATGGAGGGCATATCCAGCGAACAGTATGGATTATTGAAATCAGCCGAGTAAGGAGCCCACAATACAGAATATGAAAAACGTAAAAAAAATCTGAAGTAAACCCAAAATATTGATGTAGACAACTAAATAAAAGGAGTAGCTGGGGGGTCGTGAACAATTTTCGTTTGCGAGTCCATTCACCCGGAGAGTGCGCTGTGTTGTTAGATTGAGAGTCTAATGAACCGAAGGTCAGTTCTTGGTAAGCATTGCTGCTCTCAGGGCTTTGACTCCGTCTTCGTTGCTTCAGCTTGTATTGTAGGAGCAGCTGGTGCACTAGCGGCCGCCGAAAACTTTGCATTGAACAATTCCGATATATCCATGCCACTCTCCTTCCTTCCACTATTCTTTTCTGTAATCAAATTCTTCAGCCATTTATTCTCCATTTCCAATTGATTGATCTTCATCTCAAGTGCAGTAACTTTCTCCGCCAGCTCCTTTGCTGACTTCTCGAGCGCTTGCTCACGCTGCTTCTTCTTGATTCGGAAGCGTGCTGAAGCGGCGGTATTGCGCCGGCGCTTGTCTTCCTCTGCAGCAAGGCGAGATGCCTCCTCAAGGGATTCGGGAGTTGCACCTTCCAAGACAGATGCCTTTCGCTTGGCCGTTGCAGCAGTGCTCATGGAATTTGTTGGAAAAGTACCAGTGGTTGGCGTAGGTGACTTAGTTTGCGTGGGCGCCGGTGTACCGATGCTTCCAGTTGCAGAGAAGGCCGACTCGTGGGGGAATCCGGGAGGGCGAAGCGAGACTGGAGAGGATGTAGTCACCGCAGCCGGTTGCGGATGATGGAGGTGTTGGTCAGGGATACCTGGTTGGAGGATTGAAGAATAGTCGTAATCATAACCTACTCGATATCTGAGATGTTAGATTAAGGCTCAGAAGGGTCTTGATTATTCATGTGTGGGGGAAGAGAGAGAGGGGGGGCTGGGTGGGGGTGAAGGGGTGTAAACGAGCCATATCCATTGATGCTCGGACATATCCTTCTCAACTAGGATCTCCGCAATCACGCAAGAGAGGCATAGACACAACAGGCATGTACACCATGCATGTGTGAGGAATCCGAGTAAGAGGCTGTAAATAGAAGGGTTGTCCAGGATATGAAAGGTGATAGAACTCCAACGACAGAAAAAGAAACAAATGAAGGTATGTTATATTTGATGTACAAGGGGAACAGTCAGCAGTATTTAAAAACACAAAAAAAAAAAAGGAAAGAAAAAGAAAAGGAAAAGATAATTAAATAAATAAATAAATAAATAAATAAATAATTAAAAAAATTCGCATCCCACCTAGAAAAGAGTCGATTGCATCTTGCTCCTCGAAATGCTGCTTCTGCAATGTTTCTGGCTTAGAGTCTGTCGTTTGTGTAGCTCCAGCATAGGATACGCCAGATGAAAGGTCACCCAATGGCTCTCCCATATCAGGATCAAAGAATTGAATGTTGGTGAAAAGAGCCAAGTCATCTGGGTTAAATGGTTCAACGGCCTGCTCTTCTGCGGACGGAATTGTATTCAGGTTTGCAAGAAATTGCGAAACATTCACATTTGGCCGACCTCCGTAATTCGACATCCTTTCCTTCTCCTAATCTATCCGTCTAAATCTCTCACAAAACTTCACGCTGTTTCGACGATTGATCGCGAAAAAAAGGCAGCCTATCGAGTATGCCGAGCGGCGAATGCTAGGGACTCTGCCGGCAAGTGGTGAGACTGCTGCGGCGAGAGAGCGCCGCCACTGGACCTGCTCAGTTGCAGAGGGGGAGTTGTCGAAACTGTCGGGCGGAGGGACGAACGAGACGACAGCGAAAGCGTAGAATGGCTATGAGGCAGGATTTTGTTCGGGTGGGTGACGAGTGTGGGGAGTGCTAGGTGAGCAACACGGGCAATATGGGTCTTTTGCACTTTTCTTTGTGTGGGATAAAATGGGGAGCAAGCGTCACACGTGGATTAGTAACACCAGCCTAGTCACAGATTGAACCCCAGTTAGAGAGCAAGTGGGGGACACGGGGAGATGCAGAGGCGACTGCTGGATGGCGCCCGCTGGGGGGCGGCTGCCAACTGTGGAGCAGGACGATGTATGCATACTCCGTCGAAACGGATTCCAAGTCATTCGAGATCAAGAATCCAGCATGTCCTTCTGGCATTTCCTATCGCAGACTGTAGCATGGAAGCAAGGGCCCTCACTGCCATGCCCTACATAACGCCCCGCTCTGGCTGCCGATGCCTGCCCGGATGTTCCCCCACTTGCGATGACTATCATACGTCAGAAATAGCCTCGTTGGGCTTTCGAAAGGGTGCAAAAATAATTTGTCATCCGGGAGCTACCAGATTTGTAATCTCTGTAACCTCCTCCCTTCCTGCCGTCCTGGTACAGGGTCTTGGCATGAGACTATCCTGGTACGGCCGAGCCAAGGCAGAGGCCGTCTGGGCACGAGAACACCCACGCCGCGCATGCACCTTTCATATTGGGCGTGCACTTGGCCGGAGCATGGAGCAACAAGGCACCGCGCTGCAGCCCGTAACGAAGCAAGTGCGCTAATGCCGTTTAGGCATTTTGAGCCTGTAGCGCCCTCTTCATTATGCTAGTCTGGTTGCACCTATCCATTTACATGGCCTATGAGGCGCCAGACGGCCAATAACTAAGGCAGACGCCGAAATATTAGCCAATAACACTGTCAACAGTGCAGGCCGTACAACACTGCCTTCTTATAACACAGTCAGCAATCGTATTCGCGATAATAGTGCCCAGTCACTGGGGTGGTTCAGCCTCGCTCCCGGGGGACCGAAGTTCACCAGTTTCTCAATTTCGGACTGAAGTACCAAGTTGCGTAGTTTATTATAACGGTCGGTAATGTTCGTATTGGATTAGATGTATCTTTCCAAAACATAGTTCTTCGCTGATACAGCTTGATGGGGAAATACATAAGCGTAATAGAGAATATCAATTTGTCCCATCTAAGACAGTTCGTCGAGGCCTGTAGGAGCCATGTGTAGGACGGGAATTTTCTGAAGAATTTAAATTTGGTATGTATAATATTGCACTGTTTTTGAGGGTGTCCACAGGATTTTTAGATCCCGGAAGTATTTTTACCTGTTGCTACCATGCCTGAAGAAAGAATCTCAGCTGGTTTCACCGTTGTAGAGTTTTTTATTTACGAGTGCAGGATTTTCTGATAGAAGGACAAGAATACTACGTTTCTGTTCCTAAGCGGGAGTCCAGTTCGGGACATGGAGTTGCATTCTTCATGCATCACGTTTCAAAAGTATCTTGATAAGCTGTATAATGTATATACGCTATGCAGTACTTTTCACCTAGTAGGTATCTTACAACCTTACCAGCCGCAGCAGTACTGCCTTTTAAGTGTCTCCAGTTGACGATAGCAGCAACAAGACACAAGCAGCCGTGGAGTAGAATTAAGATGCGTGGCAAGTATTTTGGGTTCCCGAGGCTCATGCATACCAGCTACTGCATATAAACTGAAGTACGAGAACAAGCTTTAGTCAGCTTGTCTATATTTGAGTCTAGCTACTAATAGTATCGCATGCCAAGACGCAGTTGTGCTCGGCGGTTAGCTTTTAGTAGCTCTGGCTTGGCATGAGGCTAGCATTGAAATTTATTGATCGTTTGAAATACCTTCAAATTTGGCTTTTTGTTTGAGCCCCACCTTACCGAAACGCCATCGCTTTCTCGAGCTATCCAGCCAGTCCCACGGACTTTCACTTTTGCGATTCAGGAATTCGATACCTACAATAATATTATTAAGACCTGTTCTCTCGTCAACTTCCCCCCACGTCTCAGCGCCTATTGCTCTTAGCTTAAATCTTGCTTCATCTATTAACCTAGTCAGCGACCAGCACTAGGATGGACGGGTCATTCACTCATCTCGGAAATCATTTCGATGATACCGCCTCAACAATAGAGACATCCTCGGTGTTTGAATACTCCAAACCTCGCCAGTACGATGAGGACGACCTGGAAACTGTCGACGATGGAACTCTGAGTTTGGCTAGTGTGCCTGTTGGAAGATCCGCTATTGGAGATAGAAACTATGGAGAGGAAACAGATGGCCTAGGCCCAAATGAAGGATTAGAGACTGAGACAGAGTTGCCACCCCATGCTTGCGCGTATGCTTCTACCCTTCCGTTTGCCTCTTGTGATTGAAGAATGAGGAGTTTGATATGGGCACCAGAGCTGACTTAGGGTTTCGCTACAGATATTGTGGAATCCACTCTCCTTCAAGTGTAGTGAAATGCCTCGTGTGCAGCAAATGGTTCTGTAGCGCGAGGGGGAACACCTCGTCCTCTCACATTATAAACCATTTGGTGCGGGCTCGGCATAAGGTTGGCACCCCTCTGTTCCCCCTATTGGTTCTAATCTAACAGAATTGAAGGAAGTTTGCCTACATCCACAATCGACCCTTGGAGAAACAACGTTAGAATGTTACAACTGCGGGACCAAAAATGTATTTATCTTAGGATTTATTCCAGCCAAGTCCGACACCGTGGTCGTTCTCCTTTGTCGACAGCCCTGTGCTGCCATGCCCTCCTCCAAGGATATGAATTGGGACCTCTCGAAATGGCAACCTCTGATTGAAGATCGGTCGTTTCTACCGTGGCTTGTTTCAGTTCCTTCAGACGCTGAACAATTAAGGGCTCGGCACCTATCACCGCAGATGATAGGCAGACTTGAGGAACTCTGGAAGGATAATGCAAATGCTACTGTTGCAGATTTGGAGAAAGGTGCGGGGGTTGATGACGAACCAGCACCAGTACTGCTTAGATATGATGACGCTTACCAGTATCAGAACGTTTTTGGGCCCTTGGTTAAAATTGAAGCGGACTATGATCGGAAGCTCAAGGAAGCGCAGACGCAGGATAATTTGATTGTGCGATGGGATATAGGGTTAAACACTAAGCATCTTGCTTCTTTTGTTCTGCCAAAACTCGAGCTTGGAGATGTCAAACTTGCTGTTGGAGATGAGATGAGACTTCGTTACGTTGGCGAACTGAGGCCTCACTGGGAAGGTGTGGGATATGTTATTAAAATTCCTAACAACCAGTCCGATGAAGTTACCTTGGAACTCCGGAAAAGTGGAAACGATAAATCGGTTCCAACAGATTGCACACATGCATTCTGCGCAGATTATGTTTGGAAGGCAACAAGTTTTGACAGGATGCAATTAGCCATGAAGGCTTTTGCAGTTGATGAGATGAGCGTTAGTGGATACATTTATCACCGGCTCCTTGGGCATGAGGTTGCAGCGGCCCCATTAAAAACCACGGTACCGAAACGTTTCAGCGTGCCTGGACTTCCAGAATTGAATGTTAGTCAGGTCAATGCTGTCAAAAACGTTTTACAGAGGCCTCTTTCTCTAATTCAGGTTTGTTTCCAAGAGCCAGTAGCAAGAGTATCATATTAACGCATTATAGGGCCCTCCCGGAACAGGAAAAACTGTTACATCAGCCACTATTGTGTACCACTTGGCGAAAATCAACCAAGGCCAAGTTCTTGTTTGTGCTCCCTCTAACGTTGCTGTTGACCAACTTACAGAGAAAATCCACCGCACTGGCCTTAAAGTTGTTCGTCTCACAGCAAAGTCACGTGAGGACGTGGAGTCCCAAGTTAGCTTCCTGTCTTTACACGAGCAAGTTCGACTTAATGATACGAACCTGGAACTTGTCAAATTGACACAACTAAAAAATGAGTTGGGAGAACTGTCATCACAAGACGAAAAGAAATTCAAAGCGCTTACAAGGGCTGCAGAGAGAGAAATCTTGACTAATGCAGATGTGATTTGTTGTACATGCGTTGGCGCAGGAGACCCCAGGCTTGCTAAATTCAAATTCAGAACTGTGCTTATTGATGAGTCTACTCAAGCTGCCGAACCAGAATGTATGATTCCGCTTGTACTTGGTTGCAAACAAGTTGTTCTTGTTGGAGACCATCAACAATTAGGACCCGTGATCATGAACAAGAAAGCGGCAAGAGCAGGATTGCACCAGAGTTTATTCGAGAGATTAGTCATTCTTGGATGTTCACCTATTAGGTTGAATGTGCAGTATCGAATGCACCCTTGTCTCTCTGAATTCCCAAGCAACATGTTCTACGAAGGAAGCCTCCAGAACGGAGTTACTACTCAGGAGAGATTACGAAGGAATGTTGATTTTCCATGGCCCGTTGCAGATACTCCAATGATGTTTTGGAGTAATTTGGGTAACGAGGAAATATCCGCTAGTGGTACTTCTTATTTGAACAGGTTCGTCCACTCTGAAGATGATCCAGATTTATATCCATTGGATACTGACAAACATTACAGGACGGAGGCATCGGCTTGCGAGAAAATTGTTACTCGATTCTTTAAGGCTGGAGTTACACCTCAACAAATCGGCATTATCACACCATATGAGGGACAACGCTCCTATATTGTTCAGTCAATGCAAATGAACGGCACGCTGAAGAAGGAACTTTACAAAGAAATCGAAGTGGCATCCGTTGATGCATTCCAAGGAAGGGAAAAGGACTACATCGTACTTTCTTGTGTCCGATCAAATGACCACCAAGGCATTGGTTTCTTGAACGACCCACGCCGTCTTAACGTCGCTCTAACTCGTGCAAAGTACGGCGTTGTTATATTGGGTAACCCGAAGGTTCTCAGCAAGCATCCACTATGGCATTTCTTACTCCTTCATTACAAGGAAAAGAATTGCCTTGTGGAGGGACCACTAAGCAATCTGCAAGTCAGTTTAATTCAGTTCTCGAGGCCTAGACAGACATACCGTGGCCCCCAAAGATACCAAATGGCCTACTCTACCCCCCCCAATGCAGGTGCCAATGGCTCATCACTGCCAACTGGATCAAGATTGCCAGGAGGTGTCGGCCCTGCAACAAGTACTCAAGGACGGGGGTCTGGAAGCACCTCTGCGGCGAGACAAGCGGAATACAATGATTCTGGTAGTGTTGTTGGGTATATTCCAGATGACGTTAGTAGTGTACATTCAGCAGCTGTTACATCCGGATATCCACCAATGTTTCAAGGTTTCTCCTTTGATAGTCACTGGCCATCACTTCCAGGTCGCAATAATCAGAGCCGCAATGGGAATATTGCCGATTCGATTGCTTCTTCGTCCGCTACAAGCCTTCTTGAAGGGAGTGTCGGTGGTTCATCTGTCGCCGGTGGTGGAGTTCCGCTTAATGCTGTAGGGAAGCATCCTAGCTTGAGTCAGAGCGACCGCCTCAAACAATATGTTGAATCAGGTGGTAGGAGTGCTGGTGGTGATTACAAGACAGGCCTTGGTGGCGCAGTTGCCGATGATGCTAGTAGCGTTTTCGGAGGAAGTTCTGCAAGTGTTATTGGAATTGGTGGAGGCATGCGGCGTGATTTATCCTCCATTGATGATGATGTAAGGAGCGTTAGCACAGCTTTCGCCAGTCAAGTTGGGATCCGCGAATACTGAGCAAATCACACTGGCTGCGAGTTGTACTTCGCGCTGCTACCATAGCAAAAGTGTCAACACACAAGTACGGAGAGCATTTGGGAGGAGCAAGGGACATGTTTGTCCCAGGTTTATTATATCATCGAAGCTAAAGGACGGATATTCTATGACGGCCATAGATGGTTCCAAAACCTACAGGTCCTAAGCTTTATCAGCTGCTGTGGTCAATGATATTTGCTTGGAGGGAATTGGGATATGGATGAGTCCAATAGCTGCCTCTAGCAGTGGGAGATAGGTCAAATTGATCAGATGATGAAGGGCAAAATTTGCATCTCACCGAGTTGCATGCATTGTGTGGATCTGGAATGAGACAGTCTAGGGTCACACGGGGTTTGCTGCTTCTAATGATGCAAGAAGCTGGCGGACGTTATGGCATTCACATGTGTACATAGTACTACGGGGGAGATTGCATGACTGGCTAGGAGCTGCGTGTATCGTCACAATGTGAAGGTCAGACAATTGGATATGCTATTTCTCTAGTCTACTCTAGCTATTAGGGCTAGACAGGCGAGAGTTTGTATGGTGTTGCTTCCTCGTTACTACTTATGTACCATGTAATGTTATACTCGATGATACTACTTCACAAGAGGCTGTTTGTGTATTGTGCTGTACTAAGTGTTTTATGTGCTTCAAGATGGACGCCTCATATAACCTGGTCCTATTTTTTCTTACTTAATGCGTCCACAACCTATTAACAACTGTGCAATTAGAATTACCATTTCAGGTAAGCTGCCTTGGGCGGACTTACAATAAATTGATGATTATTTCCACTGAGCCCGGGTATGGCAAACTGGGCTGAATACGGCAAAGTTTCTACCTCTGTTGCAATCAATCAACCCCACTACTGTGTGTTCGTTCAAAATGAACTGGACTGGTGGTCGTAGGGCTCGCTACAACAGCAATACCTCTCTCAATACAGCAGCAAGACTACAAAAACAGTACTTCGCCAGGGTACACATGGCCAGAGAATCTCGCGCTTCTAAAGTGAGTCGTGTAAGATCGTCGTCACCCTTCAGCCTCGCAGAGGCCCTTCGTTCCGGAAATGGGAAAAGAGGACCAACGCTTCGTATAACTGAGGGTAAGCGCATTGAGCGAGTTTGGAGTGCGAAGGCCAAAACAAGCTTGTTGCCACTACCCGAAGCAGGCCACCCGTTTGAGGTGCATGTGCGCAACCAGACTGGATGTGCGCAATATTTTGCGGACTTGAAACAAAAAAAAAGTTTGTTACTTCAAGAGAATGATTGGTTTGGTACAAGTCGATGCACTAGGACAATTCAAGCAGAGGAAGAACTTGAAAGTGGGGAAGAGAAATTGAAAAGTTCTTGGAGAACTGCTGGACCTAGTGACAAACGCTTTTGGACAAGCCTTCAAGGGCCAATTGATGGTTATAGAGTTGAGAAGGGTAGAGAAGATGACAAGGGACAGCAGATAAACCAGCAGTTACTCCTCTGCCATCCACGAGATAACCGGAAGCACCAACCTAAATTGCAAGATAACTTTCACAAAGATGACGGAGGCCTGATACTTGAGGTAGGGGATGCTCGATACGTGGCGCATAAGAGGAATGCCGAACAAGAGCCTTCACATCAGGAAGAGCTTTTCTCTATGGAATCAGAATCTGACATTACGTCTGAAAGTATGTTATTGTGCATAGATGAAGGAGTACAGTCCCCCAAGAATCCTGTTACACGGGAGGAAGTGGATCAAGTGAATAAAGCTCTTTCAAACCCTATACCTGAGGCAGTAGCTGAGAGCTGTGAATCATTCTTTACCTGGTCCTCATCCCACTTTCCAGCGGAGAATCAATATTATGAAGGCCAAATTAGTCAATCGGAACCAGAGTTACATGCCGTATCGAGTCATCAAATACCATATTCTGTCGAATGTTCGATTGCTCCCATAATGCTTATGCCCCAAGATGAACGAGACAAGGTCAGGGAACTTCAGTTGCCTCTTCTTACTACATGTTCGCACTGTGAGACAGAATGCCTGTGGGAGCGCACTCGAGTGTCTACTTTGGAAGCTTTTGCCTCTTCGGTTGTTGAGCCTGTGAATCAGCCTTCCGATGACAGTCATTGGATTGACATGATTCTTAATGAACACTATTGGAGCAAAGTTCCTGACGACAAACACTGTGATACAGATGTACAGACGCGAGAACAACTTCTGGCTGAGAATGAATTGATTAGTGAGTGATAATCAATTATCTCTTAAGTCTTCAATTGAATTGTCAACTAACAGACCCAATTCTACTTTAGAGAACATAGCCAGTCTTGACAAATATTTTGAATCAGAAAGTGTCTCTGCAGATACTACTGGTCGATTCGATCAGGAACGTTCCAATAAGGTTACAAGTGATACATTTTCAGTTCCTACTATCATACAGGAGAAACCACCGAGAGATCTTTGGAACATAAGAGAAAGAAACCAGCCAAACAGCAATATTGGCCCTTTGAACATAGATTTGAGTGATGACCAAGCTTGGAGAGACTTTGTACACGGATTTAAGGCTCAAGGCCAGTTCAAGGACGAGACACATAGTACAATTCCATCCATAAGGAGGGGAAAAAAGCTATATAATTGCTCTTTCTTGAACGATTCAGAGGAGTTATTACCACTATACCAAAAGAGTTCTGGCTTGTTTTTCAAAGAAACCTCGACTGGCCTAGATATCGAGCCCTCAAGCTCTGCCCTTAAGTCGAATTGGATTGAATCTAATGCTGCAACCGTGGGAACTTATCAATCATCGCAGTTAAATCAGAAGCGCTATGACAACAATACAAAGCTGGTGGACTCCTCTGTTGTAGCAAACGTTTCTTCAACGGAATCCCTGTGCAGTGCACCTTCAGAAAAAGTTTCAACATTCTAACATTCTGACTTCACTTGACAAGAGGCTTGGATGTTGATATAAGTAGCGTTATCAAGGTGATAAATCCTCTATAAGGAATAAGACAAAATTTGGGTGTGAAAGCAAGCTAGAAAATTACGTGGATGAACAGTGTTACAAAGAGACTGAACAGAAACCCGAGGAAACCAGTTTTATGAAGAACTGCACATTTGGCTGGGAAGGCAATAGGTATTATAGTGCGTCGAAAGCGCTCAGAATTGTCGTTGCGAGGTGACTAAGATGAAATTGAGTAGTGGAAATGGAGCATTAAAATGCAAATGATCGATCTGAATTTCCTTCAATCATCCAGAGCTAGCAGACTTGAGGAAAGTTTCTTGCATACGTCGTTTTTATCTGCTACCAGGATTTATTCTCTAATGTGCCAACATTCCATTGATAGAGCAATCATATATACTTAACTTTAAAGCAATTATTGGTTATTCTATTGCACCGGATAGCGGTGTGAAGACTACAGCACAATGGTAAATTCAAAATTGGAGTAGCTTCTTGTCCAGCTTGATTATCAGCACATATATACAGTCACATGGCAAAAGAAAGTGTACACCTAAATTTGCATAATTTGATGTCTTAGACCTGCATACGCACTATTACCACCGCTAACGCCAATAAGGAACTTCGAAACGGAGTTGAATTTTAACATTAGGGCAAAGAAAAATATGAAGATGACTCTTGAAGGAGATTAAAGGTCAATAAGAAATATACTACCACTTATCTATAACTATATTTACATAAAAAAGAAATCTACCCTATTCATAAAGACTCTCAAGTTCATCTCTTCTGCCAAATATGGTATCTCTCATAACTAAACATGCTGCCTCGTCTACCAAAGTCATCTATAATGGATCTGGTAAACGCAGAGAGTTACCGTCCACCAGGTCAAAAAGACACTTGACTAGCGATACTCGCTAGTTCTCTGCGTAGCTCATATAGCACTTATTTATGCGACTGCGACGCCGTTCCGGCTGTCGCATATCGCTTGTAGCGCATATGCACATTTCGTGCGCACGCATCCATCCACCGACCGCCCGCCCTATAGTTGCGGTAGACCCGTAACATTGGCCTTTTTCAAAGTCGGGCATCCGTTTCTTAGGAGCGGCAGTATTGGTACTAGTAGAAGAGGTGGCACTAGAGGCAGAACTGCTGGCAGTATTAGCTGAGGAGGCGGCAGTTTGAGTTGACATTATTAGGTAGGATTATGTAAATTCGGCTGTCACTCACCTGTAGGCAACTGTAGATTTTTTCTTGACTTCCGGTCCCCTTTAGGGGTCGACTTTATATTCTTCTATCCCCTAATCTTGAAAATTCTCTCCAGCTTAGAATTCCCAATAAGCACAATGTTGTGAGACACACGCGCGCTTATGTCTAAGACACGCGCGTGTATGTCTTAATGCCCAAAGATTATGCAAAGGTGTACACTTTCTTTTGCCATGTGACTGTATCAGTCCCCTTCAGATGGTAAGGATTTGACTTTCAGTTGTAACTTCCTAGTCTCGTGCCCAGCCGCTATGGCGCGCACGTGATGAACGATGGAGAGTACAGTATTATGTTATTTTTCACGTTGCGACGCTAGGAGCGTCTGGAACTTTCAAGCGCGCCTAGTAGGTCGGCTAGGCAGCACGCTAGGTTGTTTGCCATGTAACACTACCAGAGCTCGGTGTTTATGATACTTCCTGTCTCACTCCATCCCAGTAAATATTTCCACATCAAGATCAACCTGCAGCACCGCATATAGTTAGCAATGCCTTTCCGTGACCTGGATGAAGAGGGTGTGCATATATCTTGTGTCCTAAACATCATGAATGAAGAAGGCTTTACTCTCAGTACATTTGTTGAAGCGTTCCTCTCAAATCGCAGTTCCGAGATCGTCAGAGCAGCTAAGGACTTGCTTGGCTTAGCCCAGGATCCAGAGTACCAGTACGTCAGTTAGGTGAGGAGTATTCTCAGTTATTCCAATAGCTATTGTTCTTCAAGATCCAAAGAAAGACTGCGCAAAAATCTGCAGTTACGGGAAAGTGGCTTAGGTCAGGAGCTAATAAACATGTGCATTACAATGCTACGCCTTAAGCTTTTAGAATTTAATCGAGTTGGACTTGGTTGAGTCACTTTGCTGTGTTGATCAATCTGGAAAGCTGGATGCTTTTATGCTTGTACACACAAGTTGCAGAGAGGCTGACCCCCGGAGGAGACTAATTGTGACAACGATATTAGCGCAGATGATTTATACGCAAAGCACCCAAAGTAATTTTATACAAACGATTATAGGTTACTATTTTGCAGCAAGTAGGACCAGTAAGACTACAATTGGAATCAGATAGGTCTTAGTATTGCATACAATAGGATCATCAGCAACAATGGGGGTTTGCGCTCTCAGCACCCTCCGCTCCTGGAGCGCAGGGTGTACAAACTCGACGTCAGCCACCTTTTCAACGCATGAGTTCGCGCTACTGCGTCTACAACGTGGCGGGCACAGTTTACTGAATAACTCTTTAGGGACACAGTTGACTCAATAGGCCTCATTGGTAACGCAGGTGACCTGTGGGTCTCATTAAGGATGCAGTTGACATGATAGGTCTTATTGGGGATACAGTTTACTCCATGGTCTCGTTGGGGACATGCTGACTATGGTATCCGTTGTCAACTCTATTTACATATGTTCTCAATTCTTCATATAATGAATTACTTTTTTATTACTAGCTATCACCATATACAGGTGCCCTTTCACTACCCCTCCATGCTACACTGCTCCACTGCATTCCCGTAGATTGAGTCTTTCATGCCACATCTCGCGCCATCAAAAGGACCTAACATAGCTGTAAATTGAGCTCACGTTGCCACATCTCGCACCGTCAAAAGGGCCCTGCAATACCTGTCAGATTGAGCTCATATTCATACATCTCACAACATTGAAAGGAACCCACCATACCTGTTAAATTGAACTTATTCTACTATTCTTATACCGTCAAAGGGACCCTGCGGTACCTGTCAGATTGAGCTCATGTTCACACATGTCACGACATTGAAGGGACCCGCCATACCTATAAATTGAGCTCATGTTGCCACATCTCCCACCGTCGAAAGGGCCCTACCATATCTGTTAAGTTAATCTCATGTTACCATCTGTCAAGGGAGACCTGTTAATATATGTGAGCGATGTGTCATCTCACCTCGAAGAAACACCTTCATACCTCTTTGTCAGACTACTTGAGTCAATGAAAATTGACTCCTGAATTCAATGTGCAATTAGGGGCAATTCTCACAGTATCAATACGCAGGCTGGAACCAGATTGATCAGCAGCTTGTCCTATGCCTAGTCTGGTTGCTATTGTGGGCTACCCATGGGATCTCAGCGGGCAGCTGAAGTGGCCTGAGTGACCTCATCGATCCACAATCCTAAGCGACCCGACAAAAGCAGAAAGCGACCTAATATGAGTAGCTAATTTGCCTCAGGAGCTCCTTTTGCAATAGCGTAAACTTGATCTCAATTCCGTAATGTACTTACAAGATATTGCCCAATTGAGTTGATTGACCATCTTCATGCCATTGGGCATATTCGGCATCAAGTAAGTTGACCGCAGGCATGAGATATTGAGCGAACTGAGTATCTTGGGTGCACACATGAGATATTGGAAATATTGAGCATATTGGGCACACGCATGAGATATTGGAATTGTAGAACACTTTGAGCATATTGAGCATGTTGAGTGTGTACATAAGATATGTACATATCTTGTACGTCAAACAGGCTTTCCTTTCAATACCAACTCTATCACTTGGTCGCGACGCCGCAACCGAGCGGTGCCCCACATCAAAATTTACATCAACGTGAAGCTCGGGATCGCCCGAACAAGTATTTCGGCCTTTTCTACGGAATTGAGTCTCAGCGTTCGGCAGAGGAGGGAGAGCGTTGGAAGTGATCGGATTCCATTGTTCTACACCTTTTTACGCCAAGTACAGTAAGTAGCGTAGGGGAGGCTTCGACAACGACACCGTTTGCAACCGAGAGCCACACTAACGGGACGCTTGCAACCACCAGATAATACGCTGCTTTAACGACCAGAAGTCACCATTAGCCACGGGAGTTTTTGCAGCAGAAGGACCACGGGGACAGGATGAAGGAAAAATGGAAGGAAAGAGGCAGATATATTGATACCCAGAATGGAGAGCGAAGGGAATGTGGAGCTGTTCCGCCCAGTAAAGGAGTGGGAAAAGAGGTTTATAGTAATCGCAGGAGGCAGGTAATTCGACGTGGAGGGGGCCACAGAGTGGTGCCAATTCACAGGATACCAGACTGCAAAGATGGAGGATGCCCTCCAGCAGGCTACAAGGAACGCAGCAGCCCTTTTGAGTGCAAAAGGGTCAGTAGGGATGCATGAGGTGTGGAGTCAAGCAGAGGTCGGCCAACAGTTTGTAGCGCATATGGCGAGCGAGGAGGCATGGGCTGAATGGGCACATATCATCAGCGAAGGAATCGCAATATAGGAGGGAGAGGCCGAGCAAGGTAACGAGGTGAGGAGAGTCATCAGGGAAGATGACATCGAGGATGTTATCTACGTAGGTGGCAGAGCGACCCAGATGATTTTGACCCTGCACCATAGAAAGGGTGTCAATCAAACATGCGGCAGCCACGATCAGCGCTCAGCGGCAACAAGATACCTCTCCCCAACTCCGGCGAGAGGCCAAAGTACGATTCCGGACGCCCTGGCAGAAATTGGTGAGGGAAGCAATGAACAGATGGAGGTAGATTTCGAGACCTACATCATGGCGGATGGCACCAGGAATCGGAAACGCGACAGCGAGCTGGCTGAGGATCAGTTAGGGAGAGAGACTCTTGATTTGAAGTACAGTGAAGTAGAGGAGGTAGAGGTAGAAGAACCTGAAGAACTGGAAGGAGTGGAGGCGATCCAAGTCCTAGGACTGCTGCATACCTGAAGATACTCAAGGAAGCATGGGAAAAGCACAAGGGAGCAGGGGCGACACGGAGCGCAATGAGTATTGGTGACGCTGCAGCTCGTTTGGGTGACATCATCGAACATCGGAAAGGGGCTGATTGCAAGGGGTGGAGGAAAGTGGAGGACTCCTTAAGAGCCGAGAATGACCAGGGCAAGGTTAATGCACTATTGGGGTGCGAAAATTGGTGGAAGGAGAAGGAAGGCCAGCGGGCGAGAGAGTCAAGCTCAACCAACCAAAGGCTGAGGAGGCTGGAAGAGAGCCTTGCAAGTGTTGTTGTTAAATTGAGAGTTGCATCCGTTGAGGAAAAAGATGCAGCAAAACGAAAGGAGGAAGAAGTCAAGAAGAGGAATCGCGAGGTCGAGGCGAGGAGAGCAGCTGAGAAGGCTCTGGCAAAAGCTAAAGCTCAGGAGAAAAAGGATTGGGCCCAACTAGAGAAGTCAGAAAAGGACGCTCAGGAGGCAGCAGACCGAGAGAGATAGAGGCCGATCATGATACAGGCTGCGAGAGATGCAGCCGGTGAAGCAGGAGAGGAACGCACGAGGAAGGAGCTCGCAGCCTACGATATCAAGAACAGTGGTACAGCTGGAGAGGCAGAGATAAAGAAAGCAGATGAGGAGGCTTGGGAAGCAGCGAAGAAGGCAACAGAGGCTAGGGCGGCCGCCGAACATGCAGAAACAGATGCAACTAGGGCCGAGGGCGGTTCCTGGCAGTTAGTAGGCACCACTAAGATGCGCAAGTGGGTGGTGATCTCACTACACAAGGAGGTGTCAGTAAGTACTATGGAGGAAGCGAAACAGAAACACTTGGAGGCAACAAACACGGCACTCCGGGCGCTAGAGTGAGGGGAGAATAGAAGGCTCTTCCGGGTAGTTGGTACTAAAGATAATGCCATAGTCTCGAGGCATGAAAGGAGATGGCGCATTATTGAAGCACCTTGGGAGATGGAAGAAGCAGAGGTGGTGCGAATATTATGGTGCCAGCTGGAGGCAGTGTTTGGAGGGGATCTACTAAAGTTTGGGCCGAACAGTCAGGGACAGTACCTCTGATTGCGAAAGGGGTCCCCGTAAAGGGGCTCTCTGATAGGAGGCAGTTACATGAGGCTCTCGCAGCAGAGAGCACAAATATCTCCCATGGAGCAAAATGGTCAGAGAGGGTTGGACCGAATGCATGGCAACTGATGAGATCCACGGCCGTCAAGTTCGAGGTATCTAATGTACAGGAAGCAGAGAGATTGGTCAAGGAGGGAGTGAAGCTCGGAAATGGCCTCCGAAAGGTAAAGGTCTATAAGCCACTAGCAGTGAGAGGGTCCGCACCAGCTAAAGGGGGAACAAATACGAAGTCTATACCGGCACCGGCACAAACCCCAGCATCAGCACCAGCACCGGTACCACAAGCCGTTGGAAGAACATGCTGGCAGTGTTGCAGGAGGGGGCATCAGTGGAGGGAGTGCACATACCAGTCGACGGGGAAACAGCAGGGAGCGGCCGGCATGACATGTGGCAGTGTGGCGGCATGGGGCATCAGCGAAGAGAGTGTGCATCTGTGGCTGCATCTACCAGAGATTCTCCAAAGACGCCAGGACCGGTAGGCGACACATCGGCAGGGAAGCGGCCCCGCCCCAATGGTTTCTAATCAGGTAACAGTGACATTCCAGAACGTAGGAGGATCTCTTAGAAATAGTGATATCATTCTGGAATGGGCAAATTGTGAGAAGGTGGGAGCTGATCTTCATAGGAGAAACATGGGTAGCAGAGAAGGAGGAGAGTGGGTCACGACGAGGCACCCCGCGTACTAGTATGAGGTTATTAGCAGGGTTGAGCGCGGCAAGAAGGTGGTGGCTCACGTAAGGAGGGGAGCCCGAGCATGGTGAGTGGTTGAGGAAACCAAAGGATGGGTATGGTGTGAGGCCGAGGGTACAGGTAGAGCTGGCGGGGTGTATGTACACCCAGACACAAATGTGGAGGTTCTGGAAAGCTGGATGGAGAGATGGGCAAGGTTAAGAGGCAACGGAGGACAGCTCTCCAGCACAGTGGTACTGGGGGACTTCAATGCTCACCATTCGGCACGGTCCAAGCCGGATAGGGCAGCCGACCTACGCTGGAGGACAGTTATTGAGGGAATGGA
Source organism: Kalaharituber pfeilii (assembly GCA_015179045.1). Taxonomy (NCBI): domain Eukaryota; kingdom Fungi; phylum Ascomycota; class Pezizomycetes; order Pezizales; family Pezizaceae; genus Kalaharituber; species Kalaharituber pfeilii. Next base: position 775,249 of record WHUZ01000012.1, on the reverse strand, counting down.
AGGTTGGCAACTGGGCTCAGAAAATGGAACTACGACTTGGGCTAGGGAAGTTTAGGGAGAAGTGAGAGAGAGCGTACTAGACCTGATTTGGCACTACGGGGCGGCGGAGTGGCAGAGCAAGGCTCCCGAGTGGGTATGCGAAGACCATGCAGCAATATGGGGAAGCTGGTGTATCAGAAAGAGTGAGACTGTAATGAGAAGAGGGGTGGACTGGGAGAGGGCAGAGGATACACTACTGGATATGGCAAAGAAGGTACCAGAACAATGGGAGTGGTACCGAAGCCTTGAGGACAGACTGCTTACGAGAAGACCTGCAAACTCCTCGAGAGCCTGAGGAGGGTGGTGCATGCCTCCTCCAGAAGCAATCTGTGGTGGGATGACGAGGTAGAAGAAGCAGCAAAAGCAGTAAGAAAGGAGGGACGAGGGGGCAAGGGGCAGGCAGCGAAGGCATGGGAGAGGGCTAGACTTCTACGGTGGAAAGAGCGGGTTAAGACCCTCAAGTACATCATAAGGCGGAAAAAGAAGGAGTGCTGGGAGCAGTTTACAGAGGAGAACAGTGCCAAGGACCCATGGGACGTACTTCGAGTGGCGAAAGACCCATAGAGGCTCAGAGGGAAGATGGGCGACCTCGTAGGTGATAATGGAGAGATATGGAGGACAGGTGAAGAGAAGGTCAGGGGCCTGGTACAGAGGAACTTGAAGTTTCGTCCCAAAGCAGGGCCAGCAAACCCTTCCGCGCCGGCCAGCCCACCCGTCCCGCCAGCGGCAGTCCCGTCAGTGGCTCCGAACCCGCCGGCGCCGCCGAATCTGCAGGACTTGCCGGCATGGCTGAGCTCACCGGCACAGCCGAACTCACTGGCACAACCGAACTCGCCGGAGCTGCCGAACCCACCAGGTGAGGCGACTACCTCTGATGTAGTGACTGAGCTCATGGAGAGGCTGCTCAAGACACTCGCAGGCACCTCGAACCGCTCAGCTCCAGGACCTGATGGAATTAGCTATAGATTCATCAGGCTGATTAACAAAACAGTTCTAGGGAGGCAATTGATGAAGGAGCTGGCTACCGAACTGCCAACTGGCTGAAGGTAGAATGCCAAAGGGCTGGCAATTCAGCAAAGTCATCATGATACCGAAATCTGGGAAAGACCTCAAGCAGGCGAAGAGCTGAAGGCCAATCCAACTCATTAACTGCGTGGGCAAGCTGATGGAGAAGGTGGTTGCAGATAACCTTCAGAATGTGGGCCTGTTCCACAAGGGACAGTTTGGGGGGGTGAGAGGCAGGTCTGCCATCGACACCTTGTTCCGGGCTGTAGTAGTCAGCCAGAGAGCACTTGCACGGAAAGGACGCACAGTATGGGTCATGGCGGATGTCAAGGGCAGATTCAGGAACACAAGATAGGAGGTTGTCATGGAGCGGGTTCAGGGCTCACAAGCTGAGAAATAGCTACCCTGGCTAGGGACCTTCTTCCGAGAGCGTGAGTTCGAAGTCAAGTGGGACGGGCAGGTGAGGGGCTGCGGAAAATCAAATGTGGGGGTGCCACAGGGGTCTCCGTTGTCCTCAGTAGCATTCCTGATCTTCATGGCACCAATATTAGAGGAGATGGAGCTTAAGGCAGCGAGGGTAGCAAGGGAATGCCAATGCGAGGTGGAGATCCCCTCGTTCGTCGATGACATCAATTGCGTGGTAGTGAACTTGGGACCAGCTAAGGACATGAGACGGATTGGGGCCAGGGTAGCAGAGGTAGTCAGGGAGGTAGCCCAGGCCCATGAGTTAGTACCACTTGAGGCCTCGAAGGAGGAGGTCTTAGTCATTGGTGAGAAGACTAAGAAGAGAGCAGATGTTGAGAGGAGCAAATAGCTAGGCGTGATCTGCGACAGTACCCTTGACTTTGACCATCACTGGAAGAGCCGGATCGCCAAAGCCAGGAAACTTTGGGGGCTCTATCTGGGCTAGGGAACTCGCAGTGGGGGATGAGCCCTGCCTCATGGCGGAAGGCATATACTGGCATGGTGAGGGCAGTAGCTCTATAGGGTTCCGAGATCGGCTGGAGAGGCCAAAGGAAATGGAGAGAGGAGTTTGAAAGACTCCAGTATCAGGCCCTTCGCAAATGCAATGGGGCGGTTCAGGAAGTAGCGAGGGAGAAGGTCGAGGCAATTGCAGGCGTCGAAAGTGTGGCCTTAATCCTCGATCAGAGCCAGGCCAGGTATGCTCTAAGGTCAATAAAGGACCCCAAAGGAGTGGGGGACCTATGGCCTGAGAGCGTTAGAGGGATGCAGGCCGCGGACCCAGACTGGGAGGGCGATAAGGCCGATACTGGAGAGATTTTGGGCTAAACTGGACAGGAGGCACAAGCAAAGAAGATGGTTTTGAATCAGCAGCAGGGCAAATTGCCAGCAGGCTTGAGGTTGATGAGGAGGAGAGAGTGTCCTGGGGGCGACACGTTCAATTACTAGGGGCAGAAATTGAGGTCGTTGACCTCAAACTGGGCAAGGAGGACGGCCCTACCAAGTGGGAGAAGGCTATCAACAAGGCCAAGGGCGATTCAGTAGCTGTTTTCACAGACGGCAGTCGCAATGAAGGAGGAGTGGGAGGCGGTTGGTGCTGACCTAGCGCGCGTGGTAGAGCTCGTCGCAAAAAGGCGGCAGAGGCTGAGAGAGGCTGGGGCCATGAAGCTTGCTTGGGTCAAGGCCCACGTGGGGATAGAGGGTAATGAGAAGGTAGATGAGATGGCCAAAGAGGGGGCCAGGTGCATGAGGTATGATGGCCAGGTCACTGAGGGTGGTCTGAGACAGGAGTTAGTTCGAAAGAGAAAGGAGGAGAGGGAACGAGCTGGGTTTGGGAAGGGCAAATTTGTGCGGTGGGGCAGGAGAGCACTCACAAATTACATCTGGCTGCGGACCGGAAAAAGGCGGAGCGATGTGGAGGAGGGTGATTGGTGGTGAGGAGGTGCAATGCACGTGTGGAGAGGAGTGGAGTGCTGAGCATATGGTGTTCAGGTGCACCGAGCTAGAGAGACCTCAGAGGAAGGATAAGGATGGGGTACAAGTCACCTGGCAATCCTGGAAGGACTTAGAGGAGAAAGGGCGGAAGCAGGAGGATGTGGAGGGCGATCCGGTATTGGTTTGCCAGCCTTGATCTGGGGTAGCTGGGATGGTACTGGGGGGTTCGGGGTGTGTACGTAGAGTATGTAGTTAGCAGCCTGTAACCTGCCCCGGGTATATGGGTTCCTGCCATAGGCTGGTAGCCTGTATGCGGGGTTACGTGACTCAAAAAAAAACAAAAAAACGTCAAACTGGCTCAATGCTCGTATGAGATATTGAACATATTGAGTATATAAAGTACATGCGAGCATATTGAGCGTATTGAGCATGTTGAGCATGTTGAGCACGTTGAGTGCGCACATGAGATGTAGGACATATTGGGCACATTGAGCATATTGAGCATATTGAGCATATTGAGTGCGCACATAAGATATAGGAAAAATTGAGCATGTTCAGTGCGCACATATTGTCTCATATGCAATGTGTCCAATATGTCCTACATCTCATGTGCGCGCTCAACATGCTCAATATGCTCAATGTGCCCAATATGAGCCGAACGCGCCGAAGTAGTGCGGAGCAGGGTGGGAGTACTTAAATACACATGGCGGTGGGGTTTGGATTAGGGCCCCGTCGGAGTGGGGCCCGGGGGGATGGTGAAATCAAGCAGATGGTTGTTAGGAGTTAATCTGAAAATTTTAGATTGACAGTCCGAAAATATTGGCTCGCAAATATTGAAAGAATTAGCTGCTTAGCAGTCTTGATTTTCAAATGAAGATGGAATGTTGCAATTGCACCACTGGCCCTCTGTCCAACACACGAATCTAATGCAAGGACCAATCGAAGGACCTAAGTATTATAGTCATCCAGCTCAGACATAGAGAATACACCTCGAAACAAAATATTATCACCCAATTAGTTCCAATCAAGTTGTAGAGTACTACTCGAGAGGAGGGGCTGTTTGTGTTGATTAAGTAAGCATTCCGGAGGGTAATGAAAGAAGCACAGAACTGGATTATGTGGCAAATATACAGGATATATACATAGTGATTAGTTTTATAGAGGCGCTGAATAAGTGGCGGAAGCAACTCGACGGTACAGCAGTGGCCATAGGATGCTAGTGTTCTCATTTCTAAACCTGCTAGTAGCAATGCACTGCAATTGACATATATAGGCAGAGCTAGCTCCTTGATTCCGCTGTATACGCCTACTTACGAGACTAATAAATATATACAGCTTCAGTTTGTTGATTTTGCGTGGTTACTATTGATGGTCTAAGCTGGCGCTGCAAGCACGGTTTATCGCTTATGATACCCTGATATCCACGTGCCAACTACGTTACCTTACTTAGCTTACGTAGGGTCTCCTAACACGTGTGGCTGGTTGTATCTATGATAACAGAAACCATCTCCCGGCTTCACCTTCAGCCCCACCATAGCAGCAGATCCTCCGAATAGCTCGCGGAGAAACCGGGAACGCTTTAATTATGAGTACAGGAAGCGACAGCAAGAAGCGTAGTGCACCTTCCGAGGGTTCTTCTAAACGCGGTAAGAAGGTTCGCCATTTCCCCCTCCCCCCTCTCTCTCATATCTGCTTCCCTGGCTGTTGGACCCTCATCAATTCTCATCCCCGCAGACTTTAGGGGAGTTTAAGAAAATGTTAATTCTCTGGCGAGTGACTTGAGGAAACATTACCATGAAATCTACGAAAGAACCATTAAACTAACACCTGCACTCAAGGGGAAATATTACGATACTGGTTTCAAACTTCGCCAAACTTTGACCGGCATAGAAAATGGCACACAAGGCATATTTGCGACATGCAACAAAGGCAAGGAAGCTCGATGCGTCGAGGAACTCTATCGAATTTTTGATAAGGTGCGGAAGCTAGGAAGTTCAGTTTGCAGAGGGGTTTGATTCAACTAAGACAATTGGTAACACTGAGGCATTGAACAGTATACAGAACAAATTTATGGAGTTCAGCGAGAAAAACAGCTTCATTTAGGTAATGCCGAGGATGGTACACGTAATGATGATGAGCTGGACATTGAGGCAATGATGGCAAAGGAGTTGGAAAGTATAAGAGATACTGGCAATGGCAAAGGTAAACTTAAAAACATGGCAGCAGAGGATAAGCTGTTCATCTCGGTAAAGCTGGATACTCCATGCGGTAATTCCTATCATTGGCCTAGCATTTCAGGTGAAATATCTTTGCTAAACGATGCCTGTAGTTGTTTATTTTCGTACAAACCCTCCAATATCACCATCGAGTTTTGTTCATGCCATTTGTGAGGATACTCTTACAAGTGGAGTAAAACAAAGCCGCTGGACTAACCGCCTTACACCAATTGAACGAACTGGGAAGGCCACTATTGAGGGAATTGAAGAGATAGCTAAACACGTTCTCAAACCTTGGTTTCATGAGGGTCAGGCGGGAGTGAACTTTGCAATTCGACCGTCGATAAGGAACCATGACGTATTGACCAGGGACCTTATCATCGGAACCGTAGCATCCTGCGTTGGGCCAGGTCACAAAGTAGACCTTAAGGAGTATGACCTGCTGATATTGGTTGAGGTATATAAGGTACGCGTTTCATGGAGGCCCTACCTGCCTGCTGATCGCTGAGAGAACCTCGAACAGAATGTGTGTGGAATGAGTGTGGTCAAGGACTGGGAGAAATTAAAACGCTTCAATCTTGCACAGATTCAGGATGACCGCAAAATTGCAGCAGAGGTTAATTCAGGTTCAAGCGCACAATGACGAAGAAATTTAGAGATGTATGATACCAAACTTGTGAAGGTATCAGAAACAAATTCTATTCCCACGGGACACCATTCGGCATGTCGCAATTTCAGTTGAGGGTAAGGGACGACGTCTTTTTTTTTTTTTTATTTCATTACTCGCGTGCCGCCTGTTAGGCTATGGCGAGGACGACGTCATTCATTGTAAGCCGGCCATATGTGCCCGTTGCACCAATGTGAGTGTTTTTGATGTGGGTGGCTAGCTATAGTGTACAGCTTGGAGTTGGTATGATTTTTCTGGAAAGTAAGGTAGATCACAACTACCGCACCATATAGTTTGTATACACAAAGGTTCTTATATGTGAACGGGAAATCTCTGGGCGGGGGAGTCTAGATTGGGGGTTTCCAGAGTACAGTCAGATGTTTTAAAGAAGTTGTAGGTGGCGTAAGTGAGTTGTGGCCGTGATTTGTGCTACTAGGGTTAACCATTGGGCATTTAGGTGTTGTGTAGGTGCAAGATGACGGGGTACATACCGTAGGAATCGGTTCATAAGAGACTACGAATTTATGTGAGACTATTTTCTTCAAAGGGACAAATAATATGTAAAAGCCGGCCCGCTATACTGCATCAGAGACTAGTAAGACTCCTATCAAACCTTGCAAAAGGATACTAGTCACCTAGCCTCGTCCCCAGGCGGTTGTAGAAGCCTGAGATTAGCTAATCGGGTGATCACGTGAGTGCCAAGAACTGTAAATATAATAAACCAATATACAACCGCCTGGAGGCATTGTTGCAATTCTATCTCGAGCAAAACCACTTCGCGCCGGAGGTCGAAATCGTAATGGATTCGGAGCAGGTATTACGGAACCGTAATGTTCCGCGTACTTTTTCGTCAAATACACTACTTCCTGTGGAGAGCTTGAGGGGGTGCTGGGGGTGCCGCCCAGCTATGTAAGTCCAGTATTAAGTTCTTCTACTACCTCTGCATAGCCAATTAATTATAGGAACTTTTATCTGGAATTGTTCCTTATAGGTATAGCCTCGTTCCCTACAATTAGGTAACTAGTTAATTACTGGAGAATGGGGCTAATATAGGTGGGTAGGCAGTAACTAGTAACTGAATAGCTACCTATAGCTAGCCAGTTAGACTAAACGTCAAGACAGAGAGAGTTGGACCTATAAGAGTCGGACTTACTGGAATTGAAGTTAATAACTCTTAGAATAATATACAGAAAGTTACTATCCACTAGGTCAAACAGACACTTGACTAGCAATGCTTATATAGCACTTATTTATGTAGATTCGCATGCAATCTTGATCGTAAATGTTGCGCCATAGCCACAGTTTGGGTACAGTCGTCTATAAATACCATGGTTTTTGGTATAGGCCAGGGTGCCTGATTATTATCAACTAAGAAATCTAGGTCATTGTATGTCTTTGGTTGTTTGATTCCGGCAACAAATAGTGAGATATTAGGTCTTGCGGTAGTTTCCTTATACACCAAAGTTGGTGTACTCAAGCCAATGCTCTGGTGAATATATGAGAGTACACTTGGAACTAAGGTTGCTGAGACAAGTAGGAAGGGTACTTTTGAAAACAAAGACCTCAAGGTGCCGATATTTTTATATTCCGGTCGAAATCCAGAGTCCCCCCACTTCCAAATACAATGAGCCTCATCCACGGCAATGTACGAGAGGTTTTTCACGAACGGAGACTTCTTGTCGTGCGCGATGACCCTCCAGAGGTATGAACCATTGGATAACAGAATCTCTGGGGATGCATACACCATCCGATATCGCCCTTTCTTAATATCTGGCCAAAGCGATGGGTTACTCGCAACTGTGTCTCCTGCCAGAGGCTCAGAGCACACGCCGGAATGTTCTTTCTACACATCAACTCCGCCTGCAATGTATTAGCTTCTCTCTCCGGAGCAAAATTAGAATTACTCAATCCAATCATACCTGTTGTGTCGCAATAATTTTTAATGGTGATATTACTAAGCACGTCGCATTTCCAGAAAGCATGGGCATTTGGAACACCAAAGACTTTCCTGAACCACACCCTGCAATCACCACTGCATCCTGCTTTTCCATAATCACACTCGCCACAGCCAATTGCCAATCTTTAGCATGGAATCCGAAGCTTTTTAGAATATTCACCCTGAATGTTCTCTCTTTGTTCATGTTTCGCTTTTCCTGACTAAGTGGTTTCCACCATATATCGCCCACGTCCCCCAAGCACACTCCTGCTCTCTCTCCTCAGTCAATTGTAGGAAACCCTCATCCGGAATTGTATTAAATTCATCCTGAGAGGTTGTAACTTCGATTCCGGTGACTCCGCCCCCTCCGGACCCAATTCCGGCTGTCTCGGAGACTTGTGTTGAAGATTCTGCAACATTGGCCTGCAGTATGACCTCGATACCCTGCCCCTTCCCCCACATGCCTCCGACCGCCCCGGAACCCCCGGAAATATCAGTTTCTGTCATAAGGAACTCATTCCGGATGCCGGCTAGACTCCGCGTTAGTTTGACTCTCAGTGGGAAGTAGTACTGCTATACTCTACTGCCACTAGTATACCACTGGGCGAAGCCATTGTCAGATAGCTGTATAGAACTACTCAGCTCCGGAGTATGATAAAACTCTCGGAAATGGTATTCCTCATTATAAGGAACTCATTCCGGATGCCCGCTACACTCCGCATTAGTTTGACTCTCTAGAAAGTTGTACTGCTATACTCTACCGCTACATACCACTGGGCGAAGCCATTGTCAGATAGCTGTATAGAACTACTCAGCTCCGGAGTATGATAAAACTCTCGGAAATGGTATTCCTCATTATAAGGAACTCATTCCGGACGCCAGCTACACTCCGCATTAGTTTGACTCTCAGTGGAAAGTAGTACTGCTATACTCTACTGCCACTAGTATACCACTGGGCGAAGCCATTGTCAGATAGGTGTATAGAACTACTCAGCTCCGGAGTATGATAAAACTCTTAGAAATAATATACTTCACCATGAGAAACTCATTCCGGACACCAGCTACACTCCGTCCGCATTAGTTTGACTCTCTAGAAAGTTGTACTGCTATACTCTACCGCTACATACCACTGGGCAAGGCCATTGCCAGATAGGTGTATAGAACTACTCAGCTCCGGAGTATGATAGAACTCTTGGAAATCATATGCTTCACCATGAGGAACTCATTCCGGATGCTACCGGCAGCTACACTCTGCATTAGTTTGACTCTCAGTAGAAAGTTGTGCTGCTATACTCTGCCGCCATATACTACTTGGCAAGGCTATTGCTAGATAGTTGTATAAAACTACTCAGCTCCGGAGTATGATAAAACTCTCGGAAATAATATGCTTCACCCTGAGAAACTCATTCCGGATGCCAGCTAGACTCTACATTAGTTTAACTCTCAGTAGAAAGTTGTGCTGCTATACTCCACCACCATATACCACTTGGCAAGGCTATTGCCAGATAGTTGTATAAAACTACTCAGCTCCGGAGTATGATAAAACTCTTGGAAATAATATGCTTCACCATGAGAAGCTGATTCCGGATACCACCCACACTCCACATTAGTTTGATTCTCAATGTATACCTTATTGACCATGTATAAATACTACCTACATTGGCTAATAGAATCACAATGCGTGGTACCGGAATTGAAAAAAGACTACACTAACGTATTCGGGCAAGTCGATAGTAGATAGGGCGAGAGTATTTGCAGGGGTTGGTTCGACTTTGCAGGGTTCGATAATTTTGGAGGGAATGCCTCCAGGCGGTTGTATATTGGTTTATTATATTTACAGTTCTTGGCACTCACGTGATCACCCGATTAGCTAATCTCAGGCTTCTACAACCGCCTGGGGACGAGGCTACTAGTCACCTAAGCCTGTCTTATTGACCAGCGTCTCTAGAATTACTCTTGGTGAGGAAATCCTGTCACAGGGAGTTATACTATGTCGCAATATGTATGCAAGTTATATGAAACCTTTTCTTATAAGAGATCAGTAGTGGAGAGGGTCACCGCTCCCCGACATTAAGGACCTCAAGGGAGTCCTTTTGAACCAAATCCTACGGTACTACTTGTACTTGCCTATTTATGATGAATTAAGCAGTCACATGGTAGCATTATGAAGATGTAGTAGTGGATATAGGTCAAGAAGATATATACCAGTGTATGTCGTCAAGTTAATCGGTCATGTGTGAGGGTAAAAGGCCGAAATAACTAAAGAATTTGTATGTGGCTTTTAGCTTCGCGATAGATATACTGGACGGGGAATCCATGAGACGGGTGCTTACATATTCGAAGGTAACGTGTTGAGATAATGAGGGTTACGGGTGTAGTGATATCGAAATATATAGTGATGGTGGGTATACATGAGATAAGCACCAATTCGATGTCGTTTAAATGTTTATGTACACCACAACCCCTACGGGGGGTTATACTACCAGACTACACTAACAACGGGATTCATCCAGAACCCAACTCCCCACACCACTCGGCGCCTTCTGTGGTTGTAACAAAACGTACTGAAGTGCATCAGTTAACCCCACGCTTGCCAAATCTTCTCTATTTCGTCCGGCATCATCTGTGAGACAGCGCTATTCTATTAAACTTCAGAGGGGTGCCAAGCATGGAGAATCAGAGAGGCAATAGAAGGCTTCTAGAAGCCTTTTCTTTCCTTCACTGTCCCCCGCATTGTGAAGCGGCTCTCCTTTCGACTCCTCCATGCCAAGATTGCCTCCTTCCCAAATGGGAAGTCGACAATAGCCAATTCCCGCTCTCCCGATTCATATCTCTAATAGAAGCGTGCTGCAGAACTTGCATGGCTTGTACTGCCCTCCTTTAGCCATCAATGGAATCGAACAGCTAGCTTTTCTTTGGGGTTAGATACACTGGAAGGCAAGCACTTGGTAATTGATTTGCCCTTTACAATTTTTCCTCATATCCTTGGTGCTCGTGTCTCATATCGTTAGTCCTTCTGTTGGAAGTTGGCAATCGCATCGTGCGGCGATCAGCGACATAAGACCCTGCTATACTACTAAGACGACTAGCTGAGCAAAATCAAAACTGTGTCTATGAAAAAAAAAAAAAAGTCGAATTGGAAAAACGAAGGGAAACAGGTGGTGTGTTGAGCGGACTCAAAGGTGAGCGCAAGGCCTGTATTGCAATTGCGCAGGGCCTGCCGGGAGCCACTGCTTTCTTCGCGCGGGCGGGTACCTGATCCCACATCCGTGCTCCAGTGCTGGCTTCTCGTGCTCGATCCCCTGTGAATGCCATGGTGCCCAATTGACATGTTTGTCTGCTCCAATCGCAATGTCATATGCGCTGAGATTCCAACGAACATCTTGACCCCGCGCTACTAGTAGACCGGCCCCGCTAAACCCATCTAAAAACTTTTAAGTAAAATACATAGCATGGGTCCTACTCCCGAAGGATCTCTCAGGAAGAACGTACAAAACCATACTGTGAAACATGTGCGTACCGTGCCGGACGGTCCAATGGGACAGCTAAACCTACCGTTCAGAATTTAAGCAAAGGACTGTCGAAGCCAAGACGCGCATTGGTAATTTTGTATGTAAATTTATCGTATCCAATTGAACCGTCCGTCCCATTGAACCATCCGATGCAGATATATCATATGCGAAAGGAGAATGCCGTCCTGGTTCGATAGGTAGGGCGACGCCAAGACGACGGTACCTGTTAGACTGGTTGGCTAGTGCCCCGTAGTATGTTTCAATTACAACTTTCATACCAGCAGCCTCAGCCAATACTAGTACTATCTTCAGATGCAAATCGAATATGTGGAAACCAAGTACATGTAGCACTTACGTAGTTCCAGCATCGCGGCGCAAGTGTCATGACTGTAGCCCCCCTCATGTATTGTTCTCATGAAGCTGCTTTAGTTTTTCAATCTCTTCATCAACCAGCGCAATATCTGCCTGTATGACTAGAAGCTTCTCCTCCAACATTGCTTTATACTCTTTGTCTGTTAGCCTTTTAATGGGGCTCCAATTGGAACGGAAGGCCCGTTTCCAGAAGTCTCCCTCCTCCAGCCCACTCCGTGACGACTGCCGGGTCAAATTAAGCGCATGCCGCTTATCCGCAACTGTGTAAGCATACTGCCCCGCTGTTCCAATCAACCCCCACATGATAGCACCGGGGATGACATTGCTGCGCCCTCCTTCAATATGGATTAGCCGAGGAATCACGGCGGGGGGTGATAACATACTCAAAATGAGGCCTACTGTTGCACCTGTTAAAGCACCTGCTGCGCCACTCAAGGCAATCCGATCTCTTGGAGAATCTATTGGCATATGGGGATACTGTGATTGAACAAGCTGTATCAATGCGCCTCGGTATCCTGCAATAAAATTAAGCATTGTCCAAGGAAGGCTGGCATTCCGAAGGCTACTCTGTACTGCATGAGAAACTCACCCCAGTACGTCGAGCCGAGAGCAAACCAATTGATGCTCATGCCCAGGGCAAACAAGCCCACTCTCGATCGTGATTTCAGCGTAGCAATCACAGCTCCGGTGACGAGTCCGGCCGAGCCTATTTCAAGCGTGGATACTATATGTAAGCATGGTGCGCAACGAAGACACCTGGGATGAAATTCTGATGCATATTGCAGCTGCATGTGTGAATCGACAGACCAGTTAGGACACCCGCTCCCAGCGCGGGCAGGATGATTCCGGGATGCTGCGCTGTGCTATCCATTCTGGCGGTATCTGCGAGTGTTGAACTTGTTGCTTGTGTTAGGCGGGTGTGCTTTATGTACTCCCGTTTGCACAATCCTAGCTCGCCAGCGCCAAGACGACTGCTGCGAGGGCAACGTGTGCGCATCCGCTTGCGCCCACGTGATCAAAGCTCCCCCCTGCAACGGGCGGACGTTGGCGCTCACGCCCCACAGCCCGACTGCTCACAGCACACAGCACACAGCACACGGAGAACAGTCGTGGGCCCAGCCCTGCAACGAAGGACTCGAGCACCGGTGGCTCCGATCCTTTGCCCATCCACCACCACCATGCACGATCATAGCTGTGAGTTTGTGTAGCTTCACTGAACCTCTTAACGCTGCCCCTCCTTACGCCCAGCCCCGAAGTGTGCGAAGTTCTAACATTGGTGTACAGCTTCACACCCTCTGTTGATCCAGGTTCCTCTATCTGTCTCTCCGTTCGTTATTCTACCCACAGCCATCACTCTTCCCTATACCTACCAGACTCTTCCGCATGCCCTGCCACCCTCATCTACCGCCCCTCCCCCACCAAGTCCAAATTCCCCGGCTCCACCTCCGACTGGTTACATTACTTCCCCATCAGGAACATTTTCCACGTCGCCTGAGGCAATAATAACATCCTGTCAGTCCTTGATATCGCATCTTGCTACCAGCAAGCAGGGCGCGGAGGAAAAGATACGAGAGTGGGAACAAAGCATTGCAGAAAGGGAACTAATGGAGAAGAGGAAAATTGCACCTGGGTACCTTGATACTGGCATTACCATATTAACACCTGTAAAGGTCGGGGAAGCTGCTGCTGCTGCTAAGAAGGAAGAAGAAGGAGCCACAACTAGTAGGAAAGAAGGGGAGGAGTTGGATAAGTTGTTTGGTAGTTTGGGGATGTAGATGATTTTATAAGGCCTTGTTTGACGGCGTTTTGGTTGGTTGATATATTGACTTCAGAAAACAAATTTGATTTACTTGTGCCTCAAGCAGGGAACATCGCTTGAATGGTTGAGTTGAGAAAAGAGAAAAAAACGTGAGTTGTAACTGGAATAGCACCCCCACATACAGGACCACCTTTGAAACCGCCCACCATTTGGCATTGGAAGCAATCTGGGATGCAGGATATTACCACCAATGCATTGAATATCCGATCCATCTCCAGGCTGTGCCAAAATAAATTCCCTACAACACAGGCCCCTGCATAGTGCAGCAATCCGTCAACTGTTCGATAGTTACGAAATGCCAATCAGCCCTGCTGATGGGTATAAAATCATTTTTTCGGGAGGGTCTCCGACAAATCTTGACAACACAAACTTGGCCCAGCTTGCCGCACCCTGTCGGTCTCTATCAGTGTGTCGCCTAAACTCCGCTGATGACACTTTCGGTAATGCTTGCCTAGCAAAAGTGAAGGGCTTTAGAGAAGCTCCATGGGACTACAATTTCCCACCAGGCTCGGATGTGATGGGGGAAATCTTAGCTGGACCGGGGCCCATGAACGAGGGGGAATGAATGTGGGAATCAACTTTCTCAGAGCCTCAACTGGGAACTATCTCAGGTTTTTTTTGGCTATTTCCCTCCTAGGAGATTACATGATGTTCTACTCGTGGCGCTACACTTTTAATATAAGTACTGTTAAATCTCAAGTAGGAGTATAGATGACCTAGGTTCCTACCAGATGAGCCACATGCACCGATGCTTCATCCAACACTGAACGACCTGTAAATCGCAATTTAAATATCGCGTGGCCTGAGATGGGACTTGAGAACTGTTCTCCCTTGCTACTTGAACGCTCTCCCAAAATAACCTTTGAACCCACTTAGCTAGGGCGGCCTCTGCCTCGTCCGCCACCCCTTCCTCCTCGATAACCGCCCCTATCGCCTCCACTTCCACCACCTCGCCCACCCCTGTTATCTCCGCGCTGGCCTAGACCACCGCGACCACCGCCCCTTGATTGGTAGCCACCCTGCTGATGTGATTGTTGCTGGGACTCTTTTACGAGGTCAATTATCTCATCTGGTACTCGGAGGTACTTGATCTGAGCCGGAGGTTAGAAGCGAATGTATATGGAGACTGAGGTTTAAGAAACACACATTATTTCCACGGACGTAGCATTCTGGTAGCCGGAAAAACTTGTCTCCTTCCTGTATGATCAAGATTGTCAGTAAAAATGGATTGGAAGGGGTTTGCATATGCAGGAGAGGCTGCGCAGCGGGCCTGGGGAAAACTGTACAGGGCTCGTCTGAATGACCTCTTTCAGGGTCAGATTCATCCATGTGTCGCAATTCACCAAATGTCCGTTCAGCGTCTCTCCGCTCTTCAACTCCACAAGCATTGGATGGCCCTGGGCCGTGTTGAGAAGTGATAACGGTAACTATTTGAGGACCGGTACGGTACGTTCATCGTCAGGGATCTTTTCTAAGCTCTTCCTTTCTTTTTTTTCCCCCCCCTTTGCTAGAATAACAAAGGCTGAGTCTTATAGACAAGCCGCCGGTTTGGAATACAGGGGATGGAAACGTACCATGCCGTGTGCTGTATGCTATTAGGTTCGTGAATGGCACTGCCGCTGGGGACGTTAAGTTGGGATTCTAATCATAGGTGAGCTCTAGTGCGGCTTAGAAGGCTGGCTTATGTAATGCCACTTCTGTAGCTATAATGAGTTCTGGAGCTCTCGGTCACGGGTTGGTGTACCGTGCACCGCACATACACTTCAAGCCCAAGCACACATATCACCGGCCTACCCTGAACATACAACCCACATATACATATATCTATTCGTACCGCAAGAGAACAGTCATGGCCGACGTTGATATGACCGATGCTCCAACCCCCGCAGCAAAGGGGAAGGCTAAACCGACCAAGACTGGAACGCCTGTCGACCCCGCTGCAGACGGAAAGAAAAGGTTCGAGGTCAAGAAGGTTAGTCTGCTCTTTATAACACTTCTCTGTGAAGTCTTTCCTCAAATTCGTAGCAATTTTCCTACTCCTAAGCCAACAATCAGAGAGCAGAGCTAACAATTGGTTGAAATAGTGGAATGCCGTAGCTCTATGGTCCTGGGATATCGTGGTTGGTTAGTACTCAGCAAAATACCTCCTATTTACCCCACACCTCTTCGGCCCACCATGCCACCAGCTGTCTCCTAAGGAATATCTATACCAACACTGAGTTTCACAGAGAACTGCGCAATTTGCCGAAATCACATTATGGATCTCTGCATAGAGTGTCAAGCCAACCAAGCCAGTGCCGTCTCCGAGGAGTGTACCGTAGCGTGGGGTCTATGCAATGTATGTGTACCATCCACCCTGCATAGATACCGGTCCACACATGCAGCCTTGAGTCTGGTGCTGATGCTGTCTACAATAGCACGCATTTCACTTCCATTGTATATCACGTTGGCTAAAGACGAGGCAAGTGTGCCCGTTGGACAACCGAGACTGGGAATTCCAGAAGTACGGAAAGTAGAGGTACACCAGGCATAGTCTCAACCCATTGGAATCTCTCTGCGTCCTTGCGTATAACAGGTATAGTACTTTCTATTGGACTTTACCAGGAAGATGAGATCGACAAGTTGTTTTCCTTTATTTATTTATTTTTTTTCCTAGTATTTTGAAACCTTGTGACGATTTTTCGATCCTCAAGTACAACGGCGTTTTGCTGCATTTTTGCAATTTCTGTCATTTACATACGCTGCACATGCAAGTAATGGCTATTCAACCCAGAGGAACACACATGCTCGCTGGTATAAATATGGGTCTATGTAAACGAGAGTCGAGACTTTATGCTACTACGCTCTGAGCCTTTTTTGCCGGACCTGGTAGCTGCCCAATACCCTTAAGCTCAGACAGAATTCTTCCAACTTCTTCAGTGCCTTCTTTACATTATTGTCGTCCCGATGTCCAACAAATTCCACAAAGAAGATGTAGTTCCACGGCCGAACCCTGCTGGGTCGACTATTGATGCTTGTCAGGTTGAGATTGAAGTCCTTGAACACCTTTAGACTATCGCACAGAGCCCCAGGTTGCATATGATCGATCGTAAAGCTGAGTAGGGTTTTATCCTGCTCGCCGAGACCAGCGCTAGGCGAACTCGTAACCGTCGACGACAGCACCAGAAATCTTGTAGTATTGTCTGGAGAATCCTCAATGTTTGCAGCGAGGACCTGTATCCTGTGCACCTCGGAGGCAACTTTACTCGCAATTGCTACTGAGCTTGGATCTCCGCTTGCAAGCTCTGCGGCCTTGCTTGTGCTGGAGACATCGACTCTCTCGACACCTTTGAGATGTGTTGCCAGGAATTTCTCGCATTGCCCGAAGGCCTGCGGGTGGGAGTATATTCTGCTAACTGAGGATAAGTCCGGGCGAGGGTGGCCTAGCAGGCAGTGGTGGACATTAAGATATGTTTCGCCACACGCAAGGGCATCAGGGAACTGCGACTCCCGGTCACGTAAGAGGTCGAGTGTGAACACGACGGACCCATTGGTGGAGTTTTCGAACGGAACAACTCCGTATGTGCAGGAGCGGTTTTGGACTGCGTGGAAAATGTCTTGTTTGCGGCAGATGTATTAATTAAAAATTGATACTTCACACGGAAATAATCGCAGAAGGTGCCCCTTAATTTCCCAAAAGTTCGACTATACGTTGGATGAACTTACCTGCTATTGTAATCTGTGGCTGGAAGATAAACTTCTGCGGGTCAAAGCAGTCCAAAGCGGCCTATATACAGTTTCACCATAGCGGGCTTCAGTCAGCACACATTGTCTATCACACTTCCAATACCTGCATGGAAGTGTAGACTTCGAATTCATAGGCAATTGGATACCTGGTGAGAGTATGAGCTTCTTGGGCCCAAGTAGGCCACAATCTCGAGCTCACGATCTGTCATATTTGCAGTTACTGTACTGCAGCGTGGGCTCGCCTAATAGCGTGGGGCAACGGAATTGCTTGAATTGTTATTACTGGGGAAAACGTCCGTTACTCGATGTTTTGGTCAGGTGACATTGCATGGGCGGTTGCATCCAAGCTTGGCATTAATTATGTTACGGCTAATCTTGTGGAAGTCGATATGCAACGCGCATTAAGTAATTGAGGTGAATCAGTGGGCATGCCCGGGTGCTTTATTCCGAACTTCTATCATTTGAAGTTCAAACGGAGAGAAATTATTGCGGCATTACAGAGGCTCTCTCTTCAAGAAACCTTCAGTCAAAAACCACATTCAAACGCATGCTGAAAGGCAAGCCGGGGTCAGTTATGCCAACCTATATAGCGGTCACAGTTAGTAATCGAGCATCAAAAAGCAATTCCACAACTTACCTCCTCCCCACTTGTTATCAAATCCCTTAGCTTCTTGTCTAAGTTGGGCCTCGTCTGCTCTTGTAGTTGAGGTGGTGCTTGATAGTATAGCTTCTTCCTCTCAGTGCTGAGGGTTGGTCGTTTGATTTGACTGTTTACCTATGTTAAGTGTCCGGTATTTCTGCTAAAGTTGTTGAGCTGGATACTTACACATCAGGCTTCTCTTTCAAGCGTTGAATAAACTCGTACAACGTCCAGTCTCCGTTTGCTTCAAATGTGGTAGCCAAATTTCCACATACTGGACAATCAGGTTTCCGTTGATGCTCGAACGTATAGGTATATACTGCCTCGTTTCCCGTGTACATCATGTAATTGTTCAAATATGGATTGCATGTAGTTGCAATCTTGAGAGCTTCATTACAACAGGAAGCTGCAATAATGGCATTTGTGGACGCAATAGCTGGAATGATGTTTTTGACCACTCCCTGAGTCATAGAGTACGTGACACCGGTGATATTGAACTCTTTAGCCCTTTCCAGTGCGTGTTCGTACAGCCATTGAATATGTTCCGGATTGTCGGTATCCAGTTTCTTGTCTAGGATGGCATCAGCTCATGTTCACTGCTTATGCGCCGCCGGTTTATTGTACCTCCCATAACCCGCGGCCATTCTAAGATGGATGCCCACTCAATACAATGAGCAGGCTGCCGGGGGATTGAAGCCAATGTACATAAGGGGACCGCAGTAGGGGGAGTAAGCATATCCAAAGAGCACTCATAGCAACTAGTAACTGTAGGTAATATTACCCTTGACTGTCCCTTGAAGCCTTTTGAACTGTCAGCGCTTTGTTCTTCAAATGGCAGATTGACGATATTACCCTCAGTGCCTCCATCAATCAAGGGCTTTAAAGAATCAGGGTTATTCATATCCACCATCTCTACCAGAGTAGAATTTATCCACCTTCTGGCTTCTACTGAGTCCAGGCCACAAACGACTATATTGAATTGCATATAGTAGTCCTCCCCTTTGTCCTGAATAGCACCATAGTACGGTGTGATCTTAACACTCTTGACTCGTTTCATGACATATGCAGCCGCAACCTCAGCCTTAGGTTTCCCAACATCATCCTCGCGAAACAGGAACTGCCGGTTCAGATTTGATATATCGATTGTGTCTGAGGGAGGTGTTAACAAGAGGGGATATAAGTGAGAGTCAGAACATCCATACCCATATCGATAACATGGATATCCTTGAAACCAGAGAGGGCCAGATTCTTCAGAATTTCACAGCCGAGACCTCCAGCTCCGCTATGTGCAGTGAGCAAGGAGTGTAGTAATGGTCATCGGGGACACTTACATAACTCTAAGGCAAGGAATTAGCTGCCATCACGAGCATCCCAGGGAATCGAACTCACAGAATCTTCAATCGTCCCAAAGCTTCTTCTACATTGCTTGGACTAAAAGTCTCATCTACAAATGGCCCTGGCCTAGAAAGCACTTTGTTCAAGTACATCCTTTGGAAAGACGAGAGACATTAATGTCATTCTATTTGCAGATCAAACTCCGACAGCTCAAGGTCACTCACCACCTGCTACTGCTTGTGATCGCCATAATGATAGGTACTTTATAAGTTGGGTAATGTGTTTATGGAGCTCAAAGGCACCGGAGCTCCAATTAAGCTTCTGGGATCGGCACTACAGGGCTACGGGTACTATACAGCCTTGGCGGCCTTGTAGTTTGAGCCGCTTCACGAAAACGTCATTCGGAGAAGCTTTATGATAGCATGCTAAATGCTATGGCTGGTAATACAAATCCTCACGAATGACTTGCAGTGTCGATACTCGCATTTTCCCATCACACAGTACACCAGGTACTTGAATAGTATTTATATATCCATGCGAGTGAAACTCGCCTAGTGGTACAAATTACAACAATTTCGCCAAACTCCAATTTATCCAAAATCTGCAAGTGTATGTATCCTGTCCGGTCATCCTTGGTAAGCATTGGTAAGCATTTCTCTCAAGCTGCTCTATTACCAACCCAGCAGCCACCGTGTGCCCATCTTCTCGAAGCACGATTCGTGTCTGCGGCTCTATAGGAATTGCTCCCCCAACAACATCCACCTGAATGGTTGCCAACGAGCCCGGTGGTATGTATCTGGGCTTCTTAGGGAGCACTATGCCAGTACTTTTCTCGAAAGTATTGATCAGACGAGATAATTTTCCAGGAGCATCAAGCCTTCCACGATGAATATCGACTGCCACAGGTGTGATGCTTTCGAAAGCTAATATCTTCAGGGTGAATGTGGACACAGCAAGAACAGAATCTGACATCACACAAGATATCCCCTTGTCTGTACTTCGTGGTCAGTATTACTATTCTTTGCTGGGGATAGTTAAAGGAGCACCAACTTCAAACGCTCAAAATCAATTCCTCTTAGGTGCAACACAACATTACGCCCGGCTAGTGCCCAATCTTGCGGCTCGTCATCTTCCTCGATACCTTCACAGCCACTTTCTCTGCAATGGGCATATCCAGAAGAACATCCCCAATTTGCACATATCCGCTTTCTATCCGTCCAGCAACTGACACAGGGTGGGTAACACCTCCTCGGAACACATTACTGATTGTAAGGCGGAACGGCTTGTCAACAGCCCGTTTCATAGGTTTGGACTTTTCTGTAAGATGTTAGAACGGATAGGGCGTACATAGCGGAGAAGTGGGATGAATCAATTTACCGACCTAGTTCTTCCACTAATGTCGGACCGCCATACCAGGGCAACAGCCCTTCCTTTGGCTTCCATGTGATATTGTCTCCAGTTAAGTCATTGCATGGAATAAATGACACATTTTTGGGGTTGAAACCAGCTACTGTCAAAAATTGAGATATCTGCTGTTGTATTTCTTCAAACCGAGCCTAAGACCAATTAGTATTGTCCAATTTGTTCACAGCCACAATGATTCTCTGCACTCCCATGCTGCTAACTAAGAGAGTATGTTCCTTGGTTTGCCCTCTATGATTGAACCCTGTTTCGAATTCTCCGACTGAGGAGTCTACGACGAGAATGGCAAAGTCGGCTTGTGATGCACCTGCAATCATATTTGGTATGAAGTCTTTATGAACAAGTGCATCAAGTATAGTAAAGTTGCAATCTTCTGTTTCAAACTTATTGGTAGCGATATCAATGGTAACTCCGCTATGGTCAAATGTGAGTGAATCGTCCCCAATGGTATGGTAAAACAGAGGAGCTCACCGGTTTCGTTCCTCACTTGTTTGGTCCAATACCCACGCAAAAGCAAATGACGACTTCCCTATTTGTTCTGCTTCCTGTTTATATTATCTTATTGTCCTGTCATCAACAATGCCCAAGTCATATAACAGGCGTCCCATCAGTGTGCTTTTGGCGTCAACATGACCTGTATAATCATATCAGCCATTAGTTCTGATAGCATCGCTCATAACTGAGTACCTATGACAACGAAGTTGGCATTATCCTTAGCCTTTGTTTTCTTATATTCTTCCAGAACATCGATGTTTGCAAGTTTTTGCTATTCGCTCCAGCTCTGCAGCATAGGACGAAACAGCTGGGATAGAGATATTCAAGGACTTAGCCTCATGTGAAACCTCTTCCGCTGATGGTACAGCCTCATCTTTATGTTTTCCCTTTGGAGCATTCCCAAATCCTATATGTATAGCGTAAGTATGGTCTCTGTTAACGCCACCCTGTGAGTATCAGGTAAGTGTAATTCTCACCTTTGGATTAACTCTGGGCCCCAAGAACTACGTCGTCAGGACTTGGGCCAGAGATTGCATGAGCTGCTGCTGTTGGTAGAGTACCTGGATAGTAAAATAAGTAATGTTAGTGACTTTTTGTTTCACAGGTTTAACTATCCTTTTTCCAAACATGGAAATTGCAAATTTCGAGAGCAATGCTCTAATATGCTGAGAAAGTATCTCCAGAGTTTTCTCTTCTAGAAGAGAATCCATTGGAGCTTTCTTGCTTGATTGCCCAAAGTCATTTTTCGTGTATGCCAGCGAAGTTGTAGCTACAGCATTGATAACCCTGGACTCTTTCTCACAACAGAGGAGGACACCGGGGTTGGGGCCGCGGCAGGTGTTGGCAGGGGAATTTCCAAGTCCGTTGATGTTGCTGGAGAAAGTGGAGAAAGTTGAGCAGATGGTGATAAAGTGGAGGTTGGCCTATACCTCCCAGATAGCGTAGAAAGTAATGATACCGCATTATTCTGCGCCTTCACCATGCTCGTGCCCTCTTGCTGCTGTTTCTTTTCAGCAGCAGCTTTCCTCGCCTTGGCTAGAGCTGCTAGTTTGGAGGCTTTACCTGCTCTAAAGCCTCCCTTGAGACCGCTTCCAAAGGGAATAAGTGTTTTTATTTCGGCTTTCCTGGAGGTTGGTATCCCATTGGGCATCATCCCAGAAACCTTCTGGTAAAGACTGTCGCGCAGGCATTTGCTTGTATAGAAGGTCTCCCGTGATTGTTTCCCCCAGAACCTGGCCCGTCCAGCAAGAGTCTGAGAAAGCATTGGATGGTCAAGATCAATTGATCTTTTCATAGTATTAGACTGTTCCAGTACTTACAATGCTTTGCATCCTCATTCTCAAATATAATCATAGGAATGGTGAAAAATTGGTCGTAAGAAAATATTTGCTCACCTTTACTCTTGGCTTTTGCCTTCTTCGGTGTCTTTGGGGCGATTTCTTATGTCTCTGTAAAACGTCTCCGTATTGGCTCTGCGAATTTCCTGTTTGGGAACATTGTAATGGTAGTACCATAAAATATCCTCAATGGCCTTGCTTTTCAAACCAGGTATCATATGTCCCCAATGAACTTCTTGACCTGTGACAGTGCGGCCTTCATTTGGGCTAAAGTGGGGTGGTATATTCAGCATCCTGCAAGTTTCCGGAAACTCATCTGCCCGGAGAGCAACGGACCTTTGTCCTCCTCTGTCATTTCTAGGGGCTCGAATTGATCAGCTTAGCACCGTAACGCAAGGCCGAGGATGTAGAGCTCACCACCATCGCCATCATAGGCATTGTCGTACATGTAGTCCTGTAATTGCTGTCAATATCTATGTTGCGGACATGCTGCTGTCGAAACATTCTGTGGCTGATGAATGTGCGTTCCGGGCGCACTGCACAGCGGGGACAATAGCGGAAAGACTGTGAGACGCAAGCGGCTGTAGACAACGACAAGAAACGAGAAGGACTTATTCAAACAGGGTATGTGAATGCCTCGATGTTCACCTGCTTAGAGTGTGTCGGCTATGACCAGCCGCCTACTGTACTGACATAAATCCTGCTCTCTGAACCAGGGCTTTTAGCGACACTAAAATCAATGCCATCTCGAAGATTTGAAGCGCGAATCTCAGTTTCAGAAGCTTAACGTGAGCAGAAGACGACAACGGGGCCACATTAAAATGAGCACCGCGTCGGTACCGCCGGCAGTGTATAACCCCAAGACGAAAAGGTGGACATTTACAAGCAAGCATGGGAACGGTAATTGAATTCTTCAATCTTTCATTTTATGCTTGACGGTGACATGTGCTAATGATTGCGTACCTCCAGGCTTCATTTTACGCCCATTGGGCACATCAAGAACCTTAATCTCTGCCCGCCAACATACAAACTCAGTTCTTCCAACTGGGCAGTCGACGCTTCTACATGACAGGGCAAGACAATGGACTCGATACCTTGTAGATCCCCCCATGCAAGCACCATACGGACGCTGGATTTCTAACAGTGCCCTGCTGGTAGATGCAAGATGTACCCGAGGTAGCGCCCGGCCTGGATTTCCTCCCAGATTTAATTGAAGAGTCGCAAATAATCACGGCGAATACGGAGATCAATGACCCCAGTGTTGGAAAGCTGCTGGCTGTGGGAAGCGCCATAAGGACAGGGAGTAATGGGGATTCTGGGGAGACAGTGCAGACAATAACATATGCTACTGGGGCAGTGGGAAGTGAGATAGGTATTTTGGAGTCAACCAGTCAATGCTGGGATTTTACTGAATCGCGTATAAAGGCATTGGCAAAGTCGTGGACGAGCGCTTTGAGTTCGAAGGTCAAAAGGGTGTCTCTTTAACTGCGCCTGCTCTTGAGACTTCGGAAAAGTCGGCATATAAATTTGCCTCACAAGTGCGACAGATTTGTACAGCCAGAAGGTACTCGGAAGAGTCATTCAAGTGTGCGTTTTGATGTTCGCCCTTGGAATCAAGCTGTAATCGCTAACTT
The DNA here is from genome assembly GCA_015179045.1 of Kalaharituber pfeilii. Lineage (NCBI taxonomy): Eukaryota > Fungi > Ascomycota > Pezizomycetes > Pezizales > Pezizaceae > Kalaharituber > Kalaharituber pfeilii. The sequence continues at coordinate 751,198 of WHUZ01000012.1, read as the reverse complement.
TCATGGGTTACCATAGCACTTATTGGAGTTCGGACTGCAAGTGCTTCGGTGGTCCTCAAGCAGGAATACCACTCCAACCACAAGAATAAGCTAACATGTTCGCCTGTTTTTGAACTTACTGCCTCAAATACTGGCGGTTCGATACACTCAGATATAGCTTTTAACTCTCGGAATGAGAATCAGCTTGGCGTCGTCAATGAACGGGGGGCTTGGTTTGTTTTCGACATTCATGAAAAAGGAAAGAAGATAACTACTGGAACTGAGCTATTAGATTTCCCTCAGGGTTATTTATGGGGGAAGATACAATGGGGTGTGAATGAGAATTCACTAATTGTGGCTAATCGGTCCAGGCTTGCACTCTTTGACATCAGGGTAACACTTCACCGTTTCTTGTACCACAAGTCTCGTGCTAATTTGTGTCAGGCACAACCACCTGGGATATCGTTCTTGAGTGTCAACAACAGTGCCGAGGGGACATGGGTGATGGATTTCTGCAGTGATAGTGTATCAGATAATAGTAACCATATACTGTTGCTTACTTCCTCATCACTGGTATGGCTAGATGTGCGCATGCCCGGGAAGAAGCTTCTTTCATGCAACCATTATCGGCATCCGGATGACATTTCGTTGAAAATGGAAGTTTTCAAAATTAAGGAGTGTATGTTCAAACATTTATTCTGGTTTATGAAGGTACGGTTTGGCTTATATCGGATGTATAGCTATGACTGCCCTGATACATTCCCGCTTAAACCCTCTGGTGTCGGCATTTCAGATGGCACATACAGATGGAATACCTACTTGGCTGGACACCCCATATCTATTTCCTATTAATGAAAAATCGAGGCCAGTTGCCTTTGCCGTGTTACCAGCTAGGATATCCTCACCATCGGACTCGAAGGCAGATGACGTGTTCGTTTCATGTTTTCATATATCAACGGATTTAGTGTTGAGGTCACAGATATATACAGACGGAAGGGATATTGGAAATCTGGTTCTTGCTCCAGCACATAAAAATAAAAAGGATAATAGTGAGGAGAAGGATGTTCACGATCGACATCAAGAGGATGCAGATTCTTCTGGAACAGAGGGCAGTGAGGACCAAGATCCAGATTGTCTTCATACAGATTTTTCGGCACTTTATAAGTACGCATTTGATGACCGTATTGAGTCGTTCAAAACTGCGGCCGATGGAAAGGTTATTGATAGGTTTTGTACCGCTTTGGTCGATAGCATACATAAGGAAGTGGAGGAGGGCAAGAAGCGGGTAGTTACCTTGTATGCATGGAATGTTTTCTGTGAGACGGGCAAGGACTAACTTCCTGACAGGTTTGAAGCCCAGCAGCCCTCACGTCTGTTCGATGACTTAGATAGCCTCTCCTCAGCTGTTGAGAAAGTCCTAACCTCAAATTCAGATATTGAGAGCTCTAGTTCGCTTATCCCTCCGTCTGAACGTTATCCTTTTGGTGGAGAGGATCAACTAGACGACAGTAACGCAGACCAGCAAGAGCTTAGTATTCGGAAACTTTATGATCGAATTCTCGAGGGCTGGGTTAAGCCGTTACCACTTGAGGTTGGTTCCAAGGTACGACTTAGACGGGAGAGGTTGGCGAGGATGATTGCTACGGAGGTATATTTAGCCAGTAAGGGCATCATACTCATGCCGAAAGCGAATAATGCTGTTACACAACCTCCAAGCCAATCGACAAATCCTGAGGGACCTGTTACCCCCAAGCCGACGGTTGTAGGACATGATTCTCCATCTGCTACAGTACCGCAGGATATGTTGAAAGGGCTACGAAAATACACATACGTGATCAATGCCGCGAAGAATCCAACATCCATGATGAGCCGCATACTAGATCAGTGGGAATTAGGGGAGGACCCGAACAACTTTGAGTATGGTGCTGAAGGACAAATTACAGCAAAACGCAGACACCGTGTCCCAAAATACAAGAAACATCGAGGCGGACCTAGTGAAATGAACGGCTTGTCTCTTTCCCCTGGCAGTTTCAAAGGACAACAGCCGGTGCAATTTGCAGTTAGCAGCGCGAGTTCCCAAATTGCGAGGCCTTTGGCGCAGCCGACGCAGGTGATGACGGGGCCAAGTACACAGGTTCAAATGAGAGGTTCACAGGCGGTGATGGCGAGTCCAGGGAAGAAAAGTAATGATGGCTCGAGGATTTCAATGTCTCAGGTTGAAAGGGGGAAGTATGGGGGTAGAAATGTTAAGAAGAAGAGGAAGCAGGGGTTTTGAATTATATTCTGGATTTCTTGCGCTTTTTTTTTTTTTTTTTTTTTTTTTGTTTGTTTGTTTGTTTGTTTCAAGGAGTTTGCGGAGTTCTGTACGTCTTATGTAGCATAGTGACAGCTTTGGAATTTCAAAAATTATGTAATTTTCTTTTCACCAACCGAACAGTAGCAGCCTGAACAAGTGTGCCCTGAACTTGTATAATATTTGTGTGTAAACAAAGGAATGAACACCGAAACGCCTGTAATAAACTTAGCAAGCCCTCAAATTACAAGCTCTTTATTTATAACAGACATTGACTCCGGACTCTATCAGCCTTCGCCCGCAGAGGCCCTCAGAGCCTCCGTTTCCCTTCGCAGCTCCTTAATCAAGTTCTATCAATGCACTGCATCAGCTTTGCAACTTCCTAGCTATGCGCAACTGGGGACAAACAGCGAGAGCTTCGGGATTGACTCCATTCTCAATCAGATGGACGCATAGAGGGAGAGTGGTTCTATCGAGTTGTGTATTCTGGGGAAAGCACATGTTTGGTGAGCTGGGCTTGCTGTGGAGATGTTTGAAGACGGGCAGCAGGATACTGACAAGTAATGTGGCCACTTCTAACAGGATGTCGACGGCTTCGCGGGCGGCCTGATGCCGCCCGACTGAGCGGGACTCGGAGGACATTTCTTTTTTTGACGTCGATTCAAGAGTATGGTAAGGTTGTGCCGAGAAGCATGTACTGAGGCACGAGCAACGCGAAAGTTATCCCTGGTCGACGCAGAAGTGCGCTGAGCCTATCTTGGTTAATTGCTTGTTGTCCTGTGGCTTGTGTCTTGTCTTGTGTTTGTGGCCTATAGATTGTGGCTTGTGGCTTGTGGCTTGTGGCTTGTGGCTTGTGGCTTGTGGCTTGTGGCTTGTGGCTTGTGGCTTGTGGCTTGTGGCTTGTGGCTTGTGGCTTGTGGCTTGTGGCTTGTGGCTTGTGGCTTGTGGCTTGTGGCTTGTGGCTTGTGGCTTGTGGCTTGTGGCTTGTGGCTTGTGGCTTGTGGCTTGCGCTGAGGTAGTCACGGGACTGTGCGAGAGCACCATGTAGTACTGTTCTATATACTCAGTTTAGAATCAAGTTAATAAAGAAAGAATGCTACACTGCGCGCCGTATTTCAAAAAACAACAACAGTTAAATGCAAGACGAGCCCACCCAGCAGAACGGTATCCGCATTAGGTAAGTAGTTGCGCCACTGGAATATCGATATTAAGAGATGAATAGCGGCAAGACACTGATCTCAAGTCTGACGGCAGAAGCAAAAAAAAAAAAAAAATGCAATGGTATATCATCTTCATACTGTAAACAACAATACCCGAACTCCTGGGTAGAAGATGTCCGAGATTGCTTTGGCATCCATACATCCTTTGCACGCTAATGAAAATAGTATTCAAATTGGTGGCTATTGTGATGTAGTGAATTTCGTGCATCATCATTTACTAGAAAGCCAGGGAGATAAACAATACCAAATAACGCCAGGTAGCATAATAAAAGAACCTTTCAGCAATGACAAGTAAGAAATCTAGCATATTTATAACTGCACCGATGTCTCGATTATAACAGATCAAAGTCGTCAACCTCATCCCTATACTTCATAATCGTGCGCTTAATCTTTGACGAGTCGACCCACGTAACAAAGTCCTCCATATTCCTGCGCCACCGAGTCATTAGTCTCGTATATACCCTGTATCTTCACAAAAGTAAGAAAACAATAAAAACATTCGAACTTACCTTGTCACCAAATACCCCGGATCCGTCACCACCTCCGGCCCCACCCTCACGTGGCCCTGCTCCACAAACTCCGCAGCGGCCTTGACCGTCTCCGCCATCTTCAGCTTCGTCATAACGACTGCCAGCCTACGCCGGCAAAAGCTCGCCACCGTCACCTTGCTCTCAATCTCGCTCATTTTGGATTTTGTTGCTAGGATGCCCATGCTCCACAGTTTCTCTAGAATAAGCTCCTCGTGCTTCCGACGGAATGCATCCTGCGGGTCTAGGTTGGAGAGCTTGTGGGCTAACTTTTTAAGGGATAGCACAACCTTGTTGTATTTGTGGTATGTCTCCGGCGAGGGGAGGTGGTAGCGGCGGGTGATGAGGGAGGCGCGGTGCGAGGCGTCGCCTTTCCAGGTAAGGAAATCGACTTTTTTGAGGAGTCTGTATGGGAAGGTTAGGATGGAGAGGGGAGGGCGAGGAGAGGAGAGGGAGAGGCGACTCACTTCTTCTCGTGATGCTTGAGTTGGCGGACCATGGCTGCGGATACGGGGACGTGATGCTCGTCAATGACAACCGCAAGCCCCGTCTCAGCAGCAACATCGAAGTTTACACTACGCCAAGATTGTCAACTTTAGCGTCTCTTGGCGCGCTCCCGCGCTACCAGCGCCAAGCAGAGGCTCCCGAGCTCCCGAGCCTCGGTGCCTTCCCGCACCGAAACTCTAAAGGCCCCTCTGACGGCCCTCCAACATTCCTGAGGCAAGGAGAACCTCCCGCTCTGATCAGCATGCCTCGCTCTCGAGCGCGAACCCAGCACCAGCAGCGACATGAGCCGACTCCGATTGTCTCGGACGACCAGAGCTTGCTAGACGCAGTCGAGGGCCTCCCGGAAGACGACTTCGAAGGCGGAAACGTGGAGGTCGACGAAGATCTCGAGACCGATCATGAGCTTGAGGGGGAGGAGGGAGCTGGTGCGTTCGACCCAACCCTCCAGAGTCGCCCTCACCGTAATGTTGGGACTTGAATGGGCCTACCCTGCTGGCTCTTGTTTCGTTATTGGGTTTGGCTAAATTTATTATTATTATTATTGTCCATGTTTGTTCGATTCAATTGGGTTGGGTTGAAGTGGCGTTTTAGCAGGCGTCTCGTTTTTTTTTCTTTTTTCTTTTCACTTGACTTCGATTGTTGACTAAAATTGTTGATGTTTGTCTCTGGCATTCTTAATATTGCCTTCGGCATCAACATCGAGATAGATATATCCTTGAAGAAAAATCGATAAGCAAGAACAGTTTCTACTTAACTTATCTATTCTGTCCGGGCCCCGACCCACAATATTCCATTTCGCCAAAGTACAAGTAAAAATTTGATACAATAGAAAAGTGAGAAGAAAGAGAAATCAAATGCGAGGATAGCTAAAAAATAGGTTAACATGAAAAAGCCCTGTATAATACATTTATCCATCCATCCATTAGTAAATACTGGTTCATCGTATCATTGACTTCAAAAATGTAGAGTACAAGAAAATCTAAAAATAAAAAAATAATGTAACTCAAAAAAAAAGGAGTCCCAAGCACTGCATCTTCCTCCTGCTTGACCCTTAGCGCTCTTTTTCTGCCTCACCTTACCCCTTTACCAACCCACATCAAACCTCCTCAACTCCTTCCCCGCTTCCTCCACATCCTTCCTCGCCTTCATCCTCATATAAAAGATCGGACAATCCCTACTCGAGCAAATCACCTCACAGTGAATACTCCCCTGACACCTCTGACACTGTGTCGAGATAGATCAACGCTACTACATCTACCACAATTGCCATGACCGTGGATGGCTTCTGGGAGACCCCATATTCATTGCTATATTGATATACACTAACAGCAAGCGCAAGGGCGAGTAGTGATAATACCCAGATAATTGCTCTGAACGTCAAAGGCACCATGGGATTATTCAACAGCATAACCTGGATATATAAAAACATTAGTGACAGCTCATGCATCCTGAATGCAGCGGAGATATTACGTGTATCCGCTTGTACCATCTTCTGCGGGTCTTTCCACTGACGAAAAGCAAGTCATCGTCGTTAGATTCTCCATCGTTCTCGGGATCTCTAGTACTTGCAAGCCAAGGGCCGTCGAGGTCTCCTTGTTCATCCAGCCAGTTGTGCTCCTTTTTAATCTTTTCTGAGTGCGATGTCGGCGGAGGATTTGCCGAGCCATATGCGAATGTCCTCCAGCGGCTAGCGGTTTCCGGTACCGTGCATCAACTCACACAGCTTCCTCGAACGTCGTGAGGAGATTGTTCATAAGAGGGTGAACAGCCAAGGTTGAGGCAGAAACGAGAGTGCGTGTGCAGCTATGGGGTGCGGGTGGCGAGGATGTCTGAGATATGTGTAGAGGGGTATACATGAGCATCTACTAGCATGAATCAGATCGATAGATTTAGCTCGACACCTTCAAGGTCGCCACGGGCTGGAAATAAGGTGTGTATAGTGGGAAAGGAGGAACAGGTGGCAGCATCAAATGAAGTGTCTGCAAATGCTATATACAAGTACATACAAGTATATATAGTACTACTTGCTTTGTTCTGCATCAGCCATGATCTATATGCCAGATGATTCCTCTTTAATCATGTAGGCTTCCACATCTTTCGTCAAATAAGTTAAGTACTCGAGTATATAGACCAATATACGCAACCCACCTCGCACTGCAATGCCCACCTCGTATTCGCTGCAGGCATTGCAGCGTGCCGGGTGCACCTACGTTGAGGCGCATCTTATCGCATAGGCCCGATTAAAAAAAAAAAAAAAAAAAAAATTATATATGTACAGTAAGACGCTACCTATCAGGGTCGGGACATACATTAGCTTGACAAGCATGCTGTCTCTCGTGCTATGGATAATTGCTTCAAGTAGATTTTTGCGGGCGGCTGGCGTTGCAAGCAAGCAAGCAAGCAAGCAAGCAAGCAAGCAGAAGCAGAGGTCACGGGACCGCTGTATGCATGTCGCATGTCATTTTCTGTCGCTACCAGCATATTTCTAGACATTTGTTACCTCATTGACACGCCTTTATGATCTACCTCCTAACGTATCCCTTAATACCCAGGCATAAAATAACAAGCACTTCGTACCTCACCTCAGACTTCTTTCATCTGTGCCATAAAAGTGAAGAACTGGATAGCCCCTCGTGCTTGTTGGAATTGCGGGCACATGCAGAGAGAGAGAGGAAATTTGCTTTCATCCTAATTCTGGTACTTTCCTTACTTAGGTAATTTGCGGATCACCTTGATGTGCGCACACCACACATCATGTGTGTGCTACCTCTCACTGATATCAGGATAGCCTCACCGATTCGAGCCTCAATTAAGACAACCCAGCCTTTTCGCTTTTACAACTTCATCAACATATATCCAGCCCTACTCTCAGCCCCTCTGCCACTATCTGCAAGCTGCCTAATTATGCCATTCGATAGAGCCCACCCAATCTGATTCCCCGAAAGTACTTAGTACTCAGGCAACTCAACTTCACATTATATCCACCTCCACCATCCCAATGGAACCCGAATCAAGTACCCTACTTCGTTAGAAGATGTCGTGCGGGTACGTTCAATGCATTCACACATAACCGATCTTTAGGATACTCTGCTCACTTGATTTGCCCAGTTGGTCCAACGTTTATACCAGCCAGGAAGCCCAGCAACAGTGAATAAGGTGCAAGAGATACTTCAGCAAGTGCAGCGGTCCACAGATGGATGGACGTTGGCAGATGCGTTATTGGGGAATCCAGACCAGCAGGTCCAATTCTTCGGTGCTTTAACGTTCATTGTAAAGCTCAATTCGGACTGGTAGGCTTCCTCTGAACTTACTCTAATTCACCTGCTCAAGCTCATCAAGTCTAATCCAGGGAGGGCCTTGCAGAAGCAGATGTGTTTGTCCTGTTAGACACATTAATCGGCTGGTTAATACGATTGGTCTCCGCAGGGGCTACCACAATGGTCGTCAAGAAGCTCTGCTCAACTCTTGCCGTTTTCTTCACCCGTTTTCCAGACAAATGGACACACTGCACCCGGCACTTGATATGTTGTTTATGTAACCATCGTACCCCACCTGACGCTATTGACAGCTGTCCACCAACTAAAGAATTACTTGAAAAGGCAACTTCTATCCAAAAGATTGTTGCCCTGTGGTTCTCCGCCATCTTCTTAGAGGAAGTGTCAAAAATTGATACAAGAAATATCAAAAAGTTAGTATCGCATGCCATGATAGCATTGAGCTTTATTCTGACGTTTTATGTGAAGTCATCACTTTCGGGACAAAGTATCGTTGAACGCAGATGAAGCAATCCTCTTAATAGAAAATGCCATTGCTCTACCTAAGGAGGGTAAGTTGATTTGGTGAATGAACAGCATTTTAGCAGCGCTGAACTAGTATACAGGAAATGGTAGCCACCTGGATACTCGACTAGTAACAGAAGGCCTACAATGCTTCACGGTGTGTATGATGCTCGTGTCTTGCCATTGTACTGAAGCATCATTAACATATTCTTAGAGCTGGGCATATTACTCAATGCGAACATTTGTTGCACCAATTCCAGCAATTGATAAACTTAAAGCTCTCAACACTCGTGCTATGGAATGGCTGCAACATGATGAAACTTTTGAGACGACCTCTGAGTTTTTGACTGACGCTCTGATCAATTACAGTTCATTTTTCACTGAGGGTGTCGTCAAACTGCTTTATGCTTTTGAACATTAAGTACATATTGGTTATCAGTTATTTTTTTTTTTGCTGCGGCTCTTGCCAAGATTTCATCCCGCCACACCCCCTAGCTTCTGCCAAGGGGAGTAACAGGATTGTCATTGTGAAGCCATACCAGTACCGTCATTCCCTTCTCGCACCCCAACTATATGATTCTTCTTACAGTCTGGTGCAAAGGGCATGTGCAAGTGTTGCAAATGCGCAACTCTCGAACCAACTGTAAATTTATCAGTGGTGGAGAAAGAGTATTCGCAGTTCTAGTCCTGTGCTACTTCTGCTCTATTTCTATCTACATTCTGGACGAATAACAGGACCCCTTTTATACCTTCGCTGCTCACGTTTATTTTCCTGCGATATGGGCTTTGGTTTTCTCTTTTTGGCCTGGTTACCATGTTCTTTCCCCATTAGTGCGTATGTATTACCATATTTTGTTCCCATTAAGCCTAGTGTGCACGTGGGCTGAGGAGTTCTAGTTCCTTACACCAATAGGTATGTTAAGTGTCTACTCGAGTAAGTACCCCAAGATATTCTAGGCAGTCAAGCTACTCGGCTGCCGAGGCAGAAGGCGGGGATATTCAAACCGGGGGTCCCGGTTGTTGTTGATGGAACGAATGATGCAGAAGCATTGAGAGTTGTGGAGAGGGTGTTGGAGCTGGGAAGATGCGAAGGGCGGTGTTTGGTAAAAAATCTCATGTGAAGGATGGGCGGGCGCACATTGTGACTGTGAAGTTAGGTGCACTATGCTAGATATGAGGCTTCCGTTGAACGGAGAATATCAGACCGCATAGGTTGCATTGGAGGCATTGGCGATTGCATCAAGATCTCTTCCTGGTGTCACACCCGAGACTGCAGTTCGCTGCATTGAGGCGACAAGATGGCTGGGCAGGCTCGATTGGAGGGGCCTCTCGTCCATTGCGCCAGCCCTGAATGGCGCAAATATCCTGCTCGATGGAGCACTCAATCTTCAAGCTGCATATGAACTGGCTGCCTATGTTGATGGGCTCAGACACAATGACGGGGTCAATTGGGTCATTGCAGCAAACAGAGGGAAGAACATGGAGAAGATACTTAGGATAATTCTACGTCCAAGTGACAAAGTCGCATCGACGGAATGCCTTGGTGAAGGCAGCAGGGACACAGAACATTGCATGGGGAGCGAAAGCTGTTTTGAGAGGGGAGGGACTCTTGCGTGAGTTAGAAGCTGCCGTACGGGATGCCTTACCCGGGAGGAAGATGCTGGTTGCTGCCGCTGGGAGTTTGTACCGATGTATATTCCCTTATTCCCTACAAGTACCTTATATTCCCCTTATGTGCTAAAAGTTGCATTGCTAATGCTGCTGCATTGAGATAGGTACCTTGTTGGGAGGATTCCCCGGCATTTAAGAGATGCCATGGTGCGCCAGGGTTGACAGCCAACCATAGCGCAAGCACAAGTACCAATTAGTGGTGGTTGAACAGGAGGCAATTTTCCTGGACATAGTCATGTCGTAAGTTACTCGCTCTATCACAGGAAACCAATGGTTCACACATCTACCTGACGGCCTTGCAAGGCCCGTCAATAATAGCTAAGGAAGAATTTTTGATACAACGATATCGTGACCGTGTTCTCGTACCCAGCCTGCCGTGACCTGTACCTTCCCCCACATACTTTTACTACTACCAAGCTTTAAACCTCTGCAGGAAGCCAACCAGTTCCCAACTATGAGCCTACGTATCAATCCTAGAGTAATAGCTCCGCTATGTAAAATCCAACGTTCAAATACTTGCAGTTTGCTGTTACAAGTTTGATAAGAGCGCTATCATGCTGGAGTAGTAGGCATTGAAGAGGGATAAAACGTTGTTTGAAGAACTATTTACAGGAGCCAGCGGCAGGTCTTTATGGGACCAGAATAGGTACATGAGTATTAGTTCTAGTGAATCGTGGATTACCTTGTTTTCTGTAGTCTCGTTCTCATGCACAGTTTGGTGCGGAAATAGAACCAAGCCAGATATTATTTGCTTTACATTTTATCTGGTCACACCTGGTTTTCGAGGGTTGCTGTGCCAACCAGAGCTAAGGAGCTTCTTAATACAGCAATGCATGTCAAGGTCAGCAGTACGGTAGAGGCCAAGGCGTAAAGTTGAGCTTGTAGTAGTAAGCTGTACAGTAAAGTTGAAAGGCTAGTTGAGCTCTATGAAGAACTGAAAGTGGGAAGAACATGTTCTCGTGCCCAGACTCTCTTGGCACGCTTAAATAAATACGCGTAAGGAAGAGAGTCTGGAATACTACACCTCTGAGGTCTAGCGTAACTCAGCTCCGGCCCGGAGGTGATTAGCGTAAACTACTAGTCTAGTCTATGCAATATGTAGTACGGAGTACAGTAGTCAGTGCCTGGTTACGAGGCTAGGGTCCTGTTGCTGTGAGAACATACTGTTAACTATGGCTTAATATGCACAGGGATGGCTTAGTGCACGCTAAAATAATCCCTGCTCCTCAACACTAACCCCCTCCTCTTATTCTAGATATCACGAGATCTAGCTATGCTATGCTCCTCAAACTTCACATATACAATCAACCATGGCTGCATATATTAAAAATAATCTCCAAAAAGCTATACAACATGTGCAATCCATGCCTTAGGTGTCGAGAACTTGTATTGCAGACTTGTATGGTATCAACATGGCTACCTTACGCCGCAGGGTACAGAAAAGACACAACCACAAACTCTAGCTTACTGTTAGCGTAGGCGTCGCTGGACTCGTGAGAGTGACTCTTGAGGCGACTCCGGGTTCACGAAGGTAGCGAAGCGGACGACAAAAGGTTACGCGAGAGCGTTAAGTGAGAGTTCAACTTAGAACACTGCTTGTGTCTTGATTTCCTTCTAGCTAACTGTTCAGCTCGTTTATATAGACTTCCGGCCGTCACACATGACTAGTCAATCGACAGTAACATGACGATAAACATGCTAAGGCATACAGGCAGAGAAACGTAACAGAAAACACGCATCAGGAAGGTCCGTAATAGCAGGAAAGGCGTGAACGTAATAGAAGCATGCATGAGGAAGGTCTGCGGTAGCTGGAAAGGCGTGAACGTAATGGAGGCATGCATTAGGAAGGTCTGCGGTAGCCGGAAAGGTGTGAACGTAATGGAGGCATGCATTAGGAAGGTCTGCGGCAGCCGGAAAGGCGTGAACGTAATAGAAACATGCATCAGGAAGGTCTGTGATGCATGTGCGCATATTGGTAGGCCATGTGCAACTTCAACACACACTTCAGTAGGCAACCGCCGTTTACCAGTGGACGTTGCCTAGTGGTGATCAGTCACATCTTTAGCATACGTCTCTGGCGGTGCTTCCGGAACCGACTCCGTAAGTCTTACCTTAGCCGTAACACTTACCAACACCATCAATTGTTCACTCTGGGACAGAAGCAAGCTATAGTAGATCACTGCTATCTTATTGTGTAGTGTGGATTCTCTACGAGCCTTACTCTTATCTATCAAATGGCTCAGAATATTCTCAATCCATGCTCTGGTAACATACCTAGGCTCAAGAAGCTATAGAGGACCCGTTTTATCAACTATTCTAAAGAAGGAGTAGGACTAGCACCAAGAGCGATAATAAATTGGAATTGAGTATATCTCTAGACACTTTGAATGGCACACCGCCCCCACCGCCCCCACCGCCTGCACCACCTGCACCATTACTGCTCATATCCTTATTATCGATAGTCACAGCTCCTACATCTATTGGAAGGTAGTCCAGTGCAAATTAAAGTATAACACTTACATGATATACCTCCCACCAGCTTGATACAGCCATTGGACATAGGATACTTTGGTATTCTTCAGTGAGCGTACAATAAACACCTCCGTGAGTGGTTTTACGACCATCAGCTTTATTGTCTGGGAAAGATTGAGTTCACACAGTTGCTAAAAACCACTAGAACAGAGGTATATACCCTCAAAAATGTACAGGCTGTCTGGCAAAAGTCTCTCGAGCTCTGTCACACCCACAAAGCCCTCCTATAACTACTAGCACTACTCAGGCTGCCATTGTATCTGTTGACACCCTTACCACCTTCAGAAGCTAGCACTCCAGCTTGTACTGGAGCTTTCTCCCAGCTCTTACGTAGAGTTTAAGGACATTATTCACTCTACATATATGAAAATTACTGCCTATTGCAATATCCAGCTCATGCTAAAACTCTTCTCTAGCTGCGCTCTGGTAAGATGGTGGTTAAGGCCTCTAGCCGCAAGCATGTGGGCAAAGGTAGAGTTCTCACTGATAAGGGCATCATGGAGGGCATTGGGTGAGCAGAGAAGCATCATGCGAGGGGGGTAGCAAAGGTCCAGTACCAATGGAATAGGGTGGAGTTGAAGAGGTTGAATGATGAAGTAAAGGCGCAGTAGAAGAAGAGGGTTGAAGCATGGTGACTGAAATTTGATGCTCTAAAGAAAGAGAAAAGGAAGACACCACTAAAGCCACAAAATCCAAGAGTGCTGAAGATGTTGCTTGGCTCTAAGGGGGTCGAAGATTGGGAAGAGGTCTGATTTTATGATGAGCAGTTTATAGTGATATTTGATAGTATTAGATTATAGCAATTTGCTAAAGTATGTAGCTATGTGAGCTTCAGATTCTAGTGCTAACTATTGAGTAGGTGAATAATGAAGTAGTATAATGGTTCAGATCAGTACAATATATGATAGTACAGGTAGGAGGGGGGGCGGAGGGGTGGTCATCATAGGTGGGTACTTAAAGCAGAATAGGGTTTTGACATTGAAAGCTTTATGTTTTCATATATATGGTAGATGCAACATGTAGAGCAAGCAATTGTGATGATATGCGCCGAAAATTACAGTCTTTTACACATATCCGTTGGCAGAATATGAAGAATAATGCTGAGTTAGCCTAGTGCCCAGACGCTGTGCATTAAGCCATCCCTGTGCCATAGTTAACAGTAGCAGCCAAAATAATACACTACACCTAAGTATCAACAAAACAAAATGGAGTCGCAAGTACCAGCCGGAACTGCCAGTGCAGAAGAAGAATGGGAACCAGCAGTCTGGAAGATTCTAGAAACAATGCGAGATCATAATATGGATATGGCAACATTATTTGAACGTATGATGAAGAGTTCGTCACCTCGGTTGAAGCAGAAGACTGGTGTATTTTTTGCAAAGGATGGTTTTCAAAGAGTATTTGAGGCCATGTTACCACATATGGAGTTTGATCCCAAAAAGCGAAGTCTTAACTCAGCCAGAAGTGTTATTGAGCTGAAACAGAGAATGGGTGTCTCTCTATGGAAACTCATTCATGTTGTACTGGAATCCAAACTCCGAAGCTATTGCAATAATATTGAAACTAGAATGGGAGTAGGACATACTACTCCAGAGACAGCAAGGTCATTCAGTTTGGATGAATTGAAAGCTAAATTTGAAGAGCGTTGTCCACGGTTATTTGGAATTATGCAAGTAGTATGTCAAGGGAATAGCAGTGGGCATGCAATAGATGGAGAAAAACTAGGTACTGATGATGGAAATCGAAATCGAGGGATAATATCAATAGTGGTTATGTATATGTTGGCATTCGCTAGGTCAAGAAGGTGTAATACCTTCCAAAGCATGGTGGGGTATTATCTCCAAGGAAATACAGTATCAAAAAGATCAATCAGCTTTCTAAACCAAGTGGAATTAAGTGTATCATATACATCAATATGCAAAACTATGAGGTCAATGGGATTATCTAATTTGAAGAATATACAGAAGAGAATTTGGGAGGTAAGCTGATCATATAGAAGATAAGCAGTGAGAGAAGTTATTGACAATATTATAGGGGGAACCTTTCGGCTGGATGTGGGATAATATGACTATTGCGCAGAATAAAACTGAACAGAGTATTATGAATCGAAAAAGCCTGACTCAATATACGGCTTGTGGATTATGGTTCCTACACATTCCAAAACCGGAGCCGGGTTCAGAATATGAGCAAGTTTATAAGGAGCTAGTTCAAAAACCACTGGATCAAAAGTTACCTGAGATGGACATGAGGTTATTAAAAAGGCCTGCAGCGAATTATGATGGAATAGACTGGTTGTGGCTATTATCGATGGATTCATATGCTTCATATATGCCGAATCGCATGGTGGTGCATATGTCGGATGTACTATGGAAGTTCTTCGGAGATATATTGAAGGCAAAGGAGAATGAAGCAAAGAAAGAAAATCGTGCATATATCCCTCGCCCTGAGTTTGAAAAGATTTATCAGATTCCATTGGTTAAATCGGATGTACATGCGCTATCATCACTAGAGTTGGATGAAACGAGTATAGCAGGAACTAGCCAGATTTTAGATGCACTGCATGAGGGTATAGGAGTGAGTATGGAATCCTTTGTAAATAGTAGAATCTCTTTCTAAATTAATTATCCCTATTCACCATGCCACGGCTAGAAACACACACCCTCTCAACCTCGCTAAAAATACCCGTAATCTCCTTCTCTTGTTAACTGCAATTCCTTGCCACCATTTTCCATGCCATATATTCCGATCAGCGGCTATTACAGGATAGATTAATCACAAAATATTCCTCTTCCAAGCGATTCCTCCTATTCGTGAGCTTATCCCTCGAACGTATTTTACCGAATCATAGTAGATGGTTGGCTTGAATTCTCAATGACCTCCAGTTACACCTCCACCTCAATTAGCATAATTACACCACATCAAAAAGGATATAACCAACCTTCACAGTTGACGGCACATTGCTTTTACCTCAGCAACAACTTCTTGAAAACGACCATAACCTTCTGGCGTAACAATATCGAGGCTCCACCGATGGGCAGGAGCCGTATCCATAATTCGAACACGACTAGTAGGAATCTCCTCTGGCATAATATCTCCGGTATCCCTATCCAACGTATACAAACAAATCTTGGCTCCGAGAGCACTAATTCCGTACAGCCTTGGTATCTTAACATCATCAAACAGATCCTTGAACCGATCCCTCATCTGTTGATCCGCTGCTTCTCGTTTTGAAATATGACTGATGTGGTTCGTGGCCTTTACTTCTAGAAACAAGACAGGGTGTCTCTTGCGCCTAACGATGAAAATAGTTGTAAAGTCCACCGACTTAAGTTGCTCGGGTCTTTGATATTGTGGTACCACCACATAGTCCTCTTCGACGGGAAACACATGGTTTAACAACGCGTTGTACGGGCCGTACCACTCGGATTCGTCCTTTTCTCCGCCCAACCTCGCAAGCTCGAATATCGTAACTATCTTCTCAGGACAAGACATATTGAACAAAACGGAACGTACAGCAAGACGATTCCGAACTCTGACTTGGATGGGACTCTTTGTCTATATAAGTGAACGAAACGATGCGTAGGTAGTGAATGATGCAATGGTCTGGGGCATGCCCTCTTAACACCTTGTACAAGGGGCGCACTAATGCAGGCCAAGCCACCCGACTACTCAACAAGGAATCGCATATTACTGTTGAAGATTATGCGACACACATGAACCGAGACTATGAACCGAGATTATGAACCGAGATTATGGTATAAGGTGTGATGAGGAATCTGAATTGTGGATACGTGCTGTGATGATGAGCAACCTTAATACTCGCACAATTTGCTAGCAGCTCATGTCTATAAATAGGTGGATGTTAGGAGCACATACTGTACGTTGAATACAAGACATATAAGTGAACAATACTATTCGCATCACTGTGCATCTTTTCCGCATATGTTGCTACAATTACCCTTCTAAGGGGGAGTCGCTGTTTTAACACAAAAAACACGCTAACAGGGCATTTCCCCCTGTTGGTAAATCTTGGCTGTCCATGCATTTGCATGAAGTACACTCCCTCTACACTAGAGAGGGGAGTAACCTCCCAGCCTGGTCGGTTTATACTACAGACTGTCCAATGGTCCATATATAAATCTGCCATCCAGGCAGGTACCCTCCACTGTACAGACGGTGGGCGTTGACTTTGAGCTGCCGCTGGTCCCTCGCCGCTGTCCAGGACCTGCATGACACTAAAATCCTCTCGTGTCCGTTATAGCAGCAAGTCCACCTTATGTCCACCTTTTAAAAGGTGGACGCTAATGTAGCCAAGCCCACGCTAGCAAGCTGCATAAAGGACCCACACCAGAAATCTTTCATTGACGCTACATATGAAGCGGGTATTGAGGCTAACTTAGGGTTTCGTAGGAGGGCAGTGGTATGATAATGATATGGGTGCAAGATCCTAACGTGTCTGCACACCAACACGCGGAATCTGCTGATGGCGCCAATCTTGAGCAGGAATACCAATGTGGGGGGACCTTTGGACCGATCCACGTTCCGGAAATTGTTCTACGATATTGGATCAAATATAACTGGATATCCTGTATTATTGGATTAAGCCCCGTGCCCCAAGTTTCCGTTTCCCTCATAAGACGACCTCTATTTGGATATATTGGATACGAGTCCCAGTCCCGAGCTGATCCAATATGGGAGGGTGGACTGTATAAAAGCATCTCAGGAGGCGAAGAAGCTCTGGACCACGTAAGTCGTGTACACCAGGTAAGCTGTCCTTCTTTATATGTAGCGCAAAGCAGTCACACGAAGCATGAGTAAGGAGAATAGAAACGTTAATCGTGACAACCAACCTAATAATAGAACAATAGCTTCATCAGCAAGGCGGGTGCTAAATTAGCAGCAAAGTATTAGCTGATGAGTAATCGGTGCATACTTGATGGGAAAAAGAAAAGGAAAAGTTAAAAGGCAAGCCCGGTCTAAACCAAAAATGCAACAACAAACCCAAACCAATAACTCCGTGTCAGCGACTTCATACTTGCAACACACAGCAATGAAAATCAGATAATGCTATGCTCAACAAAAGAGTAAGCTCATGAAAATACTAGCATTAAACGGAAAAGTGGAGAGAAAATATGGATTTTAAAAAGAAAAAAAGGAAAAAATAAGGTACGAATATAAGAGACAAGATTAGAGAAAATTTAGAATCCAGATATCTCCAGGTATTGATTTTCTCCACCGTGCAAGGAGCGTGGGAATAAGTTTTATACGCTGTGCCGCTACCAACACTTCTTTACATCGGCATCACGTTCGACTTCGCGACCTTCTGCAGCACCTGTCTGTCCCACCCCTCAGGCTTGGTAAACTCAAGCCCCTTCACAGGGTGTTCGACATCTGGTGAGCTATACTTCGCCAAGAAGGGATTTGGGTCTCCTTCCTGGTGGAGATTCGCGAGGGTGTGGTTCACCTCACGATGTTTTGCTTCGTCGGCCCTAATATAGTTGAGGAGATCGCGCATCTTGGCCCCCTTCTGCATTTGCCAATAGGTGATGGCGATATCGGGTGCTTCTAGATTAGTCCACTCAGGAAGCTTTCCAGTGTCAATGTCTGCAATTGCTCGAGTATAGGTGATGACTGCTTCTTCTTCAAGGTATCCGACAAAGCGGTGGCATGTGCGCGGGGAAATGAGGTAGGAAAGGAAAAATCCATTGAAGAAGACACCCTGGGCGCCGAGAATCATGAGACGCATAAACCAACCGGGTTTGCGGAGCTTGAGGAAGGTCAGAAGATGCATGCGTTCGTTGTAGGCTTCCTCAAGGAGTGTCTCAATCCATCCGTTATCACGGCGGAGCCTCCGGAGGGAGTGGAGATGGCGGACCATTCCACCTACCATGCCGGGGACACCTGCAATAGACTCAAGGAAGATGAAACGAATGAGCCATTTCTCGGGCGTCATGGCGAAGCGCTGCTTTGCTGGATAGGCGGCATCGCCTTTCCCTTTTGCGACCTAAAAGGAAGTAAGAAACTGCGAGGTCACCATGAAGCAAGGACCAGTAACGAACCTCTTTGTCATGCTTATATCCGGTTGCTCTGTCGAAGCTCCATCGAAGAATCCTGACAGCGGACAGTGCAATCCAGTCACTCCAGTTCTTGGTTTCTCTGTGCGCAATTTTCTAATCACGGTGTTAACACAACCTAAACACAACAATCATACATCATGGGCTAATACTCACAATATCGTTCATCTGTTTCTCAGTATACACAGGATGGGGCCATGCCGGCTCTGTATGTACAACCACTGTAGGTTCCTTTGTGAGATCTGCTTTTGTAGACCTTTTTGAAGAGAACCACTCAAACGCTTGCATGTTGGATGTAGAGAATTGACGAGTATTGTGACTGTGGTAAACATATCCGGTCACTTTGAGCACCTGGATTGCTGCTGGTGGTGGCAGGGGGTGGGTGCCGAGACGACATAGAGTCGTTCTGGCCAGTATGGTCGTTTGTATTGAGATGGTCTTCGTTAACATGTGTATATATGAGAGAATTTGTACAACGTTCAGAAGCCTATGTACCAGAGGATGAAGGTGAAATAGGGTTATACAAGGTTGAAAGGCTCTGTATGAAAATCTTGTAGACCGTGGGCGATGTATGCAGGTATTTTGGCTGCAGGTTCAAGAGGATGGATATATATAAAAAAGAAAAAAAAATATATATAAAAATATAAAAAAAAAAAAAAAAAAATAGAGAGGAAAAAAGAAAAAAGAAAAAAAAGGAAAGAAAGCATCCGCGTGTTCTCGGAGCAAGTTTAGGTTTTCCGTCCGCTATGCATAGTTCACATCGGAACGTCGCTCACCAACCACACTTTACGGCTCACTGCGCCACCTTGGTCTGGAGTTCTTTGACCAGTCAGATTCATTGACCTCGTTTTCGGGATACCTAGCCTAGAGTCTCCGGGCCCTTCCGCTGCAGCTTACCCACAAGGGGAGTTTTTTTGTTTTATTTTTCTTTTTCTTATGAATAGGTATCAAACTCCTGAATGCATATGCACCGTCATCATGCCTATCATATGGTCATTGATAAGAAGCAGACAAGTTGTGGCAGGCATAGCCGGACGAGAGCTCAACAGTCAATACAACGGGCTATTCCTGCGATACACTTACGCTTGTCGACTTTGCCTGAATGCAAAGCTAGGTATCGATTCAATTCAGATAAAGCGGTCGAGAATAGTCCTGGATACCATAGACAATATAGGGCTGAATGCCGCTAGCGACTAAATTCCCTGCTAAAATGCCTTGGGTTTGACACACGCAAAAGGAACAACAACCCAACGGAACAACTCGGGAGGACTCGGCGCAATAGATTGTTCCGGCTGCACAGTGACGTTTGACGATGTCCGGTCATCTCTCAACGAAGTTAACGGCCCGCAGGAGTTTTCCGTGGCCGTGCCTGGCTGGGTACAGAATTTTCTGCGCCTCCAATGCGCGCACGGGTGCATCCATATTTAGCGTCGATTTTCCAAGCTGTATTCTGGAAGTGTTACTAGTACAAAAATCTTCTCGTGCCCAGAACAGTACAAAACGGCTTGTGGATAGTCTCATACCAAGCCCCTAGGGCACTCTCCGAGCGTGGGGCGAGGCTCATCTGTATGATATGCATAGTCTGCGTTCCAGCTGTTGAGTACTGTGCTGTTACATCATGGGTTGAGAAATGCTAATCAAAGTTTCTACTCAGTACGTTGTAGAGTACATTCACGAAACATCTATCTCCGTGTCTGGGCATCAATCCTCTGTAGTATGGTGGAGTGCACCTATAAGGGACCACTTGTTACATTCCGTCGCGCGCTGACTAATACACCTATTTTTTTTTTTTTTTTTTTTTTTTGTTAGGTGGGGGGGAGGGGAAGGGGGGGGGTGTACCCTAGACACAGGCTCCCCAGTTGGCCTCAGTCCGCTTTCTGGCACCGTCAGGCCCCGGCCACAATACACTCACATTTGGCATCTCATCTTTACAATAGAGAGATTGGACAACCTGGAGCTCATGGGCATTTGGTATTATTCTATCAGTGTTTTATTGTGAGCTAAACTCTAATGAATTTTTTTTGGGGCAGCTGCAAAATGCTATACTAATGATCATTGTGAGTATAACTTCGAAGCATTATGATTGACAATTCCATGCAGCCTTGAGTCTGTTTCCGATATGGCAATCATTTTGTATAAATGTTTACCTATTATGCATGCATATCGCTATGGTAGTGACAGAGGAATATGTAGATCATTTCCAAATATAGTAAGGATTTCCTGTACTAGTACTGATCTAGCATTCTTGGCACGTTGCATTTTTCAGGTCTCCCATACAAAGTGCCTCCTTTTCAATCTGCTTCTACATACTCATTAATTTTTTTTTTTTTTTGATAGAGGACATTAAAATGTAGAGCAGACAAAATAGTACGTATTAATGTCCTTTAGGTTTCAATCAGATGTGGTTTGATAATATAGTAGCACTTCAAACGTGGTGGCTTTAAGTGGTCCCTTATAGGTGCACTCCACCATACTGCCGGTGTCTATTCCAGTAGCATCATACTCTTGATACTGCGAGCTTGTCTGTTCCTCACGCAAACCCCGGCCCCTCTGTTCTACTCCATGAGAACTCGGATCTTAACTCACCTTAAAACATCTTCACCTCTTCGTCCTTCCATTATGAGAGTAGTCACCAATCCCAACCCTATGATATCCATGTCTTTTATCCACACTGTATTACCCACTCCATACTATACTATGTACCTGTAACGCACTTGCAGGGGCCCGAAAAATCTGTATTATCTGTATCATTGTATCTACAGTATGTAATTCCCAGCGACTTCCCTCCCTTCTAGGTATGTTACGCTACGTTAACCCTTGCCATCACCAATCCCACCGGGTACATGGTACTGATAACCAAATTGCCAGCATACTGTCTACTCTTGCTATACCGGATCTGCAAAATCCGGCATTTTTCGTCTGGTATGCATATCCCTTGGGGCCACAAAACACTGACAAATTGGCTGCTAGTGATCAATTCACCGAGGCCACGAACCGATTGGGCCAGGGAACCTCATTACTCAAAATCTGAGCACAGATTGAGTGAAGTTACACCCAAAACCATCACTGCTTAAGCCGGAAGCGGTTTGAATTCTTGCGTTTTGACCTGGCAGCCTTGTCACAATTTCGCGCCCCCAAGGGTCGATTATTTGTATGGGAAACGGTTGTCGCAGGCAGACGCCATCTGGTACAGCAAGGTTTCCGGTATCTCTTGGGCGGGTGAAACTTCGCTAAATTCGATGCACTAGTTTCACTACTTTTAGTCCTTGTCATGCCGATCAATCATATCAAATTTGCAACGTACACATTTACTTGTGCGATTGCACTCGCCTACTACGGGACTGATGAGACTGTATAAGTCCATATTATATTGACTGCTAGGACAAACTACATGATCTAATAGTTATGCTATTGTTATTCTATGGTAGTACTTTATAGCTCGCTGCTCGAGTATGCTTTAGCTATGTCTACTCTACCAGCGGCTGCATACATTCATGATAGTATTTAATATCTCGCTACAAGTGCATTGACCTTCCTTTCAAGTACTGTAATAAATAACTTCGAGAACGTTCTAGTAGATACAAGGACATTAAATAGATGTGCGCTGTTCCCGTGCCTGAGATATACGCACTGGCCATTGCTTGAGGTCAGGAATTTGATAGTACACAGACCCTCTTAGCTGGACGCCACATAGTGAAACTAGTGCATCGAATTTAGCGAAGTTTCACCCGCCCAAGAGATAGCGGGGCCCGGTATATAGCAAGGGTATGCTGTATGTACTTTTGTGAAACCATCCCAAAGCTTACTGGCTTCTTGCATCCCGACTTGAACTGGTTCGGAAAGTATTGGAACGCTGCATAAAACGTATGCGCTATTCGCCTTTTGGAATAGTGCGAAGTGGCATGAATTTACCCTATTCCAAAGAGCGAATAGCGCATACAGTTTATGCAGCGTTGCAATACCAGCGAGTACTAGTACATACTGTACCACCCCATAAGCTTTTTTCAATAATTATCCCTTGGGCGGGCGAGACATGCATGAATTCTGTGCCGGAAGTTAACCGTTTTTAACCCTGTCCATGCCGATCAGACCTATCAGGTTGCAACCTCAAGACTCGCGTAGTCCATTTAACAACTACGGAAATAGTAAATTGCGCGAATTCACTGCATTATTGTCATGAATTATGTTAACTATATGAGTTCTAATTGTAAGTCCAATGGAAATAACCAAAGTGGCAGTTATTCTATTATGTACGAGTACAGGGTGGCACTAGTATATTATGCGACACCAATATAGCGCGTTTGAGAATTTGAAGCATAACCTGAAGGACAGGAAAGATGATGGATTGCTAAAATACTGCAAACAAGACACCCTGTGACAAATTTCTGTATACAGTGATGAGTGGCACAGCTGCTGCGCTGTTGTAGAGGTATTGGTATGTAAGATGACACTAGAGGTCAGCAAGTCTAGTTTGAGACTGGTACAGGTATGTACCTTAGTTATTCCATAAACTTAATGTTTTTTCAAATTGCATTTTGAACTCTCCATAGATTTTCTATCATACTTACTGAATGCTCTGTGGCAGATGGATTACGCTAGTCCGCCGTTCCAATACTTTCTGAATGAGCGAGTACATAAGCAAGCACAAAACTTACATCAAGTACCTATACAGGCAATCGTTCCAGTCAGATGAGCGATCGTCTCCCAGTCATCTCCGACCGCATGCCTTCCTCTCGTGTCTTCTGGTAAGAGAGACTTACACGAGCGGACATCTTTGGAGCAATAATCCGGACACGAGGGGCAGTAACTTGAGAAGTAAAATCCAACAATATTACTATTCCTGGGTATAAAGTCTTCGGTACATTAAGTAGTAGCTTTTTGAAGAAAAGGAAGTCGAATTCAATGCATTATCCGTCGTACGTTCCTCTGATGCATATATACCTTTTTTTAAAAAAAAGTAAGGCTTGATATAAGTACAAGTGAATCTCAAGTAGAATCTATCCTCACCGTGTCCACTACACAGGTCATGTCCACGATAAACACATACGTCAATGCTTGCTTCTACTGAGTCAGCCCGGGCATCCACCAGTCATCGTAATCATCCGTGTCGAACAAAGCACTCCAGGAATAACCGTCATTGGAATCTCGGATCTCCTATATCTGGTTCCCAACATCACCATGGGGCTGTTGCTGTAAATCCACCCCCAAGCCTGGAATTCCTGTATAAGTAATATTACCATTTGCTATCGCCTTACCCACATGTGGCGCAAATAAGGGGAGCGTATTAGGGGAAGTACCTGCATTAGGGCTTGGATTCGACTGATCTGAAGTAGGACCAGCGCGGAAAAGCGATGAACCGGAGGTAGGCGATGGCGCCAATCCTGGAATTGTTGTTGTGTTTCCAGGAGTAAGCGCACCTGGCTGTGGGGAAGGAGATGGGAGTCCTACGGGAGGAGTTGACGTAGAGGCGATTGAGTGCTGAAGTAAAGAGGGGACCGGCTGGTGAGGGGGTATAATTATATCGGGAGTTGCTCCTTTGTTGTCATCTTCATCGTCAAGATCACGCGTGTCAAATGCATCCGCAAAGTTTGATGGTTCATCCATGAGAGTGTCATTGTCCATGTTCACATCTAATTCCGCGTTTGAAAGTGTAGCAATATTGTTGTGGCTGCCATTATCATTATTATTCTGGGACGAGCCTTCTTCTTGCGTATGTTGATTGGCATCACTTCCGGCTCCTGAAATACTAGCAGTAGCAGCACTTGCATCGGCACCAATTCCAGTATTGCCCATTATTTCGTCTTTATCTTCTTGGAACAGATCCGCCATGCCAGCAATCTCGTTGCCAGTCTCAAGGTCCCACCTAATAACCATATCTCGGGGCACAATCTTCTTCCCTAGTGACTTCTCAACAATTGCTACAATTTCATCGTCAGTGATGGTGGCCGGTGCAGGGCTGGTGCTTGCATTAAGGGATCGCTCCTCCCCCCTACAGACACTCCTCTTACGCTTTCTTCAGCCACAGGATCCACAGTCCCAAACATGTTAAAGTCAATTCCTGTGCACAGCTTTCTCTCAGCATCCTTAATAATCCCCGTTTTCTGAATTTTAGCCAGGCGCTGCTGGTGCACAGCCCTCATCCGCTCCATTTCCGCCTCAATTTCCCTAATTTTAGCCTCGGCACGCCTAGTGAACTCCTCGACCATAGCAGGATCCATACTGTCGTCACCTTCATCATGTTCTTTGTCACCAGAGCCCTCATGGTCATCTGTACTATCCGGTACAGACATATTGGAGGTCGGTTTCCGGCCACTACCGCTTGCGAGCGGGAAAGTTGGAGGGTCAAAGAGACCGCGCGTGATCTCTTCAAGCTCCCCACGAAGCCCAAGTCCAAGGTCT
Source organism: Kalaharituber pfeilii (assembly GCA_015179045.1). Lineage (NCBI taxonomy): Eukaryota > Fungi > Ascomycota > Pezizomycetes > Pezizales > Pezizaceae > Kalaharituber > Kalaharituber pfeilii. The sequence goes on along the minus strand of WHUZ01000012.1, from coordinate 726,217 downwards.
ACAGGCCTAATTTTGGAAATTGGGTATACCGAACCAAGAACCTCTTCCATCCACTCATGATGTTGTGTGTATCTAACTTGAGCAATCTCCCTAGGGGTAAGGTGATCCAGCATATCGCCCCTACTAGTATCTTCCTCCTCATCAATTGTTAGGGGTGGGTCGTGAAGACCTGCTGCTACAGCGGCTGAATTCATTGATGGCTGATGAGACATTGGAGACGGTCCAGTTTGTGGGGCAGTCTGGTGGGGCAGCTTTTGCCGTTTTGCAGAGGGGGGTGCTGGAGCATTTGGAGGGTATCCCCGGCGGGGGTCCATTGCCATTCCTCCGCGCACGTTTCCTTGTTGCTTTCCCGCAGGCATTTGTTGGTTGAGTACAAACGTTACACTAGGCCAGGTGCTTGGGTCGTGTAGAAAAAACTCCTTCTGGCTGATGAGGCCCTGCTGCTGTAAACTTGCTATATGGCGTCTGGTATTCTGTGTTTGAGTAATGTTGGCGGCACCGAGAGGGATATTTGCAACAGGTATCTGATTAGCTCTATCGGCACGTATATAGTGAAACAGCCAAAGGTTTGGATTGGGCGCAGGAGCGTTCGCAGGGGCTTTAGGGCCGGCAAGCATGCGATATCGGCGGCGAGTGTGAAGGGTGTGACTTTCCTGCCCTGGAATAAATCCTGATTTGGTTTGTACCATTTCAATAGTCTAAAAGCAACCACTTTATCTGTTAGCCGCCATCTCAAAGCACCTGGTGAGCTGCGCTGAGGCTCAAAATCATCGTGGAGCTTTCCGTATGGGTAATTATCTCGTTTATCTCTAGCTGTGCATTGTTTCGGCTTGGGACAATTGCAATTGGGTCTCAAGGGTAAGTTGCAGTAGCGGAGTCTGAGATTTGACCGTTGGAGCAAATCAACGGTAAAAGATCTCATAACTTTAATTCTCAAATGTTGTCCATATCGTATCTCACAAAACAAACGGCAAGACGAGTCCAACTCACATAACCCTTTGGCGTCTCCATGCTATAACCCTGGTCCGGATCGACCCACACAAACCCATCCGATGCACACCCACCATTGAGCATTGGCGGTACCCAAACCAAGAATAGACTGCCTTCGGGAGGAGTATCCAGCATTGTCCAGGTAAACGGATACTGTTGTGCAGTTTGGGGAGCCTTGAGGAGCATCTCTCCTATCATCTCGACAGTGATACTTGCTAATGGCGGATATGGTGTCTTTGAGACGCAATGTAGGTGAGTGAGTAGTGGGGGAGCGACTTGTGATGCGGGATCCGCCATTGCGATATGGCGAGCGGCGAAGAGGGCTGAGCGGGATGTGTGTGTGTTGGGAGGGGAGGGATAATGGGAGTGCTGTAGGCAGGCGTGGGCAGGCGTGCGCAGGCGTGCGCAGGCGAGTGGAGAGGTTTTGCAAGGCTTGCTAGCGCACCGAGGAGGGAGGCTGGCGTTAGAGATGGCGTTTCAATGGGCAGGATCTACCGTAGCAGAGGCAGCGGCCAGCTGAGAAATATGTATGTGGGGGTGGTTGACGCGTGAATGGTTGGTGCGTTCGATGAACGGCAGCCTTGGAGGCGCGTGGGCAGGGATCGGGGCGCGCTGTGTGCTGCGCTGGGGCTGCGCAGCCCCCGGCACAGAGCTGCCAAGCACCCGGAGACACCTATCAGTGCCCTCCATGGCCTCTGACCTTGTATGTATGTGACTGTTCGCGTGACAGACTAGCACAATACTAAAATATCCCGCCTTGGCAATCTCTAGGCTGAATATGTTAAGAATTTTGGATCTACTTAGCTGTTTTGTTAATTCTTCCACTGTCCCGTCCCAGCACAATGCTGCCAGGGCTCAGTAATCATTTGGAGGTAGAAATAGGGAAAAAAAATTTCATTTCGTAACCCGCGGAAGTGATACTCCTACAAAACGGGTGCTCTTGAACTAAGTTTTGTTACTAGAATTACTTTCTCCTATTTATCACCACAATCATGTTCTTGACTTAGTTTCTCTCATTTGAACTTAAGCTGCAGCAACTTAGGCCCAATTCTTTGGTTCCTTTGGTGCCTTCAAGTCTTTTCCCGCCATCTGTCTTGCCCTCTCCTCTCTCTTCTTCTGGGCATTCTCTGCCGCTATTCTCTCACTTTCCTCAGTGATCTTCTCCTCGGCCCACTTGTCCCTGGACACCTCAATTTCATCTCCCTGACTCGCCATCTGTTTGTAGAATTGTTTCAAGCTCAGCCTTCTAAGCCTATCAGCCTCCACCTTTTTCTGATCAAGAATTGCCTGTTCATCTGCCTCTTCGGAACCTTGCTCTGGTTCTGGCTTTTGGGACTGTGGAGGTTGATGTGGCTTGGGAGCCGACTTGGGAGCGTGCTTAGGAGCTTGTTTCCTGATGGGGACTCCGCCGCCATTCATAAAATCTGCCTTTTGTGCAGGATCTCTGCGGCTGCCAGGGCTTCCTGATGGTAGAAGATCGCCTTCAACAGTAGCTTCACTAATTTTCCTGGCAGTTGGCTTATTGTCAGGTGCAAGGGCACGCTTGACCTTTCGAGTCCACCCAGATTGGCTGATATCATCATCAATGCCCAAAGATGCCTTGAGGTCTGAAATTGCGCTCTTCTCCTTCTGTCCAGGTCGTTTTACAGGGTCTCCTTCGTTATAAACTTTGAATTCACCAGAAGTGACGCCAAAGGAATATTCAATAGACCCATCGGGATTTTCAATCTTCGTGATGCGGGGTGCAGATGGATCTTCAACGGCTACTTGGGGTTGATTAGGAGCAGCAGCAGCAGCAGCAGCGGGCTGCTGGATGTATCCACGTTCATAGTTGTCATCAGGGACACGATGAGGAGCAATAACCTCTTGGGGCCGGCCTTGAGGCTGCTTTGCAGTAGTGAAGGAAATCGCTGGATCAAGGCTGTAAGATTCAGTCCGACTAGTCTGAGTAGGTCCATTTTTGGCTCCGGATTCAATCGGGAATCGTCGTGTTGCTCCCTTATTTACATTTTGCTTTGTCGATGGAGATTTCTTATTTGCAGGAGACGACGGACAAACTGTCCCGCGGGGTCGGTCTGTCAGGGTAGAGAAATTGTGCCCCACAGGCTTCTCAGATTCCTTTTCATTGAGGTTTCCACTGTTCTCATTGGAGATTTTGATGTTCTTGTTTGACCGTTCAGTTTGTGGCCCGTTTGGGCTGCTGGGATACTCGAGCGGAGCCTGAGTGTACTGATGCTGGGCTGGATAAGGCGGAGGGAGGAACCCATCTTCATACGTACATTGGGATTCTTGGGGGCCACTGTACGGTCCATATTCCTGTGGACCATAGGATGGGTACCATTGCCTCTTATGGAGGGTCTTCTTCTCCTCACATTTGCTCTGCGCGACAGGCTCCCACGAAGCCCTTTGCGTGGAAAAGTCGTCTGTGTCACTTAGGATGTCCTTAGCTACTTTCTCAGATAAACTGAGGCCATGGTCCCCGAGCCCGGGCATGGCAACCAGGTAGTCACAGTCATTGGCACCACAGACTTCAATGCAATCTCCTGTCTTGGGCAGCTGAAGAACCTGTTGCCCTTCTGGAACCGGGTTTGGAATTGAGGAAGGAGTGACAGCAGTGACCGAGCGAGCAGGGCGTATTGTATCAGGCATGCCGACCAGCTGGTCAATATTGAAATCCATCAGAAGGATAGACTTGTAAACCTGCTCTGAGGCAAAGATGCTCACGGGTGAGATTTGATGCACCATTGTCAAAAATGTATGTGTGTGAAATATGATCTCAATTGGCTGTGGGCTCAAGAAGATCTGGGTCTGTGTACACAGCTTATATAGCCGTAGGGGATTATTGCCCGGAATAGATGATGTCGTTGGAATATCAATTGATCCCAACAGATAAAACAAACTTCACCGTGCCGACTAAAACCCTCAACCGGAGCTAATGACTCTGTAATTTATCTGTATCCATTGTGTAAGGTCATCGTAATCTATATTTCTGATCAAAGGTATGTACAAATATCCGGTTTCCCATAGAGCCCACGTGGATGGGCCGAAATCGGAATCACAAGTGCGCTTGAGCGAGGAGCCGAAAGGGAGGCTCGGCAAGCCGACTTTTTCGGAAAAGCCTTAATGTTGGGTAGTGCAAATTCGCTGTTTCACAAGCGAGGCCATCTTCTTTTCTCTATCCAGTTAAACAGGAGCCAGTGCAGGCGAACAAGGGAAACATTTCAAACTTCAGGGAGAGAACGAAAGTCAATATAAAGGAAAAAAACACAGGAGACGTTTAGACCCAAAATTACACCGCACAATAAGACGGAAAAATACAAATGAACTGAGAGACAACCCCCTACCCACACACCATTGTTTACGAAAGATAAAAATAACAATCGTTAAAGCGGAACAAAATAAGGTGAGCAGCCAACATATTTAAGGTATTAGGTAGGGTAACAATAGGATGACGATATTTACTCATTATAGTGATAGATCTAACGGTGATCATTAGTAGACTACTAGGCGTAATTCGGAAGAAGAGGGCTATACCAAGTAATTAGGAAGCCCATAAGGTTGATATCCTAACCTCCTTGCCATCTTTGCAAACCCTTCAGACTCGATAAGGTGATAGAATGGGAATGGTGGGAACATTGCGCCATCTCGATGCACCTCCGCCTTCACCAGCAGAGCAGTTCCTCCTACTCCGTCCAAAGGAGTCTCTGCATGTTTATCTCCTTTTGGGTCATACTCAGCCGTCATCAGATACCTATATGTGGCCATTTCATGATATCCTTCAAGTAAAATTTCATCCTTCCCCATAGTTTCTGCCAGCTTCAATGCCTCTTTGGAATCGTGCCATGAATTGTAATCATATGGTCTTATCTTGGATACACCTTTTTCCTTGTATCTCTGGTAACAATTTGGTACGATAAGTGCTTTATCATGTGATGCGAGATCCTGGATAAGAGTTGGAGGTGTCTCAACTATATCTCCGTCGAGCCAGAGCACCCATGAAATATCTGGGCGGAGGACACTGAACAGTAGACTATTCCTAGCTCGTGACATTGCTGCGCGCCTAGATTTCTGTGCCGACAGTTCATGTCTATCTTTCTCGTTCTGCGAAATTGGAGAATCGAAGTCCTGTCTTAATATGGTGACCTTGGCAAATTGCTCCTTCTTTTTCCCAGTTTGCACCTTGTGCACTGCATCTTGAAGTTTGGAGAGAGCCAGGTTTCCTTCACGGCCTTTTGGAATAATAAAACCCAGTTCAGTGAGTTCTCGCGGGTAGGTAAGTTTCAAGAGGTTTTGCCAATACTCGTCATAGAACCTGGCTAACGGTGTAAGAATGATGACCTTCTCCTTGTTCCCCACTGGATCCTTTGTTGCTTTCAGCCCGTTCATGTGATAGCGCAATACTGGCGGCGGTTTGCGATTTTTCGTCGGCGGTACCGTCTTCTTAGGCGCGATATCCGATTTATCAGGTGTCAAGATGAACAGCATGAAGCCCAGTACCAGCATTAAAGTAAGTACGAGCATTATAGGGTTGGAACGCCGCAACGATCGTGAGACCATGATTTGCGACAAAAATGATGAAATAGATAATTGAAGAAGCAAGTGCCGAATCAGTCTCTGAGCGTGTTGTCGATGATTGAGGCTAGCCTTCGATGAGACGCGTGCAACAATGACCGATATCAAGGTCGTTGAGCTTCCAAGGGGCTTGATTTCGATGATTTGGACACTTCTTCTAGAAGTTTGAGGCTAAGACTCTGGGGGGAAAGGGATCTTCAGCTAACCCTGTGCCTGGCAACCACCATCAATGAGAGGACTAAAGACCCAAATTCGAAAAAGCTGTGAATTAGAAAAGAGCGACTGGGAATTCAACTGTGAAGCAGTGAAGTCAAATGGGCAAAGGCCCAAGACTGCTAATAAGGAGGTGGCCGAAGTTGAAATGATCGTGATAGTAGCGGTGTGTCGCAGTTGACGGCCGTTTCTCCGTAGCAAAGGAGCTTGTGCCGTTGCTAACTTTCTCGCCTAGCGCAGCGAAATTTACGCCCACCCTGTTTGCCAAGGACGGCCTTTGCTACTCGGCACTGAACCCTTAAGATCCAACCTTACAGTAATGTAAAGTACCACACGTAAACAGGACCTGACAGCATTACAAGTAACAACAATCGATCATCGCAATGCTAGTAAGGTAGGGCATATGAAGCAATTTCCGATGCTAGATTTTTTCAATTCCCAGCTCCCACGTAGCTATCGCTTAATACCATCTATGTACAATTCCAACAAGTCACATGCCAATGCCCATCCCTCCGTACTATTACTAACTTTTGGTGTCAAGATATAGTGCAAGTTCAGAAACGTAAATAACTTATTGTTAACTTGCAGTCTCCTCAAGTAGTCATGCGTAGTAACCCACCACCAAACCGGGAGTTTCCAGAAAACCATGAAAACATTTATTCCTCATCCTCTTCATCACCTTCATTTACAACGTTGAAGAATCGGAGCTCGTAGACGCCCTTGGATGTGGAGACAACACGGAGCCAGTCTCTGAGCTGGTACTTCTTCAGGAATTTCTTGGTCCTATAGCAATTTCAAATCAGCATTTGACCAGTTCGTAGCCACAGGGAAGCAGCTGCATGATTTTTGCAAGAACCTAGGATACTTACAGGTACTTCAAGTATCTGCCAGAGAAAGGAATGTGTGCAACAACAACGACCTTTCCCTCACCCTCCTGGGAGATCTGGACGGAATCACCCAAGTTACCGACTCGGTTATCGACCTTAATCCTGTCGTGCAAGAACTTCTCGAAGGCGGGAACGTCAAAGATCTTGTCGGAAGCAGGTTGGGAGGCATTGATCACAAACTACTATGCGGTCAACAACGTGTCAAAGTGTCAATTGGAGTGCCAATATTTCAAACCTTCTGAGTGATCTTGCCCTGCTTCTTACCGGCAGCGGATTTCTAAAGTACACAATGATTCTCAGCCTACTGATTCCCACTAACCAGCAAAGCGAGTTTCAAGAGTGGTTTTCCTCTCCCGAGTAACGTACAGCGGATGGGGCCATTTCGAACTGATATTTAGTAGTCGTGTTGTTGCTAAATATTATCGGCGCAAAGAGGTTTGTATATCCTGCGCGCTAAATTATGAGAGGCGGACTATTGCGGGCGTCGGGGCTGCTGATGCTGTTTAATGATATTTGTGTGATGCATTTTGTCAAATCCCCCCAAGCGCCGATGTGTGCGCCCTATGTTTTTGCCCTAATTTGCAAGAGAATATAATCACGTGATGAGTCTGAATACTGTAACTCCGTATGCAATGCGAGTACCGATATGCTGCTTCAGCTGCATGGCAAGCTCAGAGCGGACAGCCACTTCAGTAATGGTATTGTGCGGCCCATCGCCAAAATAACTGAAATCTTGGCACCCTCTTTCTACTCAATTCAAACCTCCAACATACAACAACCCACCATCATCACACTGTCACCCTTGTTTTCAATACCTCGCTCACATCACAGCAACAGCAGCAGCTGCCATGGCCCAAGGCACCTTAAAAAAGAATCCTAAACCAGGCTTCGGGTCCAACGCAGGTGCAAGTCCTGCAGGTAGTAGGAGGTAAGTATATATAGACTTACCTCCAAATCACGATAATTCAAAATACCTGGCTTATTTACCAATATAGACCAAAATCCCTCGGTCCTCGTCCCGGCAAAAAAGTTATTGCCCCCAAAAAGACAGAGCTGGTCAAGCAGCAAAAATTGAAGAAGGTTGATTTCGACTCCGAGACACTCTTCTGCCTCTCCTCAATCTCTATCCCTCGCAACTACAGAGGATGTTGACGTTTCGACAAATAACAACAGAAAGTGACCGCCGGTCTCATCACCGCCACAGAGCGCACGCTCGCGCAAAAAGCCGGCCATCTAGAGTTACTCAAAGGGGGGAAGAAGGACAGGAGGGAGGTGGCTGCAGCAGAGGTGGCGAGGGCGAAGGGCGGGAAGTAGTAAGTCTTCTGATGGGTTGCTGAGAACTAAAGGAGAATCGCGGTTTTTTTTCTTTTTTCCTTTTTTTTTTTTTTTTCACGGCATTAGGTTTTCTTGCGGGCTTTTGGCGTTTGTGAACCTTTGTTACCAATTTGGGGAGTTTTATTCTCTGAGCTTAGTTGGTGAAGTTATATCTGCGTAATGGATGCATAATTTCACTCCATCACTCATTTTTTTGTTATCCACATCCATATTACTACTCTATCACTTCTGCAGACGATAAATAAGTAAAACAAGAATAGACTTATGTACTCCTTATGCTACTATACAGTTGACAGCACCCTTCTATAAATACATGAGTAATCAGATTTACTGATACATTGGATGGTTGAAGGACATAACATGAGAATGGTCACATCGATGGAGTCGCAATACCAAGTAGTCATAAATAGACCGTCAAACGCAAATCTCGAGTAATACGGAGAATGTGGAAGATTTAGTCGTACCCCGCCCGCACACCAGAAAGCATAGTGAATTGTACCTTGTTACATAGAAATTTACCTTCACCAGGCGCTTTACATATATTTCATAAAATCGTACTACACGTACCTGAGGGTTTACGTGAAGTCACGTGCCTCAGCTGCACCGTGAGGTCGTAAACAGCTACAACCTTGCATGACATATTCAGGATCATAGTCTCTGTCTATCCTTGTGGAGCAAACTAATCTTATATTACATTACCTGCTGTCTCACATGTTCCCGTTCTAATACGAGAGCATTCAAGCAAAGAAGCTTCATTTATTACCCAACACCTCTTGAATTGGACCAAACTACAAGGTATCATCCGTCTCCATCTTATCCGTAACCTCCATAATCCTCCTGCAAGTTGTACCCCTACTTCCCGCTACATCCACACTCGACCCAACATAACTCGCCTCCTTATCCACCATCTCCATCAATGTATTCACAATGTTCTCCTCAATCGTAATCTTTCCCAAATCCGCCAAATGTTTCTTCGGATCCAGCTTGCCCACATATCGTGTTTTGAGCTCGTCTTTCGTAAGCGTATTTTCCTCGGTAACCCGCTTGGTGTAAGCCTCTGCGAGCCCAACCATCTTTTGGAGACGCTCGACGTTATCCTCGTCAGATTGCTTGAAGTCTTTCATCATAAGGCCCTCGGTCCAGACGGTCTTATGGAGGTTCATCAGCATGTTTTCCTCAAGATGTGTCTTGCGATAGTTAATGGCGATGGAGTAATAATGGCGGTTAAGCCCGTGGATGAGAGCCTGGATAGACGGCTTGTTCAAGTGCCCCAGGTTAGAAGTTGTTTGGCGAGGTTCTTGCCCGAGCATAAGGAGTTGCGGGGAAATGAGCCGGAAGGCGTCAATAACGACTTTGCCTTTGACGGATTGGATGGGGTCGATAACGACAGCAACGGCGCGGGAGGTCAGTTGTTCAAAGGATTGTTGGGTGTTGATATCGACGCTGGAAAGCCAGCAACCGAAACCGGGGTGGGAATGGTACCAGCCAACGACAACTTCGGGCCTGCGTACAAGAGATGAATATAAGCATCATGACAATTGAGATGGAGAGGTTAAGTGTGAAGATGGCGTCAGTACCGTCCGGTTTGCCGCAGCATATCCATCATTTTCTGCTGGAATACTGGGTCCACAGCTTCAACAGATACACCAGTACCGCTTTGAGGCATGGCAAATACCTGTGGATAGGAAATTAGTACATCTCTCGTTGAGATACTTCAAAGCCACTAAAGAGGAGAGGGTCCCTTACATCCACCACACGAACGGTATAATCATCCACAAAGACACCCAACATCAGCCCCATGACTTCCATTGGCACACCTACCACCCCACTCAATAATTAGCTTCCCTAATCCAATATAATCCACCAAACCCATTCTCTCCCAATCATGAGGGTCGTTCTCACCAGCTCTTCCATGTCTCAACATCTTCAACAACGCAAGGGATGATATATATACAGTTTCAGAATTATCGATTACCGGTGTGTCCTATGTAATGGAATGTAATGGACACCTCGTCAGATATGCCCACTCACATTATTCCTCCACCTCTTCCGGACGCAGCGCGGGACGAGAGGGACAGATTGAAGCTCACCATCCCCGGTGGAGGACCCATTCCGCGTGCGAAACTCATGGTGTAGGGGCGTAGATAGGTAGCTAATTCTTTGGATTAGGCGATAAGAAAAATGCGAGGACAGCTGCTGGGTAGCTGGCTGAATGGGACAGGTGCTATGTATCCGGCGCCAAGTATGGGGTTGTATAGGATGGACGTTCTTTGGTAGGGGATGCGCAGTCTCGAAGGGGGATGCGTGGGGCACTGGGCTTCGGAAGCAAGTTGGCTGGCTTGCTTGGTGGGGGGAGTTGCGTGCTGCGTCACGGGCCCACAGGACGGAGCTAAATTTCTCAGCGCAGAGAGCAGCAGCGTCTTGGCAACAGTTTTGAGCCCACCTTGTACTCGTACTCTACTCTGTTCCTATCAGAAGGTCTTCCTAGTAATGCAGCATAAGGGAAAGTGCGTGTCCACTTTTACCAAAGTATCCCTTGGAGTCACGAGACATGCAGCTGAGTGCATCCGCCTTGCAAAAAACACAACTCAATCAAAAATGATCAATATCAAATTCTGAATTACCAGTAAATCATTACCTTCTATTCAATAAAATGTAATGGAAGTGGTAAGCATAGAGAATTACTATCCACCAGGCTAAAAAGACACTTATCTAGTGATGATCACTCATTCTCCAAAACTATGAAGCTGATATAATAATAATGTATGATAGCCAAATGTAGGACTATGGATTGCTAAAAAAACGTTGCATATGGTCATGCGCATGCGATCAGCAATACATGCTATGTATATGCAAGCAGACTACTATGTATACTAGCCAGTAAAATATGTATTCGGACAGGGGAACTAATGCACATTATGCGCTACGTCCGAATACATATTTTACTAGCTAGTAAGCATGGCCATCATACAATAATTGCTATATAAGATATATAGAAGACTGTTGAGTATCACTAGTCAAATGTCTGTTTGGTAATTCTCTGTGCTTACCCACTTCCATTATGATACAATGGCGTTACTATTGCTATTGCATATTGCATGCATTGTATATGCGCAAATTGTATTGCTCTTCAGTCAGAAAAAGAAGTGTACTCAAGAATATCATATAACTATAACCATTAAAACGTGGTCGGGCATTAGTTCTAGATCATCTGAAGACTCTGGGGATGCTAATAATAATATCGAAGTCCAGATATTGGCCTGAGAATGTAAGCTTTGTCTGTATATTTGAAAGTATAGTGCATTCCAGATTAACTCTGCATGCAATTGCTAACTATAACCTAAAAGACTGATGTAGGGCGAATATATGTTGATAGCTTTCTATAATAATATCTTGATTTTGAGTAATATCGGGTAGGTCATATCTAAGAGAGGCTATTTTTGATAGGAGAATGACAGATTTAGTTATAGATCTTCATTTTTATTCTGATTTAGCGATGTTGAATCAGCGTTGTACGGAGTAGTATATGTCATATGCCCGCAATAAGTAATACGATGGGAGAATGCATGAGGAAGAGTGCCAAGAGGGCGCATCGATACTGTTGAAGATTATGCAATGCACATGAACCGAGACTATGAACCGAGACTATGAACCGAGACTATGAACCGAGATTATGGTATAAGGTGTGATGAGGAATCTGAGTTGTGGATACGTGTGGTGATAATGAGCAACCTTAATACTCGCACAATTTGCTAGCAGCTCATGTCTATAAATAGGTGGATGTTAGGAGCACATACTGTATATTGAATACAAGACATAAGAGTGAACAATACTATATGCATTCCTGCGCATCTTTTCCGCATATGTTGCTACAGGTTATGAGCCCGGATTAAGGCTTCAACACTTCAATACAGAACGTTGAACTACATCGCTGCACAACGTCACATTCTCACTGCAACATCACTCAACACCTCAATACAATACAATCAACACCACCTGCACACATCGCATTCTCACTACAACATCACTTAACATTACTCAACCTCGCTCAACCCACACGGAATCAGACTACCTTCGCATTACCATTTCGCTGCTTACAACTTTCACAATGTCAAACAACAACGCTGCATCTGCAACTGCCACACTAGCCGCTACCGACGTATATCGTGATAAGTATGGAATTGTAACAAAGCTCACGGAAATAAACTACCTACAATGGAAAAAAGAGATCACCGTGGTTCTAAAAGCCCACAATTTTCTAGATATTGTTTTACGTAAGGAATCATCTCCTACTACTGATACTACGCAATCATCATCATCATCATCATCATCCTCCTCATCATCATCGTCAGAGAGTGATGATGATACAGCTCGAAAATCATCAACAGCCCGAAAATTAGCAGCAGCAAGGGATAAGCGTTATAGAATACGCACGTCAAAGGCAGCATCAATCATTTACAGCACATTGACGAATCGGATTAAGTCTCAACTTTCTGACATCGAGGATCCTGCAGCATTATGGGAGACCCTGGAACGCCGATACAGTGCCCTATCAAATGAGGCCCGAGCTGTGCGCATTCATGATACATATCTTAAAGACAAAATGAAAGATATAGAGTCTGTAAATGACTACTTTGGCCGTCTAATGGGATATCAAACCGAGCTTGCACAAACCGACTATGCTATTACCGACAATCAACTCATCAAGCACGCCTTAAAGCGGTTACCTTCAAGGTTTGATTTCTACAGGCGATACCTTTTAGAACGTCCTGCCGATACACGCACTCTTGACTACACTATCAACATGCTCCTAGAATTTGAATTGGATTTAGAAGGAGATGCTGTTCAAGTTCAACAATCGTCTGCTATGGTCTCTCGCAACGACTCATACAATGAAAGAGGCGGTTATCGTGGTCGTGGATACCGAGGTGGATATCGTGGTGGCTACCGTGGAGGACGCCGTGAAGGCTATCGAGGTCAACGTCAAGAGAATGGAAATAACAACGAAGAGAATGGAAATAACAACGACGAGAATGGAAATAACAATGACGACGGTACATCACAAGTTTGCTGGTACTGTTTAAAGAGAGGACATAAAATGAAGGATTGCTATATACGTAAAAAGTCAGAGGAATTACGAAATCAATTCCGAAGATCAAAGTCAGAGGACTTTACTATCGAATCGAATTAAGCGAACATCACCCTGGAACGATATGAGCAGCATACTTTTGACTCCCTCGTACCTTTGCTACTATCTCGCTTCCTGACGTTTTGTTGCCTGTCGCCTCGTCTATCGTCTCGTTTCTCTGCCGCCGCTTTGTCTTCGTTATCGTCGTCTACTCACCTTGACATATGGGACTGTCATTTTGGGCACTTGAACTATAGGTATATATTGAACTGACATATAGATTCCAATGTGATAATGGGTGTGGGGAGTATGACTATGCACAGTTTAAGAGCATACTACAACAGAATTACATATCAATCCAAGAGATGGTGGTGAGTATGCTGGACTCGCGTGATATGGAAGGTGCCGGAGCTACATCACCCAGAATTTTTGGCTGCAATGCCCATGTGCTCGTGCCAAAGAAAAGAATATAGCGCGTTTGGAAACCCAAAGCCACCAGGTGTTTGGAGCCAGTGACATTTGATGAAAACAATTCTGCATTCGCTGATTGAAATTTGAGAAAAGCCGTTGAAAGACATGGCAATGTCATTGAAAGACACAGCATAAGATCAGATACAGACACAGAAATGCACAAGACTGTCGACGCAATTAACACCATGAGATAAGATCAGACACAGAAATGTGCAAGACTATTGATGCAATTAACACCGTCATTAAAAGACATGACGAAGAGAATACTATTATTGAGAGATATGACAAAGAGAATACTGACATTGAGAGACATGACAAAGAGAATACTGTCATTAAGAGACATGACAAAGAGAATACCGTCATTGAGAGACATGACGAAGTGAATCCCATCATTGAAAGACATGGTGAAGAGAGTTCCGTCGTTGAAAGATACGGCGAAGTAGAAGTGCATATCATTGAAAGCAATGAGATTCATCGCATACAAGAATTGAACGAAGATGTTAAGAAACCCCTGCTAAAAACAGAGGGAGAGAGAATATAGAAACCCCTGCTAAAAACAGTGGGAGCGAGAGAATTGAAACCTCTGTTGAAAACAGCGGGAATATACAGAGCAAGGATGCCTCTACTCAATCGATGTGTGAAGATACGGATTAATAAAACCCCTGTTGAAAACAGCGGGAGGATACAGAACAAGGATACCTCCACTCAATCGATGTGTGAAGATACACGAATGGCTGACACTTCTGATGGAAACAGCGGGAGTATACAGAACAAGGAAACCTCTACTCAATCGATGTGTGATGAAGATACACGAATGGCTGACACTTCTGAATTCAACCCCTGTTAAAAACAGTGGGAGTGAGAATATACAGATCAATGAAACCCCTGTTGAAACACAGCGGGAGTATACAGAATAAGACAATATAGTACCCACAGCCAATGTTGCAAGACACATTGAGCAAGATGCTTTTAGTAGATGCTCATCGGCATCATGATCAGATCCTAGCCCTTCGAGTTAATTCCACCAGCACCGCAGTTCAAGTTGACGAACCTACAAGTTACTACGAAGCTATACAAAGTCATGAATGCTAAGAATGGAAAAAGGCTATGGACGAAGAATATCAGTCGTTAAAGAATAAGACATGGGAACTCGTACCGCCGCCGAGCAAGGGGGGAGTAAGAAGATTAGTGCCGACGACAGTACTCGTTACAAGGCTCGATTAGTTATCAAAGGATACGAGCAAATTGAAGCGGAAGTTAATTCAGAATCAAGGTCAACGCTCGTTTATCATCTCAGAAAGACGTTACATGGTTTCACATGCTCAACCGAGGACTCTAATCTTTACATCATGACTACTGAATCAATTATTTTTCTACTATGGGTTGATCAGCAAGAAAACGAAAGTCACAGAAGTTAAGCACAAGCTATCAACGAAGTACAACATGAAAGGCCTAGGACCTGCACGAGTATTCATTCGAATTGAAATCGAGAGAGATCGATCTAATTGTACAATTCGGCTTCATCAGACGAAGGATATTGCCTCAATTTTAAAAGATGTTTGGTATTCAACTCATGTCAAAAGGCCTCTCAACGCCTCTCACTCCAGATACTCTAGTGGGAAATCGATTTACGCATACTAGGAACTCGCCCAGATCACCTACACAGTATTAGGGCATTTCAGCTCAAACCCTACAGCAGAGCACGCCAGTACTACTGCAAAAAACGAGTTCATTGATACCTTCTACAGATGCTCAATTATGGGCTCATCTATGGCGTTTGACATCAGGATATGTGTTTACACTCACTGGTGCTGCAATCTCATGGAAATCGCGAAAACAACCCACCATGGCTCTATTATCTACTGAGGCAGAATATATAGCTACAACTGAAGCTTGCAAGGAAGCTATCTGGCTGCGCCGCATGATTAAACGAAACATATTGCCATCAGGTATCATTTCATCCGTGAAGTCATTGAACGCGAATTGGTTACACTTCGTCACGTTCCTACCGAATCAAATATAGCCGATGTTCTTATAAAACCGCTGACGAAAGAAAAACACGAGAGGCACATGACTGCAATGGGAGTTCGTACTATTTCTTGAGATATTTATTTCTTATTTCATTTCATGATATGATTTACTGAATTTTATGACTCAATCTCGTCTCTGATTTTTTCCGATTTTTGGTATTTTCTGGGAGTGGCACTCTTTCTCTCACACAGGTTTTCCCACTGGGTTTTTTCTGTGGCGGCATGCAAAAAGGCATCGAGAGTTTTAATGAGGCTACGAGGATTGTATATATATTGATTTTGTGATTGAAAGCATCTGTTTGAATGTGCGAGCATACGGTTGAGTGGGAGTGTTGAAGATTATGCAATGCACATGAACCGAGACTATGAACCGAGACTATGAACCGAGACTATGAACCGAGATTATGGTATAAGGTGTGATGAGGAATCTGAGTTGTGGATACGTGTGGTGATAATGAGCAACCTTAATACTCGCACAATTTGCTAGCAGCTCATGTCTATAAATAGGTGGATGTTAGGAGCACATACTGTATATTGAATACAAGACATAAGAGTGAACAATACTATATGCATTCCTGCGCATCTTTTCCGCATATGTTGCTACAGATACCGGTGGGTGCATCATTGCCCCATCGGTGATGGTAGCAGCCCCCCCCGCCCTCCCTGTAATCATCCCCAATAGCCACATGGTAAGACACGCTCAGTCTCGAACCAGGCACGCTCTATCCTGCAACACTGCATTTGAAGACTATTCTGCTAATCATCATACCCCCTCCATTTATGTCTCTGCATCGATGAGTGATGATCCCTGAAATGTCCGGGGATGAGAAACACCCTTGCAGTGGGGCTGCACCCACATTTGTCATGCCTTCGTCAATACCAAGTCCGCTTGTTCTCCTCAGGACTACAATAGCGGTGGTCATCAATAGTGGTTATCAGCTTTGCGTTACGTTCCGTTCCGTTAGGTAACCCCTGTCAACCCGCTAAGCCCAAATGAGAGGAGGGTCGCTGATGTCCCCCGCGTAACCTACGTTACCGTCACGTTCCGTAACATCAACATGCCCCGCATATCGGAGAGAGCCAAAATCGAACAGGTAGTCACGACAGCAATCGGGACTTATGCCATATCTATGCTACTTGATTCAGATACCAGAGGGGGGAACTAGCAGAGCGTGGAGTAACAGTGCTGTGATTGTAGCAGACGTTTGCTGGCTCATGATGGTAAAAACTGGAGACTTTCATGCGTAGATTGGGGATGCTCATGAAGTGGTAGACATGTGCTTATGCATATGCATCCATGTGTTGCTGATTTAGGTACGGAGTAAAGACCGGTCAAAGGCCCCTGTAGTCAACTAAAAACCAGGCGCATATCCTTGGCGTTACCCAAAGTTACGCAAGGTTATGGTCGTAACGCGACGATTTGGCTACGTGATCATGGTTACGTTGCGTAACGAAGATCGGCTGTCTCACGTTACGAAATCAGCCAATCAGAGCATTTGCTTATGTCATGTAACCTCACGTAACGGTTACGTGACGCAAAGCTGATAACCCTTAATTATCTACGGTACGGTAAGGTGGAACATTCGTACATTTCATATCCCTGTACGTCTAGCCATTTGCGGCCGGCAATTGATGACCGGTCCAAAACGCAAAAAAGCTAAGGCTTGCACTCTGGAATTGTAGTCTCATTCACCCCTACCCCGCATATCAACACAATCACAGAATCGCAATGCCTCGTATAAGCCAAAAAGCATCAATACAGAAGAAAATAGATGCTGAAATCGATGTTTTGATGACAGCAATGGAGTATGATTTAGATTCGGAGTTTGACTCAGAGTACAGTTCAGAGGAAGAAGAGGAGGACTTAGAGGAGCTTCAGGAGCTTATAGATAGGAGTGATAATATTGCAGCTAACCGATATTTCAACCGTGGCAAAAACTCTGCTGGAAGACAAGACTCAAATATTCTATCAAAATTGATTAATTAATATCCAGATCCAGCATTTCTTGCTACTTTTCAGATGCAAAGAGCCTCCTTTTGGTACCGTGCAGTGCAGTGCGGTGTGGGGTTGCGTTGAGTGGGGGCGGTTTGAGGCAAATCTACGGTAAGGTACGTGGTTTTCCAAAAAAGTACGGGACTATCTCGTGCCGTAGATTTTTCAGAAATGTACGGTGATAACGTACCTTGCCTTACATTTCAGGGCGGAACATAGCCAATGAGCGTTGTTGCCAAGACACGGGAAATGTACGAATGTTCTACTTACCTTACCGTAGATAATTGATGACCACCACTAATATACCGCTACTCTGCACTGGGAAACATGGTTAGGTATCGACGTCGTTATTTGCACTACTTTTCGGTGATCGTTATACCGTGCCGCCCCATTACGATGGGTAATTGTAGTACCTCAACATTCTCTGTGTTTATGGTGCTGGGGAGCCTAGAATTACAAAAATATTGCGCTTCATTGTTTTCATACTGTACTCCGCAAAGCTCGCTAGAACTCATCATCGCAGCACCTCTCAGACTTGAACAGACTCATTTCCAACGTGGGCTGCGTTTTGTTGACTGGTGCTTCAGGTTTCATTGCTTGTAAGTTCTTCCTTGAATGTTCAATCAGCAAATTGTGATTCAGGCGCTAAAATTCCGAATCTAGCCCACACCCTGGAGATTCTCCTCCGTCGAGGGTGAGTACGCATCAAGCTTCATCCCCGTACACAATTACTTTAAAACTCTGGACTGGAGCTTAGACACAACGATATAGATATTCGGTTCGAGCCACAGTTCGTAATCAAGGGAAGGCAGACAAGCTTTCCAGCGTCTTCTCAGAGTTCAAAAATCAATTGGACTTCGCAATCGTTGGGGGATATCGCTCAGTCAGGAGCATTCGACCAGGCAATCGTCTCTGATCCACCATTTGACTACATTCTCCACACAGCATCTCCCTTCCACTTCAATGTAACCGACGTTAAGAAGCAGCTCATTGAGCCTGCCATCCGTGGAACAACTGGTATCCTAGCGTCTGCAAAGAAATATGCACCAACTGTAAAGAGGGTGGTAGGTTCAAAATTCCAACCATTTCATCACCATTGTCTGACGGAGTGACACTTTTCAATTTAACATTATTTCTACTGTAGGTCATTACATCGTCATTTGCATCAGTTTTCAACCCCTTCAAGGAAACATGGGCTGGGGAGTTTTCAATAATAATACCCTATAAATATTCAATAACTAATTCAGATTAGGGAAAACATATACGGAGTAAAATGAATTCTACAGGTGTTCATTTGTTCAGCGGCTGAGCTTATGTGTGCACTACAGGATGATTGGAGTCCCATCACCGAAGATTTTTAGTGCCTTGGCCCCTTCGTTCATTGGCCTATTGGGTGGTGGCGCAACTTACTAGCTAGTACTTACCAGCATAAGTTCTTTTACCAGTCAAAATCGACCAGTAAATGGCTGTTCTGGTAAGTAGAGCTCAGTTAGTAACCTACTTTGCTGCATACATTCACAACATTTCGCACTATATGCAGCATCCACATATACTTCAGTATGCATCTACAACCACAAATAACGCACACATATCCTATTCATATTTATGTCTTCTTTTTGCATCAATTCACCCTGGAACATTTCATTGACATAAGAAGTGTATTTTTGGTCATTTCCTCTAAATCTGAGTTGGAGTCTGCATCTGAATCAAGAAACATGAGCATCATGATAGCTTTTACATTGCTCCTGAGCTCTTGCTGTATTACTAGTACAGCTCTTTGACTTAGATAGAGCATATTGCATGCAAGTCGATACGCGTATATTGCGGTGATATGTGGGGCGTCATATTTTACTTACTAATAAAGTTCGCAGGGTTGAAAGAGGTACCTCACGGGTCCTGCCTAATTTGGTTGGCGTATTTTCTCTGGTAACTTCTGGTAACCATTCTCAATTATTCAGTGACAACCACTAGTTATTCCCAGTAAGTCAGTGACAGCCCCTAGTATGTATTGCAGTATGTATTGCAGTATCATACTCTAGTATGGTTGTCACTGAATGATTACCAGAAAGTACGAGAAAAATACGTCAGCCAACTAGGCAACCAGACTACAGCTAGGCAGGTGTCATGAGGTATCTTATTGCCAGTAGTGTTCGCATTCGGTGTGAGCTGAGTCGGTGTTGAGTTTCGTAGCATACGTACGTACTCGGCTCACACCAGCTCAGCTGCCGAGTGGTATTTCTACATTACGTATCAACTCAGTAACGCCGTGCATATATAACTCGTACCGGCTCACTCGGCAGCTGAGTCGAGTACGTTTTACGGTGTGACAAACCGGCTCAACTCGGACTCACTCAGAAAACCCGACTCAGAACTCACACGTGCGAACGCTAGGTGCTTAGAAGCGATATAAAAGCGATCATGACACTTATGATTTTTAATTCAAATTTGAAGAAAATTGATATGTGATGAAGACATAAATATGAATAGGATATGTGCATGTTATTTGTGTTTGTAGATATGCACTGAATGTTTGACGTGAAGCGGGGATGTGAATACGCAGGTGCTGCATATGTGCGAAATAATGCGGGTGTATGCAGCAAAGTAGGCTACTAACTGAGCACTACTTACCAGAAGAGCATCGAATTTGTAGGTAACAGGGCGTTACGTTGGTTCTGGTAGCCATTTCCAAAATTCAGGGACAACCCCACTTGATGTCACCCGGTTGGTACCGGTTCACGTCTCGTGTGATGCGGCTCTGAGATGCAGCGGTCCTAGTCGACTTGGCACAGATGTACTGAGTTCGTAATTCCTTGTACGACGCGACAGCGAAGAGCGCTTGAGCTCATCTTTCATTAAGTAGTGACTGCATCGCCCCGCGGAACACCTCGACATCCCTCGTCGTGAGTTAAAAACATCGCTGCTATACATACTTGGGCGCTGTTTAAATTTTGTCGCCAGCCATGGCGACCCAAATGGATACCATGAATAGGATCTTTGCAGATCTGCGGACTAAGTGAGTTCTCTGAAGCTTCTTCGGCGCAATCTCTCTGTCAGCCTCTCTGACTTTTAACTATGCAGGAATGAAGAAACCCGTCTACGAGCTGCCGTAGAGTTTGAGCAATGTTTGGCGATAGCATTACGGGGTCAGTTCTCTCAACACCATAGGGATACTCAATAACCTCTGACGTTGGAATGTGGGGTTTAGAGTTACCAAGCGAGCAATTCGCTAGGACATATCAAGATGTCATGAGGAGAGTATCGGAGTTGATTCACAACAGCGATAGTAATGCAGTCAATGGCGGTATAATGGCTCTGGAGAAGCTCATTGATTTTGAGTACGACGACAATAACCAGAAGACCACACGCTTTGCAAACTACTTGCGCAGCGTAATCAGAGGAAATGACACAAATGCAATGGTACGAGCGGCGAAGGTGTTGGGAAGACTGGCAGTACCTGGAGGGACTTTGACCACAGAACTGGTGGAGAGTGAGGTGACACAGGCTTTGGAATGGCTTGGGAATGAACGACAGGAGAATAGGAGGTTTGCTTCAGTATTACTTCTACGAGAACTGGCTAGGAGCTCCCCAACACTTCTATATTCATTTGTTCCTCAAATATTGGATGTCATTTGGTCAGCGCTACGAGATCCGAAGGTCGTTATCAGGGAGTCGGCTGCAGACGCACTCAGTGCATGTTTAGAGATTATATCATTAAGAGAAAGTGCGCTACGGCAGCAATGGTACAACAAGATTCTGGAAGAAACTCAACAGGGCTTCCGCGTCGGGACCACGGACGCTATTCACGGCAGCTTGATGACTTATAGGGAGCTGCTGCTGAAGGCGGGAATGTTTATGCACGACTGCTACAGAGATGTATGTGAGGTGGTAATGAGGTTCAAAGATCACCGTGATCATCTCATTCGACGGCTAGTTATCTCGTTAATACCAACTCTGGCTTCATACAATCCCGCTGAGTTTGTCTCGTCATACCTGCACAAGTGCATGCTGCACCTCCAAGCACAACTCAAAAAGGACCGTGACCGGAATGCTGCCTTCCTTGCTATTGGCAAAGTAGCAATGGCTGTTGGTAGCAACACTAGCCCGTACCTGGATGCAATCCTGTTGAATATCCGTGAAGGACTTATTGCCAAGAGGTTAGACAGCATTCGTACCAGTTAATATGCGGCGGCTAACATTGCTAATTCCTTGTAGCCGGAATAAGAATATTCAGGAGGGCCCGATATTTACATGTATCAGCAGGTTGGCTACTGCCGTTGGCCAGGCTCTTACCAAGCATATGCATGAACTTCTAGATTTGATATTTGCGTGCGGCCTTAGCAGCAGTCTCACGCAGGCTTTGGTTGATCTTGCGCATTACATTCCGCCATTACTTCCAATTATCCAAGAAAAGCTTCTGAACATGTTGAGCATGGTTCTTAGTGGAAGACCCTTTAAGCCACTTGGCAGCCCTGCGACCCTACCTCCTATGCTTCCTGTGCAGCCGAAGGAACACAAGGATGGTCAAACTCCTGAAGCAAGAGTTATTGAGATTAGCTTGGCTCTTCATACACTCGGAAGCTTTGACTTTAGTGGACATGTGCTGAACGAGTTTGTAAAGGATTGCGTTATCAGATACGTCGAAGATGATCACCCTGAGATTCGAAAGGCTGCTGCTCTCACCTGCTGTCAACTCTTTGTTCGGGATCCCATTTGTTATCAGACAAGCAATCATGCCATACAGGTTGTAGGTGAGGTTATTGACAAGCTGTTAACCGTTGGAATTTCAGATCCTGGTAAGTAGCATCCCTACTATGGGTGTTTCTTACAGATAGAGATTACTTGCTGATGCAGAACAGAACCGGAGATCAGACGAACGGTATTGATGTCACTAGATTCCCGGTTTGACAGGCATTTGGCTAGAGCCGAGAATGTTCGCTCCCTTTTCCTTGCTCTAAATGATGAGGTGTTTGCGATTCGCGAGGCCGCCATGACAATTATTGGGCGCTTGACTCATCATAACCCAGCATATGTGATGCCCTCATTAAGAAAAAACCTTATCCAGCTTCTCACAGAATTAGAGTATTCCACAGTCGCTCGAAATAAGGAGGAAGGAGCGAAGTTACTGAGTAACTTGGTAGCAGCATCAAAGCAGCTTATTAAGCCATACGTTGACCCAATAGTCAATGTCTTGCTACCTAAAGCAAGAGATAGCAGCGCTGGGGTGGCCTCGAGTATACTGAGATGTTTAGGTGAACTTGCAACCGTTGGAGGAGAGGACATGATCCCTTATATCCCAAAATTGATGCCTCTTATTATTGAAACTATACAGGACCAAAGTTCTCCAACCAAGCGGGATGCGGCACTCCGGACTCTAGGGCAGCTTGCAAGCAATTCCGGATATGTCATTGATCCATATATCGAGTATCCTCAGCTGCTAGCAATACTTGTGAATATTGTGAAAACTGAGCAAACTGGTTTTCTGAGGAAGGAAACTATCAAGCTGATGGGAATATTAGGAGCGCTTGACCCATATCGGCACCAGGTACTTCCCTGGGCTGATTAATATTCGGAAATGAGAATGCTGACCATGTTTAGACAGTAGAACGTGGTTCGGAATTGCCGCTTAGTGACCAGGGGAGTTCCATAACTGACGTTTCTTTGTTGATGACCGGGTTAACGCCTTCTAATGAGGAGTATTATCCAACGGTGGTGATAAACTCACTCATGAATATGTTAAAAGATTCATCCCTTGCCATGCATCACTCTGCTGTCATTGAAGCTATCATGAACATATTCAAGACTCTAGGTCTGAAATGCGTTCCATTCTTAGACAAGATTATTCCAGGTTTCGTTGCTGTCATCAGAGTCTCCCCTCCTAGCAAAGTTGAGTCCTATTTTAACCAATTAGCAATTCTTGTCTCTATCGTCAAACAGCATATTCGTAATCACCTTCCTGAGATTCTTCAACTGATTCGAGAATATTGGAGTACCTCACCTACTCTGCTTGGGACCATCTTGCAACTCGTGGAGGCAATTGCTAGATCCCTGGAGGGAGAATTTAAGCTCTACCTTGCACAATTACTACCACTTATGCTGCCAGTTTTAGATTCGGATTCTGCGCGCGGAATGCCAACTGAAAAGGTTCTGCATGCCTTTTTGGTTTTCGGTCCCAACAGTGAGGAGTACATGCATCTGATCATTCCAGCAATTGCAAGAATGTTTGACAAGCCCCAGTACCCCATATCGACACGGAAGATGGCAATAGAGACTGTTGCAAAATTATCTAGAAAGGTCAATATATCGGATCATGCCTCATGCACCATTCACCCACTCAATCGAGTTCTTATGACAGGGCCACCTGAACTTCGTAATGCTGCACTTGATACCCTCTGTGCGCTTGTCTTTCAGTTAGGTCATGATTATACCCACTACATCGCTACGATAAACAAGAGCTTAGTTTGGAACAAGATCCAACATACGAATTATGAGCTCCTTGTGTCAAAGTTATTGAAAGGAGATCCTTTGCCACAGGACCTTAGCCCAGATGAGATGTTTGGAGATAAACCTGAGGAATTGGCTTTCCCGGACTTTGGGCCAAAGAAGCTTCCTGTTAATCAACAGTTCCTAAAAAATGCATGGGAAGCATCCCAGAAGTCAACTAGAGAAGACTGGCAGGAATGGATCCGTCGATTTAGTGTTGAATTGCTCAAACAGTCACCATCTCATGCACTTCGTGCCTGTGCTGGACTGGCTAGTGTATATTATCCATTGGCCCGCGATCTTTTCAATGCTGCTTTTGTGTCATGCTGGAACGAGCTTTACGACCAATTTCAGGAAGAGCTTGTGCGATCAATTGAAATGGCTGTTACCTCACCACATATTCCTCCAGAAATTTTGCAGATCCTCTTGAACTTGGCTGAGTTTATGGAGCATGACGACAAAGCGCTCCCAATCGATATTAGAACATTGGGTGGATATGCTGCGAAGTGTCATGCGTTTGCGAAGGCGTTACATTATAAGGAATTGGAGTTTTTGCAAGAACCGCAGCCAAGTACAATTGAGGCTCTGATAAGCATCAATAACCAGTTACAACAGTCAGATGCTGCTATTGGTATCCTAAGGCGCGCTCAACAATACAACGATGTCCCTCTGAAAGAAACATGGTTCGAAAAGCTTCAACGTTGGGAGGAAGCACTTAAAGCGTATCAACGAAGAGAAGCAGAGGATCCTAATTCGTTTGAGGTGACAATGGGGAAGATGCGATGTTTACATGCATTAGGCGAATGGGATCTCTTGTCACAGCTAGCTCAAGATAAATGGAGTTCTGCTACTCATGAGATGCAGCGAGCTATAGCTCCACTTGCAGCGGCTGCTGCTTGGGGCCTTGGGCAATGGGAACTCATGGATGATTACATTTCCGTCATGAAGCAGGCATCACCTGACAGATCCTTCTTTGGGGCTATTCTGGCCTTGCATCGGAACCAGTTCGAAGAGGCGGCACAGCATATCGAAAAGGCGAGAGAAGGGTTAGATACAGAACTAAGTGCCCTTGTTGGTGAAAGCTACAATCGTGCATATAGGTGAGTAGTATCTCTGAAACTAGCTCCCCGACACTTACTAAAGTCATTACAGCGTAATTGTTCGTGTACAGATGCTTGCGGAGTTGGAAGAAATCATAGTTTATAAGCTCAATGCAGACAACGAAGAGAAAAGGGAAACAATGCGGAGAACATGGACTAAACGGTAACATACCATCTCTTCATAGCTGGTATAATTGTTGCTAATGTCAGCATAGACTCAAAGGATGCCAGCGAAATGTGGAAGTATGGCAGAGAATGTTGAAAGTGCGGGCTCTTGTCATTTCTCCGAAGGAAAACATGGAAATGTGGATTAAATTTGCCAATCTATGCCGAAAATCCGGCAGAATAGGACTTGCTGAAAAGTCACTGAACTCCCTCCTGGATAGCGATACCAACATGTCAAGCTTCTCCACAAGTATGAGAGACATGAGGGCCCCTCCCCAGGTCATGTATGCGCACTTGAAATACATGTGGGCAACTGGAGACCAGCAGAAGGCCCTTGCGCATCTCATCAACTTCACAAGCAAAATGTCAGCCGATCTTCCTGGGCAGTACCCTGCGGAAGGACCAAATCAGCGTCAAAGTCAAGCGGCGCGGGAAGAATACACAAGGCTTCTTGCCAGGTGTTATCTCAAACAGGGAGAATGGCAGGTTGCTCTTCAGAACAATACCTGGCGCCCAGATAAAGTCAACGAAATACTACGTTCATACATGCTTGCTACTCATTATCACCCCGCATGGTACAAAGCGTGGCATTCTTGGGCACTTGCAAACTTTGAGGTTGTGAACGCTCTCACCGGAAAGGATAGCACAGGCGTTGATAATCCTGACATTACCCCTGAAATCCTTACAAATCATGTCGTCCCAGCAGTGAAGGGTTTTTTTAAGTCTATTTCCCTGTCAGATGGCAGCTCGCTACAAGACACTCTCCGACTTCTGACCTTATGGTTTGCATATGGTGGCCATCATGAGGTGAATGCAGCGGTTACGGAAGGTTTCAATGCCGTTAGCATCGATACGTGGCTTGAAGTTATCCCGCAGCTGATTGCTCGGATTAATCAGCCTAATCCTGTTGTCAGGCATTCGTTACATCAGCTTCTAGCTGAAGTCGGACGAGCTCATCCACAAGCACTGGTGTATCCGTTAACTGTGGCCTCCAAGTCAAACCTTTCTCGCAGGCAGAAATCCGCATCACAGATCATGGACAGCATGAAATCGCATAGTCCGAAATTGGTGGAGCAAGCAATGATTGTCAGCCAGGAATTAATTCGTGTAGCTGTTCTGTGGCATGAGCTCTGGCATGAAGGGCTTGAAGAGGCTTCACGCCTATACTTTGGTGATCACAACATTGATGCTATGTTGAAAACCCTTGAGCCTTTGCATGAAATGTTAGAGAGGGTACGCATATAATTTATGCCTAATGATGTTAATTGCTTAGCTAACCCATTTCAGGGTCCGGAAACGCTACGCGAAATCTCATTCCATCAAGCATTCGGCCGTGATCTACATGATGCTCGCGATTGGTGTAACACCTACAAGAGGACTGGTGAGATTGGTGACCTCAATCAGGCTTGGGATCTGTACTACCAGGTTCGTTGTATGGTTCTGTTTGAATATGAAAGGATCTAACACAGATGATAGGTTTTCCGCAAGATTGCTAAGCAGCTGCCGTCTCTTGTTTCACTGGATCTACAATATGTATCGCCCAAACTGCAGCATGCTCGTGACCTCGAATTAGCCGTACCCGGTAGGATTGGCTCCTACTTTTGCCTTCTTACCTCAAGTATATGCTAACATACAAGCCAGGTACATATCATACTGACAAACCAATTGTTAAGATCAAGAGCTTCGATCCGACATTCTCGGTCATCAGCTCCAAACAGAGACCACGTAAATTAACAATTCAAGGAAGTGACGGTATAGCATATGTATACGTCCTCAAAGGTCACGAGGACATACGACAAGATGAACGAGTCATGCAATTATTTGGCCTAGTCAATACTCTCTTGAACATGGACTCCGAATGTTTTAAGCGACACCTTAACATCCAACGATACCCTGTAATTCCACTTTCGCAAAGTTCAGGCCTCCTTGGTTGGGTACCGAACAGTGATACGCTCCATGTGTTAATTAGGGAATACCGCGAGAGCAGGAAAATTCTGTTCAACATTGAGCACAGAATCATGCTCCAGATGGCGCCTGACTATGATAACCTGACACTCATGCAGAAAGTTGAAGTGTTCGGGTATGCTTTGGAAAATACGACGGGTCAGGATCTTTATAGGGTATTGTGGCTTAAGAGCAAAAGCTCAGAAGCATGGCTGGATCGGAGAACGAATTATACTCGTTCTCTTGGTGTTATGTCGATGGTTGGCTATATTCTTGGGCTGGGAGACCGTCATCCTTCAAATTTGATGCTCGACCGTGGAACCGGAAAGGTTATTCACATCGATTTTGGAGACTGCTTCGAGGTGGCCATGCACAGAGAGAAGTATCCGGAGAAGGTTCCTTTCAGACTTACGCGCATGATTACTTATGCCATGGAAGTGAGCAACATCGAGGGAAGTTTCAGAATTACTTGTGAAGCAGTCATGAGGGTTTTAAGAGATAACAAAGAATCATTGATGGCTGTCTTGGAAGCGTTTATGCACGACCCACTGATGCATTGGAGGCTGGGAACCAAAGAGAGTCCAGTGGAGCCGGGGCTTGCAATCACTACTGACAGGCGAAGAAGCGAGGCTGGTGAGTATTTCCTCGTGCTATCTTGTTACCTCGATGATCCCAACTTCTTGTTTCTTTAGTGAATGCAATCGATGGGTCCTATATCCGAGTAGGTAGGGCCGATGAGTTTGAGAACAATCGTAAGCCCATGGCTCTTAAATGGTTATGGTACTGGTTTCTAATACCCTCATAGATCACAAGCCCGAAGCTCAAAATGCTAGAGCTCTCACTGTTCTCAAACGAGTCAAAGACAAGCTTACTGGCTATGACTTCAAGGAAAAGGAAGAGCTTTCTATTCCTGACCAGGTGGATAAACTTATTCAACAGGCTACATCGTTAGAGGTTAGTTCCCTTCGTTGAGATACTCTACTATGCAATGCCAGACACTAACGTCAGTCTAGTGTTTGTGTCAACATTACATCGGGTGGTGCAGCTTCTGGTAGAGAATTGTTTTCATTGCAGCGAGTACGGTAGACGGGATAGCGGGATAGTATTTCGGAGCATTTTTGGAGTTCGACATTTATCTGTTTTCACATTTTATATCTTCTATTCTTCCATTATATCTCGGATTGATGTGTTGTCCGCTTTCAGTTGTCCATGGAGATGTGCAGTAGTTTATGTTAGTTTTATAACACATTCCATCATTATAATGTCAACCTTCTTCAGATATGATTCCCCTTCCCCAGGCTCGCATCACTGATACCTTGGCAAGTCGGCTGCGGATATGGAACATAAATATATGGGATCGGGCGACTATCCCCCGTCTCGGCCTAGTCGGCCAACCGAGTCACGGCGGAGTGCAATATGGAACCTGCTAGAGATCATTACATAGCAGAATGGAGAAGATAGGGAGGGCAAGGCAAAGTTCAAGGACGCACTGGCATAATTGAGGTACTTCATGAGTAGAACATATTTGACTTATCTGCTCGCCGTGACTTTGGAAATGGGGGCTTAATACAGAGGATATGGTGGTCATAGAGATACTATATCAATTGTTTAAGGGTGTGAACGCTAAGCAACTGCTCATGACAGAAAAGGAGCAGATAAACGAGGCTAAAAAATCTCATCTCTATTACACCTCACCAATGATAGGCTATTTCTCTTTGTCATCCTATCTTTATCTCAATGGTTACTACGTTGGGGCGATATGAATTCTTTTTCTACTCGATCTAGAACAAAAGGCATATGGTCCATACTGCCTTTATTCAATTCCTTCTCTGATTACAATAGGTTAAACCGAGTTTCGTAAACTGGCTGAACAATGATATGTCAATTTCTGGCTACTGTTCTTGGCAGCGGTGGTGTACTGTTATCATACCCTAAACAATACTATCTTGTCTGAACTGAGCCTGCGCCCACCTCCGCTGCATTACGCCCTCTAAGAAGGTCATTGTGCTCAACAGACTATGATACTTCCTTCTCGATTATCATACTTTCGTAGTACTTATTTCTAGAAGGAGGAGAAAGCAACAAAAAAAAAAAAAAAAAAAAAAAAAAAACATAACTAAATATAGCACAGCAATGACTACCATGAACCCACCAGGTCACCCCGCTTCACTAAACAACGAAAACAACAATGAAATTGTGTTAAGCAAGACTCACACAAAACACATAAAACATAACCTGATTAGAATGAGAGCGAAAGGAAAATAGGATAAACCCAACAATGACCCCACTGCCATTTTGCGCGGCAAGGGCGCAGGCAGGAGCAAGCGTGATGTCGATGGTGATGTGAGAATCTGTGCGGTGGTCGCCAGACGCCCCAGGGTAAAGAATAAGCACGAAGGAACATTGCACCCAGCATTTATGTAAAACCAGGGTAAGTCCAGGGTGACAGGCAACATGGAAATGTTAGATATCCAGACTAGTTAGACGGCGAAGCAACAGCCAAAGCAGGTTGTCCTGGTTCCATTAGAATTTAATCATATGGAACTGGAGCATTACAATCCGTCTTTTAGAAAGATACGGGACAGCTTTCCCCAGCTCGGATTCGAACCGGGGTCCTCAATTCTGAACCTGGCCTCTTGTTGTAATCTCCATCACTAGATATAACGGACAATAGCCAAATCCACACCCTCTTGTACCTGCCACCCCATCTCTCCCACCTCCACCTACTGCCTCCATTCGGCTGCAAGTCTCGCGACTCCAAGGGATACGTATACTCTGACGCAGGATTCTCTAGTTTCCTTAGGAAATCAGCCACTCCTTGTATATACATGAGCCAGGTGTGTTCCCAGTTGTCTCTCGTATCCACCATTTTTTGTTAACGTGACCCGTAAACCAAATTAACATTTGCTATAGACCTTAAATATTGAAATAAAAATAAAAATAAAAATAAAAATCGGGGACCTTCCTTTGATTCACTCCAGTTGTAAAATTAACTATGTATATCAGTATATATATCTATGTGCACATTGATTTTCTCGGCCAGGGTTTAAATTTTTGCTCGACACGCGCGTAACAGCATGCAAATAAACAATCAAAAATTATTAACATATATATGCATACCCAAGTCTTCCAAAACAACACTGCCCATGGAGTAAATTATGACCCTAATTTTTGCAGTAATTTGTTTTTTCGCCTTTCAAGCAAATATTCCATCACCTCCTCTCGCCCGGGAACCTTCCACCCATCTGGGATTGGTGTCCATTCGGCTCGAGGTTCACCTGTCCCAGTTCCACTGGGACCACCACCACTCGCCAGGGTTCTCTTTCGCGCTTCCTCCTCCTTCTTTCTTTCATAAGCTAATAGTACACCATCTTCCTCGTCTCGATTGTATCCATAATAATCCGCATCCACGAATTTGCGGATGGTATCTGAGGTCTTCTTTTCAGCTTCTGGGTCCTTTGGCTTGGGTTTCAATTCTTCAAAAAGTTCTTTTACACCAGGCAGTTCCCGAGCACGGCCAAAGTATCTATATCCACGGTTTCCAGGTACCTCTCGACCTTCATCATCGTATATTTTCGGTGCAAATCGCATATAATTTGGCCCGCCAAGGTTGCGGAGTTGTACCTCCCACATGTGCTTTTCGCGCATCAACTTGTTGATCTCATCGTTTAGGTCACGAATTTGATAGTCTGAGAGAGAAGCTGCAGAAGCAAAATCAGTATTTGCAGTCGTATAAAGCCTGAACGCAGGGGCATACGATCTTGAATTTTGGAAACCTTCCGTGAGATTTCTTTAACGACCTGACCACGCCACTTTTCGCACGAAGGAATGGAGTTGACCTCAGTGATGACCTTTGGGCGCCTATCCTCGCCTTATTAGAGTTTCGCCCTTCATCCCATATGGACTGGCACCAGTAGCTCGTACCTCGTCCTCCCAGCATCGATAATACCAAGATCCGCAGCTTGCTGTTCGCGAAAGCGAAACAACATAGACTGGGCTAACAAAGATTAGCAGTGTTAGTCCAACCGGAATCACGCAGTTGCTTAGGTCAATCGCACCTTTTTCGCTGTTTCTGGCCATTTTGCGATTTGAATGTGTAGGGTGCAAACAAGCTCTGTGTTTGAAGTTATCAAGTCTGGCAAGGGCAGGTTAAGTCCAGGCTTGGCGTCTGATGTTCCTTTGAGCCTCTCGTCCCTGCCACACTCACAAGTCATTTCGCAACTCACATTCGTTGCTCAGACAACATGGCGCATTTAGCTGACGCAAAGTCCATGCTGGACAGCCGCGGCCTCTATGAAGGCGCGACTGTTCGTGGAGTGAATCCTCTACTGCTCGTTGAAAAGATCGTTCGGTAAGTAGGTCCTCAAGCGTCTATCTGGGAGGCTTTCTAACGGTCTCTCCAGAGAACGAATTCTTGAATCATTATATTGGAAAGAGCAGGCATTTGGGTTAAATGGTAAGTCTTTAATATCATATTTCATCGCCCAAATTCGCCCAACTAACGAATAGCCCAGGCTAACCTATGCGCTCCAAATCATAGGTGCGACGCTACTCGACCGAGCCGTTGAACTGACCTATATCGGTGGTCAGTATGGCAATCAGAAGCCCACGCCTTTTCTATGCCTTGTTTTCAAGCTACTACAATTGCAACCAGAAAGGGAGATTATTCTGGAGTATCTTCACGACACAGATTTCAAATACTTGAGAGCTCTGGCAGCAATCTATATTCGCTTAACGTGGTCTGCGGTTGACATTTTCAAAATTCTGGAACCGCTTTTGAGTGACTACAGAAAACTAAGATTGAGGAGCGCTGCCGGATTTTCCTTGACCTACATGGACGAGTTCATTGATAACCTATTGGTGAAGGAACGAGTCTGTGACATAGCTCTTCCCCGAATACCAACAAGAGCGCAACTCGAAGATATGGATGAGCTGGAGCCAAGAGAAAGCGCACTAGGAAGTGAACTGGAAAGTGAGGACGAGAGTGGAAGTGGGAGTGGGGAGGAATAGACCTGCCTGCAAGATTCAAAGGATTCACAAGCATCTTGGTGCCAGGCTGTCGAACATTCTGACCGACCATTCTCGTGTACACACTCCAGTAAGCTTGTATACGGCATTGATTTCACACCACATGGCATCAGAAATGAATGGGTGGCGTTTATGACATTCGTATTTCTTTGTTGAGTTTGAGCGAGTGTTACCACTGCAGTTTTTTTATCAGTACCTACATGTATTCTCTATCCTAGCTGTATTAGTATTGGCATTCCTTCCATATGAGATTTCATACCGCATATACAGAAATATCGTTGAATTGAGTATATGATATCGGCTGCATAGTCGCTCTAGCAGGCGGTGGGACTAACTTGTTTCTGGACGTCGATATTGGTCTGCTTCCGGCTCTTAACTTGAGTACTATTGTCATCAGGCACCTGTGGGCAAATCTTCGAAGCTGTGATGGTGATAGTGTGAGCAACCAGATGTCGCTTTCTGTTAAAATAGTGTGGTGTTCTTACGCCCTATACCACAATCACGAAAAATAAAGGCCCCGAAGTACCAGGACAAGCAACTCTTGCCCGTCACCGCCGGTCAACAACACTCTGAAAAAGGGAATTGCAAAGGTCCATGAATGGAGTTAGAAATGCTGTACAGAGAGGAATGGAGAAGAAGGCTCAGGATACAGCAACTACATGAACGTATGAAATGTGTGACAGTACAGTACTAGTTTTAAATCAAATTAGGTTCAGACTGCTAGTTTACTTGCTTTCTTTTCTCATCTCAGTTACAGACAATTATCATACCCATTGCAACAATGTGATTATTGTGACCTCGAAACGTAAACATGCGCTGAATAAATTACAGGAAAAGAAGCAGCCCAGGGAAAACATCGCCTATCAGGAAGAAATCTTCAAAAATTCAGAACAGCGATAATATGTCTTCATTGGTTCTCTTCTGTTGCTGTGGTGGCTGCGGCTGCGGTACACCTAGATTCAAACCCTCAAAGCCGCCTACCAGGCCATTGCCAGGAGCCACAGGCTGGCTATCAAATACACCGAGTAAATCGTCCAAATTATTTCCAGATGTCGGAGAAAGTGGCGATGAAACTCTTGCGGGTGTGCCACCGCTTAGAGTATCAAGGGCAGTTGGCGGAGAAGCACTAGCTGGCGCTGCTCCATCAAAATCGATATCCAAAAGGTTTTCGGCATTGCCACCTTTCGCAGCAGAAGCTTGGATGGGATTTTCTCGGGCAATTTGCTGTTGCTCCCTAAATAAACAAAAAGGCTTAGTGGGTTTAACTGCAGTATCAATGATTCTAACTCACTCAATAGCACGCTTTTGCACAGCATCCGCGCCGAATCTACCCTGTCCGATGAATGTTTCTGGTGGCTTGTGATATACGGATGCAAGCGTTGATAACTCCCCCAGCAGCTCGTCCAGCAGCGCAATGGGTAGTGATTGCATAGTTGTTGTAATTGGCGGTTTGTCAGCGAGAACAATATTCTATTATTGTAAGCCAAGTTCGTGCGAATGATAGCAGTGTAATTATTACCTTCGCAATCTGAGGGTCACTCGATAACAGCCGCCAATATACATATGCTCGATCTCGGAGATCCGGGTTATCGCACTCTGTCGTTGCGCATTGTAGAACTTTCTGGACCAGACCCTGAGCTCTCTCAGGTTTCTTCAAGAATAACTTAACTGTGGCAGTCAATAACTGCAGTTGAACCTAAGCGGCATAATTATTAGTTGTACTGGATAGTTTTCCTATATTAACTAACTTGTGTGTATTCATCTTTGAATCCATCGATAAAAGTATCCAGAATTTCCTCCGCATTGCTAATCTTTTCTGCATATTCACCAACAATCCAGATCAGAGAACCTCGTGCATTTGGTTCATCAAGTTCATCTAGGCATTTGCATAATGTCGGAATGATTGCTTCATAGCCGTTGTACCGCCGGAATATATCCTGAATATTGTGTTAGTTTTGTCCTAAGACATTAGAGAAGACATACCTTAATAACAACTATCGCCTCTTGAACAACATAATTCACTTTTGTATTAATGAGCTCCAGAAGGACGTTGACACATTTCTCACATGCACTTTCAATCTTGATTGCGCACTGCCCAATTGCCTTCACAGCACGCCGCACGAAATCCATATCTACTTCCAGTGCGTATTCTTTCAATTCCATTAATAGCTGCTCATAGTTCTTTTCATTTGCTATTCGTATCATTATATCAAGCTTCTCAAGCTTAACATATGGTGGATCGTTATATTTGCAAAAGAATACTCGCATCTCTTTGCTGAGAATTTCAGGCTGCTTTTGCAGTAATAAATTGATGTTCCGCAGAGCAACATATTGTACCTCGGGGGCAGAGGAAACAAGTGTCACTGTAAGATTGTTAGCTATGTGAGTTTTCGCGTATAGAATGTGCTTTGTTACCGAGAGGAGGAGCCATTTTGCGTGTGTATTGCTTCGCAAGCTCTGGGTTAATAATTTTCATGTGGATGAAAACAGCTTTGACTGCAGCCAGCACAACACTGGGATTGACATGCTGAAATTGAGGGACCACCCGCTCGCAAATATGCTCGGCCTCTTTCACATCGGTAGTTCTGTATTCCGCTAATGTCGATAAAATTGTCACCCGGCCCCATCTAGCCTTTTTAATATGACAGTTATATCTTTACCATAGGTCGATGGCACTCACTCTGTACACTCATTCAGTGCCATAAGCAATTTCTTTAATATATTTGGTGTCACTAAGAGAGCCTCTGTCTCCGGTGCAGCTTCATGAATTTCGGCGAGTGCAGCAACAGAATTTGCAACCACCTGGATAAAACCTTAGTATATTGTATCCCACTCGATCTTATGATTCTGCATGGGTCGCATGTTGTAACGCACCATCGGATTTGGGTCACCTATCATTTCTTTTAGAGTTTCGAGGAAGCCATTTTCCAGGCAGAGTGAAGGATTGAGGTTGAAGAGCTTCGCCACGCAAATAGCAGCTGTCTTGCGAACGTATGGACTTTCATCCTACAAGAGGGTTCATTAGTCGATTACAGATATTTTCAGTAAGGAAACACTAACCTTCAATGTCTTGCGGAGTGGCTCTTCGAGATATTCAACGATTTTATCAACACGAATGCATCCCATTGTACGAATTGCTAGTGCTCGGATCAATGGATTTGGGTCTTCTGAATCCTAGATATTGTAAGCTTCTGCAACTTCATCTTAAACCGCAGCTTACCAACCTGTACAAAAGTATTCACAGCAAGAATACACAAGTCCGGATGGGTCTTCGCGTAGTTCCTATGCATCCGTTAAGCATGTATCTCCCTATGACAGGGAAATACCCACATCAGATATAGGTATACAAGCTTCTTCTGGTCCAAATCGGAGGTTGCCATGTTCTTAAGTAAATCCGGGAACAGAGCTGAAACATCTTTGCCCAAAGTCATGGCAGCAATTGTACTTCTGATAGCCTCCTTCCTACGAATGATTAGACCATCGAAGAAAATGCAACGCCTCTTTATGGTTTACCTTTCGTGGGCAAATTGTGAGTTCAAGCCTGTTCGGAGCTCAAATGTCTCACCTTTCCGCGGGGTAATCGGGAACATATTTCGTATTCTGTTTGCCGCCTGCATCGTGGATAGCTAAGTGATGAAGCTTCACGAGGCCGGATATAGTTATTTGAGAAAATACGGCGTTTCGAGAACGCAAATATATTTGATGTCGGAAGAAGATTTAATGTCAGTTAGGTCGAAGTGTAAGTAAGTTCTAGGCAGGGTGGGAATTAGTGGGTGATCTGACCAGGGTAGCCCCACGCAGCCGCACGCCCAAGATCTTGTAACCCTCACTCGACTGAGCAACACCACCGCATACCACCCCGGCCAGCTCTATGACATATGGTCTGTATTCAACCCAACTTTCCATAAAATGTTCCTTTTGCTCCACCCAAGTGAGATAGTGGAGGAATACCTAGCACAAGGCTAATACCACAATTCAGGCTTCTCTCCCTAATCTACGGAAGCTGTTCGCACTGAGCAGGACGGAGGAGGAGGAGCGAACATATTCGAGGATGGCCGTGAGTGTGACCCGTTACTCTACAGGGACAGGAACCGTTCTAATGGCCTTATAGTTCTACAATCTCATCTTATTTGTTGGATCCATTGCTGCTTTCTCATATTTCGCTCAGCGTATGACGCTGGCCACCTCAAAAGGGTCTGGACGATAACAGCAGCGTAAAACGCAAGATAAACCCTTATTTAGCAATCATATTGTACAATGTAGAAGTTTCAGGATATCATAACAGCCCAACTTATTACCCATAACGCCTGGAAAACTAGTAATTTTGATCAAACTCTATCACAATTTCACATTCCAATTCAAAGTTTTACTTAAACTATTCAGACTCACTTTGATCGTCCAAGAAGGCAAGCTCAGGCGGGCGAACAAGCTACCACTGTGTTAGTATTCTTTGTTTTTGGGGTTGTCATACTTGAACAGTAATAATTACCTTGCGCTTTACCTGGGGCTCTGCTACCCGAGAGGATCTTGTCTTCATTTGATCCCCATTACCCGTCCCCCATACTTTAGCACCTGCCTGAACCGCAGCGAGTTCTTCCGCGAGCTCCCTTTCTTCCTTTATTTTTTTTGCCTTCTCATTGGAGTAACGCCCTGTCATACCGAGATTCACAAGCATATCCTTAAGGTGGGTTATTTTTTCCTTTGAAGTTGAGAATTTCGCAAGTTCTTTACCCCACAATTTTCGAACCTATAGATTCTCAGACGCTAGTCTTGCTCTTCAATAGCACTTCCACTTACACCACATTTCAATAGCCAGCCTTGCAGCTCTTTTATCTTCTCTGCGTCGGCGTCCACCGGTTCATCCGATTTGGCCTGACTGTCATTAGAGATTGGCCGACAAAGCTTTAGTAATTGGGTTACCTTTTTGCCTTTTCCTGTTTGAGCAGGTTTTGATGAGGACTTTTTTCGATCGAACGCCTCACTGCCACCTCGACTTCTCTGCTTCTTCCTCTTCGGAGGTAAATCCAGAACTTCCGAAAGTTCGCTTTCACTATCTTCCTTTGCGGATTCTTCACCATCGCTCTCCTTCTCTTCGTCGGACCGTCTTTTCGAATCGGCATCCTCATCGTTATTTTCTTGGCCTTTTTTGAGTTGTTCCTGTTTATCGGTAGTAGTTCTGACATCTTCAGGTGTCGTTCTAGGCCTTTTTTTCCGTGTTGGAGGTTCTTCTTCCACATCAGAGGCCTCCTCAACTTGTAGCTCAGCATCACCGATAATATCAGCCTCCTTGCCACTACTGCTGGTAGCCTTACTCTTAGCTTTTGAAGGTTTCTTTAAGTGACCTCTTTCGTCCACCTGTTTACGCGCCGTAGCTCTGCTCCGTTTTTTCGGCTCTGCTTTTTTAGGAAGTGCTCGATCCCCTACGGCGTCATTTTGCCTTTCCTGAAGGTTGTTAGGTGATGAACTTTCGGTTTGAAAATCTCGTACCACTCACGAATTCAGCGCGAATGACCTCTTTGGACTCTTTCCTCCAGAATGGGGCTGTTCGGAGAAAATTTTTCTCAAGTCCTAATTTCGCCTCTGCTTTAGACCGAATACTATTCACAGTTAGAGTTTCGGCGTCGCCAGATTCCAAAAATTGCTCCTTGACAGTGTCTTGGATGCCCTGTGTAATCCTCTTGATCTCGCTTTTGGGCGGAGTTCGTATCGTGTCGTCGTTGCTGTCCATGATTATTCGAAACTAGTCAATAAGCTTGTAAACGTCGCGTACTGGACAAGTTCCAGCAAGACAAAAGTACTGACAAGAGTGGCTTAGTGAGCCGACCAGACAAATACCAACGAACAAGAACAAGCGCCAAGAGTCCTTGCGCCAAGATCACCCCAGTACTATATAGTCATTTCCTACGAGGGGTAGTGCAACTTCACTAATCCTTATGTAGTCTGGTTAATCCTTATGTGCATTGTTTCAGAGCCGCCTTGGGATGTAGCAGAGGAGCATACGTTACCAGGGGCGGTAACAATTTTCTTGGTGAAACTGCGTGCCTATGCTGAAAAGCATGTCAGAGTGTCATTTTGATGGGAGGAAGAGGGAGAGGGTGCCGGTCACTAAAAAGGGCGTAGGTAGGCATGCCATGCTGTAACTCTCACTCTGCTACGACTGTGTGAGCTTCGAGAAGCCGACTACCAGGCATTGGGACTTTGTCTTTTTCACAGGGTACATGCCTGTATGTAGCGTTTCCTGGTCCCGTGCTATCTGAATGGATTTTCCTTATTTGATGCTTTATGGTAAATGAATTTGGAGTTGATCCCGACATCATTACGGAATCTTTACAGAGTTCCACGGTATAAGAACGAACAGCAGTTCTTGAAAACAATATTCATGGAGTTAAAATTATTGTTGGAGTTGACGGATTGGATTACATCAACAGAAGTTACATGCTTTGGAGATTTCCCTCGATTGGGAAGGTTCGTTGAAATTGTTAACTCAACGTGTAAGGCACAAAATTATAGCGATCCCTCACAATAGTAGAGGTATGTCAAGGAATATTAAACTCTTCGAGCAATTGTGAATGAATTGGCTGACGCGGCAAATTTGGTCTCACTGCTCGCTACCCGACCTTACGAGTAGCGTGACCAAAACATCTTCAGCTTTAAGAGCAGAGTTGAGGGTCAGAGGTCATCATTGGCTGAAATTGTCAATATATTGTCAACTGAAAGGCGAATTGTGTTGAATGTCGACAGGACGATCCAGAATGCTCCCCGATGCGGTGGGAACGCTACTGTGCTCAAGTAAGTGAAATTCGGGAAACCTGTGATTTGAGAACAGCACTTTGATATAGAAATGCTATTGTTACACCAGTATGCAGAAGACACTGTGTCATGTGCCATGACGTCAGTGGGTTGTAGTCTCGTAACTCTACACGGGTTTGATGCAATTGATTGAATTCCAGTCCATGTCTGCAGCCAAGTCCCATCTTAAGAGGCGAGGTATTAGTCTCGTAACCAGACGCTGACTAAGCGGACTTTCATGCATGGGTGTTGCTCCTAAGCATGGGTGTTGCTCCGCTTAGGAGCAACACCCATGCATGAAAGTCCGCTTAGTCAGCGTCTGGTTACGAGACTAGCGAGGTATATCATACTTCGTATGTACACTCTGCGCTAGAAGAATCTCGTAAGACTGCGTCGGAAACTAGGAATGTTTTCAAGCAGCACTGATTCTATCTAGGGGCTTGGTATGAGACTACTGATTCTAGGAGTGCAAGCCGTCACTCTACTAGTACCGCATGCACTTAGTCTATGTAAACCTGCAAGCTTACTCAGAGTATGATACTCCGACTTGCCAAGACGGCAAAAGCCGAAACGGAGTTGCCCACTGCCAAAATATTTATTTTTGAAGAATTACTTCTCTTGGCAACAGGAATTTTGCAAGTTTTGTAAGACCAACAACCCAAGAATGTATTTCATAGTTCCGGAACCGTCGGAAGGAATAACTATAATCACTTGTGATAATGCGTGAT
Organism: Kalaharituber pfeilii; assembly: GCA_015179045.1. Classification (NCBI taxonomy): domain Eukaryota; kingdom Fungi; phylum Ascomycota; class Pezizomycetes; order Pezizales; family Pezizaceae; genus Kalaharituber; species Kalaharituber pfeilii. The sequence goes on along the minus strand of WHUZ01000012.1, from coordinate 686,364 downwards.
ACAGGAAAGAAGATAATGTAAAACCGGAAATGAAGAGAATTTACATGCTATAATGTACTCTCATACCCAAGGTGCCATAAAATTACCCAAGACACCATTAAACCCCAAACTTGTTCTCCCATGCTTCCTTCGCCATCAATTCTAGCGCTTCCATTTCTCCGCTCTGTTCACACATTGCTCTGAACAATCCTGTCGGATTTTTCAAAAGCTCGTGAGGATGTCCAAATTCCTGCGCTCTACCTTGGTCTAATACCAGTACCTTGTCATAATAAATGACCGTATTTAATCTGTGTGCAATTGTAATGGTAGTACTCTCCAACTCCCGGATTGTGGCTTGAATTTTAGAATCGGTCAGATAATCAATAGAGGCAGTAGCCTCATCAAATAGTATAACTTTAGGGGCCTTGAGTAATGCGCGAGCAAGACATAAAAGTTGCTTTTGACCTTGTGACAGATTATTTCCAGATTCCGCGACAGCCGAGGTAAGGTCTAGAAAAACATTCCTGTTCCCGCTTGTAGAGGCTGGGTCAACCGTGGTGGGTATAGAGGTATCAGGGATCTCGGATATAAGTTGAACTCGTTTCAGCGTATGAAAGATTTCTATATCGGTGTATATACCAAAGGGGTCGAGATTGCTCCGAATAGTCCCAGTGAAGAGAGTAGGATCTAACACCTCATTACTATACTAAGACTCCAAAAATGATTGATAGTACGATTCTCACCTTGCGGAACCATGGTAATCTTTTCCCGCAGATCGCTAAGCCCAATTTCCGCAATATTAACTCCGTCAATCGTTATTGACCCAGTCTCGGCTTCTAAACTTCTAAATAGTGCCAAAGCCAACGAGCTTTTACCTGCCCCCGTTCGTCCAACTATTCCAACCTTCTCTGATGGTTTGATGTCGAATGAGACATCTCGGAGAACTGGATCAAGGTCAGGTCTGTATCTGGTCGTGTAGTTCTTAAATGTGACTGCCCCATGCTGTGGCCAATTGGATGGAGGTTGCTTATCTGGGATAAATGGTGGCGCTTCCTGCTCAACATCGAGATATTCCTTAATACGTTCGACTCTAAACTGTAGCTTAGCACTGGTATCGTGGGCATTAAAGGGCTATAGTATTACTTACGAATTCATGTTCTGTTCATTCATAGCATATAGACGGACAGCCCACAGAACATTATCGGAGAACGTAATGGCATAAGTGAGTGAAAGTCCGGCAAGTCCAGCGTCAATGCTTCCAGCGCTGATAACGACGAAAATTCCAGCGAAGAATGACACAAGCGCACCAGCTAAATCAACTCTAAATCCAAGCCAACGATTGCACGCCCATAGGTAAAAATAAGGGCGATTATGGGCGTCGATCTTCTGTAAGTTTTCCCGAACAAATCGTCTTTCGTCACCATAGGCTCGAATGGTTGATACACCTGCAAGGGTCTCTCCGAAGTGCTGGTATAAAGGACTTCTTTGAATAGACTCAAGTCTCTTGAGATCCCTTGAGGACCTTAAATAAACAGCGCCAATTAAAGAGTACAATGCTGAGACGACAATTCCAGCCAAAATAAAGCCAGGTGTTATCACTGTTATCAAGATCACAATCCCAAGCACGGTAGCAAACGAATGTATCATCCCCTGTGAGGTCAGTGGCGATCTGAAAATGAATAACGACCGAAGAGACTTACTAGTGCCACAGGTGCAACCTCCTGATCTACGGCTTCCATATCTATAACTTCTGTTAGCATATATCACCAAAAGCCCTGAGACATAAACTGGCTGAACCTTTTGAAAACCGGTTAATAATACGTCCTAATGGGGTAGAGTCAAAGAAAGTGAATTTAGCTCGCATAACTGCGTCAAGGAGTCTCATGTGAATGAGTCTTGAAGCCCTCAAACTACCAGCAAAAACAATGCCCTCCCTTAAAAGGGATGTAATCATGTATGCAATTCCAATAGCGGCGTAAACTCCAAGATAATACATCACATCTACCTCCTTGCCACTACCCTTGAGGATGTCGACCGTTGCAGTTGTAGCAATAGGTATTGGCATAGTACAAGTACCTGAAGCAAGGCAATTGCGGGAAAATGAATAATCTGTAGCATATGCATGTTGATGGCTTTTCACATCTCCATACTGCTTGGCCCTGAAAGGAAATCAGCAACAGGATTATTGCAGGGACTATTAGAGATATTTACCATTCGCGTATCCAGATAGATCCCGCCATTGAGCCAAACTGCTGGATTGTAAAAGTGGCAGTGACAAGAATCCAGAACCACCACGGGCCCATTGACTCCAAGTATAACCGGTAAACCTTCCAGTCAACACTGCCTTCCGTCTTAGCTTCATCACTTATTTTTTTGCCAGCTTTTGTTTTGGCTTTCAATATTGCCCCGTTAGCAGTTGTGGCATCCACATTTGGCTTGGACCCAGCATCAGAAAGTTCAGTGAACGAAGGCACCCGGGACGGCATCCTAGAATGTAAGCGTGAAACTGGATTGGATACGGCGCTTTTGAGTAATTCGTTGTCTCCCAATAATCCTGAGGCGATTACTTCAATAGGACTTCCTTGCGTTGCAATCTGACCATTGTCCATAACAACTACATAGCTTGCTCGAGGAACACATAGAGCAGTGTTGTGAGTGACTAAAATGCAAGTTCGATGTTCCATTAAAGGCCCCATGATGCTTTTGTTGTCAAGGTCAGTGGACGTCTGATGCACATAGATTTAAGTCGGCTGTGACTAACCAATACTCATAGATCCATTTGGCTGTATGTGAATCCACAGCCTGCCAGTTGAAGTTTGAGTTAACAGCCGTATTAAAGGTAATTAAGAATTAGGAGGCTTACACTCAAGCAATCATCAAGCAAGATGTATGCAGAGTTAGAGTAGAGAGCGCGAGCAAGTGAGATCCTTTGCTTTTGGCTGCTACTCATCAGTCTTTCGAACAGTAACAGGATCAAGAGACCACTCACCCGCCAGATAAGGTTATGCCCTTTTCGCCAACTTCCGTTTCATCCCCATTATCTAAAATCTCGAGATCACGTTCGAGTGAACAGGCAACAAGTACCTCTCGATAACGCTGCTCATTATAGGGACCTGCGAACAGAATGTTCGCTTTAATAGTATCATTCACAAGCCACCTTTCTATCAGTTAGCGCCATCTCGTTCAGAGCATTTAGAGGTACCATACGCTTGTTGAGCGCAATAAGCAACAGATTCGGTCAATCCAGTATCAGGATCCGGGTATAAATCATCCCTACTGTGAGATCCAGGAAGATATACTCGTCCTTGAAGCTGTGTCATTTCCCCCAATAGTGCCATCAACATTGATGTTTTGCCGGACCCGGTTGGACCTGCAATGATATTCAATTTCCCGGGAAGAAATTCAACGTTGAGATCCATAAGTTTAAAAGCAGATCCATCTTCAAATTGTGCTTTGGTCCCCCATGTAAAAGAAGCATCCTTGAATCCAATCAAGGGATGATCCTCATGCTCGTCCTCTGGTAACGGCTTCAATTGATGGTATTTTTCTGTTTCTTCCTCCTTGAGAAACTCTTCCACACGGTCAACCGAAACTAATATTCTTAGAGTTAGTTGTTGAAGAGATTACTGAAGATAAGAAAATCAAAGGACAGAAAAATGTTTTATCGTGTTGATAGCCAGGAGTAGATATTTACCTTTGGTTTGTAGAACATTTGTAATCATATCCGCAAGTTGATCCAAGGGAACACGTAGGACGTTGAAGAGGGAAAGTGATGTGAATGCTATAGGAGCATTCAAATCTTTACCCTCAACTTTAGTGTAGACCAAAAAGCTAAAAAATGTAATTACAATTGGCGATGCATACCAAACAGTTGCTATATCGATGTCAGTGGCTTGTCACAACACTACTACGAATTCAGGATTATACCAGCAATTGCCCATAGTACATATCGGTTCCTAAGAGCCTTCAACTCAGCGGTTCTAGATTCGCTGACAATTTGCGCAAACCGCTCCTCCCATGCGAAAAATTTAATGATTCTGATATTCTGGAGAACTTCATTTGTTGCATGAATTCTCTTATCAGTGGTGGTCATGATTTCTTTTTGAATTTTACTGAAACGGCTTGAAATCCAATAGTTAATGGGGAGAAGCATGATCATCACACCTATACCAACAATGGAGCTCCAGCCCAGAATCTGGTACAACAGTGTAACAGCTATAGCGACCTGTACTGGGACACTAGCAACCTGCAACCGTGTTAGAATCTCTAAAAAAGTGTACTATTGGATCAAGTTACGTACCAGGAAATGCAGATATGCGCAAACTTCAGACACTTTGAATGAGTCTATTGCCCTAGTTCAAGTTAGCCAATGCCGCTTTATGTTCAGAAGTAAAAAGTTCAGTACATTAAGTTGATAATTGCACCAATATTCGCTTGTCCACCATCAGCTTCCTCTTGTCCAACTTTCCCATCTTTACCATCTTTCTTTTTAGTTTTCTTTTTCTCACCCAGTACATTGTCTGAACCAGCTGCCGCCTTACGTCGTAAGGCTTTAGTATATACTTCACCAATAATAACTGCTCGGAGGCGAATACTGATCCTTCTTCCAATGTACAAAGATTGGCCGTTTCCTATTGCTGTGACAAATGCAGTAACAAGAAGTAGTATTACAAACAACCAGGCCACGTTTTTGGGGGTGTCTCCTGGATCTTGGACATACTCGAGAATCACCCGCAGTAGTACAGTCGGCGCAAATGTGAAAGCGGCTCCTAAAACAGCCCATGCAGCTTGAATTAGAAGATCACGTTGGAAATGCCTAAGCAACACAATGGTCAATGAAGCAGTTTTTCTGATGAAATAAATTAGTAGAGCACAAATGTATCAGAGATGCAGTGACTGACTTAGTCTGTCTATAAACAGTTAATACAGCCACAGCGACGTCATCCTCCCGCAATGCCCATACGTCTTCGAGTTGCAGAGATTTCCAGCAACCTTTCCACACCATATGATCCAACCAACTGAAGGTCATCAATGAAAATAACGAAGCCAGTGGTTCTCTTGAGGGCTCCAGTCCCTCAGGAACTTCCTGGACAATTGTCTTGTTGCCCCGGCGGCAAGATACGACTATTCCGCAAAGGAATGCGGTCAAGGCAAACTCTGCTATCACCAGATTCCGTCCAAGGTTTGAGAGAGGATGTATCAGTACTGTACGGAAGGGAACAGTGAGGAACAAGAAGTTAAACATGTACAATGACGCAGTATGGCCCCAGAGGGATGGTATAGGATATTGCGAAGAATTTGGGAATATTAAGCGCATCGTAGTCAGAAGTAAAGTATAGCCCTGTTTGTAAAGTCAGTCGCGCTCAATATCAACATCAACAATGGAAGAAGCATCGTACCCATGATATTAACCCAGCCAAAGCAGCTCGTTTTCCATGCTCTCGTTCATTGTAGGTACCCGTTAAGAGTGCAGCAATGTGCAGCCCTACAAGTCCCAATACTGCTAATTCCTCGAACATCACCAGAAGAATTTCGCCACTAGGTTTATCAATCTTCGTCTCCGTGTCTGTGGTCCTACTCATTGTAAGTCGCAGCGACAGATGCTCCGCAAATTCATCGTCATCGTCATCTGTGTCGTCTCCGTCATAACTGTGTGGGACAGCCTGAATTGCACTTCCAGTCACTGGTAGTCGCTGATAGCAATTGGCTTTCTCATTTGCGCTCAAAAATTGTCGAATGCCACCAAAGGCTAGAACTAGTAATGAGCAGCCAATAGCCAGGAGCGGTAGGAGAATTTCAAACAGACTGTCATCCGGTTAGTGAGCAAGACTTCAGAAGGATACAAAGCTTTCTCAAACGTACTCCCTCCGTATGCATGGTGTGAAATCATCGCCTCTCCAGTGAGGCTTACCGCACTGTAGGAAGTGCATGCAGACTGGAGGCCTTCAGTTCGAGAGCTCTCCAGCAGCGTATGCTGTGTAAAGTGAAGTTGATGAAGTAACCAACGATAGTTGTTGCGAACGCCTAAAATTGCCGTCTTGTCGATGGGATGTTGAGCCAGGTACTTTTCCAGTTACCTGAGTATCAAAAGTATGGACACAGGGGAGGGGGTCAAATAACAATATCGAGCAGGTGTTCCAAAATGTGTGGTAGTTCAATGCTGCGGATATGAAGTACGGTACTTGTGATCGTGAGTCAAGAAGCAAGGAATTGGAAGGCGAGAAAGGGCCTTCCGAACCAGATAAGTAAAGTGCTACCAGATCGATAAGGATGGCCTGTGCCTTGTTTTATTGATCTCCAGAATAGCACTTCCTATTCTGCTTGTATGTAGAAGCAAGGCAGCAAGGAAGCTCAATCGGACTACTCGAGTACTTAGATCTTGTCCAAACGAAGTAAAGGGTGGAAGAGCTAGGCGGAGGAAAGCACTGCAAATATTTGTGCCACGGGACCACCACGCCTGCCGGGGAAGTATGGAGAAGAGTTTGTGTGTTAGTCTCGTGCCGAGACCCTCGTAGAAGTGCAGATGTGTATGATCCAAAATTTACCTTGAATGCTACAGTAACTGTGATAAATACTGAGCCGATGTTACAAAGCCAATAGGCTTAATTGCCCCCCCCCCCCGCCCCCCTCCAAAACAAAAGCCGACGTGTTGTACAAATGGGCTTGAAAGACTGGGATAGAATTGCGCACAAGTTTTCTGTGTGCCGTGCGAATGGACACGAAAGCACCAATTTTCGCGTTTCCAGTCAACTACGGGTTCGGGCAGCAGACGCGAGACAGCTTGTGCTAAGCGCTCCGCAGCCAGACTTTTGAAAGCACCGGCTCCGAGGATAGCTTTTAGGTATAGTTAGAGCCGACGCCCGCAAGAGGCCACGCAGAGTACCAAGGTGAGCTGCAAGAAGTCAGCGGGTGAGGCCAGATCCGGCAAGAATTTAGGCGACCCCACACAGGGCTTCACGAGCAGTACGATAGAAGCATAGTGCGGTTGATGGAAGCCGCACATCAAGCAGCAGAGGGTGCAAGGATCCACGCAGCAGGGCCCAACTACTGTACCAACCATGTTTCACACCGTTTACGCTGTGAAGTGCTTGTGCTACATGCTCCTGGTATGAAATGTTCACCCCCCCCCCGGCTGTTAAGGTTCTTTCGAACACACGTATGCTTAGCTCTATCTGATCCGCTGATAAACTGAAAACAAAAACTCGACGAACCATGACACAGCTGAACATCGACAGGGGCCTAGTCTATGCATACATTGAATTGTCTGGTTGGTGTAAGCGTCTGTCGATACTAACCGAATATAGTAGGCGAAGATTGGTTTCGACGAAATAAAATACTGGAAGTCAAGTTTTAACATCAAGCATAGAATCTGACTCTGTCACGCAGCAGGAGTATATGTGAGGCGAGGCTACAAATTTTGGCTTGCAGAACTGTAGAACACAGTACTTGTCTTATTAGTACTTGCTAGTGGTATTCAAAGTTGACTTTAACAATTTCGATAAATCCAATGTTCCTACGAATCAGATTGATACAGTTAGATAACCCTAGGGTTCCTCTATTGATATGCTTCTTACAAGGTTCTAGCTGCTCGATAGCTGCCCACATGCTTTCTAATGCCAGTACTTCTTACTTCATCTATTGCCTATGTTTAGAGCTTCACGAGCAGGGTGCCTGAGCTGGTAAAGAGGGAAGTATGCAGGTCAGTTGTTTATGAGACTAAGTTGCCTAACCAAACCGAATTAGTGCTAGTGTGCTAGCATGTCAAGTTCCGTGCATCTAGCGAGGGGAGAAAAAAAAAAAAAAAAAAGAAAAAAAGAAGAAATGGTACAGCTCTATTGGGACTCAACATCAAACCCGGTAGAATCACAAGCGTTGACTGACCGACGTGCTCAATATCTGTGGCGGATCTGAATGCTGCTCCTCACACCACTCCGTAGGCCTGCCATCAGGACCTTCACGAGGTACGGCCAGCAAGGCCCCCTACGTATTGCTCACCGTCGCAGCCTTCATACGACTCCTCCCGCAGCTCCCTTACCCCCCACCCATCCGGCCACTACCGCTATGACAAGCTTGACAACGGAATTGGACAAACTCGCACCGAGATTTGACATTGATGGAAGGCAAATCGAAATTATTAATGCCCCAAGTGACTTTTACTCCGTTCTCAAGGTAAACCGAAGATGCTGGTATCAATCTGCAATGCCCTTTATGGACTTAGTTGCGGATATACTAATATTCTGTTTAGGAAAAAATCAGAAATTCTAGGCAGCGTATATTTCTCTCGACGCTTTATGTTGGGGCATCGGAACATGAACTTGTTGGTCCATTGATATTGGGCATATACATCATGGTCTGATTTGAGTTCATATATAGATTGATACCCTTCGGCATGCACTGCATAGTCAACCGAGTCTGAAACTCTCAGTGCTCTGTGACGCTTTACGAGGAACTCGCGAATCGCCGCGAGCTTCATGTGCGTCCCTTCTCGCTCCACTGGTGCAGGAGTTTGGAGAGGATCGAGTACAGATTCGAATGTACCATACACCAAATCTAACTGGGTGGAAGAAAAGATTCATACCAGTGAGAATGAATGAAGGCTGGGGTCTCCAGCATATGAAACTTTATGGATTTGATGATGAGATAATACTTTCTGGGTGAGCATCTCACCATTTCAGAACGCCTCATATACTCATAGTTTCATAAGAGCAAACCTGTCAACAGACTACTTCACAAATCGTCAAGACAGATATCATGTGTTCTCCAATAAGCAAATTACAGACTATTTCTTCAATGTTCAACAAATGATCAGCAGTCTCAGTTATCAGGTTCTTCCTGACAGTGAGAGTGATCAGGGTTATCGATTGATTTGGCCAGCTGAAAATTCTGCGCCGGAGCCTATAAAGAGGACCTCAGAATTTAGATTATGTGCGGCAGAATCAGTAGGATCAATAATCCGTCCACCTCTACACTCCGAAAAGATCATTACACCTAGCTCAACAGATACTGTAGTATATCCTCTAGGTCAATTTACACCATTATTTCCTTCAGTAGACTTGTCAACAGAAATGGTTGGGCTATGTTCAGTGATGAAGCTCCTGGCAAGGCCTGACTTCTCCAACTCAATGTGGACGCTCACAGCTGGCTACTTCAATATTCATCCAACTTTGAAAAAACTGTTGCTTGCGTCACAATCATCACGAGGAACCGTTATCACGGCTCACCAGCATGCCAATGGATTCTATGGTTCTGCAGGTATATCTGGTAACCTGCCACCGGGATACACATTACTAGCGCAAAGGTTCCTGCAGGATGTTTATAGAGCTGGGAAAAAAGATTTCATTGCATTGAAAGAGTGGAAACGTGGGATGGTCGGGAAGCCTGGCGGGTGGACATATCATGCTAAAGGTATGAGTGCGCATCACGTTGGGTCAATGCTGTCCTGACAGTCATCAGGTATTTGGGTGAATCCTCCAGGAGAAATGAGCCCAGCGATTACATTAATTGGCTCTTCCAATTACACTCGGAGATCTTATTCTCTTGATATTGAGATGAATGCTCTGGTTATTACCAGAAATGAACAACTGAGGCAAAAGCTCCAGAGTGAAGTTGAAAATCTCGAACAATATGCAACGGGGAAATATTTAAGTGATTTCAATGAAAAAGTTGGATGGAGAGTGCGATTCTTAGTGTGGCTTTTTGGAGAGCAGCTATAAACCGTAATAGGATTTAGCTTTATATCTATACTAGTGGGTTTTCCAGCTCGCGACCGCGAGCTGCCGTCCCATATGCCTTCCTGCATACACCTGCAGATGCTTTCACACACGCTACCTAAAATACTAGTGGTTATCAGTTATGCGTTACGTTACGTTACGTTAGGTAACTCATGTCAATCAACTAAGCCTAAGTGAGAGGGAGTAGCTGATTTCCCCCACGTAACTCACGTTACCGTTGCATATCGTCACATCCGTAACATCACCATGCCCCGCACCTTGTTTCCAGCATCCAAATAACTAGTCTCTCGATTTCGTCGTTTGTCCATGCAAGGTTACTAGTTTGCTTGCTCATGGGAGTAGCAGAGCACGGAGTAGCAGAGCGTGAAGTAGCAGTGTGTGAACTTGCTGCTGTTGTAGCGGACATTTACTGACTCATGGTGATAGAAGCTGGCGAGCTCTCAGTAGATTGAATATGCTCATGAAATGGTAGATTTAAGACGTGTCATGCATATGCATCTGTTGTTCAAATCTTGCTAATTTAGGTAAAAAGTAGTCAAACCCCTGAGCTTAGCCGAAAACAGGTTGCATATCCTTGTCGTTACCCAGAGTTACGTGAAGTTATGGCGGTTACGCGACGATTTAGCAACGTGATCATCGTTACGTCGCGTAACGAAAATCGGTGGTTTCAGGTAACGAAATTAGCCAATCAGAGCGTTTGCTTATGTCATGTTACCTAACGTAACGTAACGTAACGCATAACTAGTGGTTATCAGCTTTGCGTTACGTTCCGTTCCGTTAGGTAACCCCTGTCAACCCGCTAAGCCCAAAAGAGAGGAGGGTCGCTGATGTGCCCCGCGTAACCTACGTTACCGTCACGTCCGTAACATCAACATGCCCCGCATATCGGAGAGAGCCAAAATCGAATGATAGCAATCGAGACTCATGCCATATCTATGCTACTTAATTCAGATACCAGAGGGGGTAGCAGAGCATGGAGTAACAGCTTGTGAACTTGCTGTGATTGTAGCAGACGTTTGCTGGCTCATGATGGTAGAAACTGAAGAGCTTTCATGCGTAGATTGGGGATGCTTATGAAGTGGTAGGCACGTGCTCATGCATATGCATCCATGTGTTGCTGATTTAGGTAAAGACCGGTCAAAGGTGCCTGTAGTCAGCTAAAAACCAGGCGCATATCCTTGGCGTTACCCAAAGTTACGCAAGGTTATGGTCGTAACGCGACGATTTGGCTACGTGATCATGGTTACGTTGCGTAACGAAGATCGGCTGTCTCACGTTACGAAATCAGCCAATCAGAGCATTTGCTTATGTCATGTAACCTCACGTAACGGTTACGTGACGCAAAGCTGATAACCCTTACTGATAACCACTACTGTTACTCCTTAATGTACTTGAACTTGGGATTGTGGCCAAATTGCTTGGCGATGCGTTTTTTAGTCTGCAAGGTTAGTCTTGTCACCAGACCCTGACTAAGCGGTATGGGTATGCCCCTAGCGTCGGCACTCCGGTTTCATGCGACGCTGACTAAGTCTGGCTACGAGACTATTGCAAGGTGACTTGTGGCTTGTGTGTCCTTACTACATAAGTAGAGTAGAGTACATAGCAGGTAAGAAATTCTCGACTGGAAGGGGGCAAAAATTTATGTGCTCCAAGCTTATGCATAAGTAAAATTGCATCTTTTGATATGCGCCTCCAGCGGTGATTCACCAAACGAACTCGTCCTAAGACTTCTGCAACCCCCCACGTTGATGAAAGCTACAGTCATGGTTTCTAGGCCCGGTCAAGCGAGCATCGCAATTCCAGCAGTGAGTCCCTTCCCAGTACTTATGTCTTCTCAAGCTATGCTAATTCTTATTGCAACGAGTGCAGCAAAAGCAGACGGTACGACCTAGAAAGGATCCAAAGTCCTTGGCCAAAGCTTCACATGATGTACGTTCATATCCACTGTCCACCTCAACACCACAGTGGTGACTGACGATGATCACAGGAATCGTTCAATGATTTATTAAAGCAATATTACAAAGGGAAAAAGCTCACTGACCCTATCAGCACTGCAGAGGTATGCAATGTGAGAGACCTAACTGAACTGATATACCTAACACTGTTGCAGGACAAATGGACTTTACTTCCTGTCTTCCTCAAAGTCAAAGGGCTTGTCAAACAGCATATTGATTCATTCAACTACTTTGTGGACGTCGACATCAAGAAAATTGTGAAGGCGAATAAGCGGGTTGTTAGTGATGTGGATCCAAACTTTTATCTGGAATACACCGATGTTCGTGTTGGGTTACCTGAAAGAACGGATCCGGATAGTAGTGCTGAAATAACACCAAATGAATGTCGCCTTCGGGATATGACATATTCTGCTCCAGTCTTCGTGGACATTGTGTATACTCGTGGAAGGCTAGTAATATCCCGGAAAAGCATTCCAATTGGTCGCCTACCTATCATGCTTCGGAGTTCCAAATGTGTCCTAGCGAACAAAAGCGAAATGCAGATGGCTCAGCTAAATGAGTGCCCATTGGACCCTGGTGGATATTTCATTGTAAACGGGACTGAAAAGGTTATCCTTGTACAAGAGCAATTGAGCAAAAATCGGATCATTGTGGAAAATGATGGCAAAAAGGGAGTCGTTCAGGCATCAGTCACTAGGTTTGTAGCCTTTGAAGTTTGTTGGTGAATCTTTTTACTAATGAGAGAACAGTACTACGCATGAGCGAAAATCAAAGACTTACGTAGTAACTAAGAATGGTCGATTATATCTCAGGCATAACATTATCATGGAAGATATGCCCATTGTGCTTGTACTAAAGGCTATGGGGGTCCAATCGGATCACGAGATTTTGATTCTAGTTGCTGGTACTGATATGGTGTATCAAGATACCTTCTCCGTGAATTTTGAAGAATGCTCAAAACTCAAGATATTCACACAGCAGCAAGCGCTGGACTACCTTGGGGCCAGAGTTCGAACAATGCGGAGGCCAATGGGCCCTGCTGCAAGGAGACCGCCTGCGCAAGAAGCTCTTGAGGCCCTTGCCACAACAGTTTTACCACACGTGCCTGTTGATAATCTCAACTTCCGCCCTAAGGCAATGTATGTGGCCGTTATGGCTCGCCGCGTCCTGATGGCAATGGTTAACCCTAAGCTTGTTGACGATCGGGATTATGTTGGAAACAAGCGATTGGAATTGTAGGTCTAAGCTGCAAAAAAAAAAAAAAAAAAAAAAAAAAAAAAAAAAAAAAAAAAAACTCTCATTTAGCTAACAATATATCCTTCATTAGGGCTGGGCAAATGTTATCATTGCTGTTTGAAGATACTTTTAAAAAGCACAATAGTGACCTTAAGATGAATATTGATAAGATACTCAAGAAGCCCAATAGAGCGCAAGAATTTGATGCATATCAGCAGCTACAAGCCCATGCAAACTATGTTACCTCACCAATCAACAGAGCTATATCCACTGGGAACTGGAATTTAAAGCGTTTCAGGATGGAAAAGGCTGGGGTTACGCATGTTCTCAGTCGATTAAGTTACATTAGTGCATTAGGCATGATGACCAGGATTTCTTCACAATTTGAAAAGACTAGGAAAGTCAGTGGGCCACGTGCATTGCAGCCATCGCAATTCGGAATGTGTAAGTAAAAATATTCCACCTCTTGGAACCATCTAACTGATTTGTAGTGTGCCCGTCTGACACTCCAGAGGGAGAGGCATGTGGTCTTGTAAAAAACCTGGCCCTTATGACTCACATCACTACAGACGATGAGGAAGATCCAATCAAGAGGCTTGTATTTGCACTTGGGGCTGAAGGTACGATTGACAACATCCCTGGTGTCGATTGGTGTACTTACTTTAAACAAAGATGCTATGTTGGTCAGTGGATACGAGTTGTACTCTTCAGGAACTTACATCATTTTTGTCAACGGCACTCCTCATGGCATAACTAGATACCCTTCACGCTTCGTGGCAAACTTCAGGAAGCTTCGACGACTTGGTCAGATCTCCGAGTTTGTGAGTATTTACGTTAACCAGCACCATAACGGAGTACATATTGCAACGGATGGAGGTCGTATCTGCAGGCCGTTAATCATTGTGGAAAATAAACGCTCCAAGGTTACACCAAGACATCTTATGGTACTTTGTTTAGTTATCCTCATTATCCAGATGACTGTCACTAACAGAAAATTAGGCACTACGCAAAGGTCGTATGACATTCAGTGACTTCCTCAAGCGAGGTCTTGTGGAATATGTCGACTGTAATGAAGAAAATGATGCTTATATTGCAATATACGAGAAAGACATCACAGATGCAACGACGCACCTTGAAATTGAGCCGTTTACAGTATTGGGTGCTGTAGCCGGCTTGATCCCGTACCCACACCACAACCAGTCCCCCAGGAATACATACCAATGCGCTATGGGTAAGCAAGCCATTGGGGCTATCGCATACAACCAATTTCTTCGCATCGATACCTTGTTGTACCTTATGGTGTATCCACAGCAACCCATGGTGAAAACACGTACCATTGAGCTCATCAAGTATGATAAGCTGCCTGCAGGTCAAAATGCAATTGTAGCTGTCATGAGTTACTCTGGATATGACATCGAGGACGCTTTGGTTCTTAATAAAGCTTCCGTTGATCGGGGTTTTGGAAGGTGCCAGGTGTACCGGAAATATACTGCGGAACTCCGGAAATATCCAAATGGGGCAGTAGATCGAATTGGTGATCGAAAGCTGAATGAAGATGGTACTACTATTGTGAAACACCGCGCTTTACAAGGAGATGGTCTCGCAGCGGTGGGAGAGCAAATTTCCAAGGACGAGGTTTTCATACTGAAACAGACACCCACGAATATCTCGTCCAATGCATTCCCAGGGGAGATAAATATCCAGGAGTACAGGGATACTCCCCTGACATACAAGCTTGCGGACCCTGCATACATCGACAAAGTCATGATCTCAACATCCGAGTCGGAGCAGACCCTCATAAAGGTACTAACTAGGCAAACACGACGACCTGAGCTGGGTGACAAGTTTTCTTCGCGGCATGGGCAAAAGGGTGTGTGCGGGATCATTGCTCAGCAAGAAGACATGCCGTTCAACGATCTTGGGATTACACCTGACATTATCATGAATCCGCATGGTTTCCCTTCTCGAATGACAGTTGGAAAAATGATTGAATTACTCGCTGGAAAGGCAGGCGTTCTCACCGGGGACCTCCAATATGGTACTGCATTTGGTGGAAGCAAGGTTGAGGATATGTCCCGGATATTGGTTGAACGAGGATTTAGCTACTCAGGAAAGGACTTTGTGACGTCAGGGATTACGGGAGAGTCATTAGAGGCATATATCTTCTTTGGGCCGATCTATTATCAGAAGCTCAAGCACATGGTGCAAGATAAGATGCATAGTAGGTCAAGAGGCCCGAGGCAAGTCTTGACGAGGCAGCCTACGGAGGGTAGGTCGAAGGATGGTGGGTTACGCTTGGGAGAGATGGAACGTGATTGTTTGATTGCGTATGGAGGTGAGTTATACTTTGACCTATCTGCTGTCCAATTATTTCTACAGAATTGTACTGATTCATTCTATAGCGTCCCAGTTACTACTAGAACGATTGATGCTCTCCTCAGACGCCCACGAAGTCGACATTTGCGAAACATGTGGCATGATGGGCTACCAGAACTGGTGCACGACGTGCAAGAGCAGCAAGGCGGTCGTAAAGATGACGATCCCATATGCGGCGAAGCTGCTGATACAGGAGCTCATCTCGATGAATGTGATGCCAAGGTTGATATTGGAGGACGAATTTCCAGAGCCGGAATGAGGGTAATTGAGCTTATTGAAGAAATGCCAAAGGCGTGGATAGAACTTCAGTTATGTATGATAGTTTTATGATGTATTGATTGGTTTGACGGATTGCAATGCATTTGTTATGGGACAACCAACTGCTTGATGATTTTTAGAGCTGTTGAGAAATTCCGGATTACATGTATAAAAGGTTTTATTAGTGTTCTCATGTATTTATGCTTTTTATTTGGGAATACGGAATCAATAAAATCGTCAATTCTTTTGATTTAATATTTTAAGATTGCGTACTTAGACCAAAAATCTCTGTTTCACTAAGTAAGTACTTACCCAAACTAGCAATAGCCCTCCTCCCGACCGTGAGGCCGCACACTGCTATAGCGAGGGTGAGGTGAGGTGGGATCAGGCCGTATCATAAGACAGAGAGATATAGAGGATGCGATTTAAAGCTGGCCTTCACTCCAAATCTTTCGACCAAGCTCAAGATGACAAAGCGGGCAAAATATAGAGCTGGCTCTGTGATTTCAGGATGCGATTTTGCTGGGGCCCCTTGACACTGTTGACAAGGGGGTACTGTCTGGCTCTATACGTGAAAAAGGTATTTCTTATAATCATATGCACTGTTTTACATGTCAACTTGCATTTATGCACTCATTCATATCCACAATGCTGTCTGAGCATTTACTGATAATGTATCCGCAGCCTTGAACATCCTGATGGAAAAAACGCAGGCGCATTCTCCAGTCCTGTAGCTAAATAGGCTGTAGAGTTCTCGTGTGGCATGGAGTTCGTACGTTCGTACATTTTGATTTTTTCTGCGAGTTTGTATGTATGTACAGTGGGATTTTTTCTGTGGGTTTGTAGGAGCCACTGCAACTGAAAAAACGCATTTTTACAGTCAGTCAGTCTGGATCTTGTCGTCGCCCTGCAAATAGAGCCAGTTGACATCACATCCTCTCTTAGAGAGAGGACCCACTTCGCTTCGATCCGCGGGTGTCCGGCGTATGCAGAGAGGCGTTGTGGCGTGGTTGCCGAGAATGGCAAGATACTGTAGTATGCCAAGGTACTAAATTGTTTGCCAGTATAGCACGTGACTGACAGGGATGTCCATGTCATAATAGGCTACAGTAGCAATGACCCGTGAGACGCGCCGCAGCAAGGGTGGTGGATCAGGCCGTTATATGTAACCGATACTAGCCGAAAAAATAAGTATCCGTACAGGCGACCAATGCATATTATGCGATATGCAGTTTTTGGTATAAATCAGCATATTTTTGTATGGTTGGCTCCTTAGACCAGTCCAAATTTCATGATAGTGTCCAATTTTTATTATGTCAGAAGTATCCGGACAGCTGACCTAATGAAATCCGGACAGCTGACATAATGAATTTGGGTCTTCTCCGCAATTCTGGAGACCCCTATCATACAGCAGCGGAATAAATACAAGAACAAGGTAAATATATACAAGGACGGCAGGCAACAACAGTCCGGGTAAAGACTCAATTATCATACTAAGTAAGATACTAATATTCTTGTAGGTGCTAAAATAGCCCCCCTGGAAAAGAACAGCCATTGTTGGCCTACATTGAGGTATTCGCATACCAAATAGCCCAAGCAAAGTTTTTATCAATAAGAACAATATCTAGAATAATGAAGACACTGAAATCAATTGCACTGACATCATTGAGAGTGGAGTTTTGAGAGCTTCACATATGCATCAGCTACAAATCTTGAAGTTGTAATAAATTGCAGAACAGAGTACTGCAACTGGAGGTAGGTCACTACGGGGTGTTTTCACTGCTATTGCAGTGCTCTTCTGTAGCCTGTTCCAGAGGCTTTTCGGGAAGTTTTTGCGGAGGCTGTTTCAGAGGCTGTTCCGGAGGCTGTTCCGGAGGCTGTTCCGGAGGCTGTTCCGGAGGCTGTTCCGGAGGCTGTTCCGAAGGCTATTCTGGATGCTGTTTGAGTAGCTGTTAACATGCTACAAGCAGCTGTTCGAGCAGCTGTTTAAGAGGGTGTTCCGGAGGCTATTCAGAGGCTGTTCAGAGGTTGTTTCGGAAGTCGTACCGGAGGTTGTTCCGGAGGCAACTTTCCAGGCCGTTTCGGAGGCTGTTTCGGGCGCTGTTTCGGAGGCTGTTTCGGGCGCTGTTTCGGAGGCTGTTTCGGAGGCTGTTTGAGCTCGAACAGCCTCTTAAACAGTATTTCAATGGTCTCTAAAAAAGCCCTGAAGAGCAGTCTCGAAATCTTAGGATCGATCAGAATAGTAGTCAGACTATCAGAACAGTAAGTTTTGATCATTATAATGCCTGAACCTGCACTGATCGTAGTTGCCTGCAGTGCCATTTTTATATTTCTAGTAAAAGACTTACATCTATTTGCGCTGTCCTCATACGTAGGTATAGGACTGCAAGTCCCAAATTCGTTATGTCAGCTGTCCTATTACTTCTGACATAATAAAATCCACACTGAGTGTCATAGCCAAGCATACGAAAATATGCTAGTTTATGCCAAAAACTGCATAGCGCATAATCTGCATTTATCCCCTGTCCGGATACTTATTTTTTCGGCTAGTATCATACTAGTACCTGGTTACGAGACTAGACCGATACCAATGTGAGCAGCACCCTGCAGCCCTATGCATACCCTACAACTTCACCACACTAGTCTGGTTTGATACGAACTCCCAGCTGCCACACCTTACATACATATTCAACCGCCACCTAGTCAACGTCTGGTTACGAAACTACCTACCACGTTACAACAAACCTGCACTCATAAAACAATCATTGCATATTGACATTGATGGGTGACGCCCTTAACTCCCCTCGTACTGTCAATCTTCCCACCTCCGCCATTCTTAAGTCCGCCATTCTTAAGTCCGCCAGTACCTCTAACCATCAAAGGTCTAAACCTTCAAAAGTGCCGCCTATACCACGGCAGCCATTTTCGCGGATTAATTTTTTGTATCAGGCGTCATTGCTGATGATGCTTCCTCCTTCTGCTGCGAGATCCGCATCCATGCCTGTACCTCCGTCCGCGGGAACATCCACGTTGGCAGCAGTAACGTATCCGACCCCGACCGTGAACCCAAGCCCGGAGGATCCAGAGATGAGGAAATCAGAGGCCATGGTGTGGGGTACTCCGGCAGTGCTCCCGCTATCCCGCTTCTATCTCTCCACTGCGCGCTCCATTGCGCGCAAGTCTGTGTTGAGAATGGCGCCGAGCTTGAAGAGGAGTATCTGTAAGAGGTGTGAGACGCATCTTGTGGCGGGGGTGAGTTCAGAAGTAGGAATTGAGGGTCCTGGAGAGATTGAGGGGAGAAGAAAGAGGAGAAGGGGTGGAGGAAGGAGGGGTAAAGGAGTGGGAATGGTAGTGGTGAGGTGTGGGGGGTGTGGAGGGGTGAATAGGTTTCCGTTAGGTAAGGGGGGAGAAGGAGGAGGGCAGCAGGAAAGGGAGTATAGGTTGTGGATTGATAGGGGGAGGTTGTTGAGGGTGTTATAGTAGGTGGAGGTTGACGAGGGGTAGTAATAATGGAAAGGTTGGTATTGGAGAGAAAGGGAGAAGGCCGGGCACTGTAAGGTGAAGCTTGTGGCCAATTGTTAGCTACACATAGAAGGAGAGACCCCCCGGATTTGTGAATAGTATCGCCGGACAAAAAAAGCGGGGTATACTGTATATGGGAACTAAGGTCTTCCCCTTCCTTTGGCTTGACTACGGTGCCAATACAGCAGTAACGGTATCTTCTCCCTTGACAATCCCCTCATATGGAGACCGCTGAAAGAGTTGCCCAGGGTGTTACCTTATTTTAAATAGGTGACACTTTCATATTCTATTAGATATCGCAATGTCTGGCTCCAGCGACCGAGCACTCATTGTATACTGGGCAATTTACCGTACATGATTCTGCCTCCTGCGTCTTCCTTTGATGTTCGTATAGATCCTCCGGCGAGTCCAGAGAACAGGTAGGGAGATTGGAAAGGGCAGGGACTGTAGAACCCCTGGGACTGCAGACGGCAGTTGCTAATCAAATACAACACCTCAAAATCCCAACTTTTGCTCGCCCTATTCCCCGAGCCACTCTTCGCCTCAAGGGACTCTCCCACTACGCTCTATATATATTATCTTGCCAGGGCGCATAATAGCCTACCAAACACAGCCGCACGACAACACTACACATACACGGTACGTACACCAGGGTTCCAGAAGGACCAGATCGATAATATGATTGGTGGAGAAAAGCCTGACTCAGTTGGGCTGTGACTTCCAAAGCCAGATGTGCTATCTCTTATAAAACAAAGGAATTGGCGGGTATATGAGTGTTATTGATACCGGGAGCTTAGGGCACATGGGTTCAATGCGGAGAATAAACTCGTGCTAATGCTTTATTACCAATGTTATTTGTGCCCTAATATAATTTTATTATTGAGCCATCTGTACATAAAAAAAAACACAAGAGTGGGGAGAATACCGGTAAATGGTGCGTATAAAAGAATAACGGTACAATGACTAAAAAGAATTATAGAAGAAAAGTGAAGTACGAGCATGAAGTGGTGACAGTTGACACTTGCGTCGACGCTTACGTACCCCCATACCAACCAACGCCTTTGTCCCACGGCGTACAGTACCTGGTGCCGATGTCACCACATGCGGTGCTGCTTACCATGCTGGCAGGGCGTTAGCAAGCCAACGAACGAAGAAATGAACAAACAAACCAAAAAAAAAAAAAAGACTGCATCTACTGCTGAGATATTCAGCTGTTCGGCACAAACGTTCACGTACTTATGTCAGGTTGTCCAGAGACTAATAATATCCCGCTAATTTATCATCATGTATCACCAGCTACATTCTAAGATGCATAAAAATTTTGACTGACTTCCGAACTTAACCGCCTGTTATTGCTTTGTCGCCATCATCTTGTTCAGATTCTCGGTATTCAAACAAGCCTAAGCCAGATTTACTGTCTCGTCTGCAGTCTCTGCCATTTGCTCCCATGTTGTTTCCCTATTATCGAGTTGATCACTTCCGTGACCGTTGATCTCCTGCAATCTGCTTGCTTCTGCCTCTTTGCCTGCAAATTTCTCCATTTGTATAACAAACTCGTTTTGAAGCTGCGCCAGAAATGAATGCAACGTGCCGTTATCCATTTTCCCTTCTTTAGCTTGCATAAGGGTCTCTTTCAGTGCCAATACTACCTTTCTTCTTCTACAAATGAGATAAGTGCTTGAATGTTGCTTTTGCGTTTTGATAGTTGTTGCCAAAGCAAACGAAACCGCTGTTGCTCGTTTTAGAACATCTGGAGGAAGATCAACAAGTTTTGCCAGAGCAAGACCTAGACGTGCAACAGTCAGCAAGTTATCATTTTACAGAGATTTTCTCGCACCATAGTGTTCCTCTTCTGCCGTGCCATCTGCAATTTTGTACAACATCGCTACTTTTTGCTGATTCACCTGCCCTCTCCAGTTAACTTGTATTGAAGGTGAAATTGGGAGATGAAGCTAAACGAAACAACCTCAACCTGCATATGCAAATTAACAACACCTGCTCGCTCTCCTAGTATCAAAGCTAAATCACGGAAATGTGTAGCAAACCAGATAAAGGCCTAGAGCGACTCAATTAGACTTTAAGCTTTGCCTAAGTGGACAAGGGCACTACTAACTTTACTTTTGACAAGTGCCTCGCATACACTTAACGCAATAGCCAGCCCATCTCTGGTGCTTGTTCCCCTGCCTAACTCGTCCATTATTATCATACTTCCTTCTCCTGCATTGTGTAAAATAAATGCTGTCTCTCGCATCTCTAATGCGAAAGTTGATGCATTGGCTTCGATACCGTCGTCCATAGATACTCGGGCAAACAATTGATTGATGATTGGAAAGGAAGCGAATTGCGCAGGAACACTAAGTAAAATGTTAACACAGGACCGAAGCAAAGTGGTTGCAACGAACATACAACGATCCTATTTGGGCGATAACACACATTAAGGCAATAGACCGAATATATGTTGACTAGTGCGATAGCATTAACATTTATTCGAAATGTACGGCCCACAAGTATCGTACCTTTCCTGACATGTTACAGCCTGGCATGATACTTAGCAAAGAAGCATTTGGGTAACACAATTGAAGATATATACCAGTTATGATTTGGAACCTTGATTCGACGCTGGCATAAACATCGTTCGGTACAAACCGTGCCTTATGAATTTTCTCCCTCAGTGGGTGACGCCCGGCTTTGATTCCAACGGTGTTTGTGAATTCCGGGCGGACTATGGTTGATTAGTTGAGAGAATACTAAGCTCACTGCCATTGTTACCATAATCTTGAACTGTACAGAGTTGGCAAAACGATACTATCATGTCAAGTAATGCAATACCCTCCGAGAGTTTATATATTGGGCCAATTTCCTTCCTGACATCATCAATGAGCGTTTGAATTGTTTTGTCACCTGCTATATGTTAGTTGGCGCCCTGTGAAGAATTATATTATATTTGCATACTCATCAATAGGACCTCAGTTAGTGAATCGTTGATCTATAGCATGACCAAGCCTTTATTACCATCTTTAATATTATCAGTGGGTTAGTGAGGAACTTATGTTACCTTTGCATTCCGCTTCATCAACTCCAACGTGGTAAACTCTAACATCTTCTTGCGTTCTACTACATTAATAAACACAGCAGGTAACGCTTTGTCATCAATATCTAAGGATGCTACTCTGAGATAATAGCCTCTTGCATTCTCATATTTCATATCCAGTGTGAGGGTGTACTCCTCTGTAGCTATATTAGTATGAACAGCCTGCGAAGAGCTCATACAAACCTGAAAGTTCTTGCACCAATTGATGGACATCCTCAGTAGCTTCCTTGAAGGTTTGGCGCGCAACATCTAGAAGACCATTCACACCACTCTAGGACACGAAGAATTAGTATAATCTGGGCTTTCTAGGGCCCATCTTACCTTCACAGCATGGCATCTCTGGTTTCGGAGTTCCAAAGCCGATTTTGCCCATGTGATGTCTTCATTTATGACTTCGTCGATAAGATTCTGGACAAAGGCAATAGCCTCTACATTGCATAACTACTGGATTGACTGATTAAACGAAGTCTACTTAAAGTTAGAACTCGAGAGATTGACAAAGGCACGTACTCTTCTGATAGTGCAAAGTAAGGTACACCTCGCACCAACCAGAGCTTCAGAAACCGGCCCCACACATGCAAGAGCCTGCTTTAAAATAATCACGTTGTTGATAGCTTGCTCTGACAATTGAAGCGTAGCTTTGACAGGTATGGTAATGAGCTGTGTTGTTTTAGTTAGAGGTGCTTATGTATGTGGTATGGGGTGAATATACGGCGGTTAACAATCTATCCATGTCAAGGATTGGTTTAAGGGCCGAGCGAAGGGAAAAAAACATTTCTTCGGTTTGTGTGAGCTCCTCAAGGGCATCAAGGCGACTATTGATAGTATTAAGATCTGTAAGAGGCTGCAGAATGTTTGACCTCAGCAATCGAGCCTAGGCTACTGTCAGACCTTCGAAAGCAGATTGTCATAGTGTGTATTACCCCCATTGGCGTCAAAGTATTGTTTAACAAACCGAACAGACTATCTGTACTTTGCGGATGTTGAATATTTTGTATTAATTCCAAATTATGAACTGTGCTGAAGTCGATAAGCATGCACCCTTGAACACTCCAATTACAGTGGTCAGCAGTTGCTACCAACAGTTTCATATCACGATATCTATCCTGTTACCTTCGCTTGCCTCATACTTGACACGGAGAGAATTTGAAGCGAAGCTGACTCCGTGGCCAATCTCGATGTACTTCAACGCAGCAGCAAGTGCAGAAACTGTATAAAATTTAACGGATATGGCTACCTTTCTATGGACAGTCAGTAAGTTGCTCTTCATTTACGACACTTCATGTATCAAACATTGCCTCTGCATCTTCTTTGAATGCCAACGTTTGGATATATGAGTGCCCAGTTTGTTCATTGTAGTACTTCCGCGGTATCTGATAGGAGTTAGCACTTATAATAACTAACCCAACTTTGGATGGAGCACCTGTAAAAGCTTTGCATCAGGGATAGTTTCTTCCACTATACAAACAAGTTTTGATTTTATTGGTGTGAAAGCCGTATTGGGGATTAGTATCTTAAACAGAGTTAGTGCGAAAAATCAGAAGCTTATCGTAGTATGCTACCTCTGTAGGATCATAGACATGTAACTTGTGAAGCGTTCTGACATATTGTTGGGTATCACATATTTCACATAACACACATTCGCCTAAAACTTAGCTGCTTAGGTGCTGAAACTCAGCATCAGAAATTGGATGAATTACCAGTGCAGAGATTCACAAAGCTAAGCCCCACAGTGGCAGAAACTCCACGGGATTCTGTGAGCGCACAAATAATGCTCTGCGACCCGCCCACCCTGCTTGTGGCAGTGGCAGGGCGTTGGCGAGAAATCGCCGTGGTCCCTGAACGAGGAACATCACTCGTGGATATTTTGGGTAAGGATGAGGTCCTTGTAGTCTTCTTTGAGTATACTGTTTCTGTGTCACGCACTGCAGTTCCTGAGATTCTCGAAGGACGTCTATCAGGTGGCATTTCTGCGACAAACACAGGTGACTGTACAAAGCAAGCTGATGAGGGTTTGACGTTCAGTATAGGGCAGTGGCAAGAGTAAAAGGCTAAACTGCAAACAAGAAAAGATTGGGGTGGAAGATAATGATCCTATGTAATACCTTCGTAGTGCTCTCTGACACATCTCGAAGTGAGTTAAGAACCTGTTACCAGATTAAGTAAGTTCGACTTGTAGCACCACGTCTAATGATTCTCTTAACAAACATTTACTATACTGTTCAAAGTACTTTAAGAGCAAGCTCACAGCAACAAATAAACAAGCTGGGCCACGTGCTCGTCTGGTTAGCGAGATATCTTGAAGAGCTAATTCGCAATTAAAAATAAAATAAAATAAATAATATTAACTTACATCCCTGAACGCCGAGTTGAGAAAGTCGATAACTAGAATTCTAACAAACATGAGCATTGCAGGCAATGAAATTGCGAAATATGCCGACATAAGGTTAAGCAGCGTAGTAGGCGATGGGTCCAATCCATTCTCGACTTTCCTTTCATATGCACACTTCTGTTTTTCCTGGCTTCTTTTCCTTCTGTGTCTCTTTTCATCTTTGCTGCTTTATATTCTTGTTCATATCCCTCCTTTTGGTAGTTGATGGGTAAGATTTTTTCTTCTTAGGTTTCTTTGGCTTTTTGCCCTCTTTCTCGGTATTCTTCCATCTTTCCTCTTTATCTATGCCATCTTCATCTTCAGAACTCTCGAAACGTATTGGTTCTACCATGATAGTAGTGAACCTTTCCTCATCAACATATGCATCCTGACGGATGGGTTCCCAAGTGGAAGGTGGTATTTCGCTTTCGAATTTTCCATCCTCTTCCGTGCCATCCTCTAAGTCACAAGGAGGTTTTAATGCTACTTCGATAGCCTTGACTTGTTCCTCGAGATCCTTCTTGTGGTTTTCTCGAAGCTAATTGAGGTCAGCAAGCATTCTATGGAATTAACCACCTACAGCCCATACTTCTTTTCTTTCTTTTATTCATTTTTCCCTCGCTCTTCTGACGATTTCTTCTTGGGCCTTTTTCGTGCGTTGCACTCGGCGTTTTTGGCAACCTAGAACAGTGAGTACAGTCAGTTCTTCTTTTCCACTTTCAATCATGCAAGAAATTGAAGTTTAACCTGTGAGATATTCTTCACGAGCGGCCCTCTCAAATTCAATGACCTCTGTTGAGCGCTTCCATTTTGATGGAGGCATTTTGTGTGTTTTTCCTCGGCATATTCTTGTGTACCTCTGGGACGAGGTGAGGTCAAGCTCAACTGCTGAGATTACTTATCAGTTACAATGTACGAGATTAAAATTATGTATTCAATCTAAATAGGCGTAAGTTGAGGCCAACTTCATGACAACGCCGAATATGCGGTCTGTATGTAAAAGTGCCTGTCGAAGGGGAGGTGGGACGGTGCGGAAGTGGTGGTGGGGTGGTTGGGGGTTGAGATTGTTTACTTATTTTTATTTTTATTTTTATTATTATCTTTTTTTTTTTTTTTTTTTTTTTTTCGATATTTTATTTACATATTGACATGCATCTTGGTTGATAGTCTCGTAACCAGAGGGGTAGAACTGAGGACCCTGGTTCAATTCTGAGCTGGGGAAAAGGGTTGTCCAGCATCTCATTTATGAAGATTGACTGTAATGCTCCGGCTCCAGCAATGATCTCTTGAGAGTTAGAATTCTAATGATGAATAATTGGGAGCTGGAACTGGGGTAACTCGTTTTTAATTTTTGCTTTCAATTTTTTCTTGGGGAATAATACTGATATTTCATTTACCAGCTGGAGACCTAAGATCCGGCTCGTAATGGTGCAGCGTTGCAACCAGACGTACGCCGCATGTTCCCAGTTCTCTATGTCACATGATGTGCACTCACGTGATGTGTACTCCAGGCGATGTGTACTCACTCTTCACATCTTAGCCCCATTATCAACTAATAGTGAGATGGCCAAGGCGTAGCTATTAATTCAATCCCAGTGCGGGAACGAGAACAATTTATAGTCTACTCCATTACCAATTTAAAAATTGGCAACTTCGTTGCTATTAATTTGCCTTGGGCCTTGCAATCTTGGCAGCAGGTGTCCTTTACCTCCAGGGCAAGAATTATGGGGTCGTGCTGCGGCGCCGCCCTGTAATACAAACTTGCATTCCTTCCAGAGGACCACAAAGATCGGGTACAAAATTATGTAAGTATGATAGCTAGCTAGCGGGAAGTTCTCTCTTTCTCCGGGGACATGCATGAAAGTCGTTCTCGGGGTTTCAAATCAAAGTATCGCCAGGCGAGTATCATAAAGTTCTAAATCCACATCTGAACTCCATGGCACGTATCAACGACATAATATAGTAACCCGCATTTATTCCAACATTCCCCTCTCCCATCAAACTTCCACACCTCCCTCACAAAAACCTTCTCATCCACATTAACCTTGCCCTCTGCCTGTCCTGAGGATCCCTCCTTCTCGCTTCCACCCTCTTCATCGCCGCATTCCCATCCTCCTCCGCCCCCTCCTCTTCATATAAATTCAAATCCACCTTCCCTAAACAATCTAGCCTTGGTAACTTCTCCCCCTTCTCCCTCGCCACTCCACCCCAACTATGTAACGTGACAGACCCCATCGTTGCCCCATACGCGTTCCAACTTGTCGCTGCTAGCACCCCCGCGTTTGGATGCCAGCTTGCGTCCCTGACGCAAGTGGTCCAATGGCTATGCCCGTACATGAACTCGTCAGACCACGGTCGCGTGTACTGCGTGGCCTCCTTCACGTCGATGACGGACGCGGGAGTGGCATCCAGGTTGTACACATACACTTTGCCGTCAGAGGAGCCGGTGTAGACGTATCGGGAGCCAGTTGACACGGGGGGCGAGAAGTGGCATCGGATGAGGGTACGCAGAACTGAGTGTCCGCGGTAGGTCACGACAGAGCAATCTTGAGGGTGCCGCGCGGCCGGGTAGTCGTAGTTTTCGGAGCGGTAATCGAAGCCGACGGAGTAGTTTGTACGTTTGATTTTGTCGAAGGCGGAGGGATCCATCATATTCCTGTTGGAGTTCACGTTAGCCCACAGTTATCAGATGATCGAGATGAAGAGAGGGAGGAGATTGCGGGGAGGGACTTACCGGATGTCCCATAGCTTCATAGTCTGGTCTTTCCCGTTACTCAACACATATCGTCCATCGCCTTTGCTGTCAATATATGTCAAGCCTTCCAAATGCCCAGCAAATACTCCCACGAATTGTCGGGATGCCATGCTCCGTCTGTCCCAGACTTTCAGTGTAGAGTCGTCTGACCCAGAGAATAGGATATGTGGAGAATTTACATCCGCAAAGCAGACTGCGTTGACGTCGTCCTCGTGTCCAGAGAGCTTCAGGATCACATTTTGTGTCTCGATGTCGTATACATAGAGGTTATTGTCGTTTGCACCGGCTACGAGCTCGCGACCATCACCAGAGAAGCGAATGGACCATATCTGTAGCAAAAAATTATGCTCAGTATACATCCGTCCGACTAACTGGGGGTATATGTGGATGGGGTATACACACTCCAGTCCCCAAATACATTGCATTTCTAAATTGTGTCCTCCCAACCCCAAAGTCCAACGCCATTATTTCCGTGCTCTCTCCAGTCGTATTTGCTGCATACACAACTGAGTCTATACTACTGTATGCCAGCATCTTATTATCCGGTGACAACGCCGCATCCGTAATCGTCCATCTTCCCCCGGATACGACACAGTCTTATAGTGGCGCCAATTGTATGGATTCGATGTGTCGTACATTCGCACCCGGAAATCCTGAGAGCAACTGTAGAAAAAGTTTCCGTCGGCAGAAAATTGGCCAGAGTAGCATCGGGAGTCGTAATGCATGACGAAGTCTGCATTTGTCGAGGGTAGGAGGTGCTGGGATGCATTAACAGGGTGAGGGTATGGAGGGAGGGAGAGAAGGAGGAGGCCAAACCTGGGCCAGGAGCTGGTTGCCGATGGAGGCACGGTCGCCTCTGTAGGCACCAATTTCTCGTTCTAATACACGGAGATAGTGGGGGTATGGTTTGCCTTTGGGATTGGGGCGCATGGGGTATGTGAAGCGCTCTTCCTAGAACAAGCATATATTCATTAGTGGAGTGTCCAATATTGAATTAATGCATAGACTACAAACTCACAGCGCCAAAATCTCCCGACTTCATCAGCCTCTGTCCCTCTGGATTGGGCACCGGCTCTGCGCCTTGTATTAAATTTCTCCTTGGATTCCTCCGCCTATTAAATCCCAGTATCTCCACTCTAAATGGCATCCCGCCTGATATTCTCAGGAATTGTCTTCCATTATCCTCATCCTCGTCTATCTCCTCATCTGCATGGACCAGTCGAAATCGAACGCCCCCGTCTTCATCCTCACTCAGATCTTCTACTTCTGCATCCCTATTTAGCTCTTGATCGATTGTTTCTACTTGATCGTTGAGGTCGTCGTCTTCGTCTTGCTCCTCTAAGGCGACTTCATAATCGGAGTCATTTCCATCGTCGTCGCTATCGTCGTCAATGCCCTGATCATAGTCAGGATCGATGCTAGAGGATTCGTATTCCATTTCGGTGGGATATTCGGTAGTCATTGCGATTTCAAAATGAAAACCTTGCAGATGGTCTCTCAAGGATGTTGATTTCTTTATGTTGGGTATAATCTCACTCGAGTACTATGTAGGTTGAAAGTGATATTATGTGGCAAGCAAGTTGCTGCTATTCCCTGCTGGAGTGCAAGTAAAGTTGAGAACGGATGATGTGATTTGATGTGCTGCGGTGGATACAAGTATTTGGTTCTAAGTATGCTGCTGTGTGGTTTATGGACCTTGTGCGGGATAATAGCTTCCTAGATTATCGCCTCAGCACCCCCACGTCTCCAACCGCCAATTGATCTTACCAGAGCTGCAGACACTCAATGATGCCATTTAGCCACAGCGGGGAAACGCCGCGCATCTACGTTAACGAATAAGTAAAGCATTCCAAGTGGCATTCCTTGAGATGTCTATAGTACTAGTAGCTCAAGCTTGTAATTAGCTGCAGCAACTCATCTGAGTAAGAACGTACTCGTACTATGCATAGGATGCATATGATACAAGCATCAATCACGAGCATGGATAACCATGTCTCAATCAATTCGAACAAACCGAGCCTGGTCATGAAGTGAGACCTCTGGCACGTGATGGACTGATTCGAGGCTAGTACAAGACTTCTGGCAATGCAAGCCCACCTCTCGATACCCGATCGCACTTTGGATACAAGCGCGCTCGCCCATTGTCCCGGTGGGAATTATTGCATTTGCTGACGTCGCCGGCAATTCCTAGGTGCAAGCCGACAGCGAGCTGTGGTTGCGCGCCAAGAATGTCAATCTCTCAGAAACCCAAAACGTCTCAAAAACCAGCAACACGAAACCAGGTTTATAGAATAGTCGGCGGAGGAAGCCTGACTGAGTCGGACGCGTAAAATCCAAAGAAAGAGGTGTATCTCTCAAAGAATAAGTAACTTGTGGATATTAGGAGGGATTTGGTCGGTACGAGTGTTCGTTTACTAAAATGGGCGCATTGGGTTCCTTCGATCGATTCAATTCGACTGGAGCTAGTGGTAGGTAGTCACCGGGGGGCGTGGGGAAGGCTATCGCTGCCATAGGTAGAAAAGTTACTTGGCCACCGGGGAAGGAGGTCCGGAGGAATTATTCACAGTTTCCGTACAAGGTTCACCATCTGTGTCATATCATTTTTCCTTTCTCTTTTGTCTTTGGACCTCTTCTTTTATTGTGGATGTTCACAGGTTCAGGGTAATTTTTGAACAGTCAATTTGCGTCATGATGTTATTTTACAAATTTATTTTAGTAAATACTTCAGCCTGCTAGGGGTTTGGTATGAGACTAGTTTATTCGCACTCTGACCCAGATATTCAATTTATTCTTAAACGTTTGCCAAGCCTGGACGACAACACTAGTATGTAAACATATATGTGGGCAACATATTCCATAATTGTTCAAATGTCGTCGCAGGCAGACATAGTCACGTAGGGAGTTAATGGAGTACTTTTTGGATGATTTTTGTAACTGTTTGGGAGCGCATTAAAGAGTCTTAACGAAGTTTCTGAAGCATTGGTTGATGGATCATACTCCCTTGAGTTGCGAAGTTTCGAAGCTTGATAGTACCTTCAAGGTGCTCGCTCTCTTATCAAATTGACAAAAAATCAATCTCATTGTTGCATTGATTGTATCATGAGGTATAAATAGCAAGCAAGAAAAGGTGTAACTGGTATGGGAGTACGGTACTTGAGTTGTTCCGATAGAAATTTGTGATACTAATAAAAGGCTAATTAGAATTCATGCAAATAGGTTTTTTTCATAACTTACAGAGCCAATGTAACAAACCACAAGAACTTTTAAAAATCTCAATAAGTGCCCGTATCCCCCGCCACATAAAGCAGATTTCATATCCGGGACGGGCCCGCCGCTCCCAGAGCAAGTTCCATATTCGTTCCTACCCTCTTCTCCGCTGCATCAGCCATTAAATTCCTCCTCACTTCTCCATTAGCCGCCTTCGAATTCAGCTTTACTCTCGCTGACTCAAGCAGGCACTCCAGTAGATCCGCATCAGCAACAACCTCCCCTCCTCCTGGAATCTTATCCACTAGAGTCCCTGGCTGCTGAAGCTCCTTAGAGTTTGCCTTGTCTAGCTCAGCTTCTGTGATTTCAGCCACGGATATTTCCTTCTGGGCGCCCTTAAGCCCCATCAGTGCCAGCCGCCGTTGAGTGGACAGGTTGAGCACAGCTTGCTCCACTGTACCGTTGACAACGTAAAGCCAGACGGTTGTAGGCTTTGTTTGCCCAATTCGGTGCACTCGGGAGATAGCCTGAAGCTCTAGCCCTGGATTCAATAGTGGCTCGCAGATGAATACATGGCTAGCATTCACGAGGGTGAGACCGGCCCTGTGATATGTTAGACAAATGTTCAATGTCAATTAGTGCAGGCGCATATGAACTTACGATTGGGACTTCGCATGGAGGAGGAAACATTTGATCTGTATACGGTCAGTGCCTCATTGGCCTCAAAGTACTAGCGGAGGACTTACGCTTGGGTCATTTTGAAAACGATTAACACCGTCCTTTTCGAAGGTAGCATACCCAATTCCATTCTCGCGAAATGCCCGCTCAAACACGGCCAAAACATCACGCCATTGAGAGAAAACCACAGCCTTCTCTTCTGGATTATTCTTAGTAATCCAAAGTAGATGTTTGCATACTACAACATTCTATCGTCAGTACACTTGTAACTTGAAGTCTCTCTTGGGAGTTCACATACTCATATCAATTTTTGATCCAAATGATTTCTCTATTGGTACTAATTTGATCTGCTGCAGTATGGCGTCCTGTATGTCACTATATAAAGCATGGACTGCATCATCATCTCCATTCACAGCGCTTGTATGATGTTTCTCCTCACGAAATTCAACTTCTTTAACTGTGTACCTGTCTTCTAATTAGCGAGAAAATGATAAATAGAAGTACTGGTGTCATACGTGATAGGGTGCATGTCGACTTGTCTCAATCGTCGCTTGCACATGGGGCAAGTATGAGCCTGTTTGAACCAAGCTGATAGACATTCAGTACAATACTGATGTCCGCAAATTGTAAGTGTTCCTTCTTCAAATGTAGCTGTGTCTCTCATCAGTGTCGTGACATTTCCAGCAAACAGGTTGATTGTTAAGGCATACTCTGACAAATAATGCAAGTTCGTGATTCCTCTGAGTCAGCGCTCCTAAGATGTGAAAGATAACGCTCTTTCGCCCTAGCCTGTGCTATTTTTGCTGCCAGGAAATCCTCTTCTCGTTTCATCTGCTGAACGGATTCTAATGTGATTTCAGGTTCCTGTTCCGGATTGAATGGTACAACACTGTCCGAAACTACTTGAAGTTGCCGGTAGAAATCAACCCGGGCATTGATAGTGTTTCGGAATAACTCAAGCTCTCTTGAGAAAATGAGCAACGAGTTCCAAATGTTCTAAGGATAAAGGAACGTACCTCTCTAGCTTAGATGTTGCCTTTGCCTGAGCATTGAACGTTGCTTGGGCCTGTTTCATAACTTCTTCCGCCAGCTTCCTTTCCATCTCAGCCCTATGATTACCATGAATCTCTTCCGACTTCAGCGTCGCGATCACGGTTCGAAGGCGACTAAGCAACGCTTTCATTGGTTGTCTCAACTGAGGTTTGAACGAGTTTCGTTGCATAATCAGCTTCTTTAGAAGATCAGTGTAAGTCTCATCACGCGCCAGAGCACGTGCTAGATCCTCCTCTACTAGCATATTCCTGCGCCCACTCAAAGCTTGTTCTCTGTCCGCTACTACAGTTTTGAGGGCTTCCATGTATGCAAATCCTTCAGCCTGTTTATTGACGGATTCTTCGAATTCATCACCCTTCGCATCTTCATTCTGATCAACCAGAGGCGTGATAAGTATTTGAATAAGCTGTTCTCGCCATCCATCCAGATGGTTGGCTTGAACGTTCAATTCATCTTGGATGCTTTGTAGCTCTTCCAGAATTGTTTGTGTCTCAATTCCTCCTCGAAGCTCAAGAATTGTCATCTCTGGTATTTCCACGAAAGTTTGTCCCCTGTCAACTGGTTGACTCGGTTTAAGAACCTCTGCGCTTTACTTTCTGTTTCTGTAAGAAGCTAATGAATGTTAGCACAATTGCTAAATGCATCAGCAGCCAAATTAAACTTACTTCCTTCCTGACTAGCTTAGCAGATTCATAATATACATTTTCCATTTCAGTATACTCCAGAAACTTATTGCTCTCAGGGTCTAGTTTCTCTGCAGTCTTCATTTGGTAATAGAGCCCACCCAGGAAAAAGAGAACGGCATGTTCAACCTCCAGAAAGTTTCTCAAACGTGCTTTTATCATACCAAGCTTCGTTCGCTCTTTGAAATCATCATCTGAATCCAGTTCATCGTCATCATCAGAGACAGCATCCTCATGCTCATCAATTGCTCTTGCTTTCTCTTTTCCTATTTTATGTTTGGTCCCAGCATCCTGCTCATCTGCCAGCCTTTTCCTGCATTCTAGAACTACTGGCTGTAGTTGTTTGTTGGCGAGCATATAAGTCGCTAACGCTTCATTAAATTTCTCATAATGCTCAAGGACCTGACCACGCTTTAGAATTGAGAGAAATAATATCCTCTCGTCAGTCCGTAACTGGGTAAGATGTTGCTCAATCATCTGATCCAGAACTGTTGACGTAATTTAGCGTCTCGGGCTTTGCAGACACTATTTGAGGCAAATATGTACCTTCAACTATTGTCCTGACCAGATTGTTTCCAGCATTGTGACCTTGTCTATTCCAACGCCCAGCTTGTGCATGCGAACAAACCTGCCGCAAACGAACCAACCATCTTCTCATTGTTTCAAGCATAGCGTCTCTCTTTCCGCCATCGCCCGGCCACTGAATTCCATCTGCTGTAATCTGGCATTCTCGCACCATCTGATCAAATAGCCAATCGTAATTCTCCTCCTCAACATGAGAGAATGGGATGGTAATGATGACACGCTTTTGTGGAGGTAGGTATAACTCATCTCTCACCTCGTTTTTGGTGTGCCTAATAGTAAGTCGACCAAACAATGCTTCAAACGAGGGAAGATTGTAATATAACAGGCTTTTCCAGGTTTTGGTATCTGTGGAGACAGGTTCACATCTCAAGAACACGAGAAGACCTAATAAATCGGAAAGGTCCTTGCGTACGGGAGTTCTGAGGAGATCAGTCTATCGTTCCCAAAATGCCTGGAACAAAATTCCTTACCCAGTTACACACCAGGCATTGATGCGTGGAATTTCACGGGCTACCGCTACATCTATGTCAACAAACCATCAGGAATAATTGTTGGGGGGACTTACTCGCGGCATTACTGACCCCACTTTCAATCATCTGAGCCTCGTCTAAACACACTCGCCACCATGATATCTGAACGAGAGGACTCCGCATAGGCTTTCGAACCACTGCCCTTGGGCGCAGTTGCCTATCAGGAAGTGGTTGGGTGAAGTACAGCTCAGAAGAACAAACATCGTATGTAGTGAGAATCACATCATAATTTAACAATTCATTTGTGAGATCTGCCTTATGTTTCATCATCCCTTGGTAATGGAAGGCTGGCGAAAAGTTAGAGAATGACAAGAGCTCTCAAGTGGTTGTCGAACCTTTGAGATGTGGCGCGTGTAATGCAATTTCCCTTGCCCACTGTTGCAAAATACTCACTGGTCTGTTCAAGATAAATTAATTGATAGTTTATGCAAACAAAAACTGGTCCTTACGTTATTATAAGAGTGGCTGAGGAGGGATATACCAATTTCCCTGAATATTCGTCGAGGATTTGCTGGTCTCCAGAAATAGGACGCCTGTTTCTACAGGGAAAGTGAGTACAAGTAGTTTGGGGTTATATCATTCAGAATATTTTACTTACAAAGTTATCAAGGCTATGAGCTCTACAGTTTTCCCCAACCCTACTGAAGTTCAGCAGTTTTCTTTCTTCTTGGCCAGTAGTGTACATACCCATCTCTTCAGCAAGTATGCCACCTCTGATACTGAATTTTTTAATGATGAAGTCAAGGTCGGTCGAAACGATTCCCAAAACATGTGAGACATAGCAGGTGTTTCCGAGAGCGTCTACGGTTTTGAAGAACAATGGGGGTATATCATGCTCAGTATAGCAAGTAATTTTCTCAGAACCGGCTTGAACATCATACCCTTCTCGTCTCAACATCCATCGAACAGTTCGCCTTTGAAATGGAAGAAGTGTACATTGCAGATCGCGATGCAATATAGCTGGTGGCACACTGTCCTTTAGGAGGGATGTTACCGAATTATAAAAATGACCTGCTGAAATTGTCTGTCTCGCTCTGGACCATTTCCCACGCAAGCGAACCTTTTCCATATTAGGTTTTCCCTCAGGAAAGGCATATGCAAGAGTCTCCCACCAATATTCAGCAACTGCACGAGATGAGGTCGTCCATTCGTTGCTTGCCGCAATGCCAAGGGTGAGCATAAGTTGCACGGAAAACATTTTTGCCAAGTCGAAGCCTAATCTTAAAAGCATCTGAACCTCAAACTCACTTCCACGTGTTGCCCCTGTTTTGTACATCCTGTGGGCAACAGCGACGGCAGTAGCTGCGTGGAAGTCTGAAGCGACTGACTCTAGAGCGTCAAAGTCACAGCTAAGAACCAGTCAGTATGGCGGGCATTCTCATCGGACAATGTTGACATGCCTCATTTCAAGTAACAACCAACTTTCGCACACAGAGCTGATAGACACAGACATTACTGTGAATTTCTCTTGCCCCTTACCCTTCTTTGCTTCTTTTGGGGACATTTTGACACTAACAGGGAGCTCGACAGAGCCACCATGTACAGCAAGTAGCTCTTTTAGGTTGTTGGCACCATTGATGCCTTCGATGTCCTTGTATGTAATATCATTAGTGGAAATGTTGAACAATATCAAGTTCCGCTCGACGCACAAATAAAAGCTCTCTTTTGAGTAGTGTTATTCTTTCTTCCTTCTTTCCATTGACGACCGGGCAACCCGGCTGGTCGGCCTCGATTCGACGGCGTTTCGTTTTACGGTCATTGGATACATCTTTGCTTCCCACTTCATTCTGTTGTTGTATAGCATAGTCGACTGAAGAGGCGTGGAATTCGCTGTTGGATTTAACCACAATATTGATATCTTGCATTTTTGGGCCTTGTAACAGTGACCAGCCGGAATGTGGCACTGTGAGGAAGAAGTTTAAAATTCACGTTGCTTCGAGGTAGCTGCTTCGATTCTTATACGGCCATAGACAGTGGAAAAAAAAAAGTGTGTGTGTGAGTGTGTGTGTGTGGGTGTGAGGGGGGGAGGGGGGTGGCGACTGGTGAGGATGGAGAGCGGGTTACCAGTCTGTGGGGTGGGAGGTTTCTCGTATGTGGGATGTATCGCGGGGTGCATCAATCGCTGCGTAGAAGCGAAAGGGACCAAAGCTAGCGACTACTTTACCTCGTTGTGGGACGCGTTTTGGGCCTGTAATTGGATCTTGGCGCCGTAGTCTGCCTTAAGTCATAGTGCTGGTGAGGTGCTCCCTCCATACGGGTGCTAATTCCAATGAATCATTGCAATGGCTGCCGAGTGTCCCAAGCGAGTACAGGCTGCCACCACTCGACCGCGACTGAGTCATTATACCTGCACGAGCGTGATGCTGCACGAACGGATACTTTCTGCTGCAAGCCAAGCCAATGCCGAAGCCTTCTCGGTGGATGCACTTGTTTCTAATCAAGTATGGATCCCTAACTGCTCCACGAGGCAGCTCACCGGCTGTTACCATACTGAGATCCTGTGGCCGCAATTGCAACTGGATCTCATCCCACCTCAGTGACCAGACGTTTTCGGGTACAGTAGAATCAGCTACATCACACACGAGTGGGTGATTATTTCTTAGGGTGGAGATAGAGCAATGAGCTTCAGATATTTTGACATAGACCAGCCTTGGTCCCCCCATCATGCTCTCCCAGACCATGTGACTGCAAGAGGTTATAGCAAACTTTTCTCTCCAACAGCAGCGAATGCTCAAGCATTAACTGGGCACCATTGCGCGCGCACACGGATCATTTCGTTGGCCTGATTCTCTGAAGCTCTGCCTCCAGCTTCGCTATCTCCTCTGCTCTTTGAGCGACGATATCAGCAACATATACTCGACACCTCCCATGTACTGATACTCGCCAAGGGATTATGTTGGGCATCCAACCTTTCTTGTCATGCTGTTCTTCCATGAACACCAATTTCAGCCAGACCCAGTACGCCATCTGGTACGTAATGAATGCCATTAGAAAAACCTTCAATAGCGGTCGGCCGAACATTTGATAAAATCCAATCTATTTACGTCCCGTGCCTAATTAGGATTCATTCCCAAATGAAAGCTGCAGATTTCTGAACATGGAGTGCGTGAGGTATACATGCGGAGATACTGGTCGCTTATTGCTCCGGCCTGTCGGCGGTGAGGTGCTTGCCGTGGTGAAGCATCTTTGTGAGGGCCGCAGTCGCGCTTGTGACGTTGCCCACGGAATGCTCATTCCCTGCCGCAGTAAAGTAGGATGACTTAGGCCTAATTGTCTCTGCGGAGGAAATGTGGCATTTCGTACGTCTCGAGGGCTACAATTCGATACGATTCTGCTGATTGTTCGGGAGCTGACTGTACGCATGGAGGTCATGGACGTTGCAGGTTGTTGAAGGGGGGTGCTGGAATTTGGCGCTTGAGATGTGTCCTTTTTCGGATTGTGTTAGGAATTTAAACCCGCCCATTTCAACCTAACCCACAAAGCTGCAGCTCCTTAAGTCGATTCACACACGCACCGTCTAAACAGCGCCTGTACTGTGCCAGTTTGGCAACTCGACCACCTAAGCCAAGCCACTTTCTGTGCCTTCCTGAATTGTACTTTATAATCAAATTGACCGACCTCACCTGTTACAATGGTTAGGGCGGCTTCACTTTGATCTCTGTGTATGCTGAGAGGTAGCTAACGACTTGATCGCTAGGTACAAACCCCAGCCCAACGACGAGCGAACGAGAAATTTGCAAAGCGCGAGGAAGCGAAACGAGGGAAGCCAGAAAGCGCAATCAAGTCACAAAAAAACAAGTTCAAGTCACCCATCTCCCCACCGTGGTTAGGTGTGAACCCTCTCGTGTTGTTGGAAGCAAGGTACATAAAACTAATCTATTTGTTGCAAATGTAGCCCTCCTGGGATTCGTTGTCTTCGGTGGACTCATCTTCGAGTTGGTCCGCTTGATTTTCCGAACATACTACTAAACCACAAATATTGACAGTTCATATCAGGCTTTTGCCAGAATAATTTGGCGACTTGCAGGCATGGGTGTGCTGGTACTGTTCTACGATTTGTATTTATATAGACTGGGCGAGCGATGGGAAATACGGGCCATTTTGATTTCGCATTGAGCAATCAGACGAAACAGGAGAACATAGTTCCTGACCCTCTAATGTTGATTGAATTGATCTTGACAGGACTTTCGGAATTACATACCCTTACATAGACGCAATGCACGCCCTCTTTGAAGACTCCATCACGCCCCTAGACATCGCCTTTTGAATCCTGGTTCTGTCGACATGAGAACTCCAGCATTAAATTGCCTTTCTAGTTCCTCTTCTCTCTTTTTGATGCTCTTCACATCCGTAGTCGTAGAATTGATGATGGCCGCAGGCTTAGCGCCTAGTAAGCGCAAGAATTTTGACTTCCGTGCAGAACCGCCTTCTAGATGTGCCTGTACCCAATTCGTATTAACTGGCTGCGAAGTGGCAGATCTGGTGCTGGCTCTTGAATTGACTACAGGCTGGGTACCCTGGGCATTATTGCTGTTGTTCTTTTCTGATACTTCTTCCCTGTCCGCTGGATGGAAGGCGGTATTCGTCATTGGCACCTCTGTTTCCTGCTGCCCGCTTTCTTTTGTCTTTTGTCTTCTTTCCTTCTTCTTTTGCTCCTTGGAGCTCCCCTGTTGCTCTTTTTTCTCTTTATCTAGCATTCCCCGTTTCTCGTCACTTTTACTATCATCCTTTCCCTCACCATGTAATTCTGCTACTCTTTCTTGCTTATTCGCTTTCCTTTCTTTCCTGTCCTTTTCCTTCTTCTCCTTCTTCACTTTGTGCTTCTCTTTCTCCCTTCTTTCCTTTTTCTCTTTCTTTTCTTTCTTCTTTAGGAGCTTAGACTTCTCCTTGAAATCCGACTTTAGTGACACTCCCTTCTCAACCTTCTTCCGTTTATCATCATCCTTTTGATGCTCCCTATTGACCAGTAATCGATCCTTTGTTCATCAAATAAAGTAAGTTGTGAATTCATCTGAAGTATCTTCAACGAATCTTGATGGAACACGGCATCTCTATACCTCCAATTCTATTGTTGACTCGTCATCACGCTTCCGCTTTCTCGATTTGTTCTCCTTATCTGGGGCAGCGTTAGTGTAGGGGCGAGGAATATTGATGCAGGGAGCCCTACTATGCTCATTTGCATTTATAGGCTCTGTTGTTGAGCGTTTCACCATAACAGTTGTCTGTCTGCCGACCGATGCAAAAGAGTTTTAGGGAGTTTTTGAGTGATTTCGAACACCAATACTCACTGACTACAGATCGTCAGAACCACCGTTTCTTCCACTTGCAGATGAGCTAGTCTGGTTGCACTGCCTACTTAACCCCTGTAGGGGTGGATGAGCCTCATCTGCCCGGCGCCTTGGTATGGTCTCAGACCAGGCTTCTGCTATACCTAGGTTTGAGTGGAGTACTCTTGCCTAGGAGTTGACGAGTACATTCCTCTGTTCTCTGTATCTACTATGAAAATGGGGTGGCGCTGCAATATTCTTTTGCTAGCAGTACTAGGAGTGATGTGGGATTGAGCGCGTGCCTTATTCGGTGAGAGTACAGTACTCCACAGCACTCTTTGTGGTTAACGCCAAGAAGTCTAATCACGTGAGCAGGCTCAATGGTACGCAAGGACCAAACGGGTTATCGATTGGTGCGTACCCCTGTGCGCCCCAACCAGCCTACCTTGCCCCCACAGCAAAGCTCAAGTTGTGAGCTCTCCCGTACAATCCGAAGGCTTCCCGCCCATCCCAACGAAACGCCTGGCAATTCACGGCCACAACGGCATACCCGACGGCTTACAGCTGATCAATTCGACAGGCAGACGGGAAGAGCTAGGTAGAGACTGTCAAGGCCTGGACGAGTGGTAAACCAAGATGACCCCCGACGAAGTGCAGTCCCACATCTACCGCATTCTCGAGACGCACGACATCCCACTGAGCAGACAAGACATCTCATGGGCGTTCACGTCCGACAAAACGGCGGCGGCGGTAGTTGATTATGCAGAGAGGTATCTGGGGAGGGAGAATTTACTGGGGCTGGAGGAGTCGGAGATGTAGGTTCTATTCGTTCTTCACATTGTTAACCTCCCTCCATCCTCCTCCCCAACTCTTCCACCTTCTCTCTCCCCCAGTTTCTTCTTTTATCCTGTCTAACTCCGGCAAATGCCACCTCCCTTTTTTTTTTTTTTTTTTTTGCTTGGGCGAAAAATGAAAATAGCTGATACGAGCTAGCCTATAAAACCGTCGCGTGGTCAATTTGGTTCGGTTTGGAAAAGCAGATACGAGCACATCAAAACCACTCACCTCCTCAAATTGCACAAGTCCCGTGATCTTTCGCTCGTGCACCCCCCCACAGACGAGATACTGAGGCTTGAAATCGAGGGCCTCCGCGCGTCGACTGAGAATTACAGGCAGCAGACTGAGGTACTGAAGAGGCAGAAGGAGGGATTACAGATGTTGAGGAAACGAGAGATGCACATTGCTGAGGGGAAGAGAAAGCTACGGGAGAGAAGGAGGAAGAAGTTAGGGGGGGAAAGGGAGAGGTTAATTGCTGAGGTTTGTTTGGGGATGCCTGCCCTGGGTTGTGGGCGGAGAGTGTGGGAAGGGATTGTGATAATACTAATGAATAGAATGAATGTGTAGATTGAGAATTTAGTCGTTACACTAAGACACCACATCACGGATTTACGGCAGTGGGATAAGGGACAAACGGCAGCGGCGGTAGGGACCGGAAAATTGGTGGATATCAATGCGATGAAGGATTTGTTTGCCAACGACGACAAGGTGCTGGCGAAGTTGGAAAGGTTGGCGGAGGAGACGCCTGTTGGTGCGATGGATGATAGTAGCAAGGAGGATGTAATTAAGAGGATGAGGATGATGACGGCGAGGTAGTCCAGCCCTCAATCTTGTCCGAATATTACCCTCAATTGTTCTTAACGTCGCTTTCACACTAACTGACCTGACATCCTTTGTCGTGTAGACTCGCTTACCTACACATTACCACCATCCGCACCCGTCTGGATCGTGTATTCCTTGAGACCCTCAACTGTCCACCCGCTCTTGCGCCTCCAGAGGACCCGTCTCACTCTGAGTATCTCCAAGCCCTGAAATCGGATCTAGAATCCCTTGACACGGAGATACCGGCGGTAGCGAAGATGAGCTCAGAGGCGGAGTTCCTAAAGCCAGTCGTGGGCGAGTGGGAAAGAAGGAAGGGGGTTGTGGGGGAGGTGGTAAGGGGAAGGGGGGGCTATGTATGTTTTGCTGCTTCCTTATTTCCTTCAAACCGTGATCTCCAAATTCGTTCCTGAACAAATAAATGATAGTTCTCACACGTTTTGGGGAAAAAAAAATAATTAAAAAAACAAAAGATTAGGGATGTCCTCAACCACCTTGCAGCCCGCAACACGCACGCCGTATCCATTTTTTCCCGCGACATTCATCGTCAGAAAACACTTCACTCCCTCTCTGCACTTCTCGATCAACTTTCCCACTTCCCACTTCCCGGCCAGTCATCCATCAACCCCACCACCACTACGATTGACGGCACTCGCACCCCGCCGCGTGGGGTGGAGAGCACAAAGCTGCCTATCCTACCCCCGCGCACACCAGGAAGGTCCTCCACGTCCCCGACAAAACATTTACCGCCGCACTTACGTATGCAGCCTGTTACCCCTAAACGTAGTGATCCCACGTCCAGCTACACACCCCTTAGCACTCGCCGTCGCCGCCGCGGACGCCGACGCCCTGGTCCCAGGGAACCTAGCCACGATGACGAGGATGTCGACATGGACGAGGACGAGGAAGGAGACGAAGAAAGCGCAGACCCTGCCCTTGACCTCCTTCTGCATCTTGGCATCTCACTGCCTTCCGACCTCTCCTTGGACCCCGCCGCCACCAAAACTGGAGTGGGATTCGGCGGGAAAGAGATTCATGCGCACCTCCTCCGCCAGCTCATTCAGCTGCGCACCCGAGTCACACAACAAGAGGAGACGCTTCAACGCTCTCTCAAGACGGCGGTGCGCGCATGCATTTCTGAGGGCGCCGGGGTTGGAGGGATCATCAGGGGCATCGAAAGCACAGATAGGCCGTACGGCATTGCCCCGGAAGCCTCACGTTCCTTGGCCTTGGAGGGGACGCTACAGGGGCTGCTTTTGCCGGGGAC
This sequence comes from Kalaharituber pfeilii, assembly GCA_015179045.1. Classification (NCBI taxonomy): domain Eukaryota; kingdom Fungi; phylum Ascomycota; class Pezizomycetes; order Pezizales; family Pezizaceae; genus Kalaharituber; species Kalaharituber pfeilii. The sequence goes on along the minus strand of WHUZ01000012.1, from coordinate 644,164 downwards.
GTGGTCAGAGGAACTGGTAATGCGGAAACTGGCGGAGGTGGAGAGGGAGGTGGAAAAGATGAGTGGTGCAGTGCAGAAGGTTGTGCAGAAAGTTGAAGAGCTCAAAGAGACGGAGGGTGCCGGGGCAGGGATGGGGGGAGTGGAAGCAAGGGTGAGGTTTGTGGGGCGGTGGGGTCGATAAATATATATATGTGTATGTGTTAGGGGGGTGGCACTTGAGTCACACAAGATTTTCAGGGTAATAGGTTTTTCCAATAATATTCATATGCAGCCCTGCTGGACTATTACCAGGTGTAAATTGAATGTAATGTGTTTGTTAGAATCTTTAAAGTCATTTCCATCTCACTAACGAACAGAGATGCATACAATGTTTGATATAAATTTGCTCCTCTCTCTCTATACAACTACTCCAACCCCAACTCCCTTCTCACGCTCTCGCGACAAATCGGATGGTACCACCCCCGATACTTGATATATGTCCTGACTGCCCTTGCCCTGTCGGCCTTGTTGAGCAAACTATACAGGGGCCTCACAAACTTCATTCTTCCTACTGTACCCAAAAACTCTTCTACCTTTTCGTAGACCTCCATATCCTTGGCGAGCAACGCGACCGTGTAAAAGCGGCTGAGCACCTCGGCGTTCCCCGACTCCGAGAACCGATACGTACCGTCCATGAGGTTGACCAGCGGGGGCGTGAGTGGATCTGGGAAATCGGACACTTTTTCCAAAAACACGATGATTTGACCCGTTGACCAAGTCTCTACGTCGGCGGGACTGGGCGAGAAGCGGGTTGCGGAGACAAGGTCATCGGATGTGGAGGGTTGTACGGTAGGGGGGAGAGGGAGGAGACTGGACCACTTCTCGGCGAGGAGGTAGCAAGGAGTGGCCAGGGAGGCGTTGAAGGAGGGGCTGATGGGGGGCAGGCCCGGGGAAGAGAGCCATGAGGGCCAGTTGATCATCGAGAGGGCCTTTGTAGCGGTGGGGTCGGGTTGGAAGAAGGCGGTGAGGGTGGAGAGGAAGGTGGGAGTGGTAAGGGATTTGTAGCGGAAGGTCTCGAAGTACTGTCGATGTTTTGTTATGGTTGATTAGCTTGTATTTTGTGAGAAAGGAGGAGAGGGAAGGAAAAGGGGGCGGGCAGCTCACGTGCGGTATAAACTTATCCCACTTCTCCCTGCCCACCAACGTTTCGAGATAATATAGCAAATTAAATCCCTTCTCGTATGGCACACTTGAAAACGCGTCGTCGGGGTCCCCGCCGTCGTGGAGATTAGGCACTAATTTTGTAAACTCGTGATCTGGGCCAAACTGCTTGATAGATTCGTTGAGGGATTTCCAGCCGATTATGGCGGAGAAGTGGAACATTTCGTCGCCATGGCTACAGAGGGGGGGTAGAGGTGGTGCGTTAGCCTAAGTGTACGTTATGTATATAGCTAAAGTTTTTTGGAATTGATAGTGGTGGAGAGAGGAGAGAGTAGACAAACATAGCCCCGATGATCCTCCGCTCAAGGTACGTCGTCCAACCCTCGTTCAGCCAAAAGTGTTCCCAGTTTGCGTTTGTCACCAGGTTGCCCGACCAGCTATGCGCGAGCTCGTGTGCAATGACGTCGATGTTTGATTTATCCTGTTCAGTCCCCATATCATCAAAGGTAGCGTGATTAGCATATCAAGTAGATCTTTTTGTCTCCATCTTCTACCTCTTGAGAGAAGAATATGTAGCTTACACCAGAGATAATTGTCGGGGTTGCAAACGTCATATTCGGATTCTCCATTCCACCATACGGAAAGCTGGGGGGTAGGACCAGGACGTTGTAGGTTTCCCACTCGTAGGGGAAAATGAGTTTCTAAAAGTCATCAGCCTCCATTTTATACTCATACGACCTCTGTGTCTCACCTCCGCCGCTTCGATGAACTTCTCTGTATCCCCATCCAGTTCCTTCGTACATCTCTCCAATTGATCTGGGCTCGTCCACACTGCGCTCCTGGGTCCAATTCTTGCAGATGTGATATCCCCGCTTGCAATAGCATAAAGGTAACTCGGTATCGCGACTTTCTGCTCAAACTCGTATTCGATAAGGCCTACGCCAAGGGACTTTGTTGAGAGGGAAAGTCCGCTGACGACGACAGGGAGGGGAGAGCGGATGATGCTGTGGTAGGTAGATTTGACAGCGGGGGTGTCCTGGCAAGGGAAGAGGGAGCGGCAGTGTATGGCTTGACATTGGGAGTCTGAGATGGTAGTGCTCGGTTAGCTCAGCATCATGAGGAGGTATGTGCGGGGAGGTATTACACATATAAGCATGCTGTTTGTTGGATGTCTGCTCCGGATCCATCCATCCCAATGCTGTACACTTTGAGGTCGTCTGGAAGTGAATCTACATCGCGTTTGACCTTAGCACTATCTTTCACGGAAAATCCTACACATCATCCAGGAACCAAACATACCTTCACATTTACTACCTCCTCTTTCTCCAACCTCCTCCCCAATAAAATCCTCAATCTCGACCCATACGGCCCCGTCCTGTCTTCCAACTTCCATCCCTTCTCCACACTGTCATTTTTTTCTCCCTCCCCTTCCCCTGCCTCCCTGCCCTCCTTCCCCTCACTTTCCTTCACTTCCTTTGTCTCATCCAACTTCCCCAGTACCTCACCGTCCATCACTACCTTGCTCACTTCCACCCAGCTACTATCCAACCACACCTCCGCTGACACCGCCTCCTCTCCATCACCGATACACTTCAGTTCATGCTCCACCGTCCCCTCGAGTACCTTCCTCTCGAACGACAACTCATAATCCAACTTAGTCCTCTTCGTCACAAAGTCTAGGGTATTCGCTAGCGTATTCGGGTCTGTGGAGCGGGTATTGTGCGGTAGGACCATTGCAGCAGCAGTGGTCGTCGAAGCAATTGCAGCTCTTCTGATTGAGATTGTAGATAGGTATCGTATTATTGCAGGGCCAATTGCAGCAGGGCCCCGTGGTGCCTTCGGAGATTGCAATGGTAGTAGTAGTAACGTCCCTGCGGGCACGAGCTTTGAAGCGGGGGACCTGGACAGGTTGTGCAGCGGATCTGGATTGGCTGGGGCGGGGGCGGGGGCTGGCGCGGGGGCGTGGGGCACTCGCAGGGCCCTTGTGGTGCTGCGGTAGCCCAGTGACTGCGTACTGACGATGAAGGGCCCCACTACGCCGCTGCAATGGATTGGGACTGAGAGCGGTCTCCTGAGCAATGGCATGCTAATCCTGCCGCTTCTTCCCTCGCGCGGAAGGGACTCTGACGTGCGGATTACGGGCAGGAATGGGTCACATGCTTTGACGCGCCGCACTTGCTTGGTTTGAGGAGCAATTGTCTGAAAACACGGGGTGTGATGTTACAGCTGGTACTATTCACGAGTACTGTATGATATCATAGCTTACATCTGACTGTTCAGAGTGTCTGGCGTTCTCTATCAACACCACTCTTCAGAGAAGCAGAAGGATGACGAGTGAGATTAGTGAGTGTCGCAAAATTCCTACGCAACATTCAATCATCGTTGCTGCACAGTTTGACATTTGCTCTCCCGATGGCATGTCTTGGTAATGTTGCGAGGTGTCAACTGCAACCTCTCGGTCAATTTAACAGTTAAGGTCAGGCAGGATACGCTGATTTCAAGAACATTGCTGTCAATATGCCTACAGCAACTATTGCATACTCGTCTGTCTTAATCAACCATGCTGCTGTTTCCGCTGTTCGGGAGCACTGCTATCTTTCATTGACTGTATTGCAAAGTCGATTGATTGCGAATGAGTAGAAATCAGCAGATAATGAGGTCTCCGGAGTTGCCCAAGTTGTAGCATTAATCGGTTCTCGTAGCGTCGGATTAGTACACTACTGTAGCGATATTAAAAATCCAGGTTTCACATATTGCAGAATTAGGGCCTCAGTGGCAGTGAAATTGTTTTATTCCGGTTCAAAATGGTTGGGCATAGCCATACTGTACCATGGCAAGGCACACCTCAAATTCAACCCCGAAGATCATACCACTATATGCCACATTCCCCTGCAGACACTTCAAAAAGCCACATGCTTTTTAGCTAGGCTGGTTGCATACGCATTTTAAAGGCTGGGTGGTCCCCAGCGCAGTCATCATCTTCAATGAGGTCTCGAAGCCCCAGGGATATCTCGATAGCCTGGGATCTAAGTCTAAAGGAAGTTCGTCTGGTGATTTACGATCTAGACTGAAATGGATCTCTTATCTGCATGTCCTGCTATCATAGCCAATCGGTGCCTTTTTCTTAATGATACTAGCGTTCACAAACCCCACAACTTTGAAAAAAAATAAAATAAATAAAATTGAGTGACAAAGGGGCAAACTGGAGCCGAGTAATTCAATTGATTGAGCTGCGTAGAACATGCTGGCAACTGCGTCTCAGAGAGTGGCAGAGATTCGATATGCTAGCTGATGTAAAGCTAGTTTTCGAGTCTAGAATAGAAGTCGTACTCATTTGGACCAACATGAATAAAAAGAAAATATAAAAATAACATAAAGTGGACCAGTCAGAATGAAGTAGCTTGGGCCATTTCACGGTACCTAGCTATTCATACATACTGCATCCCTGCTTTTCTTACTTTTTTCTATCTTTTATCAGCTCAGTTGTAGCCATGCAGATTCACCAATGGAGAGTAAGAGTCGAAGTTGCAAACAAAGGACATCTTGCGTGCTTCATACAAGTAGACTCGATGCAATGCACCAAACCCATTTGCGCAACCTTGTGCTATAGAACCTAGTGGGGCAGCTGAGTGTAAAAGCGAGCTGGCATGTACCGTATCCTCTGCCTTGTTTACATATCATATGCACTACCGGTGCTGAAGTGTATCGTCACTTGGGAGGAAACTGCCTTCAACGCAGGGTGCAGTGCCGCCGGGTGGCGTGCGCGCGAAGCCAGGCAAGCAGGCTTCTGAGCTTGTTCATGGCTAGTACATACGGCCACTGGCGGGGGTTCGCTCGTCGGAGAAGTAAAAGGCTGAGCTCCTGTGAGGACTCCTGTTGAAGTTATCATACCGTGAACCAAGTAGGGCACATGTCTGCAGCGCATACATGTACTCACCCTCAGTGCTGCAGCATTCCGCGTCGGGGTGCGCCCGAGCCAGTGGCGGCCGCGATGGTCTGCAGTGCAGCGGTGCAGCAGTGCGAGGGAGGTGCCCTCGACACAGTCTGCCACGAATGGGGGCCCGCCGGCCCGGCCACATTGCCCTGCTGCTGCGGCGCTGCGATGGCCTACGGTGTGCAACGAGCTTCCTGCTCCAGCACTCTTATAACTGACCTGCCTCCCCGTATCTGCCAATTGATTTCCCTGGCATTCCCAGCACCACGCCTCCCTCCCACTGCCTTCTATCGACATCCACCAGCAACTGAGCCTACTGATACGAGCCAGGCAGATTCAACAAGCCACCCCCCACCCCCCACCCCCATTGATTGAGCCTGTGTTCCAAGTGTGACGTCTGCGATTGCCTCCGGGTGTAGATACCCGCCCGTTAGCGCAAAACGGCGTACTTTCTGGCTCCGTCGACTTGGGTCGACTCTTTCCCTTCACACAAAATCAGACGTGTGATTTCAGAAACAATGAGGGCAGCTGGCGAGGATCCCATCGGTGCATTCGAGGTCCCGAAGGCGAGAAGAAAGCTCCAGGTTGCAACAGCGGTTCTATACTGTTTGCTTGCGGCGGGAGTTGTCTTTGGTTATGCAGGTTGGTTGCTCCTGCTGCACCATGACTGAACGCTTGCTAATTTGCGACTGGGATGCCGGACAGCCCTGAAGCCAGTCTTGATCGAGGAGGAGGCCTACAGACAATATTGCACAGAGGAGGAGCTGGAGAAAAACGTGAGAGTATGCTTTGAGCAAGAATTGAGGCTGAACTTTATGTTCACTACAGCAGCTGTTGCTACAAATGTTAGTGATAACCGTCTCGCGAGGAATTTGGAAAAATAAAAATGCTTATACTGACTTGGATTGATAGGTATGCGCACTGCTCGTTGGTACGATATTAGATCGGTATGGACCAAGGATCAGCGGCATCATTGGCAGCATGTTCATTGCTACGGGAGCTCTTCTATTCGCCTACGCTCAAAGAATTGACATTTTCGATGGTAAGTCCAAGCAGTCAATTAACGCAGTCAATAATCATTACGTGTATTGCTAACGGCGATTTTTCAGCCTATGTCCCTGGATATCTTTTCCTTGCTCTTGGTGGTCCATTCATTTTTATCCCATCTTTCCAACTATCCAATACTTTTCCTGCATCATCTGGATTCATCCTGTCATTGCTCACCGGCGCATTTGATGCATCATCCGCAATTTTCCTCTTTTATCGCCTAGCCTATCAGCATATTGGCCACTTCCTCACCCTTCGGGTATTCTTTCTAAGCTACCTCATTGTCCCGCTGTTCATTCTATTTGCCCAGATTTTTATCATGCCCGCAACTAGCTACAAGACAGTGGGTGAATTGGTCAAGCAAGTGGAAGAAGAGGAATCCAGGCTTGCCGATAACGATATGCTGGAGAGTGACGAAGAGGAGATTGATGATGATGAGCTTCTACTTCGGCGTGAACGGAGAGAAAGCGTCGTGAGTGAAATCACTAACCTTCTCGGTAGTAAAGGCGCCTCCCGTCATCAAAAGAAAGAGGAGACAAAGCGTGAAATTAGCGGTGTATGGGGTGCTATGCATGGCAAGAGCGTACGTGAACAGATGCTCAGCCCGTGGTACATCTTGATTGCACTTTTCACTATTATCCAAATGACCAGAATCAATTACTTCGTCGCTACAATTCGGCCTCAATATGAGTTCCTCCTTGGCAGCGCAGAAAAGGCGATCTGGGTCAACGATTTTTTCGATATTGCTCTCCCGGTGGGTGGTCTATGCGCTGTTCCATTCGTTGGAATGTTGCTAGATAAGACTGGAACGCCAACGGTACTCTTCGTACTTGTGTTTGTGGCTGGTGCAACTGGATTGTTGAACTTGCTGAGGGATACGTGGGCCGCTTATGCAAACATCATTCTATTTGTTTTATACAGGCCATTCTATTATACTGCCGTATCGTAAGTTATTACTCTCCCTTCCCTTAGCATACCTGTGGTGCTAATATTGGCAAAATCCAGTGACTATGCGGCCAAAGTTTTTGGCTTCCAAACATTTGGCACAATATATGGATCCATAATTTGCATTGCTGGTCTCTTTAACTTCATCCAGACAGCTCTGGATGCTGTTACAGCAAAATGGTTCCACCATGATCCGAGACCTGTCAACCTGCTCCTGTTGACCTGTGTTCTAGCTGTTGGTACTGCGCTATGCATCTGGGTTAGTATCAGGAGTAGGAAGCTCAAGAGAAGACTTTTGGAGGAGGAGGCAAACAGGGCTATTGAAGAGGAATCTCTTATGCCAGGAGGATATGGCGGGTTTTAATTCTATAGCTCTTTAGCAGAGATCTGCTTGAGAGGGAGCCCATCATGGACCGCCAGCCGAGCTTTGAAAGCTAACATCAACTTCTAGGTACATAATTTCACTCGCAAGAAATGTTTTCACTTATGATGATCATGATATGAATGATTGATGACGGGAGTTTGCCATTTTACCGTTTTATTTATTTCAACTTCCCGGATATATTTACATCCTAAAGGTTTTATTTTATCTTGGGGTTTTTCAGTGCGGATTTTGCTTTTGGCGCTTCCGTAGTGCGTAGTCTGGATGGTTTGTATGTTCGCGTTATTCCTTGTTGTCTTCACGTTTGCGCCTCTATTTATATCATTTCATATTTCATAGTTCTGCATGGAGTACATTGAGTTGCAATACTGTAGGCAGATCACCTTGGATCCAGAGTATTGGTTGCAAGGGGAACAAGCACGTGTGGATATCCACGAGTATGCGGACTGGTAAAAAAGAGCATGACACTTTAATGTTTTTGCCAAGCATAGACCACCTTTCGAGTTGAAACTCATGAAGGGGATATTTTGAAACGCTCCATGTAGTCTCGTTGCCAGACCTTTTTGTATGAATTCACCAACGTGAGTATATAATCCCTAACGCCTATTTTGCCTGGCAGCTGCGGCCAATGCCTTCCAATGGGAACATTACCAACACAAGTGTATAAAATCATGAGCAGATCTGTGTTAACATAAAGTAGAAATGTGCCATCTCACCTCCATTAAAGACAAAGACATATACTAGCCTCATGTATGACCTGGTCACAGTTGGCAATTATTCACTTCTTAGAAGAAGCATACGAGGTAGATTGCCTACCCAAAGGGTTATGATCTTACAAGCCGAATATTATATCACGGGACCTAACTGGAATGTGGGCCACTGCATAGCAACGTCGACATATCTGCCTATGAAGCCACGCTGTTCGAATCATAACATGTTGTGTGCATAACTACGTGATGCACTTTGTGGTCTCCGCTTAGTACATAACATACATAACTTTGTTGAAGCTCTAGTATGGTTAGAGTGTCAACCAGACGTGGAAGCTCAAATTTAGTTGTACAATCATTCGTACATAATGGTTTCAGACTACTATGCCTTTTCGGGAACTTATAATCATAGAGCCACTGAATGTTATTTCCATAGCATATATAGGCATCGTATAATTCACTAAGAATACCACTTCTTCCATATGAAACACAGTGCCCTAACTGCTGCAACTGTGTGACCAACGGTAATCTATAGATTCGTCCTGTCGGTCTTTGAAATTTGGATATACGGCACTGCGGACAAGGGCAGCCTCCGCGATCCTTCCAATATATGTTATCAAGATGAGTTGGTGAGATATAAGGTCATACCCAGCGTATGAGTTTACAGCTCCAATATAGAACTCTATGTTGGGCGTACGTGGAATGTGGTGGTGATTTTAGGCTCATGCAGGTATAATCAAGCTGTGTCTGAAAGCTCTACATAGTTTTATTTAAGTCTATCTTTAGGGCGGCAAATATAACTGGCATTTGCTGAGTAGATTGTTGAGGGTAACAGTTCGAGAAGCAAGGAGATTTGCTAGGCGCGCAGCTATCTGAACCGTGTGTATAGTAGATAATGCTGCACATATTGAGTTTGGCCTCGCTTTCTGAGACTACATGCTCTATCTTACCCCAACTCCTCCAGTTACCTGGTTATTAGGAGAATGCACCATTAGGTAGCATGCTTTCCTCTTCCAATTCCACACTGTGTACAACAGCACATGCCTTGATTGTAGGGCGATAGTTGTGGTCACGAGACTAGGTAAGTTGAGTCAAAAGCAAGAATGCATCCAATAGACAACCCTAATCTCGGTGGTGCGTTTTCAGGTTCGTTCGAGGAGTCGTACCTTTCCACTATCAGCAGCACTAGGAATATAGCACAACACCGCAGTCCTCTCTATTGTAACAGGCTTTCTCCGTCGTTTTCTGCCTTCAGAGTGTGTGATAACCCCCTCTTCAAGAGGGAGAAAGAATTTTGCATCACCAGTATCTGGGCTACTGGCGCATATCGCCTATCCGGGACGCCCATGCTCCAATTCTCCATCCCATGGTGATCCCCTTTTTCCGCGTCACCTAGAACCTGCTTTCCTCACTCGCGTCCAGACTCAGCTCTACATGGTCCCTGTCACGATGTCTATCAGCGCTTCTCAACTCGCCATCCTGCTGTAGTATATCTCCCAGTGGCAGGACAGACCTTATATCCCGTATACAATATCATTCAATAGTGACATTTTAAAACTTGACTTTCCAGTACCCTCATCTCCACAGAAAACTATTCTCAATGACTCCGAAGTCACCGGATTCTCATGTTGAGCCTATCAAAGGTATTGCAATCCTTTGTTGAAGATGGAAATTAGAATTTGTGTTTTTTTATGGGGAAGGCTGCTGGATATGGGGGTTGTAATGAAGTTGGGGGTGCAATGACACCGATCAAGGCAGTGGGCCTCAGGATTTGCTTTCGGCCGCTGATAGATAAGGGCTCGAATGACAGTGCACACCGTCGTAGCAAATTATTGGACGTTTGGTTATAACAATATTTGCCCTGAAGGTGTTTTGCCTTCCATATTCACGACGCAAGGCGTGACGATTGGCACCGCTCGTCGATTGATTGCTGCGCATGGACAATGCATGCAATTTGGGCATATTGCCAGAGCAAACCGCAATTCTCGATAATTGATTACCCACAGTAAGTTAAACTTGCTGGAATATTACCTTCGGCCCAAGAGATTATATTACCGAGATTGCCAGGCCAGGCTGCGAGATCGCATCACGCACGTGCGCACTAGCTAGCCCGGCGCTCGGCAGGGCAAGGCTCGGCATGCCGTGCCAAAGCAACGCAGCGGGCGCCCAAAGCCGCGCACCACAGCGGCCAGGCATGCCGGCCTGCTCCGTACCCCAGACTCAGGCCCTATGCGCATCCCTGCGCAGGGCAAGAGTGTGCGCCGCCGCAGGAGCGCCCCCGCGTATGCCGTTCGGCTGCTCACTGCCCGCGTGCCATGCCGCCTGCACTAGTCCGTGTGCACGTCAATCGAGTTTAACCTGTCCACCTACCCGCAACCGCCCACGCCTCTTAGCCAATGTGCAGCAGGCTGCGCAAGGGCGGCAATCCCCCCCTCTTGCAGCCAAAAGCACAGATACCTTCCTCCCCCACACAACACAGTAGCCAGATCGACTCGATACCAGCCTCGCGCTCCGCAAACTCCCCTTCCTGCCCCACACTCCCCCTACTCCCCCGTATTCTTCCCACTTAACTACCCACCCACCTAGTCTCGTGCACCCCCCCCCCCCATCACCCCCTTACTCGAGCAGCTGCAATATTAACCTGTTGCCTCACTTGAATAAAACATAGTCGTTTGAGAATCACCTGCTGAGTGCCTACCAGTAGACACGCCGCACGCTTCACAACCAATACTTACAGCACTGCCCGCTAGCAAAATCGCTGTGACCCCACACGCCTCTACCCCGGACTATCCCCGCCATGTTCGTCTTTCCCCCACCTCCCCCGCGGGTCAGTGCTGGACCCTACGGAACCATTAGCTCAGGAGGGGCGCAGATCGTCGTCGAGACGGCAAATACCCTGGGCCATCCAACCGGTCCCGATTATTGCTTTTCCGTTGGTGAAGGTACAGATGCAACAAGCGACCCTCCCCCCCTCCTTCCTCACCCCCCTCCTTCCCCGTTATGCACTTCAGGGTAGCAACCAGCCCGACTTCTAATGGAGCAGGCCTTTCATGGTGCAACATATAGCTCCCGCTGCTGCAGGCCAAGTGGATGCATGATATGGCTGACAATTCCCAGGAACCTACACACTACGGGACGACCTCTATTTGGCGACGCCGCCCCCACATCCATCAGAGGCGCCGGTAACCAACACCAACCCACTAGCAACAGCGCCGTCACCGCCTACTGCTGGCACAAAGCTGTCTCTCGTCCCCCTAAAGCATAGACACCCGACGCTGCAACCTTTAAAAAACTCATCAGGTAGTAAAGGGTTCGATGCAAGTGAATCACGGATTTCGGCAGATACAGACGGGATGGAAGATGGGAGTGACGCAGGTGTCACAGGCTCGGGAAGTGGCACTTCGCGGAGTGGGGACGGGCTGCAGAAATCAGCTGAGAGGTTCGGGGCTGGTAATGCTGCTCTAGCTGCGTCGATGAAGGACGTTAAGAAGAGGAAACAAAAGAGCAACATTAATAAGAACAACAGCTCATTCATATCTAGAATAATTCCACATGACATACTGACAGCGAGGTTGGCCAAGCGATACGACGAGGAGCTATTTGCATTTGCAAATATCAACAGAGCCCTCCACTGGTTAGATCTGAGCCATCCTAAGAAGGTAATTTGCTGTTATCGCTCTGTGCGGCACAGATGCTCACACCTTTTTACAGCAAGATCCTCTGTCCAAAATACTCTTCACAAAGTCACATCCCTTATGCCATGACGTTAATCCATTAACTCAGAGCTCTTCACATCTCGATGTTGTTATCGGATTTTCAACTGGGGATATAATGTGGTTCGATCCAATGAGTAATAAGTATGCAAGAATCAATAAAAATGTTCGTATCTGCACCCTAAAACTCTTTTACTCATCATTGACCCACCCAATCCCAGGGCCAAATCAATGCACATGCTGTAACAGATATCAAATGGCTACCAGACTCAGAAAGCTTATTTTTAGCAACACATATGGATGGCTCCATGGTGGTGTATGATAAGGACAAGGAAGACGCAATTTTCGTCCCAGAGGAGGAAATTGAGTCAGATAAAGGTGAAAAAAAGGAATTTGGTCTTACCATAAAGAAGTCTGTGGAATCCAAAAACCAGAAGACGAATCCCGTTGCGTATTGGACTGTATCAAGACAACCGATAAATGCATTTGCCTTCTCGCCGGATTGTGTGCATCTGGCGGTTGTTTCCGAAGATGGGTGCTTACGAGTAATAGACTATGTCAAAGAGAAGTAAGTCCAACAGATGATAACACAAGGGTGGCGGAGGGAGGGAAAAAAAAAAAAAAAAAAAAAAAAAAAAAACTAAAGCTGAGCTAGGCTCCTTGACGTATACAACGGCTACTATGGAGGATTATTATGCGTTTGTTGGTCCCCCGATGGGAGATACATCCTAACAGGGGACAAGACGATCTGGTTTGTATATGGTCCTTTTCAGATCGTCGAATTGTTGCAAGATGTGAGGGCCATCATTCATGGGTGACGGGTGTTGCGTTTGATCCATGGCGTTGTGATGAACGGACATACCGTTTCGGTAGTGTTGGTGAGGATTGCAGGCTACTATTATGGGATTTCAGTGTTGGGATGCTCCACCGACCAAAGACAGTAAGTGGAAAGAATTCTCTATCCTGGAAGCAATTTCGGAGAATGAATATTACTAAAAAAAAAAAAAAAAAAAAAAAAAAACACTCACACAGCTGACGAATTATACAGACTTCAGCCAGAAGAGGAAGTACATCCAATCATGGCGCCAGTTTCTCGACTGTGGCAGGTCGCCTACGAGCCGAAAGTCAGGCTACCCGATTACAGTCCGACACAAGTCTAGCCGATACGGTTCAGGAATTGAATGAAACGGTCTATCACCCTGTCGAGGCACGGTCACGGACTGCCGTTTTGCCTCCCATTATGGTAAGCCTCTTTTTTCCTGCGCTTCAACAATTTTTCCGAAACAACTTAGTATTGATACGCTAACATCGGAGGCTGCAATCAGTCGAAAGTGGTTGACCCAGAACCGTTAGCGTCCTTATTGTTCCGAGAGGATGCAATCATAACTACATGTGCGGATGGTAGGTTCAATCATGATTTTTTCTTTTTTAACTTGGGCTTCATAGACAATTATTCTGGCTGGGTACGAAATCGCGCATGTCAACTGACGTCTGTGGTTGGCAAATTGTAGGTCATATTAGGACATGGGACAGGCCTCGCCTCAATAAGTGTAGCCAAGTGACGCTCTCAGCGGCCAGCTAGGCTGAGAAATTCTTCTGAGCATGCTATTCCCCTTCGTTGATTATCTTACTGGATATTAATTTTATGGCGGACTCCTGTACCGATATACCCCGATTACTGATAAAGGCATATGATTGGTTGTTTATGGGAGATGACTGTTCATGCTTCTGTTATCTTTGCAGAATGTTTTTTTTTATTTTTTTTTTTATCAAAGCTGTTACCAACCGCGAGGGATTGCCTCGTTACGATAAATTACGGAGCATCGGCCAACTCCTTGATAGACCCAAGGCGACGGCAAGGTATCCAAACAACGATCACCAATCTTAGAAAACCCCCACTACGGAATTGTGCATGTGAGTAAACATGATCTAGCACTATCATACGCCATACCAGTCCTCCTGTATCTCCTCGTGGGGGTTTATCTGTTGGCAGCTAAAAGCGGGTTGCCTGTTCTCTGGGCTTTTACCACTACTAGGCACTAGCAACATGTCACTGTTCCATTCCTTTTCCGTCTGTTTTCAGGCTCGATCCGTTGTACTGTAAAAAGGCTAAGTTTGCTTGGAGCACCCTGGCGGTCCTGGCGGTCCTGGCGGCGGATTCACAAGGGTCCCTAGTTTCCTGCCTGCTTGATCCGCCGACATTTCCCCTTTAGGAAAGATTGGCACTCTTCGAAGCTTCGGTGGAGCTTCCGGCGACCCTGCCCTGGCTGCATGAGCTTGATCTATTGGGTGGTAAAGATGGTCATATAATTGTGTCCCGCTATTGTGCTTGAAAGGCGGCATGTACCTGTAAAAGTGTTTATCGGTGCTTAGCGCCTAGTCTCGTGACTACTTAGCGCCAGTGATTTTCACTATCAGAAATGCAGTGTCACGAAAATGTGTGGAATGGTGCAATTTGTGTCGCCGAGAATCGATATCGGTACCGCAGAAAGCAATAAGGCAACATGCAGCTGTCATTACAGTCATTACAGGTTGACATGATGTAAGAGCTTTGTCACGAGCGAGTGAGAGTGTGGGAATTGATTTACCCCTTCTTTGTTGGTTGCCATCAATATTCATTCGTTCATTTGCTTCTGCATTTATGTGTTGCGAGGGAAATGATCGAACTACCGGTACTGCAACCCGCAACCACGTTTGTCAAACGGGGGGGGAAAAAAAAGGAAAAGAATTTTTTGGTGAAGGAGGGGTGATGCGATTTAGTACTAAGTGATAGGCATCATCGTTATATTTTTGTTCTGACTGGTTCCATGGTTGATTAATCAGATCGTGCCGTGATATATTGTTAATATATTATGTATGGCAGGATTAACCTCATACTATATCTTGAATGTTCAAGAGACTTTGAGCAGCTGAGCCGAGAGAAGTGGTCTTCAGCACATTAATTTAACTCATATAATAACATGATGGTGACAAAGATGGCGACAAAGATAGAAGGCAAGCATTTCATTTCAAATTTTTCTGAGAAAAAAAAAAAAGAAAAAAAGAAAAAAAAAAAAAAAAAAAAAAAAAAAAAAAAAAAAAAAAACCCTCTTGTGGCAAAACCTTGAGCTTGGGTACACAGGCTTGATAACACTTCGGATCGAGGCAACGGCATCGGCCATGGGCGGCGGAGACGGCGCGTTTTCAGTAGACAAGCACTAAAGCGATGCCAGCCAGTGAAGGGGCCAAGTGAGCGCTCGTGGCGAGCTAGCAATGCGCGGAGGCCAGCGAAGTCTCTATACATAGCGCAGCTGGCGATGGGCCGTCAGCTTCTGTATATACCAGCCGCCAGGCTGCTGAGCTCAGGGAGCCAGCGAGCATCGACGTGCGTGCGGCGGAGCCTGCACTGGCAGCTTCTAATTGATGCGCTGACACAGCAGCGCTTCTGCAGTGGGCCCCACGGTGTGTCCATAATTGCAATTGCGATGCACCAGACGGACAATGGATGCATCGATGGATGGATGGATGGATGGTCGGGGGCTACCGCAGAGCTGCTTCACGGCTAGTGCGTCGGTGGCTCTCGCCTGGCAGCCCTGCGCCGGTGCTATCATCAAGCAATTGTGCTCGGCGTCACGGTCGATCCATCTC
This sequence comes from Kalaharituber pfeilii, assembly GCA_015179045.1. Classification (NCBI taxonomy): domain Eukaryota; kingdom Fungi; phylum Ascomycota; class Pezizomycetes; order Pezizales; family Pezizaceae; genus Kalaharituber; species Kalaharituber pfeilii. The sequence continues at coordinate 628,669 of WHUZ01000012.1, read as the reverse complement.
CCTCATATCTCAGGGGGCCTGCCGCCGCCTGTCCTGTCCTTCCTGGCATCTTTCTCCCGCCCCCCTCCCCCTCCCCCCCTCCCCCCCCCATGCCCCCCCGTTCCTGGAGCTGCTGCTGCGCCTGTACCTGCACTTCCATGCCCGCTTCTGCAGCACTGGCCTATCGCACCCAGACTACTTAGTCCTGCCAGGCCCTTCGCCTGGAACTTTTTCCCGCTGGGCTGAGAATCCTTCCCAATTATTTAGGCATCCATCTCGTTCATCAAGATTTCTTGGACGCCACCACTCTCTGTACTGTGTGCAACAGACCCAGACACAGGCACTCTGCTTGTCTGTCCTTTGATATCCCGTGCAACCTCAAGGTAGGGCGCCATTGTCAACAGAAATAGCCTTCAGGGTACTGACAATTAACCTGGGTAGTCAACTTTTCGTTAAACCACTAGCTCCAAGCCAATTTCTAAGGAGCCGTACGGTATATATATCCTACCTTTGCACAACCCTTTTCCATTGGGCATCAGCAGCAACAGAAGCAGAAGAAAGAATAGAAAAGAGGAGGAAGAACTAGAACAGTCAAACGACATGACTATTCTTGAGCGTGGTAGCCGCAACACGGTGACATTGCTTGACATTCGGTATGTTCCAAGAAGCTCAAGCTTTCTTCACTAAACCAAGCAATTGGGTACATCGTTTGAAGTCAAAAATCTAACAAACAAAATCTTGCTTCACAGTCTCGACAGCGATGTCATCATACTAAGGGGATCAGCGGTCGAGGCAGCTGGAGCAATCCTTAAGGGAGTTCTTACTTTCTGCCTCCAGGATTCCCTGGCTGTCCGAGGAATTCACCTTAAGCTAGTTGGAGTAGAAAGGGTTGGGCATGAACCTGCGACGAAGTCGAGATCAGTCAAGCATGAGAAGGTAATTTATGAGAAAGATTGGCAGTTTCTGGATTTTGAACATGATCACAAGAAGAGCTTTGTGCTGGGGCCAGGAAACTACGAGTATCCATTTGAGCAGATACTGCCTGGGAGTAAGTACTAGCCAAAGTGCAGAGGGTTTTATTTTACGGAAGCTAACGCGGAAACAGGTCTCCCGGAGTCTGTTGAAGGTCTAGATCAAGCATACATCGTGTACAGGATGAAGGCAACAATTGAAAGGCCGAGATTCTCTCAGGACATTTCTGCTAAAAAGGTATGATACTAGTAATCTAAATTGTCCGTATGAATAGAGACTAATTGACATTATAGCACCTAAGGGTAGTAAGAACCCTGGCTCCAGGAGATGAAGCTCTCTCTTCTACAATGGCAGTTGAAAACATCTGGCCCGGAAAGTGCGAATATTCGATCAGCATACCAGCTAAAGCTTGTGTATTCGGAACCTCCATACCACTGGACGTTGGAATAATATCCCTTCTCAAAGGACTTACCATTGGCACGGTGACATGCGCTCTACGAGAATTTCATACATTTTCAATTCCGGAAAAGAATACGAAGAAACAGGATACAAGGACGATTCAAACAGCAACATACCATCATGGTGGGTTTCAAGATATGGAGGATGGAACAGAAAAGTGGGTCATGCATGCCTTGATAGAGTTGCCAAAATCGCTCTCAAAATGTGTCCAAGATTGTGAAGCCAGTTCCATAAAGGTACGACACAAACTACGGGTTTCAGTGCAACTGCATAATCCAGACGGACATACCTCGGAATTAAGAGCATCGCTTCCTGTGCAGATCTTCATTTCGCCGAATCATCTTATTGGGGAGGACAACGAAATTCATTCAGTATTGCCCTTTGATTACAGCTTACATGAGGTTACAGCTGTGCCCCCCGTTACGATGACCATATCTATGATAGGCTGTGGGATGACCTCCCTCACGAATACAGTACACCTTTACCATCAGGTTCAAACACTCCTGCGATTTTGTCCCGCAACAATTCATACGAAAACATCGCCTCCATGATGGCTACATCGAGGCCATCGCTCAACTCGCCCAATGTGGAGTTTATGGGAAGATTGAGTCGCTCCAGATCGAGCGAGAGACCAGGGACTGCATCAAGCTACAGCACTGCAACGACCTCTGATAGAGCCTCTGCTGAGGATCTGCAAGCGACTTTAGCCGGAAGTGCGGACAATGCCCATGCCCTCCCCACGGCACATGGGCACGGCGATTCCATCTCAACGAACCCCGGCAGAGTAAATGGTGTCAGGAGCACCAGCAATACAAGGCCTGCGTCACCTGAAGACCTCGATACTATCTCGCTACAGGCTCCAACCATGCAACGGCCCCTCGCCCCGCTGAATATCAATGACTTGTGTCGTGTTCCATCCTATCGAACTGCTATGAGGTCGGAGAATTTGAAGGATGTTGGCGATGTCGCCTCACTACCAAGGTACGAGGGAGGAGGCTGGAATGGATATCAGACGCCACCAGCGAGTCCTCCATCGGGTAGGGATAGCTCACCCCACCCCCCGTCGAGGACACGAAGACTTGGGTTTTCGCTGAGAGGTGGGCATGGGCATTCTGGGGAATCAGGAGATAGGCATCATCATCATACGTTGTCATTGGGGCTGCCGGTGGATGCGGATCGTCGCTTGAGGGTAGCGCAGGCCCGAGGACGATAAAAAAAGAGGAAAAAGGAGGGGAAAAAAACTCGCCTTTTTTTCCTTCACCCTTCCACCATTTCCCCCCACTCATTTCCTTTTTTGTAACACTTGCTTGTTTAGCACTGGCGGTTTTCCTTGCTTAAGGATGTACCATTATCACCCCTTTAGTGTGTCCATTTTTCATTTTATTGCGTTTGCGTTTTAGATGTTTGCATATCATTATTTTTCCTCCCTTTATTACAATTCTTATGTTATTTCTTCTCTGGGCTTATATTATGCTATTTGCAAGGTATGAAAGGAGTTTGCTTGAATTTGTGAATTTGTTTGGGAATGGTTAGTTTTCAATACAGCTTTTGTTTTTCTGCTTTGTTGCTTATGAGATATGATTATGATAGATAGACTTGGGCTGGGATGGTGTGTTTGGCGAGCTGGAGTGAAATGCGTCGAATGGAAGCATTTGACGATGGTGGATACTCTAGATATGTAATGAGTGTCGGAGTCGGGGTAATTCGGGTAGATTATATGTGGGCGTGGGGTGGTGGGGGATGTGGGGTTGCGGGGTGGTTGTCACGAGTGATTGAAATCGTCATCGTCATCAGAAACTTCATCCTTATGGCAGTCTTTATGTTAATTTTATGTTTCTGCCCTCCTTTTCTTGTCTTTCAAAATCTTTTCCTTTTTCTTTTTCTTATTTTTTTTTCTTTTTTAAAATGCACGTTCACTTACATTTTTGTCCCTAGATTTCGATTCTCACTTTTTTCCCATTCAGGGCCGGCCGTTTCACTTGTGTACATACTTGGGTTGCTTGGATACTGGGGGGTTAATGTGTTTTGCTTCGTTTTCTTTTCTTCTCCCTTTTATTTATTTATTTTTGTTTTCTCTTCTTCTTATTTAATTTTTTCTCTCTGTTCTTTATATTGCATCGCAGCCTTTGGCGTGAGAACACCTCCCACCTCCAATCTCAGACACGCATTTGAAAAGTTATAGAATCCTGAGACGTATGTACTTTAAGTATCTTCCATTCGCGTTTTTATTTAAGCGAGGCAGCAAAGTCTGGGTACGAGAACATATAAGTAGCACTAGTCAGGTATAGCTAGCATTACTTAAGTAGTTACATTCAAAATAATATAGTGCGATAAACGAATCGTGTGTTCGCTCTCGGTTTCAAGGCCCAGGAGACACCTTGTTAAGTGGGGAGGTAACGAGGCATGAACTATGGGGAAGCAGGGCGGAGAAGCGAGCGTGTGGGGGGGGGAGGGGGGAATAAGACGAGGCTCGCGGAACTGTACCGAGGCTGACAATCTATATCCACAAACGGTAATGTACCAGGTAAGTAGTACAAGTACTTACTCGAATGTTATTAGTAAAGTAGACAGGGATTATATCTTAAGCAGGCAACTACAGCATGTTTACATATGTTTGGTGTCACATATGTACATACATACACGCACAGGCAATCAGAGTTGAATTAGGGAAACAAAGTGCGCACGTGGCCTACAATTATAATGCCTGACCTGGTACATCGATCTTGGACAGTTACATAGGTACGTATACCTCCTTTTCCTATCCGAGAAACCTTACGCAATATCTGTATCTTGTAAGACGGGGTAATGCGCTCCTAGTGCCAACGTGCCGCACCTGCAGTGGAACAAGGGACGGATAGACTATATGACCGGGGCGATATATACGGCGCTGGTGTATTGAAAGTGCAAGGAGTTATCCTCTGTGGGAATAAAATGTTTTTGCTTATAGACTGCGATTGTACTCTCTTAGAATGTGTGCTACTTTCCCAATTCAGTAGCCCCAGATCACAAACATTCTTTCCTGGTATCACTTCTCAATGGTTACCGAATACTTGGTAGTCTGGTTGAGTACTAGGTCGGGTTTCTTCGTTTCCAATATAGTAGCCGAACATCAAAACGCAACAATGCAACTCTATCTTGTACACCCCACTGCAGTGGGGAAATTACCATGTCGAGATCGACCAATCTCTTATCTTAACGAGAGCCAGCTTTCAAAACACAGATTGGCTTCGCGGTGTGAGACTTGAGTGACATGGTTTTATGTTCTGTGATTATCAGGCATTGAGATGTTGGAAGCAAACCTCCTACAATGCCCAAACCTTCATGGGATCTGTGATTTAAATGAACTTATCAATACCTGAATAAATATCCGTGTACCAAGCGTTGTTGGTTTCTGTTTTCTTGAATTTTCGAATTGCGGTCCCATCCATCCCATATCCTTCGTGGGGCAGCTGGCCGTCGGGGTTATATTATGCCGATTCGGTTCGGTAGAGCTAGAACCGGCGCTAATAGATACATGTACGGGCGATCAGGGTAATGCCGATATGTTACGACAGGCGGCTATGCTGGAAAAAAGTAATAAAGAAATAAATTATTTTTCTTTTAATGATTGATCCTTTATAAAATCACGAATAAATATAACCAGACCCAATCAAGCGCTTAAGATACTTATTCCCAAACATTTGTTGTATGTCAACTTCGCGCACAATTTGAGGTTTCCTCGATGTATGTCTTAGCCTGAATATAGTATCTTAAGTCTGGCTGTAACATCTTGCATGTTCCGAGTATTTCGCCATGAGAGCCATTCGCCTCACGAGTATGCAGCCAGAAGCGGACTCTATCAAAAACAAGGTACCGTCAAAATTTTGCTGTTTGGGAGTCAGGTCCGAGGCAGAAGTATTTTTAGAATGATTACTACCAGTCAGAAACTTTGTAGGACTTGTTTCCGTTGAGAACGCCACAATCATGCAGGGAAAGTGCAGCGTCGCCTCTGGTTGCCGAATGGCCCGCGCCATTGACGCTGGCCCCAGGCGGTTTGCCAACGGCCCAGATGGCGGATGTCCTGGAACATTTATATATCTTGTATTCAAGGGGTGATGATGATGTGGGACAAGTTAGCGTTCCCGAGGAAATGAAAGGAAAGATGCCAATAAAGCAACTGGTCTGGTTGCATCATCAAGAACTTTGACTTCTGAGAGCTTTCACATACTCTCCAATAATTTTGAAATTCCAGGTTAAAAAAAAAATAAGGCGCATACATATCAATCGTGCCTCACCGCCAACCCTACTTAAGCTTTGTGAAATAAAAAAACATTTTCACGATGACCATGGTTAGGTAATGTTCGTTACCCTGAACTCGTATACCTTCGATTGCTGTAATTCAAAATTTTAGATGAATGAGCACTTCATAGGTGTAAGTACATGTACCTTGGTACATAAACAACCATACGTACACCATGTGATGCCATACCCCCCAATTATCCCAACTTGAGACTGCTAATTATCTATAAGAGACCGTTTTATAAAAGTAAACTTTCCCTGCCTAGCTAGTCATCTGGTCAAGCTGTGAAAACACTCAGTAAGGATGTGATGGCCCTTTGAACTAGAAATATCCAAATGAAAATCTCAATTGAGGTAGAACCCGGGCCAGCAAAGCGATGCCGTACTATAATCGACGTTCTAATCCAGCCCGGCCCGCAGCATGGGCAACAGCTCAGGCCGACTACGGCTGTAGTTCGTCCCGGGCCATGGTCACCTCGGTCGACTACTACAGTCTAGTGAGTCTACCTGCGCAGGGACACAGGTTATCCACAGCAACATGTTCATCTGATCCCAAACCAACATGTCGCTATCGCTCATTAAGTTGAGTATTCTTGTACTCTAGTTTGTTTTGTGCCCAGACTATTATTTGGGTCTTTGGTGTGAGCTTGCCCTAGAATATTCCTATATCCTGCTCAGTGTGGGTGTGAGGTTACCCCTTTGGGTTACCCCTTTGGGAAGTAGGTGTAGGTGAGGTTACCTCTTTGGGAAGTGGATTCCTACCAGGAGGGAGATGGGATGAAGGGCATTTAAGGAGGGGGAAACTCCCAGACCTTTCTTTCTCAGATTAGACTTCAATACATACACATTTCTCACGCGGCCTCGTACCATTTGCTTCGTGCAAACTTGCCTCGTGCCCCCTGCCTCGTGCAAACTCGCCTCGTGCATTTGCCTCGTGCAGACACTTCCTCGTACCATTCGTCTCGTGCCCTTGAGCCAGTCCCCTCACAGTGGGGAACGGGCCGGGCGGGCGTGTCGTGACTCGACCGCCTAGGCCGCCTATCAATAGCGGCTATATTATTTCATAATCAATATAGCGCAACAAAATTACCCTAAAAAGAAAGTCAATGATGTAGCCATAGATATTAAATGTTAATTAACGCTCATCGTTCATCACAAAAATGAATTCCTAGCTTCTATATACTATACCAGTAGTTGATCATAAATCTCTTAGTAAAAAATCAAGGACATTCCCACAAATGTCAAATTATCATGAGAAACCAAACTCCAATTGGTTTGAAAGGACGTTAATGCTAAGCATTGGGATTACCTGTGCAGTTAGAATCATCTAGTATCTATGAGACTACAGCGTCTTTTTAGCATGGGGCATCAAAACTCGAAATTCTTTAACGAATTTCATTCCCTATTTCAGCGATAACAAAATTGATGATGCATATGCGATTACTTGGTAAGCAATAAGCCATATGAACATGCTGATAGGAAGCAAAGCCGCCATTTGGTAGCTAGGCCTATGCCGGGCCACTGATTTTGCTGGCACAATATGTTCAATATGCCCATATATCGTTGTCCATGTATCGTGCTCAATATGTCCACGTCCACTGGCGCTATCACGCAACATTTTCAATATTCTGTATTGCATCGTTGTCACGTGACCTGCTGTAACTCAACTTGCCTAAATAGCTACAGTGATACCTGCTTACCAAATTAGGACACTACAAAATTGAGATGATATTTACGGCCCCTCTCCAGCTCTTGCGTAGTGAAGACTGAATGCATGATCATTGGGCCGCTCGGGGTCACCTAGCCACACAAAGGCTTGTTACAGACAGGTCAGCTGGGAAGCTTCTACAATGGCATGATGAGCTGTTTGTCAGTATGCTTCCAAAGAGCCGGTTCATATTGCTGGAGTTACTCTCAGCTTTTCTCGCATTCACCTACAAGGTTGGAGTGGCAGGCTGCGGGCGGCCGAGGCGGACTGTAACGGGGCTGGTACTGAGCCCCTCCACGGTTATCATGGTATGCAAAGGAGGAGGGGGCACGAGGCAGGGGGCACGAGGCGGAGCAACGCTCTATTGTTCTGAAGTATATCCCAGGAGAAAAGAAGGTCAGAATCACCGCTCGTCCTCAAAGGACCTTCCACCACAACCTACTTCCCAGCACTTCCCTTTTGGGTGGTCTCCCATGCTACTGCCACAAGAGGCACCTCTCTCCTGCATGAGTTTACACGGCCTTCACCACACGGACTATAGCCTACAGGTGGCCTAGTTCAGCCAGTGCTCGGACAGGAAAATTCGGGCCGTTCTCTGAATTCCTAGTCGGGCCCCGTCCTTTCCCATTAACCAACTGGCTGGACTATTGACTATACTGGATGACTTCAGGCATTTGGCCTAACCTTGTAAGCTGTCAAAATGAGGGGGCGTACCTGAAAAAGACAGGTACTGAGTGAAGGGTTTCTGAAGTAGAAAGTGAAAATATTCATAATTGGCACCTTGCTTGTATATAGCGCACCAAGTGCCTTCAATCTTATGGGATGTCCCTGGTATCGTATATGAACAACTGTGAAACGCTTCGGACGTTTCTACGTGCAATAAAACATTGTGCTTGCCGCCATAGTACCGAATCATGCTTGCATCAGCTGCAGTTAATCCCGAGACCGACAAGAGTCTGCGCACGAGAACAAGACTGACATAGGTATCATAGGCTGGTTACGAGACTAATAGGTAGGTTCAGTAATGCTAGTATAAAGTTTCTGAGTCTGGAAATGATATGCATGTCGCCTGGTCTCACGACCTGCAATTGCCCGCCTGATTCCTGTGCGTGTAGACGATGCCCATAAACAGTGACCACTGGTACAGACACGGTTAATTATGCTCTTGCTTCAATGTTTTCCAGCCAAATCAAGAAGTTAATGTAACTGCTCATATCATAAGGTTCACCTCCGAACTAACATTGTATGTAAATGGAGCAGAAGACTATATTTAGTCTCTCCCCTGGACGAATCATATCGATGCATGCATATAAAAGCCGGAAACTATTGTCGTAATGGTAGCACACCTCAGATGAACTCTTTTGTAAGGTTCCTCTTCAATTCCAGCCGCATATGACTTCGGAACGCTGGGAATCCTATCCTAGAGAGATAAATATCAGCTCACGCCTTATGAATGACGGTATAGCTTGATTATATCGGGTGAACCAACCATTGGCGCCATGACTGCACCTGCTGTTCGTTGAGATCAAGCATATTTGGGTACCAAGTTGACGTGGCCACATATAATCTTCGATTTTCTCGGATTCCCGAATGATGTTTCACAAAACTGATCAGTGTGTCTCTGAAAGAAATTGAAGCAGTTGTCCACTCTACTTCGAACGCAATGGTAATACTGTCTGAGCGAATTTAAAGCTGATACCCTTCAATCGTACGGCCGCAGGTCAGCATATTGTAGAAATTTTCGTAGTGCTTATATTTATCGCACGCCCCTCTCATTTTTCCGGAGTGGTAAACATAAGGAGACCTACAAGCTCTGACATACTATCCTAAATACGAGTGATCTTAAATTCAGAGCTATTCCTTCTCCAATGTCCTCAACGGAAGAGGAGGCAACTGTTTTGATAGAGCCTTCGCTGAAGTCAGGTATACAAATACCCAAAATTGGCATAAGACTACAATATGGGCATCAAACAAGTGAGGTCGATGCTGACATATCATCTTCACCAGTTTCACCACCGGAAACGACACACACGGATGTTTTCCGACCAGCAAAACTTACGCTGATATTTCCAGTTGAAGTTTTCGAGCGGTCACCCCAGTATCGAGCATGGAAAATTGAATCAACAAAAAGTGGATATCGCCTCCACATTAAGTTTTTTCTTGTTGTCTTGCACCAAGACTACGATGCTGGTCTATGGAAGGTGGCATACAGCCAGCCTAATACCTCATATGACAACTTCCTCAAACTTGTAACCTGGGAAAATGTCAGCGCATGGCAAGGTGATGAGATGAGATTTTACTTCATCATGAGGATGAATATGAATCAACGGCAACAGGACCTCGCCTTCTTGAGCAAACATTATGGGACAACAGTGGTGATTTGTGCATCACGAAACCAACCTGAACGCATTTTACAGCTCAAGGTGAACGAATATCAAGTTCCAAGTGTCGAGTCAGACGAGGAAGGACCTTCTAAAGGAAGTCCAGGCCCAGATGGACCACCGTTAATTAGACAGAGAGCCCTATGGCCGCCAGAGGAGGCTCGGCCAAGGACCCCTATCAGGCCCGGAACCACAAATGATCAGTTCTGGAACCTGTGGCAGCAGAGCTTCCATAAGTCTATGGAGGAGTCTGGGAGTAGAAGCGAAGGTGCATGCACGGAGGGACCTGTCACACAGTCATCGTTTTTTTAGGCAACTATCTCCCGATTGTCTGGTTGATCTAGCGGTGTCAGTATTTGTCTGATTCCGAGACCTGATCTAGTGTCACTTGAGGCCACGCGCGTATGGCTCATCCATTGCCAGCTCAACTTCTATTGATCTAGCTTGAGTGATCGTTTTTCCAATGGAGATTGAGTTGAAGAGGTTAATCTGAGAGTTCGCATGCAGCTAACTCATAACGAACAACATGCCATATGGAGCTGTTTAGTGGAAGGCGAAAGATGTTCAAAGGCAATACGGCAGGTGTATGTACGCGATATCATATAGTAGTGTGGCTCAGGCAATAATACCGATAGAGCGATATCGATGTGCATTTGATCATAAGTAGCAGTATTCCTGATAAAGATTACGAAGCACTTCACAAAACGCTTCCGGCATCGGAAAGAGGATGAACACAAGAACAGGAGAGGTTGTATACTCATGGTACTCCATGTGCAAATGCAGGGTTTCAAGTTGCAGTAACTATTGGAAGCCCGGGGGGGGGGGGGTTATGCAACGAAGCTTTCATAAGAAGATACCAACATAGAAGCTCGGCACAAAAGCAGGGGTATACAGTACTGCCTATGGATGTAAATTAAGTAGCGGAGATTTGGAATACTGAACACGAGACATATATAATCAACAACATAAGAAAACTCTATTGATAGTGAAGGCTTTTGGTTTTGCGGGGAAATGGTATTCAGTGGTCACGAGGCTAGCTATAGGAAGTCTGTGTGTCATTGAATGAAACTCTGCGCCTCAGCATAGTGCGTGTCTGGCAATGGGCGAATTAAATGCGAAAACTTCAAGCTACTCATGCTCAATAGACATTATAGAGAGCACATACAAGTACTTGTTGAGAGAGACATGCAAAATGAAAACTGACAGGGACCAGAACGTACGGAGTAAACAAGAGTAATTTAGCTCAGTCGGGAATTAATCAGGTTAATTGCATGACACTTTTGAATCGACTATTGATGATGCTTTGTTCGGAAACCATATTCAAGATGCTACTAGCAAACCATTGAACTTTTCCATTCATGCACCATACTACCATTCATAATGCGAATCTCCATTAAAGGAAAATGAACATTAGGTGCTGAAGTGCTCTAAGCCAAATGACCGACTCTCAGAACTTTCGAGATGTCCATGGAACACAGATAATCCAACACTTTGGCATGGCCCTTGATGGATAGTAAAAAGGTATAAATATTACGAGTAGCCCAAATTCCTTCTTCACTTCTCTCATCATGGGACTTCATCACCATCACCAAGGCTATTTTCTCTTCCCTGAAACCTCGGCACCTCTCTTCTCTTTCTCCTTCTCGATGAAATCCTTCATCAAAATCACCAATTCTTCATTCCGACGAACAAGGAGTAGGACATCATCTGTTACGATCGTGCTTCGACCTGCATGTCTATTCAGCCATCAGCAAATCAACACATTAGTAGCGAGTGCAAAATTAAATTGGGGTTGGACAAACTTGGCAAAGGATTCTAAATCTCTGGTGACGTTTTCTGTGTTCAGGGACAGAGTCAGTCGATCGCTTTTGCGAATTAATAGTATCTATACGAAAATTGAGTACTTTATAGGGAATACGAACCTAACTGCGTCCATACCATCTCCGTCAATGCAGCTATGAACGCCTGGTTGGCAACGACATCCAGTTCAAGCGCCTCTTCGTCCACAATTTTTCCTATGGTGTGCCACAAGGCAGCTTTGAGCCGCTGAATACCTAATGAGCATTGATGGTACTGGTAAAATTCAGAATCACAATTTTTACTTCTCTTAGGTCTTCGTCAGGTTCACCCATGGTACAGATTGCTGTGCTGATTGGTGAGTTGAAGGATACGCCCGAATATCAGAAATAACGCGTTCCTTTAGTGCCACAGGTTGCTACAATGATGATTTAGGTTTAAGGCTGTTCTTGGCTAGAAAGCTTAGCGACATCCATAACATTGCAGCCATTTCACTGCCGTTTCACATTCATAGAAGCACAACCCACACCCAAGCTTTTATCTTGCACCATCCCCTAGAAGCCAGCCGACAACCGAAAAACTTTATTATCATATACAAAACTTTTCAACATACCGCCGACTGCTTATTACCACTATGGAGGTCACCTTCCTCGGACGAACATTGAACGTGTACGAGATTTTGAGACTCATTATGGTCGTTGGTGGTTACCTCCTCTTCCGACCATATATCCTCAAATTTTCGCAAATGTTTCAAGAACAAGATCACGCACGCCCCGTTGATACCACCGAAGAAGACTCACCTGCCGCTGTAGGTGGCGCTGCAAGATCCACTGCGATTGATGACGATGAAAGCGACGGCGAAGATATGAGCTGGGGTGCTAAGGCGAGAAGGAGAATAAGGGGGGAGAAGAAGCTTCTGAAAAAGATGCTTGAAGAGCAAGAAATGAAGAGGGCAGAAGAAGAAAGCGATGAAGAGATTGCCGAATATTTGGACAAGGAGTAGCAAGAGAGTTGTCAGGATCTTGAACATTGCGGAGCGGGGCAATATTGGTGTGCAGGTACACGAAAAAAAAACAAAAAACGCATTTCTACAAAGTTTGGAATCTGGATGGAAGAAAGATTTGGGATGGAAACGACTTTGGCACCGATCCTTCTACATTTCCTTCCGTGAAACGATTTCACCAGACAATTTCTTCCATCTTCCGTACAAGCCCCAAATAATCAAACAGCCGCAAACTCTTTTTTGAATCAACAATCCGAAGCAACTGCATTCACTTGAAAATCTCAACTAATCTATTTTCTTTTACACCTAATTCTCTGAACCGTACAGTCATCAATTCACTTTACATGCTGAAAGGTGCACGAGAAGTTGTATTGCAGGTTTGCTAATTGAAAATATCTGTCGAATACAAAAGACCAATGGTACCGAATCCTTGCAATTATTGACAACTTATGACTCGATCGTTGCTTTTCTGCCCTACGATTCAACAATGAATGAGACCCGAGAAAGACCCAGAGACAAGAATCCAAATCAAGCAAAATACCTCCGAAACTCAATACAGCAATAACCTTTTAAATGAAAGGCACTATCTTGGAAATAAATTCGGAAAGAAATCTAGCGCCCTACTCCATGTCCATGGCCCAACAACGTTCAAACTCAGATCCCTCGTGCCGTATCCAGTAGCCAAAATAGAGCTAAATAATGAAGCGCCAAAGCAAAGATGCTTTAAAAACAACATTTGTTGGTGGGGCGGGTTATATAGTTTGACGTTGTGCATAAAGCCCCAAGAAAGGCACCGAGCCTAGAACGGCGACTAGTCTATAATGTAATACATACGGCCACTCTCAGTTTCGATTGCTGGACTCTGGTGCAGGCGCCATTGTTGATAAACAGAAGTTTTCGGCTCAATGAACGGGGACTTTGGATGAGAATTTATTTCTAAGGTGGGTTTGGCTTGGCTGCATGGAGACATATTACAACCCAGTGTACGCATGGTTGACCTGGTACTTTGAGTTAACCTGGGCCCAGCAGCCACGGCAATGAAAGTCTCCTTGGCGGAAAAGTGAGCGTTAGGAATGAGCTTAGACTTGGGACTGCATTTGGCTATTGTGCTCCGATTGGAGGTGTTGAAGGGTCTGGTGCGTACGCAAAGTGTGTTCCTTTTGCAGACATTCCTAGACTCCTTACGATCCCTAGAATGCTTTATAGGAACAGAGATCTTTTGAATTCTGTTTAATGACTCGGAATTTTTGACATGTAATGGATGTCCTAGCTTGCTCAAGCTTTCCGTGTTACCCACTTTTCTCTTTGTGGCTCCGTCATGATACCTCTCCACACGCTGCTTTGTTTTTCTAGATTCCTCAGTTTCAATGAATATGGATTTGGGCACCCTTTCGGTGTATATCGATATCGGTTCGGTAACAGGTTTCACCGGTTGGGCAGGACCCTGCTTCTGTCCGCTAAAACGAACATTGAATGGACTGGATGCCCGTTTCCTTTTCGCCACGTTCTTCTTCTTTGGTTTAATGACTTGTTCCTCATCTTCTGTCCCTTCCCAAAACTCTAGGTCATCATCAGGGTCATGGACCGCGGCGTCATCACTCGAGTACTCAACATCGATATTTGTTGGCTTCTTTCGTGTGACGAAAGCACGAGCAACTCCTCTACTGAGTTTTTTAGGCTGGACAGGAGCCCCGTCCTGCTTATTAGAACTCCTCGGTGCTGTTGAAGGATGCACTTGATTCTCACTTCCAGTTTCAGCTTGGTGTTTTTTCAAAAGTAGGTCTTCAGCATGGCGTTTGCTTTCAGCATGCTTGTGGCGGTTGGTTCTCAGGAAGGGCTTCTGGCTAGTTCTAGTATCCGCAGTCTCCTCATCTGATGAATCTCCGCAACTGCTGCATTTCTTAGCCTCAACCTTGGTCGTAGGGTCTATAATATAGACCCCACCATTGCAAAGCGAACAATAGCGAACTGAGCAGCTTGTGCAGACATTCGAATCAGGTCCAATGAGGATACTCTTACACCTGTGGCAAATAGCTGGCATACCATTCTTCTTGAGTACCATTTTGGCTACCAGGTTGTACTCCTGAGACGCTAGCTCTTGAATGTTGGAATTGGTAGCGATTAAGCAGCGTCAGGTTGGGACCACTCAGGGCGACTTTGCCTTAGTGCTGGACAATGTACACAATCTGATGTGGCTGCTGAAGAATCTTGAATGCAGGAAATTTCGCGAGGAGTGAATCTCTCGCTACGAACAGGTTCTGTGAATTGAAAACGACAGTCCAGTATAATGTGGAAAGGATGGCTCAGTGGTGGCTCGAAGGATCGGCTGGCGTTATCCCAAACATATGGCCGTGATTGTTGTTATTGAGGCTATGTTGACGGAAGCAGAGAATGGTGAAGTTGTACAAATGCAAGGACCAGACTGGCTCTAGGCTGCTCCAAATCGACTAAGAGATATTCTGGTTCCCAGATCTTCCTCAATACGTACACTTTTCAGTGTAGGTAGTCAAGGATTAAGGAATAGATAAACGTGTGAAGGAACAAGTGTGTAATTGGGTACCTACTAAAGTACTAGAGTATTTATACCAGAGCTCTCCTACTAACTTGTGGAGGTTCACAACACTACAAGGTGCTAGCACTTATGTGACTGCGGGAAACGCGTGGGACTGCTACAGGGCTCGAGACCACTGACACAGTGGTTGAGGTACTTAAGGTACCCACACACTGCACTCATTCATACAACATGGCCACAGCCTGGTCACATAATAAATAGTTCCCCACAGAAGACGGAGTATGGGAGCAGCAGGAGGCACAATATTCACAAAACAGCGAGAAAGGAGACGGCTGCGGCGCATGTGACAAACGAGCATAAGTGCTCGAATTAGACAGTAGCCAACCGATCTACTATTTATTGCACAAAAGGTAGGTCAGCAGCGCACGCTTCCGTCGGTTCAGGGGCTGCTTGAAGCAGCCTCGAGACTGTACTTGAAGACGTTCGGCCCCTTGTTGACACCAGGGCTGGGGGTGTGCCTATGCCAGATGACCACCACCTTCACTGCCCGGCTCTTTGGGCCCGCGTGAGGCTCTAGAATGCGACAGACTGATAATGAAGTTCGCTGCCCGGTCCTTCTCCTTTGGACGCGGGACACAGTCAGAAGGGAAAATCAATTTGCAAGATCACTGAAATCGGAAAATTGTGACTTGGGCAAGAGACTGTCAGGGTTTCTGGGGCCAATGTTACTCGCTACTAGTACTTAACTTGATACTTGCTTAATGTATACATGTATATGGTCACAAGAGTACTATATGATCGCAAATGAGATACAGTCGAATCTCTTATATTGGATCTTCTCGTATTGGATAACCTGTCTTATTGGGTCAACTTTGCCGGCCCGAGCCAATTGGGCCGGTGGGGATTATTGGATATTTTTCCTTATTTGATAAAACCCGCCGGTCCCGCCTTACCAAGTTCGACTGTATCGAGGTCGTATGCGGCCAGTGATAAATATACAGTGCCTAGGCAAAGTATCCGTACATTTCTGAAAGGTATGCAGTATCAGGAAAACCCAGTAGCTGTACTCGATTACGGGCACAGACTGAAATTTGGTGCGCAGCCTCGCTGCTCGTGCTCCATTTGCTACACGATATGCAGCACTGACCTTTCATGATACTGCATAACTTTCAGGGGTGTACGGATACTTTTGCCTAGGCACTGTAATAGATGTCACGGCTGCATGACGCATATGGCGCATAGCGGTGACAGAAGCTTCTGGCGTACGAGCTGACGGAAGCTTCTGGTGTACGAGCCACAGTATTTAAGGCCTTAGTCTTGACTCGAGACGAGGGATGATCATCACAGAATAGACTTTGAACTCTTCTAGTAGGCTTCGTCCTCTGCCATCGGGCTCTGTCCTTACACTAGAGTTGTATCCTTTACCCGGGCCGGGCCTGACATCCTTCAGCACATAATGCACATGTCCCTAGTTAGCTTATAAGTATTCAAATATACGAGTTCTTCCATCCGTGTGCAAAAGCTTCATGATCATTGGCCACCTTTGGGGTTGGGATGAGCTATGCAAAGTATGCATGTACGCAGTATGTACTTAAGTATTCAGCACCACGTGACATCATCAAATTAGAAGTATATCTCCCTTACCATACATATGGCGACTTCATACGGCGAAGTTGAAGTGCGAGTACTGGGTTCCAAACTAGGCAGGTAGCCGAATGCTACTAGTAGATGTATGTGCAGGTGAATTAGCTGACTAACGAATGACTAATGCTGCAGTGACACATTATGTATCATACCCCCACAGCTTAAAGTTCCATATTTTGTTTTTGTTAGTTCTGATTCGGAGACATCAAACTATGTAGTCTGATGTCATGCGATTTTGGTGGTTGAAATATCTGCAATTCTCTAATAAGCAAGAGAGGTTGCATTTGCTCTGAAAAAATAAAATGAGGTGTGCCACGCAGCTAGATCTTAGAGTCTC
The DNA here is from genome assembly GCA_015179045.1 of Kalaharituber pfeilii. NCBI lineage: Eukaryota > Fungi > Ascomycota > Pezizomycetes > Pezizales > Pezizaceae > Kalaharituber > Kalaharituber pfeilii. The sequence continues at coordinate 611,599 of WHUZ01000012.1, read as the reverse complement.
GTAAATGAAAGGATGTTGTACAAGTGTTCACGAATTAATTACATAGTGCAAGCGTGAATGGAAGCGGAGGAAAAAAGTTGTGCTTCCTTCTGCGTAAGGTGATATGCTACTCCTGTGTATGAGAAAAATGGAACGAAGAAAGTAAAAGGGGAAATCTATGTAGGTATTGTTTGGTGTGCAAGTTCTCACAGCATATGGTCTCAGCACCTCACCCGCACCACTGCAACCACCCATTACCCTCAACAACCTCTACCCATTCCAGACACTTTAATCCAACCCCCCAGACACCACCACCATCAACACCTACAACTTACTTCACCTGCCTCCTCCATCCGTAATTCCACCCCTCCCTCGACGGCGTATCTGTTGGGATCCTCATCTCTACCGGAAAATACCCGACCCCCTTCTTTGCCGTCGCGATCCTAAACAGCCTCTGATCCGTGCGTGCCAGCTCCTCGCACGCGTCCCGGATTTTGTTGTACTGACGCTCGAGCTCAAGCTCGCGCTGGGTGCGAAGTTTGCGTTGGTAGAGCTGCCAGGCGCGGTGGATGGTCCAGTGGCGGAGCATGCGCATGGTGCCAAACTTGAGGGGGCGGGGGGTCAGTGGGTGGTTGAGAGAGTAGCGGATCATACCTACATGGCGAGTTAGTTGGGGAGGGGTTGGGGAGGAGGGGAGACTTACGGACACGGGGGTCACGGACACGACCTCCAGACTTTTTGGCCATGCAGCGGATGAAGGTAGTTGGGCCATTGGGGATGCCGGTGCATACTGAGGCAAGAGAGGAATGGATTGTGGAGGAGGGTGCGGACAGAAGGGACGAGATAAGCGTCTTGTCGGCGGCGAAGGAGGGCCGAGCGGCGCTGAAGAGGCCATGGGGAAAGACCATGGCTATAATTCGGGTATGAGTAGTCTTGCAATAGGTGGATGGCAGCCTACTTGTGTCTGGTGATTTTGTGAGGTCGGCAGGTTCAGCCTTGATGGGGTGGTGGGATTGCGAAAGATCGAATGTAGGGTGCCAGCGAATGCGGTAGCTCAAGTAATGCTCTCTATGCTGCAGATTGATGCTGCGACCTGTCGAAGTGTGCAAGGCGAAGTGGAATGTCCGATTCGAAGAGGGGTGGTATACTCGAATTCCGTGAGTCTAGCAAGCAGCTGCGTCGGAATCGACTAGTTCGAGACTGCTTGCCAAATAGTTCTCTGTCGAGCTTCCAGCCCAACTGAAATGGCCTGCGTATGCTGAATTACGTTCAATTGAGTGAGTGTCCAGAGGCCAGGACCCTCGATCTAGAGCTGTGCGTGGTACGGAAAGCCTTTTTTTCCTAGCTAGGATGCACATCGCCAAGATATAACAGAACACGTGATCTGAAGCAATAGTAAGCTGTGTCTCGACTCACACAAATTCACTGTATCACAGCCCATAAATGGCTTCTTCAATAACCAAGTAAAAGACACTTTTTGTCTTGATAGCCTCATATAGCCAAATCTTCAACTCTCACCAGCCCCCCAGCGGTGCCTGCTGCTGCCCACCCACCAAATTCTGGATTCTGATTCCAGCCAACCTTTGTAATGCCTCCTCTTTCCTCGAACACTGTGGAGTGACCATCACCTTTTGAGCCCTTCGTCTATCATGAGAATCGTGAGCAGACTCAAGCAGAATGGAAATTTCGAAACAAACCTCAGATTTAAAGGAAATCTTCTCCATCCTGAACCCTTCCATAATCCTGTACATGTCGCTTTTAGGCGAATATTCAATCTGAAACCATGTTTGTTGGTATACTTTCTGCAATCACCCTGTTAGGAATCATCGGTCAAGAACCATTAAGGGTGGAACATACAATTTTACCGTGAAATGTTTTTCGTAAAGGATTGAATACTATAACTTCGCCCTCTCCTCCTCCAGCCAGCACAAACGGATGGCACTTGCTGGCTCCAAGACTCAGAATGACGCCTCCTTGACTCTGTCTTGCCACACTAGTGCTGCTCCAAAAGCGCCTCAACGGATACATTTTTACCCACGTCCCTTCTTCACTAGCGAGGACTGTATGGATACAGTCCACCCACGCAACAGAATTAGAGCTCAATCTGGACCGTCCTGTCAAGATTGTATCTGCTTGTGGATCAAAGAGTGAGGTGAGACGGCAGTGCCCGTCCATAGAGGAAGTCACTATGGTGTTTGGATATGATGGAAAGCATGATTGTATATCCAAAATGTAGGTTTGGTGAAGTGGCAGATAATGATGAGGGGGTATAACAATATTTTTATTTTCAGGGGCAATTGTGTGCCGGATATCCCAAACAGCTGCAAACCCATTGCTACACCCTGCCGCTATTTCGTGAGTGGAGAGCCAGGCAAGGCATGTGCACAGAGTATCCGGTAGATTTCCTTCAAATAGTGGCTTGGTAATTCTCGCAAACGATGTCTCTTTATCAACGTCCTCCTCTTGGAAACATACTTGTATGACTCTAACAGCCCCATCGCCGAAGACGGCAGCCAGATGGCCAATTTCAGTTGGATCCTCGATCTTCTTCGGGATAGGACACCACTTAAGAGACTGGACAACTCCCCATTCATGGCAAATGATCAATGCAAGAGAAGGTTTACCGGCTACTGTGCCTCTAGCAGAATCTGCAGGTACTCTCCATATTTGTATATGAGCGGGCCCAGGCCTACGTGCGTAAGCATGTGGTACATCTAGGCTTTTCTCTGGGACAGTTTGATGAGGGGATTTTATCGATATGGCAAGATATTGAAAGCCTGCAGTAAGGGTAAGTATTTGATTGCATTAAGGGAGGAAAAGGTCCATACCGTTTGGCCTATTGGGAGCCCAGTCCATACCCACCACATGTCCACCCGCGTTCAGCATGTGCCCTGCTCTTCCTTTGTGCGCTGTACTTAAATCACAAATTCCAAACCTACTAAATGTAATAATTTTCTGGCCACCTAGAGGCCCGAGGATGCATCTGAGCTTACTATCCTCTGCGGGCAAAAACTTCTCTATCTCTTCTTTATCACAACCATAATCCAGCCATTGTAACGTCTGTTCACCATTTCCAAGATCTACTATCTCAAGTTGTGTTTCATCAAAAAAGGGTGTATAAGAAAGATTCTTCCGGTGGGGTATCACTGGATCGAGAATCCATAAATCACGAGCTTTGATCCCAGCGACTAGAGCAGCAACGTCATTGCCGTAGATCGTTTCAATGCGTTCTCTTTTTGAATTCGACTTTGCTGGAAGCCCTGGTCGACGATTGATGCGGACAGCAAAACCCGGGTGTGGAGCCCGCCTTTTCTTAGTCTTCCCCTCTTGTTCATTTTCAGAAGCATCCTTCTGTTCGTCATCATCATTATCTCCACTATCCTCATTTTCCTGTTCCTCTCCATCAGAAAGCACGTCGAATGCCTCTGATTGGCCATCTGAATCTCCCTCATCATCGTCTTTATAATCGTTCCCGCCATTTGAATGATTTCCATCCTTACTCTTGCCCTTCACCAGCGATCCTTCGGGATCAAACTCTTCGTCGCCCGAATCCACGTCCATAATGGCACCGTTCTCTGCGTCGCTATCAAGCTCTTTGTATGGATCGACGTTGTATGAGACTTGAGTATGCCGCCGCCTGAGAGAAGTCATGGCTACCTGTTTGTCGAGGTTGCTTTTCCAGAACTACAGTGGATGCCTCGGGTTGGGCAATTCGTGTTGAGAAACGAAGCCGCCTGTTCTGCTGTATAAGAACTCAGAATCAAGAACTGTCTGTCTGCCATTGTGATGTGAGCAAACGTACACATCCAAATTCAGTCCACGTCAACTCAATCATCCATTCAGACACACTGGGCCATACTTTTTGTGTTTTTTTCGCTCCCTTCCCTTCCCTTCAAGCTCAGATCGTGGCATGCCATTAAGTAGGATTGCAAGTACCTTTTCCTCGTTCACGTATGAAAAATTTCCAAGCACGTTGTGGACTGCACTTTGCATTCACACCTGTAATACAATTATCTTGTAGAGTCTTACAAATATCCAGCGTAGAGGATGCTGAAGCTAAGTGATTTTATGCTGGATTCACGGCAGTTGTGCATCTGATTTGTGGGCGGCCGAATGGCTAATTAATGTTATTAGCGCGCAGGCACTTTTCGCTTTACAAGCATGATCAAGAGTCGCAGCTTTGCACTCCACAAGCTGACCGAAGTACCAAACCAACCCAAAGTGAAAACAGAGTTAAATCCCTGCAGCCACTCAGGTTCCAACAGCTGCACAGCTTCAGATCTGCATGCCGACTATCGCAGTGTACCAAAAATTCAAAACTGAGCATTGACTCCTCAAATCGCAAGATTACGACAAAGCATAATATCTAATGAAGCAGAGAAGTTCGGAGGCATCAACACAGGCGAATTGGATGGCAACACAGCAAACACCTACTGCCCAGCAGACTGCCCCATCATTCGCCGCCTTGGGTGTCTCGAAATGGCTTGTTGATTCTCTGGCGGCTATGGCCATCAGAAAGCCCACTCCGATTCAAGCCGCCTGTATTGGGCCTATCCTTGAAGGTATGTGCATTGCCTATTTTCTAAGCGTCGCCAAATGATGGCTGCAGCTGGGGATGACATTTGCAGCTGGCTCATAATTGTTGCACATTTTAGGGCGGGACTGTATTGGGGGCTCTCGGACTGGCTCAGGAAAAACAGTCGCCTTTGCCGCTCCGATCTTACAGAAATGGGCAGAGGATCCGTTTGGAATCTTTGCCCTTATATTAACACCCACGAGGTTGGCTCTTTGGTACAAAAGCTTATTTATATCAATGCTAATTGCCCGTCGAGTACTGTAGGGAGTTAGCACTTCAGATGGCAGAGCAATTCAACGCATTGGGATCCCCTCAAAATATAAAACTATGTCTGTTGATCGGGGGTGTGGACATGAGAGAGCAAGCCATTTCCCTAGCGTCTCGACCCCATATTGTGATAGCTACCCCGGGAAGGCTCGCTGATCACATAAGGTCGTCCGGAGAAGATACAATATGTGGACTGCGGCGGGCGAGATTTGTGGTCTTGGATGAAGCGGATAGGCTTCTAACCGACTCTTTTGCAGAGGATCTGGAGGAGTGTATCAGTGTGGTTCCATCCGCAGAACAAGGAAGGCAAACGCTACTGTTTACTGCAACAGTAACTGATGAGGTTCGTATGCTAAAAGAGAAGCCAGTCGCGAAAGGGAGAAAACCAGTGTTCATTTGTGAAGTTGACACTGACCAGTAAGTAGTAATGTTACATGCGTTGTACCAACGCATCACTAACATTCGCATTCTTAGGATCTCAATACCTCCAACTCTCTTGCAGTCATATCTTCTGATACCCACACCCACTCGTGAAGCGTATCTACATACCTTGCTGAGCACACCTAGAAATGAGAAGAAATCAGCCATAATATTTACGAATCGTACATATTCAGCTACTCTCCTCACACAGACCCTCAAGCTTCTAGGGCATCGAGTAACTGCATTACATTCTGATCTGCCGCAAAGGGAGCGTATCGACTCTCTTGGGCGCTTCCGAGCACAAGCTGCTCGAATACTAATAGCAACTGATGTTGCTTCCCGTGGTCTCGATATTCCTGTTGTTGAACTAGTTATCAACTTTGATGTGCCTCGGGATCCAGATGATTATATTCACAGAGTTGGGCGTACGGCAAGAGCAGGCAAGAAGGGAGAGTCAGTAACATTTGTTACAGAACATGATGTGTTGCTTGTGCATGCTATCGAGGAGAGAGCTGGGAAGAAGATGGAAAAATATGAAGATGACGATAGTGTGAGCCTAGAGGGTAGAGTAGTCAGAGAGGCCCTGCAACTCGTCAGCGAGAAAAAAAGGGAGGCAATCATGAATATAGACGAGGGTAGAAACGAGAAGGGAAAGAAGAAACGAAAAGGGAAAGCACTGGTGGGAGGTATGCGGAAGAAGAAAAACTAAATAACAGACAGTTAGATGTATCAAGTACTTGCCCTGATGAACATGGCCTTCCGGGTGTGCATTAAAAAAGTAACGTGTTTCGTGTTTCTAGAATCTATATTGTAGAAACAATAGCTATTGAGGGTAATTGCGCATCCCTCCATATTACACGGCCAAAAATTGGATAAAACACCTCTTCACCACGTAAAAAACTAAAGCTAGTGTGGGTACTACCATAGCCTGCATGTCTACATATAGAGTACTTGCAACCACACTCTACACCCCTCTCTCTTCAACCCCGACATCACCCACATGATCCTCATCATTATTTTCCGTATATACATCCTCCTCCTCCTCCTCCTCCTCCTCCTCCTCCTCCTCCTCGTCTCCACCATCCATACCAATACCAAGACCCTGTCCTTCCCCAGCATCATACGTACCCTGCTCGCCGTGCCTCTCTCCGTCGACCAAGCCTTTTCCTACTTCAAAGACCTCATTGGTCCAGTTAATGAATTTTTCAACATCCCACACATTTCGGTACGTTACTGAGACCGTAATTCCCTTAGGCCCACTTGTTTCTTGAAGGAGATGAGAGAAGAATGTTTCATATTTGCTGATCAATAGTTCCTATTTACCCTCGTTAACTATATTCACTCTTTGAACTAGCATGAGACTAAGTCCCAAGTGCATATCTTACCTGAACTGCTCCTACCAAGGCCTCTCGAGTCCTCCAGTCCCCAGCTGCATACTCTTGCAGTTTATTTCTTAAGTGTACAAGCTCAGTCTCGATGCTGTCCTTCACTTCTCTCATCAACTGATCACCACTCTTGTCTGCAAGCTGAGTCGAGGCCGCAAACACTAAAGGCTGTGGTTGTGGTAGTGGCGATGGTGATCTCATGATTTGTGGTGACCCAGTCGGGTTCGGTGAATGTGACTGCATTGATAATGGGGAAGATATTCGAGGAGGAGGAATCTGGGGCTGCCAATGTGGATTGAGCGTTGGAGTTAAACTAACAGGATGCGAGGCTGTAGAAGATTTTGGTGAATTAGAGGTAGATGACAGTATTGGTGCTAACATCTTCGACGCATAGTGAGTAGTGAATGAGGTGATGGCTGTCCTCAGTGTAGCATCTAATTCCTAAATAATTTTTGAATCAATTGAGCCCAATGTGTATAAAATGCAATGACAACGCACCGCTTTTGCATCTATCATATTTTCTACCGGCCCACCGGCCCATCCTGCACCCACACTAACAAGCTTCAAAATTCCATCTCTTGTAAATAAACCACCTCTCATGTATACATCCCAGAATGTACCTGATAGTGTTTCTTGTACATCTTTTTTCCCTTGTTCAGGAGGGAGATACTCAATATCAAAGGCGACGATCTGTTCTTTAAGTATAAGAAGATATTTTATTAGAAAGAGGTACCCGTCAATTGGTGTTTGCTTTTTTGAAAGTTCCTTTGAAGCTTTCACGAGGGAAATAGTACAACTATGGACGATTTTGTGTGCTATGTCACCAAAAACAGTGGGCTAGGGGCAAATTAGCATAATTTGTGGAAAAACGATAGGAACTCCGCGTACGTACATTTACTAGTCGATAGATCCTTGATAGCAACCATATGGCCTTTCGAAGCGTTGGATACCAACCCTGAAAGACAGCATTGGTATCATAGCTGCCACCTGTTCCCACATTCTCATCTGTCTCGATGACCGCTGGTGCTGGAAAATCAGTTGTCTTGGCTCGAGTTTGCGCCTTCGCAGGGTAATCTAGATCTTCGGCTTTGGGGACAAATTGTTCAATAGCGTTCTTCAAAACAATCTGAGCACCTGCGACCAATCGAGTTTGGGTATCTTGCAAAATTGTCTGGATGAGGCGGCCAAAGTCAAGTTGAGACCTGTCATAGGGGTCAAAATCGGCTGTGTAACGATCAGTTTCATGTAATGTATTTAAATTCTCGATTTCACTCACAGTCTTCAGGGTCTCTTATGTATCGAGTTTGGAGCAAAGTACAAAGTTCGCATAAGTTCACCAACTGCGTTTCTGAGTTGATCTTTGGCCGTATGCGATCATATAGAGGCTTGCATACGGTCTCTAAGAAGGCACTTAGTACAAGGAAATTAGCTATTACACGTAAGAAGAGTATAGAGGCATTCATACTATACTTCTCGCTCTCCCGTACTGAAACAAGCATAAAATAACTCAAATTCATCATTGCAAATACTCCTCACGTCACTAATACTTGACCGAGCGAAAGCTACAAGGTCACCAGAATTAGTACCCGCAGCAGCTATATCGGCCACCCTCTTATTTATAAGCGGCCCAACAAAGGGCTGGCGACTCGAAAAAAAGGCCTTATAGCAATCATTCAGGAGTGAGATATATCTGTCCGAAAGTTAGATTAGTTGACAAATTATAAGGCGCTACTCAACTCTTCGTGTCCAGCACAGCGTTTCTCAATTTCACCAACTAGCTCCCTTAATTCAGGTGCGTTCACACGAAATCTAGCGTACAGAAGAGCTGACTGGCTTGTCTCTGTGAGGTTTTTCGCAGACATTCTCTTGAAGACATCAGCCGACGTTTCCTTCAGGGAGTTGACAAAATAGTTGCGGATCAAGGTGAGTGCTATGGTCATGCATCGACGGAACCGGGGAAGGTATATTGGTGTGTCCTTGAATTGGGGCTGTATAGTTCACAATAACTTAGTACAGACAAGGGTTAGGGAGAAGAGCATGATAGCGTACAAACTTGCTGAGATTTTCCAAGCACCAATCCAACGTCTTAAGCATGTCTAGGAAGCTTCTTGTTTTCACAAAATCGACTCCAGGTCGATTCAGTTTTGTAACAATTCCCTCAAGCTCTGCGAATGGGGCTAATCCCCGGCCGATTTGCTGAGATAGCATTTCCAGGCGTTGCTCTTCAGCCACGAGATCTTCGCATTGAGACTGGAATGAAGACGTCTGATGCCGGACGGCTATAAATGAACTTTTTAAGGATGACAAGAGAAATAATGTGTTATCTGTCGTATTAAGTAAATGCTGGCATGTCCATAACTGTGACTGGATAGTTGACAGGAAGAGTCTAGGCGTTTGTTAGATTGATCTTACATTATGACAGGCGTTGAATCCTACCGGTATTCATCATCGCTGGCATCCTGTAGCTCACCCTCGAGCCTTTCGTACCACTGTAGAAGATCAAGCTCAGTTCTAAAGTCTCGTGGATGCTTCGCCGTTGTTTGCTCTGAGTTAACTCGTCCGCTAGCCATACGATCCAGGTCGTTTCTAGATTTCGGCCGCGGCGGTAGCTCAGCCTCTGGAGGGCTACGGATGCCACAGGTAGCAGCACCCACTGTCAGCAGCGAATTGGTATCCTCACTTAATAGGAATATTTCACTTCTTTGATTGACAAAGTCATTGTATGATGCGGCCCGCCGAATGATTGTTGGCTTTGGAAGCTCAAGGACCTTGCGAGGGGGCTGTCTAGGCGTCTCCCGCGCTATTTCCTGCAACTCATAAATATCAGCACTTGCATTCCCGGTATGCTGAATGGGAACCAACTATACCCGTGAGCTGCGGGGCGAGTCGAAGGATTGCCGTGCTGTGGAGTCTTGCCGCCGCAGGTTCAGCGTCGTTTGAGGAAGCGGCTCCTGCGAGGCCGAGTGCTCATACCAATGATCCTCGAACATAGTAATTGTGCAGCCTGACGCTTGTGCCGATGGGGTGGGGGGTGGGGTCGGAGCTTAGGCCTGTGAGAGAGGAGCACAAGAGTCTCTGCTTTGGATCCTTGGTTGGGCGAATTGGGGTCGGCGGCCGCGTGTGGAGTGCGAGGAGGACTCGACGGGGGTACACAGCGTCCGCCAGATGCTTGGTCGTGGGCCCTGACGGCCAGAGCCGGCTGCAGCCCACCACCCCGCGTTGGGCAAGGCGCGCACCTGCCCTGATGTCAATCCCCCCCCCTCCCAGCAGCGCAGGCGGAAAAACGTTCGCGGCCCGCGGATCCCCCCCACGGTGCTCTGCAGTGCAATTTGCAGAAACAATCCGCTGAGCAATCCGCTGAGCACAGCGCCTGCCTCCCTGCCCCCTCGTCTGACCCCGATCTTGCGGAACGCTGCGTCTGCTCGTGCTGCAGCTTGGCCACCCTGCCATCGACTGAGCGGTCTGCTCGCGCCATGCCGACAGTAGGCACTCATCTTGACCATGCATGCATCTTTGCAACATGGAAGTGCCAGCAGAGTTAACGCAACGGTGCGCTAGGTGCTCAAATCAATTGTAAGCGTTGCGGGCGCCGTGCGTCCCGGTGCCTGGAGGCCGGTGTGCCCTCGGCCGCACCGGTACTACCCTTCTTATGCTGGGACGGCGGTCCGCACCTCCAAGCATGGGCCAGCAGTAACTATATTGGGACTGACAGGAGGCCTACTCGCCTACCATGCCATTTCCACGCCAGAAGTCCATGCTGAGGCCCCCAAACCAAGCACGACTGGAACAAGTCCTACTCGCAACATGTCCAGGTGAGGTCTCCATGATGCTGCAAGATGATCGCAGTTGCTAACTCCTACAGGTCGTTGACAGCTGGAAACATCCTGGTGTGTATGCCTGGGGTTCCAACAAGTACGTATCCTTATGCGTCCCCCCACCCCCCGGGCCCATCTAGCAGCCATACATCTAACGGAATTTATGTTACAGGGGACGAGTGGTAGCTCCAGATTCATCTGAGGAGTGTATCCGTGGTCCTCGAAGGCTCGAATGCTTTGATAACGTTTTACTACGAGATTTGAAGTTGAGTAGCAACTTAGGCCGTATGTCCTGGTCTCCTACCTCCTGCTGAACAATTTACATTTTGTTCTGATACTTCTGGTAGTGGCGGTTGACGAAAAAGGCAACCTCTACGAATGGGGAACTGGATACAGTGAAAACATTAAAGCCCCAGAGATTGTACTCGCAGGGAAAGATATCCAGTCTGTTGAAGCGAGTGCAGATAGAATCTTTGCCTTGTCCCGTGCCGGGAAGATATATTCTCTGCCCAAAGCCAAACGTGATCAACAAGAAGGCCCAAAGCCCGATGAGCCTGGCGTCCTGCCGTTCCTGAAGCACATCTCTCCAGTCAGCTACAGAATCTTACAAGTCCCGTTGAACTTTCTCGAAAGGTGGTATGCCATACAACTTAGATCGGACTCGCACTGACAATTTGCAGTGTGTCCAATATATCTGCCGGACTAGATCATCTGCTCATTCTCACAACAGCTGGCCGTGTATTCTCATCGGCTGCTTCAAATACCTACCCTGTTGACGGTCAGCTAGGTATTCCGGGTCTTAGTTGGGCTACGCGTCCTAAAAATGAACGTTATGATACATCGCACCTAATAACTGTATCGGACGTAAAGAAGTTTACTCAGATTGCTGCTGGGGACTATCATTCGGTTTTATTGGACTCCGAAGGCAGAGTCTGGACTTTTGGTTCCAACTCACATGGTCAATTGGGTTTTGATTATCACCCCGAGCTAACAATGCGAGACATTCCGACTGAACTATCTATCCAGGGCTTGTACCATGGCACCAGAGGTGCTGCTAAATGCACGAAGATTGCAGCTGGTGGAGCGAACACTTACTTCATGGTTGATGTGGTGCAAGAAAGGAACGGCAAAGTATCTGCCGATGTTTGGGCAAGTGGAAAAGGTCTTTGGGGTGGCCTCGGAAACGGGAAATGGACGCATGTACAGGGGCAACCAATCAAGATTAAAGCCTTAAGCGGTTTGATAGAGTGTATGTCTTTCCATATCATTGTATAAGCATCGTTGCTAACTTCACTGTAAAAAGATGACGAAAATACAGATAGTATTGTGCCAATTCGGGCTTCATATATCTGTCCTGGAAGAACACATACTGCTGTTGTCATGTCTACGAGGTCAAACACTAGCCCTACCAACGAAGCCGATACACTCAACGGACAGGACGTTTTGTGGTGGGGTAACAATGAATTCTATCAGCTAGGCACTGGGAAAAGGAGCAATGTGAACATACCCAGCTACATTCCGCCGTTATTGATGGAAGGGGCCTTTGTAAAAGAGCCCGAGCAGCTTGCTGCAGAACAGCAGCAACTTGTGCCACAAAATAGGCTACAAGTTACACCCAAACAGAAGGCAACTTTGGGCGATGGGCGGAAACAAGTAGTTGAGCAAAGGGTAGTGACGGGCGACGGTGTCAGTGGAGTATATACTAAAGTCTAAAACTGGAGATCTACTCTCAAGGGCAGTCGGAAAGAGGCGGCGCATGCAGTACATAACGACAAACTATGTACAGTATAAAGTACATCACTAAATCCCTCAAAAAAAATACTGTATAATATTCAGAATTTATTAAACTCCATTCCAAACCCCCTTTCGATCGGTGCTCTCAGAGCTCAAGGTTAGTTTGGGCTGCTGCCTCATTTGACAAGTACCGTGTCAGGCACCCTCACAGAAAGGGCAGGGCCCCACTGCTCTTTCCCGGAGGTAAAGAATTCGTCTCTGGACAAGCTGACAAATGTACTTGTACGTAATGATATGCCGGACCTTGCTGCAGTCTTTTTTTTTCTCTCTTCTTTTTTACTGTATTTAATACTTTTTTATCTTAAATATATTTTATAAAATTTTATATTAACTATTTTTTTTACTTAATAGTTTAATTTTAATATTAAATTTTTAAACTTATAAATTTAAATAATATATATATATATATTTATATTTTTTATATTTATATTTTTTATATTTATATTTTAAACTTATAATTTTATTCTTATCGTTTTTATATTATAACTTTTTTATATAATTTTTTAGTATAAAATTAATATTATATTATATATATAAATTATTTTAAACTTAATTTAATTATTTTAAAAAAATTTCTTTTTTTAAATTACTTTTACTACTCTATAACTAAAAACATATATTAATAGTTTAATTTAAATATTTATTATTTTATTTTGTTATATATACTTTTTATTATTATTTAATTTATAATATAAGTATTTTATTCTTTAAATATAATTTATTTATTTAATATTTTTAATATTTTAAATTTTTTTCTTTTCATATAATTAATCTTATTTTTTTATTTGCTAACCCCCCCTTCTGGAATTGTAGGCGGCATTGCATGTCGCGATACTTGTAGCGTCGGCACCAGGTTCTGATACACAATAGGCCAAGGCAAAATAGTAGACATGGGGGTGAGGGATGACACTCGCGTCGCTGCGAGTGTATTCGCTGTCACCACTGTATTATTGTCGTCGTACTATATTGTTCTGTATACGCAGAAAAATTATTCTTCCCGACTCTATTGTGTATAGTTACCAGCAACAGAGTTGAGCCTATTCTCCTTCACCCAACTATCCAGTCTGAATCCTACCAATAAAATAAGGCAATCAAGTGCATTAACTACGTTGTTATTGCCTGCTCTCTTTGACGATGTTGAAATGGCATAAATGTATGATATATGTAATAAAATACTACCAATAGGGAAAACGAAATCAAACGTTTTGTGTGGAGAAACTGCTTTTGGCGATTTTCAGTGTTTATCTCGATGCCAACAATATCGTTTCAAAAGGCCAATAAAGTCTAGTTTGAATACCGGCTCTACTGTGTGTTTTTTCGTGATATTGCCATGACAGGTTCCAGAACGTGTGACATTTTATAACTCTCACCACCAAGCTACCAATCCCAATCCAGCATCTCTACACGAAGCCTTCCCCCGGTCCCGTCTTCATCAGCACATATTCCACAAAAAAAAAAGTACATTACTCAGATCACTCACATTTATCTGGTATGGTGGATCCTTATGCAGTTCTACTGCCGCAGTTTCACCACCTCCCGGCGTGTCTACCTTGGCCACAGCTGTCTGCGGATTGACTGGAGTTTGGTCCGTGAATTTCTCGTTCTCAACTTTAAATCTTATCACCTCTCCTTTGTCCATATAGAGCTCCGTGCCTTCATTATGCCATATCCATACATTTTCTTTGATGTCACTGTGTAAAATGGATGGTGAGTAAGTGTGCAGCTATAGTCAATGTGGGATAAGCCATACAAGACGCAGCCGTCAAATAACAAGTGCCCCGGGATCAAGATATCCTCAAAGAAGTCTAACCGGACTTTGATCCCCGCTGGTGTCGAGCTCGATATCCTCCCGCTTAAAATCTCTCCCTTGAATGGTCTAAACACAATAAGTCGGAATTGGACTAGAGGGAGGGAGATGGCGTCCCGTCAGCGCCCCCATTCATCCGTCCATTTGAAAACCGGCATTCTTCTCTTGACAGAAGTAAGCTGCTACAAAACTTCTCGTAGGACACCCACCATGCACATTCGCACTCCCGTTCCCGTACCCGATCAGCCCCTCGCTAACCTTCAGAACATCATATAAGCATATGCATAGTCCAATGTTGTAGACCACCTTGTTGGCGTACTTGGCATTAATCTCGTCCTCTAACGCCTCTGCGGTGGGCTTGGAGAAATCTTGTGGCTTAATGACTATGAGATCGGAGAAGGTAGTCTGTCGGTCGGTGTAAAGAAGCAAGGGGTATGTTAGCACGACCTTTCATTATGAGGAATTTCCACGTATTCAAATGAAGTAGAGGAAAAACAAAGTTTATCTGTAATAAATTTCCATGCGGGAGGACGTCCAGTGCAGGTGCAATTGAAAAACGTAACAAAATAAGAATATATAAATATAAGCAAAATAATAGAACAATGAAAGATATAAAAAAAGGAATGTCTCACCAATATAAACATCTTGTCACCTTTCTTCCTTCAACCTTCTTATTATCAACCCTATGTGTCTCCCCGATGCTGTGCTCCAGTTTTGCAGCTGGTTGAGGCAAATTAGCCAATATTGTATTGTAGTGTGGTATTCGCAAACTGGGCCTGAAGCCCACGTCACACTCTTCCTGTTTTTTTCTTGCGCTTGTTCGTCTGTTCGTCTGTTCCTGGCCAATTGATCACGAACTGCGCCTATTGCTCGAGTCTACTCGACACTGGCTTCTCTTCTTTGCAGCCACGCATTCCGCGTCTCCCAGGTCGTGTCCAGTCAAATTGTGCACATCGTTCGAGCTATTGCCCTCCGCCGAGTGTCAGGTAGTCGCTAGTGTCCAAACTAACCTCTAAAATAGCCGTTAGTAGCTCAAAATGCTAGTGTCTTGGCGCTCCCGGTGGGCGAGTCAGCAGCTATCATGGCTTGGCTCTTCCGTCATAAGCTGTGCTCCAAAGGCATAACGTCAGTAGATTCGGCGCCCTCACCCGTCTCCCCGCGTCTGCCATTGACCCAACATTCCATATCCTCCAAAGCCCATTTGCAACAAGCTCAACCCCTCAACAAGATGCTGCCCACCGGCCTTAGGTTTGCTCCAATGTACGGCTAGTTTCTGAACCCCCACCCCTCCTTTACTGTAAGTCCCCATACAGAAGGCTGATATATCCGGTCCCCAGCATCCCGCGATCATCTTATTACGAGTCCGATTACCGGCAGGGCAAGGCCCTTCTCCGCGCCCGGCGCCCATACATTATCAAGAACCTTGTCACCGGAGTAGCAATCATCGCATTCACAAGCGCAGTCTGTATGTTCAAATCTACCCACTGCAACTGATTTGGACTTGAACACATAGGTAATAACGATTCGTGTCTAGATGCATACACCATAAGGGCCGTTTCACAAGACGACTTTGAAGACGTCCCAGTCCCACCTGGCCCCCCATCGTCTGCCACTCAGAAGGAAGGAACAAAGTAGACACTCAGTAAATGAACTAAGGTGAAAGGTTCGTGATTGTACTTCTAAAGTAAATAGAGGGGTCTTTATTTCTGTATCTATTCACTCTGCTCTTCATACCTCGGATGGTTCTTCTCATTGGTTCATTGGAGTTTGGCTACCTTGAAATGATATTTGGGATTTTCTCCACTTCAACCACATACAACGGGGTGTTAACGGCAATGGATAGAGAGCAATAAGTAGTGACGATCTGTAATGTCCGCCGCAAAATGGCAGAACTCCAACACCGAAATATTCGAATTAGCATTTGTAATTAATATTGCATACTGTGGACTGTCACGCAATTCAAGCCGTGACAAGATGCTTTGCAACGAAGTCCTATTCGGCAGTTAGTATATGCTGTGAGATGGATACAATCGAGGAACTGAAACCTACCGGATATTCATTCTGCAGCATGCTGGTGATATTCTCCACCTCCTGCGCCAATGCCGCAATATTCTCATCCCACTTCCTCAACTGTTTCCCTACAACCACATCCGCCTGCCCTCCTGTCTTTTTATTGTCTTTCTCACCCTCCTTCCCAGAATCTGGTACCGCAGCACCAGTCCCCAGTCCACCACCAGGTACATCAAAATAGATCAGCTTGTCAATCTGATCAATTCTTCCTGATAATCGCTTCTGCTCAATCATCCTGGCAGCATACTCTTCCGCCTTTGCGCCTGAAAGTCCCAGTAACACACCCAACTCGTCTACTCCGATATTATTATACAATTTTGACGTCGCCAACAGATTATGCTCGATCACTGCCTTTGCGAGCACAGTACTACCGTCTGCAAGTTTTGCAAGTTGATGCGGCTTCAGCCTTTGCGAAAAGTCTTCAACCTCCTTGGGCGAAAGGAGTCGGTCTAAGTACATCTTTTCTAACATGGAGTAGTCGGCAATAAGCTGGGGAGATCGGTCATCCTTGTATAATGTGGCGAGGGATCGAGATCGCTGAGGACCAGCTGGCGCAAGGACCGCACAAGTTATTGCTGCAGATAGACACTGCAACCTCTCTGTCTCCGCAATCAAAGGCGAAAATGACAATTGATGATACCTCTGACATGCATTGAGAAACTGCCGTTTTGAGTCCAATATCCTCGCCTGACATAATTGGAACAAGAGCGTCGATTCTGGGTTCGTAGACTTGTGAATCAAAAGTGTAGCCCTGTTCAGGTATGAATCCGCTGCTGTAGAATCATCATCCTCCAGTAAGTTCCTCATTATTCGAATGTAAATATTCAATCGATATTCATCACTGATCAACCTCTGACTACTTTCCAGTGTTATCCCCTGTAACGCCTTTGCCGCTTCCGCATTGTCATCCTCAGCTTCATACACTGATGCTAGAATCTCCCTGAGCTTGCTGTCCTGCTCCTCAAAACTCACTATCCTTGGACGGAGTTTGTCAATAGTGTAGACGCAAAGCTTCTTCCGTGTTTGTATATCTGGGATTTGTTCTATAGTAGTGACAAACTCCCCCAATATCGGTCGCGAAGCTACGATACCCACGGAGTCGGCTAGTACAGAGTCCACGAAGGCTTGCAAGTTTGGGACAAGCTTCTCCGGGGTAGACGCTGTGATGATCCGAGAAAGGATAGCTGAAAATTGTGTGACTTTGTCGGCCTGCGAGATGGTGCCGGATTCAATAGAGGTCAGGGACGTAAGGACCTCCGCATCCGCGATGGGCTCCGACATCTCTTTGAGGCTCCTGCTCGAATTGTGTAATGAAATTATGGCTGAGTAGAAGGTAATATTGTTAACGTTATTTTAGTTGTATGAGATTGTACGTGGGGTTTCTTGCATGGAGGGGTGAGCTTAAGTGCTGCTTTGGACGCCAAGGCTAAAGGTGTTAGGAGAAGGCACTAACGTCTATAGTACTAGCCAGTTTCAAAAGTATTCGAACGCCTGACTAACCCATATTATGCGCTACATTAGTCAGGCGTCCGAATACTTTTGAAACCGGCCAATAATGATATAAAATATTGCGTATCAATGCTGTTGTTATCTGTTCATGAACCTGCTATTTTGCGCTGCTGCCGCTCATGTGGAGTTATGTGCAGTGGGTGCTAATGGGTTATCATTTTCTGTTTTTTTTTCAGGTTGCTGGCGCCTGGGCTGAAGTGGAATGCTGTGGTCTCCAGCGATGGAGGTAACCACAAGCGCCCTGGAGAGGGGTAGAAAGTGAAGTAAATTGATAGAATTATGTAGCAGATTTCGCGTATTCAATGAATAATGATAGGCAATAAAAGGCCAAATGTAGAATAAATCTTTCAGAGAGAGAAAATCAAATAGTGTATGTTCGCCTTCAAGCTATAAAAGCCACAATATTTAGGTCGAGATAAGAGCAGTGATAAATACTAAATGAAATGATACACTTAAGCTGTTTCGTACCTAGCGCTTAGCCACCCAGTGTGGCGGATAGCAACTCGGGTGTACGCACGCATAATTTCAATTGAGGGCCCCGGTTCAATTCTGAGCAGGGGAGGAGGGTTGCTCCAGTTCCATATGATTAAATTCTAGTGGAACTCGAGCAATCTGTTTTTATTTTTATTTTTTTTTATTTTTCCAACCGTGAAAAATGTTCGGGGTCTGCAAAAGGCTGCATATCGAACTTTGAAGTGGCAGTAAATCTACAGCCAAGACAGTTCACGTCCTTAGACCTCAATTCGTCATTCACAATCATTTCTCAAAAAAAAACTTGTATCATAAAATAAATTGCATATGGTTCCCGTGGCATTGGCATATGCTATCACCTGCGGGCGCAATTGGAGCTTTGCAAACGGCGCAGTACCACGTGGGCACCCCCGAGGTCCCTGATTGGCCGAAATCGACCTTGTAGTGCCATATCCAAGAGCATCAACACAACATAGCTTCCAAAGCTGGTAAAGATGCGAGTTCGCAGCGATGGTCATCCCTGCGCTGTGGTTGGCCACCCGCGTGACAGAAACTTTTACGTCTCCGGAATGGACGCCTCGCGGAGCAATTGCTGCTGCGATGTAACTCTGTCTATCAAGCAGCGTATTTAAATTGCAACCACACACATCTCCCCAGAGGCGGTGTTTTCCACCTCTGCTCCGCCAGAGATTCTAGCTGTGTTTCAAACATCAACATCCCACAATGCCAATCTCTCACGTCATTCGCGCCTTCCGGCCCGAGGCATCAGCAACAATTGACCAGCCATACAAAGCCAACACGGAGTCCCTCCCCACGCGCATCCTTGCCGTGCTCGTCCGCACGTGGGATCTAGGGTTCACCGCCTTCGGCGGCCCGCCAGTGCACTTCCGCATCTTCCACCAGCGCTTCGTCGAGGGGATCTCCGCGAGATCGAATACGGTTGTCAGACATCCGCCATGGATAGACGAGCAAACGTACCAGGAGCTCTTCGCGGTATGTCAGGCACTGCCGGGGCCCGGAAGCACGAAGATGGGGTTCTGTATCGCGCAGGTCCATGCAGGGTTAATACCCGCAATAGTGGAGTTCTTGATCTGGTCGGGTCCGGGTGCGGTGGGCATGTTTGCGCTTGCACTGGGGATCAAGAATGTCGATGAGAAGCTTCCAACAGCGGTCTATGCGCTGCTGAGTGGGCTCAATAGTGCGACCGTGGGCATTGTCGCGCTGGCGGCAGTGCAGTTGGCGGAGAAGGCCATTACGGATAAGCTAAGCAGGCTGCTGGTGGTGCTAGGGGCGTGCGCCGGGTTGTGCTATACGGCTCTGTGGTACTTTCCGGTATTGATCTTGATAGGAGGTATTTTCACTGTGGCATGGGATTGCTGGGGGAGAGGGGTGGTAGGCAGGTACAGGGAGCGGAGAAAGGCGCGGAAGGCCAGCAAAACAGCGTCGGGGGCAGCGGCGGCAGAGGGGCAAGAGAGTGCGAATGGGGCTGGCATACGCCTCGAAAGGATTGCTTCTGCGAGCTCTGCAGCTGGCAACGCAAACCTTCAGCATCGCCGGGCCAATGCTGCCGACGACGACGAGACGCGCAAGGACATCGAACGGCAGGAGCCCTCTAGTGCGACAGAAGCCGAGAATGTGGCACAAGACGTTGAGAACTCTGAGCAGCAGGAAGGATGGACGAGGCGCGGGGGAACAGACATGCTTGCCCACGCAATCCCTGTCAAGGTTGGGATCGCAATCATCATCGGCTTCTTCGGTAAATTCCCGTATTTCCCTAAATTACATGTCTCCCAATGGTGCACTTACCTACTAACACATGCCCTCTCAGCGTCCTTCATTGGTGTCCTCGTCGCCCGCGGCCTCCTCGACCGCCCCCCGCTCGAGCTTGATCTCTTCGCAAACATGTACCTCGCCGGCACCATCATCTTCGGCGGCGGCCCTGTCGTCATCCCCCTCCTGCGCTCATATGTCGTCGACCCCGGCTGGGTCTCCCCTCGCGACTTCTTGCTCGGTCTCGCCCTCATCCAAGCCTTCCCTGGCCCCAACTTCAACTTTGCCGTGTTCCTGGGCGCGCTGGCGTTGTCGTCAACGAGCTACGCGTCACCGACTGCCTCGTCGTTCCTAGGCGCCGTCCTTGGATTTATTGGCATCTTTGCGCCGGGGATGGTGTTGGCGGTGGGGGTACAGAGTATCTGGAGGGTGTTACGAACTAAGCCTCTTGTTATGGCTGGGTTACGGGGGGTCAATGCTACTGCAGTTGGGCTGGTGTTTACTGCGGTGTATAGACTGTGGGAAATTGGTTGGTTGACAGAGGAGAGAAGCAGTGGGAGGAGTTTGGGAGGGGATCCGTGGTGGGTAGTGGTGGCGACGTCGACATTTGCGGGCGTGAGGTGGTTTGGGATCCCGCCGCCTGTAGGGATCGTTTTGGGGGGTGTAGCGGGGATAGCTTGGTGGGGAGTCGTGCAGGCGTGAGAAGTTGACACTTATGAGCGAGATGCGATATCTAGGTCTATATCTATAATCAACTTGTAGTCTGTATAATATCTATTCCGTAGAACGTAGTGACATGCAAAGCCAATCAAGCAAACTCCGATGCATGTTCATGATCAATAAACTGTCCTCCATACACACTCTTGCTTCTCGTCCTGAATTTCATCAATCCTCCCATCTAGTTCCTCTTCCGATGACCCCTCCCCTCCTGCCCTCTCTCTTAATGCTTCGTTTTTTGAATCCTGGATGTCGTTACTTTATACTCCGCAATTGAACTGCAGCCTTACGAATCGTCCCCGTAGATAATAATACTTATAATATGTAGGATAGGTAAGTGTATATATATATAGTTATATATACCCCTTACGGTATAACACCCTTATAGCTCATACTCATTCGCAATTGTCGATGCTGTAAACAACAGGGTAAGGCAACCACCCCCCACCGCCTCGACATTAGCGCCTTGCCCAAACCGATTTTACCCCGCACTAAACTCACCTTCTGGCCCTTCTGCAAACTTAGTCTTTCGACTGTGTACATCAGCCTCTCCTTCTTCGCCCTTAACTGCCTCATCCGCTCCGCGTTCTCCCTCGCGCTTGCGCCGCCAATTGCCGCACCGCCCCCACCACCTCCAAACGCACTGCTCGCCGCTCTCCCCCCGGCCGGCTCCCCACTCGCACCCGCACTCCCAGCTTTCCCTGCCGCCAATCCCGCCTCAATCCTCCCCTTCAACAACTCGCTCTTCGCCACCAACCCTTTTTCCCTCCTCTCCATCCTCTCTAGGTGCACCTCGACTTTGCGCAACAAGTGCTGGAACTCAGGCACAATCTCCTCCCGGAGCGACGCCTGCGCTGCGTGGATCTCGGGCTCGGATAGGAGCTCAAAGTGCCGGTTGACGCTGAGGACCTTGGTCATGCGGGGGAAGTCGGCGGTGGCGGCCGACAGGGTGGAGATGGTGGTTGTGAGCAGATGGAGGGAGGACGTCAGGGTGGAGACGGAGGTAGCGAGGGGGGGGGTGGTCATGGTTGGAGGGAGAAAGAGGGTCGAGGAGATTGCCGGTTTCGCTGATTGCCGATAGGTTTGGCAGCGCGATAGTGACTTGGAGCGTGATAGAGTGTCGAAGTCGGGGTGCTGGCGGCGGCTGTGAGAAGGTTGTGAAAAAATATGGTCAATTGGTACTTGGTGGTTGCTTTTAGGTCTCGGTGAATTCCGGTTAGCGTATTGATGCCATTTGTTTTATGCGGATGCACGCAATTGCATGGGGAAACCTTGCACTTCATTAGCGCACAAACCTTGATACAGAGTGATAAGGAACGGAAGCTGTGCTGTTCCTGCAGGGCCCTCTCGTTTCACAACATCGAAATTATAAAGGAATCAACTTACAGCTATTTCTGTTGCGGGCCAATCGGTAAGGCTCTATGCAATGAAAAAAAGTCATATCCACAGGAGTCCTACAAAGCTGCTATGGGAGGAGCGCAAGAATGCTCTTCTTCCGATACATCGTATTGATGAGGGTTTTTTCATTAGATGAAAAGTCCATTATGCAAGAGATAAGTAGCTAATATGCACGTTCCGAGAGGACCGGGCCGACCGAGTGGCCAGGAACAAGAATAAAACGCCGGTGTCACCCGTTAAGTACCCTCACGTGAACCCTGCCCACCATACATACCAGAACCTAGATTCGACGCAAAAAAAAAAAATAAAATAAAATATAATAATAATAATAATAATAATAATATTAGATAAAAAAAGAAAGAAAGAAAGAAAGAATAAGATACTGTTGATACTCAGCTGTCCAACATATCTGCTTCTGTACCCAGATTTATCACTCTCCATGAATATGAGGGTCACATGTGCGAATACAGCGCAAAGTATTCCACAAAGTCCAAAATTCGTGCCTGAATACAGGGCCAAAATTAACGCGGTAAATCCACCCAATATTCAGCCCAAGTATGCGGCTCATATATGCGAGTTTTTTACAGGTGCAGTCAAAGTAGGCCAGAAATTCGTATTCATAACTACCACACACAGAACAAAATCGCACACTTTCTAATTTGAACGCCCCTAGTGCAACTGCAAGACCGCGTGAGTGGGGATGTCCTGCCACCCCACTTCCCAGGGCACTGTAGCTCTAGATGTAGAGTACTTGACCAATAGCTACGTGACTTTGAACGAGGTGGTGGACCAGCGGCAGGTAGCCTATGTTAACAGCAGACAGGTTGTGCAGAACAAATCTAACCAGTTAAGTAAATAAGATGGCAACAAAACTGAAAATTCTGATGAAAGAGAACTCCAAACGTAAGAACAATACATAAGATTATTTAGGATTGAGAGATATTGTACATATCAACACCTTAATACACACACATACATAACGCGATCTCCTTCTTCCTTCTCTCCCCTCCATCTGTCATTTTACTTCAATGCTATAGCTCCTTCTAGATTTATCCGGAGATGCGTCTTTAGCTTTTTCATCCTCATTTCAGCGCAGAAATTCCCCAAACTTAGGATCCCAATGCCAGATGCTTGATTGCGATTAATTATCACCATAGTCCCTTCGTCAATTCCTCATTTCGCTCTTTCCTGCCAAAGAACCTCGGAGGTAACTCGATGTCCCAAGGTGGGCGTTCCACAACCACCAATTCCTTTATTTGATTCTCCGTGTGTCGCCTATTATCCTCATCGACTGAATTATCATTACCCGAGCTCCACAGCCCTATTGGCAATAGCCCCATTATTGGCCTATACTTTGTAATATACCAGTACGGCTTGGTTGTTCGATTATTATTTGACTGTTGTAATCGAGTTTTATCGCCATGTGCGAGGTCGGTAGAAGGCGTCGTAAGAGGGTCAGCGCTGGTACTTCCGTCTAAATTTGGTAAGGTGTTTAGACTTGCACGACGGAAATTCCCCCAACGTGCATTGTCATCGTCATCAAGGACATCGAGTGCGTTGTCATCATGCATTATTATGTCTCCATCGTTATCAGTTGGCTTTGGTTGCTTTCCATCCTTGGGCGCGATATATCGCCCTGCATTGATGTGGTACGGCACAGAACCAGCCTTTTCGTCTGTGCTTGCATTCTTCCCTCGTTTCCGCTTATTCGTAGAACTTAGGGCGACTTTATTAGAATTCTCAAGCGCACGATCAGGAAGATCTTGCCGTAGGTCAAACATCCATATCCAATTAGGCCCCCAGAACCAAACTCTCTCCTTGTCGAAGATAGTTTTCTCACTAGGCGAGTCTCGTCCTTCGATTTCCCATACAATTCCGGATCCAATTTCTCTGATGATCTTGAAGTTCTCTAGGAAGTGAGATGGTGGGTTCCGCCGTGACCATTCCGTTAGTTTACCCTTAAGGACATGGAACTCAAATACATCCTGTTGGTGTGCCGTAATGATCATCAGCCGGTCCTCTTCTTGATCCATGCCAGTCATTTGCCGTCGGGAAGAAGGTCGAAACTCCATAGCAGCAACTGGATATTCGAGTTTAGGTAGCAATCGGCCTGTAGGGTTCTTCTCCCACGCTGAATTTCGAAGTACATAACTGTCCAGGTGCCCTGATAAATCAGTCACTACAAGGATCCTTGAATTGGAGGAAAACGCTACGCGTGATATGGTATGAGGGTAACCGCCTAGATGGCCATAATCCAAAACTGCGCCTGTTTTGTGCTTTTGGTTAGATTCTTGTGATATGCGTTCATGAGGCAAAATCCGAGGTATCCTATTAAGGCAGAAAGCTTCAGGTTTGACAAAGACATTTATTCTTGTCCTTGTCTCACTTTCTCTTTCCACAGTTGATATTGGTAGCAAGACAGCCTTTGAAGCAGGAGTGATAACGAGTAACCATTTTCCATCAGGAGAGAACTGTAATAAGCGAGCCCCATCACTGACAATATCAAGTTCATCATCGTCATCATCGTCCTTATCACTGTCAACACTGCTATCCTCTTCCATACTATCGGAATCACAATTGATGCGACCCTTCTGAATGTGGAATGTTGAAGGAAGTTCAACCTTGGATACTCGCAGAGCATACCCATAAGAGTTTGCCTTAGGTGGGCGAAGGTGGAATAGTTTGATTTCTCCATTCGTTGCTACTGCGAGAACGTATCCAGCCCGCGGACGGGAAATGGCAGTGATATGTGCACAAGTGATATTCTCCTCGTTCTATGGCCACCAGCTTAGGCATTTTCTTTGCATTGGAAATTGAGTCACTCACCCCAAGCACCAAACGGCTAATTAGTTTCCTCCCCATATTTTCAGGATCAAGTTGATGCGCCGAGTTGGTTACTTTGTCAAGCTCGTCGATTGCCCAAATTTTAATCTCTCGGTCATACCATGACATCAAGAGTCTCGATTCTGGCACACTCGTTACAATTGGCTTCTGCGGGATGGCGTTGATGGGGTAGTAATTTTCGCTGTTGTATTTCTCGAATGGAATAACCACAGGTTTCATGTCAATACCTAGGCACTGTGAGCGTTCAATTGAAGCGTGAAGGTCAATGGAGAACCCACCTCCAGAAACAACGATAGACATGTGATTACCCTCCCAAGCAGCCATTGCTCTAACATCATGACTGTGGAACCGCCGCCCAGCGATTTCCGCCCATCTTCCTTTCTGCTGTCCTCCTTTTTGCATCCCGAAGAATACTGTTCGTCGATCCACACCAGAAGAGACCACCATATCCCCTGACCTATTAACCTCCAATGTCAGAACATCAGCTTCGTGAGCCTTTATCCTTTGACGTAGTGAATAGGTCTTCCCATCCCAAAATAAAACTTCTCCACGCGAATCCCCAGAGACGATATCTCCGTTCTGAAGAACCTTCACAGCCCATATCAAGGCCTCTCTTGCCATTCCCCGTTTCTTACTTTCTCTGCCTGTGGACATCCGGGTGACCAATCGTCCAGACCGAGTATCCCATATCCGGATCGTTGAGTCTGCCATGCCCGCTACCACTATAGACCTGTTTTGCCATATAAGACACAACACTCGTGCCTTTTTCGATGAGTTCCTCAAGGTTTTTTTATATTCGAGCGATCCTGGGCCGCCATCAGTGGAGAGCAATGCTACCGACCCATCCTCTAAACCCACTACTAGGTTTTGTCCTAGCTGCTCTTGCTGTGTGTTACCCTGTTCCTTCCCCTCTCGATACACTCTGGGCTGTGCCGCGATTGACCAAATGACACCCCATTGCAATCAACATGTTTCAATGGCCTCCCAGTTTGTAAATCCCATTCCGTTACCATCGAACTGTATCCGATGCTGAAAAGCCTCAACTGACTGCCATCAGAAGAAGTATCTTGCGTCCACGCTAGTCCTTCAATTGACCGCCCTTTGCCACCCTTGAGTGTGGATTCATGATACCATGATTTTTCCAGTGGTCTCCAAATCTCAATGTCTCCATTTGAGCGGCCGATCGCAAGGCGCAGCGACGATGGAACCGGCGAGGTTTTTGGCAGGGCTGGGTGGGAGAATGCAAGTGCTGTAATAGATGGCGGGGTATAATCGACGAACCGTGAGCGGTGGAAGTAAAGTTGAGAAGCAGACATTGCGCTGTGTTGCGTCGTGGGGATCAGAATCAGACTCCTACTACGATGGATCTTGTGTACCGCAACTCTTTAGCTGATGGATTGGGGGGAAATTTTTCGGCGAGGATGCCAAGATTGTCACGCTAAGCAGCGGACCTATCCCGAACTGGCCTAAGCGCTTCTACTCCCAGCAGCCAAGATATCCTCGCATGCCTCTTATGCAAATCAAGCATATAAAGCGGATGCTGTTTGTCCATGGGGCGAGCACATTGGGAAGATACTGTTTGGCTATCATTATGCAAGCATGTCTCATCAGTGAACTCTAGCATATCAAATGCAAAATAGCGTGCGGCAAATCCAGTATAAATCGTCCCGTGTTCCTCGAAACATCGCGCGCGAGACAGCTTTACAAATACACATCAAGAAGGTACATACAACAAGAAGAGCGCTGATTCATGGGAGAAAGAACGAGAAAGATGCTAAAACGCTTCAGTCCGACAGAAAACCAGTGGAAGCTTGATATCATGAACTCCAAGAACGAGAGTTGCAAAGGCATCCAAAACAAGTCCCTAAACACCCCATTCCATCAATGGAGGCCGAGAATGCATATAGAAAAGGAAATAGGCAAAAAAATCTAAAATGACAGTGTCTACCTCAGGGCGCATTCCAAGCAGACTCTTCCTTCTCCGCCCCACCCATCGTTCACTGCAACACTACATCCACCCTCAGAGCATACTATTCTTCGGCAATTTATACATTGCCCTCCACCCGAAAGATATAGCTCTCGCTCTTGAAGAGGCATCTCACAGTCTTCACACAAGGGTGCCGGAGTGGGCGCTTCAGTGGTGATACACGGTCCGGCTTTTGCTGGCGGCTTCGGATGGGGTTTGGAGGAGGTAAAGAATGATGCAAAGAAGCTGGAGGCAGATGGGCGAAGTGGACTCTTTTGCTGTGGAGATGGTGCGGAAGCTTGTTGTGGATTCTGATTCGTGAGCTGTTTGACAGATTGCGCGCTGAATAATTTCTGCAGGGTGTAGTCTAGTTCGCGGTCTTAGTACAGTCTGGTTTCAGCCGCCGAGGCGAGAGGGAAGGAGAATCAAACCATGGACTTCCCGCTCTCCTGGTTTGCTCCTCGTCCGCTTGATCGTTCGGGAGTGTAACTCTCCCTCAGATTGAGCGTTCCCATGCCGGTGATTGGAGGCTGGGGCGCTTGTCCATTATCCAGACTCGCCAGCACGCCAAGCTCATCGCGTTTCCGTTTAAGGCTGCCTCCAGAGAGCGATGCGGTGAACATCGTCGTTGTCATGTTGCTCTGTCGGAAGTTGTGCGCTGAGTGCGCTGCGGGTGGTGTGTGTGTGTGTGTGTGTGGTGGGGGGGGGGGGGGGGGTGTCACTGCAGTGTTTCTCCGGCAGCGCGGCGGGCTCGTGGGTGACCGTGTGACGTGAGGCCGCTGGGAGCAGCTTGTGGAGACGGGGGCGCAGCAACGCGATGGGAAGGATCGGTGCCAATATGCATATCATATCATAGCAGGCCGCCCATCGGGAGCGCGCCATTCACATAAGATAGTCTCAACCAGACTAGTACGACGCGTAGTTTTTGGGGCCCTGAATGCGTTATCGATAACGCGGGTGTTGAGGTGATTAGGTCAGATATTAGTAATGCGGAAGCAACGAGAGGCTGGCACGTGGCTGCGTCGATTTGTTGGGGAGGAGCCTGTGGGCTTCTGCATACTATTATTACTGCTGCGCTCTCGAGGAGCAGCAGCAGCAGCCAGCACAAGTGACCTGCGCGCGTTGTGTGCGCAGAGCTGTTTCGACAGCGCTCAGCGTGCTGCACCGGTGGCACGGGAAGACTCGCTGAGCTCCGTCTGGCCGCTGCCCCCCCCCCCCTCAGCAAACCAGCGGCTTCATCCACAGTAATACATAATACATGCTTTATGCTTCACGAAGCGAACGTTAGGCCTGCCAGCCAGCCTGGCAAATTCTAAAGGACCCCCCCCCCCCCCCCCCCCCCCCCCCCGCCCACTCCCCCTCCCACCTTATCCCCCTTCCCTTCACACCCTCCCTTCTCCACCGATCACATCACCACTTCCCCCAACACCCACCCCCCACCCCGCTCGTCCCTCTAAAGCTACATCCTTGCTCGTCCAGTAGCAGCAGTAACGTTGATTCATCGAAATACATCATCCACCATATTCATGCGATATACTTGCTTATAGCTCTGGTTCTCGGTCAGATCGCGTCTCATCTCCCCTACAGAGCAATATCCCACGGCTTAGGCTCTTTAATAGCCATCCGGAATCCCGTGCTGCCTTTATCCCCTGCACCCCGATGGCTGCGGGTGGCATCACAAGGAAACACTCGACCCTCAGCTTAGGATCAACTACTCCCAAAAATGCCGAGCCTCCATCGCCGGCATTGTCAGCCGTCCATGCCTCGGGAGTGTCTGCCCCAGTGCCAAAGCTCACGCTCTCTTCCTCGACGACTGCATCACTCTCGTCTAAGAAAAACGGACCAGAGACTGCCGCAGCTGACGGAAAGAAGCCAGCAAAATCCCAAATGAAAGCCACTGCAGAGGATGAGGAGGTACGATAAACTACATTACAAAGCTCTATGGGTATAGCAACTGATTAGTAGGCATTTACAGGGCTTGGCTCAATCACGCTGGTTTGTTCGTTCGTGGGCTCGGAAATCGGCACCTGTGACAAAGGTAGCTCCAGAAACAATTGAGCGAGAAAGCCCTCCTCCGACTCCTCCGGAACCTGAGACTACAACGATAGCTCCAGTAGTTTTCCCTTCTAGTCAGAATTCGGGTGTTCCAGAACCTCACTCCAATACACCAACGGCAGGGCTGGTGTCTTCCTCTCAGATCTCAAATGCGTCGACTGCAATTGCGCAAACAAACTCCACAACATCTGTCTCCGAACAAATAGGTGCTAAAGTTGCAGAGGATTCGAATGATATTGATAAACAAGGCTCCCAGGAGCAAGCTCCAGGTACATCGTCATGGCTTGGGTGGTGGTGGTCATCAGGCAACCAACAACAGGCAACCACTACTTTGGCATCCGAACCTTCACCTCCTAAAGAATCAGAAGAGATCAGAGTCTCTTCTGATTCTACACCTATGGCACCGTTGGGCTTGACTTCGTCTGATGAAACCTCTGATAGAAATGAAAGCCTTGTTACCAAAACTGTAGAGTCAGTTGTGCCAGAAGTTGACACTACAGCATCTGCCCAGGCCCCTCCACCTACTAGGACATCGTGGTTTGGATTTTGGGGAGAGCAACGGGTGGCTCCAGCGGCAACACCTGTTCAAGGTACGACACATTCTGAGGCTGAGGCGCAGGGAGACGGAATCAAGCCTGCCAATGTTAATGAGGCTCCAGCTGAACAAGTAGCGTCAACGGCTGCAGCTTCAACTAGCTCGATACAGGGGGACCCCAGTTCTGAAGCTACAGCTACCGAGGTAACAAAGCCAGAAAATCCCCCTGCAACAGCATCCTATGGATGGGGGTTTTGGTACCTTGGAGGAAGGACTACCTCAAGTCCAAATCCTGCCACAATAGCCGAGAATCCCGAAACTGCTCCCAAGTCAACCACTACCCTGCCCAAGCCTGCTAAAGTACCAGATAACGTTATTTCTGTGACTCCAAGCTCATCGCAGTCTCAGACGGCTCACACAATCTCTACCAGCTCAACAGTAGTTACAGATATGAATAAAGATGCGGCAGCAAAGGATAAGAGTCTTACCACAGTGCAACAGATTCAGCCCAGAGTTCCCCCACGAACCCCAGCTACTGCGTCACCGGCCACAAGTAATTTACAGCGGATATGCCCACAAAATCATGTCTTTCCGAGCTTCGATTCATGTTACGATTTAATAGAAACACCCTCAATTCTTAGCACATTAACAAAACTGTTCAAGGCACCGCTGCAGCCGTTAGAGAAGCACCTATACCGGAAGAAAACTCCCCATCAAGTGAAAAAGGCTGTTGCTATCGGTGTTCATGGGTAATTTATCCAAATCATCTTTCATTCATTCATACATTTTGACCTAGGCTGTATACACCTTACTAACTGTACGCCATGGCAGGTTCTTTCCAATGAGGATAGTACGCACAGTTCTTGGCGAGCCAACAGGAACGTCTGTTAGATTTGCTGAAGCTGCTGCCGCTGCTATAAAACGCTGGGCTGAGCGTAATGGAGTTGAAATTGCGGTGGAGAAGGTTGCTTTGGAAGGAGAGGGTAAAGTGGCTGATCGAGTGGAAATGCTCTGGAAACTTTTGGAGAACTGGATGGACCATGTACGGAACGCAGATTTTGTCTTGATTGCAGCGCACTCTCAAGGCGTTGTGGTTGGCCTACAACTCCTGGCGAGGATGATAGAGCAAGGGTGTGTTGACAATGCTAGAGTTGGATTTGGTGAGTTCTTGGAACTATCATTCTTGCATAACGCTAATACCTCTTAGCTGCGATGGCTGGAATCAATCTGGGTCCATTTTATCATCTACCAACCAGCATTCTTACTGGTTCTGCAAAGGAGCTCTTCGAATTCCAAAGGCAAGAAAGTGCTGTGTCAAAGAAGTATATACAAGCTCTTCGAGTGGTTCTTGCCCATGAAGTTCGAATTGTTTTTATTGGAAGCATTGATGATCAACTTGTCCCTCTTGAAAGTTCTACATTTTCAAATATTGATCATCCTTACATCTATCGGGCGGTGTTTGTCGATGGCAGAGTACATGCGCCGAACTTCCTCAGCCATTTAGTTGGTTTTGCTATGAAACTTAGAAATCTCGGTATCAGTGATCACGGGTTGATCCGGGAATTGAGCACACCACTTGCGGGAAGTTTGTATGGAGGGGAAGGACATTCAAGAATATATGATGACGGTGCAGTTTATGAGTAAGTACCATACTTCCCTCTGGGTTATCTCTTATCTAACGTATATGGTAATGTAGCCTTGCCGTTCGCCACGCGCTTGAGACAACCGACTGCCCTGATGTTCCCCTCCGTGTCGGCCCATTTGAGCTCCCAACAAACAATAATCCCTTTTTCTTGCCCTGGTCGATGAGAGGCTTATTGGAAGAGCCTTTTGTGAGAGAAAAACTGGAGTACGAAAAGCAGCAGTTACTGCAACAATTCGAGGACTGGAAGCCAACAAGTAAGGTGCTGAAGGACGTGAAATTCCGATTGGAAGGAATTAGATCAAAGTTATAGAGGACTATTCATTGAGCATTTTTCCTTTCGGTCTGTTTTTCATGTTTTGGGTTTGAATTTTAACTTAAGGCTGGACTGGTGTATCCACTCATGCATGTTTGAGCGGAGCAATCTGGTACTGGTTTTATATCATTGGGACGGCGCTGTGACGTTTTTTTGTTAATTTTGATTTCGCTTTTGTTCACTTTTCCACTTCAGTTAGAGCCTGACGCAAAGCAGATTCGGCAACAGGCGGTTTTGTATTTCTATCCGGGGTTCCAGGCGTATCTATGAACTTTTAGTATGCAATCCGATAGTACATTATAATTCTATAATCTTCTACTTTTCATGGTGGTACATTCTGAAGCAGCTCCATCTAGGTCTGTTCAGACCCGATATTTCACTGCAGGATCTCTCGATGGGGCTAGCTTCCCTGTCGGCAAGTTCAGCTGTTGGAAGCTTGGCGTAGATCACCAGACAGGTCTGTAATCAAGATGCGCCAAAACACGAACTTCATCCATTCCGACCAGTAAACACTAAAAATGCGCTCCCCATCAGCAACAGCACTTCTAGCGGCAGCAGCTGCCGTATTCCTCCAGATACCCTCTACAGTCCATGGATTTGCGAATACGAGTCCGTTCTTCTTGATCTCGACTTCAGAGTATGTCTTCCGGCCATCGACGCTGGGCTTGACAGAAAGAGGTTGCTAACGAAAGGTTCATTGATTACCACTGCGACAGATTCTCCACGGCGGGCCTCCAAAATGCATCCAAATCGGTGCTGACGACAACCCAATTCCTCGAGATTGCAAAGGAGTTAATAGCAAAGTGTACCTCGGACGCCTATGTGATTGCGAGACAACCGGGCATCCATGCCAGCGACTTCAACAGAAGACACGGAGGAGTGATGAGCGGCACAGCGGGCATGCCGCATATGAAGCGTGCGCTGCTGGGCGAGTACGGCGAGAGCAAGTCCCAGCTTGTTGTGCCCTATGGCAAGAAAGATGCGAGCAGCGCAACAGACATCGCGGACGAGCTGAAGGAGTTTGCAAAAGACAGATGCGGCGCGGAGGTCGTGGAGGTGGATCCAAGTAGTATGTCTTCTTCATTTCTGTCATTCTACTCTACGGGGATCGACGCTGATTGGACTGGGACTCCACTGACGGTTGGTGCTGAAGCCGGTGCGTTTGAGAGGTTTGGGAATATGAAGCCGAAGGCAGTCGTGGTGAGCTTCCAGGAGCCAGATCAGGACCCGAAACAGAGGACGAAGGATCTGGCGGATACGGGTATGCCCCCAAAGTTTTATATTTTTAGCCTTGACTCTTTACTAACCCTGAGTCTCCTAGACGCTTTCCTCTTCTCCATCCTCGAATCCCTTGCCACTAATAAATACACCCTCATTTACACCTCGACTCCCCGCCCCCTTGTCGACAACCTGCCTTTCCAGTCTCAGCACCTCCAGGACCCTACCACGCCCTCTGACGAGCTCCGCCGACGCTCCTTCGCCGCACGTGATGACAAACCCGACGAGCCGCCATCCCTCGACAAGGCATCCTTGTTCCAGAGATATGCGTTCTTCACCCCGGGCATCTTCATGGGGTATCTTGCGGCATTCTTCGTAGTGATGATTGCATATGTGGGGTTGACCGCATTGTTGAGCTTGAAGGTGTCGTATGGAGGTACGATACCCCCCTTCCCCCCCATCTCACCACCTCCCCCCACACCACCCATCCGCATCCCGAACTTTTCCAACACCTCTAACTAACTTCACTTAAAAAAAAAAACAGCATTTGAAAAGGAAATGGGCCCCGCGGCTGCAAAGAAGCAGCAGCAGTAGGGGGATGGCAACCACCCATTTAGCAATGTAAAAAAAAAAAACCAATATTGAATTGTGATTTATATTAATGTTTTTGTGTTGAGTCTTTGATCTTTTCTTTTTTTTTTTCATCTAATATAATGGGAAAAACCACACACAAGTCCACTAGGTCTCATGCCACCATAGATAGCCTACATAGTAGCCTAGGAAATTTGATTTACAAGGGGGGGAGGGGAATTCAAGAGATACATTGGGACTACTCTGTTGGCATTTTACATTCCGCCATTCCCCCACCCCACCCCAACCCTCTCTTCCATGTCCTCCGCTTTTTTTTTTCCTGACGGTTTGTACGTTTGTTGTATTTGATGTTGCTGTGCGTCTTGTTATTTATATGCTACTATTGAACGTTCAAGTACTTGCTCGCGTTTGTTGTGTAAAAACCATACCTACTCTTATCATCAGCTGTATCTCCCTGCAGAGAAGAACATGTAGTTTCTGACCACAAGCATGTGCCCCCCATCTGTGCATTGTGTGGTGTATTATGTGGTGTATGTGATCAAAGATGTGACAAGAGAAGAAAAGACTAAGAAAAACGGTGAAAAACAATAATAGTGAGGGTAGTAATGATAATAAAATCTATAGGCTGCATGTTTTGAGAACATGATTGCCAACTTCATCTTTCTTGTATCTGTCACCCGTCCCATGTACTCTACTTTCGACGGTAGCATCCCTTGGTTCTATAGAAACTCACTAAATTTATGTCGTAAGAGTGACCGAATTGGATTTATTACTCAAAAGGTACTATGTATCTCTCCCTTGCTGAGAAGTTCACAATATCAAATAGTAAACTGACAACAAGTAGAGAAAAAAACAAGACAAATAAAGAGAAAAAATAGAGAGAAAAACAAATGAAAAGAAATTGACATCTATGTATATACTCCTCAACCAATACTAACACTCTGCTTCCAGATCGCTGCGCGCAAAAAGATAAAACACGAGTAGCCACAAGTACAAAATAAAAATTTCACAGGACTCTTCCCGCAATAGCCGCTCCGCTTCTGTCTCGGGTCTGCACTTTTTTCAGACTCTTCCCCATCGTGATTTGGCTAAGAAGTGCTCCTACATTAGGCGCCCCAGGTGGAGGATCGGCGGGTGCACTGGGAGGAGGGGGCGGAGGAGGTGGTGGTGCCCCGCCAGGGAAGCCACCGGGCATTGGCGGTGCCGACAGTGGAGGTGGTGGTGGGGGTGGAGGTGGGGGTGGTGGAGCACCAGTAGCCGTGCCAGGCGAAATGCTAGAAGCAGCTCCGGAAGTCATGCCAACGTGTGGACTAGCTGGCTCTGACTCTTTCCCCATACTTGACAAAGGCCTGGGGGGTCCCATCGTTCCAAACAAAAGAGAAGCAAGTGCAGCGGTGCTGGTACGTGCTGGCTCATCGTCATCGCTATCTGACCCCGGCTCAGAATCCATCCAGTCATCAACGTCCTGGTGGGTTGCGCGACTGCGTTTTACAGGCGCTGCCGGCTGAGATGGAGTGTCGGTCTTATTATCCCCACCAGCAAGGTCCTTAAAAAAAGGATTGTTGGAGCCTTCGGTCTGGGGTGTTAACGGAGAGACACTAGAAGCCAGGGCACTTCCACTGCCACTATTGGCAGCCTCAAGCTGCTTGTAAAATGGGTTGCGATTCTCTGGTTGCGCTGGGGCATTTATTGCAGGGACTGAAGGTGGTGTGACTGATTGAGTGGCGGGCATAGGAGGTGGCGGGGGGGGTGGGGGGGGAGGTATGTTCGAAAACTGAGTAGGCATAGGAGGGGCTGGTGGCGAAGGAGCAGTGGAGAATTGATCGTTTCTATCAGATAAAGCGTTTCGGCCAGGATCATCTGGTTCTTCATCATCAGATGATGTCCAGTTTTCCAATTTCTCTCTTTCTCTCCTCAGGAGTCTAAAACAGCCATTGAATAAGTATTTGTACAGGCTGAAACTCATTTGAGTGTATAAACTTACTCTGCTTCCTCTTCCGCTCTCTTGATTTCAGCACGCATAGCAGCCAATCGTGCTTCTTTTTCCTTAGCAGCCTGTCTTTGTTTCGCTTCTTCCTGTTTCTTGAGTTTCTCTTTCTTAACCTCCTCCTCCATAGCCCGTAGCCTGGCTTTCGCAGCTTCCCTCTCTCGCATAAGTTCCTCTTCCTCCCGACGAGCTTCCTGCCTAGTAGTTATCAGTATTGCTATTCATCCTACATATCAAGTACCCAGTACATACTCAAGTTCGAATCTCTTGCGTTCTTGTTCTTCTTGCTTTGCTGCAAGTGCCCGATCCTCCGCTTCTTTCGCAGCCTTCTTCCTGGTTTCTTCCTGGCTCTGACTATCCTTTTTGGCACCTCTGGATGATGGAGGTGGAGGTGGAGGCTTCTTAGCAGGGGTTTTTATCTGCTCTACAGCAGGTGGAGAGATTGCCTCCTCAGCTATCCTCTGTTGTCGTAGCTGTTCACGTTTCGCATCCTCTTCCTCAGCTTTCCTCCTGCGATCTTCCGCTTCCCTCTTCTCCCTCTCCAGTCTTTGCTGCGTTGTTTCAGTAAGAGCACCAGGCCTGATTGTCGACTTGATTCCCATAGCGGCAAGCCTTTCCGCCATTCGCTGTTCTGCTTGTTGTTTAATGAATGCTGCCCTTTCCTCAGGCGTCTTATATGAAGAATATGAACCTGCATTAGTATTAGCTGCACTAGGTGTTGGAGTTGAAGAGCGTGGAGGAGAAGATGGCCGCTTCGTATCATTGAACCGTGGGTGGGTACCCCGGCGGGAATCACTATCATCTTCACGTTTCGCCCTTGTTGCGCGCGAGTTCCTTTGCAATTCATAAATAAAGTCCTTGACTTCATCCTCAACACCAAGGCCTTCTTCCCACCTCCTGGTCTCATGCTCGTTAGTACGATCTTTTGCATTAAACTCTTTCAGTGAATCTTCCAATGTCTTCCTGAAGTCATCCACACTTTCCTCAACCTCACTAGTCATTCTTTCATTGTTTTCCCGCTCTGAGGTGATCCTCTGTGTCTCCTCAGCCAGCCTTCTAGATGCTGCTTCGTCATCGCCTCCATCCAATGATGTAGAGGGCTTTCCTGTCAATGCTGCAAGCCTTTGCTGCATCATGGCTCTTGATCTTGCCTTAATCCTGTCAGCCTCAGTAATACTTCCACCAGGCCCAGTTCCAACGATGGCAGCTGCGGAACCTGGATGCAACTTTGCATCTTTCAGCCTGAATAACTCCAGTCTAGCGTCTGCAATGCTACGTTCTGTTTTTCTAACTTTGGAAGCAATGTCAGGTAGACGATCTGTTAAATTCTGAAGTTGCCTTCTGAGCTGTCTTTTCTCTGCGTCGGCGTCGCTTGAGTGGTCTTGATAGCTTGGGTGGTTGTCAATTTCCTCTTGAATTCTTCTAATCCTCCTGTATAAATCCTCCGCATCACGCCTGTCCCTTCGATCGAGTATCTCGTCATCTTCTGCGGCGGCCTCGTCCTTTATATCAATTGCATTGAGCAATATCTGCTTTTCTTTAACTTTCTTCCGCAATTGTTCAACCGAAAGTTCCTCTGTTTTCGGACCTGGATTAACAGAAGACTGGTCGGTTGTCGGTGGAGCTCGACGACGGGCGCTCGACCTGTAACCGACATCATTATCATTATGTTTATACACAGTAGCGTCCTTCCGATGTATCTCCACTTTCGGGTCATTTCTGAAAGAATGGCTTTTCAAGTAGCTGACCCCTGACCCCTTACGGGCATCCGCATCACTTTTAAGGAAGCTCTTAACCTGATTAACTGATTCTGAAAATTTCCGGTGTGAAGGCGGAACGAGCTCTGGAGGTAATCGTGCAGGGACTTCATATCCATTGAGTTTGCGATATATCTGAGAGTGAATTAGTATGAAATGATTGTTATTGGTACATGGGCGTTACCAAATGCATAGCTACGGCGAACTCATCTTTATCTAATTTCCCTTTATTACCGGGGTCCGCGAGCGTCCTTGTACAAGTTAGCTTTACTTCTGAAAAACGGAGAATGAGCGGCTTCTTTACCAAATCTGTTCCAAGACGCTCTTATCCAATCCGCTCTGCCCAAAAACCTCAATACAAGTTTGCCCAGTAAGGTATCCTTGATTCAAACCATCCCATGCACGGAATATGTTATCATAAGAGGATTTCTCATCCTTGGTTACTGCCCATGGAATTGTAGCATTCCCTTGCAGTCCAGCTGTGGTAAAGTTCCCCGCCTCACGCCCAGGCTGCGGAAGCATCCGTGACTCTAATAAAGATATACCTGGAAGTGCTCCAGCTGGCGTGGTTACAAAACCCCATTGCCCCGGGATTCCAGTAGGCTGTGCGGTCAGTTGACCGTGGCCAAGGCCTGTCTGTCCCTGGGATAGCGAGGATAAACCAGTCGGCATAGGAGGCATTGGTGGTCGGTTATACCCGGTTGGTTGTCCAATAAGCCCCTGGCCTCCAAAACCAGTCGGCTGAGACATCATTGGCATGTTTGATATTCCTGTAGGCTGAACTTGAAGACCAGATAAGAGAGAGGCATTTGATGGGGACGGTATAGGCTGGGCAGGCGTAATTGAGAAGTCTGGAATATTTGTCCGGATTGGTTGGGTTTGCGCTGTATCTGGTACACCAAAGGAGATGATATCCACCATGCTGGAAACCTCATTAACAATTTTTTCCGATAATGCACTCGGCAAACTCTTTCCCTGCATTCTTAAGTTGCACAAGTACATTGCTAGGGCAAATTCCGGGAACAACAGCTGTCCCGATTTTGTTGTATCGGCAAGATTCCTGTGACAAACTTTAGCTCAAGTGCACCGGTTGGAAGCCGAGGATAAAAGCTACCATATTTTCTCTAGGTCAGAAGCTGGCAATTTGGATCGGACAAGAATATCCCGTGCTTTCGTTCCTGATTCAAACAGCGTCAGTCTCAATCGCTCCGTAATACCTATTGCCAGTGTATCGAAATGACTCGGAGGCAAGAAACTCACCGGACAAAGTTTGTCCCTCCCCCACGGCAGATTTGAAAAGCTGTTCAAACTTTGCTTGGTCCTGGACAGTGATGAATGATAACCTAATATTGGGAATCCTGGGCACAGACCCCGTCTTTGCTGCTGGTTTTACAGGTTGTGGAGGGGGAGGTGCAATACTTTGTTGTTGGGGTGGGGCGGAATAGCTTGCTGGAATCGGTGGCACCGGAGGGACTGTAGACTGTCCCATACCCATTCCCATTCCTGGAACCCCAGTATACTGTTGTTGTAGCGGGAGGGGCTGCTGTGTGTGTTGCATTGTCAGGAATTGGGGTTGGCCCAGCACTGTAGGCTGCGGGCCGATAACGCCCGGTGGTTGCTGCTGGGGAAAGCCGGTCGGTTGAGGAAGCACCTGGCCATAATTTGATTGACCATATTGCCCATATTGCGGTTGGAGAAGCTGCTGTTGTTGCTGTTGCTGCTGTTGCTGTTGTGGATACTGCTGTTGCTGCTGGTTTCCCCAGCCAGGTGTAAAGGCCATGATTTTCGATGCTGACTGCTGTTTGAGGCCGAATACAAGGGAGACCAGCAAATAGCTATGTTGAGGGTTAAGAGGAGGAGGCGAGGACGAAAGTGCTCCGCATAAGCCAGCAAGGAGGAAGTAGGGTTGGCTATCAAGACAATTTTGGGGTGGGGGGTGGTGAAGAGCCTATATAGCTAGGTCTTAATCCAGATAAAATTAGCTAGGAGAAGGCAGTGCGGGGAGAAAGAAAGGCTATGGGACCAATGTTATGTAGTTCCAAGGGTACTTTATGCGGCATTCACTGAATATTAGTGACTACATACCAACACCGTGCTGTTTGCAAACTGGATTGAGAATGATGCGGCAGATGAGAAGCAATGATATCTTTGGAATCTCCAGGGACTATCGTCCACGTACCAGCAGGACAATTGCGCGGCGCCTACTGGGCCAGGTGACGAGATTGAGGCAGGTGCTTGTAGTCTCGTGTGAAGAGGGCTGGAAGTCTTGCTGCGCGCGACCTGTGAACAGTTGAGGCTGGATCATTCACGGGATGGTTTCCTGCGCCACGGGGTGGTGCGTAGATGCCTCGCGCCAAGACCCTCCAGCTTACGTTGCCATCCCATACTAGCCGATCCCGCCAAGGCCTAGTCCCGTGCCAGCCAAGACCCGAAGCAGAAATGCTCTACATAAGCGTATGCCCGTGGCAATATCATAGATGTCTTCGTGTCAAGCAATCAAATAATCAATCAATTGATGGCATTATCTAATCTATACTCAACCGCGCTTTTTTCCACGCAACCTTCTCCCTCCCAATGTCAAACTTCCGTTTTATTGCCTTGAGACAGAGCTAGTTCTCCGAGGTCAAGGGGGGAGCATTAAGTATCTTTGTGCATTGTGTTTGTTGGTGCTCCTTGGGATTTACCAACTTCTTGGGTATAACTCTGTAATAGCAACGTACGGGTTATTTGGTTTGGTTGCTGCCGAGATAACCATTGCTACTGATGATGCAAATTTGAGTGACCTTTTAGCAAATACAAATAGTGCAATACAGTTTGATAAGGGAAACTAGTGCATGCTTATAGTATTGTGAGTAGTGCCCATGACAGAATAAAACTCTATAAAAAGCTAAAATATTGTTTTGTATACAATTCTAGCCTGCTGGCTTTCAGTTGACTCTACCTCTTGGTATGGGTTCTTGAACTTGCTGATGAATACATTTACAAGTGCTATAAGTAGGAGGTGCATTCAAGAAATGCAGAAGCTAATTTTTATCTGAGACCGAACACCAGAGACGAGAGCATTAGTGCGGTTGTGAGAATACGATACCAAGTAGTCCGTAGGAACGGCAAAAAATATCTCTATGTAGGCATCCTTTGATCATATGCAAGGTTTAAGCTAGACAATGCAGGGTATTAGAGATGGAAAAGCGCACAATTTCGATGCTGTAAGGGTATCGAGGTTACATGAGACTATGGCTGCTAACTGTAAGCACTAACAGTTACCCTGTGAACGCAACATGATTCGCTAAAAATGAACTTCAATACAATCGTTGCAATTGAATATCGAAACAGCAAGAATATCCTTAAGCTTCTCTTCATATATATGCCTTTCTCTAAACACATGGAGGTGGCCCATCGCATACAGCAACAAGTGTGACTTCCTCGCATTTTCGTGCTTTATGAATTAGCTGTTAGTCAAATATGTGAAGGTCATCCAACCAAAAGAATTTACTAACCGCAAGCTCCAGCGGGCTTATAGCGAACCATTTGTCGCTTTCCAGACTCTTGCCTAATGCAAACTGAAGCACCATCAACCAGGTGGAATTCTGTTTGAACATCGTCGATCTTCTCATTGCATGTAAGCCTTGCGCCGAACACCGCATTTTGTTGAGTCCTATCGGTGAAAAAGATCCTCGTTGTTCCGTCGCTCTCCCATTGAGTCGATACAACTGCTTTGATCATTGTCCCATACCTCCATAAGCCGGTGGTCATGGTAAAGTTGTGAATTTTAGTTCCAACCGGTGAGAGGTAAAGCGTCTGGTCGTAGACGCCGGAGGAGGTGAAGGAAACAAAGCGGCCATGGAGAGCTGGATTCGAGCTCTTTACTTGCATCGCGAAGGAAGTTACAAGAGAATTGAAGGTCACAGCAGGAATATCATCTTCACAGATTGCATTTGTGAAGGGAGCCAGCACAAGAGAAGCAACAACAGCACTGAGACTAGAGAAAAGCCGCATAGTGGAGTGCACTCAGTGGAACCAAGACTTCGTTATTGAAGACGATATGGCGACGATTTTGGGGGTTCCGTTCAGAATCCTGGGCTATAGTGAGGATGAACGTATCGAAAGAGCGGAGTTATAGTAGGCTGTGGGTCTTAAGACCCTAAAAATTGCTGTCATATTACAGTAAAACCACGACCATGTCATTGTTCACATTGTTAATCCTTGTAGTGACCAGGTATCTCTACATAGGCGCACTTGCATCGAATCTACAACATGCCCAATGCATTATCAACACAGCTGTGTAGCATTGATGATATATTGTCCTTGTCAATGGGGTTCAAGTCTCTGCAAGGTGGGCGGTCAGAGCTGCTCGCTCTTGAGCTCCAGAATAAGGAACATCGAGCAGCTTTGTTGGGAAAATAAAAAAAACAGTTGTAGTGTAATTTCTTACCAGAAGTACTCCTAAACCCAGGCCTGCTGTTTTCATGCCATTTCGCGCTAATCGGTTTAGGAAAAGACACCGCACATATAATATCGCGTTTTCCATGGTGGCACAAAACTCGGGTATCTAGGCCATGGGGCACTCCACATAGCTAGCGCTAGTCTGATTCCCCAGCAATATTGCAGTGACCTCCGCCCTGGGTAGTGCAACTAGTGCCGAGGCAAGCGCAAGCAGGCTAGAAAGTGACAAGAGCCACACATTCCAGCTGCTCTAATTAGAAAATATTAAGCCATGTTCATTTTTTGCAACTGAGAAGGGCATTTAAAGCGTTTGAGCTTAATTGCTGCATACATGAAGCTTTTCAACAAAACCTAAGCGCGTCTATTTTCGGGGCACAGGTGATTGGGAGCCCGCGTACTCTACTTGATATTAGCCTCGTCCCCAGGCGTGTTGACTTGATGTCACATTCGGGGCGCAAACACCTCGAGCACATGGGTGCAATACCGTGCAAATAGAACAACCTA
This sequence comes from Kalaharituber pfeilii, assembly GCA_015179045.1. Lineage (NCBI taxonomy): Eukaryota > Fungi > Ascomycota > Pezizomycetes > Pezizales > Pezizaceae > Kalaharituber > Kalaharituber pfeilii. The sequence continues at coordinate 569,763 of WHUZ01000012.1, read as the reverse complement.
CATCAATCCTCAGGTACACGGCACTTATGACTGCGCGCTACACCGCATCCCAGTACATAAATTACTGCGAGGTCCTATCTGCAAGGTTGTAACTTGGTACTTGTTAGTCCTGTTTAGCAACTCGTTAATGCAACGGCCCGTGGCTACGTTGGCCTTGTCCATCAAATACTATAGGAAAGTACCTCCCTTAAGTAAATACACACTTGAGGTGTAAATATCTGGATGCTATTGGAATCGAAGCATATGGCGCTATTAATTACATAGGTTCCTATTTACGTGCGTTCATTTATATACGACTACAAATAAAGCAATAAGGACTAAAGGTATCACCATCTACGATAATCCAAACTGACATCTTATATCCAAGCTCTTGTGCACAAATCTCGATATGAAAGGGTCAGATATCCCTTGAATACAGTTGTGATCCAGACCTCACTGGCATTAATTAGGCAAGGTCTCTCCTGCCCAAGGCATCTTCATACAGTACAGTCTAACCTTGCTATACCGGACGACTAAAAATCTGGCACTTTTTGTCCGGTATAGCAAGGTTCCGGTATAGAATAAAATGCTTAGCAACTGTAAAAAAGGGGTGGCAAAAATATGTATAGAAATTACTGGAGTAGGAAATAAACAAGTTCAGCAAACATTAACTCAATCAAATTCTATTCAACATGCATCGCTCTCACCACCTAGAAGAGGTCGAGCCTTACAAGCTCTTGGGGAGCATCAAATATGCAAGCATTGACTAGAGCCAAAACATGCTACGCTGACTGTTTCTCTAAAACCCTATCAATTCACACCAAAGAAGCAGCAAACTCGACAAGAATGTTCCAGCCTCCCAGCAGCAGCAGCGACAGCAGTGGTAGCAGCAATGGTGACAGTAGTGGTAGCAGCAGTAGTGGCAGCAGTGGTGGCAGCATCGGTAGCAAGTGACAGCAGCAGCGGCGACAGCAGTGATGATAGCAGTAACGGCAGCAGTAGTGGTAGTTAGCATTGACGGCAGCAGAGTGGTAAACAACCAGTCTCAGTGGTAAAGTGGGGTAGTCTAAGATGTATTAGTATTAGTGTGTCCGGTATAGCAAATATTATTTGTATGGAGACAGGGGGTAGTTGTCAGGAGGTTTTTGTCCGGTCCGGTAGTGTTAGGGCGTCCGGTATAGCAAGGGCAATTTGTATGGGAAACGGTTGTCCGAATCAGAGGCCATCCGTATAGCAAGGTTAGACTGTACTCCACTATTAAGGTTACCCGCATCCGGAAGATCATTGTCTTATCCCTTGGGTGGTTCGAGACATGCATGACCTCTGTGCCGGAAGTTAACCGTTTTTATCCCTGTCCCTGCCGATCAGACATATTAGGTAGCAACTCACGCAGCCAGTTCAAGTCTATGATTTAGCAACTACAGAAATAGTAGCGGTGGTCATCAATTATCTAAAGTAAAGTAAAATGGAACATTTGTACATTTTCCGCGTCTTGGCAACGATGCCCATTGGCTATGTTCCGCCCTGAAATGTACAGTAAGGTACACTATCACAGTACATTTCTGAAAAATCTACAGCACAAAATAGTCCTGTTACTTTTCGAAAAACATTTACTTTACTTTAGATTTGCTACGAACCGCCCCCACTCAACGCAACCCCACACCACACCGCACCGCACCGCACCAAAAGGAGGCTCTTTGCATCCGAAAAATAGCAAGAAATGCTGGATCTGGATATTAATTAATCAATTTTGATAGAATATTTAAGTCTTGCCTTCTAGCAGAGTTTTTGCCATGGTTGAGATATCGATTAGCTGCAATATGATCACTCCTATCTACTAGCTCCTGAAGCTCCTCTAAGTCCTCTTCTTCCTCTGAACTATATTCTGAGTCAAACTCCGAATCTAAATCATACTCCATTGCTGTCATCAAAACATCGATTTCAGCATCTATTTTCTTCTGTATTGACGCTTTTTGGCTTATACGAGGCATTGCGAATCTGTAGTTGTGTTGATATGCGGGGTAGGGATGAATGAGACTACAATTACAGAGTACAAGCTTTAGCTTTTTTCATTTTGGACCGGTCATCAATTGCCGGCCACAAATGGCTAGACGTACAGGGATGTGAAATGTACAAGTGTTCCATTTACTTTACTTTAGATAATTGATGACCACCGCTAGTACGTTGTGCGAACTCATTGCATTATTGTCATGAATTATGCTAACTAAATGAGTTCTAATTGTGAGTCCAATGGAGATAACCAAAGCGGAAGTTATTCTATTATGTACAGAGTGGTATATTATAGGCAGCACCAATATAGCAAGTTTGAGAAGTTGAAGCAGAACCTGAAGGACAGGAAAGATGATAGATAGCTAAAAATCTACAACAAGACACCTGTGACAGATTTCCGTATACCAGTAATGAGTGGCACAGCTACTGCGCTGTTGTAGAGGTATTGGTATGTACGATGAGGATAGAGGCCAGCATGTCTAGTTGAGACTAGAACAAAAGTATGTGCCTCAGTTATTGCATAAATATTCAAATTGCATTTTGATCTCTCCACATTGCTAGCCAGTTTCAGAAGTATTCAGACGCCTGACTAATCCATATTACGTGCTACATTAGTCAGGCGTCTGAATACTTCTGAAACTGGCTAGTATCTTGAGATTTTCTATTGAATTACGGTATAAATATTGCATTTTGATATCGCACTGTCCGTCTCTTAGCAACTCTTGACGTAGCGCCACTCAGCATAGAATTCATACATGTCTCGACCACCCAAGGCACCTTGCCACGCAGAGATCGCCGCTCACAATTGGTCATAGCTCCTTGTACCCTGACGATCCTTTTTTGGCCTTTACTAGTATTTAGGCAAGACCCTGAATAGTCTGGTTGGACCCTGAAGAAGGTACATAGGTACGAAAGCAGTACTTCGGTTGTTATACTTAGGTAACACGCAGGAACCTTTGGACTTTTTAATTCTTTCTGAAAAATAAAAATAGAATTAAATAAATAAATAAATAAATAAATACATAAATAAACAAATAAATAAATAAACCAATAAATAAATAAATAAATAAATAAATAAAAGAATAAATGGCTTATGTAAGGTATTGGGCTATTGTTTCAACATTGACATCATAAACCCTCACAAGTTGTGCATGAATTAAATATGTACGCAGGAAAAGGATAAGAACATGAGGGAAGATTCTCTCTATCCGGCGGGTGGGCTACCTTACTTTTCTACCTCCCAGTGACTACTTTCCACGTGCACCAGCCCAAGTCGAATTAAGTTAACAGGATAATTTTGAACAACTACCAATTCCTCAGACTCACAGTATAAACTCCTGTGTGCCCATGTCAGTAAGACACCTCTATGCCAGCCTAATCCCTCATGATACCCACTGGTTGCTTGTTCTTAAAGAGGTACAGCACCTCTCGCTTTGGAATCCACAGTTCAATTCAGTCAGGTTTACCTCTCCCAACCATGTTAAAGTTCTGGTCCGTCTGGACCCCCCAATCTCCCGCCTAGCACAGCTTGGGCATGCTTTAGACAAGAGATCGATTCCTTGTACTTACAAGTTTAATTCCTAGAAATAACTACCGGTTGCGTTATTTTTTAAGTTGCAGGCTTCCTCCGCCGTTACAAACCTGGTCCATCTAAAGCCCATGTACCAGCAGGTAGTAAGCCCCCATGTACCCACCAATTGATGACATGAAAGATGTCACTGGTATGAAAATCAATGGGTATAAACAATTGATAAACTGCCAGACATAACGAGAAAAAAACGTACAGCAAACAGCACATGGAAGTACCTACCAAGGAAGAATTTGTATTATCTGAGCAGCTGCTTAAGGAGCGGTTGGACGGGGTGGTGAGAGTCACGTGAGACAGGGCTGTGGGACGCGGAGCGGAGAAGCCGCCGAAGATGCGGGGCGCTCAAGGGGCCGTTGGAGGGGCCGCTGAATGGGTGATCGGTCTCGAACCTGGGTGAATGTGAACGCCTTGGTCGAAGTGGAATGAATGCTGTTGTTCTAGTAATGGAGGTAACAGCAAGCGCCATGAAGAGGTATAGAATTGATGATCCCGGTTCCAATCCGAGCTGGGCCAGAGAGTTGTTCAGCCATCTTGTTCAATAAGATGATGACCAATTGGGAATTGCAACTGGGGCAACTCGTTTTCATTTTTGTTTTATTTTTATTTTTATTTTTGTTTTTATGGTGGGAGTATCTACTGACATTCCAATGGACTGTTGGAGAGTCTGGGCGCGAGAACAGGACTGTTGGCACTTTGTCCTGTCAAAATCGACGAGACAATTCGGTAATTTATCACATTCCTGTATCGCATCATATTGAAATTGATGAATAGTCCAAGCAGATGGCTCACCAATTCGTCACATCTACCAATACATTTGTATTGGTGAATCGTTGGGCCCGGTTTGAAGGCTGCGTTGGCCGCATTGACGGATAGGCCGACCTTTTGGCCATTCATGTCCATTATTGGTGTATCGGCCAGAATAGATTTACAAGTCCATTCTACTCTCTAGCTTGTATAATAAGCTCAGATGATCACACAGCGTGAACAACAGGTAAGTCATCACACATGCATGCGATTGGCGGGGTAACTTGAGTGGGAAGGGTCATCTAATTAAAAAAGAAGACATATATCCTTTGAAACAACACAAACTCCAAAACACCTTAGATACGAAAGCAAACAACAAGTACGCTGGACAAATACACTAGAAAGGACTGTAAATACCCTGCTTGATTATGTGAAGAGATGTCCATCAAATCTTAGCAACAAGACTCCTAGTTCTCCAGGTTCTATATCCACAGTAACAAAATCAGAAATGACATGCAGGTGGGTAGTGTTCAAAAAAAGCTTGGAAGTAAAACAAACAAAGTACATAAATATCATCAATAGATATACGCCGCGTATCAATTTGCCAAGTGCTAGGATTCAAAACTTGTTAGCAGGGCTATTCCAGTATTATACGTATATTTGGCATGCGGTTGTCAGGTATCAGGGGTGTGTCATGTAAACTCACCGACCAGTCTGGTATCTCTCGGAGCTTGCTGTTAAGGAATTTCTCCAATTTTACAGCATTCTTATAATACGTTGTTGTTTCATTATTATACTTCTTGCAATTTTTCAAAATTAATCCCGCATCGCGAATGAAATCCTCCGGTGTTTGATAGTAGTCAGCCTCTAGACGTTGTTCCATGGTGGAGAGGTCTGAATCATAAGACTAGTTATTATCTCTTGATCACGACAGGGCTTCAGGCATATGGTACTGACCCATTGGCTCCAATATTACATTATAATAATCCTGTACTTCGTCTGGGTTGACTGGCTGCAAAAACGGCCAGGCAGACTGATGATTTTGCAGTTCATTCAAGAGATGCTGGAGTTGAGCAAAGTGTGGACCATGCTTGGCTTCCCTAGCTAATTCATCCATTTCAGGAGACCATCCGGATTCCTCTGCAAGGGTATACAGTTAGATATAGACGTCATAACAATATATTGGAGACTTACTGAGGGCCGGAATTGAGGCAGGGTCCACTTTGCAAGGGCCATTTCGGAATACCTTTAGAGGCGGGTGCTCAATGTGCGATCTTGATATCGCACGTATCTTGGCTCGCACGGCCTCCTTCTGTTTGGCAAGCATCTTTGCAGATTCAAGATATCGAATCTTTGGAATCATCGAGCACTGCATGAGTGTACCCCCTTCATAATCCTTGATATAGCCCATCCAGATTCGTCTGTCCAGTGAAATTTCCTTAGTAAATCCCTGCTTCTTGAAGTATCCAATCGCGTAGTTATCTGCATAGGTGAGGAAGTGCATAACATCGGAAGTAGCTTTGACATAATCCTAAGAGGGTTAATCACCCCGTAACTATGCAGGATACCAAAATCTCACCTTCAAGTGGGACATTAAATATGCACCATATCCTTTGACTTGATGATCTGAGGATATAGCACAGAAGACAATCTCTGCAAATTGTCTCCCTTTGAAGGGCCTGTACGTGATCCCGCTATAAAAGATATAAGTCGGCATGCCAAAACAAAAACTGCGCTAGATCATCTACCCAACAACTTCAAGTGGCTGCTTCACAATTGCCATCGACACATGACTTCGGTCATATACCAATCGCGCAATATAGTCCTTCGGCATCTTTGGTAACTGTTTCTGAAAAATAATCTTCAGCCCGGTAAGGATGATTGCGCTCTCCCTACTATTATCATTGTTGACAACTCGAAATTCGATCTCTCCATTCTTCTCCTCGATTTTGGCATTTGCTGTTCCGATGTTTCTGCAGTCAGTACTTGCTGTAGCAATGTACTTCTCAAGTAGGATCCTTTTGTGGACGGGAAAGCTGTACGTGGGCGGAGGGTAAAAATCAATGAAGGGATTGAATCTATATGCACGTACATTCTTTGTATGGCTTGACTCGCTCTATTCTTTCGTCTGCTGGCGGTGGTTCCGAGGATTTGATGCGCTTAGACGAAGAATCATCCTGTTCCTCAGCTGCCTCAGGCTTTCGTTTAGCTTTTTATTGCATTTCAACAAAGTCCGAGAGTTAGCATTGGTAGGGCAAAAAAGCAGAAGCGCAGGGGAGCCCTACATTCGTTTTTCACGTGCATGTTAAGCATTCATGAAATATTGGAGATCATAAACAAAGCTGCCTGGGTTAAAGTACTGTACTACATCGTGAAGTCTTGCAGCTTGGCGCCTACCACGTGCCTGGGGTAAGCTGTATAACGCTAGTCTGTTGCTCTCCAACGTTACCATGCACCTTGGGGGAGCATCACCAGCTCGAGCGCCTATTCGAATTCGCAGCCATTGGGAAATTACAGCCACAAAACTGAGTACAAGAAACCATAGGAACGGCGAGGAGTCGCAGTGGCTAGAAGTTTAAACATTACTCCGCTCATTGGCAAAAGCACGCACAGCACTGTGGCCTTTCTTGATGGCGATAGGTATTACATTGTATGAATTCTGAAGCTGACGAATTTTAGCTTTCTTTATGACAGGCCTATTCTAGTCGAGTATGTTTTGAATATTTCAGCAACAACACTATTGAGGCAAACTCTCTAATTTATGCTCGTACTAGCAGATAAATCCGTCGTTCTAGCTCCCCAGCTAGCAACTCCGGCATTACTAGCCTTCTGGTAATTTATAAAATGAGTACATAGAGTCTTGAAGACTATTTACTAACAATTTTTCAGGCTCGGTCCTATTAGGCCGAAATGTTCCGTGAGTGTGTATGAGTGAGCTGGATTGAATTGAAGTTGGATTGAGCAATTTCATCGAATCTGGGTCACTGATGGAAGTCGCAAGAGCAAAGAGATCTGACGAAGAAGTAATATTAATACTCAGCTTTGGGACGTTCACTCACTCGTTTTTTCCACTTGTTCCACCCCTCCAACCTCAGCAGAATGCCCATGTTTCGTCGAGCGGCTATGAAACCCGTCCGCTTCCTCCAATCGTTCACACCAGCTGTCTTCGGTACTTCTTCACTTTTCCCACCTTTCCCACCTTTCCTTCCACCTTCTCTTACCTCCGCCCCTGAGCTGTCACTACGGGTTCTAAAACTATACAGAAGTCAGCGATGGGGACAAAAAAACAATTATTTGCACAAAAATCTAGAACATTAACAAAAAGAAAAAAAAAGAAATTTTTCAGCATGAGCAAAACCTGCGTACCCACAGTCTCTATGTACCCGTGCACCAACAACCCGCACCCGTGTCTCTGTGACCCTGTGTCCTCGCAACCCCACATACTCATAATTTACTTGCTTTTCTTTTTAGAGGTGTGCCTCCCTTTACTTAGAATCAACAGTCCAACTTGGGCAGGCTTTCCTCCGCTGTCCATGTTATAGTCCTAGTCCATCTGAAGCCCCCGTGCACCAAAGCCAGTTTCGCACCCCTCAAAGCCCCCTTGGTGGATTTCACAAAGAATATGTCATTCGCATAAGGTATAAGGAAATGGGAAGAAACAATATACTCTCAGAAAAAACGAAAACAAGAGAAAAAACAATTTTTTTTTTGAGTAGCCAACCTACCAAGGAGTAATTTGACGCAATTTAGGAAACAGCAGCCGCGCGAGAGGCTGATGGAGGAATTATAGGAGAGGTGAATATGGGAGAAGCGAAGGTGAAAAGGTGGAGAGGTGGATGTGGTATAGGCAGAAGCGACAGGAGAGGCAATGCGAGATTTAGAGCTGATGGTAGAGCTGATGGGAGAGCTGATGGGAGAGGTGGTGAGAGAAAGTTGGTGGAGAGGTAGTAGGAGAGCGGCGGTAGGAGAGGGAGGGGGAAACGTCGGAGAGGTATCAGGTGCAAGAAGATGTGAGCTACCACTTTGGAGCTGTCTACTTTCCGAACCGACCTATAGCTTGGTAAAGGGGTTTGTCGTCTCTATCGATGAAAGTTGCGATTGATCATGATGGAAGAATGCAAAGCTTGACTTTAGGTTCGTGCCTTGAGCATTCGAGCACGGTTCGAGATTGATTCAAGAGATCAATCTGAAGGAGATGGTGATGGAAATGCTTCTCATGTGACTTGAGATGCAATATTTGCTGAGAATATGGCCTATCATCATAATTTCCAACTTCTTCGACAATTTATACCACCTCAGAATTCGATTGCCTAAAGGTCACATTAGCTAACTCTATGAATGATATTACCTTACCTACTCACATTTCGATCATGAACTTCAGTCTTTCGTTTCTGGAGGCACGATAATAATGATCACAGTAATCACTGCAACTCATGTGCCTTTAAAAGTCTTCAACATGCGTGATAACCTGAATGTCACTGTCAGCCCCATCATCCTTTTTTTTTTTTTTTTCTTTCCCAAAAGAAGTTACGGATGAGTTAAAGGTTTGCTTGCTTACTTCTGGCGAGCTTAGATAATCTGCGATAGACTCCTTGTCAACCATTTAACATTGCCCCTTCCTATGTGTGGAACATTCCTATCACGGAGTCATAAAACTGAAGTACTGTACTCTTGGCGCGAGACAGGGATGCTGAAAAAGGCAGCCTCCGCATTGCTGTTTTGGGATCGTGGCAAGGAATACAAGTATCAGTCTGGTTTGCACCTACCCCCTCGTAGTGCAACCAGACCCTCTAGTCTACGAGGGGTAGTGCAACCAGACTACAACCAGACTAACAACAAGGGTTGCCAGAAATAGGTACTAAGAGGAAGTTGCATAACACTAATGAAGGGAGATAAGTACATAGTGAGTGAGTTTCCCATTTCATGCTTCGCCCAGCTACATTCATCAGCGCCGGATATGTTGGACATCACACTCTCCCCAACATAAGTAGGGTTAATTACTCGGACTGTGATTGTTAAAACGAGTAATTGACTGGTCTATTCCTTCGGGTCGCGAGACATGCATCCGAGATGAACCCTCTTGTGAAAGCATAACAGCTCCCAACATGCCTTTAATTGGACAATGCAACACCATTATTCAGATGCTTAAATAAATCCAAAATGACATCCAACATGTCAGGGCTGAGTGAGCAGGACTTATGTTTCTTGATCCTCGCTTGAATATTCTCTTCTGATTTTTATTCTTAGACAAGAATTAATTTCGATGAGGCTCTTCGGCAGCGGGCCTTGTGAACATGAATCACTTAGATATCCAACGAGGATTGCAGGTCACATGCACTCTGCTCCCAGACACTAGGGGTATTCAGACTAGAAATATCCGATCGGATATGGTAGATATGAAAATCCCAAAAATCCGGATAGGAAAATCGTGTTCGGTGCCCTACGATGAATTTTCATATCCGGTCCGGAGACTACTTGAAGCGTACTTATACGGTCGGATACGGGCGGATATGGGGTCCTCATGTCCGGATATTGGACTGTCATATCCGATTGAATATGGGAAATCATATCTGGTAGATATGCTCATGAAGTCACATGTAGGCACCACGTGCAGATGAAGGGAGTGGCCTTGGCTTGCAGTAGGCTGGTTGCATGACCCTTTAGTCTACCTCCGTCTGAACTTAGAAATTCCTAAGTCCACAAGTCCACAAGTGCGTGAGCCAGTTTCCAAATAACGTCAGCCACGAAGTTCCACGAGCCTAAGTCCTACGCAAAAAGCCACGCAATATGCCACGGGTGAGCGACAAGCGCAAATTGATAAATGGTTATTGGAAAGGTCAGCAAGCTAGGAATGAACAAGAGAAGCTAAATCACACTGCGGAGGTAATCAGGGATAGTGTTGAGAGTGTGGAACAGGGATGGGAAGAGGTGGTAGAGGAGTTAGAGGAGACGATGGTGGAGCTTGGGGAAGTATTGGCAGAAGAGGAGATGAACCCTGAAAGCGACTCTTCTGATTGGTCAAGCAACTCCAGTATAGTGAGCGGCACGAGCCGAGCCAGCTCGAGCTCAAACGAGCCAAGATCATGCTTGTGTTTTTCTTGACAGCTCGCTAAAATGCTTAGCCAGTGCAAGGTTTCATAAACTGTAAATACCTATTATAGTAATAATTAGAGACTTGGAGCTCATTCTGACCTACCAACAACTTCGAAATGCACAATTTAGCTGATAGTAGTGAGAAAGATGAATATTTAGCTTAGTTTAATTTAGTTTGTCAATATTATGTATATAATCAATCCAGGCTCGAGCTAGCTCGAGCTCATGCCACGCCAGCTCGAGCCAGCTCGAGCCGAGCTCACTTACTCACGAGCTGGCTCGAGCTCACCCTCCAGCTCGGCTCGAGCTAGCTCGTGCCGCTCACTACGAGTCCAGTAGCGATGATTCGTCATCTTCAAGTTCTGAATCTGAGGATGATGGGTCTTCTGACGAATCAGAAGTGGATGTGGGAGAAGAAGATGAATGGTTGGAGGAGGAATATGACGACGAGCTTGACAACGGCCATTTGGACTCCGAAATGACAGTTGAGGATCAATTGGAATATTAGGGCTCTTATATCCAAACTCCGCCGCCTGAGTACTAGTTAAATTTCCAAGCAAGGTTTGAGTAAATTCACCACTCTGACTGTTGGTACTCTTCGGTAGGTTTGTAGAATCCTCACTAGCACTGCTTATATCCCCTCCAGCCTCATCCTTCTTCCCGCCCAAAGTCAACGTCCCCATTAACCCATTTGTGCCTAACCCAATTGTTGAACTCATTACTACAGTTGCACGAGTTCCCAAAAAGGTATCCAGGATTTCGTAAACAGGGCAAATTTGCCGAACTTGATCTTCCACGCTTACGGTGACTTTCATTTTTTTACCATAAACCTTCACCTCCTTGACTTTAGACCCACTTCCGGTCATCTGTAACAATTCTCGAGCCTTCGTATAACTTGATACCAGATGACTTATGTGAGCTTTGGTCTTTTCCCCACCTGTATCCTGTTGGGAGATGTGTAAAATAGCTGCCCATTTACGGCACACCTCCATCTTATTCTTCGAACCCTGATAACTAGCCCAATTCTCCTTCATTATATGAGCTAGGGCAACATCCAAGTTCCCTGACCATTGAATTGGATTCCTCTTCTCTTGTTGAGATGCTGGTGGAGTCGCTTCCTTTGGCTTTGCACCCCGCCTCCCCATCCTACAACCCCCCCCCGAAACACCACAACCTCATTAGTGAACTCACTCTAGACCATAACTCCCAGTTTAGACGAGCTGCTTACCTTTCATCGAAATGGTACTAGTTGCAATCTCCAAACTTAAGCGTAAACTTCGAATCCTTGAAGCGTGGGAACACTTGGTGGGGGAGGGTTGAGTTTGTTGCCAGTTGCATCACACAAACCGGCAAGCCAAGATGATGAGGCTCAGAAGCCAAGAAATGCCGCTTAGTTCCTCACGTGCAAAATCATAATCGTCACGTTTATGACGCCAAGCACCAGATATGTCCCAAAAACTGTCGGATATGACGCCAAAATTTTGCATGTAGAGAGGACCCCATATCCGGGGTAAAACTGCTGATTTCTCGTACGTTAATTTTTACCGGGCATTCAGACTAGGGGAAAGTCATGTCCGCATATGGGTGAATACGTATCCGATCGGATATTTCTAGTCTGAATACCCCTACTAAGTACATACTCTCAAAGTTGACCAGTAGGTCCATCATCCGTCTAAACATTAGTATTTTCCAATACTTACAATTCTGTTGGAGATGAGTGCATGGCACCGGCTACGTAATTAGGAAGCCTGTAGCCATATGGAATCCCAGTGTCGATGAAGATGAAGACAAATTGCAGAGCATCTTGGAGCTTCACATCCTTAGGGATTACTCGTGAGGACTCCGGGCGTACTACTATGCAATATTCCTGAAGGGTGTTCTATTTGCGGTTGGCTTTTTACTAGGCTATGCTAGGGGCTTCTGGTTGGATTATTTTTATTTTTATTTTTATTATTATTATTATTATTTTGACAGAGCGAATAGCTATTAGAAGACGGGCGGACTTGATAAATTAGAAGTATTTTGTCCGTTTTCAAGTTGACGAGCGAAATAAAAATAGAGTATTGCATAATTCGGTGTATATTTATTACTTAACGGGGGAACCCGCGAGGGGGTCGTGGAGTCGCAGCCCGGAGCAAAGTGAATTGAGTGACATGGCATATGAAGGAGCAGTCCGAGTTTATCGATACGAGATTTGGACAAATTAGGATCATACTGGCACCCTTGGAACGGAATGAGACTTACTGCCTGGAACAACTGGCTGATCAGACTGTAGGTAATACAGAACTACAGAGATTTCATGTAGACTTACATTTGCCAGAGAAGCCGACCGGGCAATGTATAAATAGCTGCTGGAGATAATGTGAAGTCAAGCGATTGACAGATATGGTCGCGTGAGGCAAGCTCAGAACTGTTTAGATCACGTGACGGCACTTGTTACTGATGCCTCATTTGGATACATACCAGATGCCTATTCACTTAAAAAGGATTTTATACGGTAAGCAAGATACATTTTCCACATAAATGCAGTAAGATGCGGTTACTGAAAGGTTGTAGTCATGTGGACTATTAAAGAGGGTAACAGTATATTCCAGAAATTACAGAAATTATTCGTCGTGTATCCCAATATTGATTAAGCACTAGTATTTCCGGCTGTCGTTTCCTCCGCAGAATGGGGTTCCTGCACCACCTCAGTAGAAGATGGTTCCTTCCCTTCGGTAACTTTGTCGTTATCAACGTCCATCATGTCATCATTCTCGCTAGGCAGTTGTGGGGTTTTCGGGGAAGCGTCATCAGTCATAGTAACGTCTATCATCTCATCCCGTTTTCCTTGAGTTCCGGGCGCAGAGTTTGAGGGTAGCTCGCGCAAGTCGGGAAATGCGACACCTGGAGGTTGCGGTCCCAAATCTTCTGGGCCCAAAGTAGGAGGGCCTTGGGCGTGGACTTGCAGCCTTTCCTCATTAGTGTCGCCATTGGACGCTGTGGCAGTTTGAGAGCCCTGCTCCTGCTCCTGCCGTAACAATTCTCCTTGGGTCACTCCATTCATCCTGGTTTCATATTCACCGTCTGTAGATAATGAATCATGTCTCAGCCAGCTGATTGGTGTCAACAAAGCACCACCTAGTGACTCGTCACTACCAAGCACATTCAGCATTCCTGTAACTGGTAATTCCGTAGATGAGGGCAATGGAAACTGGTCAGTTGCTGATGACACAGATATAACCCGCTGGACTGCCCTTAAGAATTTAGGCAAGCTGCGGTAATGCTCGTTTGGCTTTTGTATCAACTCTGCGAGTCTCTGAACAGTGTACGGGGGAGCGGAAGAGAAGGTTGTGGATAGCGTTTCTTTGATAGAAGCTATTGTATCAAGAATTCCTGGCGCTAGCGATCCTGCGGGTGACTCAGTAGGTACTGATGGAACAGGTGTCGGCTCTGTGGAGTCGGTAATATCCATTGCGGAGTCATCGGTGGTGCTCGGTTCTACTACCGTCCCCTTCTTCTCTTGCTCTCGTGCCTGCTTTTCTGCATTGTTCGATGCCGTAGGTACAGGGTTAATGGGAAACGAATGGTTGGCAATCTAGTAGCCCACGAGTTAGCCCTTGAGAATTTACTAGGTACATCCAGATCTCGGGTAACTGACATGGTCAATGCGCTCCAAAAACGTTTTGCGGATTAGAGGCCATGAGTCTCTGTGTATCTTTCTCAGTTCCAGGCTCTCTGGAATCAATTACATCCAAACTTACAGATCAATTTTTCCATCTTTTATTATACCTTCTATCAGGGTATCTTCTGAGGTACCCGATCTGGTCAGTGCCTTCACGACTCGTTGAATGATGTTTCTGATCTTAACAGTGGCCATACTCACCAGGCTTCATTTGGAGTGATGAGCTGTGCTAATTCCCGCAGTATTACGAGAATGTCTATATGCGACTTTGGGTGGGGTCTTCGGGTCGTAGAACACTTGTCGCGAAACTGAATGCTAAACTCTTGGTATCAACAACGTGGGTATCCTGAACTAAGGTGGCTCAGGATAAAGCGCTACTTTAGATTTTTAGCTCAGGTGCCAAAGCCTGCACTTTGACGCGATCCTTCTCGGAAGTGGAGAAGCGGATCTGAAACGTCCCAAGCGGTTTTGGAAGGGCGGAGGGACGGACAGCGGGCTGGATTTGCGTGTGCTGGGTGCTGGGGACGAAGCAATTAGCGAGGTTTTAGGCGACTACTGGTTGCTTGATTAGTAATCGACCTGATTGCAACCTCATGCAAAAGTTGTACTCCGTACGTTGAATACATCTTACCTCTTACGGATATGAGTACATTCCTTCTAGTCTAGTCTGGTTGCACCAGACTACTTCTAGTCTAGTCCGGTTGGCTTCTAGTCTTAGATAAGCCGCTCATGGCCTCTGCCAAGATCTCAATGGGTGGAGCAAAGCTGGGTGCAGCACAGCTACGTAGCATATGATACCACCCTAACACCGCCCCCAAAGAGACTATGCTATCCCCACGATATTGGACATGCAAACGTGATAGCATCTATTACCCAATCTAGCGATCTTTTGTTGACTGCCCAAAGCGGTGAGCACCAAGCTTCTTGGTTCTCTTGGCACACCTTGTAAGAAGAAATTGTGCGAATCACATATACTCGCCTTCAGCACACTTTCATAAACCTTCATAGAATGGAGGGGAGTAATTTTTTGATTGACATGAATCAAACATTGCGTCAATTTCAGAATTTTCCCCTTCTCTCCAGTAATACAAAATTCTGGTTCCAATGTTACACTACTGAATTCGCGGGCCGGAGAAACACGTTCGAATTTAAGGTTGGTGAAAAGCCACACACCGAAATCAAGATGCTGCCATTTACTTATCTAAAAAGTGCAAGTCTTTAAAGCCAATAATGATAGGCAGGACTACGGCAGCTTAGACTTTGACGACGTATCATAAGTAGCTCAGGGACTTGGCATGAGACTAGACTTTGAACGAGTTTCGCTCGCCCATCAGAGAGTATAAGTGTAGTCTGGTTACGAGACTATGGTAAGTGCAATATTTGTATAGACTCTCTAGACGCTGACTAAGACTCTTTTGGAGATTGATATTATTAGCGGGCTAGTACCGATATAGACTATGGGCATTCAATCTTCAGCGCTACGACGAAATATGAATACAATGTCTCTGGACCATTGTATATATTTTCAAATTTTGTAGAAGACGGAGGAAGCGAAAGATTCTTGGAACAAAGATACGATTTCTCTGCCTGTAGAAACTTTAGAGGTGGAAAACTTCCATGAATTTTATCAGAATATTTATATATGGTGTAAAAGTATTTGCCACGATTTACACGATTCGACTCGTAGGACTACGAATTCTATGGACAAAGAAATGAGAATTGATACTCCTGGTAAAAAACTTATTTTATTTAGTATTCTTCATTTTATTGTTACTTGTAATGTAGTTATTTTTGTTTTCTTGTTCTTTTGCTTTCGAGTTCTGGAGCGTCTGAAGTTGGAAATTCAATTGTGAGTGTTCTGATGTCCGGAAAGCGGTCTAGTCTATACCTGTTTCATTAATTAAGCGTATAATCCACTGCAGTCGCTTTACAAAAACCACGGAACGTATAAGATATAGTGACCTAAGCAATCAACAACTGGTAAATCCGCTCTGCCAGCATTTAGAGTTAGACCTCTGGTAGACAATCCCAGCGCATCATTCTCTCCGAATCATGGTACTGCAATGTGTACAGTAATTCCCTTAATATTCTCCTAATGAGTGCTCCTCCAATATATGCATACCATTTGCCTCACCCTCCACCTTTACCGTCTCGAGTCCATCCCGCAACTTTCCCTGCAATAATGCTAGTCGAACTTTTGGAAAACGAAGCTCACCATCCTGCTCCCTACTTCCCTAATGACTGAGCTTAACACATCATCCGCCACAAATGGCTCTTCCTCTGCCGCTGCCCGGATCTTCTCGATAATAAGACCATCGTTCCCATCCCCCTCATCCCCCTCATTCCCCTCATCCTCCTCCTCAGCACCAGAAGAGCCTTCGCCATCGTCAACCCCCACATTGTCCTTATTTATGTTGTCTTTCTCTTCTCTCCTTCCTTCTTTAGCAGTGCAACCAACGCCGGTGCTAGCTAACACATTTGCCGCAAAATGTTCATACCCCATCAACACGCTCAACTGCTCCTTCTTCGCCCTCTGCATATTTGGTCGTGATTTCTTGAATTCCTATTGTACAGCACGTTTTACGCAAATTTAAGCGCACCCATACCGACTGATCAGCATTCGGTACTCTTCCAGATGTTACACTAAATAAAGAATACCATATTTGTTTGGTTGACGAGACGGGATCTGGGAATAGGAGCATGAAAATATGGAAGAAATAAAATCGGAACACTAATAGAGAATGTACTGGGGGGATACAGGGCGCATAAAAGCAGCAGTAGATATATGTATGGGCATGCACATAGAGGGGGGAGTTTGCGGGGTATAAGTATGTATGTGGTAGAGGCGTATACAATCGCTAATATGCGTTATAAGTGGAAAATATGCTTAATGAATGTGTGGGGGGCTTCGTACAGGAAAAAAACTCACCTCCTCAATTTTTTCCATATCGACTTGGCTTGCTTTCATCAGTCCTGGCAGCATGTCGACAGGCAAGCTTTCTTCGTCACTTTCCTCTGTTTCGCAATTATCCTCGACTTCACTAGCTTTCGCATTCTTGTGTGCATCGGTGAATCCATCTCGTTGTTCGGAATCTTCGGCCTCAGACAGCGTTCCAATTCTGCTCACGCTTCTTGATCTGCCGCCTCCACCCCTTCCCATACAATCACAGCCAAGTAGATCGTGCGTCTGACAATCTGTCCCTTCATCCAGGGTGAACAAGTCCCTTAGCTCAGCCATGGAGAAGCTTGAGGTGGATGATTTCTGATCCATGACCGAATTTGCCAAGCTGCACGTCCAGAACACTTGGGTCAGCCTTTTCACCCTGAATCGCGAAGTCTGGCAAGATAAGAATAACTTCACAGGTGTTAGAACACATTCACTCACCCCTGCTTCGTTAGCTGCCTTTGATAGATTTTCTCATCTATACACCCTGTACTATATCTCATTTCCTATTAGTATCCCTTTGCAGCAAAACCAAAAGTCCTCACGTACGTTATCATCCGATATACTTTTACTTCCTTTTTTTGGCCATCCCTGTGTATTCTTGCCATTGCTTGCTGATCTGTAGCTGGGTTCCAGTCTAAATCAAAAAGTACCAGTCGTGATGCCCCAATCAAGTTGATGCCCGCACCTCCGGATTTCGCGGACAGGAGAAATGCAACTTCGGTGGTAAAACCTATCAGAAAACTTTCCTGAATGATGCATAAGAATTTAAATATTGTAGAGGGCTTCATACAAGCAGTTTCGGCATCAACTCTGTTAAATTTATCTACAAATTCCTGTCTTTTAGCAGCAGGAGTAGATCCGTCTAACCTCAAGAAGGAGTATCCTTTCGCACTTAGTAGATTCTGGAGCAAGTTCAGTGTGCTTGTATAGTTTGATACAAGTACAATTTTTTCATCTGTAGTTTCTCGGAGGGTCACAAGCATCTTTTCCAATATGCGTAACTTTCCGCTAGCGGACGCTGTCAAATTCTTGAATGCCTTTGACCTGATATGCGGAAACATCGACTCAAGGTTGTCATTGATCTGAAGGGGACCATCAGTATATTCCGTCACCTAGATCGTCTGATAGGGCATTTTCTAGTACCTTTCCTTCACCTTCATCTCTACCTTGCCTAGCTAGTAACGCCGGTGAGTTGCAGATTTTTTTTAGTAAGGTTATAAGCTGGAGTGATGATTGTGGGTTTCCTAAACAAGCATTAAAAGCAGGAGTATTCAGCATTCCCTTGTAAACATCCAGCTGAACAGCTGAGGGTCTACAAAACACCACGTATTCAACTGCATAATTAGCTCTTGTCAACCAATCAGGCTCAAGTAATATCGAAACACTTACTTTTTGGGGGAAGATATTTTGATAGAAGTTCAGCTGTTCGTCTCAAAACAAACATTCTCGTGATCGAAGCAAGCTATACCCACAGTCAAAAGTTACTTCTTGTAATTGTTCCCTTTGGATCTTACCTCTTCACTTCTTGCTTTCCCCTTTTCAATATCTTTGGCCGTAGCCTCAGGTTGCTGGCTTTTGACAATAGGACCTTCAAACGTCCTTCGAAAGGTTGCATAGGTATCCAATAGACCTGGGTTAACAAAGTCTATCATGATGAAAAACTCACGAAGGTCATTTTGTAGCGGTGTACCGCTCAAAATCACCCTTCTTCGAGCATTGAGGTTCCGTATGGCTTGCGCAGCCTTGTTTTTCTCACTTTTGAGCCGATGACCTTTCAGCTCATCGAATTAGCTATGCCAAATCAACTTTGGCAAGTAGAAGATACCTTCGTCTGCAACTACAATATCGATTTGAGCCTTTTTCAATTCACCTTGAATTTTTTGTAGCTGCGCCTATCAATTAGTGTAGCTCGAATGCAAATAGGATGAGCCAAGTTCTCACACGTTCATACCCAACAATCTACACGCGCACGGATTGTTAAAATGAGGCACAACAATCAATAATTGATCCTCGTCATGAGTTGTAGCACACTAACCATAACATTATAGACCTTCCCAGCTGTGAAGTCTTTCACATTGGTCTTCTCTCCCATCACTAGCACCCCAATCCTCTCATTTCCAAGCCATTTTCTGAACTCCTTTCTCCAGTTATTTATCAGTGTCACTGGACATACAATGAGTGCCTTTTTGACAACTGGTCTGCCTCCTGTGGTACTGATGCTGCCAGGGTCAAAAATAGGACTTTGTTTCATTAGAGTCCACAATAAGGCAATAGTCTGTAGGGTCTTCCCAAGACCCATTTCATCCGCCAATATAGCACCTTGACACCCTTGTGATTTCATTCCCATAACTGCCTCATAAAGGAATGTTACTCCTTCACGTTGGTGGGGCCGTAGATGGTGACTGATAAAAGGGTCTACTACAACGTCGACCAGC
Source organism: Kalaharituber pfeilii (assembly GCA_015179045.1). Classification (NCBI taxonomy): domain Eukaryota; kingdom Fungi; phylum Ascomycota; class Pezizomycetes; order Pezizales; family Pezizaceae; genus Kalaharituber; species Kalaharituber pfeilii. The sequence goes on along the minus strand of WHUZ01000012.1, from coordinate 550,303 downwards.
CTCTTGCCTAATGGAATAGAGCTAATTGAGGGGCGTGGCATCACCAGGGCGTTAGGGGCATGGGGGTCATGCCTTGGGGTAGGTTCTTTCGATGATTTGGTCTTATGAGAGGCAGCTGATGGTGTAAGAAGTGGAACTTTGAACTGTTTTTTCTGAACTATAGAAGCAGAGATAGCATGACGGGAGGCGGAAGCAGCAACTGTCGTACTGTTCTTCAGGAACGGTCTTCCAGCCAAATAGTCAGGCTTGCTCAGCATGGAATCGATTTCTACTTCCCTTGTGCCAATGGAAAGTTGATCTCCAGACTCAAGAGGCTTGCTCCACATGGTCTTGCCCAAACTTTTACCATACAACATCAGCAATTGAATTCGTTACCAGAATGTAATACTGGAGGTTATACTCTTTCCCACTCAAATCTTGTAGCGTCGCGTATCCTCCAGAGAGAACAAGAACGCCATCACCGTCGAAGGTTTTATGTCTTTATTATTGGCAACATTTAGCAACATTTCGAACGCATGCTCGAGTGTTCATACTTCCTCGTTGTGAACTTTCTCCATAGTACATTGTAGTATGTTTCACCATTACCTGAGCTTTTTTCCACATTTTCCGTCATTTTCTCAGCTTTTGTGCTATAAGCAGTGGGGTTTTTGAGACTAAGGAGAGGCTTGCTAGTGAATGGAGAGATAGGAGGTAGCCTCATTTCACTTGTTTGGTCGTTCTGGCAAAATTGTTTCAACTTCTTCCGCGGAGGGTATACGGTTTCATGATTGTTGGCTTCAGTGATTTGATTTTCCTCGTCTGAATCTCTTTTGGTAGGCTTCAGAAATGGGGTTCGGAAGGGCTTTCGATACATTGGTGCTTCTTGACTCTGGAATTTTCGGCAGAGCCTGGTAGAATTTGCTGTCCACATTTTGGGGAGACGCGGCAAATTATTAGGCTCTTTAACGCGTCGAGGCTTTGCTGTAATCACATGACTGGCGTACCATTCTAACCCAATATAATAGTATCAAACATGATCCAACTAGACTAGGCTTTTTCACAGTGTCATAATTTAATCTCGGTTGGATGATTAGGTAAGTAAAGCCCCGGCCTCAATAAATTAGAGGGAGGTAATATGGCATGAGACTATGTAGGTTGCGAGAACTCGAACGGCCTATTTTGCGTCTTAGGCTACCAGTACGGGGGTGCACAATACTTATCATTCGTCTTAGTAACCTGAGCATCAGAAAATAAAAGAACTTTGTTTTTACTTTGAGCCGCAGCGTAAACAAGTTGAGTTTCCGCCTCTCTACGCATACCTACATAGGTTTCGGTACGTGACCGTCTAAGCATGGGGGACTGGCTTGAGGGTACCGAGTGCAATTTTGACTAATCAATGCTTCCTGCTTTTCCTGCGCTTAGCCTCATGCTAAGCTCATCTTGATCACATGGAATCAGAGTTGGCGATGCTTAGGAGCCGCCCGTGGCTGACAAAAAAAAGCTGGTGTCCATAAGTACAAGTATTTAGCCTGTACCCGAAGTATCATGAAGTGGGCATGGTCGCATCCGGTGGAGCTGAGTTCACCGAGAAGCCTGCAAATATGATACCTGTACCTGAAGCTGGGGTACGAGAACAATTGGCGGGGGATCTGCATATATGACGTGACCGTACTCTCAGAGTCCTCAACGGCCATGCCCGAGCGGGTTCTATGGCGCGAAGTCTCGGCTTGGCTACCTCTGAATGGAAGCTTCGAGACGCTTGGCGCATCTTCTATGAGCCGCACTGATTCGAGTGCCTACCAGGCAAGACGAGAACAAACGCAGGCTTTTGGCACGGTTGGGCACGGTTGGGCAGGGGCAAGTTTTCTCACCGCTCTGTATAAAAGTAGTCCTCATCGCTTACCCACCCCACATTTCTTTGTTTCTGCTTTCGACGGACATACAGTGTATAAGGGCCTCTCACACAAACGTTGTACTTTTGATTAGTGCAAAGCGAACGAATTCACGACACAAAAGGTTCCCAAACTTTCACATAATTTGTACTTCTTGCAGCAACTTATACCTTTTTTTTTGCAGTCCATACAGCAGCCATAAATGTCAGCACCTCAGTTCACTAATAAGGCTGGCGAAGCCTTTAACGCCGCTCTTGAGCTTGCTCAAACATACGCACACCCTCAAGTCACACCTATCCATCTTGCACATGCCCTGATAGTGCCACCCTCCTCACCAGATACCGCAGCAGTTGGCCCAAATGCCTCTGCTCCAACAATTCTGTTTAAGCAGATCATTGAAAGGGCCAACGGTGACTTCCAGACATTCGAACGGGGTATTAAGAAGGCGCTTGTCCGATTACCCAGTCAAGATCCGCCACCTCCAGAGCCATCACTGAATCCAGCATTAGCGAAAGTCATTCGAGAAGCCCAGAAGCTTCAGAAGACTCAGCGTGACAGTTATCTTGCTCAAGATCACTTGATTAGTGCTCTTGCTCAAGATCACCAGATCAAGTCGTTGCTGAGTGAAGCCGGAATTACCAATTTGTCCGTATTCGACAATGCAGTTCAATCCATTCGTGGTACTAAGAGGGTTGAGAGTCAAAACGAGGATGTTAGCGGTGGAGAGGCCCTTGCAAAGTATACGCTCGACTTAACGCAAAGAGCAAGGGATGGAAGTCTAGATCCGGTCATTGGAAGGGAACAAGAAGTGCTACGGGTTGTGCGCATCTTGTCAAGGCGAACCAAGAATAATCCTGTACTTGTTGGAGAACCTGGAGTGGGTAAAACTAGTGTAGTGGAGGGATTAGCGGCTAGGATCGTCAATGCCGATGTTCCAGCGAATCTCGCCAATTGCAGGTTGCTAAGTTTGGATGTTGGTGCGTTGGTTGCAGGAACAAAGTACAGGGGGGAGTTCGAGGAACGTATGAAAGCGGTCTTGAAGGAAATTGAAGACAGCAAGGATATGATCGTACTTTTCATTGATGAGATCCATTTGCTTATGGGAGCAGGTGCAACTGGCGAAGGCGGAATGGATGCTGCAAATCTTTTGAAGCCGATGTTAGCAAGAGGTCAATTGCACTGTATTGGTGCTACAACATTGGCAGAATATCGAAAGTATATCGAGAAGGATGCAGCATTTGAACGACGTTTCCAGCAAGTATTGGTGAAGGAGCCGAGTGTACCGGAGACAATCTCCATTCTGAGAGGGCTAAAGGAGAGATATGAGGTTCATCATGGTGTTACAATTTCCGACGCAGCTATCGTTGCAGCCGCAACTTTAGCTTCGAGATACCTTACTTCTAGACGGCTTCCTGACTCTGCAATCGATTTGATTGATGAAGCCGCTTCTGCAGTTCGCGTCACCCGTGAAAGCGCACCGGAAATCGTCGATACGCTTGAACGGAAACTCCGACAACTTCTTATTGAAATCCATGCACTCGAACGTGAAAAGGATCAACCTTCTAAGGAACGTCTCTCTGCAGCAAAGAAGGAAGCTGCAAATGTTGAAGAAGAGCTCCGCCCATTGCGTGAGAGATATGAGGCAGAGAAGAAGCGCACTGCTTCTTTGCAGGAGGCCAAAAAGAAGCTCGATCACCTGAAGGCTAAGGCTGCCGAGGCGGAGAGATCCGGGGACTACCAGCGTGCTTCTGATCTCACATACTATGCTATGCCAGAACTTGAGAAGTATATCTTTAGGCTTGAGACAGAGAAGTCCAAACAGGAAGCCGAGCAGTGGAATGGTGGTGCGAACGGCGACTCTGCACCACTTCTCACTGACTTGGTTGGCCCTGACCAGATTAACGAGATTGTGGCTAGATGGACCGGAATTCCAGTAACACGCCTCAAGACCTCTGAGAAGGAGAAGCTGTTGAATATGGAGAAATATTTGATGAAGGCGGTTGTCGGACAACGTGAAGCTGTGAAAGCCGTTGCAAACGCAATCCGGCTTTCCAGATCAGGACTCAATAATCCTAATCAGCCTATCGCCAGTTTCCTGTTCTGTGGTCCCAGCGGTACTGGTAAAACTTTGCTATCTAAGTCGTTGGCAGAGTTTCTCTTTGATGATCCTAAATCGATGATCAGAATTGATATGTCTGAATACATGGAGAAACACTCTGTATCTCGGCTCATTGGTGCCCCGCCTGGTTATGTGGGACATGACGCTGGCGGACAGCTTACTGAGCAGCTCCGCCGCCGTCCTTTCTCTATTCTTCTCTTCGATGAAATTGAGAAGGCCGCGAAAGAAGTTCTCACCGTCCTCCTTCAACTTTTAGATGATGGCCGTATTACCGACGGACAAGGCCGTGTGATAGATGGCAAAAATACCGTCATTATCATGACCAGCAATCTCGGAGCCGAATACCTTACTGCCCCTCGTAACGTTCCTGTAGGCAGCATAAACGAAGGCAAAATTGACAGCACTTCCCGAGAGCTCGTGATGGAGGCGGTTAGGCGCCACTTCCTCCCTGAGTTTCTCAACCGTATTTCCAACGTTGTCATCTTCAACCGGCTGACACGCAAGGAAATTCGCAAGATTGTCGACCTCCGGCTTGCAGAGGTGCAACAACGTCTCGCAGCCAATCACAGAAATGTCGTTATCCAGGTCGATGAAAGGGCGAAGGATTACCTTGGTGATGCAGGCTATAGTCCCGCGTATGGTGCCAGACCACTCAACAGGGTCATCGAGAAGGAGGTACTCAACAAGCTTGCGGTGTTATTGCTGAGGGGTGCGATTAGAGACGGAGAGGTGGCAAGAGTCACGTTGGATAGGACCAACAAGATTCAGGTGCTGCCGAATCATGAGGGTGGTGTAGGCGACGAAGACGAAGATTTGGATATGCTTGATGAGGATGGAGATTATAGTGGGAATCCAGCGATGGAGATAGAGGAGATAGATGGGGGGCTTTATTCTTAAAGGAAGTCATCATGGACGGAATGATCCCTGTTGGTAGGTGTGTTTTTAAGCTAGTACACAGGTTTTCTTTGATCACATCATTTTTGGTAATGCGTTCTTTTCTTTTATTTTCCGCGGCATGGAAAGGCATTCTTTTACTTAAAGGCTCCGGTAGTGATAACTCTTCCTTTCATGGTGTGTTTCCTTATTGCGATTTTTTTTGCGAAGTGGTATATTTGTGCTGGAGGATCTACTAAGTAGCACATACTTTGGTTAACCTTTTTTATTTCTTTAATTCTTTGGTAGGGGAATTGTGATGGCCGCATGGTTAAATGCTCTGTTTATAACGTAGTATAGCAAACATGAGGTATCATCCACTAAGTATATATGTAAGTGAATAAAATGAGTTATTATTGTGAGCAGTGCCGTTCTACATGTGGGCTACAGGACAGGCTGATTATAAGACAATCAAAAATTTTCATTGAGCTTCGAAACCGCATTGAGCTTCGAGATGGCGCTGATAAAATCTTGTACAATAAGTGTATAATGTCTTAGTCTAGATATACTGCTTGATACGATCACAACTTACACGGCATGAGGGTAACGGCATTCCTCCCAGTTGAACATTTGAATCAATAAGTTGAACAGCATAGACGCACAAATAAATCAATGTTAAATTGAAGTAACATGCAAAATGGCTAAACATTCCATCTCTACCTCCAACAGCGAATAACATTTTGCGAAACAGTGTGTGAGATAATGGCATACGAAAAGATACGCAGGAAGGAGACACCCTCAAGCGTCTTACAAAATGACAAAACAACAAAGACTGCATAAATGTACGATGGTTCGCAAATTGCTACCACTACATAAATCCCCCAAAATCTAAATAGACCTTCGACCGTGTGAACGGTAATCAGTGTTATAGCCGTCCTGTGAAGTGCTTAACTGTCTCTACCTCTCAGCGTCCTCCCTTCAGTCTTATCCGCGTCTGCGTCCTGAGATTTGCGTGTACACCCCTTCCTCCAGCTGCAGCAGCACCTCGCATCCCCTTCGCTGTAATATTAAATATAACAAGTTGCCTCAGTTCCAACTTCCCACTTGACCAACCCTAGAATTCTAACTCCCAAGAAAACCATCGCTGGAAGCGGAGCATTATAGTGCATCGTATTTACTTTCAAGATGGTGGGCAACTTTCTTCTCCATCTCAGAATCGAACCGGGGACCTCAATTTCATATCTGTCCATGGCACTTGTTACCTTTATCACTAGAAATAACAGCATTCCACTTTAAACAAAGCATAGATCAGTTCAAGAAGTTGACAACTGCATCACCTCTTGAATCCATCCTCCCACACACCCCTACCGCCCCTCAATCGTACCCCCCTCACACTCACCTCTCCATCTCTCAGTCGCGAGACTCCCCCCTCCCAGCAGCCTCTCAGACGGCTCCCTCTGACGACCTCTGCTATGGCGCCTGTAAAAAAGTTCTACGATATAGAATGTTATTTTGCTATCTACCGTTGCTATTTCGTAACGTTTCCCTATTCCTCCTAGCTACACGATCACGGGGAGCCCAGTACTAATGGCATCCTCCTTGTAATCAATTGGTGGGTACAAGTGGCTTAAACTTGCACGTACATGAGGCTTCATTGGCCAGGTCCATAATATGGTCAGTGGGGGAATGCCTGACTGAGCTGTGCGCGAATTCCAAAGGGAAGGATTGTATTTCCTCACAACAACAAAAAAAAAAAAAAGGAGGGTAAAGCTGTGCCAAAATTCTGTGAGCTTATAGGTACATACACGGGACTTAAACTTGCTGGTACCCATGATGAGGTTTAGGATTGTTGTTCTATGCCATCACTAACGTAACATAAGCTAACGCATATATCACATCCAGAGTCGGATCTTGGACCCTGAAGGTCCACACTGTATGATAAAGAAATCACCTGATGTCAACAAGTTCGTCACGGCAGAAGGCGAAAGCAGATATGTATTTCTTTCCCTCAGACATGCACTGAGCATGTTTCAACACAAATGTTTATCCATATCGTTCTCTCTGGTTCAAAATTATCCCAAAACATTTATTACCATGATTTGCCATCTTCAATATCATGGAAAGGAACCGAACATACTCTGTATTACTCAATATAAACGCCCAACAAAACAAAAGAATACCCCTCTAGCTTAGATCCTCGTCCTCATCTTCTTGTTCTTCTATATCACCCAATGCCATCACTGTGGAACTAGTATTGAGCTGGTATTCTAGTAATCCTACGACCCCTTGTGCCACAAGATCCGGCGCGATGACGTCTGTCATCGTTGTATCTGGTTCCTTCCCCTTCAACTCCCTGTCAACCAGCATCAAGTATGCGGTCTCCGCAGCTCTCGTTCGTACCTCCTCCGCTGATATACCATTCCCCACCTTCACAATTTCCTCGTCGCTCACATATACCGTACAGGTATACCTATTGCTTTCCGCGCCGAAGGTATACTTTACAGTATTCAGCTTTCTGGCTGCATACATTCCTAGCTTGGTGACAGGGTGCCTTGGGTCGACACGATCATCGACAAGTCTGTTGAGTATGTTGATTAACCCCAGTTTCGACAACACTTCATGTACTGCTTCCCAGTTTCCGTGCGAGTCAACGAAAACGGCACCCAAGATGCTCTCAATCATATCAGAGAAGAACTTCTCTGCATTGAGCCCGGCAAGTTTTGTCCATGGGTAAGTCTGGCAATGTTGCAGGTCATGAAATATGTCCTCTTTCAGTTTCTGATAGTTTTTGTATGCTGCTTCTTGCATCTGGTAAATTTTGGCATTCTGATGCCTAAGAAATGAGAGAAAGCGCACGGTTTTTGATTTGTGCACTAAGGTTATGTTTCCAGTAGAGTCCGTATTTACCTCCGTCTCAACCTCTTGCACTGTCATGGACAAGTTTAGGCAGAGAAATGCCAAAAAATCTGCCGTTACACTTGCGGATTTGTATAAGTGCATATCAACATGACTGAATTTGTTGGCATGGCGGAAGAGCTTATCTACAATCACCATATCCAAGACCGAGTCACCCAAAAACTCCATTCGTTGATAGGAAACGAAAGTTGTGTCTATGTTACATCCTGGATGGGTAATTGCTTCCAGAAGGAGAGACTTCTGGTTGAAGTGATATCCAATTAAGTCTTCGAGTTGGTGCAGATGTGGAGGGAAATGCATGCCCTGTGAGGTTATAGCGCGCTCATACAGAGTATCAAGCCTATACTCCAAAATTTTCCAACTTAGGCCTAGACCGAATACCTCAGCTACCTTGAGAGCCTTATCAAATGATCCTTCCAGATATGCAGCACCCATCAATGATTCCACAATATCTGCGAGCATTTTGGTGGATAATGACCTCTTCTTCTGCCCTTCTTGCTCCCCATTCATGCGATCGCCTGGGAGAAGAATATATTTGGGTTTCCACTTTCGAGCGTTGAAGTGTTTGGTGATGATAAATCGTGACATCTGCAATCTCACAGACTCTTCAGCCAATTTGGAATTGGCTACAGTACGGTCTTTCTTTCCAGACAAATACCCCTCATGCCATAACGGAAAGTCCGCTAGAAGTTGAATTCCAGAAAGAAATTTGAGTACTGAGTCTCCGAGTAACTCATAGCGTTGATAATTGGTATCCTCGCCGGCACATGAGGCAGTAATTGCTGTGACCAGGTGGGACACATCATGGAACCTCACTGGGGCGAGCACTGTTTCCTGAAGCTCTTGTGCAATAGCAAATATCTCCAATCTTCGGAGAATACAAGGAAGCAAGAGAGTTGCTCTTGCGGACTTCCATGGGATCTTATCGAATGTGCAGACCTGCGGAAGAAGAAATTTCGGTATATTGTCGAATGTTTGGGGATCTTCATCTACCGGTTGCAAGTCCACGTTATTATTGCAACTGTGTAAGAAATTCCTCCTTCTCGGAACTGGCGTGACCTCAAGAAGGGGAACATCAGGGAGAATTTCATGATTTGGGTATCTTTGTTGCATCTCATCTGGTGACAAAGTGGCGTCTCTATTCCATGCCTTAAATAGGTATAACTTTCCCATCTGGCTTTTGTCTCTTACAATGCCCAATTGATCTTCTCTTATTTCTGACCAGGATTGGTATACTTCTAGCACAGGTGTTTTCTCCAACGACGTATCTCCATCAACTGGACAGAACAAGTAAGAAAAATCCATGCTTTCCTTTTCTATTCGCCCCCAGAACACCGCTGAGAACAGATTATAGGTAACCCTCTGGAAAGCTCCGAATTCCTCAGGACATAAGAATGTCGGATTTCGATCTTCCTGAATTTTTATTCGAATCTGCTCCACGTCAGTCCACCACAGTTGAAATGTGCCAATATGAGGGCAAGGAAATGGCAAGAACATTTTCAACTCCGTTGTTTCTCCATCTTGCCATTGAATTGTGATTAAACTACTATACGCTTCAATTTGCCCACACGAGTTGGTTTTCCAAGGTCTCTCAAAGGGATCAATCTGTAGCGGAACCTCTGTAGTTGAAGACTTCTTCGCGATTTCGTCCAATTCAAGCTCTGGATCATGCACTGGAAGAGGCATCCAATGGTTATCAACTAGCTCATTTCTATAAAGAGCCATATATGCCACAAAAGCAACATCTCTTTTCGCCATTTTCTCTGTTTTCCAATGGCTCTCTGCCTTATGTGTACGTAGCTCTGGCGGAATACAAGAGGGAAGCGTGAGTTCAGCGGTCCACAAATTCTCATTATCAGGATTCCGATAGACATGAAAATCAGGCCGAAAATCATCGTACTGACTGTGTGGAATAACGGCACAAAAATGGTGAAGGTGAGGTATAGCCGTGTCATATGTTAGAAGTGCCCTAAAAGGTGACTTCAGCATCTGCCAATCAGGAAGATCCACTTGATACTCACCCTGTTTCTGGAATTTCATACACCTTCCCTGTAAACTCCTCCTCTTCGTCTTTTTCTTTCAGTTCTCGGTGCTGATCACGATAAGCTTCTTCCATTTCTTTCTCCCATGAATCGAGTTGAGCCACTCTCACTTTGGCGTCGAATATATTCTCAAACATCAACACATAGGTACTGTTCGCCCGTCTAGCTCTTCCACGCATCTGGATGTAACTTTTTTTGTTTTTCTGCAAATAACAACAAACAACAAGATGGCAAGCTTGAATATCGAGCCCTTCTTCAGCTACACTCGTTGCTATAAGCAGATTTATCTTCCCACTTCGAAAGTCAGCCAATGTAGTAGTGGTAGCCCTCGAGTCGGCAAGTTCTGCGAGAGATTTGCGTGAGCGACTAGCACTTGTTGAGCACCCAACCAACGTTCCACATCTGAATATACTCTTGGTCTTAGGATGGCGGGATAAGATTTCTGCTAAAACAGCAACGCTTACGCGCTGCTCCACAAAAATTATACCCGAGAAAGATGTTCCACCACGCTTGAGATCTTCGTCGTACTCTTTCACAAGTACATCAATAAGTTTTTCCAGTTTAGGGCTCAGGGCACCCTGTCTGGTTAATGTTGTGTCTTTGAACTCGAATGTCTTCACTTGGATGAGTATGTTGAGCAGATAAACCTTTTCCTCATCGACCCATCCTACAAGTTCGTCTTCTTTATCATGAACCAGTTGTGAAAATCTCTCGATGACCCTGTGAACATAGAAATCACCTGCACACCCACCATATTCTTTAATGATGTGCTCGCATTTTTTGAGAAAGGCCTTCATTTCCTGCATGCAGTAGGTCGCTTCCGAGTTGATGACTTGCTCGTAGGTCTTGCGCTCCCGTTCTGTCTCCTTCTGCAAAGACTTCACATATGGATCATCTTCAATCCTCATCTGGCGGACTTGATAATCTAGAAAGGGAAAGCTTGCACTAGGTAGTGTGTCATCTCCAGTGTGTGATGCATATGCAACATACTTGAGGGTCGGTCGACGAGAATGCTGTTCCAACGCAGCTCGAGATAATGTGGGTGTTCGACAAATTGCATTGAGGTTCGACTCAATCTCACTGTATTATAGGTCAATAAACTGCCATCCAGTTTGGAAGACAACAGAGAACGAACTGCAGTGAATCTACGGATTTGTTGAACAACGGGGAAGCCGTCAGTCCTAAAATTGCAGGGACATTCTCACCCAATCTTCGTCTTGGGTGATAGAAATCTTTCATAATTTTGTTTGCTGGATGGTCCCGTATACAATGATGCGCTGCTCGAATCGATTAACCTCGTGCTCGAATTGTTTTGGTTAGGTTTGTTCAACGTAAACAAAAATAATAATAATCCACGTACACACCTTCATCAAAGACAATCAGGCTCAAGTCATTCATTGTGACGTATGCATGGCATAAAGCATCATATAATACCTAATTGCAGCTCAAGGTTGGTTTCCGGTAAACATTAGTAGAGAAAACAACATACCTGGTACGTACTAACCACCACTCGCACCTGATTCTCCTTACCAAACTTCAATATTTCCGTCCAAACGGTAGAATTCCACTTATCCAGTCCGTCATTTCCTGTGAGAAGCTTCATTGGAACAGGTTGTAGCACTTTTTGTAGTCCCTGGAATTGTTGCTCTGCCAGAAATCGGTTGGGTACAAGGAACCAAGAAATCTAAACTTCTATCAGTCAAGTTTACAGCTTGGAGCAGATATAGCAGACAACATGCCTGATTAGAGGGACTATGGTATATTTCGTGCTGAATGCGGAGAATGGCACTACGAAGTATAAGTTTCAAAATTGAGAATATAGGATGACCGGGTAGATGACGAACACAAATGTCTTGCCACTCCCTGTTTCTTGCTTCAAATAGTAGGGTGATGTCAGCTTTTGACCCACTTGCAATCATTAGAAACGGGGCAAAATACATACGCAGACAATAATATTTCGGTTAAGGCTCTCTTCAAACATCTCATGTTGATACGCTCTGGCCTTGATTTTAACATCGGTTTCCTTTGGAACCGCTTTCAATCCACTTGACGATATTAACTTCTGATCGGTGGACATTTGCTCAAGCTCAAGTCGCTGTATTAACTCAATACTTTCATAAGGCAGCTGGGCTTCCTCCTCCGTATCAGAGGATGTAAATTCATCCATTGCAGGTATATATTCGACCTCAAGATCATCTTGGACCGGAATGTCCTTAATCCCTTTCAAGCGTCTATGTAGCTCACTTACAGCCTCAGGAATAACCGCGTCAGGAATGGTGATCTTCTCCAATCCTGAAGAGACGAAAGAATCCTTTACCACCAACCTCTCGCCAAATACATGTCCATCACTCTGTGATTTTGTAATAGACTGTTTTTGTTGCTCTATGCCAATCGAGTTCCCAGCTGCCGTAGCTAAATCTCCAACCCTCCACCCCAAACCCCTTTTCGGGGCCCGACGAACATCCTCCAATGTGAATGTCTCGTGTTCAGGGAACTTACTCCGTTTTCTCGCAGTGCCCGCGTGATGGTCAACAGCATCTGTGTTCCGGTTTGGAGGGGTAGCATCGGCAACTGACTTTCTCCGAGGTGAAGTGACCTTTGCTCGTGACGAACTTGATACTGTAGGCGTTGGAACACCACTTGTGCGATTGAATAAGCCAATATCTGCGAAACCAAATGTTTCACCAGTACTAGTACCATTCAGGGTTGAAACAGGTTTCTTCCGTTTGCTGTTGCTGGACATGATTGCCGTTTCGTATTGAGTTGGGCAGATTGAGTCTCGTACGCAACCTTCAGGGCCTTCTTAGTTTGCACAGTCAACCCTCGATCTATTCGTGTCGTTGTGAATTACCAAGCTCGGATTCTTGCCAACATGCAGGCAGAGATCTGTTAACTTCTAGGTTGTGATCCTGGTTCGTCAGTGTCTCGTCAATACCACAACAGAGTAATGTGCAACTGGAAATTCGTTCGATACCTGCTGCGGGGCCGATGGAAATGGGTGCAAACAAAGGTACTCGCGAGCCAGTAGGTATAGTGTGCGAATGCGAGATGCTCCGGTCGTGAACAAGTAAAATGCCGCTACTAGCTGTAGAGTTCGCTGCGTTTGATGAGCAGAGAGTACAAACTCAGTTGGGATGTGTGCCTGATGATATACCTATAGCATTCTGGTCCGTTTTCTCAGGGGCTCACCCTCCCTTACCTACTACTCATGCAAGTTGCCCAGCCCAGTGCTACAGCTGCTGCTGATATGTACACGCACAAGGCCTGCTTTGCAAATCGTCGTGTCGATTTGCTGCCGGTGGGCCTGATCTTCAAGCCTCCAAACGAATGGGCGGGAGGCCTAGGCAATTGTGGGGATGGGCTACCAGTTAGGTGCGACGATAGCGGGGTATCATAGCGCAGCCAAACTGATCAAGTCTACGGTAAGGCCACTCCTGGAATTTGCAACTGCTGTGGAGTGGAGTGGCTCCAATTAGTTCATGGGTCAAGGATGCTTGTGCCGGGTCCAATGTACTGCATACTAGTATTCTGGGGTACTCTACATCTGTTGTTGCGTCCGGGGGCCTGACTCGAGGGCCTCCCAACGATGTGATGTTCGTTCGGGTGGAACTGGCTTAGTGTCGTAGATCTATCTACCTTCCCTGCTGCCTCTGGCATAGCCGTTCTTTTAGTTCTGGCCGGTCTCGAACCGAGTTCTAGTCTCATATCATGATATCATATTCAGTGCTACGTTCAGGAATGATAACTCTAGTAATACTCAACTACTGCACTGTTATAACGAGACTAACTGTTATACTCATTTTTAGAGACAATAACATCCCGTGCTTTGCATGTGCTCTCCCTCGAGATCAAGCCTTCAAGGCATATTCACAGCCCTAATGCTAGGCCCTTCCGTTTTTATTTTTGTTTTCAAGGGTCATTATCAGAGCTGATAACTGTAATGCATTCTGGCCACTTAGCTGCATGTCTCACATCATGTAGAGTACTTGCCCAGGGACACCACACTGTAGAATGCTCTGCAGTACCGGTTCTGCTACAAGTATCCTCCGGGCGCATGCATCATGCAGGCCAAACACAACAAACTAGGTACGAGACTAAAAACAAACCACTTATCATACAAATTGGAGTGTTTCCGAATAATAGATGTAAGGAAGATACCTACGTCGCTAATTCCTGGTAGCTGTAGCCATGAAGGCTCTACTAGTTTCTGCAGCAATATGATAAGACTCTTGAATTCCTCCAAGTTTCATAAAAATGTCACAGTGGGCAATCCAACAGAACATGCTTCTCATCCTTCGTTCCATAGCACCCATTCCTACAATTTTGGCGTCATGTACGAAACCAATACTCCTTATCTGCAAACGAAGTGGACGTCGCTTCTGTCGTTGTCACTAAAATCCGCAACAAGACTAACACTGAAATCTAAGAGTTAAAGATGAATTAGGAGGAACTCTCGCTGCTGCAACTCCACGGAAGGTTTCTTCCAACCAGACTAATCAGCAATATTGACATATCTGTCAAGAAGTGCGCGTACTTAGACTCAGAACTGAAAAAGGAGATGTCGTCCATGGTCAAGGATGAGGCCAATAGTGAAATGAGTGGACCGAAAAACAAAATCCCACTAGAACTCACAATATGAAAGAAGAAAATGCCAAAAACAATGCATGGGCGGCGTTGCCAGCGCAATACATGAAATATGTGGATAACAAGGATTTCTTACAGATTGGCAGAAAGAAATATTATGGGTTCAGACATTTTGGAACCAAGACAGAAGCAGAAGAGAGTGAGAGTGTTGAGGAGGGAGATGCTAAAAGAATCAATGTTGATGAAGGGGACGACGATGATTTGTATACAGTGAAGCCAAGAGACAAGTCTAATGTGCCCACAGTACAAGGGTCGGTGAGAAAAGGGAATAACAGAGATGGGGAGATACCGATGGAGAGCCTTTCTCCTATATGGAGAGAATAAGCTGGAGGAAGGCCAATAAGTTGGAATGGTTAAGTGCTTTCATCGGCGTGGATTATACGCTCCATTTTTGGGATAGTGCATTATCCTGGGATCATGCGTATTTTCAGTGTACTGACATATCGAGCACTCTTCAATGTGTTGAACCACGATGAAAAGTGCAGAAGTAGTCCAAAAACAAGATAGTAGCTAAGTTCAAAGCAAACACTGCAATGGTCTTTGGTAGCATTGAGCAGTGAAGGAGGAGCTAAGTAAGAAAGAAGGTCTCGCTAAGAAACACGAGAAGTGGGAGAGGGATATGGTTCCAAGTTTTTTTACGTTTAATGGGTCTGGCTTTGGTTGCCTAATAATAGTCTCGTGCCCAGTAACGGGTTTTATAAACGACAATTATAATATTGCTTTGACAACAGTATATTGAATCCCTCTGTATATCGAATTGTTTTCTTCGGATGGATCAAGAATCAAAAGAAAAAAACAAAAGAAATTAACATGTCTAAACTGGTAAGGAATACGAAATTTTGTGAACATATGCAGCTACGACCTTGCAGTGGGTGCAAGTGGGGAAGTAGGAGGCCCTGTTCACCAGACTACACGTGGGGGTCCTGTTTTAGAACCATCAATATGTTTCTCCGACAGCAGTGCAGGCTACACTTTGTTTCGACTGTTATATTAGCCGGGTAATTATAAAGGCCGCCTCATCTTTTAATTCTCCTAGTGGAGTGCATGCCATACCGAGTGCCATTCAATTTAACCAAATTTGAGGAGGGTAGCTCGGTTGGCGCACCAACCCATGTAAGGGTTTGGTATCAATATTTCCTTTATTGGTTGAGTACTTGATACAAGAGCACCTACGAGGGGTAGTGCAACCAGACTAAGCACTTGATACATGCTTGTACATAGAATGTAAGTCTAGAGGGGTCTCAGCCATCTTTGTTAAATCTAGGGGCTATTGTACAACTTCACTTTCGAGATGAACATGGCGAGGCAGCCATCAGCTGGAGCCTCTTTGGGCTCATGTTCACTCACCGGCTTCAGCAGCCAAGGGAGGTCTTGGCATGGGACTACTTACCGAGAATTTTATGGTGTTACACTTTCGGGATAAGCTCGCCCATTGTGAGTATGGTCTTATACGTTGTCCGTGTGTTAACGTTTCGGGGTTCGGGGTTGTGTTTCTGCCGAGATTGCAATGCGGATGGCCGGGGCAGGCCACAGCATCTCGGGCTAGCACTCCGATCAGGGCCGAAGCACGGACAAGCCGTCTCGCTTTGTATACGCCAGATCCTGTCATAACACATGATTAATCTATCTCTGGGTTTATGAATCGAGAAAGCATTACTCTTGCGGGTGTTTCTCATCTGAAAAGGATAGCAGAGTTCTCCGAGAGATCCATGTTTCCTTTGTGTTGTTGAGTTCTAGGCGCAGGGCTTTTAAAGATTCGGGTGGTCTGGTACAGGTACGAGCAATTGCACTAGTGCATGATTGCCATTGTCTGTTCTGCTGTTCCCGTCCTCTGGTATCCCTCGGCAACGCGGAACCTCAAAACTAAATGCCAGCCAGTACACCGTTACACTGTTAGAGTATATAATTTAAATAGTAAAGTCTCAACCAAAATATGCAATATTTAGCTGTCTCAGACCTGGTGATAGATTTTGAATTTCATGCTGCCATGGGTATACGATACAAACACGTGTGATACCTGAAACTTGATGCCCCCACCAAGAAGTCCGATTACTGCCTTCGCCACCCCCGTATGCTACCTGTCAAAAAAAAGTATGAATCCACCGGATAGCAGTAGCCAAATGCGTATAAGTTCGCCAACTGACCTGCTCCCAGCCCCTCGGCTCGCTCCTTAATTGACAATCTTATCATGTTGGCGCTGCACTTGATTGCGCAGGGAGGTTTAACAACGTTAGTTCGTGTTTGGTGATCTCGGTAACGCTCGACAGGGGCTACTATATGGAAGCCGCAGTATGAACCAACGTATAACGTCGTGACAGAATTGGTATGCAAATGTCCTCTTGCGCGGCGCCAGGGATGTAGGCTCTCAGGCGCAAGATAGGTAGGCATAACATGCCATGTTGGATGCGAGTTTTGCACTTTGAGATGCGCTGGGCCTCAAAAGACGAGATCGGACGACTCGAAGAGGCTCGAGGGTTTGTCTAGAAGATTGCCTATATAAGCCGCTACTTGCTGCGACCCAGATGAGTCCTCACCGCTGAGCATTCGTTTCTGGTTCTTCCCATCCTGTCTTTACTCACCCAAGTCGGTTCTTTTCCATTACTATTCCTTTGCTTCTGAGTCGATTCAAATTCGGGTCTGGTTATCCATAAACATTTAGCATACGCAACTTTTGTTTATCACTTTCGTTCAACCCGTTGAATTAAACAAAACAATGAAGCTCCCAGCCGTCCTATTGGCCATTGTTAGTACTGCAGTTACTGCACACGCCCATGCGCATGTCTATGGACTCTGGGTAAACGGCGAATTCAAGGGCGATGGAAGAAATACCTATATTCGATCTCCACCGAAGTACGTCTAGCAGTCCTTAACTATTTGTTATGTGTAGAAACTTACTTTGAGCTAGCAACTCGCCAGTTAAAGATGTCAGCTCCACCGCAATCAATTGCAATGTAAACAACCGCGCAGTTCCCTCCAGCGTCACTGTTAAGGGAGGAGATATTGTTACCTTCGAATGGTATCATAATACCAGAGCAGATGATATCATTGACCTTTCTCACAAAGGTCCAATTACTGTTTGGATTGCGCCAAGGCAATCGGAGGGAAATGGAGCTGTATGGACGAAGTTAGCTGAGGATGGTTTCTCCAACGGCCAATGGGCTGTTCAAAAATTGGTAGCCAACAGAGGAAAGCACGATGTCAAGTTGCCTGCTTCGTTGGCACGAGGAGATTATCTTCTCCGGGCAGAAATCATTGCCCTTCATGAGGGTGAAACCAACTACGCTACGAACAATGCAAGAGGCGCCCAGTTTTATCCTTCTTGCTCCCAGATCACCGTCACAGGAAGTGGGACAGCAAAGCCACCAGGAACTTTCAACTTTGTTGGTGGCTATACTCCAACAACACCTGGTATTCTCTTCAACATCTACCAAACCGTCACCTCGTACCCGATACCTGGGCCGGCTGTTTGGGTTCCAGGAACCGAGTCCACCCCAGAAACTAGCAAGCCAGTCACATCTACAGTGCCCACTCCTACTGCCGTGCCGACCACACCTTCCACAGGTGTCGTTCAAAAGTGGTATCAGTGTGGTGGCATCAACTACAGGGGCCCAACTACTTGTGCTGCTGGATTGAAATGTGTCGTGCAGAATCCTTACTACTCACAATGCTTGTGAGACCAAATCAATTAACAAGCTGGGTAATGTGTCATGAGAATAGTGGAAGGCTCAGCTTTGCTACATCAAGCGACTCGTTCGCCGTTTGGCTTCCTTTTCACTAGTTTTCTTGATTTTTGTTTCTCCCTATGGATGGAGAATTTTTTTTCTATTTTCTGGCATGGCATTGCATGCATTGTCGTCTGGGGTCCATAGTATTATATATTTCTTTTTTTCTTGAGATATCTTGTAAACCATACAACAGTATATTAGTTGCTATCAAGGGTAATGCATAGTCATTGCCCAAGAGCGGACAGCCATTCAGTTTGTACTTCTTCCTTGTGGAATGTCGAGTGATACATAGCGTACTGTAGAACTGCGCATGTATCCCAGTTTTTCATTGCATAAGGGATTCTCCTTCCAAATGGGGACTGGGGTGCCGCGGTAGTTACAGTATGATGAAGTGTTTGGGCCTCGCCGTAGCTGGCTTCAAAAGTTGGTTAGAACGTACAAAGTCTTGTACTAGTACTCTATCATCTACTGTTCCTACACTAAGCGGCCATGTCTACGCTCAGCAAAAGAAGGCAGCGAGACCAAGTGGAAGAAAACGGACCACGTGTCGGCCGAGACATCCGCATGGAAAGTTGGAAACCGAATGAAAATATGACTACATCAAGTATAAACGTCGATGTTTTCTCTTCCATTTGGTTTGTGGCGAAGGGGAGGTGGCCAATGACAATGACACGTCAATGTTCCCAACGGGCCGACCAGGCCAGGCCAAGGGTACGGTAAAAATCTAGGCCTGGGCCTGGCCTGGGCCGGTCCAGGCCGCCTGGATGTTTCAGGCCCGGTCCAGGCCGGCCCAGGCCATCAAAAGCTCCGACACGGCCGCCCCAGGCCTGCCAAGCCAGACCGCCGATCAGGCCAGGCCAGGCGGCCTGATCGGCGGCCTGGCTGGTTGGGAACACTGGACTGGCCATGGCACGTTGGGAACACTTTTGTGAGTATAAGCACACCTAAGGGACGTGGGCATTTCTGATAGGATTCTAGCAAAGCTGGTGATTTGGTGAAGAGAGGCCACTGAGTCCCGTGCCCGGGACCGGACGAAGAGTAGGACTACCATATTGGGAAGTGCGTCACGTGATCACCGCCAAGATTTCTTTCTGCCAAGATATTTACAACTGATAGCGTAACGGTAAAGGTTCACCAGTGCATGTTGCACTACTTTCAATAACTTGCCTGCCAGAATGTCGTCCTTAACAGCCACTCCTAGCATAACAGCGACTACGAGCACGTCGTCTTTGCTAGCAGATCCGATCCTTGCGCAGTTCCTTGCTCCTTCTTTCTCCGTTGTCTCATTCTTAAATTCAACCCTCCCTCCCCTCGCGCCCCCGTCTACCGCCCTTCCTACACAACCAAAGCACGACTCAAAAGCGCAGCTGCAGCAGCAACTTTCTCAACCAACACACATCAGCAATAATCCTAATGCTCTACCCTTATTGCAGATTCACCCCAAAGCTACTGCACTACTATCAGCACTGGATATTCAAACGCATAAGCTAATAGTCCATATGCAAAATTTGACTGATGAAATCTTGAGGGTGGCCCCACGCCTGAGCTACGAGGTCGAAGTCCTCAGGGGCGGCGTAGTCAGTTTAGGAGAAGACTTGGAGAGGGTAGGAAGTCAAGTTGCGACATTTAATCCTACATCTGTGGATGAGGATCAGTCAACAGAACATGGGAAACCTGATGTTCTGAAAAAGTTGGAGACACTATCGACAATCAGAGCAAGGCTGGAGGAAGTAATTGAAATATTTGGTAATGCAATGAATTGGCCACCACCAGTGCCTTCCTCGGATAACACAAATATTAGAAGTGACAACAATTTGGGAGTGCACAGCCCTTTATACCACAGTTTCTCGCCAGCACCCTCTCCACCTCCATTCATCAAGGAGATGAACAAAGCTAGTAATGCAATGAAAGCTACCAACAAGTCCGTGTATCCGGCCGCAGAGGTTTCATACCTGCTAGCTTCAAGTCTGATTGCACAAGCTAGAGAGCGCATTGACGAGTTGCGCCTTCTGGCCGGGGTTTTCAAGGGTACTGTTGAAGAGAACAGTCGCATGGACTTGATTGATGAGTTGGATAAGAGGGTTAAAGAAGCTGAGAAATCTGAGAGACTACGGGAGAACAGAGAAAGGGGGTCAACTTCTAAGGAAGAGAGAATGGCGATGCCGCTGAGAATGCAAAAAGAATTGAGCCGTGAAGATACATCGGGGGAAGCAAGCGGAAGGGTTGAAGCCAGAGAGGATCAAGCACCGGTTGGTGTGACTGGCTTTGGAGTGGGTAGAGACGGCTACTATGGGTTAATCAACCAGCTTCAGCGGATGAGAGGAATGGGCTAACTGCAAATCTAATTCTATCAACCACTCCCTAAAAATGATAGTTCAAACTGTATATCTACTTGTAGAGTAGTACTCGTAGATAAAAGTCTGTACAGTACATATAAATACATGTGTCCTGCGGGTGAATTGAGCTTACCCCATATCACGGGAGGGATTACGAGACTTGGTCATTGCACCACGCAGACAGGGATATGTTAAAGCGCTGTCTCAGTTGTGCTTGATTGATTCGGATGCGCCTCCAGCCGTGAGGCGCCAAGACAAAGCATATACTTGATTTAGAACGAGAACTGCCGTTTTCGGTAGTGGAAAGTTGTACGTAAAGAGCCGGAGCGCAATCAGGACGGAGGACTTGTTGTAACATACCGAGCTGCAACCAGACTAACATACCACCAAACATGCAACAGAGTGTGTACCCGGTAATGTTAGTTTGAGGAACAGAAGAACTGGGATAAGTAGGTACAAGTATGCTCCAATCCTGTCCTCGGCACATTTCCTTGACAGATCCAACTCCGCTAAGAAGTGTAGCATGAGTTGACCCAGTCAAAAGCTTTCTGTGGGAGGTAGTGTCACCCACTGTGGCTATAGCCGTGGTAGATATCTAACACTAACAGATGTCTATGCTATGGCTCGGCTTAGTGATGCAGGATCCTAGTGGTGCCCATCTCAAGATGCAAAGTAACCCAAGGTGCCATTTTAGATACATGAAGACCACATTGATGTCCTGAGTGCTGTGAAACGACAGACAAGCGTGACATTGAACTATAGCTCCATTGTGCCAATAACGGGCTGCATTTCACTCTCCCAAAGCCCCATCCTCGCTCTTTGCATTATGACCTTTCCCCATCTTTTTGCAAGCTCAACCTTTTCAGAGGTTCCCACTGCCGTCTCGGGCGCCCTAAAAACGCCCTGAGAGTCCCCACCGCACTCTCTAACACCCTTCGCTAGCACCTGAACCACTTCATACTTCAACGTTGCTATACGGAATTCGGTGCTTTCAGGATCAGCAACACGCCTTGCAGTATGCCTTTCGGGAGGTCGTAATATAAATTCCATGAGATCTATCTGCTTCATAACTTCCACCAATCCGTCCCAGCTTTTTGCGCTAGCGACTGAATGAATCAGGGATATAGATGCAAGACATGCCCCAGCAAGGGCCGGAGCTCGTGCAACCCCGAGTATTTTGCCCCAGAAAGCTGCACATATGGTGGAGGACGGGGCAGCTGTCAGGTCTGATGCAGCAGCTATGGGGGTAGTTATTCGGTATTCCTGATTATGGACGAATGTTGTAAAAATTGAGTAAAGAGAACGAGATGATGAAAGAATAACAGCGAGCGTGGAGATGTATTCAGAACTAGGTGGCGAGAGGGGAATCAAGGTGATGATACTTCCACTTGACACCCATCTCTGATGTAAAGGTGCTGAAAGCAACTGTGACTCAACAGCAAAAGAGGGAGGGGATAACAAAACAGATGTGGGAAGCGAGGTTAAAAGATGGAGACTGGTTGCTGGAGGATTATATAAGATTTCTGGCTTTCGAACATGGTCCATAGCTTGTGCAATATGGGTCAGTATTAAATCAGCAAGTTTTGCCCCTCGACGCTGAACTGTGATCGAATATGCTCATATTCTGTACATGAGAAGGTTGGCAGTCGACTTGCGATGCCGTTGGGTAGAAGTATTGAGGCGGCGGACGCATCAATGAGATGCTCGGGAAACAATTCCGAGTACGTTGAACAGTATTTTGCAGCTCTACTTTGCAGAAGACTAATGTCCATATCATCTTTTGTAAAGATGTGTGGATGAAGGAAGAATCCTATACATTGCTGGTGCTTTGCGATTTTTGGCTGGGAAAGATAGGCCAACGCTTTGTCCGAAGGAGCCGTTGACGCCAGCAAGCTTGAGAAAAAGTCAATATGAAGCATTTCCATCATAACGTCGTTTTGTGACTTCACCATGCCGAGAATTGCAAAATCCAGCAAGTTTGACACTGATGTTGATGAGATGCTGAATCGCCCAACAAGATCTGGAAAGGTCGTTGCTGTTATCATGCTCCAGTCCAATTCAGCTAATCGTGGTATCAATCCAAGCAACCGGGATTGTGCTCTCGTCTTCACGGAAAAGGACTCGTTAGATTCATTCCAAGAGCAAACCCGTAAAATAAGTTCATATATATCCCGGTCAGAGAATATTCGTCTCCAGAATAATCCAGATCCGCTACTAGTTGAAGTCGAATCACCGCCTGCTTCAAGAAAATTTTCTGGCAGATCAACCCTTAGTAAAGCGAGCAGTACCTTCTGCGCTTCATTGTGAACCCCAGTATCAGCTGCACACAGCACAGTTTTCACAAGCTCCATGCACACATCGTTCCACGTTGCAACGATTGCAACATCTCCACTGGACTGTGAAGCTTTCTCGAGCAGAAAGAGTCCTAGATATTGGATGGATGGAGCTGGGGACTGAAGCAACGCGAGAAATGTCCTCGGCTCTGCGAGCGAGAGGATATTACTGAACGGGACATGTTGGAGTAACCTCTGCAAGAGAATGGTAAGGCATGTTGGGTCTTGCTGAACGACCTGCAGCACACTTGCTACGAGTGGCACGATATCGGGCACGAGAGCCGGAGCAAGGTTTTCTAGGACGATGTCAGAAGCGCTCGCTCGGCTCTATTGGGAGCCAGTCTGGTGTCTGCTATTCCAGGACTTACCGACATCTGTAAGCTGCGCTGTGAAAGTCTCCACCAGGCGCACGCGGAGGACTGTGCTGCTCGGGTTCTCCCGAAGCGCACGCAGATGGGCCTTCAAGTCTTCTGTGGTTTCTGGGAGGGCCATCGTGGTGCTGCTGGGGGGGGGTGGTGGTGTGGGGGGCTCCGTGCTAGAGGGCTTGAGACTGGGGCTCGTCTCGGCGGGGAGCGGTGGAGCATCGTTGCAGCAGCAGCAGCAGCGGTATGATAGCGTCACCGGCGCGGCCCCATGCATCGCAGCAACGACGGCGCCATGCATGCGTGTGTCGCAGACAAGCTTTCTTGGCGCCGAGCCCCGGTCGCCAAGGCCAAACCATGACCGACGCTGCCCGGTAGCGCCAATTGGAATTGACCAGCGGCCAGTGCTCACGAAGTGTATCGACGACACCCAGTGTCCATGAAGTGTTTCAACAGCATCATAGTCAGCCCGTGAACGACATGTCCAGAGGCGGGCGTGGTGGCTTTGGAGGTGGACGTGGCTTCGGCGGGGGAGGCCGCGACATTCCCTTCGAGATCGACCCCAACCTGAAGCCCGACTTTGCACCCAGTGAGCTCTTTCCTGTGAGTAGCACACTCTTCACCAGACGGCGTATGGGGCGATAGCTGACAGCGGACCAATTCGATTCATAGCCCAATCCCCCACCTGTGCAAGGTGCGCTATCGAAGGAAGAGAGACTGTATGTTGCGAGGTTTAGAGAGTTCCGGGAAAAGGTGGCGAACGGGCCATTTTATACTGTGATGGGGAAGAAAAGGGGATTAGAGAACCCCTTCGAGGACGTCGAGAGATTTAGCAAAAAGTATGAGCGAAAGAGACGGAAGGTACCAAAACTTGATGCAAGACCTTATGGTAACGCTTAATAATCTCCCCATCGCTCTCCCTTCTTCTTGTTACCCTGCCTAATTGATCAAATCTAGTTTTTGAATTCTTTCCACCAGAGCTTTACACCACACTGGATCCGAATTACACAGCAAATCAAGCCGACGGCGATGGCAAATCCAAGGCCAATGTTAAACGTCTCTATTTCTCTACTCTAGATACATTCCATGACGATCTGGCCCTCGTTGATAATGCGCTACAAAATGAGGATGAGGATGATGAGGGAAGGTAAAAGACGAAGCTAATGATGGGGAGGACGTTGGATCAAAGGACGAGGGGGAGGAGGAAGAAGAGGAGGAGGAAGAGGAGGACGAGGATCAATTCCAAGATGACATTGAGGGCGATTACAATGCCGAACAGTACTTTGACTCCGGGGAAGGTGAAGGCTGGGGTGACGATGGAGGGGATGACGATGGATTTTACTAGTCCATGTTGTCAGCAGAAGCAATACCATTTTTATAGCATGAAGAGCAATATATTTCCGGGAGGGATTCGTTGCTTGTATCTTCAGCTGCTTTTTTACTGTTATACCGGCGTTCAAATGGAAGGCACAGTTTGACCCAGAACACACCACAGGCCGCTACTAGGGGTTTTAGATGGGATTTGTTCCGATTACTGCATACATGAATTTATTCACTACAAAGTTTAATTTGATGCCTTAGCCAATGGCTTTATTGATCTTCTATTACATCTAGCTTGCTACGGGGGCTTGAGCTGCACGACGGTAGTGGATAGCTGGAAGCAACCTCCCAGTCTGAGACGCAGTGCAACAGGATACGAGAAAGTGAGTCAGTTAGTACCTACAGTGCCCAAAAACTGCGGCAACGTGCGTGATAGCTCAAGTACCTCAATCGATACAAGTCTACATTCTATACCGGGCTCGAGCAAATATTTATCCTGGAGAAGATCAAAAGTAAATCAAAGTTGCATATGTACGGCGCCATAAGCATGCTTAACTGCAGTACCAAAAAGGTGAATTCTAATTCATGCAGCTTAACTGCATAGCCCAAACGGATTATATACAAACCAATACTGATGCTAGTATGGCATACAAGTATCCTAGGGGAAGTTGAGGGCGACTTGGAGAGGCAACGTGGAAATGCTAGAATTTGCGCGAAGCAAAGATTAAAACAGGTTGCCCTGGTTCCGCTAGAATTTAATAGTATGGATCCGGAGCATTACAGTCCATCTTTTAGAAAGATGCTGGACAGCCCTCTCTCCCAACTCAAACGTAAGAATCGAACCGGTGCCCACAATTCTAGGTATGTGTTGCACTCTCCATCACTAGAGACAACAGACAAAGTACTCCTCCAATCTATAGGTCAGTTCAAACAGTACACAATCCCCTCCTCTTTACCCGCTACCTCTCCCACTGCCCCTCCTCCTCCGCCGTCCCACCCGCTCTGACCACCCCCTCCGGCAGACCCTCCGACTGCCCATCCAACTGCCCATCCAGCAGTCCACCTCTAATGCCTGCCTCTCTATGCCACTTCAGGGCAGGTATAACGCACCTTTCTCCTTGGTAAATCGACTACTTCAATGTACTTTATATTTCTCTGTTGTTTTCGTTTTGTCAGGCAGTATTATATTCCTATAACTGTTGAGGCTTTATACCTATGGCATCTTTGTTTTGATTAATTGGTGCGAACATGGGGGGTTGCGCGTACATGAGAGTCTCAGACGGAGCAGGTCTATAATATGGTCGGCGGAAGAAACCCTGACCGAGTGGGAGTGAATCCCAAAGCAGAAAGTGCTGTCTTTCTTGAAAATACGCAATTGGTGAATACACGGGGGTTGTGGGTATCGGGGGTTATGGGTATTGGGAGCTTCAGGTACATGGAGGTTCGGTGCGGGAAGTGGCTCGTTCTAATGCCATATTTATATTTATTATTAATAATTTTATATTTTGAGAGCTGAATTTTTTGCCCCATCATTAGTTCGTTATTGAGTTATAGCTGACTTGTTTGTCGGAGGTTTAGTATCCGCGATGACAGCTCATGGGCAGAGGTATGTGAGAAGCAGGTGGCAAGGTGAGCAAGTGCAAGGGACAACTGGGGTCAGCGGTAGGAGGGAACAGAAAGGTTTCACATCCTCTCAACACAATGCAACTCTTTGTTACTGACTTTTTACAACATACGAGGTCTAAAGAGAGCAATAGACGAAAAGTGCCAACACTGCCAGTGTCACCCCTTACCCTCATATCAATGCATTGTACCTTGGCCCACGATGTACCAAACCTGCAGAGGTACTGACGCAACAGTAATTCGACATGCGATGCCGCATGCTATTCTGAAAAGGGTTAGCAAACATAAAGAAAAAAATCAAAGTAAAATGGCTGCAGCAACATATTGTCAAGATATTCAACTGTCGCCATATCATTACATACTTGCACGTATGTCAGTCAGCTTGTCCAGAGAAGAGTACGGGCAGCCGCGGATACGCTCTTTCTGTGTTTCGGTGGCCACTTGTACTATCATACCTTTTCGGGCGCCGTAGATAGTCCGCTTTTCCAAAAGAGGAAGTACTTACAAGGACCTGCGAAATCGCGTTAGTAGAGTACTCACATCGCTTCCGACCACGAAGTTATGCAATACTCGGTCTTGGCGCCTTGGCCCAGCGCAGGCTAGGATCATAAACATGGTACAGCCACTCACGACAATCCTAGGGCGCGTCTTCCAGGACGCTGGACATTTTTGACGGTTCAGCATACACCAACACGACAATAATCGCTCGTTGCAGCTTCCTCGCAGCTAGTCGGACAGAAAGCTTAGCTGCTGGTCCAGCTTAGACGCTGTACACCTCATACCTGGCATCAAGAAACTGAATAAGGAAGGGAAGAAAGAGCTCGCGGGTCAGAGAAGGGGGTGTTCAGAGGCGAAGGAGAAGGCAGAAAACGAGAGATGTCTGTGCTTCTAGAACTCAATGTGGGCGACATCGTAATTGACTTGCACACGGACCTCGCCCCGAAGACCTGCTTGAACTTTCTCAAACTTTGCAAGACCAAGTACTACAATTTCTCGCCAATTTACAATGTGCAGAAGGACTTCTCGTTCCAGAGTGGGGACCCCCTTGGTCCCTTCAGCCCCGAGTCAGATGGAGGATCGTCAATATGGGGCTTAATCCAGGGGCCCTCAAAGCGTCTATTTCCGTCAGAATTCCACCCTAAACTGAAGCACACCACTAGGGGAACAGTGTCAATGGCAACTGCGCCCTTACGGACAGGAGGGGACGATGATGAAAGAGTTAGCGGGAGCCAATTCATCATCACACTTGGCGATAACTTGGATTATTTAGATGGCAAAGCATCAATTTTTGGACAGGTCGTGGAGGGATACGATACGCTGGAGAAGATAAACACTGCATTCTGCGATGAAACTGGAAGACCGCTAAAGGATATTAGAGTACGTCACACCATTGTCTTAGACGATCCTTTTGATGACCCTCCAGGCCTTGTGGAGCCACCAGAAAGTCCTGTTCCCACCAAGGCTCAGTTAGCTACTGTGCGGATTGGAGATGACGAAAATCTGGAAGAGGATGTAGATCCGGAGGAGGCAGAGAAACGGAGGAGGGAGCGGGAGGCAAGGGCACAGGCATTGACATTGGAAATGGTTGGAGACTTACCATTCGCTGATGTCAAACCTCCGGAAAATGTCCTGTTTGTCTGCAAGTTGAATCCCGTGACTCAAGGTTCGTACCTTTATCCCTCATAGCTGCATGTTGTTCCACATTGTATTATCAAACGCTTGTATAGTACGAATACAGGGCTAATATCAGTTGTCTAGATGAGGACTTGGAGCTTATCTTCAGCAGATTTGGAAAGATTCTCTCATGTGAGGTCATTAGGGATCGGCGCACTGGAGACAGTTTGCAGTACGCTTTCATAGAATTTGAAAACCAAAAGGATTGTGAACAAGCATACTTCAAGATGCAAGGCGTGCTAATTGACGATCACCGAATTCACGTGGACTTTTCTCAAAGTGTAAGTTTGTACACAGGCTGTGTATACAGCGAGTTTCTGGCTAACCATTTCTGCAGGTATCTAAACTCTCTGATATGTGGCGAACCAGTACCAATGCCAAGCGTAGGGAGGCTGCAAATGCACGTGGCTTTGGTGGTTCTTCTCGACTGGAGAGAAGACAGCAGTACCGAGATTCAGACCGTCCGAAGGAGGGGCGGGGATATGGGATGGTTTTTGATGAAAAAGAAGTGCATGCTAGGAGCAAGCATCACAGCCACAGAAGCCGGACACAGAGCCGTAGCCCGCATCACCATCACAGGAGTTATGATCGCGACGAGAACAGGCGGGATAGTGACAGGGATCGATATAGAAACAGGGATCGCGACAGGAGTAGAGACACGGCGAGGGACCGACACAGGGACAAGAGCAGAGATAGAAATAGAGATAGGAGCAGAGATAGGGAGAGGGGCAGAGACAGGGACAGAGACAGGGACAGAGACAGGGACAGAGAGAGGGAGAGGAGAGCTGACCGGGACAGGGAACGAAGAGGCCGCGGATATGACAGCCACAGGCGGCGGTAGGTCGCATGGGAATGCTGATGGTTGCAGAAAGAAGGACTACATCAAGTAAAGAGCCAACACCTTAGACTTGTCGCATGTGTATCAGTACCATCTATAGTATAATTAATATTGTATATTATTGATAGATGCAAAGGGCTTTTTTTTCAGAGATTGATTAATTGATTAATTGATTAATTGATTAATGGAACCGCTTCCGGAGGCTGGCGAGGCGGGAAAAGGCATCAGGAGGGTATAGAGTAGGAAGGATGGAGTTCATTTGCTCACTGGCTTTCTCGGGAAGGGAGAGTAATTTATATGTACCCAAAGGAAATAAATGATGTATACTAGCGTTTTGTGCTTGTTCAATACAGTTTAGAGAGATTGCGAATTGAAGCTGGAGCCAAAACCGGGGGGTTGTGCACCACTGGGCCGGGAGCCCCAGTAATAAACTGGGGACCCTTGGACGATCTCCCGTCTAGTCTGGGGCCAGCCGAAAGAAATTCGGCCCAGGCTGGCCCAAACGTTCTTTTTCAGACCCTGTCACTTTTACGATATGCACTGCATAGCGCTCTGAATTGACTCCAGACGCAATTCGCAATCTCTCTATTGTTGTTTTTACAAGAAAGACATGTATATTAGAAGGTCCCTGTTATTTCCTTGCAACTGTGGGACTACGAATTACGACTACTATCGCGACACTTGTTCACTGTATGTTGTGAAGTCACATCGCGGCCAGCAAGAAGATCAGCGCCTGGTACAAAGGCTCCCGCGATAACGTCATTGCAATGGCGCGCTGGACCCTGCACATCACAAACCAGACTAGCACCGAAAAAGCGTACCATAATCGGCGTGTTTGTACGACATTGTTCATTGTTAGTTACTTCTGAAATCAGACGTCGTTAACGATTTGGGGGGGCTGATCTGGATGTAGTATCCTATAAGGCACCGCACGTTGAAGCCGGGCTAGTAAGCCGGAGTACTACGAGAAACTGAGCAAGGAGCTGGAAGAGGCGCCGAGGAGGTTAGTCCGGTCGGCCAACCAGACTACGAGGAGGTCATGGTTATAGAGCTTTGTGGCTAGCTGGAAGGGGGTATATCAGGATGAAGTGAGGCTCGTATGCTCTGAAGCTACATACAGAAGAACAGAAAGAAAGTACGGAGGTTCTCTTTTACTTTCGGCATTCGTTGCAATTAAGTTTCTGAGGAAGGTAGATTTGGGAGTGGGGACTGTTCTCGTGGGTTGGGCACCTAGACCTGACGAGCTGGGCATAAGAGTGAAATATGCAAATCCAGCTCTCTCATATTATGAGTTTCGGGCGTTGGTGTTTTTTAGGTTGCTACACTACTGCTACTGTATGTTTTACGATATCATTAGACAAAACGTGAATACCTAAAAAAATAAACATAAAATAAAAATAAAATAAAAACGGAATTTTCTTTTTCACGATATCAGTGTACCAATATTACTCTTTTTCTGTCATTACTGCAACTATGAACCACGAAATACTATATTACAGTGGGCCGAGTCAATTGCTGGCGGATGCGAACTGAACCCATTCCCCCAAATCCATCCCCCGCCATCGACCCTCTTCCGCATAGGGAAAAAGAAACTGGTCAGAGTTGAGCTTTTTTATTTAATGAGCTTTCCACCTCTGACCACCTCCCTTTTGCCAGTTCCTGTAAAGCAGATTGTCAACAGTCGGTCCCGTTTATTAAGTTGCCTTTGATATCAGTAACTCACCAGAGCGCTTCCGTAGCATACGCTTTGATCCCCATATGCGACGTATACTTCCCACTCGCAGCCTCCTCCAGTCCCTCAATCACCCTCCCCTCGTGCATGCACTTCCACAATCCCTGGCTAATATCCTCATTCTCATACGCGCCAATCCCAAGCCTGTATAATATCCTTCCCAGCGTTTGCATCGCCATACACCTTTGGGACGGGAACGTGCTCCTTGCCAGATGTGCCAGTTCTGGAATGGTATATCCAGCTGCGTTGGGGGCATCGCTGTGGTGATGTAGGCCTAGATGAACTGGAAGTTCTCGAGCGGTCCTAGGCGGCAAGAGGTTGCCCTTGAAGTCAAATCTCAACGCTGAGGCCGGCACTGAGGCCAGTGAAGGGTGGTATACATTAGAATCCTCATCCTCGGTAACAGGAGCCATCCACGATAGTTTGCTTGGGTCTGCGGGAAGGTCCGGGTAGTATTTTTGGTGCAGCTGTTCCAAGAAGTCAGGAGAGTGCGGGTCGAGCTCTGGCGCGGGTGGTGGGGCTGGGAAATGAATCGGTATTGCCGGCGGTGCAGCTTCAAGCTTCACACCCACGGGCAAGGTTCGTGGCGCACGTTCGTCAAGCCCGAGTATCTCTCCCTCCTCGTCATCCGTATTTTCATCCTCTACGGTGGCTGTCCGTGTTGATGGTTTGGACACGGGTGCGGGCTCTGGTCCACGCATTGGCCGGGATACCTTTGACCCTTCGATGTTCCACCCGCTTGGCGTGACGTTTGCGTCGTCTAGGGTTGCTCGTTTGAGGAGCCGGTCTATCAGTGCGGGACTGAGGCTCGCCATCAGCTCCTTTCGCTCTTTCTCAATTTCCTCTGGCGACATGGCGTCAATGCGGCGCTGATTCTCTTCGCTTATTCGCTGCCGTTCGGACTTGAGATCGTCGATGGTCGGCGAGGCCTTTAACTGCGCATGTGGTACCGACGTCGGCGTTCCATTACTCTGGCCTTGCTGCGCTCGTTGCAGTCGAAAGGCAGATTGTCGAGCGGTCCTTTTCTTGTGCTCTGGGAAGCCCCTTGTGGCTGCACCAGTGGATGGAGGTGAAGGCGCAGCTGGGTTTGACGAGGTCGGCTTTTCGACGATGTCCTTGATGAATCCAACTTTTGGTGTTAACTGTGGCGGTAAAGCAGGCCTGGTCAGAAGGTCGCCGCCATGGTCAAGGTTCAGTGTGAAGCGCTCGCCTCGAATAGCCATGTGTTGAGTTTTGATTTGTTTGGGAGGGTTTTGGGAAGAGGTGCAATCCGCGGTGAAGAATTTCTTTCGAGCTATGTGCGTAGCATTTTTTGTTGTGTAGTCCACCGTGGGTGAGATCTTCAGCGGGGGGGATTGAGGGGCGCGGGTGTGGCGAGCAGCGTTGGACCGGCCTGCGTCACTGAACGAATGAGATGCTTTTCCGCCCGATGCAATGCAAGTGCCGGCCGGACGCTTCTTGGTTTGGTCCACTATCGCCACACTGTGGCTTACCATTCTCAAGCGTAGGACGTGACAGTGATATTAAAACAAATAGCTATTCATGTACCTTGCTTTTAAACAATGTAAAGTACATAGCTCGTCAATAAATCATACGTCTCCAAATCTACTGTACATATTTATCCCTATTCAAGTGGAACGAGTGACCCGGGCCATGGCACTGCTAATCAACTCGGGCCGGTCATATAAGTACGACCGAGACGTTCGGAAGGAATGACGGAACATATAAGTGACACTTGTACGTAACAATTTTCTTATAGCAATCTACTAGCAACGATATTACCGCTAACAAGCCGGCCTACTATCACAGAACCTTAATTCTAAGTTTTAAACTATACTGTAGATGTCATATTTGACTAAATCTGCATTCACGGTCTACCTATCTTATTTTATAATATTATCATCTCATTGGACCTTTTTGCCTGCGTTGTTGGAACTCCTTCTAGATGCTTGCTCAATCCAGTTCCACACCTTGTCGGATTTTCCTATTGCTTTGGATAAACGCGCCATGTCATTGACAGTAGTAAGGGTGTCTGGGTTTGCACCTAGTGACTTTTCTCTCCCAGCCAACGCCTGCCCATCCCACTCCATTGCTTTGCTATATGGTCCTTGTTGATGAAATTACATTTGCAATGTTGTTCGTAAGAAGTGTTGGAAATTGAACTCCTCACGTGCACTAAAAGATGCCATACCACGGAAAGTTTCACCGGGTAATTCTCAATCGGCAAAGGGAGGACAGGTAAATTACATACTTGAAGTCAGGAAAGATATAAAAGGAATCCCAAAGAGATTAATTATTCATAGACTGCTGGAAACTCCGAACTAGGGAAACGAATTTTTAGCTATGCCTAATCAGGCCAAAAGATGGTACACACCAAGTTGAATCAGACCGAAACGAAGAAAATGTATGACGTACCAGAAGCTATAAAGGAGGTCATTTTCCAGAGTAGAGCTCCCAAGATAAACCGAGCGAGCGAATAAAATATACTTTATCCCACATCAAATACTTTGGATTATGACCACAACACCCCACAAAATATATAATCATCGCACCAAATGTCCCAGAAACCCCAGACCAACGATCAACCGACAGCTCTACCGATACGACTCTGGAGTCTACCTCCTTGCCTGCCGTAAGTTCTCAAACCCATCGAGCATACGGCCCCGGAGAACTCGACCCAGGAAATTGAGGCAATTCTAGCAGACAAAGCACAACAAGAATCCGACCAAGAGATTGCGCAAGCCCCAAAAGCGCTGAAAAAGCAAACGAGCCAAACAGTTAGCTAGAAGGAAATCAAGACACAAGTAGTGTTCTAAGTTGAACTCTCACTTAACGCTCTCGCGTAACCTTTTGTCGTCCACTTCGCTGCCCTCGTGAACCTGGAGTTGCCTCAAGAGCCACCCTCGCGAGTCCAGCGACGCCTATGCTAATACTTTCAGCATCTCATCATCGAGTGGCAATGAAGAACAGGACGACCCCTTCGGACAGAAGTCAATCGTACTGCCAAACCAATCAACACAAGCCAAAAGACAATAAGACAGTGCAATTGGCCAAAAAACCCTATGAACATATTATCCAACCACACGTCCTCGAATTACTAATAGAAGATCCTCTAGAGATAGAAACCGACGGGTTCAAACCACCGGCGATCCTCAAACCGATATTCGAATCGGGAGTGCAGGGAAGCATTTTCTAGACCGACATCCTGAGGACACAGAATTTATCTGTTCCATTAGCAATCAATGTTTGCACACGCCTAACAAGCCTCATCTAAAGTGGCTTCGCCAAACGCTCCGCTGGATACCTGGGAAGAATCGGGCAACTTTGAAGAAGCCCTCAAGGGGCAATTCGTACAAGAACAACTAGAAGAAACCAGCAATCTGAGCACCCAGAAAGCGAAGAATCAATGGCTGGGGAAAGCTCATCACGTAGTGGAGAAAAGGCCCTGAGCCTCAGCATCCAATCTATCCCCAGACTTGACCATAAGCTCAAAGGCCAAGAAATTATGCAGGGTGGATCATGTCGATGGAGCTCCTAAGATAACGAATAAACCCATATAGAACCTTATAGGTTATGAGCCCGGAGTGCCGCGAAAGCTAAGAAGCGAATACAAGCGACCTCCCACCAAAACAAGAACCTACCGAATGTCCCAGATGATGATTGAACATTAGGCCAGCCAGAAAGGGGAAAAACACGGTACCTGTCACACATAGGAAACAATACGGATCAAGGAACAGCACTTAACTAGGCGGCTACGAAGGAGAAGTCGGGTATATCTAGAGGCAAGAACCGACGTAGATAGAGTAGGGTAGAGCTCCCAAGATAGACAGTGTGAGAGTAAATTAATACTCTTTCTCCATAAAATAACTTTACCAGAAACCAAGACCACGATCAATCGACAGCTTTACAGATACGACTCCGGAGTCTACCTCTTGGTGTGCACGGACCGTGACTGGTTCGAGTACGACACTGGATCAGATGCCCACACTACGATGGGGAAGAATGGCTGCAGAATGCGCGGCAAATAAAGTTGACGACCACAGGACATGACGGCCACGAAACTGAATGCGAATGGAAAGGCGACGTCATCTTCATGCACAAAGTCCAAAAAATCGTCCTAAAGAACGTCTTGTGCTACCCAACATTCAGCAACCTGATCAGTGGAAAGGCTCTAAGACCACTGGTTTGGAAACCCATCGACGGCGGAGCAATCATCAAGACCGCCATCAGATTCATGCACGCCCGACACGACCACAAAAACACCCAGACAGAGCTGAATGCCACTTAAAACTGGTAACGATGCAAGCCAGTGGCGAGCTGAAAGCGTTACACGAAGGTATGGCCACATTTCGTATAACACCCTATCTAAGCTCTCCAAAGCCAAAGGTAAGAAACCGCTGGGAAGCTGTCTAGCCTGCCTGAGTGCAAAGAGTACGAAACCACCAGCCAGGACCTAGGACACAAGAAAAGCCCTGGAAGTGATTCATGCAGACCTGGTGGGACCGGTGAAACCCAGAACGCGCGAAGGAAAGGAGTACGTACTGCGAAGCCAAGCGGCGACGGGTGTTGGCGGTAGGAACGGACGAAGACCATTCCAGCGAAGCACAAATAAATGAGAAAGCCGATCGGGCCGAATGGGCAAAGGCCCGAAATCACGAAAGGGCGCAATTGCAAAAGTACGGAGTATACACAGTGATCGACCACCTTCCAGATGGGGTAAAAGTAGTGGACACCAAATGGGTATACGTGGTCAAAGAAACGCCGACGGAACCATAGCCAAATACAAAGCGCGGAAGGTGGGGAGAGGATTCACCCAGGAACGAGGAATCAACTGTGACGAAACCTATGCGCAAATGGCACGACCCGAAACGTTGAGAATAATGATCACCATAGCCCTCCAGAAAGGATGGAAAACCCGACAATGGGATGTCGTAGCCACCTATCTCCAGGCTCCTGTGGAACACGAGGTGTACGTAACCAACACCACAGAATCAGGGCAAACGGAGATCCGGAAACTCCACAAAGCACTGTACGGCCTAAAGCAAGGAGGGCACCAGTGGAACAAGATGTTGATATGTATGCTTAATGGAATCGGACTTTATGCGTGCGTAAGCGACGAGGGATGTGGTAGATGTGCATAGAAGCTTTGTTTTTTCCTCGAGCCGAGAAGCATTAGATGGCAGCGGCAGACAGAGCATGCCCAGTCGCAGACTCTCCACTTTTTTCCCGCCAGAACGGACTGCCATTTTCACGAGACTATGTAGTGGACAGGCTCCGCCAGATCCTCCGCCAGCTTGGTATCGGGGGCCAGTACTCCGGCCACTCATTCCGCAGAGGGGCAGCAACCTCAGCACACATGGCAGGCCTATCCACAGATGAAATCCAGCTCCTCGGGAGGTGGAAGTCGGAGGCTTACCGCAGGTACATAGAGGTTCACCCCGAGCACATCTTCCAGCTCGCGCAGCGTCTGCACCTCCCCCAACACATGGATCTCCCTGCCCCCGCGGGCACGCCGCAGCAGTGAGATGTGCGAAGGAAGACATTGAGCTTGTAGCGCACTGGATACCCACAGAGGAGAACAAATTAGCTGACTACCTATCCCGTTTTGAGTATATGTTTCGTTAACAACGAACGAACCCAAATTATCGCAGAACACGTCGACGACCTACTAGGGATCGTTGCGACAGAGGCAGAGCAAGACAGAACCGAGCAGGGACTCGAAGAGTGGGTAGAACTGGAAAGAGAAGATAAACCTACTAGCCTACTCGGAATGGAATGGCATTGGACCAATGATTCTGTGATACTGGCACAAACCCAATTAATAGAACGAACCGCGGGCGCCCTTGAACGGCATGGAGGAAGGCAGTCGCTGCCCTCCGACGCGAGCAACTACGCCGAGCACCCCGACGACGAGCAAGCCGACCCAAAGAAGCACCAACAGTTAATCGGGAGTCTACTATATATAGCCAGAATCACCCGACCGGACATCTCGCTGGCGGTAAACCTGCTCGGGGGGAGAGTCCAGACCCCTTCCCGGAGAAACATGCACACTGGGAATCTTGGAGTATTTATGCTAGAGCAAATGCGAAGGAATGCGCATCTCTACCTCAACCACGACAGAGATCGAGATAGTGGTAGATACTTCGTACTCAGGGGAGAAAGCGAAAGCAACCATGGGGGTAATAGCGCTGGTCGGAAAGCTGATAGTGTTTTGGTACAGCCGCCGGCAGAGTACCAGGAACTCCGAAGCGGAGTACATTGCAGCCGCGGAAGGAGCAAAGGATGCAGCATGGATCAGGCAACTGTTGGAAGAATGGGGGGAAACGCCCACAATCTACACGGATAACGAAGCAACAGAGAAGTTAGCCCAGAACAAGTCCTATCATTCCTGAATGCGCCATATAGACAACCGGTACCATTTCATCCGGGATCAAGTGGAACGGGGCCTGCTGAGGATCAAGGGAGTGAGAGGACACTAGAATATCGCGGACCCGCTAACGACGCTGTTGCCGAAACCTGCAATAACCGATTGGAAAGAGAGGCTCCGGATGTCGACTGGAACCAATGGGTCGACCTCCATGAACCAGCAGAGGATGCAGATTGGGAAGCATTCTTCGCAGAACGGTTGGATAGTGAGTTCGGAGTTGGGGAGAGTGTTGGAAACCGGGAAACTCCGAACTATGCAAACAAATTTAGCTATGCCTAATCAGGCCAAAAGATGATATACACCAAGTAGAATTGGACCGCAAGGAAGAAAATGTATGAGGTGCCAGAAGCTATAAAGGAGATCATTAGATAGAAAATGAGAAGAGTAGAGCTCCCAAGATAAACCGAGCGAGCGAATAAAACATACTTTATCCCACATCAGATACTTTAGGTTATGAGCCTGGAAAAGCGTCAACGCTAGATGACACCTCCACACACACATATAAGATATAATCATCACACAAAATGTTCCAGAAACCCAGACCGACGATCAACCGACAGCTCTACCGATACGATTCTGGAGTCTACCTCCTTGCCTGCCCTAAGGACATCCCAAGCTTCACTGAACGAGCAAATAGAGCTCCCTTCTCCATATATAGCGTAAGAAGTGTGTCGGGGAGGTCTGTACCTAGTGCCTTTTTTCTCCCGGCCAGCATTCGCTCATACCACTCCAGTACCTTGTTATATTGCCCTTGTTGATTGAGTACCATTGCAATATTGTAGACCTTTAGAAAGGACGGCTGGGTTGTGTATATCATGCTCATTTGCTTTTCCACAGCAATAATATGTGGGAAAATTCGCCGTTCAGAAACCCAGTCCTCTACCTTACAGCTTCTGCTCGAAGGTATAGCAATTGCGGGGGTAACCAAAAAACTTCCGTAGCTTTCTTGCTTTGTCTTTCAAGTTCCGTCTCCAGTCTCCTTTGAACCCACATACGAATGAATGGGTGGATACTACATCATCTATCCCTCCATCTTGCCATTGAGTACGAGAACAGTGTTTGGATTGAATCCCCCAAGGATGTGTCTGTAGTAAGGTGTAAGCAAGGCCATTTTAAGTTGGTATCATCAGCTGTATTGTATTATTTGAAGATAATTGAATGTATCATCCATTTCTAATTTTATTCCTCGCCAGAGTAACTCTTCGCAAATGTCATTATTATCAAGAAATCCATGTAATAACAGCAACTCTGTTGGACACTCTCGGAATGGTGGCATTGATTGGTAATATATTATAGAGGTGATCGATATTTCCTTTAGCTCAGCTACTAGCTCATTTTGCCTTACGAATGTTTGCCCAATGCAGCTTGCGAAATGTATGCTAGGCACTGATTGCTGCATGTTTTGTGCAACTTTAAATAGAGAAGAAATCTCTACTTCAAGTCCCAAAAGGAGTTCGGTATTGGCTAGAATCTTCAGGTTTTCTGGAAGGCTAAAATAATCAAGGCTGAGGACTAGAGCTCGTAGCTCGACCAGCCTGGAGCCTGGACTCAGAGATCTAGACCAAATTTTGGAGAAAACATGCTTCCTGCTCCTGCTTTCCTCTGCTTTGCTTTGATATCTTGCTTGCAATTCGGCAATCCTTACCAACGCAGCTACTCTCTGTGCTAGACTAGCTACTGCAAATCTATGTCGCTCATCATTAGGGTCAGGGTGTTGGTGTTGCTGGCTTGAGGTATCATCCAAGCACCAAGCTTGCTCCCAATTCTTGAGTTGAAACGCTTCTGTATGCGCATTGCCGATTTCTCTTATTTCGGAATAAATGACATAGCACTCTTGAATGGCTTTGGCTTGTTGTGCAGCCAGTCCGACGGCTCCGACGGCTGCTTCCATGTCTGTGATGGGGATAAAACAGATTAAATCTAGTTATATACTGTTGTCAGTCTCGCATAGTGGTAGATAATGAAAGGAAAGTTTGATCATCTGAAGTAGCATTGGGGTATTGTTACCCAGTAATCTGTGTTTAGATAAATAAGACGACGCTTTCGACACGACCTCAAAAATCCGGATTGCGAGGCTATATCAAGTGCTTCAATAGATGTGGACGCAGAAACTGCGATAGGATAGGGTCTGGTAGCACTTGACATTACTACCGTACTGGGTTACGGCTGACAACTTGGCGCTGGGATGTATGACTACCGTTTCAGGAAGGAGAAAGCGCTCCTGCGTTTGGTGAATGAGGTATCGCCGAGTTTAGACCGAGTGAACTTGGGTCACGCGCACTCGAAGCACTCTGGCTGGAGATATCATATCATATCATTGTCGACAGCAAGCATACAACCTAATGCTTATCCTAAGTATGCATAGTGTAGACAACAGAGTCGTGGCGCTATGCTTATCGATAAGCGTAATGTTATTGTTGCGCTACCTACTGTTCTCAGGCCTTGCTGTCAACGCTGCTCAAAGGTCGCTGGAGGGTATCACCCATCATAATGTCCAGAGGAATGCCGGACTGCAATTTGTGCCACTCTGCCGCGCGTCACCATGGTGAACAGCATAGAGCACTAGTATTTTACTCTTCATTCGTGCTGAAACATTAAGGAGCCATGATCTTTCGCTGCATAGCTACTTCACACACCAGTACTGGTGCACTAAATATACATTGTGATCCCCTGACACACCTCAATCGAACAGCTTAATCTCAAAACCTTCAAACCTCACCTCTAGCTCTTCGCTTTCCCGTCCCTGACCCGTTGGGACTGTTGGTCTCGCTGTATACACCCCCACCCACAACTCTGCCTTCTTACTCTCCTCTTCCACGCCTTTGCTCTTTGCTTCCGCAGGAGTGTCTTCCTCAAAAACCCAAGTAATCTCCCTTATACCCGCTCTCTCGCCCGTTGCAGGGTCAACCTTATATATCCACAAACTCGCCTCCCTCTTTCCCCCTCTAATACCTCCCTTTCCAATTCAATTGTTACACTCGTCTTCCCGTCCGCGCCGATTCCGGAAGCAGGTACCTCAGCAAGACTCCAATCCGACCATCTGTCTGCTGCAACGGTTCCAACATGGGGTTTTTCAAATACAAATTCAATGCCTGTCTTCACCCATTGTCCTTTGGTCTCTCCTTTCTCACCTGGTGGTGGACCCAGAAACAGTACAAGCCCTCCCTGGTCGTAGAGAGTGTTCCATGCCGCGGTAGCAGTGACGCGCGCAGAGCGGAACTTTGAGAGCGGGACCCGAGTGTACGCTGTTGGCGCAGTGCTGACGTTCAGAGTTGGTGGCTTGCGCCAGAGATCGGTTTTCGGTGGGGCCGCAAGGGTTATGGAGTTGCCAGTGGTTTTGGGCGGAGTATGAATGTTGTAGTTGTGCAAGGGAACGGAAATGGGTTTGGAGTTTGATCCGTGGTAGACGAGGACAGAGGGAAAGTGAGTAGATTCGGCCATGGTACTAGATAAAGATGCTATAACGAGCGTCAATAAAGTTGTGCATGGGGTGCTCAGTTTCATGGCTGCACTGGATGATTTGGTATTTTATCGATACGTACCCTTTTGGTTCCGTCGTATCAAGAAACAATACACAAATTTTCCTTCGTTACCCACTAATATACCAGGAGCACTCTGTTGTTACACAAGGGACAAATCTAGAAAGAAGCTCGAGGTGAATTTCAATGTTGCACTTTAGAATGCGTATGCAGTTGTAATAC
Organism: Kalaharituber pfeilii; assembly: GCA_015179045.1. Taxonomy (NCBI): domain Eukaryota; kingdom Fungi; phylum Ascomycota; class Pezizomycetes; order Pezizales; family Pezizaceae; genus Kalaharituber; species Kalaharituber pfeilii. The sequence continues at coordinate 509,767 of WHUZ01000012.1, read as the reverse complement.
TCTCAACTGCTTTATATACCCCGCACGAATCGAGTCCGTTCTCCGTGGTTACCCCGAATTCTATCTCAGCACAATTACCACGAAGGGAAAAAACATGCGCTGGTTTGGCTTGGTTGCAAATACATGGGGCAATATAATTGCGCAGGGTTATTGCTCAGTCTCGCACCAGTCTGTTTGTATATTAGCAACGATGATGCACTTGACCTGCTTCTTCGGCTATTCAAGTGATACTGCATGATTAGCAACGTTCCGGATGCCCGACGGCGCTCCACATTACTTTTCTTGACAGATGCTAGGTGAATCTAAATGAAGATACTGCACGTTGCATTTGTGCAGGTAGCATACTTGAGGCGGATCTCCAGCTGCACCGTTACATAATGACGAATAAGTTCGCCTGATGCACAGAGTAGGCCTATATTTGCTTTCTTATATCTCCATCTCATTGTATCTTTTACTTATTAGAAATCGGTTTCTTAGATTTTTCGGACCGGGATTCCGATCGCGAGCTACTATCTGAGGTTGAGTATATGTATAGTTATACATTTTTTCACTGAAACCGCACTGTTCAGGAAGAAATCCTACCGTACTGTACAGAGGAGAAGCGCCAAGTTAACATCCGATCGCTTTTGTTCCATTTTTTGGACTAAAGCCAAATACTATTTCGATACTCTCGAATTGAACATATATAGTGTACGTATAACACTTCATGTCTATATTTATATTCCTCTAACCAATTGCAGCCTTTTCTTTCCACTATATGAAGTAGAATGACTAGAAAATAATTATATGTAGGGGAGAGGGAAGAGGGTGGAAGGGGGAGATAACTCTAACCGTCTTTCTAACAACATCCATTTTCTTTTTCTTTCCCTATTCAGTACAACATAATTGAACATTTCGTTCTGGCCAAGTCAGGTGCCAGGCACTCTTCTGATGTTTGACCGTCTCTTTATTTCGCCGCCATAATCGCTCCAGTTCCACCCTTTCTTAGACCCATTTCCCAGAACCCGGCTTCCATCTACAGCAATCACATGAGCATCGCCACTCTTCCGGCTGTAATAAGGGCACAAGCAACTCACCCTACAAGCCACCGCAAACACATCCACCAACTCCTCTAACACCGTCCTGCCAATTCCCTCTACACTCTTTTCAACAAGCCTCATCCCATTTACTACTGCCTGGGCATAATCGTCCGAAATATAATTCTTGATCCACTTGTAGTAGATATTGCCCTCTTCCGTGGTTTTCGTAGTGCGGGCATTGTAAAGGCGGCTCGCAATGTCATAGTATCCGAGCAGACACGGGAGCATGGCAATTTGGAGGTGGAGATAAGAGCCAGTGTGGCCGGTGTCGAGGACAAAGCGGGTGTAGGCGGTGCAGGCTACGGATGTTGGTGCTTAGTTGCGATTGGTTGGAGTTGGGGAGGGGGGAGTACCTTGGTGCTCGACGCCGCTTTCAAGCTCCTCTTTGGTAATTCCGAAGCTGGCACAGTAGCCGATGTGGAGAGCCATCTCCCTCTGAATGTGGAGTACTATCGAAGCGGACTAGTGCAGAGTATCCCCATAGACCTTCGTCAGCTACATACCTCAGCTTCGTTCCAGGCCCCCTCAACACATACCTTCGCAATATCTTCCAACTTCTTAGACTTATACCCAGCCAAGCTATGGGATCTGGCAAATTGCACCAAAAACAAGTAATCCTGCTCTAAGTAGAACTTGAACCTGTCCAGCTCCAACGTACCGTCACCCATCCTCTCCACAAACTCATGATGCGTGTATTCATGCCACACGTTGCGCACCTTTGGGTGCTCGAGGAGCCACTCGATGAAGCCGCCTTGTGGGAACAATGGGGCTGCGGTCTCCGCAAGTTGGAGAAGGTGGTGGATGCGGTGAAGGTGGTTGATGGGGCCGGCCTGGCCGGTGCCTATGTGTGAGAAAAGGGTGGAGAAGGGGGTTGAGGGGTGGGTGGTGGATTTGAGGGAAGTGGAGATGAAGGTGGAGGCCAGGCGGACGGAGGTGAGGGGTGGGTGGCCCAGGGAAAGGTTGGCGGCAATAGCGGCTAGATTCGGGTGTGAGGTGTGAGCAGATGGGATCCCAAGTAATGCGGGAGTTCTATACGATACTCACACGCCAAAGAGCATCCCGTCCCATGCGTACACCTTGTATCCACCCATTCGACCTCCACCAAAGTCACCTCCTGCCCGTCGTAATACACGTCCACCGAAACCCGCTTTTCTCCGATCTCCCTCGCTGCCGTATACACATACTTCTGATTCCCGTTCCCGTCCTTTTCACCCTCCACAGCTGTCTTCTTGAACGGCAAATGCCCCCCCTTGACAAGCACGTTTTTGGGACCTAATTCGTCCCGGATCCGCTTCGCCATGGAGATACATTGGTCGAGGGTGTTGATATCCAACGAGGGGTCGAGAGAGAGTAGACGCTTGGCCTCGGGGATGTTAGGGGTGAGCAGGAATGTGATAGGGAGGAGCTCGGTGATGTAGGTAGAGATTGCGGAGTCGGGGAGCAGCTGGTGATTAGAAGTAGAGATCATAACCTAGGTTATACCATCAGAATTAGTCGAGAGTTAGGAGATGTAACTTCATTATGAGTATCTGTGGAAGGAGGCATGTGCACATACCGGATCAATCACCGTCTTCTCAATTCCGTACTTTGACAATGTCTCCGCAACAACTCTGATATTCTCCTCGCTAGCGAGCATACCTATTCCCAACACCATTCATGCCCCCTCACCACTATCATCAGTACATCGAAGCCCGCACCCACCGAACGCACGCCATGGAGCGCTACGTACCCGTCTTCACCACATCCACCCCCACATCCTCCAGCCCCGCCTCAATCTCTTGCTTCAGAAACTCCCCGGGGACAATATGGATCCCATTGACCCCCTTCGTATTCTGCGCGGTAAGGGCGGTGATCGCAGTCATGCCGTACACGCCATGGGCTGTGAGCACCTTAAGATCCGCTTCGATACCTGCCCCACCGGAGGAGTCGGAGCCTGCAATAGTCAGGACCCGAGGTGCCTGGGGTGGATCATTTGAGTCGATTGAGGTCGAGTTCATTATTTCCGTATCAGAAGGTTGGACATATATCGCTGGGGGTGTAATGTCGACTTTGTCCTGTTTCTCAAGACCCGGATACAGAAAATAAATAAATCAACGTAGTCTGTCTTTCCTCTAACCTATTCCGCTTACGTTCCCTTTCCCCTCTCCATCCCGCCTATCCTTCTCCGCTCCTCTATCTACGACAGCAGGAGATTGTCATACAATACTTCATCCTCAGAGGCTTGGCATGCCATAGTAAAATACTAGGCAATAAACAACCATAGGAGGTCTCAACGAGGTACTTGTACTTTGATGATTTATTCGCAGGCCACCAAAGCTATCATAAACAATACCCATTAATCCATTCAAAATATCCATCTACCACGCGCAGTACCATGATCTCATTCATCTATTGTAATAAAAGAAAAACCATACCATATAAAAATACCATCTCGCTTAGCACCCTCAACATCCTCCTGTCTTTCTCGTCGTGGGACAGCCATAGGTTCCTGCCGCGTCTTCTTCCTAACATTATCCGCGCCGTCATGCAATTGCCTGCCACGCTTTTCCTCAAGGTCTGCCTCTCGTCTTGCTGCCTGATAGGTCACCTTCTCGTCATTGATCACATTGTCCACTACCATGATACATCCCACCGATTTAGACATCTCAGATTCCTTCTTACGGAGTTAAGTTGCCACCAATCCTTCTGCCATTCCACCGCGCCATTTCTTTTCACTGGGATGGGTACTCTCAACTAATCTTCCACTCCCTCTTATCCAAAAGTATCTGTCCTTTGTTGTGGACAACCCCTCTAGCTATTGCCTTATTCAGCTCCTCACAGCTCTCTCTATTATGCATTCCACCATCCCCATAGCATCTTCTGAGATCAGTCCTGTTCGCTTCCACTAGATATACCTGGCTTTCATACTGATTAGGCGAGTAATAAGGTTTAATACCAATATAGACTGCTTAGCCTTCCACAGCTTCTTCATCTCTGAGTCGTCCTGCAAATTTGTATGGCCTACTCAGTCGAGATGTCACTGGATTTTCCACATCAATATTGCAAGAAGCGTAGCACCCGAGTATGTTCGCCGATCAGTTTCTTAGATACCCGGTATCCATCCCGCTCAGCAAAGTCAAAAATGCACTCTCTGAATTACAGAGGGGTTAGATTCTGATATTCGCGCATTGCCCTGGATAACCGCAAGTAGGTCTCCGTATATTTTTTTTTTTTTCTTTCCCGTCATCTTCGCGGAATCCCTCCAATAAGTCCTTTCTAAACGCTTTTATCAACAGTAGTATATGCTATGACGTCACCTTGTCCATTTTCGAATCCCCGTTCTTGACCAAACTGTTGCCTTCGTTACAGTTGTACCTTGTCGAAACCAGATTTCTGCCAATACCCTCAAATCCCGAAACAAATCTTTTTGCCTTCCATCAGCATGATGTACGCAAACAAAGAAAACATGAATTTGTTACAGTCCTTGGGAAGGCAAGTCAAAGAAACAATACAGTTACAGTAACCAATTTTTTTTTTCTTGCCATTGATGAAGGTAAAAAAATGGATTATAAAAATTTAATAAAAACGACCGAAAGAACCGCAACACAAGTCATGGAATTTTAGCAAATAGGAAGCCGAAACCTATTTCTACCAATGAAAGCTGCGCAACGCATAGCAGCAGTCAAGTCAATTATTTACCAGAATCTCATGTATTACAATCCCACCATATACCCCGCAAAAACTGACACTTTATCAGTCGGGTATCCACCCATTTTCAAACTGTGGTGCGATTTCTCTATAGAAATTGCATAGATTCTTGTATACCCTGCGGAAGCCTTCACGCATACGAATCGGAAGAGAGCTGTAGCTACAGGGCGGACCGTAGTCTGTTTCATCTTCCTCTTCTTCCTTGCCCTCACAACTCTTTGACTGATGTGGCTGGCGAAACACCACCACAGGCTCCGGCTCGGGTTGCTCCCAAAAAGAGCATGTCTGAAGGCGATCCTCTATCTCGTCAGGATCAATAGCCCGCAGACAATATAAGAGAGGATAAATCCCCTCATGGTCAACAAACCCATGGTGGCCGGGTGCTAGAACATATTCGTCTGGTATTGAGGCAGCGTCTTGTATGGCTGCCGGTTGTGACAGAGGGATGGCCGGAACCCCAGCAGATGATGGTTGTGCAGTCCAGTTTGGTGGCGTGTGAGGCAAGGTGTCAGGACGGGTTGAGATATAAATGAAGGTTTTTACTTCCCCAAGGGAGAAGCCGTATCTTTCCCCGCGCGCTTTCATATATGGTGCCGGCAGCTTAGTACCAACACCTTGTAACATTTCGCTTGACGCTTAGTCAGCAGTATTTTTTTTTTTTTTTTTTTCCCCTCTTTGATGCCGCGTACGGTACGAAATAGATTGCTAACCATACCACGAACCCCTTGACATAGCCTGCATAGTGGTACTCGAGTACTTCCCGCCTCCTTCAAAATGCCGCTACATAGTAAAAAAAGAAAAGCCTACTGTACTGCTTTGGAAAAAGGCCGAAATATACTCAGTCAGCGCAAAGGATTATGCATACCAGTACTATTGGAGCCAGAAGAGTGCGAAGAGTTAGGTGAAGAGCTAGAGGAGGAAGAGCTTGAGGGGGGTGCAGATGGAGAATTGGTGATGGCAGAAGATGCTTTTACACATTTAATGACTATGGCTATAGCTGATCATGATGGTACTGGCAGAGAATGCAAAATAAAGTATCATCGAGGGCCTCAAAGATCACGGCAGACATTATGGCGAGATCAAAAAAAAAAGGACACTCTTCGGCAAGCAGCTGCTAGTACTATGCCAATTACCCAGTTCTTTTCTATGCATCCAATTCCGAGTCCAATACCACCTTCGCCTTCCAAGTCTGATTTAATTCAAGCAGCAATTGCTGATCTCAAAATACTTCTTCAGTCAAAAAAAGCACCGATCGGCCAGAACCTTATGCGACATACTGCAGTACTTCAATTTATGCAGTTGCAGCTTAAAAGACCAGACACCACCCGCAAAGCACTTTCATTATGTATTGCAGAGGCCTTTGGTCGTGGGGAGAATACTGCTCGACGAATACATATTTGGGAGAAGTCATGGATTACTTCTCGGTATATTAAAGTTGGCATGCGAGGGAAAAATGCAAAGGTTTCTAGCTGGTTGAATGATGAAGGAGTTTTACTTGCTATACGAGAACATATTACATCTGTTGGCGAAAAGCTCACCTCCTATGGCCTTGCTCAGGCTATTACTGCATATCTAAAAGAGGAGGATATTGTTAATGGCGCCGAAAAGCTAGAGCATTCAATATCCGAGCGAACTGCAAGAACCTGGTTGAATAAACTTGGTTTTCAATGGAAAGATGTGCGAAAGGGGGTTTATATTGATGGTCATGAACGAGAAGATGTGGTTGCTTACCGACAAGTAGTCTTTCTTCCTACTTTACAGAAATTGGAAGGGTTAAGGCAGTGGGATGAGGAAGGCAATATTATTCCCTCAGTAATACCAGCCGGAGAGAAAGAAAAGATTTTTGTCACTCATGATGAGTCCACCTTCAATGCTAATGATGGAAAACGACAAATGTGGATTAAGGATAATGCACAACCGCTTCGCAAAAAAGGTCGTGGAAAAGGCATCATGGTATCAGAATTCTTAACTCCTCGTGGTCGGCTTGCAGTACCTCCTAATATCAGCGCAGAAGGTCTTCCCCGCCGGCAAGCAACCGAATTTCTTGAATTTGGTCAAGATAATTATTGGACAGGTGAAAAAATGGTTCAGCATGTAGTTGATATTGCAATTCCAATTTTTGAGCGAGCATTTCCTGGCTGTCAAGCTGTTTTTCTTTTTGACAATGCATCCAATCATGCTGCTTTTGCTCCAGATGCTTTAGTTGTTAATGAGATGAATTTGGGCCCTGGAGGAAAGCAGCCAATTTTACGCGAGGGTTTTATTCATACAAAACAGCGTCCTCAAACCATGATCTTTCCTGACAACTATGCAGATCCTGCACTCCGTGGAAAACCAAAAGGTATAAAGCAAATACTAATAGAGCGAGGACTTTGGCGTACAGGTATGTCTTCTCAATAGTAAACCTATTAAATAAATACTAATAGAAAGCTTTAATATATAGGGATGAGACTTGATTGTAAGCCAAAATGCCAGGAGGGTATAAAGGACTGCTGTGCACGGCAATGCTTGAGGAATGAACGTGATTTCCAAGAGCAGAAAGGCTACTTGCAAGAAGCTATAGAAGCTCGTGGTCATAGGGTAATATTTTATCCTAAATTCCATTGTGAATTGAATTTCATTGAGTTCTTCTGGGCAGCAGCTAAAAGGCATGCACGAGAGAACTGTGAATACTCTCTTCAAGGATTACGAGATACTATTCCGCAGTCTCTAGCCTCAGTATCAGAGACAACATCTGGCGATTTTATCAAAAATGCCAACGAACAATGCAAGCATACCGTGATGGATGTCAGTATGGTACTACTGAATTCAAGAGTCGAGTATAAGTCACCGAAGAACTCGAAAATGCAAGGATGCATGTGCCAAGACTAGCTGACTAAGTGCAAAAAATTGCCTATTTAGGAAATTTTTGCATTCTTGGCATATAACATTTTTTACCCTTTCTCATACAAAATGTCCTCTTTTATTTTCCTATCTACATGTGCAGTTTTTTTTTTTGTTTTTTTTTAATCTGGTAGAATTGTTCGCAATAGCAAATACTATAGATTTACAAGATTAAAAATTCCAGATCCGTAGTTGTGGTATTGTAGATACACGATTTGTTACCCCCTTAATTTGGTGTTGGTACTAAGCTGCCGGAACAATTCTACCAGATTAAAAAAAAATAAAAGAAAAAACTGCACATGTAGATAGGAAAATAAAAGAGGACATTTTGTATGAGAAAGGGTAAAAAATGTTATATGCCAAGAATGCAAAAATTTCCTAAATAGGCAATTTTTTGCACTTAGTCAGCTAGTCTTGGCACATGCATCCTTGCATTTTCGAGTTCTTCGGTGACTTATACTCGACTCTTGAATTCAGTAGTACCATACTGACATCCATCACGGTATGCTTGCATTGTTCGTTGGCATTTTTGATAAAATCGCCAGATGTTGTCTCTGATACTGAGGCTAGAGACTGCGGAATAGTATCTCGTAATCCTTGAAGAGAGTATTCACAGTTCTCTCGTGCATGCCTTTTAGCTGCTGCCCAGAAGAACTCAATGAAATTCAATTCACAATGGAATTTAGGATAAAATATTACCCTATGACCACGAGCTTCTATAGCTTCTTGCAAGTAGCCTTTCTGCTCTTGGAAATCACGTTCATTCCTCAAGCATTGCCGTGCACAGCAGTCCTTTATACCCTCCTGGCATTTTGGCTTACAATCAAGTCTCATCCCTATATATTAAAGCTTTCTATTAGTATTTATTTAATAGGTTTACTATTGAGAAGACATACCTGTACGCCAAAGTCCTCGCTCTATTAGTATTTGCTTTATACCTTTTGGTTTTCCACGGAGTGCAGGATCTGCATAGTTGTCAGGAAAGATCATGGTTTGAGGACGCTGTTTTGTATGAATAAAACCCTCGCGTAAAATTGGCTGCTTTCCTCCAGGGCCCAAATTCATCTCATTAACAACTAAAGCATCTGGAGCAAAAGCAGCATGATTGGATGCATTGTCAAAAAGAAAAACAGCTTGACAGCCAGGAAATGCTCGCTCAAAAATTGGAATTGCAATATCAACTACATGCTGAACCATTTTTTCACCTGTCCAATAATTATCTTGACCAAATTCAAGAAATTCGGTTGCTTGCCGGCGGGGAAGACCTTCTGCGCTGATATTAGGAGGTACTGCAAGCCGACCACGAGGAGTTAAGAATTCTGATACCATGATGCCTTTTCCACGACCTTTTTTGCGAAGCGGTTGTGCATTATCCTTAATCCACATTTGTCGTTTTCCATCATTAGCATTGAAGGTGGACTCATCATGAGTGACAAAAATCTTTTCTTTCTCTCCGGCTGGTATTACTGAGGGAATAATATTGCCTTCCTCATCCCACTGCCTTAACCCTTCCAATTTCTGTAAAGTAGGAAGAAAGACTACTTGTCGGTAAGCAACCACATCTTCTCGTTCATGACCATCAATATAAACCCCCTTTCGCACATCTTTCCATTGAAAACCAAGTTTATTCAACCAGGTTCTTGCAGTTCGCTCGGATATTGAATGCTCTAGCTTTTCGGCGCCATTAACAATATCCTCCTCTTTTAGATATGCAGTAATAGCCTGAGCAAGGCCATAGGAGGTGAGCTTTTCGCCAACAGATGTAATATGTTCTCGTATAGCAAGTAAAACTCCTTCATCATTCAACCAGCTAGAAACCTTTGCATTTTTCCCTCGCATGCCAACTTTAATATACCGAGAAGTAATCCATGACTTCTCCCAAATATGTATTCGTCGAGCAGTATTCTCCCCACGACCAAAGGCCTCTGCAATACATAATGAAAGTGCTTTGCGGGTGGTGTCTGGTCTTTTAAGCTGCAACTGCATAAATTGAAGTACTGCAGTATGTCGCATAAGGTTCTGGCCGATCGGTGCTTTTTTTGACTGAAGAAGTATTTTGAGATCAGCAATTGCTGCTTGAATTAAATCAGACTTGGAAGGCGAAGGTGGTATTGGACTCGGAATTGGATGCATAGAAAAGAACTGGGTAATTGGCATAGTACTAGCAGCTGCTTGCCGAAGAGTGTCCTTTTTTTTTTGATCTCGCCATAATGTCTGCCGTGATCTTTGAGGCCCTCGATGATACTTTATTTTGCATTCTCTGCCAGTACCATCATGATCAGCTATAGCCATAGTCATTAAATGTGTAAAAGCATCTTCTGCCATCACCAATTCTCCATCTGCACCCCCCTCAAGCTCTTCCTCCTCTAGCTCTTCACCTAACTCTTCGCACTCTTCTGGCTCCAATAGTACTGGTATGCATAATCCTTTGCGCTGACTGAGTATATTTCGGCCTTTTTCCAAAGCAGTACAGTAGGCTTTTCTTTTTTTACTATGTAGCGGCATTTTGAAGGAGGCGGGAAGTACTCGAGTACCACTATGCAGGCTATGTCAAGGGGTTCGTGGTATGGTTAGCAATCTATTTCGTACCGTACGCGGCATCAAAGAGGGGAAAAAAAAAAAAAAAAAATACTGCTGACTAAGCGTCAAGCGAAATGTTACAAGGTGTTGGTACTAAGCTGCCGGCACCATATTCCAAAAATCCCATCTGGACCAGTATGTTGTCGGTAGTAAGCAATTGCTGGAGGGCAGCCGCCTTTGTCCTGTGTCCAAGAAGCTTGACAGTTGCATTGAAATCCGGACAGCCAAAAAGTACTCTGTGCACGACAAAATAAGAAGTATAATAACAAAGGTAGAGTTTTCACTATAGAAACCGTGAGGCCTACTTTAGCAGGCAGGCGGACTATACTGGCAGCTTGCGAGCTATCTATATCTAGCTGGTTCTATGAGCTTGCCGGCGGTCGTGGCTTGGTGTGCGGAGGCTGTAGGGCACGGGCTATCCGGAAATACCTTAGCTCAAGAACATTCCATACCAACTAGTGTGATTGGGGATAGTGTAAACTGATGATGGACAAAGAAACAAAGTAATTCTGTACACAGGGCACACAAACTAAAATCTTCACTCACCAGGCGTGCTATAGGGCCACAGTTTCGATGCAAATGGGCGAAGGTGGTTTGTTCTGATCCATATACTATGTAACTATAGCTAGGCAAGTACATCCATCTTACTTGCGTAATTAAAGATTAGATTGTTCCAGGAGTGTTCTGATGGGTTAATAGAGGATGTAGGAGTTTAAACAAGCCAGAGAGTGTGATTCTACTCAGTTCAATTATGTTTTGTACCAATTTGGTGAAATCGTTATAGAGAGGAGAGATTCTATTTCACTCGCTGGACAATCTTGAGAGTGCTCTAATGATCTATTCTACAGCAGTGGTGGAACGAAGAATGTTACTGGAGCTGGAGATTAACTCCGATCACAACCTACCTGTGGATATCATTCTGAATTGAGTACATCAAGGACTTCCAGAGCGCTATTCTTATTATCTCAGTTCTCGTTTGGGCGTTACTTGAAGTTTCGTATTGGAATTTTCTAGCTGCATACAAGATGCGGCCGGCCGGTGTGAGCTTGCTAGTATTTCATATGCAAATCCACAATGCAGTTGCCTTACCGACAAGTTCTTCAAGAGGACGGTCGTCGAAATCAGCCTCAAACAAAAGCTTTAAAAAGGTTTTACGAAAGCGAATAGGACCATTCCGGGATTGATTTTGAATGTCCAAGCTGAGGGTATCATATTTGAACAAGAAAGAACAAGGTAAATTAGGTTACGAAATACAGGAAACAGAGAATTCCGAGTTGTTTAATGAAGAACTATCGCACCAACTACCATGTCAATCCGTTTGAGCACCAGTGGTATTGGGGGATTCTAGCATTTCCAGAGGTTCTCGACCTCCATTTGGAATGAGGAGCAACCAAGTAGTAAGCTTGTTCATTGTTGAAAGTAAATATTTTATTATTGATAGGCAGCTGGTTCTACAAAAGAACTTTGATAGTGTTGAAGCTGAGTTTGCAGTTGGAGTCTTACTGCTAGGATGTGCCGCTAGATGGATAGAGGTATCTAGACCCTATCTTCAGATCGATGAAAGTTGGCAACGCAGCTGGCTACGAGACTAGTAAGGCAGGATCGTTCCAGCCTTTGGTAAAAGCTGGTTCTGAATGTTTGAAAATTGGCTGGAATTAGGCTTCTTTGCAAGCCTCCCGATGAGTGCGGAATTGAAAACCAGAACCTCGCCTGCGTCTAAACTGTACGAGTACCTTTAGTAGTATATTAGAGTTAAATATGGCTGAGCCAGCGAAGACGAAAATTAATCCGAGCAAGAAAACAAAGAGAGAGCCTACATAACTTCATGAGCAACGCTAATTGCAAGTTAAGCTACCGCAGCTGCTCTATTCATTTTTACCTATTTCTCTTTCTGAACGTCTTTTCTTTTCTTCGCTGCTCATTCCTCCTTTCATTCCCTTATCGCGAGATATGACTGAACGTTATCCGATAACAACGTTAACAATTATTAATACATACAATAATGTAGCAACAGATTTCAGGGGAGGTTCTGATGGTATATGGAAGAAAAGGGATGATGTATGGGAAAGGATGCTTGATTGCAGTGCTTTTCAGTGCTTGATGGCTTATTTTCCTGTTTTCTTCTGCTTTATATGTCATGCGCCAGGAAAGTGTGGGAAAGGGAAGCAGGCTATAAAACCCAAAACTGGGTTTTGGAGCAAAGGAGAGAGGAAGAACGTGAGGCCTGACATTCCTACACTTATTCAATACTATTTGACAACAGACATCTGAGGTTCAGACTGGCCCTATCTGCCTTTGCAAATATCTCCTATTAAGGGCTTTTAGGCCTCCTAACCTATCCTCGTACCCAGACTATTATTTTCCGCCTCTTGGCAGCATCCAGTGCCCGTCTGGGTACGAGAACACAACAATTACCGAGTTACATGGGAAAGTTAAAGATATAAATAAAAAGAAAATAAAAAGAAAAATAAGAAGAAAAATAAAAAGAATTAAAAAAAGAAATGGAGTAGCAGAAAGCACGCAAAAAGGAGCACAAGGGAAAAAAAAAAAAAAAAAAAAAAATAGAGCGCGCTTTCACTATAAGTGAAAGCGCGAAAGAATAAATGTAAGCTTGCATCAGCGGGGAATCGAACCCCGGTCGAATCGATGGCAACGATTCATCATACCACTGGACCACTGATGCTTTCTGTGTGAAAACAGCTTACAAAAAATAATAATAAAGTTATGAAACTCAGATCTAACGGGCAACCTAATCATTGCGTGCCCAAGGGTGTCCGGGGGTACGAGAACAGTGCTCACGTTGCCTGCGGTCTTGCGCCGCGAGAACAGAGCCCGCTACTAAGCGGTAAATAGTCTGCTTCGAGACTGAGCTTCGGCAGATCAGGCACCATGGCAATGGCACTTTGCCAGCAGGAGGATGCAGGAATTATGACAAATGATTCTTTTGCTTCAAGTGGAAAGGGTCTGTGATCCCCCGGTTCGTTCTCACTATAGCAATTGACACATTTGCTTCAAACTAATCACAGCATGATAAATTAGCATCTCTGACGCCCCAAGCTCTGCGGACTGAGCTTGCATCGGCTCATGCTGCACTGCTGACTGATATTGACACTCCCTCGCTCCTTGCCTCTAGTACTAGTTCTGGCCCTCTCACGGAATCGTCTGATACAGCTAGGAGTTGGATGATTGAATCAGGTATTTATGAAAGATTCTGCGCAATTAGCGAAGTTCACAGAGCTAATCATAGTGCGTTGGCCCAGATGCATCCCCAGGACCAGCAATCTCATGTATATCTGCTGGAGACAGTAGATCGACTGATATCCATTCCACAACACATTTTCTACCTCCACCCACAGCACCCACGCCTGAGGAAACATCACCCACAAAAGGAGGTTCAAGCACTAGTAGGAGGCAGGAAAAAAGTAGGAAAATAAATTATGATGAAGAACGTGGAAAGGATATATGGGAGTTCGACGTTCTTAGTCAAGACCCGGATGTGAAGGATGATGACAGAAATGGGACAAGGAGAAGGGATGATACTTCACAAGTTTCTGATATCCACAAGGAGCAAAGGGCTGCTGTTACAATTAGTGACGAGGGTGTCAAAAATGCTTGTTTCTTAGGTCAGCCAAATAAAGACAGGACCGATGGACATAGGGCAATTAAGAAAAAAAAAACGCCGCCTGCTAGGAGGTCAAAAACTTCATTCGACACGTATCCCGACTACAACTTCACAATTACGGAACCTATCATCCTTCCTGATGACGACAATGATGATGATTATAATCCCAACAAAAGTTCTCGCAAGCCCAAGAAAAACGATAGATCAAAAACATCGGTTAGTGGAAGAAAGAAAACGAGGAGCAATACAGACGACTGGGAGTTAATGCCTGCCTTACCAAAAGGTAGAAAAGCTACTGTGTTGAAGCGGTTGGCTGCAGAGTTTAAATTTAGCATAGGCACCAAGGGAGCACAGAAGCAAACTGCTGCCACTGCCCCCGACAATGGGAAATCACCGACCCGCAGCATGCAGGATAAAGTCGTACTATGTCCGTTTAAGATCGATCTGACACTAGATTCACTTTTGCTACCTGAGGAGGAAAAAGAGAAATATGATGTGTTCTCACCGTTAAACACATCTCAAACAACCAACTCACAACCAGCCTCACCAGCGGAACCCAGTCTCTTGAATTTACCTTTACCAGTATCAGAAAGTCAAAGTGCTTCCTTGGATTCCATTGCAGTGAAAACTGGAGCTAATATGAGCTCAACCATTCCTGATGAAGAGTATTTTCGAATGGCATTTAAGGAGCAAGCATCAGGCGGCCGAAAAAGGTACCAAACCATATCCCCAGAGAGACCGATTTCCCATGGAGAGCATACGGGGCTGGGGATATTGGGCAAAAGAAGTAGGGCACTCGTGCAATTTTTACATTCAGGTGGAGAAAGTGAAAACCAAGTGAGCGATGCAGAACAATTTGATTCAAGCTGTATTATTCGAAATACAATGCAGTCAGCTACTACAAAAAGAGTCAGACTTCAGAAGCTGAAGGACCGAAGACAGCCAAATGCACAAGATGGGAAAGGTTTAATATCTGAATTGACTAATGTTGAGAGAATTGATATTAGCCTCTCTGGCGGTGACCCTTCTGGCGGCGAGATTCAAAGTACTAATTCGAGAAGTGAAAATGAAAAGAGGGTGAAAATCATTGAGGATTCCGATGATGATAGTCCTCTAAGCGACTTGGAGACAATCATCAAGTCCAAGGACATGGAAGTGGAGCCGATATCCGAAGCATTATCCAGCACCGTTCGGAAGCGAGGTAAAAGAAAGACAGCAAGTACGCAAAGCTCAGACGAAGATATAGTAGAGAAAGCTCCTCAAAAACACAGATCAAAACGAATGTCTAAGAAGGGACTACATCAACGCAAGGTTGATGATCCTGATGATGGAGGGGAGATCGAGCAATCGCAGTCTGAACTTGGATGGAAAAGTAATTATGTGAAAGACAGGAAGTGCATTGCTCGATTAGAATTTGTAGCATCCCAGGATCAGCCTAACAGGAAAGAAAAGCAACCGACTTCAGTTGTTGCAGCCATTGCAGAAGCAGAACAGGAAAACAGCAATGAAAGAAATGATTTGGATGTTGGACATAAGAAAGAGACCCGTTTAGGCAGAAAAAGTACTAAACATAGTGAATTGATCAGTTCTGACGCAGATGAGGATGATACCACCGCTGTAGATGAGAGTGTTTCTTCAACGGCAGTATCTGGAATATCGGCTCCTAATAGCAAGGAGCCTAACGATAGCACAGAAAATATTCCAACTTCTACTCCAACAGCTGTTACAGAAGGGTTAAAGCCACCACCTGTCACTCCATCAAGCAATACCTCTTGCAAGAAGGTTCCATACAGCCCAATTAACAGTGGAAAACTGTCGGCCGTGAAGTATCGGGTTGGATTAAGCAAACGAGCAAACATTGAGTCTCTACATTCATACTTGAAGAGATGACGGAGTTAAGAACTAGGAAGCTGGTATTATTGTCCTAATGGGATTGTGCTATCGTGTGGATCTCATCGATTTTATTTTCTCATTGCAGCTGTTGATCCTTGATATTTGTCCTTGCTACTTGGCGTTGAGTTAAGGGGGCAATCTGATGTTTTTATGAACCATCTGCCTTTTCTTTTACTTTTCTGTTCTTCTTTTCTTTTTTTTTTTCCCTTTTAAAACCATCATATATGATAGGTATTTTCCAGTCTGCTGTCATCATACTTATATCTTAGAAAACGGGCAATGACATTTTATTGGATAAATAGAACACTATAATTGTTGACTTGGAAGAGGCAACGTGGAAATTGCTAGAATTTACGTGCAGCGAAAATTAAAAAACAGTCTGTTCTGATGTAGGTAGATAGTGATCATTGCTGGAACCGGAGCATTACAGTGAATCTTATTGAAAGATGCTGGACAACGCTCTTCCCGAGCGCGATGTGAGATTCGAACCGGGGCCCTCAAATTCTATTCTTTTCCATAGGCTCTTATTGTAACCTCCGTCACTAGAGACAGCACTTCAACCTATAGGCCAGTTCGGGCAGTAGACAACTCCCTCATTCTCTTGTACCTGCTGCTTCTCCGACCACAACTCCTAACACCTCTCCCACCGCCGCTTCTCTCATCCCTGCCTATACCAGCCTATTGCATCTTCACCTCTCTTACCATCACCTATCCTACCGCCCCTCCGACAGCCCCTTAGCCAAACTATCTAACCTCGCCTCTTCCTCTAATCGTGACTACATGTCTTTTTCCCCTCGCAATAGCTTTGAATGACTGAATGATATATAGCTAGCTAAAGCAATATCAGTAAGCTATAGACAGTGCTACAGAGGTTAAATTACTATATCTTTTTTTTTTTTTTTTTTTTTTTCCCTTAAGTATACATATCTCCATCACAAACAACCTTGTCCAGCACCTGTGATGTATGGATCGTACTTGCCCAAGCCCATATGTATGGGAATTGAGCTCGTGAGCACTGTTGATAACGATAAACAAAGGATCCTTTTAGATGTGCAATTGGTACAATTCGAGCGTGATCTTCCAAGGGAATTCCAGTACAGCGATCCAATTCTACTAAGATATACTTATACTTCGGCATGAGGATCACGTTCAATAACACACAATTTCAGGAATGGACCAATTTTCTTCAGACCTGAATTATTTTTATTTCAATTCATATCTTACACGACCCAACCCCGAAAAGCAGCAAAGCAAAGAAAAACCCCGGCCTTGCTTAGATATATCGAGGCCAAAACCCGTGAAATCCAAAAGTTATATGATACAAGCAGTCAGAAACGTAAATATCCAAGAGAAAACGATAGAGGTCAAGTTGAGCACCATACCAGGATACGAGAAACCCAAAAACGTGCAGTGCGGAGACCAGGAGTCAAGAACTGGTATTTTTCAGGTGTAAACGAAATGAGAAGGAGAAATCGGAAAATGGTGGGAAAGGGTTAATGCAAATCGTAAGCCCTGGGCAGGCAGAGGAACCCATATTCTTGCGTAGTATCAAAACGGATAAGAAAAGGAAAAGAGAGGGAAAACAAGAGATTGAAATGAGACAGGAAACAGACAAAGCAAGACACTATGAAGTCCCTAAACATTGGCCTAACCCCTCCAGGAACATGAGGCAACATTCATAGATAGCGCAAGCGAGAAGAAATGCCGTCATGTTCCCTCCAATATTCCTACCATCGCTTAGAACTTTATCTCCCCTTCTTCCAATCTCTACACTATTATGTCCAGAGATGCCAATGAATAATCATGTCATGTGTCTCCTTCACGCCGTCCTGCTACCCTCTCATGCTTCCATCCAAGATGTTCAGGGAGGCGCCTCAAGAAGCGGTGTTAATTAATTCTCAGCATTCCCAGCCTGCCATCCGTTGATAATTGTTCTGTAGTAACGATAGTAGAATTACAATTCGGGAGTATGGAACAAAAGTGAATTGAAGCTTGCATATATTAAAGCAGTTTGCCGCTCAGCGTCTGGTGCTCTAAATATAGTTTAAAACGATGTCGTGAGGGGGCATGGATGCGTATTCTTGACAATGCGAGTAATTGTGTATGGACCCGTGCACATAACCGTAAGTATATTCGTCCTTTTCATTCATGTCCTAGGTAGAGCAGAAATGAGGCTCTCTGTCTATGAATGATTTGAGGGCCGTCTTGAGGTGGAGCCCCACATGTTCGACTTTGTTGAGGTAGGAGACGACAGCTTCGGACTATCGGCATATACATATTCTCCGTCGACATAGATTGCATCGGAAATGAACGTGGTCCGCCTCTTCCGCTTGGTATATCTTTGCTCAAGTTTAAAAAGCTCTAGTCCTGTGCATGGGTAAGTATTCGTCTGCCTTGGGGCTAGGAAAGCTCGAAGCCTTACTTGCATTGAGTTTGTCGAAGAACCCCATCTTCGTAGGTTGGTAACCAGAGAGCTTAACTCGGGCAGTCAAGGGGAAGATGAGTGTGGTATCGACAGGGCGAATTGGCAGAGGCCGTCAAATCAAAGGAATGGAGGGGTTGGCTACCAGGGACAGAGACCAAACCAAAAGTACCTGGAGAAGGGGAGGGAAATCAAGAGGGAGGGAATTTCTCGAATTATATTTGGACAAGCCGGCAAAATGGAACAGCAAGCGAATGCGTTCGTAGCTTGTTGGGGGGGGGGGGGGGGGGTGGAGTGGGCTTCCAGCCACTCTCGCGCAAGGCAAATTATGCAGAGGGAATAACATGAGCGAGGAGAGCGGATGAGGTTAAGCTGGAGGAAGGAAAGGGGACGGTGAAGGCCGCAGCGGGGCCTGGGCAGCACCGGGGCCCCCACGCACATGGCCGCCACCTCAGGAACCAAGTGGGCCGCGCCAAACCCGATACCGCCGCGCCAAGCCGCGAATTGGCGAAGCAGGGCCGAGGGATGCACGGGGATCGCACTCCACCGGCGCATACGGCGCGCTGCGATGCCCGATGCACGCACGAAAAGGGGGCGGAAGCCTGCGGGGGTGCGGCACCCCCCGCACGCCCAGGCTCGGCGCCGCCTACACGCATCCCCACGAGGCAGGCAGGCAGGCAGGCAGGCAGGCAGGCAGGCAGCCGGCCCCTGCTGCGTAGATTGAGAACGATATGATATGATATGCTGCAGGGCGCCCACAGCGCCGATTTTGCTTTTTCTTGCGCATGCAGCTTTCTATCAGTGAGTTAAGAACGTTCAGAGATTCACCGGCTGCTTCCTATCCCTACGGCAATGCATAGGGAGGAGAGTGCAGAAAAAGATTCTTCTGCCTTCTGCAACGGTATGATAGCACCCACAACACCCATGCATTTACACTTAACGCTAGACAATTAGGGACAAGTGGCAATCACCAAGACATGGTTAAGAACCTAGTTTCAAGCCCCCTGGGAGCAATATCATACTTCGAAATTACTTTTTCAAGTCAGAAAATCTAATACTGCATACTTTTTTGCCAAGCTTGCATTTCTACTCGTACAAAGTTATCTTGATGCTCTCCATCATAATCGTGTATATCATATGCATGCAGCACTCGCTGACTCTCTACCTGCGGTCCACCTACTACGATTATGGTGACGTTGTGGCCTTTTATGGCATACTGTTACGGCCGCTGCTGAGCGGAATATACAAATATCATCTAGTCATTAAGGCTCACCCAGCGCAAGTGCTGAGTAGAGCGCACAACACTCATATGAGTGCAGTACGCGGCGCTGAGCGCATGCATGTGATATAGGATGGTCGTACGTGACGCAGAGACATTGCTATCAAATGAAGCTGTCTTTGATGATGAGAGAAGGATAGAGTTGAAATCGAAGTGCTCTGGAAAAAAGAGATTAATTGATCTAGATGATCAATTGCTTCCGATATAGTAGGCATTTTAACTACTGGTGCATCAGTGGTAGGTTGACTGTCCAATTCTATGGGATTACCTGGTTACGAGGCTAGGATTATCCTCAGTTCCGGCTGCTGTAGCTATAGTAGGTATTCCTTCTTGAATAATTGATGTAACCGGTAATATACTTGGATCCTGATGATGCATGGCAATTTCAGCAATCTCTCAAGAAAAGGACACCCTGGCAGGCCACCCGTGCAAATTTGTTATACCGGACGCTAGGTTAAACCGGACGAAAAGTGCTAGATTTTGGTCGCCCGGTATCATAGCAAGGTATAACTGTAAGTATGTACCTAGGTATAGTGTAGCATAGCACAGGGATGTCGCTTACCTGCCCCATTTGGTGCTGTTGGACCAGTTGTAAAATTCGCTGACTTGCTGACTTACAGTATAAGTCCAAATCACCTTTGTCCCTCAGATTGACCTCTCCTGATGTTAACGAATAATCAATCTGACCAAATTCCCCACCCACAGTATTGCAATAATGAAACAGCTTTTGATACCAGACAGCTCAAGTGAAATTCCTAAAAGTGAGTATAATCTGCTTTAGTGCTTTTTTCAATATGAAACAATAATTGACAATGCTGTGATAGTTCTTCAGACACTCAGCCAGTACCAGTCATATACATCTGAGTCTGTCTACTATGTTAAGATGGCTCGTCCCAGTAAGAAAAGAAGAGCTTGTGTACTTGCTTCAATAGCTGCAGTTACAGTGGGAGTGGATACCACTATTGCACTGAATTTTATTAAATATTTTAAGCAATGGCGAAGCGTCATGCTCGCAATAACTGTGAGTATAGTATTGATGCTTTACGACTAACTATTCCTCGGAGTCTTCTGATATTACTATTAATCGCTTTTTCCACAAATATCTACGTACTATGGAGGCCTACCAAGAGGGTTGTAACTATAGTACAAAAGAGTTTACAGAACATGTATATAAAAGTTATCGAAAAATTCAGTAGATCATGTCTGTATGTAGCAACTTTCTTTTTCACACTAGTACTAATTCTACAATATTGGCATTGGCATGTAAAATTCAGGAGGCTCCTCATACAAAGTTCAAAATTTTCAATCTAGAATTTCTCAGCACTCACTAAATATTTTTTAATTCAGACATCAAAGAGTTCAGCAGACAAAATAGTACATAATTACGGAGTTTAATTTTCAATCAGGCGTGGTTGTGTAATGAAATTATACTTCAAGTTTCAGTCCGTAATTTTGGTTGGTGAGGGGTCCCTTCTTGACCAACAGCACCATAATTTATTTAGAATACTCACCACCAGCATCGAGAAACTGATCAGATGTGTCGGGCTTCTCTGCAAAGATCCCCCCTTTAACACATGATTTGATCTTCGTGTGGCTCAAGAGTAGTTTCGACCTTGAGTGATCGATATGCACGTCAACACTTACCGCTGTCATGGATAGTTTCAAGTGTGTGGGCAATAAAAATGCCGGTCCTCTGATTCTCTGCAAAAGAGATTGTCCTGTATGGTTGTCTAGTGCTGAGGCCTACTAAACGTGTCAGGGGTCGGATAAAGCAAATGCATCAGTAGTAAAGGAGAATTTCTTACTGCTTCCTCCTGATACTGGTGAGTGGTCTTGGTTCTTACCCGCTATCATCTCTCAGGGTTCTCCATTCTTAGATTAATAACGCTCTGAAAGGTTCGATATGATATCCTGAATTTTCACCCTCTTCGCCACGGCAATAGTTTCGTCCTCACTGTAATCAATTTGGCCATAAAAAATATTAAACTCAATCGTGTTATTGAAAAGAGGTTATCTTGAAGAACCACTCCAATGCTCCGCCACAGGGATTCCAAAATCACATCTCTGATATCCTACCCGTCAATCAGGATGCACCCTCCCTGGAAATCATATGATTGGAAAAAAAGCCTCAGTATTGTGGGTTCGCTACAAAACGTTAGCTTCTTTGAATGAGCAAGTTGGAATATGCATACCTCAGCAGCATGCCCGCAGACACTTGGTCCAATAATTGCTGTTTTCTTGCCTGCTGCTATTGTGAGGCTAACGTTTTTCAGGATTGGCCTGTCAGATGATACCCAAATGTCACTCTCTTGAATCTGACCTTCACCCTCTTTGAACTCAAGGGGCTTTGCATTTGGAAATCCTAATGACTGTTACTATGAGCACCAATAATCGAAACATTCCTATATTTATCTTACCTGTATCGATACAGACTTTTGTAGGTTGAATATTTCCATGTTACTAGGGATTGCCTGAGCTCTCTGTATACAGTTCCTAAGAAGTTGAATGACACAGAAAGTTGAAAGGCAAGTTGATTGATCATGACAAGATCACCGACAGTCTCAGCGAATACACCTTTCGCTGCCAAATACATCATGGTGGCAAATGTAGATGAAAAATTTTGCTCTTGCCAGATTTCAGGAAGGCTAATGACATTGCGACCTTGATAGAAGCCTTATTGTAGGCTTTGAGTGCTTCATCATATCGCATGACCTAAAATTTTTCGTTGTTGAAATACTATAATAAGATTGTCAGCAGTGATCAAGATGATATATATATACTACAAATAATCCCACTCTCACGGCGTCGTAGTGTCGACGGTAACAGTAACTGCTCGGTTATCTGCAGAATTCGCTGAACGTTGTCCGTCAGGATGTCGTAGTTATTGAGATCCAGTCTCAACAAATGACGAAAATATTACAAGCTACTCGCCGTATAGCTGTTACGGGCGACGTTTGCAAAAAAAGCATTTCGAACTCCCTGGAATAATGTGGTTCCTATATGAGAGAGCCCATCTTCTCGGCTATCAGAACTTGAAATGGCTATGGTATTCAAGCAGACATACATGCAATAATTACTGATCCAGCTATAGTCCACATCGTCCCACCGATAGCTAGAAAGTCTACATTCATAGAGTTCACTATGCTTGTATAGTAGAAAGGAACTTGCACATTGCGTACCTGTTGCAATGATGTCAGTTCTATTGGTGAGTATGGATGAACATGTATATTGCATACCTTAAAACCAACCAAAAGCCCCAAGGAAGCCAAACCATAAAGCGGAGCGAGGAGAACAGCGGTGTGCTGCTAAGTGAACGCAAGCGCTACGGGCAAATTAAGACCTCCGCGAAGCAAGAGGTAAACCCAATCAGCCTTTCGTTGCTCCTTGTTCGACAATATGGCTTCTGACAGTAACTCGGGCTTCATACTCCCAAGTTAGATGTAGAGGGCGCAGATGTCAGTGAAGATTTCGTAGGAATTTCATTATCCGCTTTCTGATTGTACTCGAGTACAGTATCCTAGCCGAGCAGAGATACCGAATTGCTGCATTAGATAGGTTGCAAAATCGTTGATATCCTAGGAGCGAGTTCGCCAGCGAGCGATGGTGTAGCCCCTGGGATCTCATGATTGCTTTCGTGGTATCATATAAGGAGGATGACTGCCATATTTGTACAATGGGCTGTATCGCGTGTTGGAACATCGCTTAGTCATGTGCTTCAGGGTAAGTCTGAACTTAGCCACTAGAAATCCTGTTCTATAGGCGTTTCTCAGTCTATACCGTTTTGCACGTCCTAATCTCTAGCTTCAAATTGTATACGAAGGAAAAAGGGATGCAAATCCGGGGTGAACATCTAGTTGGGATCTGGGAAATTCCGGACTTCGATTGTGAAGTTGTGGATTGGGTGTAATATTTAATTCCAAAAAAACGCCATGTCAATAGACTTTCACCTATAGCACTATCAACCTGGAGAGGACCTGATACCTACAAAAAAAAATAAGTTACTTTTATCATAAAGCTAAAAATAGTCTACTCACAGAAGGCCGATCATACTTGGTTCAAATATGGAATACATATTCGCCACTCATACTGTCATGAATTTTAATTTCAAAATGGCTGTGTGGTAGGCGTTCGAAAACAGTTTCCTCCCTATGCATTGCCGTAGTAGGCAAGGAACGCGCCCGGTCAGGGCATAATATCAGCACCGAGACTAACCAGGGCAACTGGTTGCGGGGGCCTGCGTCCGTGATCTCTCTAGCTGTCAATGCGACTGTGGTGCACGTGATCAAGTCATGTTCAAGCTTTTTTCCGAGATTCATAAATGTCCGGCCAATAAAGATTCAAATATATTATTATCACATGTTTTCTACCAAGCCAATCTTTCTTATTGTATGGGATAACTTTATAATGTACAGTTCGGGAACAAGATCTACATATGTACGATTATCACTAAATCTTCTTCCTATCAAGCCTTGAAAGCATCTTTTCTGAAGTTATATTGGTTATGATACTAAAGTTAGATATCTGATACACTTACTCGAAAAATTACAAAAAAAAATAATGCTCTAGAAAACACCCATCCACCAGCTCTACTCCTCTCCTTCAGCCCTCCCCCTCACATCTCAGATCTTCCCATGGCTCGCCTCCATCCTTATTCTCATCTTCCACCGTCCTGTGTCTGCGCGACAGATGCAATATATGCCTTGAGCATCTTGATGGCGACTTGGCTGTCATTGCCTTGCTTATAGACGATGTAGATTGGGATTTTTGGGTTCATGGGTAACCATAATGGAAGTGCTGTCGGTGTTGGATTTGGAAAGAATCGCGAGATGGGACATCTATATTGCAACCCATCTGTTAGCGCACCGTCTCCCCTGAAGCCACCTGGAACCTTGAAAGTGGGGAAGATTGAGGTATCATACTTATTCCTCCGATCTACAAAGCCTCCACTCCACCTTCTCCTTCCCTTCAACCAAGCAGCGCTTTTATTCCCTACACCATCACTTCCTTCAACACAACACCTTCTCATCCTCACGCACACGGTCCTTCTCCGCACTCCATAGAATCTACCCTCTCCACTGCCACATCCACGTCACATGCTATATCATACTTCCTTTCTTCTTCCCAACGGAGTTTGAAAGTACGGAAGGGTGAGATGAAATATGATGAGTACAGGAGCATGGGCGCGGTGGACTTCTTACGCCAAGAAAGAGTCCTATGAACTTACTAGCACCCAGACTACTGTATTACGATCCCTCATCCCATATTCACGTAGATACACACGACTGCATCACGTGACTATAAACAACCCAGTAACCTTATCGGGGCTTATCGCCATATCTTGGCTTTTGAGAGGTTGCCTTAGGTGTCATTCCAAGATATACGCATACGTACTCAATTCTTCACGTTGGACTGGATGCTTGCGAGGCCGTTGAGAGCTTCCAGTTACCAATCCCAGAAACATTGAACTCCATCACACATCCTCCGCAATCAATTGGCCAAACATGCGTCTTTCTACGGGCATGTTCTCTGTTCCATTCACTACCCTACTTACCTCAGTCCTCCTCCTTCCAACGGCCTTTGTATCGGCTCTCTCGATAACTGGGAACCGACTACTGGTCATTGACGAAGCCGAGCTTCAGAACAACTACAAAACTTACATCTGGGACCTTGAACAGCGCGGCTTTCAATTGACCTTCTTGTCGCCCAAGTCCCCGGATTTGGAGCTTTTCGTCCATGGAGAACGCAAATGGGACCACATACTACTACTGCCGCCAAAATCCAAAGCATACGGGCCAAAGCTGACGAGTCAGCTCTTTATCGATTTCCTGGACAAACAGGGTAACATACTAGTGCTATTGGACCCACATAACACTCCAGAGCAACTCCGCGAGTTAGGAAGGGAATTGGAGATTGGGTTGGCTCCGCGCGGAGATATTGCCGTTGACCATTTCCATTGGCTGCCTGGTGTTGAAGGCAATGAGAAGACTCACGATCTTTTCCTTGTCCAGAAGCCGACTACCGGGCCTAACAAGAAAAATTATTTCGGGGGATATAACGACAAGGAGGAATACGTCGCATTCCGTGGATCTGGGCACACGCTCGGAAATTCACCCCTCCTACATCCAATCCTCCAAGCTTCCCGCACAGCATATACATATGATCCTAATGAAGAGAGCCTTAAATCTGAGAATCCTTGGAGTGCTGGACAGCAGCTTTATCTTACCACTGGATTCCAAGCAAGAAACAATGCTCGAATTACCTTTGTTGGTTCTGCAGATGCGTTCAACGACGACTTCCACGGTCTCGACGGCTTGAAGAAAGGTCAGACCGGCAATAAGGAGGTCGTCAGCAACAGGGGATTTGCTCGGGATGTCACTGCATGGACTTTCCAAGAAGTTGGGGTCCTTCGAGTCGACAGCGTAAGACACTATGCCACTCCTGACCTGCAAAAGAGTTCTCAGACCGATGTCGCAACTGAGATCACCTCCAACCCCGAAATTTACCGAATTAAAAGTGATGTTGTAAGTTTTCACATGGATGCATAAACCCTAAATCACTTGCTAAATCTGCAACCTGCACAGACGTTTGAAATCACTCTCTCGGAATACAGCTTTGATCGTTGGGTGCCTTTCCAGCTCCCAGCCAATGACTCGCTTCAACTTGAATTCACCATGCTTGATCCTTACTACCGCCTGAATCTCAAACCAGTTAAAGTCACTACAAATGGCACTACTTACGCTACAAGCTTTACCCTTCCAGATCAGCATGGTATCTTTGTTTTCCACACAAACTATAAACGCCCATACCTTTCATATATCGATCAGAAGATTCAAGTGACATTGAGGCATTTTGCTCATAACGAGTATACGAGGAGCTATGCCATCACCGGCTCTTGGGTGTGGTTGGGTGGTTTGGCTTCTACAATTATTGGATGGATTGGATTTGTTGCTCTATGGCTATGGAGCGAGCCTCGGGAAACTAAAAAGGTGGCTGCAAAAACGCAGTAGCAATCTGAAGGCTGGCTATTTCAAATGGGATAAAAAGAAATTTCTATTCCGTCCTGGTGTTAGTACAGGTTAAGTTTCTAAGTGGTGTTTTATTATTTCTTTTTTCTGTGGATACCTTGCATTTGTTTTATTTAGTTCCGGAGAAAGAACACCGTATTAGTGAACGCAAATGAAGCCCAACTTGAACCGAGAGTACTGTCCTGAATTACGTGCACTAATGTACTACTCACACCTCTTGCATGTAGTTGGAAGCCCTGCATGCAGCGGTATCCTAATCTTAAATACATAAAGGAGCACAAAATAAGTAGTCGCCGCACCCGACAGCATTCACATTCGCCATCAGCAGGTCTAAGCTGCAAGTAAGAGAAACCCACATCAGCCAGCTGCATGGCGAGTGTGATAGAACAACAGTACATCTTCTCAATACGGAACCCCAATGTACTCAGCGATTTGCTGTCTACGTTGCATAACAAGAATATTAAATAGCAATGCTGAGAGTCCCAGCAGAGCAGAAACTGCCTGGCATTGATTTCCTGAGAATCATGGTAGCACCCAGTCCGAGGGCACATGACGGATTGACTGCCCCGGTTCGATTTCGAGCTGGGGAAGAGGGTTTGTGCAGCATCTTTCTACAAGATGGATTGTATACCTAACTTTTCAGCAAATAAAATAAAATAAAATAAAATAAAGCTAAAAATACACTGCACCGGGGACATATATAAATTTCTACACACTTTGTAACGTCTGTAATTAGACTATGTAGGCGTCTAAAGCTTCTCAATACGAGTAATTCAAAAGAACTTCGCACTACTAGCATACTTTGAGGTGCTCCATCTTAAGTTGGAGTTCATAGCAAATATACATTCATTGCACAATATACATGTGATATTAGACGCATTTCGCAAATTTTTTGTTTTTCTTTTCTCTTGATGGCAAGCAATTATCCCCATATTTTAAGAATATGTTAACTATGCAATTCACTTTCTCTGGACCTCTGACATGTACAGAAGTGAAACGCCGTGGTGCTGTATGTTGAACTGTTGTGGCCAAGCGGTCAGATACCATAGATACTTATCATTGAATCTGAAGATGATATACCAGTGATTTACATACATCTAGACCTTTGTAAATTGAACAAACTTCAATTCCTACTCTTTCCTCCAGTTCTGATGTTCTTTGCAAACATATCTTTTTCTACTTCTACTACCCGTCTACCACAACCATTTAAGGATCCACTCAGCTATAACCCCGAACAATGAAGGAAGGGGAAAAAGAGAAAAAAAAAAAAAAAGAGGAACGGTCGAAATATTTATATGTAAGAAAAAAAATCCAGAATACACAGGATGAAAGAAATATGATAAAAGAAATAAAACCCGTACTAACTAGCATTATCAATATCCTCCCATTTCAAAGTGATAGTAGGGTTTCCCAAACTCCCATATGGAAGCCTTCTACCACTTTGCACTTACCCACAAGCTTCCCTCCAAACTTGTAACCCTCCTACTGCCCGGGGCTTATCAACTGTCCCTTAATCCTGGCATCATGCGCCCATCCGCCCGCCTTCGCCTCACCACCAGTCAGCGCCGCATACTCCTGCATCCTCTTCTCGAGCTCCGGCCTAAAGTGGCGGATGAGGCCCTGTAGCGGCCACGCAAAGGCTTCGCCTAAAGCGCAGATGGTATGGCCCTCAACTTGGCGAGTGAGCTCCTCGAGCATGTCAATTTCGCGCTCACGACCTTGGCCTTTCTCGAAACGTTGCATTATCTGGTAGGTCCATTTCGAGCCTTCGCGGCAGGGGGTGCATTGTCTACATTCCAGTTTTTATTAGCTCCCATTCAAATTTGTAAACGCAGAAATGAAGGGGTGGGGGAGGGGATGAGGATATAAAAACGAACAATAA
The DNA here is from genome assembly GCA_015179045.1 of Kalaharituber pfeilii. Lineage (NCBI taxonomy): Eukaryota > Fungi > Ascomycota > Pezizomycetes > Pezizales > Pezizaceae > Kalaharituber > Kalaharituber pfeilii. Next base: position 481,415 of record WHUZ01000012.1, on the reverse strand, counting down.
CTCACCCGCAAGATTCATGCTTATAAAACTTGCTCAACCGACTAATCGCCCTCACCACATCCGTCGACTTATCCATCACAATGACCGCCGCTGTGCCCAACCCACTCTGTACATCCTTCAACGCATCAAAGTCCATCAAAACATCGTCACAAATCCTCTTCGGCAAGATTGGAGTCGAGCTTCCACCAGGGATAACCGCAAGCAAGTTATCCCAGCCACCACGGACACCCCCGCAGTGCCTGTCAATGAGTTCTCTCAATGGGATCGACATCTCTTCCTCGACAGTGCACGGGTTGTTCACATGACCAGAAATGCAGTACAGCTTTGTGCCCTGGTTCCGTTGGCGACCAAAGCTTGCGAACCAGGAGCCACCGCGGCGACAGATTGTCGGGGCGACTGCAACCGTCTCGACGTTCGCCACAGTGGATGGGCACCCAAAAAGACCGACGGCAGCCGGAAATGGTGGCTTAAGTCTGGGCTTTCCGGGCTTGCCCTCAAGAGATTCAATCAAGCTGGTTTCCTCGCCGCAGACGTATGCACCCATTCCGCGGTGGAGGTACACGTCAAAGTCGTACCCAGATCCACAAGCATTCTTCCCAATGAAGCCCATCTTGTACGCTTCCTGGATTGCCCGCTCGAGAACCGAGGCCTCATGGTAAAACTCACCGCGAATGTAGATGTAGGCAGCGGTGGCGTTCATGGAGCGGCCGGCAACGAGGCAGCCCTCAATCAGCTTGTGGGGGTCCTTACGCATAATTTCGCGGTCCTTGCACGTTCCGGGTTCACCTTCGTCGGCGTTGACAACGAGGTAGCGCGGGGTGGTACACTTGTCCCAGCCGGGGGGGTTCATGAAGGACTACATAGTGTGAGGTAGGCATTGTTAGCTACCATCAACGTAAACAGTAATATTTGGTAACAAAAAGTTGTAGATCTTGAGGGTATTATCAACACAATTCCAGAGAAGCAACAGGAAAACCTACCCATTTCATTCCACTAGGGAACCCCGCTCCTCCTCTCCCACGCAATCCCGACGCCTTTATCTCCGAGATAATCCAATCATGTCCCTTGAGTATAATCTCCTTTGTCTTGTACCAATCCCCATATTTCATCGCTGTCTTGATATCGGTGCCATGGTGCCCGTACAGGTTCTGAAAAATGCGATCTTCGTCCTTCAGGCCTCCGTATGTGCGTTTCGGGGCATCAGTAACAGTCGCAAGGGTCCGCCGAGCTGAGCTGGGAGAGCTAGATGTGGGATTGCCAGGGGTGGATGAGGGGGCTCTTGCGAGGAGGGTGAGAGCGCGGGCGCTGTTGGCAGCGGTAGTACTGGCGGGGCGCCGTATCGACGTGAGCATGGCTGCTACTGCTGGTACTGCTGCTACTGCTGGTAATAAGGTCAATGTACTGTTATCGGCCTTGTATGTCGTAACGTTATTTGCGGCGATATGCGGTGGGCTGGGTTGGACGGCGACGTCAGTCACCCTGCGTCGGAGGTGGGGAGGGGGGTATGTGGCGGAGAGTTCGGAGGTGGATGCTTGCCGTTACGTGAGGGGGGGGGGGGGGAAGGGCGGTTGGTACCTCTTGCGATCAGCCGCTGCAATGCGGGATCAAGATCTTGGATTTGCGCTTCCGTGTCTTGCTTTTTCCCCTCCCCTCTCTTATTGCAATGTGCAATGCTTTCTACGCAAGCGATTTACAATTAATTGAATGGGGGCGAACGATGTGCACGCTGTTCGAAGTTGCTGTGTGCGGGAGCTGGCCTATCAATTCCGTCGCAAAGCTCCATCTGATAAGCGGCGGCGGGAGGCAGGAGGCGCGACGGTGAGGTAATCATCTGGAAATGATAATCACTGCGGCGTGATTGGTCAGAAAATCAAGGGCGTCTTCAATGGCAACGGCAGCAATAGCCGACTCAAGCCATGTTTTCTTATGGCATCACATTTATTCTAATAAGAGAAAAAAAAAAAAAAAAAAGAAAAAAAAAAAAAGAAAAGAAAAGGAAATTCAGAACGACAAGTGCCCTAGTTATTGCCTATATGTACAGAGTTGTGCGAGCTGCTTGCTTGCATTTGCTGCTGGAAGTATTAGATTATAGTGGCAGAAACTGGAAGGCCGTAAGGGCAACCAACTGGTCCTGCCATTACTAGACAAATGGACGGGAAATTTAGGAACATGCACGTAGTAAAGGAAATCCAGCCATCGATCTCTGATCCTGATTATGCATGACAATGCCAAAAAATAAATCCAAAAACTGAGAAACACAAAGCCAAAGAGTAAATGTACAGCCATGGAATAGCAATTTGAAAGAAAAGAAACCATTATAACGAGTAAGCAAAAACAGCAAAAACTCCGGAACCGTGACGAAATATACACACAAAAACACTTTAAGAAAAGGGGGGGGGGCGAGAATAAAAGGAAAAAAAGAAATGAAATGGAAACAGATTGAAAGAACCATGTGCTCCGTGCCCAGTATTTTATTGTCGTGTTCGGCTCTATTATATTACTATGAAATAGTCATAAAAGCATGCATAGTTTTTGCCATTGTTAAGTCCTTCCAGTGATTAGCGGGTAGAATATGCCAAAGGCGAAGGGTTATCATTATTTTGCTAGCGATGTGAATGCCTTTTTTGAGGCTGATGAAAATATGGCGTTCAGCTTGGAGTGTTGTTGGTGAATTTTGATTATCATCCAAACGTTCCTGTTGACGTCCGCTGCCTCACGACGCCTGGCATTCTGTTCCGAAGATAACGCATTTCAACCTCTTCGGGCTGCGAAATCTCTCTTCTCCAGCCCCCACCACGTCTAACGCTTCCGTCAGCAGAGCTTTCACTTCGAGTAGTACTCTGCGTAATCACTCTGCGTAAGCCACTTGGCACCCCCCATCCTTCCCTACTTGGCCCAACTGCGCCACTGCTCCCAGACATCCGCCGCTGTTCATGATCTGTATAGTCTTCTCCGGTGTCAGAATATGTATCTCGCGAACTGCTGTACATGTATGTCTGCTGGCTGTTGTCCCGTAATAACGATGGCATCGCAATCACACTTCCAAATGTCCCCACAGACATTTCCATCCCTGACCTTGCCCCTGTGATGGAACTGGCGAGACTTGAATCTCCATCTGCACTAATCCCACCACGCATGTTTGCCATCTGGTCCCTATCATCATCAAAGTTTCTTGCATCTCCTTCCGATGGAGTACCATCCATTTCCCGAAGTAATGCTGCAAAAACTTTCATCAACAACCTGAACTCGTGCTCAGTTACACCCCTTATCTCTGACAACCAGAACCTGCATTTTTCATATTCAGTGACGAAAATCTCCCCCAGGCGAGCATCCGCTAATCCCAATGTCGTCAAATAAGATATGTATTGCGCCATGCTCATGTATGGTTTCCTGCTAGCCAGAGTTGGTGACAGCTGCTGCCGATTTGCTCGAGATATTACCGCTCCTTCAATAATATAAGGCAGCTCTGCAATGACTGCCGAGTATTCCACGTTTGGTAAGTCTACCGAATCCGGCGGGGACCATCCAGGATGGTTTATTTCGCCCCATATTGGGTGCACCGGAAGTTTCGGCATCTGATGTTCTTCGGCCTGATTCTCCTCCCCTCTCAGTGTTTCCGGCTTCGGGGGATCCCGCGCCTTTGGTCGAGTTTGCCACATCAAAACTGCCCCTTTACTCAAGCTCTCGGCAATCCGCCTTCTGACCCTTCCCGGTAAATCTCCTTTCTTGATCGGCACATATCTCTTCGGTATATCCTCCATCAACTGTCTGTTTGTGTACATCCGGTTGATGTATATGGTGATCGCAAGCAGCAACGTAAGTGTATAGCATCCTGCAATAACGAAGATGTTTCTCGTCTGACGACCTGCGCGGCCATGAAGAGCCTGGTTGATCAGGTCAGCAGGCGTTATAATGAGCAGGATGAAGAGCAGCGTGAACAGGAGCGTGAAGGAGGTGCTGTAGAAGACAGTCGAGAGCTTCGGAAGTGGGTAAGGCCAGCGCATTCTGACTGCGCCAACAAGGTCGGATCTGGGGGTCTCTGCTGCTTCTGCTTCTTCGGCCTCGGTGATGTCATTTGGTGTTTTTCGAGACGAAGCTCTATACTGTTTTGACTGTTGCCGGATGTCTCAGGGGCTGCAAATCGGTGGGGTGAGGAAAGAGTGAGCGGGGGACGCCCAACGGGTGTTGAGAAAGCCGAGCTGGAGCGGCAACGCCAAGTGTTCACGGTTCACGGGCAAGGTGGCATCCCGAAGCAGTTCCCGTCGCAATGGATGTGAAACGTTACATTGAAGCGGGCCTTGCCTCATACCAGAGGAGCCGACAAGTAGGCAGGCGCTTGCTGAGTCAGCCGTAGTCACGGCTTGTCGCATCATGACTCGTCATGACGGCGGGCGCAGAGGCACGCTTGAACCATGGCCTGCGCCTTGGGGGCGGAACGCCCACGCAACAGAGGCAGAGCCGAAGGCTAGACATAGACGTCACTAGGCACCATTTTGTTCGCGTAAACCGGGTGTGGATAGGAAGTTTTCTTTGGCTGGACGCCGGTGACCGGGTTCGTACAAGACTAGGTACTGACTTATTTAATAGAGATTACTACCTGCGGTAGAAATATATCCAGTAACTAATAACGATTGTTGACATTTCTTCCGCTCAGTGACTTCAAGGGTGAATTGCTCCTTAATATAAACCCTCTAGTACGACAGCACTGATCAAGCATAGAGCTCTCAATTTTTGCAGCCATCTAGAAGTTAGATACCAAATCCCAGATGTAACGGGCAGTACTAGATTGATTGGGTTTTAAACTTAGTGCCTACGATATTGGGTATTCGTTCATGGTCACCCAAAATCAATCGGTGCCACCAATAGATGCTAAGGATGTTTGCTATTGATGACATTGTTACTAGTAACCCCCCTCTACTCTAACCCATATGAAACTATGAATATATATGTACATACTCTGGTAAACCAGCTGCAATCTACCCGGTTTGCACTGTAATACGCACATTTTATGAAGTTGCTGATTCATTTCCAGGACAAAAACAGCATATTTCGTCTTGTGTTATCTCCACCCCTTTAGTGTATCACTTGCTTCTTGCCAATGATGTAGTATTGCTCTCGTTTGTGTAATTTTAGCCCTGTGAGATTTCTGCCCATTGCACAGCTGGTTAGATGGGCACAATGGACAACCAACCCAATAAATACAATTGAAAACGTCGAAGAAACCAGAAGGTATTTACTATCGAATAACAATGCTAGTCTTGAGTGTATCCAAAACAGTTTACAGGTCATCTCAATAGCCTTGTTATGGACGCCTGTAACCTAATCTGGAGAAATCTGGAGTTCCTTGGGATGTAACCTTACAAAGCGAGTACTATAAACAACTTGAATAGAGGGCTTCTTGTCTATATAGGGCTGTCGTCAGCCGTCAGCTAATTAGAGACCACTGCAAGCTCCCGAGGAGAGGGCCTGAAGGTCCTCTACTTGTTGACCAGTATATCCTAGCACAGTTTCGAAAAGAGATTCTGAAGGAAATTGAAAAGAATGGTCTCACTGGAATCCCAGAGCTGATGCGCATTCTTTCAATGCTTACATCCGAATGATGAATAGACAAAGGTATGTACAACGCCATATTAGATTGATATTAATGTACATTAATTACTGCCATCTTAGTTCCTAGCCTTGTATCCAGCTTACTCTCATATAATAACTCTATGATATGATTATTTATTCTATTTCCCTCCATTCGTCAGTCATTAAGTAATAGAAAATCGATAAGTAGAATGAAATAGAAAACAAGAAAAAGGACCGCCATAATTTTCAAATCTAATGTTGAGCGAGAAATGGTATCTCCAATAGGTCTGTTGAATATATGAACTGGGAGTTGTCGAGCCCTTTTATTATTCTCCAGGTTCATTAAATGCATATTGTATACAGCCGTCCACGTAATCGAGGTCTCTATTATTGCCGTACTTGTACCATAATTGGTAGTATCGCAATAACATGACCTCTATTGGTTAACTGATAGGTAGTCTTGTTCTCCATCTCCAACCAGATAAAACCACGCCCGTGACGTGATTGTTGCGATGTGTTCTGGGAGATAGAGCGAGGCGGCAAATATTAACATCGAGAGGAAGCCGAATATGAAGGAGTCTGTGAATTGAGTTTTGAGTTAGCCTTCATTTTCGGTAGTCTAGATCTAATGTGGGTGTAGATAGAATTGACGCGGTACACGTGAACTGGCTTGCGAGGTTTGGGACCTCAGACAGGGAACGTACTGAAGATGAATTTCTCAGTAGGAGTCAGCATGTATAGAGGCAACGTGACCTCATATTGGTAACGCTTGCGCTGGAGGAAACGGATGAAGGCAGAGGGATGTTGGTACGGGAGAGTCATGTTGCTCGTAGTGATGGGCCAGTTACTGGCGTGTATGAACGGTGAATGCGTTCCGGAAACAGCGGACAGCTCTATCTCTAATCAATGCAGTAGCATGAAGCTTGCGTGGTTGTAAGTTGACCGGCGTTATAGAGTATCAGCGCTGTGCTCAGGTAGTGAGATTCGAGTTCTGCGAGCGCTAGTACGGTGTGCGCAGTCTCGGGATCGGCATCTGAGCCTTTCCTTCCTCCTTGAGCTCAGGGGAAAGAAAGCTTGGAGCTTCAAGAACGTACTAGTTTGGCTCTACATCGCAGTAGACCTGCATCTGTCGGCCTCCGGTAAATTCAGAAGCTTGCTTAGTCATGTGCTTCAGGGTAAGCTTGCGTTAGGCCATGAAATCTGCTCTCAGCTAAGCTACGCTTGTGGGCCTATGCCGTTTCGAGTATCTAAATCTGAGCAATGTGGAAATCTCATGCACATTTCATCTCCATATACTTCTCAATCCCATAGAAAACCGTGCCAAGAACCGGAATTGCGGTATGCAAATCATAATGAGTACTCTACAATCCAACTTAGTTGTAGGAGTGCAGAGATTGCCCTCGGATCAAAGCCTAAGCTTTGCTCATCGAAACATGTCAAAAATTTGTCTGGTTTACATCCTTGCATCATACACACAACTTTAATTGAATCAATTCTGTCTTTCGTCAAGGCAATCAACCCGATTCATGGCCGCATTAGACTAGCCTTGAAACAGGGGTTGGTGCACCCTGTCAGCTTCAGCGCAGTACCAAGACAACGGGTTTCTGCCGCACCCTCGACATCGTCCATTCATCCGCCCACCGATCTATCCGCTCAAACTTGTGCAGTTCCTAAGCTTAATTTCAACACCACTATACTCTCGGCGAGGAACAATGGTTAAAGTGAATGGAAGAGTAGAGGAAGCGGTCTCAGGGTTAGCACTGGGTCTTTGCACCTCTTGGCAGCATCCAGTGCCCGTCTGGGTACGAGAACAGGTCTCAGGGTTTTTTTTCACAAATTTGACTACGTATGTGGCATATTATCATTTCTATAACATGCTTAATTTCAACAAACACACCATATACCAGTTTTACTGTCATCACTCTAGAGGGGACTATAGGTTCGATAGTTGTTTAAAAAGACGGTTTACTTGCATGGGCTGGTCAGTCAAATTCTGTGAAGCCAATATACACAGAAAGATGGCTTGTCAGATTGTAAAGCCAGAGCTAATGGTCGAAGGAAGAGTTTATCCCATTGAGGAAACTCACAAATCTCTGGTAGAGACCTTGTAGCCCTGGTGGGATAGTGCCAAATATTTCAGGCAGTGTTACAAGATGGTGAAGTGTTCATTGTTCATTCAAAGTATTTATCCAGATCACTTACCAGTCTGTTGATTTGCTTATATTGAGAATCTTCTTGCATCCTCTTGAAATACCCCTAAGCCACCGTAGCCATACAGGTTGCAGTCTAGCTCATTGATGCTTCAGATACCGAAGTTGCCGAATGTATTTCCACAGATGAGCTTTGGGAAAGATTTCTCTCGTCCAATAGCGTCGTCAAAAACGTATCAGACTATTTCAAAAATCGTATGGAGCATCCATATATGGTTAAGAAGGACAATGTGGGTGACAGGAGGCGTATTGTATCACTAAATTTAAGTGTTTTCTATTTGCATTTTAACAAGCTAAGGTTGACTACTTAGGAATTCCTCCATCTCCATCGCCCTGTAACGATATTTCTCCAATCCTGAAGTAAAATAACCGATATCGTTCCGAAACAGGAGTAACAGGATGTTGCTGTAACAGAGCCACAAATTCGTTTGGCAGAGTTGGACAATCAGTTATTTTGATGGTTTGAAGAAAGCTATCAACAGGGCTATTTCAGCGCCAAAATTTAGATTATCGCGCGCAGCACTGAAATCAGTAACTGTGTTGAACGCAACAATGGAATTTTCTGATTCAGATTTCCGTTGATTCCTTGAAAATAGAGAAAAAAACACTAAAACTGGCAATGAAGTCGGTATGTGATTATACCCGCTAGTAATTTATGTAAATTCTGCATTTATGTAGGAGTTTGTGAGCAACGGTGTTTAGTATCATCATGTTTACTGATACATACTTTTCTAAAGTTTATGGAGAGAAGAGAGTTCATTTGCTCGCTCGATTATTTTGGGAGCTCTACGGTCTACTTCTGCTATCTACACTCTCCAGCGAGATACAAACCTTTTTATCTCCTCGCCCCTTCAGCATCCGTGTCTTTCTGGCATCTTGAATTTTAGCCCTACGAGGTAGTCTGGTTGACTACCTACGAGGAAGGTTGAATTTTGACCCTATGAGGTTTAGCTCATTGACCGGGGGTGAGAAGTTACATTCTTACAAACTTTAATCTATCCGCCCGCCCATTATGCAGTAGCCTGGACCCTGCATTTCATTCAACGGCAAGTTACCCGCGTTTCCTAGCCTGGGTTATACTGTATGCAATAGTAATCGACACAAGGATGTCGCTGAGAGCATGGGTCCTACAAACCGAGGCTCAAAGTTATAAGACTGCCTACATAGACCATGACGAACCCACACTCTCTAGTTAACCAGACCCTCGTCCGATTACTGAAAGGTTACAGTCGTCAGAAACCCAGCCATTATATCGCCAGTGTAGCTTCTACCCGTTTGAAGGTATTGGTAAAGCAGGATTGCCTGAGTCATTCAATCAGCACAATGTCAGTATATGGAACGTTACCAGATATCACGAGGTTGTCCGAGAGAGTGATCAGGATCATGGGAGGCAATCCGGGGAAGGTTAGTACTCCGTTTGCACTTTGTTTTCTAATTACCAAGCTTTCCGTTCCTAGAACAAACCCTAGCTCTGTCTATTGACCTGCGCAACGATCGAACCATCTAACTGTATTGCAGTTCACTCTCCAAGGCTCGAACACATATCTTGTAGGAACTGGAACGAAAAGGATATTGATTGATACAGGTGCGGTGACTTCTCTGTTTTCTTTGCAGTTGAGAGCAGCCATAGTAGGGAGTAGTTGGTCCTAATGCTTGCGGTTCAAAAGGCGAGGGGCGTCCCCACTGGATCGAGCAACTAAAAAAAGTACTTTCTGAAGAACGGGCTGAAGTTTCCGCGGCTCTTATTACCCATTGGCACCACGATCATGTAGGCGGGATCGCCAATCTGCGGGAGATTTCACCCAACACGATAGTTTACAAAAATGACCCATGGGACTCACAGCAGCCTATCGAGGATGGGCAGATCTTCTCCGTTGAGGGTGCCACCCTTAAAGCTTACCACACACCTGGACACACGCAGGACCACATGTGCTTTTTCCTAGAACAGGAATTTGCGCTGTTCACGGGTGACAGTGTGCTCGGTCACGGAACGTCGGTATTTGAGGACCTTGCAATGTATCTCAACTCACTACGGCGGACATACGCGATCGCTGATCTGAAAGGGAAAGGATATCCGGGCCATGGAGAAGTATTGGATGAGGCCAAAGCTGCAATCAACGGGTACATATTACACCGCCAGGCAAGAGAGACGCAAGTTATCGCTGTCTTAAAGGAAGGCCACCCATTGGGGTACGACGATTCAATAACCGCTATGGAGATTGTGCATAAGATATATAAGGAAGTACCGCGAGACCTGTATCCGGCGGCTGAAAAGGGTGTGCTGCAGATCCTTGGGAAGCTTGAGACAGAGAATAGGGTGGCAAGAGAAGGGCAGAGGTGGGTGCTGCGGGAGCGCTCTAATATCGTATAAACTGGACTATTCGTATCTATTCCAGTACAGTTCATCTGTACACTGAAAGTTTATAAGAGAAATATGCAGGTTAGATATATAACTCGAATAGGCCTTTAAGCTTCTTCAGGGACGGTGGAGTGTCCACGCGGTGCTCGCAAGTGCCAATGCATAATATATGTTTTATGCAAACGAGCCCTTGTATCGCTAAGCAGCAAATGGTGCATCCACCCTAGTCCGGTTGACACTACTACTACATTCACTCCACGGCTTACCTGCTTGGTACTATTACGTATACTTGCAGGCCCGGAATAAAGAGCCAGTGGGGCCGGATCGGCCGCAAAGACGTTGAGAGATTGACAAGATGCACTCAGTAGACGCACGGGATATGCAAATCCAGGTACTGGGGAACAAGAGCTACCGTATATTCACTCACTTAAGAGGTAAAACACAAACGCGCGCTAGTGTAATCTTGGCAGAACTTCAGGCGTTATTAATCGCGCTAGCGCACTCTTTGGTGCAATATTGGTATACAAGTACTAAGTACAGGAATTATACAGTTTTCCCTTGCTATACCGGACCTCGTTGTACCGGAAACCTTGCTATACCGGATACTCTCAGGTTGCTACATACCGCTCCCATACAAAACCCTCTTGCTATACCGGACGCACTAAGAATACCGGACCGGACAGGAATTGCCAGGCACTTACCCCCCTGTCTCCATACAAATAATATTTGCTATACCGGATACACTAACACTGATACGTCCAATCTTGGCTATCCCACATTGCATTCACCTTTCAGATGCTTACTAAACTTAACATTACATAATAAAATTAGGCTGTCGTTGTTCCCAATTACATTAATTTTCCTGCCCATCCCTATTCTGTTCTGCCAAGCATTTTATTCTATAACGGAACCTTGCTATACCGGACGAAAAAGGCCGGATTTTACAGATCCGGTATAGCAAGGGAAAACTGTACATGGGCTAATCTCCAGTGACACTTGACTAGTGATGCTCATATAGCTATTGTGCAACTGCGACACATTTGCATATTGCATTTTTTGCATTTTTGTGTCTTCCACCCGGTGACCCTGTATATCATTACTCGTATACCGTACTACCCTTTGGGCTATGGCAAGACTAACTATAAAATAAAGGAATAAAGATACACAGTAAAATAGCATACCATGCTCTGTTCTCGGGCCCAGACTCTCTTATTTAAGTGTGCCAAGAGAGTCTGGGCACCATGCTCCACTTCTGCCACAGTAAGGAATTTTTTTTTTTAATATCATTACTCACATGCCGCCCTGTAGGCTATGGTGAGATTAAAATAACAAAGGCGAAGAAGGAAAAGAAATAACCAAGTGATGTCAATGAATCCAACAGGCTAGGTGAAATTCTGGACTGGCCAACCAGGCCAGTCCAGGCTATTCAGGCCCATTCAGGCCAGCCCAGGCCATTCAGGCAGGTTTAAGCCAATTAAATGAATCCCTCCACAGCTATCCAGGTGAATCAAGGCCAGCGTTTACCAGATTGTTTGAGTATTTAAATGAGTAGAATCTTCCATATATCTAGAATTTTAAACAGCAGCGGTCTACGACTTTAGTCAAGTATGTATCACGTACCTAAATCCTCACCATAGCCCACAGGGTGGCACGCGAGTAATAATAATAATAAAAAAAGTATGTATCACACTTTATATTCAAGTATATATACTAACAAATATTTTAGAAATGACAGACCTTCCAAACAATACAACAGACGGGACTCAATTCTTCGATGATGATACCTAATGGGTGACTGTCAATTACTGATAGTGGAAATATCCAGGACTATTAAAATCTAATTCACCTGGGTTAAATTCTAAAATCATTTGAATTTACGTAAATGGCCTGGTTGACCTGGACCGGCCTGTTGGATTCATTGAGTAATGTACTGCTACTCTCTCCCCGCCCATTCCAGCATTGCCACTAAAGGTCGCCGTCTCCCTCCTTCGTCTCTGGAGGTTCTCTCACTACCGACTGCCACCCGGGCCATTCTGGCTCCATACTCTGCACTCTCCCCATATGTGTTTGGCTGATTCTTCTTTCTCCCCGCACCATCGGTCAGTAAGGAAAAGCTCTTCCACATAACATACTCGATATATAATATCTCCTACTCTTCAGCACCCAAAAGCCAGTCTATTAATCACCCTGATCCAGTCCCCTACTTCAGCACTCAGATCCAGTCTCAGTGGTGTTGAGGTAAGCATCGCAGTAATTCGGGGATCATCACGTGCCCTTGCGTAATCCACGCGCACGCGCTAAGAGGCTTGCCAAGACCGAAATAGCGTGCTTTTGTGTTTTACCTCTTAAGTGAGTGAATATGTCCACTCACACTGTGGAACAGGGTAATTTTCCAGCACGTGCCAAGCCAATCTGCGCCAGAGCCTCAGGCGCGCAAGGGTGGTTCCAGAAACCACTATACGCGAGAGTGGCGCGGCTAGGGCTTTGCCGCGTCCCCCCATGAAAGATACTGAGTGTGTGCTGAGTGTGCACAAGGAAGGATAAAGTAGAGCTTCATCGTACATAGCTATCTACCCCCCATTGCATCACTACCACAACATCCAACCCCACCACAGGTGGCCAAATGGGTGTCAAAGGCCTTTGGACTATCCTCTCCCCCTGCGCCCGCCCCATCAAGCTCGACACCCTTGCCCACAAGCGCCTCGCTGTCGATGCCTCCATCTGGATATACCAGTTCCTCAAGGCCGTGCGGGACAAGGACGGGAATGCGCTGCGAAACAGCCACATCGTGGGCTTCTTTCGTCGCATATGCAAGTTACTGTTTTTTGGAATCAAGCCCGTGTTTGTGTTTGATGGGGGTGCGCCGACACTCAAGAGGCGGACGATCGCAGGGAGGAAGGCGAGGAGGGATGGCAGGAGGGAGGACGCAGTGAGAACGGCAGGGAGACTCTTGGCGGTGCAGATGAAGAGGAAGGCAGAGGAGGAGGACGAGAGGAGGAAAAGGAGGGAGTATGTATGTCCTCTCTGGGAGTTTGCAGCTGGGGCCGAAAGGTGTTTGCTGACGTTTTGTGGCTGCATCTATGAAACAGAAGGGAGCAGCACAAGAAAGATGAAGCTGAAGGCTGGGTCACCATGCCTGACGATGAGGCGGCCCGGGACGAGCCAGTCGAGGAGCCGATGCCAGAGAACCCAGTATACGTTGAGGAGCTGGAGATGACGCCGCAGGAACGTAAGCAGCATCGAAAGTTCAAGAAGCAGGATCCGTACCATTTGCCTGATTTGGATATGTCCATTGAGTGAGTTTGTGGTTTGCTTGTTCTTGTTGTCATTTGGGGTTTGTGCTGACAGTAATGGGGCGCGGCCAGCCATATGGGTTCAGCGAACGATCCGAGGATAATGTCGTCCGAGGAGTTGGCTGCCTATGCAGCCCAGTATCGGGACGGCGACGAGTCGAGCATGAGTCTTTACGACGTGTGTCTCGCTTTTCCTCTGCTCCTCATTACCCACATAAAGGAACTAAAAGGCTAATCTTCATGAAAAAACACATTCACAGTTCAGCAAAATCGACTTCAGCTCTCCCTTCTTTCTCTCCCTGCCACTCCCCGACCAATACGCCATCCTCTCCACCGCCCGCCTGCGCTCACGCCTCCGTATGGGCCTGTCCAAAGAGCAACTCTCCAAAATGTTTCCCAACCGCCTAGACTTTTCCCGTTTCCAGATTGAGCGAGTTCGAGAGCGCAACGAGCTCACTCAACGCCTAATGAATTTGAATGGGATGAATGCCGGTGGAGACTCTTATGAGGCGCTATACGGCGCGGGAAGAATTGTGGGTGAGAAAGGAAGAGAATATGTGCTCGTAAAGAACGACGGGGTGGAAGGAGGCTGGGTACTTGGTGTAGTTGGGAGAAAGGAGAACATGATTGCGCCGACAAGGTTTACGGGGGAGAAGCCGGTGCCGAAGCTGGCCCCAGGAGAGAATAAGAGTAACCCGATTGATTTGGATGCAGAGGCGGGGAAGATTTCAATTTCATTGGGTGGGGACGAGGATAATGACGATGACGAGGAGGAAGAGTTTGAGGATGTGCCGATTGAGGGGCTCAATAGGTTGCCAAAGATGCCTTCTCAAGCGGCGGAAGACGCGGTGGATTTGGTGGAATTAGAGAGGCAGCAGATCCAACAGGCAATTTATAATTCGAGGAAGGAGCAGGCGGGGTATCACCCGAGGGCGCAGCAAGTACAAAAGAAGAAGCAGGAGAATGACAACTCGCTGTTCATTGGCTCTGACGAGGATGAGGAGTGGGAAGATATAGACGTGGATGGCCCACAGGCTCCCAGTGTCGAAAACCAAATGGTAGATGATGATGAAGGACTACGGAAGGCCATTGCCTTGTCCATGGAGGAAAGCGAAAATCAAGCTAAAAAGCACGATGATGATATGGCTAGAGCTATAGAACTGTCACAGCAAGAGTATTTGCAGCAGCAGCGAAAAGAGAAGGGAAAGCAACGTGCATTCTCAGAGGACCTAATTGATGGGGCAGTGATGATGATGATATGGATCTACTTGCTGCGATGGAAGCATCGAAAAAAAGCGCTCCACGCCCACATATAATAGGAATTGTTAACGGTGAAAGTAGCAAGTCAGCAGCTGCGGGTCTGTTCGGCGGCTTGCTTCCATTCGAGTCGATACCCTTTGATTTTGGTGACAGCATTCTAGGCAAGAAAAAGGAACGGACCGATACGGAGATCGAAATCGATATGGGAACACCCGATGACTCAGGAGGGGGCTTCATAAAGGAGAGTGAAAATGACAGGACAGTCGAAAATGCAGAGAAAAATGAAACTGAGATGGAGGAAGAAAAGCCCTTGCCACTGCCACCATGGTTTGCGAAGACTCGCGATATTCGGAAAGAGGTGGAACTAGAAGGCAAAGCAATGGAGCAAGAAAGGGAGAGAGATAGGGAGTTGATACACAATGAACTTGAGAAAAGGCCGGAAGTTGTGGTTGTTGGAGACTCGAGCGAGGATGAAAATAGTGACGTGGAGATGGTGGATGTGATGCCAGAAGTGTTCAAGAAGGGAGGGCAGGAGAAGAAGGATGAGTCGGATACAACGGGGGATATGACCATGGGGGAAGCGGAGATCGCAAAAACCGTCCCGCCATTGAGAAGTAGTGAAAAGAGCAGTGGTGTCATTAATGATAAAATTACGAAATGTGATACCGCACAGATTTTACCCGACCACAAGCCTGACGGAGAGCTAGAAGACGCAGTTGAAGTTCAAAGTCCCGTTGTACAGAGCGATAAATTGCGTGATTCGGAGGGTGATAAGGAACTTGAGCGGAAGGTTAGTGACATGGAAGATGAAGAGAGATATAAAGCTGCAGAAGAACTTACGACTGAGCAACTGCACTCCAAAAATGACAATCTCCCGCCAGGGAAAGATACTGGTATTGTCGATGATAACGTCAATCACTACCTTACAGAAGCTGAGGAGGATCTCTCGGACCCAGAAGAGCAAGAACTTGTTTCTCAGCTCCATGCCGAAGCCGAAGAACATGCTCGTTTCGCATCCTCCCTAGCAAACTCAAATGGCGCTCCTGCCAATAAAGGTTCCTCAAAACCCATACTTACTGCCGAAGAATACGAGCGTGAGCTCACAGCCCTTCGGAATCAGCAGAAGAAAGACCGAAGAGACGCAGATGAGGTGTCCATGACAATGGTCTCTGAATGTCAGCAGCTGCTGAAGCTATTCGGGCTGCCATACATCACTGCGCCGATGGAGGCTGAAGCACAGTGTGCGGAGCTCGTGCATCTAGGGTTGGTGGACGGAATTGTGACTGACGATTCGGATTGCTTTTTGTTTGGGGGGACGAGGGTGTATAGGAATATGTTCAATCAGGCAAAGTTCGTTGAATGCTACCTTCTGGGGGATTTGGAAAGGGAGTTTGGGTTGGATAGGAAGAAATTAATTAGTCTGGCACATTTGTTGGGGAGTGATTATACGGATGGGTTGCCTGGTGTTGGACCCGTCACGGCTTTGGAGCTCTTGACCGAGTTTTCGGCGGAGGGAGGACAAGATGAAGAGCCTTGTGCGCCGCTCCGACGTTTTCGTGAGTGGTGGGACCAAGTGCAGCACCTCGGCGGCGTGGTATACAATGACCAAAACGACTCCCCGTTCAAGAAAAAACTCCGCAAAAGCCATGCAACGAAGTTAAGCCTTCCACTGGGGTTCCCTGTAGTCGAAGTCGACAACGCGTACCTCCATCCTGAGGTAGATACTGACCCATCCGAGTTTGCTTGGGGCATCCCGGATCTTGACGGGCTGAGAGAGTTTCTCATGAGCACGGTTGGGTGGTCACAGGAAAGGTGCGATGAGGTTTTGGTGCCGGTGGTAAGGGACATGAATAAGAGGTTAACGGAGGGGACACAGTCTAATATTACGAGGTACTTTGAGGGAGCGGTTGGGGCTGGGGCGTTTGCACAGAGAATGAAGGAGCCCGGGAAGAGTAAGAGAATGGATAAGGCGATGAAGAGGTTGCATCAGATAGTTAAAAAGACAACGGTTGGTCGAGATGAGGGGTCCGGAGGGGAGGGGCATGAAGAGGGCATGACTGCACCGGTGTCTTTGAAAGATGCTGCAGAGTTGTCCACTCCTACCAGTACTAGGGGAAGAGGGAGCCGTAGGGGCGGTGCGAGGGAAAGAACAACTGGGAATAAGAGACAGAGAAAAGCTAGAAACGTCGCTTCATCTAGCTCGTCATTTTCAGGGTCCGATGGGGAAAATGGGATAGACGGAACGGAGGAAGGCCATACCGAGGATGGTAGTGCTGATGAAGAGGTGATTGAGGTTGATGGGCCAGCAGCGGCTAGTGGTAGGAAGCGGAAAGCTGCTTGTACAGGCCGCGGTGGAAAGCAGCCTGGCGGAACACGGGGAATGAAAAGAGGAAGAGGACGGGGGAGCAGCATGATTCATTGACGATGATGTGCTATTAAGTTATTGTGCCAGACGTTGATAATTAAAGGCGTTTACATCTTGGGATTTTGGTATTTGGATTGTTTGGTCGGCGGCCATGGGATTGTACTCGAGTACGTGCTAGGCTGAAGATATATCGTACTTATTACTTTTTAGTCTACCTTGTATGATAGCTACACAATCATAGATTGGGCGTTTGAGTTTCTTTCAGGGAGGCGCAGTCCTAATGTAAATAGTAATCCATATTGTTGACAGTTCTATTTACTCAGTCTCGAACCCTATTTACTTAGGCTCGCTGCATTTCCCGCGGGCAGCACAAGTATGTACTTAGAAGTTATAGGATATAGGATTGAAGTAAGCTAATCACGTGCCCGCACAAGAACCTGCAATGGTCTAGTCTCGTAACCAGGCAAGGGGTCCACCCCACATTCATGCCAAGATTTCATTCGCCTTTCCACCCCTTACGGAGACTGCATTTCATTTACCTATGTATACTCAACTTTGCTCTAGAGGATATATTCGTTCTTCTCCCGCAGTCGATAGTTTTGAGTCCAAGAAGCTGCAGTAATTACGAGTAATTGCCTTTGCCGTCTTCCCAATAGGGATCGAGCACCAGGTCCATGCTCTTGCTCCGCCGCGCTGGCCGGGTGTACATGTCAACGATGGCAAATTTGGAGACTCCGATTGAGGATGCGTTGAGGAGAAAGGTTTGTGGAACTTTCTTGAATTTTGGCAATACAGTTTTGTGGTCTGAGTTTGGTGATTTTGTTCAAAGTATACCCACGAGGATCACGGCTGTCGTGAATCAAACTTGATATCATTATACCCAATTCTAATCTGTAGCAAGTTGCTGAAGGGATATATATATCCAGCCATGAGGTTCAAATGCAAGACCATCATATCCCCAGCTAACTGACTGCAAACATTATGTATCAAGCAACCAGCTTATCGATGCCCTCTCTCCAAGCAAACTCATCGTCCACAATGACTCTCACCTGCACGCCCACCACGCCGCAATGCGCGGGAATACCAGCCGGGAGACTCATTTTCGGTATTCCATACATACAATTACCCATCCCCCACAAGATCTATTCCCTTTTTTCCTTCCCGGTCTTTGTCCAAGTTGATAGGAGCGCCAGAGGCTGACGTTCTGGAATTTTACTCAATGACAGTCTGGAAATCACGTCCTCGAAATTCGAAGGTCTCCGTCCCGCCGCGCGGCACAGGCTCGTATATGGGCTTTTAACAGAGGAGATGCAGAAGGAGGGGGGTATACATGCCCTGCAGTTGAGGACGAAGACGGAAGAGGAGGAGGCGAAGGAAAGGGAAAAAGAGCAGGGAGGGAAGGCGGATGTGGGGACATAGATGAGCGGTGGGGTGGAGGGGGCAGTTGGAACTGGGATTGGGAGCGCTAGCGTGTATAAAGAGACATGAATGGAAGACTTTGCCTCATCCTTCTCCCTACTAGTACCTCCTGCTGGCGGACACCTGCTGGAGGTAGCATTGCTGGAGGTTATGCAATCACAAGTCATGTGCCTAGACTTGAACAACACTTGTGCCACTTGCTAGTCCGGCTGACAAACTCTATTTATGCCGTTTGTGAATAAGCAGCAAGCATGCATGCATTAAAGCCGCAGTATGGCTCATCATGGTCTTGCAGACACGTCCATCAGCATCAGCATGCCTCGGGCAGTCGACATGCTGTCTGAGTATGCTAACGGCCGTAGTCACTCACTTAAGAGGTAAGACACAAACGCGCGCTAGTGGGGACTTGGCAAAACTTCAGGCGCTATTAATCGCGCTAGCGCGCTCTTTGGTGCAATATTGGTATTACTAAGTACAGGAATGCAATAATCTCCAGTAGTCTCATGCCGCCCTGTGGGCTATGGTGAAATTAAGCACATGAGGAAGTAAAAGGAATAACAAAGGCGAAGAAGGAAAAGGAATAACCAAGTGATGACATTGCAATGAATCCAACAGGCCAGGCCAGTCCAGGTCTTCTGTTGGCCTAGGCTGGCCTGGCCTGAACAATCAGGGCCAGGCTGTGAGGGCCGCCTGGACCGGCCGGTCCAGACCATTCAGGCCAGCCCAGGCCATTCAGGCAGGATTAAGCCAATGAAACGAATCCCTCCACGGCTATCCAGGTCAATTAAGGCCAGCGTTTATCAGATTGTTTGAGTATTTAAATGAGTAGAATCTTCCATATATCGAGAATTCTAAACAGCAGCAGTCTACGACTTTAGTCAAGTATGTATCACGTACCTAAATCCTCGCCATAGCCCACACTGGCAGGGTGGCACGCGAGCAATGATAAAAAAAAAAAAAAAAAAAGTATGTATCACACTTTATATTCAAGTATATATACTAACAAATATTTTAGAAATGACGGACCTTCCCCCGGGCCATTTCTGGCTCCATACTCTGCACTCTCCCCATATGTGTTTGGCTGATTCTTCTTTCTCCCCGCACCATCGGTCAGTAAGGAAAAGAAGATCCTTCATAATATCAGTCTCCGTGGTGTTGAGGTTACCATCGCGGTAATTCGGGGATCATCACGTGCCCTTGCGGAATACACGCGCACTGGCGCTAAGAGGCTTGCCAAGACCGCCATAGCGCGCGTTTGTGTTTTACCTCTTAAGTGAGTGAATACGGTATGATAGGTAGAGCGCGGCGTGTGCCCCATGCCATCGATCGCCCCGCGCCACCGAGACCCGCAGCGCCCAGCCGGGGCTAAGCACACGCACCAGAGCTGCTAGCTGCCGCGCTAATGCACGGCTGCTCATTTCGTGTGAGGGTCCCGAACTTGGTGCCTTGGAGCGCCCGGCTGCGGGAGACACAACGCTGCAAATCACGGGTCTCTGCAAAGCTCACAGCCCGCAGCCCGCACGACAGCGCACCCAAGCCCAGGCCCACAGTATCTACGCTGCACACGCTCCTGCGCGGCTTCGGCGTGCCCCCTCTCACCGGCGTCGACACAAAAAGGCTATTTGCACTCTGGGCGCATGCTCCATCTTGAGGCTCAGCAGCTTGGTTCAGCCAGCTCACCGGTCCCCCCCGCCTCCACCTTCACTCCCCCGCGACACCTCGTTGGAAACACTACATACGCCGTCAGAAGCAGACCGCAACTCGGCTTGAAACTACGAATCACCTAGGAGGCAGCAGGCAGGCAGCGCGCATTTCTACTGCGTAAAGAGAGAGCGGGTGACGGAAGCGCTCTACAATGTCAGGGACGACAATAGTCGTCAAACGCCCGGTCGCGAGCGCAAGCAATGGTGCAGGATCCCAGCAAGGGATAGCTAAGAACGTTGGAAAGAGTAAAAATGCTTCGGCAGCAGCCACGGCGGCGGCAGCAGCAGCAGCAGCGGCAGCAAAGGACGCAAAGGAGGCGGCAGGGAAGGACAGTTCAGCTGCGGTGTTATCGAACTACGGATGCGGTATGTCTGCCTTCTCCTAGTCGTTGGTGAAAAGGCCAGCGTGGACGTACCAGCAATGGGCTACAACAGGGTACGATTGCTTCTGTTATCGTGAGCTTACGGTTGATGGATTGGTGCGGCAGGACACTTTAAGCTGCTTCTCGATAGCGCAATGAATTCCGTTAGAGACAGTTACATTTCGGCAATCAGACTACTGGCGGACCCAAAGGGTCTTGATGCGCAGACCTGCAGCAAGTGCAATGAGGTGCTGACCAGGACGATCCTCTGCCTACAGTGTAGCCATGTAGCATGTCACAAGGAAGCAGCAGCGCATTCTAAGACTACTAGGCATATGTTTGGTGGGTGAAATACTTCACTATAACTCGTGGAATGGCTAGCAAGTAGGCTGATTGCTGACCATATGGCTCCGAAACTCAAAAGGCATCGATTCCAAAACCGCATCAATGTACTGCTTTCTATGTCAGGACTTTATATACGACCCATTTATTGAGAAGACCCGTGTGGCAAAGCAGGCGGAGATGATGGAAGGGAATGGTGGGTCCCACCCTCATTGGAAGCGAATTGTTCTATGCATGATACGAACAACGAAGATAAGGACATAATTCTCAGTAACTACTCTCAAAAACAGTCCGGAAAAAGCGAAAGCTCGACGACACCAAGCTCTCCCCCGAGGACCTGAAGTTTATTGAGAGCAACACGTCGGTCGCGCCGTGCCGTGCAACGGGCCTCCGCGGATTCTACAATATGGGCTCGACTTGCTTCATGTCAGTCGTGTTGCAGTCCTTGATCCATAATCCGTTGATTCGGAATTTTTATCTATCGGATGGTCACCGCGCGAAGGATTGCACGCAAACGAATTGCATGAGTTGTGCGGTTGAGGAAGTATTTTCTGAGTTCTTTACGTCAGATAAAGTTGACGGATATGGGCCAGTAAATCTCTTGACGACGAGTTGGAAGTGTGAACAGGTGAGTTTCTCTTATTCTTCAGTCGTCAATTCATTATTTCATCTGAAATGATGTTCATGGGGAAATCACTTGTGAAAACAGGCCTTGGCTGGATATCAGCAGCAAGACGCCCATGAATATCTTCATTTTCTCCTCAATCAACTACATACCTCCAGTGGGGGTACAACGGACACCAAATCCGACGATTCATGCAAGTGCATCATTCACCGTAGCTATTACGGGAAGCTCCAAAGCGACGTCACGTGTGGAAACTGCCATAACGTCACTACCGCCGTTGACCTTATCATGGACCTGCCGCTTGAGTTGAAACCTAAGGCAGAGAAGGGCAAGAAAGGCGGCTGGGGTAGCAACGAGGTGGACGAGCACGGAAACCCAATCCTCACACTCCAAGAATGTCTAGAGCGGTTTACAACGCCGGAAAAGCTTGGTGTGAGCGAATATAATTGCAGCAAGTGCGCTGGTAGCACTCAGCAAGAGGCAACGAAGCAGCTCACGGTCAAAAGGCTTCCTCCAGTATTATGTATACAGCTTAAAGTACTTTTCCATTCCATCTCTCCACTATACCCCTTGAACATGACAGATACTAAACGTGAAATAGCGCTTCGAACACTCTGCATACGGCTCGTCAAAGATCGACACACGAGTGCGGTTTCCTATACAGCTTGACATGACGCCATTTACGACTCGTGCAAAGCGGAAACCCCCAGGGACTAAAAATGGGGGGAGCGCGCAGTCACAGGGCCCACCGATGACCTTCATGTACGAACTGCTCACAGTAGTGGTGCATCATGGCCAGATAAATACAGGTCATTATATCAGTTATTCAAGGTCTGGTGGGCAGGTATGTTTTGCATCAACGCCCGTCATTTTGTCCCATTCTCCCATCCCCCATGACACACAGGCAGCAAGGAGAAGAATATCCTGCTAACACAGCCCACAGTGGTTCCGCTTCGACGACAGCGTAGTCAGCCTAGCGACCGAGGCGCAGGTACTCGCCGCAAAAGCGTATCTGCTATTCTATATAGTCAAGAGCTTGCATACTTCGTAATGAATCGTTTGTTCCCCCATTGCACCACCTTTAATCCTTGAAAATCCACCCTTCACTTACCCTCAGTCCTTTTTTCCTTTTCACCCCTTCTTTCTACCCATTAGGATTGTTACTAGGTCAATTTTGTTTTCACAACGATATCGATATTCTTATCTAGCATACTGTTTTTTCAGGCACAGGACATAACAAAGCACACAGAATACGAATCTTTTTCCCTTTTATTCTCTGGTCTCGATTTACATCATTGTTGGAATGGCTACCTACCTCCCTCATGCCTCATTGCCCCCTTGCTTAGCTGCCATCAGGTTTGTGTATGAAGAAAACTTGCATAGTATTATTGCGTATTTTGTGAACTGTGTGTATCGGGAGTGTTGCCTATTCGTGATTGTATCTATCTAGATAGTTTTAGTTGTTACGGAAGGTTAATGATTGAGGTATGTGAAAAATCTATACTACGCTATCCTACGCTTTAAACCTTGCTTGACTGTAGTTGACGTGCGTGAGCGGGTATTAGTTCTTGTGGGTCTTTCTTTGTTTTTATATATTATATTTTATATCTATTTGCTGATTTCTTCAACTGAAAAGAGCTAGTAGCTGCGAGCTTCGTGTTGTATGTACTTTATCATTACCCTCAAATTCTCATTGAACTTTTCTGGTGTATTTTCAATTCTCTCGCTTGCTAATGCCTTGCGTGTCCAAAAGTCCTTGTAGCTTTTCCTTACGATAGGCGCGACTACAGAATCATTCCTACACGTTTCTTCGCCGTTAAATATCGAGAATGTATATCGAAGAAATTTCCCTTCTTATGCCTTCATTTTGCACCATGAAAAATTGGGCGTCGCTAGTGACGACTCTCGCTAGTTACTTTGGCGCTGAAGTGTAGATTGACCTTTATGTTATCCTCAACCTTCAACTCAAACGAATGTGTGGATGGGTAAAACAGATGGTTTCCTGAAAAGCGACAGTGCTCTCTGCACAGCTGTTCTGGACCAATACAGGAGATTACCTTGAGACGGTAAGTTTACACAGAGTAATACAGACTATCGTCTTATCACCGTAAGCTCTAAGCAAAGACTACGTGCTTAGTAGTCGGTGGTATGCATATGGCAGGATGTGCTCCAACAGGAAGCCCCAGCACGCCTCTAGTGAGAGCTTATAGCTGTGCAAAATATATCAAAGATGACAAAGCCCCAGGTTTGATTTCAGTTCGGATTTATATTCACGAAAATGTTTGTAGTGCGCGAGCCTCATGCTCTTGTTAATGGTTTATGTGTTGCATGAGGTTGAATAAACATTGTAACTCTCGGGAGTGGTTTTCATTGGCTCAATATAACTCTGCTCTTTTTTTTTCCTACGCGCTGATTTTCCATAAATACATTACCCCAGCAATGTTTTAAAAGTCTTCCGATGGGAACTACGGATGATTAAAAACAACTTCTATCAGTGATGCTTATCCAATGGGCGAGAATTATGGGTCCCGTTTCGCTGAGATGCAAACAATCTAGGTGTCACTGAGGGATACCATTAAGACACATCCTCGCGTTCACAGTTATTCCCAGCGCTGGCTAAATTTCAATCCTCATCACATCTGGAGTTGGCCCTCGGTCTAAGGTGCCACAGCAGCCCCAGGAGCAAGCCCAGGCCAAGCAGCAACGGACTCAGCAGCGCAGCAACAGCACATCGGCCTCATCTTCTAGACCATTCTTGCCATCGCTGCCGCCCCCCAATTATCCCCCCCCTCCATCAGCTCCTAAACGCCCAGCACCCAAACCCACCACCACCACCCTGAGACCCAAACCGCCCATCCCCACTAGTACCTACCTGTGGGCCCTTACCCGTCCGCCCCCTCATCCCACTTCCCCATTTTTGACAACCAGCCCTCCACTCTACATAACGCCGCCTACACCTACGTCTCACTCCTCAACCAAGCTGACTCCTATCACACCCTCGACTGCACCGACCCCACTCCAACAAATCCAAGACCTCCCCCCCCCTCCCGGACGTTCACACACGCTACCACCTGCAACCCCATCTGCATTTCCTGGGTCTCGGCCCCGTGGCCCTCCAAATTTACCGACTGCCCCCGTGAAATCCAACATCGTCCCGGCAACATCGTCCCGTCCTCGCCGCTGGCACTTGAAACCTGTTGCGAGACCCGCGGGTGGTTTGTCACCAAAGCATGTCGTCTCCAAATCCGACACCTGCTGCGTTGTTGCGTAGAACCAGAAAAGCAAGGTTGGGTGCGCGGAGCTGGATAAGGTGAAACATTTGGCGGACAGGGTGCTGAGTGAGTGCGGTGAGGGTGGTATCATCAATCAGAGACTCAAGACAGTGTAGGGCAAGGTCGGGTATGTGTTTGTGAGGGAGGGGGCAATGGTATGTCATGGAGGTGGAGTTGGAGAGGGTAATTTATGAACAAGCAGGATGGGTGAATTCGGGAAGGGTTGAGAAAAAATGGTAAAATACGCTGCTGTTTGTGGTATTATATACATCCCTACAACTATGAGTAGGTTTTTTTAATATATATATTTTAATAATAAAAACAACTTACTTCTGAACTGTAACAGTAATATAAGGCCATAGATATACATTCTAATTGCCCTTGATTCGCCTCTTCCCTTGGTTCCGTTCACGCTCCGTGACAACCCACCTGTTTGGCCTGTTCTTGGGTCCTGCAAAACGCACAATTTACATTAGCGAGTGTCCCGCACATTCGGGATTGCTGAATGACAAAAGCTGCTTTGAATAAGAGTGAAAAACAAAAGAAGTCATACTTGTCTTGTATCCGGATTTTGTTGGTACACCCCAAGGACTAACAGGATGTCTGTTACCCTTACTTTTACCACGACCTCCTCCGTGAGGGTGATCAACTGTGCACAGTTAAACCAATCAGTCCCAAGTGCAGAGCTGGATTCATCTCCAGGAAGCAATGGCGAGAAGATAGACGATATACACACCAGAGTTCATCGCCACACCACGCACAGTTGGTCTGATATTCAACCATCTTTTCCGTCCGGCTTTCCCATGCTGCCTGTGGTGCCATGTGGGGTTGCTCACAATGCCAACAGTTGCTGGTGCATCCTTTGAGACCTTTCTCACTTCTCCACTTTGTAACCGTACAATAACGAACTTGCCTACTTTGGAGATAACGGTAGCATAGGTTCCTGCAGAGCGGCAGAACACAGCTCCTTTACTTGGGGAGGACCCAACCGCGTGAACAATCGTTCCAATGGGTATCATATGTAATGGTAAACAGTTACCCCTCCAAGCAGTTTTGGCTGCCAGCACACCAGGATCTATAACCCCACCCATGGAAGCAAGCAGGTCGTCTGGGATACCAGATCTGTACGATTGAACAGTATCTCCGGCACGTAATCCATCAGCTGCAAGGATGTAACTTTTCTTTCCCGTTTTCGTGTTGGTGATCAACGCAAGGTGCCCACTCCGATTAGGATCTCTTTCAATTCTGTCCACAACATGTGGTCCTGGAGTTAATCTCATAAAATCTACAGTCCTAATTCTTCTTCTATGGCCACCACCCCTATGGCGTACAGTAACCCGCCCCTGGCTATTCCTCCCACCCTTCCCATGTCCAATTTTGGGGAATGTGAGGGGAAGGAATGGTCCACCTTTCCAGACCCACGGTGTGTATACTCGCTTCAAGTGACGCAATCCAGGTGTCCGGGGCTTGTAAGTAACCATTTGGAAGCCCTTCCCCTTTGAAGACCGCTCGGGTGGGGGCATGAACGGAGCTGTGAAAGTTGAGACGGGGATGCTGTTATTGCCGACGGGGTTCTTGACTGCCTCGGTTGAGGCGAAACGGGGCCACTGAGCGATTGCCCTATTAGTGGCCAATAGTCCATTGGCAACTGGCCGCTGCCGTAGAAGCCGCGACAGCGGCTGTATCGATAACATGGTGGATCCGCAGTGTTGAGCCTCTAGGTAACAATGTCGCAGAAGAGTCTGGAGGATAGTTCAATGGAACCGACTTACTAAGCGAAAAACGACACTATCATGTGACAATACGAGGTTTACAAAAAAACTGAGCAGCAACAGATACAGCACGAACGGTTTTTGAGTATTAACTACTAAATTGGAGAATGCTATTATTAAATGGCATGTAATTATTGCAATAATATGAAGTATACTCGAAAGACCAGTACAGCTAGCATGCAATCAACCCAATGTATGATTTCCGCTCAAGCACTGGGACTTGCTGCACCCACTATCTTGAGCCCTGCAGGATCCCCAGAGTATGCTAGATGGTACCTGCTGGGATGCCAGGCAAGTGAAAGCACTGGATGCCCAGTAGGTATAGTATGAACATAATCACCAGTGTCAACATGCGCCTGTTGTTGGTATATTTAGCTTCAATGTCAGGAATAACCAGAAGTGAATGGCTCTTACGATCTCTATATCCACAGCTTCGTCGCTACCAGCGCATATATATGAGCCATCGAATGAAAAGCTGAGGCATCTAACCGGACTCTCCATTTTCGAAAGTGTTCTCGGGCAAGTCCACTCTTTCGTATCCCACAATGATACAATAGCATCGCTGCCCCCGACCGCAAGTAAACTGCAAAGTTGTGAATTCTTTTTGGTCTCGTAGCTTAATTGGGGATTACTTACTTCCCCCTAGGCTCCAACTCGAGACAGAAGCACGCACTTGTATGTGCATCGATTGTGTGAATAGGGTCAAGGGAAGGCCATTCCTTGAGCTTGACGAGTCCAGAGCCGGTGGTCAAAAAGAGGACGTCACCATTGTGGGACCATATTATCTGGTTCGTCTGGAACATATTAGTTAGCTTTCAAGAATTGTTAATTGTGGATCAAAGCTTACTGACCTGAACATTCTCCTTATGCGTTTTGATGACCTGATTTTGGCGGGTGTCTATAAATGATATCACCTCATCCTGGGAAAAAAAAGTATCAGAATTCCAGCTTTCAGAGTCGAATTGATTGCCTACAACAAGCCTACCTTCGTCCCAACGGCCACATAATTCCCATCCGGGCTGTATGTCAGGCTGATATTTTCTCCTCCGGTGCTAATCTGATTCAAGCATTTTGCGCCTACGGCCGTCAATGTTAGAGAGTCCACCAATCACTGTTTTGAACCTCAGTACAACATCTGCAAATGAAGCATACCCTACTCACTTCGATAGTCCCAAAATTTCACTGTGCCATCAGTACTAGCACTAGCTAGTCGATCCGAATGCGTAGGGTCCCATTGAATTTTTTCGACAGTGCCGGTGTGTCCTTTCAATTCCGTCGAATATCTTATCTCAGGCTTCTCTGGGTTCCACACTCGAACAAGGCGGTCCGTCAGCCCACAAGCGATTCTGTTACCCTGGTTATTCCATGCTATTGATCGAATTGATTGTGATGCATTCCGATGCTCGCGGTACTCGCGCGACTTGAGACTCGCGAAGAAAGCAGGCGCTCGGTCCCGCGGGACAAGTTTTCGCGGTGGTGGTGGTGGCGGCATTGGAAGAGCAGGCGCTGGCGGCGGACAAACGAGTGAACGGGTGGACTGCTTCAGTCTACGTTGGGAGACGCGTCAGCCAAGCTTTGCGGCTTAAAAAAAGGGTTCTATGTTACGGCTCAGAAGAGGCAGTAACACTACTAAAACTTGAGCTCCAACATTTCCAATATTAAATGCCAAAGACTCAGGAATGAGTGCTGTTGGAAACATGGCAGTCGATCCCTAGTCGAAATGCTACATCTCTGTTAACAAAAAGCCCAAGGTTATCATCCTTCCTCACCCGTACAATAAACAGGGAGGCAATACTTTACCTACAATTCCATATTGTGTAATCCATAGACTGACACTCATCTTTAGCTTGTTCTTTTACTGCCGTACGAATCATATGAATTAATCAAAGATGAAGTACAAACGCATCTCTCACCCCAGCTCCAGCAGCCATTGCATTATCATTTTATGAGGATACCATTGTCTGCTATTTTAGCACATGATTCTTTTATGAATATATAAAGATTGGTACAGACAATGGGCTCAAATTATTCCATACTAGCTCTAATTGTACTCCCAGACAATGCAGTTATGCTGTCAGAATGTGTACTGCCTGAGCGATGGTATGTGATAATCCCCGGTTACAGAAATGTGTTTCTGCTCACGACTTTAGGAAAGTTGCGACTTTCACTATCCAAGGAGTCATATGAAAGAGCCGGACTTATCGGAAAGCCAGCTAGATTTGGAGGGGGGAGAAAGGGGCAACGATGATGTGAGCGCCCAGATCCTCTTTAGCACTGGACTCTTGATTTTTGCTAATTCCAGCCGTGGTTAAGTGGTGGAATTTGATTTACGAGGTGGTAAGTTGATGCATGCCATGGTACGAAAGCGCTAGAAAGACTCGTGTGATGCTTTTCCGAAGTCTTAAAAGAACCTGTGACATTCTTGTTCTGTGACCTCAACCAAAATATGCCCCAACCATACTGTTATGTTATAAATTACATCTCTCTTACTCTGCAGAGGTCTATCTGTAGAGATCTCCGCATCGTCAGCGACGTCGCAAACAGATTGTCCAATCCTTCAGAAGCTTAAAGCTACTGCACGCGACATTCTACCGTCAATATCCGTCTTGGAATCCCTCATTGTCCCATCGTTGATGCCTCCACTTGGGACTGCACCTGACGGAAGCAGTGACTATGCTATAGAAGCATGGAAAGAATGGGCACTCGATCTCTACGAATGGATTGGGATGGCTTTGATTGAAGCGGATAGAATGAAAGCCGATGACAAGGTGGATCCGCATCTATCTAATTATCAGGTCAACGAGCCCGCGAAAAGCGCTTAGAGGATTGTCACAATTCGGTGGAGAGGGATGATTCCCGCAAGTTATGTGCAGTGTTATCATGTGCGTTCATGTGTCAATTCGCGAGCGTGCTCATCTGCTAACATTTTCTGTGCAGAACGGAATTGGCAGCTAAAACCCTACCAACAGAAGGAGCCTGGGCAGCAATCACAGCCCACGGCTTCAAAAACAGTCTCATTAGCTGGGGCGATGAATCTCACGGCTCCCTTACAAGCGGGGAGAACTGCTACACGCTTGCAGCCACCTTCCCCACTGCAGCAGCGGCCAGCCTCGTGCGGACGCAGTGGACGTCGATGTGGATGGTAGGAATGGGTGCAATTTCTTTTATTCAAGGTAATTGGCAGTCAAGACGAACATTCGCAGACCTGCTCAGTAGCTTAGGTCAAGTCGCATAACAATGCGCATACCATCCCAGCCGTTGCACACTCTTGTAGAGCAGAGCACATACAGTAGGGCTGCCAAGAGTCTAAAGCATGAGGACCCTTAATCGAACCGGTCTCAAGGCGTGGGGCACTGAAAGTCCGCTCATGAGCATTCAACCCCACCCTCAATCGCGACTTGCTTGCACACTCCCCCCTCCTCCTCCTCCTCCCCCTCCCGTACCGTATCCTGGCAGATGGAGAACAAAATCGAGATCTTGATACACTTTGCCCAAGCGCACGAGACATTCCGCAAGCCCGAAATCGAAGCACTAGCTGAGCTTGGTGGGTTCCAAGTCCAGTTCACTGACTATGCGCTCAACGTATCCCCCATCTCTCAATTGCCCCGTCTTGACACGCAAAGGGCACAACCTGACGTGCCGCTTCCCGCTCTCTGTATAGTCACCCTTCGCCCTTGCCACGATACAAGATGAACACCATGCAATGCAGCTGTCACGAGCGATACTGGTAAAGGGCCTCTACGAACTCTGGGGCTCCGGCACCACCTACGGCGAGGTCCACTCTAATCTCAAGAAACGTCTCCCTGTTCTATGGAAAACTGGCTACTCCACCAACTCCTTCAAATTCGATGTCGACTGCTACCAAGGCAAGCGCTCGTATGCCGAACAACGAGAACTCGTCAACTCTTTTTCCTACCTCAACCTTATGGGCCCCGTCCGCATGAAGAATCCCGACCTGACCTTCTCCATCCTTGAAGAATACGACGAAGATACTCCTGCACCCAATCGCATCTTTATGGGCCGCCTCCTCACCCCAGGCTCCCGCGCCGCCATTGACAGATACGATGTGAAGAAGCGACATTACATTGGTAACACAACAATGGACGCTGAACTCTCGCTTATCACTGCAAACTTTGCACATGCAAGCCCAGGAAAACTTATCTATGACCCTTTTGCAGGGACAGGTTCCTTCCTGATAACCTCCTCACACTTTGGTGCCCTTTCGTTTGGGTCAGACATTGATGGGCGGGCGCTGCGTGGGAAAAACGGCCGGTCAGTGTTATCTAATTTCGAAAAGTACGGTCTACTGCCAGGGTTTGGGGATACGTTTATTTCGGACTTGACCAATACGCCCATGCGGGAGTGCCCGGGGGTGAATCGGAGGGTGTTTGATGCGATAATCTGCGATCCGCCGTATGGAGTCAGGGAGGGGCTTAAGGTACTTGGGACTAAAGACCCAGAGAAAGGAAAGGTGCCGATTATTAGGAATGGGGCACTAAGGCACTTGTAAGATGTCAGCTCTATTCATGCAACCTGCATCACCCTGAACTCACGTCCTATGCAGACAACCAGACTATATCCCTCCCAAGCGCCCCTACAGCTTCACTTCCATGATGAGCGACATCCTCGACTTTGCCGCGATGCACTTGGTTGCGGGCGGCCGCCTCTGCATGTGGATGCCTACTGCAAACGAAGATCTCTCACCACTTACGCTACCACAGCATCCTCAAATGGAGCTAAAGGCCGTGTGTGTTCAAACGTTTAATAAGTGTATGTGATCACCCGGCCTCACCGCTTTCACTATATCGCAGCTCTTGATCATCATGGTTGTTGAACAATCTCTCCCACAGGGTCTCGACAACTTCTAACTTACTCTCGCTGCCCAATACACCCCGACGATGATGAAGTCATCACAAAACTGAGACAGGCAAGAGAAAAGTACCAGGCGGAGAAAGCACAGCTGACAGCTGATGAATTGAATGATTTTCGGAGAAAGGTGTGTATATTCAAATGCACTTCAAATATTAACTATTATAGAGCTCCTAGCTGACATGGTTTGATTGCTTGGGACGGATGTAGTATTTCCAAGGATTCAAGCAACCAGAGTCATAGATCAAGTCAGATTTGGGATGGAATGGTGATGCTTATCTGGTTGTTTCTTTCATCCTATTGGGTTTTAGGTGTGTATTTGGGTAACTGTTCCGTACTCGCCATACCTTTTACTTGTACTTACCGTATCTTGGGTCAGGAAAATTTCTCTTTTTTTTCCTACTTAATGCATTAGATTAAATTTATGTACTTTCCATTTCATGTGAGAATGGTGATCCATGGAAAGTCCGATGCCTTGAAGTAATTATATTACTCGAATAAAACAGAAAGGTTACTGGAAAACATCAAAAGATAATGTTTTGGTTTTCTCTATACTACTTTGCTCCTGTGTGTGCCCGTTATGAACTTCATGTTCACCTTCGTTGAGGCATCTACACTAAGTGCAGACCACTTCTACAGAGTAAGCTCTTCGATATTACTACCTGGAGTTGCATTCGCATGAAATGTCTTGGTTGCTCTACTGGTGGGTCTAGCTACAACCTGCAATGGAAGCTGTTCATTAAAAGGTATCTACAGACCAATCTCATTCTACAGATTGGAAAAACATCATCTCTTGTGCTTACCTTCTCTGAAGTTTTGAAGGACATAATATTGGTATGCACTACAGTTTTAATATGGAATACTCCAATAACGGTTTGCAGATAATTGGAAACGCAACATGAAACAAACAAGCCAACTGTCACCCTTAAACTCTGAATTTACCCAAATCACATTGCCAGGCTCGATGCTGTGGCCACTACTTGTAACGTACGCAATTTTCTTTCACACCTGGATTTTCTTGCCTGTCAACAACGAAAATTTAGACCACGAGTTTTCATGTACTTGCCAGTGGAGGTCATAGTAGCATGTACAGGCATCCTGGAAAAATCGGAGAAATATATAATGTTTATTTGGTGTTGGTGCTGGAGAATAACGAATGCATAGCGGGATAGATTTGAGCTATTTCATTGGGAACAGATCTCTCTTGCTACCCGTATCATCCTTATCAGCAGTAACCATAACCAAGTGGAACAAACTTATGAAAACACTTTCATATCACTTTGTTAATGAACTTTAGACATCATAAGCCCAATAAGCGGCCTGTATATTCCGTCAACCAAGAATTGTGGAGTCGGCACTGTGAAGCTATGAATTATCTCAGTATTCTACGTAGGAATTGAAACTTTTTTATTCACGCCCCATCGAGCTCGTCATGATCATTGACCATGCTTTTAAGGAAAGAATGTCACTGCTGGCGAAGAAACTTTTCTGTCGACCATATATAGTTTGCGGGTTGGGACACGCAAACTTCCCGGGCTGAATTCCTAGCCATAGCAAGTAAGTACGCCGCTTTTAAAACAGCTAGGTGTTGATAATATTGGGAGATGCATGTGAAGCCCTTACATTCTTTCCGGGAAGATGTGTACAGGCTTGATAATAATCTTGTGCCCATATTTTTGTAGAGAACTGGTACTCTAGTTTCATAGACAACTGATGTTAATCTCCCCTTTTCGTTGCTTTGGCTTCTTATTTAGGTGATGCATTGTTCTCGTGCTAGTGATACATGATTTTTATGTCTCGCAATACTAATTTACAGGAGTGTATGAACATACCTTCAAGTTAACGACAACATTGTACATCATTATATGATACAAGCCGCTGTACTAGGCTGCAGGTCAGTTCATAGTAGACAGCCCCCCTCTCTTGTATCCACGCCCGCCCCACTGCGTACGCTGGGGTAGCATCATCAGCCTCGAATTCTATTTTTCTGCAAAAATATATCGTATTACGTATATAATGGCCCTATAAATAGTTCTCCTTACAGCTCACTTGACGTGTCTATAGTCTTGCAAATTACATGCAGCAATCATGAGAATAGTAGTAGTCAATTATATGGACCAATAAATCAGGAGCAAATTCTAGCATTTTTTACCTAAATTCTCTCTGCATAATAGTGTAGTTCCATACAAGGAGAATATTTTTGGGGCTAGTAAATTTTGCTATGAAAATACATATTGAGTCCATCTTATTTCATATTTTTGATATTTTTTATGTTGTGTTGCAGGTTCTGTGTGTGGAGCTATTTATTTCCAGACACCGATATTTGACCCTAAAATGACAATTTTGTATGGGAATTTGGCAATCTTGGCGTTCTTTGAAGTTTGCGATTTTTATCTCGGCAGCCACATGACCCCCAACATCTGTTCTACAACCGGAACCATGAAGTTTCAGGTAGTATCCATCATAGGTGCTAAAGATACATCACATTTCAAAAATTCACAGTTTTTGTATGGAATACCTAGTATTCAATAACTTTTTGTAGATATTACACTGCAATCAGTGTGCTATAAGCATGTCCTGTGCTGTAGCATAAACCATACTGCTTACACTATCACCAATTCAAGTTGTAGGTTAATTAGGTCACTTCTCGTGGAGATATCTCAATTTTTGTTCAAATGGACATTGTCGCCGCTTGGTGCTCAGATCCCTTTCACCAAGACTTTTGACTAGTGACTGTATGTCTAATATTCATTTATGCTTGAATCTGTAATTAATCTAGCCTTCTCTCCTCACTATATTTTTTTAAAGTAGCGAGGGTAGCTAGCTGACTGAATGGACCGGCATTTAGAAAGGTCAAATCCTTCTCTTTGAAGAATTTCCAATATACCTTTTTTTTGTAAGCAATAGCTTGAGATAGAGCATTGTCGACTGCATGCGTTTGACCCGTGATATTGCCACCCGTGATATTGCCGCAAACGTTAGGCGCGCCATAGGTAGTCTACTGCTTAGGACCTAGTTCGATTGATGGGGACGAGGCTAGTAGAGTGAGGCCTTGGTTCAGGCCAGAAGGGAACTGCGACAAATCACGTGACTGGTTGATTTAGGCAGACACCAAAACACTTCCCCGCAAGAGCGCGCATACAAGCATCAGAAAGCCCAAGCCGGACTACAAAAAAGCGTCAAGACCATAAAGCTACTAATTCTTCAGCTGAACTTCGTAAATTTCTAGTAAGCAATAACAACAATGTTCGAACTTGTTCTTACTGCAGAGCTCTCAGGGTTTGTCTCTCTGATTTTCCCTTGAAAAGAACTGTGTGGAGCTTACAAGAATCTTTCCTTTTCACCTTCACAGCGTAACTCGGCTTCAACCAGTAGACACCGAATCGGACCCTTTCTACTATATGTTTAAGGTGCAATGTACATCGTGTTTAGTAACACATGCCAACAGAGTGGGTATTAGCCGCTTTGTAAGTTGTCTATATCTTTGTTCATTTTATATCTTAGCAGTGCTAACCAGTGTGTAATAGGAATCACACGAGCTGTCTGGATCAAAAGGCGAGGCAAACTTTGTATGGAAATGCAAGAACTGTCGAGTGGGTCAACAGTCATCCTGTTATCACAACATCGAGTAACTGATTACTCCTTTGTCTCACAACAGCGGGAGGCATCTGCATCGATTAAGTCTGGGCCCATCCCGTACGACATATCATCACCGCCTAAGCAGGTGAATATCCTTGCAATTAAGTGCCGGGGATGCGAGTTGAATGATTTCAAGCCGGAGGGTGATTGGATGGCAGTCGGAGAGGAGAGCGGGACGAAGTTTGAGGGCATTGACTTGGGAGATGGGGAGTGGTTCGACTACGATGAGAAAGCGGGACAGGAGGTTAGTATAAAGGACATCAAATGGGACATCAAGATGGTCAAAGGAACGAAAGTATAGAGCACCTGGAGGGTGGGGTTCAGCAATTTGTTGTTGCAGAACTACAAACGAGCCTGGGACGAGACTGGTGAGAATACTGGATGTTTGTTTTTCCAACACAGTGAATGTGCTTCTGAGAGCAAGAGTCTGGCGATTGACGGGTTCTGGGCCGATATGCAGGGTCAGAGAGTCTTTAGCTGAAACTGAGGGCATAGGCCATCCCGGTCCCGTATGTGCCGGTCCCATGTCTCACGCATGCCATGTTAGCCAATGAATTGATAATCATTTCGTCATTGAAGCCGGTAAACTGACCCCCGCTTGTTCGGACTCGCTTGCTCGCGATCGGGTTGATACCATGTAGTACATTGCGCGGGATTGTACGGCTGCCTGTCGGGATGCGCATGTTTCGATGAAAGTACTTAAGAATACCCTTTCTCATTTCCTGTACTACTTTGCACCTCGGTTCTAGGTCTGCAGACGGCTCTTGTAGCTGTGACTGTGCTATGGCGCAAGTATGACAAGGTGGCCATCGTGGGATCACAATACGACTATGGGCCGCAAGCACGAACAGTACTAACACCACAAGAAGCTGCCGCTGAGCATTCTGCATGTAGAGCGGCCTTAACCACGTTGCGCGGTGTGGAGGGAGTCCGCGCAGCGGGATTGTCGCTAGCATCCAGATTGCCCACTACTAAGTATCACACGGCTCTGCAGACAAGCGCTCATGTATTCGCTGTAGTATACAGTTCAAAGTGCTTATGATAGATAAAACCGACGCAGCCAGTGCTCTGGATACGAGGCCCAGGTACATCCTTGTACCTCTGATGCCTTGGCCTGCAGGCGAGATTCGAGACTGGGCGTCATATGCTATCTGCGCCGCGTCCAATGTCTGCACGCCGCAGATCCTGCCTGCAATGCCGCCACGGCACCCGCGCTTTGGTACCTTGCAGCGGGCAGGGAGCTTCCAGACGTCCAAGAATGCAAGGCACGGCACTCGGCCAATCCTCTGCACGTACCGCTCGTACCTGCTTTCTCAGTCCCGCCCAACCCCACTCTGGAGCATCAGAACTTCTCCACTCTACAACACAGCACGCACCGCACCCCCCCCCACCCCCCACCCACCAAGCAGCTCCATCAGAGTCTGCCGAAGCACGCGCGGACTCGAGTACATGCACAGTGGCAAGCATGTAATACTGCGGCGCCTACAAGATGCATCAGGAATCGTCCCAGATAGTTTTCAACACACCTCATACATGTGCAAGCCCTTTCGCCATCACTCTGAGTGCAAACCCCGCGGCCAATAAAGAACCATGAGAAACCCATGAGAAACCCCTGCTCCCCATGCGTGTCCACGTATTTGTGGTGCCGAGACTACTTAAGTCGGTAGCCGATCACAAGTGAACGGAAAAGGGTAATTCGTGCTAGCCTGGTTGCAAAATTCGTGCTATCATTACCTCTCTTTCGCTCCCCGTGGCTTTATCCCACCAGTGGGAAGACTATCGTGTTCTCTGCGATGAGCGGGTCATCTGAACCAATCTTCCAGTCCCATTGCGCTGGCTCGAAGTTCGAAACGACTCCTCACTCAGATTAAGCAACGAAAAAATTGGTACCTGCGTCGAAATTGCTCTAGCGAGCATATCACGCGATGCCACATTCTTGATATCCCGGTTATGATTTATTTCTTCTTTAATTAATATTGTTGGAGTTTTTCACCCTTCTTTGTGCTGACTGCTTGTTCTTTGACTGCGCTTTCGTAACAAAGGCTTTTGTCGTTCATTCCTAGTCTCGTAACCAGGTTCATTCCCTTCAATTCGTTCCTTCACCGTTGTAATAATTTTTTCCTTTCTTTCCCCCATAATTTCATTCCCAGTTCATGGTAGAGGTTTCCTAGAAATTATTTGTTGCTTTATATTTCTCTATTCCTTTATTCATCCTTTATTCAACCACAGTCGTAGAATACATGAACTGATTGTTAGACGGTTATGTCTTACTTGTCTTTTTGTTCGCTTGTTACTCAGCAATATACCACATTTCTCTGAAATTGGTCCGCTTGCCTTTGTTGACTGCTACTTACGGCCTACTGTGATTATACCTGTGTGCCTCTAGTCTGGCCGCGCTTGTGTTTATTGCAGCCAATGTCATCTATCTCGCTCTTGCGACGGGAATTAACACAATGAAAGCGGGTTCTTGCTTCTGCAGGTGCTACTGCAGGAACAAAAAAAAAAGAGTTCGCTTCATGCTATTCTGGCTTGCATGGGGGCAGCGAGCGAGTGGGGTAGAGTTTCAGTTAATCAGTGCCGCTGGAAATCCAATGGGCTTGATGGTAAAGAGGGATGTGGGTGAAAAACAAACCTTTTTCCCTACACGATCACAACACTAGATTGCACGCCGATCACACACACATCCACCAGTACCAAATATTCCTTCTGGTTCTGGGAAAGCTTTTAAGACCCTCCTTCCTCCCTCTCTCTCTTCCTCTTCCTTCTTCATCACACAGTCCTTAGTCGAGCCAGACTACACATTCCTACACCTTCTTCCTTATACGTTGAACGTATACCACTGCCTACGCAACCTGTGAGACCATCTCTTCGATTACACTATACACATTCCTTCACTTCTTTATTCAGCACATAGATTTCCTTCTAGCCCTTTAGAATAACTTCATTAAAGTGTCACGAAGCTGCTATGGCTCGTGGAGTTAGGGCAGCAATGTCAAATCTCTTCTTCCTCTTTACTTTCATCTCCATCATTGGATATGCATCTGGACATATCCAAATGCGCCAGCCGTATCCCCTGAGATCCCCCCTCAATCCCTCTGCAGGGGGTGAGATAGATTACGACATGAGGGCCCCGCTCGCTCCGGACGGATCAAACTTTCCATGCAAGGGTTATCACACGAGCATTGGCGGCGTTACTTCTGTCGCAAAGTACCAAGCCGGGAACACCTACCAGATGACGTTCGTATCCCTTTAAATGACATATAATAATGTACGTGAAGCTAACACACACTGGTACAGACTCGAAGGTAGTGCGTCCCATGGTGGTGGCTCTTGTCAGTTATCTCTGTCTTATGATGGAGGTGCTACGTTCGAGGTCATTCTCTCCATGATTGGCGGTTGCCCTCTCAACAGTGCCTACGACTTTACGATACCTGCAACTGCTCGAAATGGTGAAAAGGTCCTGTTTGCATGGACTTGGTTCAACCGCATTGGTAACAGGGAAATGTACATGAACTGTGCTGTTGTTGACATTGTTGGTGGAAGTGGGACCTTTCATGGGCCACCAATGTTCAAAGCAAACATCTTCGGTGATACATGCATTACAAGGGAGGGAGAGGATATTGTTTTCCCGAGCCCTGGAAGCTCAGTAATCTACGGTGGTAACTTCCTCAATAGCAAGCCAGCATCTCCTACTGTTGTGGAGGGGTGCCCAGGCAGCAATAGCATGAACAGTGTTCCGCCTCCGGAAGAAAAGTTCCCTGTCGAGGATACACCAATTAACAGCGAGTCCTCCACCACTAGAATCTCCTCAACAACTGCCCCACCTCCAAACGCCGTTGAGACAGCTACTACAACAGTCACCGAAACTGTCACTACCACCCTCAATGACGATCTTAGAAAGAAACGAGACCGAACTCGCACTCGCACTAGGCAACCTCGGCCCACGCGTGATTCTCAGGTCGAGAAACCGGCACCTGAGTATACAGACGACTACTGCGATGAGCCTGAGGCAATCCAATGCTATGCTGATGGTACCAAGTGGAAGTTCTGTGACGGCGAATTTTGGGTCAATATGGGCTGTGTCGAAGATGGCGCAAAATGTGTCGACGGTGCTATAGTCAAAGTCTAGTTCACCATCAATTTTTTTGGGAGTATATCTGGCATACGTTCCCAATATCGTCCTGTTCTTTGTTTCTTTTACCTATGATACACATTTGTCTATCGCTTGATTGGCATTCTTGCTGATACTTACAACGTTCTTACCCTCGCTTTCACTTGCTTATGATAACGATAATAGAAGATTGGGTGACGATCAGGCCTTTTTCCTCCAGCATATCTTTAACGTACCTTTGCTTCTTTAACGGCAGGTTCACGTGGCTACCCTTGGCTTATTTTCTTTACCATTGCAGCGAAGTTTTGGGCTTTGATATCCCAACGGGATCTCGCCTGCGATGCTGGCCTTTTTTTTTTTTTTTTTTTTTTTTTTGTTGTTGTTGTTGTTGTTAAAATGCACGTTTCAGTTTTCTGAAACGAGTATAGGCTGAGCTTACTTTGATGCATACTCTCGCTTTTTATACCTTGCTCCCGTTTCACTTGTTTTCACTCATTGGGTTTTGGACTCTCGCTTTTTTGGCTTGGTTGGTGTTGGTTTCTGCTTGATCTGGTAACTGTTGATTCGATGACTATTATGACAAGTTTGACATTTGGGAAATGAAATGAGATGCCTGGATGGGAATAGGATGGAATCATGCCCTTATGGCGGGCTAGGGAGGAAAATTAATGAAATGGACTGGGATTTGGATGAAAATCTAGACACTCGTTTACAAACTACATAGAAACAATGGAGACAAAGTGATGTCTTGTGTCGCAGATGACACTGTTCAGTTGAAATCACGTGAATTTCCGCCTTGTTCCTAATCTGATGCCGCAATTCCGACACTAATCTGGTCACAGGCCTGGGATACTTAGTCTAATTACATTACTCATTAAAATCTAAACTAAATGCTTTCATAAACGAGAATCCAGTGCGACCACAATATAACACACTACTGTATTATTTAGCTGGACAACTGGACGATTATGAAGCTCTTGGCTAGTGTGTATGGAGGCCATGCTTGGCATACACTCATTATACCAGTACATTTACGGAAGTGACTACCTGATTAGGTGACATCCAAATTTGCACAATTATCAACGCACTAGATATTAGCCAGACCAATTTGATATTCAACGTCACAAGGAGCGTCTCTGAGGTAGCCAGTTCCAAATTGTCCTTTGCTCTTTCATCTATATAAAAATGAAATCCATAATTCGCCTTGTCAATTCTCTAATAAGATGCCTATTTTGCTCGAGGATAAAGGACTCTACTGTAGTGATTATGAAATAGACTTCTATTGAGGTTCTTTCCCTCAGGCTATTGTTGGTGTGGCTAGAGTAGAGACAGATCACATGTCCAGATGGTAGATAAACGGAGCTGCCAAGAAGACTTTTTGCCCAAGTTATTAGAGAGGGTTTTGAACTTTTCCACGGTTTGGAAATAAAATATGTTGCCTTAGCAACCATGTATTTATTACTGAAGAATCCTGAAAAATTCCCTTCAGAAATCCGGAAAACTGACAATTCTGAAGATATTTACATTAAGGAAACTACTCCTCTATCTACTCAAAAAATTCTAAACAAGTATGATGTCGTGGGTGCCACCACGGTTCTCTCAAACTCCGTCTCTCAATTGTGCTACTTGTACACCACAACCTGCATCACAATCACCTTCTCGTTTGTAGTGTACCGGTGGTCAATTCCTTAACTTGCAAAACCTCATGCACTTTCAGGGTTGCAGCATAATTACTAATTAAGTTACCCGCAAATTTCAGGGTTTCGTGCAAAACCCCTCTATTGGCTGCACGTATATGATAATTGTTTATTAACCATATGTACTGTTTTTTCCAACTATATAATGCCCATTCATCCTTTTCATCACAAGGCCCAATGAATGGCTGATCAATAGCCTTGGCCGCAAACTCACTACATAGAATACTATCGACATCAAATCAAACATATTAGTTTTCCGCGCTTCAGCGAAGATGACAGGAATCATGATGTTTCAGAAACATACCATGCACTAGCAATCAATCCGTCAAGCTCTTCTACCGCTCTCTCCCGTCCCTTGCCTGTTGTCATGCCCCGTGAGGTCTCGTCTTGTAATGCTCTAATTCGTTTGCTCTTCCTAGCATTAACCTGCTTCAGAATTTGCATTGCAAGACAATCGCTGTGAAAAGCATGTTGGCAGGGAAAAACGAAGAATTGTCTTGATAGAAGCGGATATTGGCAAACATAGCATCTTTCACCAGGCTCGGCAATAGCATATCGAGTCTCCAGAGCTAGTATATCATTTCTGATATTTTCAGCTGTGTGAGTAGATTCGTCCATTTCCTTCCTAAGCATGTCGATATGTCGACTGTATTCTTCAAATGTGGTGCATATCTCCTCCTGTTTATCGAGAGTTAGTGAAGGCCTCATGACGATAGATATCTGTTACCATACCTCAATATCATATATTACTACAAAATCAGGGAAAAATGGTATCAAGTCTTCGATTTTGAGTAATTCACACTGTTTCAAGAACTCGATGGCCCTGCTATGTATCCAGGATTAGTTTCTAAATATAAAGCAAGTTGCGAAGCAGACATTTTTATTCCATCAGATTGCGAAGCAACCTCCTTTGCAACAGCCAACCATAGTTTCTTGCACAGTGCTGGGTCACCTTCAAGTCTGTTGGCTACGATACGCACCAGTTCAACGTTTTTGTGCTTGAGAGCCAATTCGACTGCTTGATGGTATTGTCCCATGGAAGAATATATGTGAATGCAACTTTGCACATGCCCTTGTTCTATACAAAGCGATTCAACAGAATGTGACTCTAGGTATGACAATAAAGCAGCTTCATCCTGAGATGGATGACATGCATAAATACTAATGAATGAACTGCAGCATCGTTATTTCCCATCAGATTTCATATTGAAGGTAACGAACAGCTTGGTTCTGGTGCTGTTAGACAAGGGAAGTTCAGAATCAAGGGGCATCTCACTTGGCTTAATAGCACTGTAGCATCCTTATTATAGTTCAACAATGCTGGGATTAAACTCCGAGGGTTAAGGTTGGACCTTCTCATTAAGATATTGACAGTCTCCATAGGTGCTCCAGTCATCAAAACAGAGGAATATTTATAAAACATCTCCGGGTCAGATTACTTTTCTAACACTTTGTGACCAATATGCTAAAACATAACTGTGATCATTAATGCTGGTCGCATAGAATAAAAGGCTCACAAGTTGATGGGAAGCTCACTGGTAGCATTGGCCAGGTATTAACTTGATTGTTATCTCCGACAGCACACCAAGTTTGCAATCGCTTACTTGATGACAGATCTCTCTCCTCTGCAGGTAACCCCACCAGTACAGGCGCAAGCCGGCGAACATATTCATAAGATACTGCCCGAACAGCCATGTACACATTACGACCAAGCTTCATTGTTCTGTGCTGATCCCACACATCTGGATCCGCAACAAAAATAATGGCGGTCCATATCCCCATAAGGTCTTCAGCAGTTAATTCAGAAAACTCCTTCACCATATCTGCTGTGAGTACTGGGCGACTCTTCTTGTCGCTCACTGCCTTCTTGAATTTTTCCTCAAAGGCTTCTCCCTCATTGGAGCGAAGCCATAATCTGGCTAATAATTCATGGCTCTGGATGATATCTTCTTGAAGTAGTAATAACTTCTTCTTCGCAAATGCCGTGTATTCTTCTTTTGATTGAATTATCTTATTTCCACCCTGTGGCTTAGGTT
Organism: Kalaharituber pfeilii; assembly: GCA_015179045.1. Lineage (NCBI taxonomy): Eukaryota > Fungi > Ascomycota > Pezizomycetes > Pezizales > Pezizaceae > Kalaharituber > Kalaharituber pfeilii. The sequence goes on along the minus strand of WHUZ01000012.1, from coordinate 438,510 downwards.
AAATCACTGGAATCAAATAGCCTAAGTCCGCTATATCAAGGTCTCGGATTCGATACATTAATGTTGCGATAAGGCAGCTTGTTTTATTTTCCCATTCCAACTTTGTCTACATTCTATAATTAGCCACTTGTATGGATGCAATCTCCAATTTTCCCTGAGCTGTTTACTACATACCTTGACTTTGGTAAAGCACTCCAATAATTTCATTGGGAGATAGGTATCAATTTTTACTCCACCAGTAAACTTCACACCTTTAGGCGCCTCTGTTCTCCCACTACTATCATTCCCAACCTACCTACTCTATTCCTAAATCTGGTGCCCATATATCTTCCCTCCCTATCGCTATTGCTGCCATGAGGCAGATTTCCTACTTTACCATTACAGAAACAAACACATCTAGGAAAATCTTACAACTCCAGTCGACCACCACTACAGCCCACTACAACTTTGCTGCCAACGCCGCCTTCAATCTCCTCTCGACTGCTTCCATATACTGCATCGTCGTTACAAACGCATCCCTCTCTGTTTTCCCACATGCCAGCGCTAAATCCTTCGTCATGATCCCATCCACCTCCACCGTGTCGACACATGCCTTTTCTAGTGCCTCTGCAAACGTTACCACATCCGGCGTCTCGTCAAGTTTGCCACGCTGGATAAGACCTCGGGTCCAGGCAAAGATGGAAGCAATAGGGTTGGTAGAGGTCTCATTGCCCTTTTGCCACTCGCGAAAATGGCGGGTGACTGTGCCATGCGCGGCTTCAGACTCGTATGTCTTACCGTCAGGAGTGGTAAGGACGGAGGTCATGAGGCCAAGTGAGCCAAAGCCTTGGGCAACGATGTCGGATTGGACATCACCATCATAGTCTATAATTTAGAAAGGATAAGTATGAGTGAGATGAAACAAGAGTGGGTTGACATGATAGGTAGGTGCATACTCTTGAGGGCCATGATGTATCCACCATTGGACTTGAGCATATAGGCAACCATATCATCAATCTGTACATACATTTGAAGTCATTATTACTGCAATAAGGACTGTAGGATGTCATCTTTCAGAAGGCTCTTACCAATCGATGCTCATACCAGATACCCCTCTTCTCGAACTCAGCCCTGTACTGAGTGTCATAGAGCTCCTGGAAGATATCCTTAAATCGCCCGTCATATTTCTTCAGAATGGTGTTCTTTGTGGACATGTACAATGGCAAGCCTTTCAAAAGGGCCATCTTGAAGGAAGCATGAGCAAAGCCCCGGATGGACTCGTCTGTGTTGTACATCGACAGAGCAACTCCAGAATCCTGTGCATTGAGTAAGTCACATATCCACTCACAGTTAAACCAGAAGAGAATGCATAGCTTACCTTGTACTCAAAGACCTTGACCTTTTGTGGCTCTCCACCTGACTTGGGTGTGAAGACAAGCTCAAGAGTACCAGCTCCTGGGATGACAAGATCCTTTGCCCGGTATTGATCACCATGGGCATGACGGCCAATGATGATCGGCTGCTTCCAGTCTCGTACAAGACGAGGAATTCGGGGAATAACTATGGGCTCACGGAAAACCGTACCTCCAAGGATATTTCGGATAGCTTTAGGTCACGTGATCAGTAATCAAACTTCTGAATTGGGTTCATGCAAACATACTCCCGTTCGGGCTCAGCCACATCTAACCGAACGTCAACACATGAGCCTATAATGTTATTATGGAGTATAATTTACCTGCTTCAAGTTGAACTCCTTAACTCGGGCTTCATCCGGAGTGATGGTGGCACATTTGACAGCGACGGAATACTTGAGAGTGGCCTCAGCTGCCTCGACTGTCACCTTATCCTCTGTCTTGTCTCGCGATTCAATACCCTATAATAGCGAGTTGACATCACAAATTAGTTATCTAGGTTACTATTGATGAAGGCTGTGGGAGCTGGTACCAAATCATAATATTTGAGGTCAATGTCCAGGTAGCTGCCTCGCATATTAATATATGTAATTCACATTTCCCAAGGTTAATTCATAAATTTGAGTTGAAGGTTCAGTAGAAAAGCATTGGTAACGCACGGGTATATAAACTATGCAGAAATCTAAGTCAACCAAGGGTATACGTTTAATATCGGCCAGTGACGTACCTTCTGCTTAATCATATCCCAGATGATCCTCGTCATTTCATCCCCATCCATCTCTGTGAAGCACAATAACGTCAGTTAATAACTTAAACTGAATGACATGTGAAATATCATGGTTAGGTAGGGACAAGCATGGGGAGAAACAGAAACGAGAATCGAGGGTTCTGAAAGAATTACCGACTATCGGATTCTTGACTTTGATTTTATTGACTATATAAAATACCAATCCATTAGCCCTTGAACCAATTCAAGATTTCATCTGCAAGCTAATACAGAGCCCAATTTGCATCTGCCACTGTTGCAATGACATAATAGAGGTCTTGTAGGAATCTTTACATTCTCGTGACATTGTGGTAGCAAAATCTCGTGCTGTAATATAAGATATCGATGTATTAAAGCTGGAGATGAAAGGTGAGGATTGTGCAGAATGTCGGGTGACTGTCGAAGATACAGATGTCACACCGGAAATAGGCTTTGAGGTAGAGGTGGAGTAGTCGCTGACATAGGCCAGAGGCGAGGTGCTTAGTGATGCTATTGGTACTGGTCTAGCACATCGAGCTATTCTAACAAAAGATGCCATTGCCAGGTGCTATTGGCTTGGAGGCCTCACGCGGGGTGACGAGGGCGAATGCGAATACGGAAGCTGGATGGTATGGGGTTCGCAAATCAAGCAAAGCACGAGACCACAAGACGTAGTTTGGAATGAGGTAAGATGCAGCAGCGAGGAGTGACACACACAATCAATCAGCCGGTCGCAGGGTTTCGATGTGAGATCTCAACCTAACAGGAGGCGATAGCGTTGATCACCGGGGGGTGCTGGCGGCAGCTTAACCTCGGGACTGGAGAGATGGGATGGGTCGCATACACTTGTGCGAGGAAGCGCTGAGGGAGGGGTGTTAGGCGGTGTTGAGGTGCGGCAAGAGAAGGATCCCCGCTGTGACGGTTATTAAAGGATCTATTTTTTTTTTCTTTCTTTTTTCCAATCTTTTCCTTTTTTTCCCCCCTTCCCTTTTTTGTGCTCGTACTTTGACAGGGTGCATTTTCTTCCACTCAGCGCCCAGCAAGTTTTCATCCGTCCGACGAGAGTCTCGCGACCCCCTGGAGGAGAGAAAACGAGCGTGAGCCTAGCCTGTGGGTGCATAGAGTGGGGCATATGTATGAGCTTGAGCTATCCACCATTGCATCGAGCAAGCAGCGTCTTCGGAGAGCTTTGGCGACTCATCTAATACGTTTTACACTTCAATTGACTTGAAGTTGTTACTTTTCTTCATTTTCTAGCTTGCTAGCCTACTTCACTTCATACTGTACAGAGATCACAATGGCTTTATTTTTCAAGGAAATGCGCCATGAAAACATCCAAACCGGCCTCTTTATAGCGTACAGCTCTCGCTATCCATATAGCCAGTCTCGAGACCACCATATAGCAACGAAAACTAGCAAAATCCCTTAATTTCACCAGTTCCAAGATTTGACATCCACCTTAGGGCCACAGATGTTAGTTGTTTTCTTTTAGCCTGCCTTAGGGACGTTGCACTTACATTCAGATACCAAGGAGCGGTGGGCAAGCCAGGGATTGTAGAGATCTCCAGCACCAGGTCATAACCTTACATCTCTTATTGGCACAGTGAGCCCTGTTGGTGCTCCCTTGAGAGCAGGGTGAGAGAGAGTAATGTGTCTTTGCAATACATATCTGGAGGTTTGCAAAGCCCTCTTCACATATATTAGCTTCTATCCGTAGTGTTTGGGTGCATCCGAGTTACATGTTTCTTATACATCTCCACCTGGGTCTTTGCAAGATCACTCAACTCAATTCCATCCGCACCATACATCTTCTTTGCAATTACCTCCATTTTCTCTTCAATTCCTATATCAATGTCATAGAGAAAGTTGCAACCCATCGTTTGGGCTTCTTGCCCGCCCCCTTGGCAAGCTCTACTGCACCCTTCCCCAATGGTGCCAGCTTGAATGGCCTCCTCCTAGTCTGGTTACGAGACTAGCCTCCTCCCTGATACACTTGGTGGCAACGACACTGCATTGCTTGGCATTTGAGATTCATTTTGCGAAGGTTAACACAACCCTGACATTCTAAGTTTTATATTCTTCAGCAAAAGAGGTGCCAGGAGTGATCCCTGGCCCACCACCATGAACTTTCAATGCCTGCACTATTGCGGCGATAACAACTACGTCTGGAATGAGTCCACTTGACCAGCACTGCGCCGCCGGCACAGGCTCTCAGGGAAGAAGTCATGGACATGATTGCCATTGGTTCGAGACTGATTGCCACCTAATGTACTGAGTACTAGGCGAATTATGCAGCGCCAAGGTACTCATGTGCAGGGCCCAGTTACGTACCCCACCTGCGATGGAGCTTCGATTACATGACATGGTTTAGTGGCCAAAAGTCTGGCGATTTTGTATGAGAAACCATACAATTTTTTCGACACATACAAACATGCAACCACCGCAACCACACAACCATCAAAAAACTCTCACACCCGAAATTCTGTGGAATCATATACCTGGAAAGAAAATAAAACTGACCACCAGATTCTATTCAAAAGACTCTTGCAATAGTAAGATGTAAATATACACTGTATAATATATATAATACCAGACATAGAAAACTTATAAGGCATTGCCTCAAGCTGGGACAGTGGAAGTGGTCTACCTAGCAGCAAGCTATCAAGCTTGTGGAGGTACTATTAATTATAAAATAGTAGGAAACTATTAGCCTCGTCCCCAGGCGGAAACTATAGCTGTCAAGCTGGAAATATAATTGAAGGGCTATTGAGTTGATGAAGAGTGGTTATCTCATTGTATGGGCCATTGTTTATTTATTTATTTATTTATTGTAGCACCCCTGCTTAACTGGCAACTACTCGACGTGTACGAGTACTAATTTTTAGCCTATCACAAGTGCAGTTCTCTATACAAATTGAGGTTCCTTGGCAGCTGCACGTGAGTACCTTGGCGCTGCATAATGCGCCAGACATTCTGGCACCCCCGAGTACATCTGTTTGAGATCGTAGAAAAATCAAAGCTAATTAAGCATATCAACCAGTGTTTCCTGTGAATCTGGAGCACTGTGTCTTCATTTTCTTCGCTCTTCTCCCGGAAAAGCTATTCCCAAAGCTAATTACTGGTGTCATGCCACCATCAGCTCTACGGTTAAGACAGGTAGCACTCTACTAATTATTAGTAGATGGTAGCGTGACAACGAGGTCTTGACATAGCTGCATTACATAAGAAGCATAGCTTTATGCAGTACGGAGTGGCAGCCTCGCACTAGGGTACTAGTACTTAGTACGAGTACTCTATACTTGCGTCGCCAAGCTCGAGGTCTGGTGCCTGGCGGCAGGAAATTGACCCCACCACTGCTAGAACACGTTCCCCTCAACAGATCCTTCCACACTGCCATTCCACATATCCAGCATATCCCAAGATCACACCATTCCCAGCTTACGATAGATCATGGCCGATATAGAAAACGCTGCTACCAATAGAGAGGTCGTTGCTACATTGCTACGGCAATCTCTACATCCCGCAACAAGCAAGCAAGGTACGTTACAAACCCCTTGCCACCGAAACTTTTGATGTCGTCCAAACAATTTGTACCGAAAAACCCCGGGTTTGTATCGTTGATAGGTTCTATTGCGTTACCCTCTTCGTGCCTGAACCTGAGCTGTTACTTCGGGCAGCAGGCACCCTAATGAGGAGGATTGCTAATGTACCATCAATGTACATTCGCACTGAAAGGATTCACAGCATTCAATACCGCGATTAGGCCAAACCTGTAAGATTTCATACATACGTTTAAGGACACGAACCACCAGCAGAGGGAAGCTGTACAAGAACCATCTTCTCAAACCGGGGTTTTTGGTACTGTTTCGTTGACACAACCAATCTTTCAACTTCCGCTAACTGTTTACTTGAAATACGATAGCCGAAGCATCTCTTAGATCCCTCGAGTCGACACCTGGATTTTCCTTGACGTTACTGAATATAGTTGCATCCAATGCGCAAGATTCACAGGGCATGGAAACCCGCCTTGCTGCTGCATTGTTTTTCAAAAATTTCATTCGACGGAACTGGACGGTTGGATATCTTCCTCCACCATACACTTGATATCCAAACTCATGAAACGGAATCTAGGACGAAGATGGCAATTATCGTGTACCCGCCAATGATGTCATTGCTATCAAGCGGGAGATAGTGGGACTTATGATTAGCGTTCCATATTCTCTCCAAGTCCAATTAGGAGAAGCCATTAGCATAATAGCCGACAGTGATTTCTATCAGAGATGGGATACTTTGGTCGATGTGCGCAAACATTACCCAGTGGTTTTGTATAAGCTAACCATAGGATATTTAGGACCTTGTCAAGCGGTTAACCCCAGATAACACGGCTGTCAATAATGGCGTGCTGCAAGTAGCACATTCGATTTTTAAAAGATGGCGACCGCTCTTCAGAACGGATGCTCTTTATACAGAAATCAATCACGTTCTAGGCAAGTTCTGCGTCCCGTTTCTGGAATTACTGGAGGTTAATCTACCATTTCCAACCAAATTATCATCTCATTATGCTGATTTATATTTTGCAGACTACAAATAGACTTATTGAGCAAAATAAGAATAATAAGCAAGCCCTCACGGATTTGTTCCAGACTCTTAATCTAATGGTGAAGATATACTTCGATCTCAACTGCCAAGATCTACCTCCTTCCTTCGAGGAGCTTTTGCCCGAGATTATGTCCATTTTTCACAAATATCTCACGTATACAAATCCACTATTAGATACGGATGATGACAACGAGTCTGGGCCTCTAGAGAGAGTCAAAGCTGGGATTTGTGAGGTTCTTGTTTTGTATACTCACAAGTATGAGGATGTTTTTGACAAGCTACTCCAAAACTTTGTCAACTCAACTTGGATGCTTCTTACGAACATAGGACTTGAGGCAAAATATGATATTGTGAGTATGATTACATTCATGCGAGTTCATGGCGTCAAGAGCCAATGCTGATCACTTTATAATTAGCTTGTCAGCAAAGCGCTACAATTTCTCACTGCAGTCGCAAAAATAAGGAAGCATGCAGAAAATTTCAAATCTGAAAATGTGTTGGAGCAAGTGGTCGAGAAAATTATTTTACCTAATATGTCACTTCGATGTGGGTTACTGAAGAGGATATGCAAAATCATGCTTATACATATCTGACTTCATTTCCGTTTAGCCTCGGATGAAGAATTATTTGAAGACGATCCTATTGAGTTTATTCGCAGGGATATGGATGGATCTGATAATGATACTCGCCGCCGTGCAGCAACTGATTTCCTAAGGCAATTAATGGAACAATATGAAAAGTCTGTTACTGAAGTGGTCTTCAAGTACATTGACCATTACATCCAGGAGTATAAGAAGGACCCGCGCAATAATTGGAGATGCAACGATACTGCTTTATATCTATTCACCTCAATAGCTATAAAGGGAACCGTATCTGCCATTGGGGTCACATCAACCAATCTACTGGTGGATGTGGTAGACTTTTTCTCGAAACACGTCGCTGCTAATTTGGTAGCGCCTTTTGATGATGTGCAGCCCATACTGAAGGTTGACGCAATCAAATATCTTCATACTTTTCGAAGCCAGGTAAGTCAGCGTCTCGTTCGTATTCTATGACAGGAAGTTTACTTAATGATGTAGATGACCAAAGCGCAACTATCCGATGCGTTTCCTCTTTTGGCAAAGCATCTTGCTGCGGAAAATTTTGTAGTATACACATACGCAGCCATCACCATTGAGCGGATACTTGCGATGTCAGCTGAAGGACAGGCGCTGTTCAAGCCTGAAGAAATCAGCCCGCTCGCGCAAGAAATCTTGGGTCATCTTTTCCGCTTGATTACTAGAGGGAATACCCCAGAACAAATCGCGGAGAATGAATACTTGATGAAGTGTGTGATGAGAATTTTGATAGTTTGTAGAGAGACAATTGCGCCTCACACGGAATTCATACTCACCCAACTTCTCAAAATTCTGGTCGAAATTTCGAAGAATCCAAGCAATCCTCGATTCAACCACTACTGCTTTGAGAGTTTTGGAGCTGTGATAAGGTTTTTTTTTTTTTTTTTTTTTTTTTTTTTTTGTTAATTTAAATGACATTCATTAACTTGCAATTAGATTCGTTGCACCCGTCAACCCTACCTATTTAGAGTCCACTCTTCACGGGCCTTTCATATCAATTCTAACTCAGGACGTGCAAGGTTAGTTCAAAAGAATGTTTACCCTTTCCATTTTTTACTAACCCATTGCAGAGTTTATGCCATACGTTTTCCAGTTGCTGGCACTCCTGATTGAGAGCAATCCATCTGCTCTATTGCCTGAGCGATATCAACTATTGATAGGGCCTTTGCTTGCCCCTGTTTTGTGGGAGTCGAGAGGCAATGTGCCTGCTCTTGTTCGCTTGCTTCAGGCTATTACTGCCAGAGCATCCTCCATCATCGTAGCACAAGGACAATTGGAGCCAATCCTAGGAATTTTCCAGAAGCTAATTTCCTCCAAATTAAATGAATCCCACGCTTTTGATTTACTGGAAGCTATTGTGTTAAATTTCCAGGTGTAAGTAACACTCTCCTAAACCAGCACATATATACTGATAGTACTAGGGTTGCTCTACAAGCATACTGGAAGCAAATTTTCATCATTCTTTTTACTCGCCTCAAGAACTCCAAAACTGATATGTTTGCCCAACGGTTCTCAAGGTTTTTCTACTTTCTAGTCGTGAGGGAAAAGGAAGGTGGAGGGCCAGACTTTGTTGTTAAAGCAATGGATGTGGTGCAAGGAGGTATCTTTGGTGAGGTATTTTCAGCTGTGGTTATTCCAGACACACAAAAACTTCAAAAGCCGCTTGACCGGAAGCTTGCTGTCATTGGTCTTACCAAGCTGCTCCTATCCTCAGCTTCACTCGCAACGCCCCCATACAACAAAGCATGTCCACATGCTGCAACATTGTTGTTTAAACTGCTAGCAGCTCCTGAAGTTGTTCCACAAGGCCCAGCATTCACGGATGACGTCTCACATGAAGCGGACCTCGACGAAACAGGCTTTGCTGTTTCCTTCTCTACTCTCAATACCACCAAGAGACTCCCAAAGGATCCCGCGCCAGAAGTACCGATGGCAGGCTTGAGAGGCTGGGTCATAGGGGAATTCAAGAAGTCAAAGGATAGATCGAAGGACTGGCTGCCGGAGGAGGCAAGAAGCCTGCTGGGAGAGTAATTGTTTTTTCTTACACGCATGATGTACTATACATCACATAACTGTAAACAGTAGAGATAAATGTAATAGCAATAGTGGTTGTCACTGAATAATTGTGAATGGTTACCAGAAGTTATTAGAGAAAATACGCCAACCAAACTAGGCAGGAACCGTCAGGTATCTCTTTCAACCCTGCGAAATTTATGAGTGAGTAAAATATGAATTACCACGACTAAACGCCCGACACATCACCGCAATATACGCGTATCAAGTTACATGTGATATGCCCCATCAAAGTCAAAGAGCTGTAGTACAACAAGAGCTCAGGAGCGATGTAAAAGCTATCATGATGCTCATGGTTCTTGATTCAGATGCAGGCTGCAACTCAGATTTTAGAGGAAATGGTCAAAGATACACTTCTTATGTCAATACAACATTCTAGTGTGAATTGACACATAAAGAAGACATAAATATGAATAGGATATGTGTGTGTTATTTGTGGTTGTAGATGCACACTGAAGGTTGATGCGAATCGAGGTGTGTATACCCGGATTCTGCATATGGTGCGAAATGTTGTGGGGGTATGCAGCAAAGTAGGTTACTAACTGAGCTCTACTTACCAGAACGGCGTCGATTTTGACTGGTACCGTAACTCTAAAAGAACTTATGCTGGTAAGTTGCGCCACCATCCAATGGGCCAATGAACGAAAGGGCCAAGGCACTAAAAGCGCCTCAATCAAGTATAGTTAAGTAAAGTACAATTATTTTTTTCCGCTACTGTTTTATATCGGGATACGATCGTCGACCAGGATACGACGTTTTCTTGGCACTCCTGCTGGAGATACTACATTTGGCTATATCTCGTGCAACAGACATGCTAGCAGCTTACAGTAAACAGTTATATGTACAGCATAGCTGATACAGTACCTAGACAAAATTGTACGCCACCCCCTCACTATGCACTAATAGGAAAAGCGGCGTACAACTTTGTCTAGGTACTGTACTACAATTCTAGCATATTGTATCAATTCTGTCAACAATGGTTCACTTGCTATATCAATATATGCATTAATAATATAAAATTACCACCCTCCTCTTCAACCTTCTGCATATTATCTATCAATAGGTCTATATCTATCTTTCCTATAGTGAGAGTTAGTCATTAATGGCTATAGTATATGATAGCATATGCAATATAGGCTAGAATAACTTACAGCTCTATTCGCAAGGCCTGAAACTAGCTGCTGCAGCTGCTACATTTGCTGAATTACTTTCTCAAGTGTAGAAGGAGGGGGTGGTGGTGGCCGAGAGTCAGTAGCTCCAGATAATGCTATTGACTTTACTACTATCTATTTATCTGTATCTTTTGCAGCCCTAATTCGTCCCCTTTTACTACTCCCTTGCCCTCTAGCCTGCCATTTTCCTCCTTTCCCACCAGTAATTGACCCCCCCTTTAACTTCTAGTATATTAGTAGTAAGCCTATCTGTTAGAGTACTTTAATTCGGACCATCTACAGAAGACTCAGGAGAGTTATTAGAGTCTGAATCAAGGTCAATATGATAATCATTCACATTTTTCTGACCCTCCAACTGTCGTAGTCAATCAATAAGATAATTTCGATCCAGGACTCGTCCAGATGATAGTTTTTTCCAACCTTGAGTTTGTAATGGAGGTGGTAAACGCAGAGAGTTAGAGAGTTACCGTCTGCCAGGCCAAAAAGACACTTGACTAGCAATCCTCGCTAGTCCTCTGCGTAGCTCATATAGCACTCATTTGTGTGATTGCGATGCCGCCTACCAGCGTCGGCTCACATATCGCTTGCGGCTTGCATCGCATATGCGTATTTCGTATGCGCTTGCATTTTTCGCATTTTTCGCGCGCTCTACCAGCCCCATACTACGGTCATGGTGAACCTGTAACAGCTGCCTGTCAGCGTCGGCTCACACATCGCTTGCGTCGCATAAGCGCATTTTTCGTATTTTCGTGCGCTCCACCGGCCACCCACACAACTGCCAGTACTTCAGCAGCTGAATTTGACTTTGACTTAAGAGGTGTTGAGAGCGGTGGTGAACTGGTTTGGAGGGTATATTCGGGCCTGAGGGTATATCTGGGGGCAGGGATTGTGAGCAGTGAGCCGGTTTGAAGGGCATATCTGGGCCCAAGGGTTGCGAGCGGCGAGCCATCGAGGGCATATGTAACAGCTGAGAATGGCAATTCAGTTTAGGAAGCAAATCTGAGGTTTGGCAGCAGCAAACCAGTTCGAAAGTATTGCTATTAGGGAGTATGCATATCAACACAGAGGGAGCTGCAGCTCATGTGAGACAGCGGCTGCCGTAGATCATGAGACATGTATCCGAGCACTCCTTATATCACCTGTCAGTACTATTCAATAAAATCACAAAAAAATTATTGAAAGAGCAAAAAAATTAAGGAAAAATGGTGGGTTATATAAGTAAACATTAGAGGATCCAAATCCTTTCTCAGAATTCACATTCATGTAATTTTGGTTGAGCTGTGAGGGTTTTTGCTAGGGGGGTCCGCTTGACTGCATGTCTCATACTCTCAGAGATATCAGCTGCGAATGAGTATATTATCTTCAACTGGTAAACTAGGAGGGTCTAAAGGTGCAGATAGCCCTATATCAATCTTGTAAGCAGCTGTAGGGTATATAACAGTATGTTCAGCCTCTGTACCTTCTATTTATTATAACTAAGTATAAATTGGTACAGCTACAGTGGCTGCAATTGCTCACTTTTAGGCTTGCGAATAGAGCTTGAAGTATCCTACCCCCCTATAGCATATGCCACCATATACTATGGCCATTAGTGAGTGAGAGCAGCTATAAGAGCATAGACGTTAGTACTACTTAACTGACAATATGTAGGGGTGTAAGAGGGAGAGGGGTTAAATTTGACCTGTTGACATATTTATTGATATAGCAAGAGCTTGACATTGTATATAGGCAATAGAATATGTAGGTAATGTTGTCCTGACATCATTGTATCTATATCACTTTATTTGATATTACTAGCATATAAGTTGCCGAAGATATTGTGAAAATGGTTTCTCATGAGGCATGCCAAGATGCGCGTCGTCTCTAGGTAGGCGATCGTTTCCCGATATAAATAGTAGTAGGTATGCTGTTGCTTGTGTGCTGAGTCACCGGCAGGACCAGTTGCATATTCTGTACTAGTAGGACCATGCCAAGCGGCATATACTAGTATGCTAGCGCGTGCTTAGTCACTTCCCATGTATGCATTTCTCTGTTCCGATTGGCGACGCAATGTAAGTTCAAGTTTGTGCCCCCGTCCTGCGAGTTGTTACCACCGCCGGGAACGAGAGAGCGAGCAAAGCGAGGGAGTGACCGGCAGACTGGCCTGCGAGTTGGAGAAACGAAAAAAGGGACACAGAAAGCGCGATTACAAAACTGCTTCCATTAATCTTTTGCAGTCACAATCACTCGCGGCGGCATCGACTACGCTACATAGACGCATCGGGTTGCCCGGGGCTTGTCGGAGAAAGACAGAACAGAGAACGTCACAGCATCCTGGAAATATATTCGGAGCTGAGATTGATTAGGACTACACCTGGCAGCTAGTTAAAAGACACGCTTTTTGTGTTTGTTGGGCTGGGTTGCTATTGGACTTTGTGGTGGCTGCGGACGGATTTGAGCAGAAAACAGAGGGGAATTGCAGTTGGACCAACAAACCGGGTAACAGCACGCACGAAGCACCAAGGGAGAACAAGAGGCGCAAACGCAGAGCATCGAAGGTAATTGGTACTGGCGTAGGCATCGTGTGACTTGGGCCTACTTTGGCTTTTAAGTGGGTGGGTCGCATTTGCAGAAGTTGCTGTTGCTGCTTAGATACTATTCAGTATAGTACAAGGGGCTTCAACTCCTATATTGACATTCGACATTGGACATTCAACATTGGAAGATCTCTCCCGCGTGGTTGTCACGAGTTTGCAGTTCAGGCGCGGTTCTTGTGGACGTTCGTTTAAGGTTTATTCAGGTTCTTTGAGACGATTTTTTATCGTTAGATCTAGGCGAGGAGGTCTCCGCCACAATGGAGGAGACTGCCACGGATCACCAGATCGCAGATGTACTTGCCCCCTCCTGCGCACACCCCCTACTCCTGCACCCTCTACGCATTCATCTTCCCGTACGTTCTTTCTGTCACAGTGTCATTGTTTTGAGCTAACTATATGACTGTTATCTTGGCAGCTAAACCGCCAACTTGCAATAGCAAACCTTCGGCTCGAATACAGTACTCTTGTCGCCGAAACCCGCGTCCTAGACTCTCAAGAGAGTTACCGCAAGCTCGCCATAAAGTATGCGATACTCCAAGATTCTAAGGATGCTGCGTTGTCAGCCGCGTTATCGACAAGGTCGGTGCTTACAGTCGGAGCTGCGGAGTTGAGGACTAGGGTTGCGCAGGCAGAAGGGATTGCAGCAGATTTAAGGGAGGAGATAGACCGATCTAAAGCAGAAACGGAGTGGGTGATGAAGGAGTTACAGGGGAAGGAGAAGATGGTTCAAGAGGGCATGGAGAGTATTAGGGAGAAGGAAGAGAGGATAAAGGAGTTGGAAAACTTGAAGAGGGACGTAGAAGGGAAATTAGGGGCTGTGGAGGAAAATTCAAGAATGGCGGAGGAAAGATCGAGGGCTGCGGATAGGAAGTTAGAGGCGGCGGAAAGGACGTTAGAGACGACGGAGAGAAAGTTGGAGGCGGCGGAAAAGAGATTGCAAGTAGTGGAGGGGGCAAGAGAAGGCGGGGCAGAGGAGATTGTGGGGTTAAGGAGGGAGTGTGGGAGGTTGAAGAGGGAGGTTGAGTTACTAAAGGTATGTTTTATCCTATTTATCTTATCTGCACTTTCTGACTGCGTATACAGACTGAACTTGCCTCGCTTAACGTCGTCTCGGAGAAGTCGAACCGCCTGTTATCAGAAAATATCGCCCTCACTCACCAAGTATCTTCACTCAATACCGAACTCACCACTCTCCGAACCATTAACGAAACTTCACAAACCCATCTCGCCGAAAAACTCGAACTTCAGCGCCGCGCAGCCACCCTCGAATTCGAGCTCGATAACGAACGCAAAGTTGTTGCCCGCCTAAAAGAGGCCTCTGAGGTTGCCAGTAACGAGGAGAAAAGGCTGCGCAGGGAGCTGGCCGATCTTAAGCAGACGGTTTACAAGGAAACTAAGGCACGCGAGAAAGCAGAACAGAATCTCGAAAAAACACGGGAAGAGTGGGAGTCACGTGAGAAGGTTCTAAAGGGAAAGGTTGAGGCTGGGAGAAAGGCGATTAGGGAGTTGAAGGAGATAGGGGCGGGCGGAAAGAAACGGAATATGAGCGCTGCATATCTGACGATGGAGGATTTGGAAGCGGTGAAGAAGCCTAGGGTTAAGGGCCCCAGTGTGACCCATTCAGAGTTTTCGATGACGCCGTTTTTTAAGAAGCAAGTGCAGCATCCACAGTTGCAAGGGCAGGGAAGGAAGGAGAAGAGGGAGAAAGGAGCTCCAGGGGATGAGACGGTGCTGCAGGAGAGTAGTGATAGTGGAGAGGAGGATGAGAGGGATGAGATGGAGGAGGGGGGTGAAGAGGAGAGGTTGGAGGAAATTGCTAATGAGAGGGAGATTGATGCGGAGCCGAGTGAAGGGAAAGGTAAGGTTAAGAAAAGACGGTCAAAGCCGGATGAAGAGGAGGCAGATAAGACAGATGAAGATGGGGAGGGGTTAGATAAAGTGAAAGGGAAGGACGGCAGCAACGGTGCGGAGGATAGTATCGAGGCCGTTGCGGTTAAGAAGACAACCGGTGCTGCGGGTAAGATTAAAAAAAAGAAGAGGAACAAAGACAAGGACAAGGAGACGGAGAAGGAGAAGGGGTCAGAACCGGAGTTGTTGCCCGTTATGATCCCGCAGTTGGAACCGCCGAAGTTGTTACTTGCTGGGGCGGGCATCAAGAAAAAGAAGAAGGTGGCTAGTAGTGTGGCTGTGGATGCAGCAGGCAAGAAGGGTGGTACAGGGGGCAGAGGGGGAATACCTCCATCTTGGATGAAGCCTTCGAGGATCAACTTGAGGATGTCATCGGGGGTGTCAAGCCTATTCCTGCGCCTGCTGAGGCCGCTGACGCAACTGACAAGAAAGGCAAGGGCAAGAAGTCTGTGGACAAGCAGCAGCCGAACAAGTCGAAAGACAAGGACAAGTTGAAGTTTGGAAGTGTGATCCCTGCTCGGCTGGCGCCACCCAGTTTGCTGTTTGACGATGCTGATGGCAGTGGGAGGCTGGATTTTAATTTTGATGCGTTACCGCCACCGGATTTGGGGACGAGGCCTGGGGCGGTGGGGAGCGTGTTGAATAGAGAGATTAGTCCGAAGAAGAAGCGGCCAAAAGGGGTCGGCGTGAGGGTGGGGTTGGGGTTGTTTGGGGGAAAGAAGAACTGAGCGAGAGCAGGAGTGGGGATGAGGGGGGTAATGGGTCGGAGAATTCTAAATTTATTCTTGTATGTTTCGTCTTTTTGGTGTTGCGGTTAGTTACTACAGTCGCTGTTTGTTTTGTTTTGGTTTGTTTTGTCCGAGTAATGGCTGTGGTTCTTCGTTACTTCCTGTTCATATGGCATTTTCTTTTCTTTTTCTTTTCCTTCTTCTTTTTCTTTTCCCCCTCCTTCCCCCTCCTCCCCCTCAAGTTATTCACACTGTAAATGTATTTGCCTCTTCATTCCTGTCCAACATCCATCGTCCTTTTCTTGACCCCGGAAATAAGCATTTATCTTACCCTCAGTAGCTTCAGCGTGACTTTGAGCCGCCAAGCTGCCTGTCAGCTTATGTAATGCATTTCCATGTCACCAGGGATTCTGTTGAAGTTAAACTCGCATCCTTCAAACCACGATCCGCAACTGTTCCACGTCCGACGCTCGGAGTACAGCGACATTCCAATTTTCGACAAGCTACGTGCGCGAAATCAGACGAGAATACTCTGGAATTAATCGGCGACCTGCGCCGAAAAAAGTGACATTGGAGGCGTCGAGGAATTTAAATTTCAAGTGAACTTCTCGAATTGTAAACGGGGCCGGGTGACGAATCCAGTGTTAGTGTGCGACAAGGAGGTTTATTCAAGGCAGACGCAGGGAGGGGAATACAGCTACGGGGGGACAACACAGTGAAATACGGCATCTGCGACAAGTAAAAAAAAGGAAAATAGGAAATCGCGTGTAGGCGAGAGACGAGAGAGTAGCGCGGCGAGTTAGAGGGATCAACTCTCGGCCCGGTCGGCGGCGCAGCCGGGAGTTGTGTGTGGCGGAGGTGGTGGGCGGAGGTGGTGAGGCGACGGCGACGGCGACGGCAATCAACCGCAACAGCAAGCAACAGCAGGCGACAGCAAGCGACAGCAACAGCGACAGCAGCGATTGGAGAGGTAGAAGTATCCGGAAGAGAAAGATATATAGACATACTGCTCCTGGCTGGGACGTTCGGCGGACGAAGGGGGTGTCGGCATCGGGCCGAGGCGAACGGCGACGGCGCCGCACAGGAGCTTATCCTTTACTTTCGCTCGCCCCACACCAAACTCAACATCAACAAACAAGCGCACACCGCTGCAGCCCAGTCCCGTTCAACTCCTACTGACTGGCCACACCGCCTACCTAGCTAGGTTCCACCTAGTCCCTACCTTCCCACACTCACCCAAACCCAAATGTCCATTGACACCTCCGTGCTCACCAACGGCGTCTCCTCATCCTCGTCCTCGACAACAAACTCCTACTCCTCGGCTATTTCCAGCTCAACATCAGTCACCCTTCCATCATCATCAATGACCTCCTCAACTACATCGTCACAGGCGGGCGGCGGCGTCGCGGTGAAGAAGCCCAGTGAGGCCGGGGCGGGTGGAGGGGGAGGGGGGGGGGGAGGGGGGGTTGCGCCGAGAGTGGATCTGGAACCAATATACGAGGGCTTACGGGCAGGGTTGACGACAGAGCAGTGGATGCGGTACAAGGAGGGGGTGTCCGGGTTTGTAATGGGTAGGGGCTCCCTCTATTTCTGTTTCTATTTAGACGCATATATTGCCTTATTTAGACTCCATAATTGATGTGCCACTACATGATACACAAGACAATACATGATAAGCTGACACAACTGCATGTAGGCCGCCTCAGCCGCGCCGAATTCTCGCAACTCATCGACCCCGTCATCACCGGTCCAAAGCAGCGCCTCCATAATCAACTCCTACTCGGGATGTACTACAATGCCTTCCGGGACCCACCACCCCACGATGTCGCCCCATGGGCCCTCGCATCCAACAAATCCACTTCTGCGCTTGGCCCCGGAGGGTCCCGGTCCGGCCGCAACCTGAATTCCGAAGGCGCCGACGCCAAAGTCGATGCACGGCTCAAAGTCGAAGTAATGGCTCTGGCCCCACGCGATCGGCGCCGCATAAAAGAAGTCCCGGAGCAGTCGGAAATCGAAGACATTCTCCCGCATATGCTGTACGAGTACCATCTCGCAAAACAAATCAAGATTCCTGACCCGGGACCGCCCGCTTCTGCGACTCCTGCAGCCCTGAATAACAAGACCAACTGGGAATCCGAGATCAAAAATCGGTACACACTCCCGCTTGCATGCGAGTCGGGGGAGTTTCCGGATTTGGATCAGATTAAGATGAGGATTTTGCCGATTTGTTATGAGCAGGGGGTGATTGGTGGAGTCGGCGAGCACACGGCGGCGTTCATGAATACTGCGGCGGAGATGTTTGTGAAGGAGGTGCTGAGCAATGTGATTTGTAGGGTGAGATGTAATAGGGCGATGACGGTGAAGACGGACGCGTTCAAGAGGAAGATGGAGATCCTAGAAGAGGCGCGGGGAGAGAGTGGAGGGGGGGTGGCCTGGGGGGACGATAGCTGGGGTTACGGCAGCATGACGGTTAATTTAAACGGGAGTATAAGTGGCGGATCTGGGACTCTACGTCGAAAAAAACGGAAAGTACCGAACGGGAAGAAAAGGAGTGCCAATGGCGACCGGCGCCGCGGCTGGGGCGGCACACGCAGCACGCCTTACGACGACGGAGAGGAAGAGGAGATTGAGCTAGCGGGAGAGAGGACGGTGTTGGGGATGAACGACCTGAGACTGAGCTTCGCACTGGGAGACAACTACTTGACGCAGCTGCCGTTGAGTCTAAATAAAATCATGTCCGGCGGGTTCCCGCGGCCAGAAGAGTACGAGGTGCCGGGGTCTCCGCCACCATGGTCGACGTCCACAGGGGGCAGCAAAAAGTGTACTGCGACGGCGGCGGAAATGATGCCGCCGCCACCACTGCCCGGTGGACGGAACCAGCCCAGCTTCGTCAAGAGGGGCGGGATCGTCCCGGGTCCCGCAGGATCAAGTATGCTAGATGCAATGGTGACATCGGCAGGTGGACTGCCGCTGCAGTCAGCGAAAGCGGCAAGCTTAGCTGGAGGAACAACGGGGCCACATGCAGTGGACGCGTCGACACAGCCGCATCCGCAGGCGGATGCGAGCGGCGGAGTCGATGTTAGCATGGTTCTAAATGGCTCGGGAAACTTTGACGACTTTGATGCGTTTGGGTACGGGATATTTGGGACACCGGTGCCATCGACACCGACGATGGCCCAGGGAGCCTACCAGCACCAGCAGCAGGCAGCGTTTTCGTGGGATAGGGATGTGGCGGAGGTGGCGGGAAGTGGTGCCAGCTCGACGGCCGCCGGTACAGGCGGGTGGGATTACGGAGGTGGAGGCGGAATAGGGTGGGAAGGCGGAGGCCTGGAGGAGAGGAGGGAGCTAAAGGGGCTATTAGACGAGTGTTTGGCGGTGGGGATGTGAGTGCCTGGGCATGCTGAAAGTAGATAAAGTTGCCTGGAACGGAGTAAGAGGAGTTTGGTTTGGGTTGTATTGGAATCGATATCAATATCAGTTGAGGAGAGGGGGAGGGGATGCAGAGGGTGGCAGGGCCGTTTCTTTGATTTGGATTATTCCAGCTCGAGTTTCTATTCCAAGTACCTATTTAAAACTTGAGTTATAACAAGTTTTCGTTCAATTTCCTCTCCCTTCCTTTTTAACATGCGCCAGATCGTGTTACAGTTTGGTCCCTTATAACCATCCCCCAACGTGTGTACGATGTTTTGATTTAGAAAGCAGTCTGTGGGGTAGCTTGAGCTGTTGCTTGGATTTCTGTACATAAAATAGTACTTCAGCGTAACGCAGCATATCATGTTCAATCTTGGAATAAACCTGATTTGAACACTTCATTTCCCCCCAATACATGCGCATGTAGAACGTAAAGCATTATGCCTCTAACAAGTAAGAACCGTTGGAAAAAAAGAAAAAAAAAAAAAAAAAAAAAAACCCCGTTTCAGACTTATGCAAACTCCATAATCCAGTATAGTCATAATCCCAACCTAGCGATCATGGAAATGGCATACTTGCTCAAAGTTCTAACACGAGCTTCTCGGCAGAGTATTCGCCATTCCGCAACTTATCGATAGCCACGGGCACCCCTTGAAGACCGCCGGGAAGGAGACTAATCGGAACAGGTCTAAAGTTGCCTCTAGTAAGCAGTTTGGTGACTATTGCACTAAACTTCTCCGCGAGAGCTACCTCGTAGGGGTTTATATCTCTCACGCCGTCGAGAAACAGGTATTTCTGTGATGTTATGTGTCAGCTTATATTCCGGAAAGAAACTTGAACAAAGTATGAGATTACATACCCTCCCCATGGCGCTATATATAAGCACGGCATGCATTTTAATGTCAGGTCGGACAGCAGATACGTCTGCGCCTATGGTAACAACAGTGAGAAACCCAGGCCCTGGACCGAACGAGTCATTGCAGTGCTTGATCGTAGTGGTATCACTAATGCAGTCAAAGGCATGGTGGAGGTTGTTGTCAGTTGCGGCCTTGATCTTCTCGACAAGATCAGGGTCTCTCTGAATACAAATGATCCGTGAGAACGTGCGAATTTCATGTAAACAAGATAGCTGGTACTCACGTAGTCAATTACCTCGTCCGCACCGAAAGACTTCAATAGCTTGAAATTTTTTGGAGAGCTGTTTAGAATGCAGTTAGCAGGGAGCAGCGGTTTATCTTAGAGAGGAAAGAACTTGCCTTGTTGTGACTACTTTAAGACCAGAACTGTGAATGCGACGTTAGCGTGCTCATAAATATCCCTATTGAATAGGCAGACTTACAGTTTTGCAAATTGGATGGCGCCCATACCACAGCCGGTTGCTCCACCATATATCAGAATGGGGAAGGGTGTTGAGGTTGGCACAGTGGGGAATGGGAGGTTTAGTCCGTTTTGTTCCATATATAACCCTTGAGCAGCCTGAGGATATAAATCAGCAACCAATAGTACTCAATTCCCGGTGGAAATCTCACAGTGTGGACAATGACGGGCAATGAAGCTCCTTCTGCCCAGGGAATATGATCTGGAAGCTTAATGAGAGGGTGAGTAGAAACACAGGCATATTCGCCAAAACAACCAGCCTCCAGGTCAGTATGGCAGCCTCTTACTGTCAGTAGATTCTTCAGTCTACATGAAACGCTGTTTGAAACTTACAGCCATGGCCAAATGCTGCTACCCTGTCTCCAACTTTCCACCTGGTTTCCTCAGGATTAACAGCTATGATTTCCCCTGAACAATCACACCCAACTGTTGCACCCTTTTTTGGAAACAAGTCAATGTGCTTCCTGGAAGGCAGCCATCAGCATCATCATTCAAGGCTTGGCATATGAAGCAGAGAAAATGGGAATAGAAATGCAAAGCAGGATATACAATGGCTACAAAAGTGAAATTGGGCGAACAGTGCACAAAAACGGTCTCACCAGTCAGTGGGATTCAGGGCAATGGCCTTCACTTTGATGAGGACGGAGTTTGGAGACAGTTGCGGCACTGGGACTTCACGGATTTCTGGTGGAACACCTTTTCCAACCACCTTAACGGCCTTCATTGTCGTACTGATAGTCATCTTCTCGACCTTTTGGAGGAAGTAGAGTCTTTCGGTTTTCTGAGACGAGTAAGCAGGCTGCCTGTCGAGATGATTAGTGTATGAACGGGGGAGGGGGAGCGAAGCAATAAATAATTGCGTAAGGACGCGCGCCGGTAGAGAAGATATCGACGGATGGTATCCCTGACAGCCCACCATGAGCAAACCTGAGTTCCGAATCGGGAAGTAGCAACTCCACGAATAGCCGAGCAAGCCCATGTGCGCTGAATGTGACGCTACGGGAGCTACGACAAGGCGCCGATCACACCGGAGATGGCCACGCGAACCACGGTTTATATCCGGGCCACCCGCTTTCTCCGGAGAGATAATGCACAGCAGTGCCAGGGCAGTGGGACAAAGCTACCGGTGACCCCGGCCTCCTTGTAGTGAGATCCTTGCTATAGTGAAAGTGAAGGGCTAATTAATTCAGCAACAGGTAAAGTTCCACTTGCTATAGTGAAATATTGGGGGCATGGCCCCAGTACTGCCCGGTGTAATAGGCTCAGCAGGGTGGTGATTTAGTTCAAGATATCTCAATACAAAAAAGAGAAAAAACTTTTAGTGTATCTGACGGCTTCAATACCATAGACACTGAAGATAATGCCATTGGCTTGCCATCGGGATTAGGAATAATTTGCAGAAGTCTTCCAAAGTCATTTCTCCTGGGCGCTGCCCCGCTTCCTGGCGAGCGTAACATATCTTCCATTTCTCTAGAGCTGGACATCCAAAGCGGCGTTGAGGAGGGGTGATGCTGGCGGCCTGGTAAGGAACTGAATTTGCACTTGAGATCCGAATATCATACATTGAGAATTTCCGCATATGACCTTTTTCTTCACCCCCTGCCTACTTGGGGCAAGCATGTGACTTGCTATAGTGATCGGAATCTTGGCCTTCGTTACAGCCAGGGTTGCCTATGCACAAAACCTTGGAGCACCCTGGCCCTTGTTAGTCTTACATGAACTCTATTCTACTGTGCTTGCCAGGGCCACCCAAAGCATCATCACTCGTATGTATCGAGGCCAGCCATCCGTCCAGTTGACCGGCTCGATAGCATGCCTGCTCGGACATTAATCTAGCTCCCACATGTATATAGCACAGCAAAACACGGTATGCTTACTGGTAATAACAGGTATCAAGCGTTTTTTTGTACGGTGTATACAAACGTGGCAGATAGGTGGCAGGTGGGTGGGGCATGCCAGTTACAGTAGGCACGTTCGCCAGAATGCATATGGTGGTTTTCGCAGCGCATGAGGTACGGGCAGGTATGAGGCGCATTCAAATGACAATGAAATTACTTATCATAGGATTTACTCGCATACACTTCTGTGTTCAACGAACTCATCTATAAGGTACGTTGCGCACGATGATGACAGGAAGCATGGTTCCATCCAGCTGGTCTGAGCGAAAGAAAGGGAAAAGGATGCGATGCTGCTAAGAAGTATGGTGGTGAAACTCTCCATGAACATGGCCACTGCTAGTGAAACATAGAAGGAGTGTTTGCGTGCCGGTGATGAACCCTCAGGCTTTGAGGAGGGGAGAAGTGTGGGGGGGGGCAAAGAAAGGGTTGGGAGGCATGGGAGCGATGGTAATCAACGAAGCTGAACTCTCGGTATATGATAAAAGATCTAATGCTTGGAGGGCATACCCCCGCATATACCAAGATTGACAAGGCGTGAGGGGCAGCATTGGTTACGAGACTAGGGCAGCATGTCGGTAAGCACAGCTTAAACCTGAGTACACTGCCATGGAAAGAATGAGTTCCCACTTTAAATATGACAAGCTGCAAGTAAGGTTACATGCATTAAATTATGCCGCCATTGAGCCCACTTACAGAGGTCCGGTCCTGGTGTCGTTATTCAGAGGCCCGCGAGGAGAGGGACGTACCGCGGATGACGATTAGTGAGGCAGGACATTTAAGAAATTTGCTAATATTACCCACCCCTTACTGACATAGCTATCATCTAGGGAAGCTGTTCTGGCTTGATATTGCCCCTTACGAGGGTAGTGCAATCAGATCATTGATGTTGGATACTTGACTTTAGTCACGTGCCCAACTTGATTGGTAAAGAAGCAGTAGTAGCCATCTGCTGCTGCCCGTAGATTGTTACCTTGCGTTTGCGCCCAACGTCCCACCTAGACCTATACTTGAGTAAGCCAGAACCTTAGTGACAAGAATCTGCGCTGCGAGTCCCAGGTGTGATATCCTAATACTTCGGCCTCACGTTGAGGCCTAAGTAAATAAATGCAACGAACATTGAATGAAAAGGCCACATTGGGAGTATTGAAACAAAGGCACCGAGGATCCCACCGTTAATGCTGTTCCATCTCATGCGGTCAAAGCTTGCTGAGAGCTACGATGCTGTGATTGTTGGTGACACAAATTAGCTCTTGCATGCCTGGTATATTTTCTTTCTATATTGCTCCTAAATTGCTCGTTTGTGCATACGAAAGCACTGATTCTTGCTTAATTTCAGTAAAGTGCACTCTATATGCGTGTCATATGTACTCTACATAGGCTCATAAATTTTAGCAGCAGAGACGATCGGAATAGTTCCCCACATATACCCCGCACAAACACGTTAAAGGTAGGTACAGGCATATCTGAATAGTCTCTAATCCCGCTTGAGTGCATCTATAAGGGACCCCCTGCAGCCAAAATTAAGGACTCAAACTTGAAATTCAATTTCATCACCCAACAACATCTGATTAAAATTTAAAGAAACAAAGTATGTACTATTTCGTCTGCTCTACAATCCTACGCTTTCAAATTTGAAAATTATGAAGGCGTTGTTGAGAAATTTGAAATTGAAGATTTTATACTTTGTACGAGAGGCTCTTGAATTGTTACACGCCAAGATTGCTAACTTTGCTTAATCAGTGTTAGTGTAGTGAGAGGAATTACTATATACAGAAATGATCTACTCTGTATGAGAGGTAGTGCAACCAGACTACTAACTCCGATAAGTTTTATATATACGCGTCCAGCACTAGTACCAAAACTCTGTTGTACCATATACAAAAGCTAGTCTCGTAAAACCAGTGACACAACCATCTCTATGTTCCTCCATAGTCCGTAAACATTTATAAAAAAATGAGTAGCTATATCAGAAAGAGAATCTAGAGCTTGTAGGAATAATCGCAGTTGAAAGAAGTTGTAGGTAGAATATAGTCACTGTCTGGAACTTAACTTGATCGAGCTATCTGAAGCTGAAAAGCTGTTTTGGTGTATAGAATAATAGTCAGGCTCACAGTCTAGCGAGTGGTGGCAAAAGTCAGATATTGAGCAGTGCAATCAGGTACGAGTGGCCCAAAGAATCAAGTTCGTAGCTGAGCAAGTGATACAAGGAGGTGAATCAATGCGACCAGTAGCAAATTTTGGTGTATTAGTCAGCAAGTCAGCAAATGTTACAACTGGTCCCTTATAGATGCACTCCACCATAGCACGAAGGGACAATATACTGCTTTGCTGGAACCATTCCCCAGTAGGTATGCGCACTAGAACGGTTCTTGTTGAAATTATGCGTACGTACACCCAAGTTGCTATCCGCTAGGTACGAAACGGCTTAAGTGTATCATTGCATACGGTTTCTATTGGTATTATCACTGCTCTTATCTCAACCTAAATATTGCGTGGCTTTTATAGCTTGAAGGCGAACATACACTATTTGGTTTTTTCTCTCGCTGAAGATTTATTCTACATTTGGCCTCATATTGCCTGTCATTATATAAGTCAGAGTCTCTTGCGACTCTTCATTCAATACGCGAAATCTGCTACATAATTCTATCAATTTACTTCAGTTCTGAAACCGGCATATAACAGGAACGCATATTGCTTTTTTCTTCTTGCTAACTCCAGCCGAGGTTGCTTCCCAGGAATTTGTATGGTACGTAGTACCTCTCATGACGTATTCCAACAAATCAACTATATAGTCGTGCTGCTTGTACTCCAGTCGCAATGTCGTTGCCAGATAGGGTGTATCAGTTATATTGCTCAGAGAGGTTTCTTTGCACTTGTCGCATCTGAATTTTCTGTCAAGCGGGCAGATTGAAATCCTGCAGAGGGAGTGAGTGTAAAATTTGCTAGGGTATTCAGAGTAAAACAGCCTCGTATGCTGTTTTCATACTGCTACATTGCAGTTTAATTTAGCAGTGGCGATGCTCGTTCCCAGTTTCGTCGTCTAATATATGCACAATCCTACATAAGAGATTGTGATATCGGATGTAGATGAAACAGTTGCTGGGATGGAAAGCGACAGGAGAGATTGCCGAAACGTGGGGCATCTAACTTCTGTGACGCTATACCATTTGTAGGCAGTCAAGAATTTGCTTTTTCACCACACCTTGGCGACATTGACCTGTAACTGTTCCCTTGGAAATGAAGAAACTGGCCTTTATGCTGAATTAAACTAATGCACCTTTATAGAATGAGGCTGCGGAAGAACGTAAGGGGTATCTTGTGGGACATAAACAGGTACTCGGGTCTGGGATAAATTATTGCAGGTTGCACAGTCCGTGCGACAGTCAGTGAAGATGGAGACAGTATACGTGCAACCTGCAAATAATTTATCCCAGACCCGAGTAATGTTGTGTCTGCCCGCTCGCACTTTTTCGCCCCTACAGATTGTCTTCATATCATAAGGTGCTTCCCTGTTGATTGCATATGTATTGGGTTGGTTGTGCGCCCCCCTGTTCATGCATCATTCTACTTAGGTCAAAATGGCTACCAGCGTAAGCCCTAGTATGATACTTCACAGATTTATGGGCTCTCGATCTTTTCTAGGCACAGGCTGCCGCACACAATTTGATCTCTCTAGGTGACATTGCAACTTGGTTAATCATGCGCCTGTATCTAATGTATCTTCTCTAAGAGGGGCCAAAGAAGAAATTATCGAGCTACTAGTACACTTTGGAATGTCAAGAATCTGAGAACATGCAGAGATGTACTTTGACTAGGACGAATAGCAGAGGCTGCAATTAATGGTGATGTAAGGAAGAGTTGCAAGAAGTTGCACAAGTACCTATGTAGGTACATTCTAAGGAGCTAAGTAGAAGCGTGAGGCCTGCATGATACGGTATGCAGGTACAGTTTTCCCTTGCTATACCGAACCTCGCTGTACCGGAAACCTTGCTATACCGGATGCTCTCAGGCTGATATCATACATTCCATTCCCATAGAAAACCCTATCGCTATACCGGACGCACTAAAGAATACCCCCCTGTCTCCATACAAATAATATTTGCTACACCGGATACACTAATACTTATATGTCCAATCTTGGCTGCCCCTACCTTCGCATTCACCTTGACTTTAAATTAGGTCGTCATTGTCGATCCACTTTTCAATTACGCAATTTCCATTATTTTGCTGCCTATCCCTATTGTATTTCTGCCAAGCATTTTATTTTAACGGAACCTTGCTATGCCGGACGAAACGGGCCGGATTTTACAGATCTGGTATAGCAAGGGAAAACTGTACTTGAATAACTCCCTATACAGGAATAGAGCGGTTCTGCGACAATCCCAGCAACGGTTTGTATGTGATTGTTTGGTACTTCTCATCCGCTTCGAATTCCTTTCCTGCTGTGCCAACCTCTCCGCCACCTGTGCTGCCCAGTACGCATTTGCACACGGCTGAATCCTGACCTTCCTAGCTGAAATATTGCAGGTCATGGTGTAAAGGTGGTGAAACTTATCGGTTCTTTCTTTCTTCTTGGGGCTACGACGACTCGCCATACTGCTAGAAAGCATGTCGCGGTTGATGTGATGGCTAACGATGCTCCGTCTTGGGCTAGTTACTTGTAACTATACTTACTTGTAGGTAGATCAAGTAGTATTGATCAGGATTCAAAATTTGAGCCAAACTGACAGTTCGTGGTCTCATGACCGACAGACCCGGCGCCGCTAACCGTCGACGATGTCGTCCCGACTGCTCTCTCGGCCCCAGATCCCTGAGGACGAAGCTACCCAATCCGTATCTCATTCCACCCGCATCTCGGCCGATCTAAACAAGTGGAGGCAGGGGCGGTGGGGGCTAGTGTGAAAGCCGAACCTGTCTCAATCACCTTGTTTGCACTAGGTATGCGTGGAATATCCCGATCGGATTATTGCAGGGTTAAGAAAACAATCTACAGTATGCAAGGGACCGGTCAGCTCGGCATCACGGTATCATAAACGCCACCCATAGATGCTCACAGAACGCTTTTAAATAAAAGAGACCTGCTCTTATCTGCGCCACCATGCCTTACCCAGCCCCTGATCCGAGACTATCTTGACCAGACTTGGTAGTGACAAAGCACTTACTTAATATTGCTAACCAAACAAAATATCAATTCCACAGCACCTTAGCGCATTGCAAATAGTTTTGTCTAATGATGTGGATCGTTCGGGAATATCCTTGTCTGAGCAAATCGGGCCTTTGTGATAATCCACGCTTCCTGCGTGCCCGGTAAGATTCGGGCGCTGACATTATCAAAACAATAATCATTCTGTAGTTGCATGCCAACGATCGCGACTGGTGATGGTTCGATGAGTGCGATGAAGTCGAGTCATTGCTTCTTCGCAATCCGGCACATATTCGCAAGCAAGCGGCCTACTCTCGTGCTGGGCGTGTCAGCATACATACTTGGCCAGCTGTGCCCAACGAGGCTGGCTCTGGGCCCGCACGGGCTCGGGCCTTGCCCCAGCTCGCAGCCAATCCTGTGCGCCACACCCGCACACCCTGACGCCGCCCCATATGTCATCGATAGATGAGCATGTCTAAGGTCATGCTAGGTACATGCACTCTAATGTCCACCTCGCGCCTCCGCAACTGCTTCAGCAATGGCTTCTACCCGTCTTCCTCCAACAACAGGACATGTGAGTCTCGTAACCATCAGATTTCATGCGACCGCTGACTAAGCGTGATTACGAGACTGGGCTAGGGGAAGATATATACCTCAAGATTTACTAGAGAAAAGAAGAGAAACCGGAGATGTTTCCATGTCCGCGAACGAACCAGGCATCTCCACGGGTAATCAAAGAGCAATGCTAAGTGGAAATGGACCAGGGAAGCATAGGCTTCTCGCATCATATACTGGAAATAGCAATATATTACAGGAAGAGAAATGGAGTCTGAGGTGAGATCGACCAGGAAATGCAAGATTATGCAAAGAACCATATGGCCATAATGCAAGTAAATGGGCTGCCTAATACGGCAGTCACTTCCTGATAATGCCAACATGCTGCTTTAGTGTTGTTGCCAAGCACATATGCTTGACATACGCACTTTCCGACCGTGGCTCATCTGCACATGCTCCTTTCTCCTTCCAGCTTCCAGCCTCCAACCTCCAACCACGCCACCACTATCTTCTAGTACGACCTGCTATCTCTCCGTTCACCCTCCTACTCCCCCTCTTCATCCTCCTGATACCCTACATCAACTTCATATTTGCTGTCCCCGAGGCCTATCAAGAGATATCGGTATAGCAGGTTTCCCTCGATGAACCTATTTAGGCTCTTCTCAAAGCTATTTACGACAGTCTAGGGCTAGACTGCTCACTCGGCAAGCTCGCAGCATACCATGTCGATATCCCATTGCCTGCCTGGGATCCTGGCTTGACTGTGGTAAGCTTTTGGCTCTTTCCAAGTAACGCACGTCTGCTAACAGTAATGGATTCCAAGAGGCTTTCACGAAGAATGTGAGAAAGAGGTGTATATGGATAAGTACCTAGGCCTGGGCCATTTCTTCCCAGCAAATATTCGGAATTAGACAGACACAAACTTCAAGTTCTAGTAAATATATTAGCAACACGACAAGGTGAGTTTCCAATTCCGAGACGTCTCCCAATTCTTCTGTTAGACCTTAGGAGAATACGGATGCTCGGCTAGAGTTCGAACGCATCTTCAAGTATAGTGGAACCACTAGGATGGCCTTTTTCAGTAAACCTAAGGAGGCAATTTTTGTATAGCCTCGTCCCCAGGCGGTTGTAGAAGCCTGAGATTAGCTAATCGGGTGATCACGTGAGTGCCAAGAACTGTAAAATATAATAAACCAATATACAACCGCCTGGAGGCATTGTTGCAATTCTATCTCGAGCAAAACCACTTCGCGCCGGAGGTCGAAATCGTAATGGATTCGGAGCATGTATTACGGAGCCGTAATGTTCCGCGTACTTTTTCGTCAAATACACTACTTCCTGTGGAGAGCTTGAGGGGGTGCTGGGGGTGCCGCCCAGCTATGTAAGTCCAGTATTAAGTTCTTCTACTACCTCTGCATAGCCAATTAATTATAGGAACTTTATCCGGAATTGTTCCTTATAGGTATAGCCTCGTTCCCTACAATTAGGTAACTAGTTAATTACTGGAGAATGGGGCTAATATAGGTGGGTAGGCAGTAACTACCGGTAGTAACTGGATAGCTACCTATAGCTAGCCAGTTAGACTAAACTTCAAGACAGAGAGAGTTGGACCTAAAAGAGTCGGACTTACTGGAATTGAAGTTAATAACTCTTAGAATAATATACAGAAAGTTACTATCCACTAGGTCAAACAGACACCTGACTAGCAATGCTTATAGAGCACGTATTTATGTAGATTCGCATGCAATCTTGATCGTAAATGTTGCGCCATAGCCACAGTTTGGGTACAGTCGTCTATAAATACCATGGTTTTTGGTATAAGCCCGGGTACCTGATTATTATTAACTAAGAAATCTAGGTCATTGTATGTCTTTGGTTGTTTGATTCCGGCAACAAATAGTGAGATATTAGGTCTTGCGGTAGTTTCCTTATACACCAAAGTTGGTGTACTCAAGCCAATGCTCTGGTGAATATATGAGAGTACACTTGGAACTAAGGTTGCTGAGAGAAGTAGGAAGGGTACTTTTGAAAACAAAGACCTCAAGGTGCCGATATTTTTATATTCCAGTCGAAATCCAGAGTCCCCCCACTTCCAAATACAA
Source organism: Kalaharituber pfeilii (assembly GCA_015179045.1). NCBI lineage: Eukaryota > Fungi > Ascomycota > Pezizomycetes > Pezizales > Pezizaceae > Kalaharituber > Kalaharituber pfeilii. The sequence continues at coordinate 408,215 of WHUZ01000012.1, read as the reverse complement.
TGAGCCTCATCCACGGCAATGTACGAGAGGTTTTTCACGAACGGAGACTTCTTGTCGTGCGCGATGACCCTCCAGAAGTATGAACCATTGGATAACAGAATCTCTGGGGATGCATACACCATCCGATATCGCCCTTTCTTAATATCTGGCCAAAGCGATGGGTTACTCGCAACTGTGTCTCCTGTCAGAGGCTCAGAGCACACGCCGGAATGTTCTTTCTACACACCAACTCCGCCTGCAATGTATTAGCTTCTCTCTCCGGAGCAAAATTAGAATTACTCAATCCAATCATACCTGTTGTGTCGCAATAATTTTTAATGGTGATATTACTAAGCACGTCGCATTTCCAGAAAGCATGGGCATTTGGAACACCAAAGACTTTCCTGACCCACACCCTGCAATCACCACTGCATCCTGCTTTCCATAATCACACTCGCCACAGCCAATTGCCAATCTTTAGCATGGAATCCGAAGCTTTGTAGAATATTCACCCTGAATGTTCTCTCTTTGTTCATGTTTCGCTTTTCCTGACTAAGTGGTTTCCACCATATATCGCCCACGTCCCCCCAAGCACACTCCTGCTCTCTCTCCTCAGTCAATTGTAGGAAATCCTCATCCGGAATTGTATCAAATTCATCCTGAGAGGTTGTAACTTCGATTCCGGTGACTCCGCCCCCTCCGGACCCAATTCCGGCTGTCTCGGAGACTTGTGTTGAAGATTCTGCAACATTGGCCTGCAGTATGACCTCGATACCCTGCCCCTTCCCCCACATGCCTCCGACCGCCCCGGAACCGCCTCCGACCACCCCGGAACCCCCGGAAATATCAGTTTCTGTCATAAGGAACTCATTCCGGATGCCGGCTAGACTCCGCGTTAGTTTGACTCTCAGTGGAAAGTAGTACTGCTATACTCTACTGCCACTAGTATACCACTGGGCGAAGCCATTGTCAGATAGCTGTATAGAACTACTCAGCTCCGGAGTATGATAAAACTCTCGGAAATGGTATTCCTCATTATAAGGAACTCATTCCGGACGCCAGCTACACTCCGCATTAGGTTGACTCTCAGTGTAAAGTAGTACTGCTATACTCTACTGCCACTAGTATACCACTGGGCGAAGCCATTGTCAGATAGGTGAATAGAACTACTCAGCTCCGGAGTATGATAAAACTCTTAGAAATAATATACTTCACCATGAGAAACTCATTTCGGACACCAGCTACACTCCGTCCGCATTAGTTTGACTCTCTAGAAAGTTGTACTGCTATACTCTACCGCTACATACCACTGGGCAAGGCCATTGCCAGATAGGTGTATAGAACTACTCAGCTCCGGAGTATGATAAAACTCTTAGAAATAATATACTTCACCATGAGAAACTCATTCCGGACACCAGATACACTCCGTCCGCATTAGTTTGACTCTCTAGAAAGTTGTACTGCTATACTCTACCGCTACATACCACTGGGCAAGGCCATTGCCAGATAGGTGTATAGAACTACTCAGCTCCGGAGTATGATAAAACTCTTGGAAATCATATGCTTCACCCTGAGAAACTCATTCCGGATGCCAGCTACTCTACATTAGTTTAACTCTCAGTAGAAAGTTGTGCTGCTATACTCCACCACCATATACCACTTGGCAAGGCTATTGCCAGATAGTTGTATAAAACTACTCAGCTCCGGAGTATGATAAAACTCTTGGAAATCATATGCTTCACCCTGAGAAACTCATTCCAGATGCTAGCTACACTCTACATTAGTTTAACTCTCAGTAGAAAGTTGTGCTGCTATACTCCACCACCATATACCACTTGGCAAGGCTATTGCCAGATAGTTGTATAAAACTACTCAGCTCCGGAGTATGATAAAACTCTTGAAAATAATATGCTTCACCATGAAAAGCTGATTTCGGATACCACCTACACTCCACATTAGTTTGATTCTCAATGTATACCTTATTAACTATGTATAAATACTACCTACATTAGCTAATAGAATCACAATGCGTGGTACCGGAATTGAAAAAAGACTACACTAACGTATTCAGGCAAGTCGATAGTAGATAGGGCGAGAGTATTTGTAGGGGTTGATTCGACTTTACAGGGTTCGATAATTTTGGAAGGAATGCCTCCAGGCGGTTGTATATTGGTTTATTATATTTACAGTTCTTGGCACTCACGTGATCACCCGATTAGCTAATCTCAGGCTTCTACAACCGCCTGGGGACGAGGCTAATTTTTGTAGGCCTTCTCCGCAAAAAACCTAAGAGTTTATTTGTCTTTCCCGAAGGCACTGAATAATCTGATTTAAGCTTTGAATTGCAAGGTCAGAAGGTAAAACTCTAACTCATGCGGTCCCAACTGCACGGGGGCAGCCCCACTCGGCGAGATGGTCCCTTCAGAGTTTTCAGGCTTTCGCTACTCGATCGTCCCAGCCACTCCTCGGTGGTCACCCTTGTAGCAGCTGCCTTTGTTTCTGAATAGATGTGCCCAAACTCTTCATCTGCTTTGTAAGATCCCGTCATACCAGTCATCCAATCTACAGTTAGTGTGCAGACAGATAAGAATGTTGAAGGTAGAGGGAAACGTGATAAAGGATCAACGTTAGAGTGAGTCAGGCCTGGGCGGTGGATGATTTTTATTTTCTTCGGAAGTGGTGAGTAGAACCTGATGGAAGATATGACAGGACACCACCCCCATATCACCACCACTACTATCACCCACAAAAGAACAGATCGATAGTCTGAAGGTCGACGATATCGGCATCTTCGATGGAACGGACGTGGACCACTATATCAAGAAGCAGAGGCCATTTCTAGCTGGACTTTTGATGCATTCAAAGCACAGTTTTTATAGTGGCGAATTCCTATGACGATCTCCCAAAAATCAAACTACCTCCAGCAGATATAAATGGATTTATAGATGCCGATGAGAAGAATGTAGGTGGGAGGGATAGAGACACAGGAAATATTCAAGCGCACAACAATAACACAGAAAACGAAATCAGCAAGCTATATATAAGATTTCCCCAGGCACAGTGGACTGGAAACGAACGTGGCCGTTCGGTGCCTGTCTACGAAATTCTGAAGCAAGCAATTCAATTGTATGATGGGAAGTTCAAACTGCGAATGCAAAAGCCTATATTTGGAAATCTGGGCAATGGCCCAGTGAATTATGCTGTCAAATATGGGGGGTGCCCTAATTACGATGATTACTGAACTCAAATGGAGAGAGCTTGACCAAGGGGTGTCACAATGTGTGATTCAGTTGGACTCGGCAGGTAAGGATCTTTATCAAGACTAATACTACAGATGAATAGGAAGCGAAAGCGTAAAGGGAACTCAGACTACGAGCAACAGCAACTCTACAGTATTGTGACTACCAGAGACCAGTGGGTGTTCCTTCATCTTGACGACAATGACGTATATATCCTTGACTCGGACGAGGCACCATTGCATGTCCACTCATCTAAACTTAAGCCAAAGGTATGGCAGAACTTAGGCAGGATGCTACTAGCCTATTTGGCTATGCCCTAGCGATAATTCAAGAAGTTGAAGACACTGGGGAGTCGAAGCGACCTAGACAAGTAAAACCAACCTCTGCTTGCGCAATGAAAATCGCGAGCTGTAGTGATCACTGTGGCCCCTCCGAAGTTGCAAGTCGCATATAGGTCAAAATTCAGTTTAAGATTCCGTTTGGGACATTGGTTTGGCATATTGGCTTTGGTTCGCGGCTGGATGTATATGTCTTGGTGACATGGGATGGGACTTGAGGATAGCATAATGGAAAAGTTTGCCTTCATGTATGTAGGATTGGATGGATAGCATCAATCAATCAGGGAGAATAGACGTTTCTTTTTCATGACTCTTCTTCTCTATCCGCGCCACCGGACCGCGCGTCCTGTATTCTGCCTTCTTAACAAGATTTCCGGCAGCATGCAAGATAGTGGACGCTGCTGCGCCGTCACGTCATTTTGGTCCTACAATTCCGATGGAATGTAGTAGACAAAAAGCCCAGTACAGTAGTGTGAGGCTTTACAACCACATCACAATTGATAGAGGGATGCATGAAATGTACACTGTTGAATAAGGAGTAGTCTGACAGACTAAATAAGGAGGTTCCTAACCAGTTTCGTCACCAGAGTTTCTGGCTTGGGGATGTGAGAGGCTAGGAGATGAGGAAAGAGAGTAAGTAGTAAAGAGTAGTAAAGGGGCATGTAATTTAACAAAAGTTTTTGAAATGTAATAAACTTACTGTAAAGCTCTCACTTAAGTTGCGGACCAATAGAATCTGCGAAAACACTCATTTCCCTATCGCAACTTTTAAGATCGTTACCTGGAGATGATTAGTTTGATTAATTCTTGCTTGGTCGCTACATGGACATAGTATCTAGGTGCACGTGGGCTAAAGGTAATACATGTCAAGCAGTACTTCAATTGTCATGCTCAGGGTAACGAATAAATAGCCCATAATTACTGGGATTTACCAAAGAGGATGGGCATAAGGGCGCCGAACTGCAAATTCCGTGCTTCAGTGATCTCGTTCGCCAAAGAGTGCCTCAAAATACGGAACGTAGGGTATGTGTATCATAGCGGTTGAAGAACTAATATAAGTTGGGTAACCCAAATCAACTCTAACTTTGGCTTAGCAATCGCTCCTCTAAGTTTACGCCGCGGCCTAATCGAACAAACACTTAAACCTCTAGTTTGTCATGTGAATGTGAATGCCTTGCCATTTAATCTTAGGAGCTCACCCATCGCCCTGCAGCTGTTCCCACGTCAAGGAAGGAAAATCAGATGGTACGCAAAGTACGAGGTAGAAATGTATTTGTCAATAAACACCAGAGCCGGACATTTGGAGAGCATTGGTAAGTGAGATGAAACGGAGTCCTAGAAATCACACTAGTGAGCTCATTGCAGGAGTAATGTGCACTACCTGCTATGGTCAGGTTCAGTATGTAGCATTTAAGTTGAAGTGCCGTCTCTCCATGGAGCAGTCTCGAACCTCACAAGAGGCATAGCCTTAGCCTGGTTGGGGAAAAATGCTTGCATGGCACGATTAGGACATGTATATATGCATGTGCATGCTTATCAGGTAGTATAAAAGTTTATGTATGCTTTTGCTGTTCTCGCGAAAGACTCACTAACTGGTTGTGCCTACAAAAGAATTTATATAAATAATGATGTCGAATTAGTTCGGGGTATCACAGGTTTCTAATCGGGCTACCTACTTTATTACATAGCTTTTAATTTTTACCACAATGCAAGCAGCCCTGTTAAACTACCTATGGTGCCATTTGCATAGCAAGACCCTTACTGATACTTACGGCCCGTAAGTCTATTGCCAAGCTTCTGTTCGTGAAACTCCTCCACAAGAATGAACCTTTCTCATAGTACTAGCACAATCAAACAGCGCGCCACTATCACGTCCCCCGAAAGAATGGGCTGACAGATTTAAAGTTGTTAAATTGCAAGAAAAGCAACGAACAGCAGACATTTCTTACCTCCTTACATCACGGGGGGAAAGCATTTATTACAGAAAGGCGGCCCCCTTGCCTTGCGCCAGCATCCCAGCCGTGCATGCAGCGTGACTTTCAGCATTGCGTCCACTTGTAACTAAAGTACGGTGCGCCCCACTAGCCCAAACAGCGGAGCGACAAATAAGCCGCCCATCCACGTGAGACCACAGGTGCATACTTTAACCCCCACCATATTACCCCTCCATGGCCCTCAACACTTCTGCCCTCTGGCCACATAAGCATCAATACCTTACTATCCATCACCCCTCGCTGAGATCGTAAGGAGCAAAAATGCCTGGGCGAACCGAAAGAAGAGATACGCATGCTGGGTCATGGTACACTGATGTGGAACCGACACTAGATCGGGAGCTCGAGGGCTGGCTGAATGCCGTCCCTAACGCTATTGAAGGAGTTGGTGACATACCGCACCCTGGTGCTAGAGTTATCATTGCTCCGTATGTTATTATTTGTTGATTTCAGCAACATGTCGGTTTATGGTTCTTCTGCATCACGGTATTGTCAGCCAGGACTAACGGAGCTATTTTTCAAACATTCAGGCACGCAGGTTATTCATACTCAGGACCACCAGCTGCATGGGCTTATAAAGCCTTAAATGTATCAAAAGCGTATCGTAGCACCTCCTTCCAAATTTATAGTGGATTGATGAGGATTTAACAATGGCTGACCTCTGAGTGGATAGGAAACGCGTTTTTATTCTTGGTCCCTCACACCACCATTACTTCGAGGCTTGTGCCGTTTCTCCCTTTACGACCTATGCCACACCACTGGGCTCGCTCATTATTGATAAGGAGATCAATGAAAGGCTTTTGGCAACTGGCGCATTTACCACCATGAAACCTCAAGTTGATGAAGATGAACATAGCATCGAGATGCATTTGCCATATGTTTATAAGGTACTGGAGAGGCACTTTGGAAAGGGTGCAACTTTTCCCAAAATAGTGCCAATCCTGGTTGGGGCTATTGATGCGCAGCAGGAAAGCTCATTTGGAAAGCTTTTAAGACCCTACTTGGAGGACGAGGAGAACTGTTTTGTCATTTCTAGTGACTTCTGTCATTGGTATGATCTGATAATCTTAATTCACGCTGATCTTGTACAATGCTAATTCCGGGATATCAGGGGTACTCGATTTGCGTACACGTATTATCTACCTAACTCAAGCTCCGGAACACAAATGGGATATTCTCTAAAGAGTAATAATTGCCCACATCCACCTTCAAATCCTCCAATATGGTCCTCAATAGAAACGTTGGATAAACTTGCAATCGAATCAATTGAAACAGGGAATCACAGCAGCTTCACAACTTACCTACAAAGAACGAAAAACACTGTTTGCGGAAGGCATCCGATTGGGGTTATAATGGCCGCATTGCAAGGGGAGGAAGGGAATGCGCCGCTGGGAACTTTCAAATTCATACGGTATGAGCAAAGTAGCAAGTGCTTTACCCTGAGAGATAGCAGTGTTAGCTATGCGAGCGCGTTTGCTGTACTTTCCTAAATACTTCATGGGTATTTTTTAATGTGGTAGCTAAAGCTTAGGAGCTTTACGCTGTCCTTTTTGTCCCTTTTGCCGCTCGTATGTTACATCTCCCTTCAGTGCTGAGGTAATTATGCGAGCATGTTTCATTGAGTGGGGAAGTGGTATGTGGTCAGATTATTTAAGTTTGAAACTTTCCTATCCTTGATGCTTGTGACTCAGTACATCTGAATGCATTCCACAAAGCGCAGATTATCATAAGCTCTCGGCCGTAATTGGCCTCATGCTTGTTTAACCTCATGGTTGGACTCCTTCCTTTCGGCAAACCGTCTGGCAAAGCGGCACCTAGAAACCAAACCACCAGAATGGTCTAGTAGCCTAGCACAGCGAGCATGTTGCTTCTTCAAGCTCGCGTATAGAAGCTCCCGTCTTCAGCTCTATCCGAAACATGACATATAGAGTTATCGAAAATTAAAGCACGCAATTCTGCGCCCCTCCACACCTTTTCTCCGTTCCTCACCCACTTGAGCTGCAACAAACGTTGAAGTCAGCACCTCCGTCGTTCAATGTTTCTACTTCCAACTCTGGTCCACAAGCAGAAATTCCCCACCCGAAAACTTCGGTCTCTGCCGCTCAATCATGACCCTTGACATCGTGGCGCTCGCCACTGAAGCTGTGAACAAGAAAATTTCAATAGCTGGTGATGGAGCGGACAGGTTCTTGAAACGCTCAGGCAGTATGTATCTCAATCCCTCAATTTATCATCCTGTGTGTAGTCGTGAATTCTGATGCTGGAGTAATTCCCAGTTACATTGAGCAAAGATGCCCTTGCTACGTTCAAGAATCTTTTTCGGTTTAAGATGCTTGAGTTGAACCTCTTGACGAACATTGAAATCCATGTAGCTTTTATGCCCAAGAAGTCAAAAGCCCTAGTGGGTGAAACGGCAAGCTGCAGATGCTGTGGGCTTGATAGGCCAGTTTCCCTCTTTGGATCTGCTATGACTTGCGGGCTTTGTCATCTTATCATGGCAACACAGTGCTCGATAACGCATGCAATATGGCCTTCATTGGAACCTACGGATGTCATCCATTGGGTTGAATGCTCGATCAGCACATGCAGAGCACGGTACCCCATCTACGATGCTGCAGGACTGAATGTCAAGCCGAAGTGCTACTACTGCCGAAACGACATTGGCTGTCCAAGTGTGACCTGCAAACAATGCAAGAGCAAAGTAGTTGTGAGAAATGCACTTCGGAAGCAGCTGATAGAGAGAGGTGGATATACGTGTCAACTCTGCAAATATGGATATCAGTCACAAAAGCAAAAGATCTCAGTTGTCGACTTGATTAAGGAGAATGGGCTTGGTTGGTTGGGGATCCCGAAGCACATGGCCTTTACTGGAAGATCATTACACCACTACGTCGCCGCCTATGGAATTGAAGCATTTGGACCAAAACAGGGCCTTTTTCGAACAGATTGCTTACTCTATAATACGCTCTACATTGGTGGTAGGCCAATTACAACACCAACGGCAGCTGTCATGGCAAGAGTTTGGCAGTGGGTAGAGAATGGAATAACAGAAATGGATACTTGCTCAATATGCTTCGGAGAGTTCGCTAAATTCCAACTATTCCCTGCTTGTGGTAGACATGGATGCCGTGAAATGGCGGACCTGGAATGCCTGAGGCGGCATTACGGAATCAACCAACCAGGGCAAATTATTACAACTGGTGCATTGACATGTGCTTTTTGCAGAAGAAGGCCAACTCCAAAAATTGTTTCAAGATACTCCTTCAAACTTCTGAGAGGCATTGAACAGCTCGAGGCTGATAAAGAGCTGTGGTTCAGTGCTTGGTGCCAAGGATGCAACACTGCTTCTCGGGTCCTGGAACGAGCATGCGGAGCTGAACCTCCGCAACTGACGGATTTCCAATGTCATATCTGTCGCCCTCCACCAGAGGAAGTTCAACTAGAAGCTGCTGCAGCTATTGAGCGCCGTAAAAAGAACCGACTCAAGGAGTGTCCCAAGTGCAAGACAATGGTCGAGAAGGTCATGGGGTGTAACCACATCACTTGTACAGTGTGCGCGGCACACTGGTGTTGGAAGTGTGATTTCCTGAGCCCGCATATTGGAAAACCGGGCTCAGAAGATGTATACAAGCACATGGAGTTAACGCATGGTTCCTATTATGATTTCAACATCATGGAGCAAGAACATGAGGAGCAGGCCGATCAAGAACGGGATGATTTGGAACGCGAATATCGGCACATTTGGTTGAGAAGGGTGTATCATGAGCAGGCGCAGCAAATGGGTATGATGGATATTGATCAGGATGTGGGTGTGGGCGTGGATCCTAACGTCGACCCGGGAGCAGGTCCGTTGCAGCCACCACCACCACCGTTTGTGTTCAGGTTACCCAACGTCAGAAGACCACAGGCATGAGGGGTTTCGCTTATGCTGTGTTTCAGCTTTCTTTCTTTCCCTTGTCCTTTTTTTCCTACGTAGTTTGGAGGAGGATTTATGTCGTGTGGTTTGGAGGATTGACTTACTAGGTCTAGTTGTGAAAGGACCATTAGAGTAAGTCGTAAGTTGTTGGGGGATTGGTGCAACAAGAGACATCATTTGACGTGACGGGGGGGTAAGGGGGTTCGAGACTAGGTAATGCTTGAGATCTACTTCCGGGCTTGTGGAGAAGCCTTCTGGTTGGTAGCTACGGGCAACTATGGGGTGCGAGGGTGGCCATCTTTGGAACCAATTGGAGTTGGTGTTCATGGAGTAATTTCCTCTTTCCTTTTTTTTCCCTTCGTGCATCTGGATTTCATATTGAGGGCAAGGTTTGGTCACTTTCCTTCTTTCTTTCTTTCTCTTCGCAGTCAAGGAATATCTTGCTTTGTTTTCTTTCTCCTTATATTTCATGCACACACAAACATAGTGCTTGTGAGACATTCATTTTTCAAACAGTGGAGACTGGTGAAGGAATACTATGTGGTACATAACTAAATAAGTACTTAGATATACATGAATACATATTTGAAGAATCTGATAGGACTTGGGCATAAGAAAGAACCCATTCCTCGCACGAGATAACTAGTCACCCTGACAGCCTTGTCCTGAGTTCCCAATGCATGTTTGTTCAACTTCTCCCTATTTGTCCCCCTTTCCGCCCATGGCAACAATACACCCATTCACCCATCAGCGGAGAGACTGTTAACAAGCGATGCAAAAGGTGTGGGATATGAGAGGCTTAGGATCCCGTTTTTCGCTGTCGCTGCGCTGCGGCTGTTAGCGCGTATGGTGGTGTGACTGGAATAAGAGTTCACAAAATTGTCTACCTTACCTTGGAACTGAACTGCGCTTTGGTCGAAGTGGTTTGAGGTTGTCTCTGGTGACAGAGGTAGCAACGTTTGTGCTATGGAGAGGTGTAGAATTGAGGCCCCACTTCATGTACTTCTCCGGTTCTAGCAATGATCTCTTGGAAGTTAGAGCACTCGCTCTACCAATGATCAATGAGAAGTTGGAACCAGGGTAACCCGAAACATGCGAAAAATGCGAGCACGCATTCCCTTAACGAGCGTCCCCGCACGATTGGCAGCCCACACTGTCCTCAAACACCAACTCCCTCTTACATACCTGCTTCTAATATTCCCATCGACCGGACTGTCTAGTCGTCAGTTCCCTCATGGTCATATTCCACCCTCCTACATGGAAAGAACTCCCTGACCTGATCTCCTGCGTAGATGCCTTCCATTGGTATACCATCGTGCTCAGCCAATAAATAAGTTCCTCTTGATGCCTTTACATTGCGAATCAGATATGGCCTTGACCATCTATTCTCGAGCCTTTTGGACCACTGAATGTCTAACTTAGAATTATATAGCAGTACCATATCCTTGACCTTCAGCTCATTGGTTCTCTGGCGTCGCTCGCTTTTTAAGTATCTCTTGTTTTCAAGCTGCCTTTTCTTTTGTTTCTCAGCCGTGGCTTTTACTCCGCTCCAGCTGACGAGTCCTTGTTGCTAGTATCCCCTCTCTCATTCTTTCCTGCTCCCAGTTTACCATGGCCCAAGCTATGGTTGGCAGTTGGATTAGCAGAGCACAGTCCTGGCCAAATACTAGTTGATAGAGTGAGATCCTGTATATACTCAGGTTTTAATGCGATCATCCAACAACACTACTGGTAAGTGCCTCACCGGCCATTGTTTGCCTAGATTAGTGAGTGCGGCCATCATTGGCTGATGTCCTCATTCCACTAGACCAATTGATCGCGGGTGAAATGCTGCAGTTCAATCAGTTGTAGCCCCATATCAATTCATCAACTCTTGCGTTAAGGCTTGATTCTCAGATCAGTTGGCGAAGAGAGGTGAAAGTAATTCAGGCCCATATACAGGGTCATCTTACCTTGGAATCCCCACCTCTACCTCAAAACCTTCCATCTTTCCCATTCAGTAAAGAGAAAGACATAAGGGAGAAAAGGAAAGAAGAAAAGAAGAAAAGCGGAGATGTACAATCAAGGAACGAGAAGGAGATGATGAGAAAACACAAAACACAGAGATGAATAAAAACTAATAGGCCCAACCCCAATACCTACCAAGTTGCATCCTCATATCCTCCAGCACTGCGTGCAGAGGCGTGACAAGAACAATCTCATTCTGAGTGTTCTTCGCGATAAGCATCGCAACACCACCTAACTCAATACCGTCTTCTGCCATGAGAAGAGACCAGAATCTCTTTGCAATGCAAACCAAGGCGGTCTACTGCTGACACCACCCCAATTTCAATACTGTCCTGTGCATTCCACCACCGCTGCACTACAACGCCATGTACATGGCCTTCCATGCGGCCTGTTCTGCGCCCTATTTTTCTCACTAGCATTGATAGGGCTACCAGTGCCAGTCCTCGAACAATTCTCAAACTTTCCTCAAGTTGGTCTCCTTCATTATAAGTGTTGTTCCCAACCCTGTAGATGTAGATTTCATCAGACGTAATTGTTATAGATATTTTGTTTACTGTGACTGATCTGTGAGGTTCTACTCTAACACCGCCCAGTCTAGCTGGGCGCTCAAAGTTGGAAGTCTGGTATGGAGAACTCTGGGAGTCCTGCCTCTCTCAACCTCCTGATGTGCTCTTGCAATATGCCAGGACGGGATGCTTTTGCCTGTCCCCTTACTACTCCTAAATGCCTCCCATTAAGAAGAATTTTTTGGGGGGTCGTCCGAGGATTTTCCAAGGCTTGCACCAGTTCGCCATTTTCATCAGTTGACCCCACTATAGCACGCTCGAACTTCACTTAAAGTGTTACCTGAAGACTTTAAGATCAATAAATATCACTAAAATTGTTACTTGGTTTTTGCGTAGTCTCACTAACTTTACTTAAGTCTGCCCCTAAAAACCACGCCGCTTGTGCATCATCCCTTGATGTGAAGACAAATGGTACATAAATATGTGACAACACATTGGAAAAAAAAAAAAAAAAAAAAAAAAAAAGGGAAAAAATGAAAAAAAAAAAAAAAAAGGAAAAAACCTATATATATTTATAAAAATTAGCGACAATTTAACTCACTTATTCAGAAAAAAAAAAAAAGTTAAGAGAAGGAAAATGTGACATGGGCACAGACTTAGCAATAAGTGCGACACTTATTAACCAATTAGAATCGATTTCATTATCCACCAATCAGAATAAGAGAATCATCAGCTAAAGCACCAAACAAACATGCAAAAGCGATTTTTCTTCCATCGTCATACAAACATATGCCTTGAAGGACATTCAAAGAAAAATTTACCACTCTGGCTCCTGCAAAACCTGCGGGGTGCGCTCTCGATGAAGGCGATTTCAGAACGCCACGAAGATTTTTTTCTCGCATGCAGAAAGAGGTGCGAGTTGCACTAGTTGTGAAGTAGTAATGAAGTAGTAACTGTAACAAACTCGCCGATAAGAAAGTATTTCTGTTTAACAAAGTAATCGCGTATAAGATTGTAAGCATACGATGGCGGCTAGAAACATGTAGCAGCCTCCATTCATATCATAGGACTGTAGTTTCATAGTAGTTGCGGCTGAGAAAGGCAGTGCTGACAATATTTCCACTTGAAGCGTTTGTAATTGAAATGTTTGTTTTCGTGTCATAGATTTTCTAGATTTAGTGTACCTATATAGATTGAACTAAAAGTTCACTCTCTGCACCATGAATAAGTACCTATGCATAAGACAGTACTCGTGTATAGACTGTGAAAAGCCTTTGGCCAGAACCGACGCCCCGTGTTTAAGTCCGCAATCTTACCGGCGAGTTTTTACTGTATGGTTTTACGGACATGACGTGACGATTGCCTCGAAGTCTTTAGAGTGGTATGGCCCAAACTCAAATAGCCTGAACACGAGCATCACTTTCCTGAGTGTAATATTCCAACTATATTTATGATTTATGGGGCGTTGGTTCAAGAAAAAATTCACCGGTCGTGAGGGAAATAGTGTACAAATGTCTTGCAGAGTGTAAGAAGACCCGACCGTAGAAGGCAGTACATAATCTCAAAGGCGATACACTTCATGATAAACACTTCAATGGAGTTCGTTCAGAGGAAGAACTAAACAAATTCCTGTTTAACCCCAATAAAACAACCCTTCGCATTCTCCCCATGCAAAGTCATGAATGAACATTCATACAAATGGGGAAAAGAAGAGTATTGTAACACCGTGATTAATGCAGTAAACCGTTATCCCAATATGCAACTGTCACGAAAGCTGTGAAATACAGCCGGAGAAATATATCGATATGATCCAGCAAGAAATAGAAAGTAAAATTTCCACCGGTGATGTCAGCTCTGGATGCCGTGATTAGTTCTCGATGCTCACGTGAGTCTTATCCCCATCAGTGACCTCGCTGGGCTTCATGCCTGGAAGCTCAGAAACTGCCTCTCTAAATGCTTCCACAGCACGATCAATTTGAGCTTCGGTTACCACCAATGGCGGGGCAAGGCGAATTATATTTTGATGTGTGGGTTTTGCCTGGGCGAGTTTTGTGAGTAAAGGGATATGGAAGTCAAGTCCAATCAATGTACTTACCAAAATACCTTTCTTTTTCAACAGGAGGCACAGCTCCCATGCAGTATGTCCATTGAATTTTGACTCGTCCACTACCACAGCATTCAAAAGCCCCTTACCTCTCACAATTTTGATTGCATCACTCTTGATAGAGTTCAGACCTTCTCTGAATCTTTGCCCAAGAATCTCAGCCCTCTCTGTGAGGTGTTCGTCACGGACGACCTCCAACGCAGCAATTGCCACAGCACATCCGAGGGGGTTTCCACCATATGTGGAGCCATGAGTGCCAGGCTCAATGCACAGCATGATTTCTTTATCGGCAAGAACAGCCGACACAGGGTATACACCACCGGAAATAGCTTTTCCGAGGAGGACAATGTCAGGGCGAACCCTCGAATGTTGGCAACAGAGGAGTTTTCCAGTCCTTGCGATACCTAGAATGATGTTAGAATTCTACTAGCCTTAGCTGAACTGAAATAGGGGCAAGTACCAGTTTGAATTTCATCACAAATTAATAGAACCTTGTGCTTCTTACAGAGTGCGTATATTTTGGGCAAATAGTCGTCATCAGGAATCACGATACCTGCCTCTCCTTGAATTGGTTCGACCAAGAAGGCACAGACTTTATCCCCATACGTGTTCAGTGCCTCCTCCAAATCTCCTACCTGATTAAACCTGATTGGCTTTTTTGTTCCCGGAATTTGAGCACCAATATTGGGTAAGTATGGTCCATAATTTTCTCTCGATTCTGGGTCGGTGGACAAGGAGATGGCCCCAAACTGCAGGAATGCTTAGCCAATGGAGTACGAACTGTTGGGATCATGCTTACTGTGCGTCCATGGAAGTTACCAGTTACTGCAAGGACTATAGCTTCATTTTCTGGGATACCCTTTACTTTGTATCCCCATTTTCTCGCCAATTTCAATCCAGTTTCTACAGCCTCTGCACCAGTGTTCATAGGCAAAACCATGTCATATTTAAAGTACTGAATTTAAAATTAGAACATTCATCTTGCAAGCAGTCAGCAAAAGAATAGCATCTTACTTCTGTGATAAATTTCGAGAACATTGGGAAGACATCATTGTAAAATGCCCGTGAGCTCAGGGTAAGCCGCTGCGCCTGGGTTATCAGCGCTTCAACAATCTTTGGATGGCAATGACCCTGATTGACAGCCGAATATGCGCTCAAAAAATCGAGATACTCGTTTCCCTATTGTGTTCAAATATTCAGCGTTGCACTGGAGACGGCGCGATGGCCACCCTCCATTACAGCACAGAAAGAAACGTTAGCCTACTGCATGATTCGCCAGCGCTTCTAACCCATGTACACTGCAGCACCGCAGCTTCCCGTGATCAATGCACGAACGCGCAGAAACCTGGCATGGAGATGACAGTCGTGCTAGGGCATGCACCAATTTTCTAGAAAACAGGAAAATGAAATCTAAAACTCACGCACCTCAGGGTCCCACACTCTTGCTCCTTCTGCCTTTGCGAAGACGACTGGCAATGGGTGGTAATTGTGAGCTGCATAATCGTGCTCGTACCTCAGGGCCAGTTCGGTTGATTGCGCATGGATGTTCATGCGGGGTGCCAGTGCCGATGCGGGCTGTGTAGGTGACATGGTGGAGGCAAAGTCTGACCCCGAGTGCTATTAGATGACGTTGTTATGTGCTTCGTGGGAGGTACAAGTTGGCAGCGGAAGAAAGTTCAAGTAGATGAAGAGGACAGCCAATTCGTTTCCGATTGCAGTGCAGTGCAGTGTTTCAGCGTCAGAAGTCAGTCTATGCTCTTCTTTGTCTTCTATGTGTATTAGCTACTTATCGCAGGATTAGACTTGGGTGGCAAATGACAGGGAGCAGGCAGGGCAAATGGCGGGGTATAAGTATTCGCGATGCCCATCCAAGCTAGATACTTAACTGCAGCTGCACGCGACCGGTGCGCCACTATGATCCTAAGTGCAAGCGCATCCGGGAAATGTCTTGAGAGACATGTCTGCTTCCTGGCATCCCTTGTGACTCGAGAAATCAAGCCAATCAGAGCAAATTCTTCTCAAAAGGATTGCCGTTGACTTCAGCGATCGAAGTTATCCAGGAACGCTGGCTAGTACAGCAGTGCAAATCAAGCTTATGATAAGAATTCCAGCGGTTCTGTTTCCAATTACGTCAGCCGGAAGGGGCATAAGTAGGTAGGCTGATGCATATTGCACGTCCATTATTATAGTTCAGATAATGCCATTATACCATCAAGTGCTTCAGAGTTACGATTCGTAGAGTTGGGCCGTAGCCGCAGCACACTGCTACAAGTATCAATCTACCTAGTGCACTTGCTGTACTGTACTTCATCTCACCAACCTCACAATCTCACGCCTGAAAATATCGATAACAATGGTATATCAAAGTTCCAAACATTGATATCCGTCGGCAATCTTCACGACAGGCCATGCAGTGTATCTAGATTAGAATCCTTGTCATGAATGATTACCCAAAGATCGCAGCCAAGCGAATTCCATGCAGCTCCTATACTCGTACTCTACTTCTCAATGCACTATGTTCCACAACTATTGTATTACGTACTGTAGTGGCTAATCTAATCGTTTACTGGCTGTCAAGTATGAAGTAGCCCAGCTATTGGTAACCGAATCTCCTTCGTTACCTGTAAACTGGTATGCTACTCAGTTCCCTGATGAATTGTCGGATGTGGAAAACGTGCAGATTTATCATCTTCATTGGTAGGCAACGCACAGTACTCAGCCAACTCGCCATTTTGCAGGAGTGCGCAATACGCAATGATCTAGCGGGTTCCCAGTAGAGTTAAGCCATGGAAATTTGGGGCCTTGTTCTACCCTCGATGGGCCTCAATGCAAAGTGGTGTGTGATGTACAACAGGATTATTCGCAGCTTAAGAAAAAGGAACCAGTCGGTACTGGCAGATTTCAATGCCAGAAAGCTCAATTCTCTGATTTCCCACTGTTCTCTGTTGGTGGAGCACCGTCCTGAATACCTGGCTCCATTGCCGTGCCAGGCTGTGTTGCACCAGTTTGGCCTTCTTTGCTAGCAGCTTTCCTTTCCTCCCACTTCTTTCTCTTGGCTTCTTTTGCCTTCTCCTCTGTAACACTTCCTGAATTGGAGGTATCGAATTCAAACGTGACAGGGCCGTCGTTTACTAATGCCACATCCATCATTGCCCCAAAGACACCATCCTTCACTCGCTCTGGCGTATAAGCTTGGCGTGTCAACTCTACCAGTTTAGAATAAAGAGAGCGAGCAACATCGGGGGGGGCAGCGGCATGAAAATCTGGCTGGATGGAGATTTGAGCCATCGAATAGTCAAAGGTAGGGGGTTGTTATGAAGACGGACCTTAGAACCCTTATTAATATTTGCGAAGAGAGTGAACTGTGAAACCAACAAAATTTCACCCTCAATGTCCTTGATGGAGCTTCCCCACTAGTCGAACGGTTACCCTTTGGTCAGGAATATAGATAAAATTGGCGGGTAAATCTCACTGGCTTATCCTTGGGCGTGGGCCACATTTTCAAGCTCAGTAGCTTCCTGATAAGGCAGTTTGCATCACCAACGGTGTCATTGTGTGAGACTAAGATTGAAGCTCAGCTGCGTTCCCGTCATGCGAGTGTCATAAAGGCATAATAAGCCTCATATTTCAGAAATTCGAATTATTTGATTTAAAGGTAAGACGCATTGCGAAATTCATTTCCAGGGGATGAAAATTACCTGCCGCAAACACTAGCATTCCCTTTCCTATGGATGAGACTACCTCACCATCCACTGTTACAGACGCAGAAAGGACACGTTGGATGACAGCTGCATGAAGCGCACAGGAGCCCGTAGTGCTGGCCAGTTAGCATATGCCCGAGACAGAATACAGTGCTGATGTTCTGGACGGCTTACAGGAGATCGTCCCCGCGTTATGTGATCAGATTGTCATGTTGTACCTTTCATGATTGACAATATCTCTTTGTTCTTCAGAGATGCAATTGCAGTGCTGCCGACGATATTATCTCTAGACTGAAACAGGACTTGTATTTCTAGTGCTGGATGTGGAAAACAGCGGTCTCGGCTATTGTGATTGCGCCAACCAGACTGATGATGGGTAATCTGGGCTCTGGAGTAGTATTCTGATTGAAGTTACTTGCGATTGTCCATTGATAATCGATAGAGGTTGCCAAGAATGTCAAGCCTAGTCTCATGCCCAGCGCCAAGGCTTGCACTCGAGTACAACCCAATAACTACCAGCGTCAGCCACTGAGGCAAGAATCAACACCAGACTTGGAGTACTCTACTTACTTTACCTAAGACCAAGTACTTGAATACAGTTCTGTACCTCAAGTACTTATGCAAGTACGAACTGGCTGTATTAGAAAACAAGGCTATTCATGTTGCATCATAGTAACACTCCTGGCATATTAAGGGCATTCAAATAGTCTATGTAAGTTTTAAGATGCGTAATCTGTAATCTTGGCGCAACTCCTGATATGTAAAGATCTTCTAGGCCCCCGTAAGTCTTCGCGTTAAGTCACGTCGCCCTCCAAAAGCAACTGAAGATAGCCAGGTGCGGATTTGCGACCCCCCACAATATTTATACGTCAAGACCTCTATTATGTGGCTTTTCGAATGTGAAGGAGAAGTACTTTCTGGCCGGAAACTCTGGTTGAAGCCAGGAGTCACATATACCGTTGGAAGGTCGAATAATTCGTTAGGTACCAAATGCACCTCCTTGAGTTAACTTTAACTGACATATCGCCGACAGTGAATCTGGTCATTCCACATAAGTCAATATCTAGACTTCACCTCAAGATTATCGTGGAGGAAGTACCAAAGGGAAATGGGGTACGAGGCCGTATCACACTATTTGTGAAAGGATGCTAAACAGCTCAGCTTAAAGCCCTCACTAGGTCCTCCATCTCCCTGGAGGGGCAGGAGACGATGTATGGAACGAAGGTCGATGGGGAGAATTTGGGAAACAGCGAATCCAAAACCCTAGCCGGGACCGAACATACCCTACAACTGGCAAAATGCGAACCATTTTTCAAGATCAAATGGCAGCCTGTGATATTCTCCTTCTCTCTTTCCAGCCGGGAGAAGAAGGACAAAAGGGTTATGGCTCAACGGCAGTCCAAGGTGGAGAAATACGACATGAAGACACTGGAAACATATGTACCTGCAACAAGTCATGTCATTGCCTCTAAGCGGAACACTGCTATCGGTCTCCAAGCTCTTGTGAATGGGCGTTACATTGTCACAGAGGAATACCTTGATGCGGTAGTCAAGGCTTGTCAACCCGGGCCTGCAGAAAATACGAAAAGTCCATTAGAAGAAGACTTCGAGAAAAACTGGCCAAATCCTATGGATTTCCTCCCTGCACCTAGTAATGAACCAGTTCCCAGGGAGAAAGAGTACTTTGCCCCAAGGCCTGAACGGCAAACCCTCTTCGAAGGATGGACTGTCTTATTTTGCGAAAAAGTACAATATGAAAACTTTCTGGGTCCAATAACTGATGGGGGTGGGAAACTTGAGAAATACGACTTGAAAGTTGGAGAAACAAGTGCGAGAGCACTAGTAGATTTTATAGAGAAGAGGGACAAAGGGAATACTGCAGTAGTGCGATTTCGTGGAAAGGGTGATACAGAGGAATGGTGCGCAAAATTGTCCACAGAGGTTTCAGAAATGTTAGGCCCCCCCACCGATAATGAAGTGTATGGGCACAGTTAACATTACATAGTCTGAATCTGCGTATGGTGGAGCAGAATGAATTTCTCGATATAATTCTGACATGCGATACCAGTCAATTACGCAAGCCACTCGAAGAGGAGCAAGCCACTATAGCTCCTTCAACAGTGGTAACTCAAGCAGGTGTTCTCAAAACAAAGGGACACGGAGCCACAACCGTATTGGTCCCAAAACAAGATTATGGTAAGTGAGATATCATCTCTGCGGTAATTATTTAGCTTACCTCCTATGGTTGTGTTAGGTTCTGTCAAATCAGGGAATGAGGATGTGGTAATGCAAGATGTTGCAGAAACTGCAACATCAAAATCGGTTTCTGCAACATCAAAATCAGAGCCTTCACAGGTTGCGCCACGGCGCCGCCTGGGGGTGAGTCTACATATATATCTATGTATTGTACATTTCGTGCTAATTTTACTCAGACTCGCCTCTTAGCTGCGAAAACTAAAATTGAAATGCATGATCTATTCTCCATGCCTGGCGACCCCCTCCCTGCACCTCTTCTCTCTTCACAGGGTGTTCCACCGTCCTTAATACCTGAAACACAACCTGAAAAACTTTCAACAGTTCGAAATACTGCAATAGAGCCAATTCCCGAGGATGATGTTACGCATACCACGTACACTCCGAAGGCCAATCTCCCAACACAGGCACAAACTCAGGCAGGTGCCTCGGGAATGCCAACCACTCAGAGCATAAGAAAGCGTTCTCCTGAGCTTGAGGAAGATCCGGATTTGATGACAAAGCTTTTCCCTGGCGCAGCTGCAATGAAGAGGCGCAGGATTCAAGAGGAGGAGGAAAAAACCGCTCGTAGAGCTGAAAATTCTGCAATTGAAACGGCCGTGGCTGCGGCTTCAGCCTCTACTACGGTTGAATCTTCGAAAACCGAAGCTGAGATACAACCAAAGACAGGGTCAAAGATACAAAGGGGCAAGAAAGTGAAAGCAGAGAACCCCATCCTGGCCGCTGCTCGGGAGGTGAAAGAGGAAGAAGAGAAGAAGAAACGTGAAGTGGAAATAGACAAAGGGGAGCTTGATGACGAAACTATCCGGGGAATGAAAAATTTAGGTGTTGTAGAGTACATTGAGATCAAGCCAAGGAGGTCTATCACCAGAGTGAATGCATACGGAGAGAATAGTCCTCGGTGGAACGCGGAGTGGAATGGGAGGCCAAATTTCAAAAAGTTCCGGAAGAAAGAAGGGCCCAGTGGTGGTATGACCAGTGTACGTGGAAATGTGATAATTCCGCTGGTTGAGCACAAAAGTATAGGACCAAGCTATATAAGCAGTAAGTGTTACCATCACTTTCATTTGAATGTTATTTTGACCCGTTTTTGCTATGTAGGCTTCCCGGAATCTCAAAAACGGAACCCCATCTCCAAAGGCACACCCAAATCAGATGACGATGAAGTAATGGAAGTCTCTGCTGATATCTTCACCCGCAAGGGAAGAAGTCAAGAAGATATCTCCCAGGCACAACGAACTACTTCGCAGGCAATCTCTTCACAAACAGTTACTGGAACTGGCTATTCTCCTGATGGAATTAATGGAACACTGGACAGCAGAAGAGGTACAAACGCAGCAGGCAAAAGAGCACTTCCTGGCAATGTCACTCCAAAGGAGCCGGCAACGAAACGTGCAAAGAAGTTTTTGTTGGCTGGTGAGGATGATAGTGACAGTAGTGATGATGATGCACTGAAATTCCGTTTCAGGAGGAGGGCATGACTACCGTCACTATTATCCCCTCATTCCTGTGTGACTGCAGCGCGAAGCTTCCATTTTCCTAGATTTAGATTTTCAGCTATTTACGCTTAGGGTTTACGACGAATGATCTCGTTCTACACGTACTTGTATGGGGGTAAGGTTTCATATACCTATTGCCTGATATTTCTGGCCTTCCTCTAATTATGTTAGTTTGGGGTTTATATATTGAAGAAAGCATTGTTGTATCAGCCGTATTTTATATAAAATATATCACCTTGATACTAGGAGAATCGGGGCGATTTGGGCAACGTGGAAATGCTAGAATTTACCTACGCACAGCAAGAATCAAAAACAGGTTGCCTGGTACTAGACTTTAATTATATTA
The DNA here is from genome assembly GCA_015179045.1 of Kalaharituber pfeilii. Lineage (NCBI taxonomy): Eukaryota > Fungi > Ascomycota > Pezizomycetes > Pezizales > Pezizaceae > Kalaharituber > Kalaharituber pfeilii. The sequence goes on along the minus strand of WHUZ01000012.1, from coordinate 386,336 downwards.
AACTGGAGAATTACAGTACATCTTTTAAAGAGAAGATGCTGGGCAACCCTCTTCACCTGCTCAGAATCAACCCGGGGCTCTTAATTCTACCTCTCGATCGACTTTTGTTGTAACTTCCATCACTAGAGACAACAGACAAACCACTTCACCAAGCTATAGGCCAGTTCGGCAAGTAGATAACTCAAGGTAGTCATCCTCTTGTACCTGCCGCCTCTCCTATCGCCCCTCCTATCGCCCCTCCTATCGCCCCTCCTACCGCCCCTCCGATAGCTTTTCCCCCCTCCGCCGCTCAACAACCCCTTCAATAGCCTCTCCCATCATCTCTCCCGTGCTAACTAGACTATTGAAAGTTCTACTTCGTGGCCACTTCCTTTCATAGATTCGAAAATGTTGCAACGTTGTTCGCCAATTTTTTTTTCCTAATGAATGAATCAACAACAAACTAGAAACAAACTTCACTCCTCCCCTATATATCTCCTCATTTGGTTCAATTCTTGCCTGCCAGTCTGCATGCCGCAGCGGCGTAGAGATTGCAGATGGCATATTAGCTTTGCTTGTGACCAAAGAAAAAAATTTTTAAAAAAAAAAAAAATAAAATAAAATAATTAGAAATTAAAATAATTGCCTGAACGGGGGAGGAGAAGGGCGGGGGTTGCACAAAGTAAGCCCAACTCGCACGCTCGGAAGACTCACTGAAAGCAGAAATCGGATCCGAGACTCCTCACGGACAGACTTGTTGCGCTCGAACTCGCCGCGGGCGTAGGCACGGAGCTCGTGTAGCAGGATAGGGTTGGTAGTGGAGATGTCTGAGCAAGAGAAAAGAAGGAGTCGTGATATGGGGGGTATGACACCGCACGCCCCTAACCCCCCACCCCCTCCATCCCGATTCCACACATGTAGGAGGGGCGCGGGGAGAGTGGGGATTGTGAGTGCGGAAGTCAAAGGGGGAGCGGCGGATGTTAGTCTGATGCTTCAATATCCTGGGAGGCAGAAAAACTATTTTATCAGAAATTTGATGTATACTTACGCCGCAATGTTCTCAGAATCTCACGATACAGTCCAAGCACTCTCCCGCGGAGGATAAACTATATATTTTCACTCGTCAGTGGGTGCCCACTCCCCTCTTCTCCCCCACTCCCCCCCAAAAAAAAACAATAAAATAAAATAAAAATATAGAATTGAAAACATTTTGAACATACCTGCTTCAGCGTCGGCACCCCCTTCCCGACTGGCCTGATTGCCGCCGCGAACCTCCGATAGCCAGCAATCCCAGCTGCCAGCACGCCCACAGCGGGCCCCGGCAACCTCCCTCCCCCGACTCGCGATTGCAGCATGAGAGACGGCATGCTGTGGTGCATGCGTAAATTTTCTCAAGTGACGTTGGCATGACTAAGTTATGTATCTTCTTAGATCATCATAGGATGAGCTTATTTTGGTTCAGTCATTCACTTCCCCAGACCTTTTATTCTTGTCACGTGACCAGCATTGAAAGTTTTTCGGCGACAAAGTTCACGTGATTTGGCCCGTAAAGTGAGGACGAGATAGCACCCCCTTCTGTGCACAACACTTGCTGATCAAACCATAAAATGTAACATATGAAATACCAAAGTGGAGGAGTTTTGTGGGTCTAGCCGAGAATATTGGATTGAGATCTCTTGAGGCACCATAGTAATAATTCCAACAAGAAGCAGAGCATCCAAAAACACATCATAATGTACTGCGCCCAAAATAGAATTGGTTTTACTCCGTTATCCATAAATTTCACTTCACAGCAGGCTCAGCACTTGGCCTCCTTCCCAAACGCTACCGCCCTCCAGTGTCTGCCACTCCGTTACACTTCCTGCCTCTACGCAAAGCATCGCTTTCCACCCATCCTCAGGTCTGAAGTCTCCAATCTTACTTGCTGCCTCTTTCCATGGGTTCCAGACTACAACATCATCCAGATCGGTCCTCACAACTTTGTACATGGGCTTTCCATCACTCTCAATGATAACTTCTCCAGGAACTTGTGCGTACACTCGATCAGTTTCACCAGTGATGGTGACGTTAGTGTTTGCTTCAGTGATGGTTGCACCACCTTGTACTTTGTCCTTGTACGTGACACCGTTGAGACCAGTCACGGCTACCTTTGTGGCGTCCTGTGAAATTAAGGTCAGAAAAGCTTTTCAGGTGATTCCTCAAGTTGAGAACTTACAGGTACTTGGAAATAGGTGTGGAATAAAATATGGAACTTTATTGTATCATTTCCTTCGTTTCTCACCAACATCTTGGTTTCAAGGTTATTCTGGCTCAGGGTGACGGTGTAGATGAGCCCAAATGGGAATCGCCATTTCTCGCGAAGGTGCTCTGGAACATTTTGTGGACTCAGACCTAGGTCGACTTGCACACTGGTAGCAGAGTCGGAAGTCTTTCCAAGGATTTCCCATTTAGATACCCTCGCGAACCCGTGCTGTGGAAGCGCAGCAACAGTGGCATCGGTGGAAGTTCCAAAAACCTAATTGTTTGATACGATTTAGCAACCAGCCTTTAGATTTCAAGAAAACCAGTTTAGCCACCCAAGATATCATCTGAACGTACAGGGAAAACCAGCGGGATCCCTCCTCTCACTGCCTTCGTTCCGTCAAGCTTCGCCGCGGAACTAAGCCAGAGATTCTCAGCCCCCTTTGCCTTCCATGAAATTATGGTGGCACCGTAGAGAAGTATCTCAACAGACTCTCCTATAATAGTAACAGCATTAGGGCCGTGCTCCGGAATACATATATAAGCGAACCACCAGGAAACGGGATTGAGGGAAGCTGTTAAGCTAACCACGTACCAGTGGGGAGCGTTAAGGTCACCTTCTCGGCGTCTGCTATGACGGAACCAGTCTCGGCTTGAGCCGAGGGAGCGCTGATGGCAGCCGGCTTGTGGCTTCTCTCAACCATGTCGTCTGTACCTTGCTGTGGTGGTGGAACGATGATACTGTTTTGTATTTCTGCTTCCAACTAGCGGAAGTACTGTGCTAGTGCCGGGGTGCTGTATGTTGTACTTTGCCAGCACAGGGTAGCTTCAACTAGAGGCCTACACAAGCATTGCCCACAAATCAGTACGTAAAACATACTACGACACAGATGGTGGCTACTAGAAAAGAAGTGGGATAGTTGGGAAAAAAGCGCATACGAAAGCTCTACTTAACAAGGAAGCCTTAAAAGATGCGATTGCGGCCGGTGTGGATACTAGGGGAGGGTGGGCGATAAATGGGGTTAAATTAATTCTGATAACGCTGATTAGGCTCTTGGTGATTGAGGGAGATGTTAATCTCGATATCGATGTGAGACGTCAATATAATAATGGAGGGCGGTGGGGTGCAATAGCGGTGGGACGGGGAAGATGGGGGGGATGAAAGACCACCGAGAGGATCGCTCGATGGTGGGGTACTCTGCGCTCTACGCTGTTCTATGGGATTGGGTGACGGTACCAGGCTGAATACTTATATAGGCAACATGCAGTAGCCACGTGCCATGCTACACTGAGATGCTGAGTGGGGGACGCATGCGCAGATGCGCTGCATTGACGTGCACCAAGCGATGGTGTTACATCCCCATGGCCTAAATCCCTCCTCCGACGCTGCTGAAACAATTTCTCTGTGTAGTCTCATCTCTCTGTGGCTACAGCTTACAGCCAGTCACGCTCTGTCCAACACGCATGTATTCAGATAGCCTTGAGATGTTATGCCTCATGAGCTTCACAGACTGCGCAAGGCCTACAGCATCGTTTCATTATGACACTTGGAGTAATATGGAGAATTAGAAAGATTAGATCGACAATACTGCATGCACCAAAGATTTTAGAGTATGGTAAGCGCCGATCGCTGGATGCATCTGCATGCAGTACTCTATGATGGACCTAAGCATTGCATATTATGGCGAATTGCTATTGCCCGTTGACTAAGGTCCCGAACCCAGAAGACATATTATAGATTCAAATATGAAGAAGCAATTGCGCTGCTGATGCTCGGAGAAACTGTCATCTCGCACCTATTCTAAATGGTATTTTGCTTTGATGCCCAACCCTCAAGACTGGCCCAACCCTAGCCTTTTCTCAAACTACTCAAGAGTACAGAACAGCATATAGTACATGGAAAGATCTGTTCCTGTAAACAAAAATGTAAACAAATGAATTTAAATGCCATGACCTCCATTCCCAAAATCGAACAGCAAAAGCTAGAAAAATAAGCAAAAAAGAAAAGCAAAGCAAAACAAAGAAATGAAAATAGGTACACGAAACGGTATAAAGTGCAGTTGTGCAATTATTGCGCAGCCTGATTTCCAACGTTATTTGTGTCAAACTCTTGCGCTGGTATCGGATGGCTACATCCCAAAACCAAGCCACTAGATCCAACCACCTTATGCAAACAAGCAGTGCATTTATATTTTTCTCCTTTTTCCCCTCAACCTTACATATACATCAAATACAGCGTCCTCAGCCTCTCTTAGCTCGTTAGGCTCAAGATTAGCTGCCTCCAAAGCCTCAAGTGCTTCCTTGAATCTTGAAAGAGGGTTCTCTTGCCTCTCTGTTTTTAGTGGTTCTTCGTGCAAGCTTTCCTGTGATTGAGAATTCATACTAGTATCCGAGATGAAACTAATCTCTTTTCGTTCTGACGGAGGAATGTGCGTCTCTGAGTCATCGTTCTGCATTTCTGTACCTATCACATCCGGTTGACTATCCAAAACAATTGATTCATCCAATGCAGCCCGCCTTCGAGTGACACGTGAGTGACGTGGTGTCAGGGGACCCATATTTGCGGCAGTTTGTGGTATTTGGGTTTTTGCGGTAGCTATCTGAGGTGGCTTGACGGGACTCTTGGTTTGACGGGCAATATCACGCGATGGATTGGGGGTAGATTTTCCAGAGCGGGTAGCCCGACGTTTTGGCGGGTGATCCGCTGGGTTCAACTCTTTCTCGGCTGTCTTTGCGTCAGCGGGACCGTAACGAAAAGAAAATAGTATGGTAATACCTTTTGCGCTTACAGAAGCAGATTGATCGTTTTTCTGTTTACGCTTTCGAGAATCTAGGTACTGTTAACTATGAACTTGTATGGTGGCGGTTATTTTCACATACTGAGCGTACTGGTGCCTGGGCTAGAAACCATAGCAATATCAGAAGACTCTGCGTGCTTTCGCACACTTGGGCTTTGTGCAGCGGTTTCAAATATAGGCGTTTTAGTAGGGGTTACTGGTATGCCTGATACCATTATGCAATCGAGCATTGGCTCTGATGGCTGCGGACGAGATTTTGTTGATGTTCGTACGGCTAGAGACTTTCGCTTCTTGGTTCCTCCAATGTGGGATGCTTTACGGCCTATTTTAGCTGATTTTGGTTCTGGCGCTTGAACATCTGTGGAGTCTTCATCATTTTCGGCCTCAGCATATTCCTTATTTTGGGCTCCCTCTGAATCTAGGGATTCAAGCTGTTTTGACTCTGAGCTTTCCACAATTTGCGGTTCCGCAACTTCCTGTTCGCCCTGGTCTTGTGAGTTTCCAAACATATCCACATCAGCATCCTCATTGTCAAAAATAAATGAATCAGGAACCTCAACGATGCTGTTCTCTTGCTGCCTGACTGATTCAGGAGCCTGGTCCTCATTGGATAGTACTTCGGACTCGAACACCGGAGATGAAGAAATCCGCCCAAGGTCGGTGTTACCACTGTTGTCTTGTCTGCTGTTATGTTCTTTTCCTCCTTCCGTAGCAGGCAGGGCCTCTAGCATAGGGCTGTCATCTGCCGCTCCAGGAGCCGATTCATTCACACCATTAGGTGTAGTACTGTCTGCCCTTTCAATGCAATTTAACTCAGGCCCTGTTGATGTACTGGCATCCACTAGTGGTCGCTTTGACTGCCCAGAATGCTGTTTATCAGAAATCTGTTCTGTCATAACAGGCTCGCGTGTTGCTTCAAGTGCACCATGACCATTGTTTGAATCCACAGGTGACTTTCGCCTAGCTGGAACCTGTACAACAAATGCTGTCGATGGAACAAATTCGACTTCGACGCCGGATTCGGCCACATTATTGTCAGGATTCTCTTCCGGTGCATCTACAAACTCCTCAACTGATGGAGACCGTTCGACTGAGGGCACCGGAGGGGCTCCATCTGGTGTAACAGCTTCATCCCTCTGACCATACGTCGCCAGCTGCCCTCTGTATGACTTCTCAAGGTTTATATCACGGAACAACATCGCTGTTTCCTCATGCTGTCGATCCCTGACTTCCTTTTGATGCTCTGTCAACAATTGGGAATCTACTGCAATGACTTGCGAAGCCTCTGGCTCAATTGGTTCAAATACAAGCTGCGAATCCATATGTTTCAGACGCGCCTGTGCCTGTGGAGATTTAGTCGAAACTTCTCGTAAACGATCAATGAAGCTTCGGGATGACGATATGGGGTTAATCATCGGGGATGTAGTGCGATCTCGGCGACGAGATAGTACCGGCGTAGGGGTAGACCATAGGACAGGGTCTTGAGCCAAAAAATCCTGTGATTCTTGTGATTCTTCCCACACAGGAGGCGTGGGCACGATCTGGGCAGTTATGGTCAACTTCATTCCAACAAGATTTTAGGAACGTAAATACCTCTTCAATGTCTTCTGGAAACGTTGGAAGATTGATGTCTGCAACAGGGCGTAGCTTTTTCATCACAATTCTCACTCGAGAAGGATATTCCAGTGATTTCTGGGCCCCAAAAGTAGTATTCCACGTCTTAATCGTGTTATTAACAATCGATTTTCGCCTACTCTCAAGGCCAGAAGCAATGAGCGTTGTAAGGTACTGTAACACATAGGAGTCATATCGAGGAAGCTGGCGGATAGCTTCGGTAATACCAGCCCATAGACTATGGACCTACATTTTGTTAACTTTAGCATCATAAAAAGGTGAATACTTTATATACCTCATTCACAAGCTCCGATTCCTACCAGTGCATCAGCAAACTATACGTCGCAACTAAGTATCAAAGAGAGATTACCCTAATAACCAAAATATTTTTTTGATCTGCCATCCAAATAGCTACGCCATCCTGAATCATTTTCAAAAGTTTTAAGACAGAGCCACGGGGGCATCGGCGTATGAATTCCACAACGGCTGTAACAAATCTCTTGACGGCGGTTGTAGCGTTTTTATCGTCAGACATTTGGTAAGAAGTAACCAAAAACTGATTAATCATACTGTAAAGATTGTCATATGGTCTAAGCAATGTAAGAAGTTATCTCTCCACTGTAAATTACGGGTGGAATGAAGTACTCTGTATTAAGGTTCCTCCGCGGCTGCACACTATGACCATAAGACACTCGGGAGGTACTTTCTGTTGGCACTGTAGACTTTGGGTATACAGCTTTTTCCAGAAGCTTTCTTCCATGAACAAGCCAACTGAAATATATAATCATTAGTATTATTTTTTTCTAACAAATATTCGACCATGCCGCACCTATCAGGATCCAATTTCTCGAGACGCAAAGTGTCGGCGAGAGGCTCAATGACTGTTGAAATTAATTCTAATTCCCCTTGTTCCAAAAGTACAGTATGAGCAAAGGCCTCGAACAGAGGACTCCATGCAGTGAGGTTATGGCTGTATAAGTATCTTGTTAGTCATCTGAAACAAGGAAGAATAGCTCAGAAAAACTGCCATACCCACAACCCCACTGAAGGATTTTCTGGACATCTTTAAATTCCCAAGCCACTGGAGTTGGGCTCAATTGTACCTTCTCCTTCACTGGAAGAGCAGCTTCTGTAAGTTTTGCTACGATACTCCACGCTTGCTTATGCACTTTGGTAGCGCCTCTCTGTGGCAAGACCGTAGAGCAGGCGGAAAGCAGCGATAGTCTCTTGCGACGGGAATCCTGTGCTTCCAAGCATTTTGCGAGAATAGAGTTTGCTGAGTTGAAATATTTATCAGTTAACTCTGCACCTTCAAACGGATTGAGGAAAAGCTGAAAAAGGTGCACAATCGGCGGATGGAAAACAGCTGCAAAGCTTCCACCTGAAGAGTAACGATTAGAAGGAGTAGAAATTGCTATAAATTCATTTTGATCGTCGTAGGAAAGCTGTTTTTCGGTAAAGCAGAAAGTACCAATTGCCTCAAACGTCGCCATAACCAAGAAGGTAATTTTGTCAATCAACCCATCTGATGACTTCTCTAAAGCATTCACAAAGCAGGTTGGGCCCTCTCTCCAAAACCTCTGCAGCATGTTGAAGATGTGAGCGACAGTATCCATAGTTTCCGAAGAAACCTTTACTTCCTTCATACTAGCGTCGGCTAGAGTCTTTGTGAACTTTCGCCAGAGTAACCGGATTGCACAATCATCTCCTTCCCAAGAAGATCTCCTGATGGCGACCTCTAAGGTCTTAATTACCTGTGCGCTATTGCACCTTACCCATTTTGGGTCCAGCCTGATAATTTCCTCAGCTTTTATAGCCTCCTTCTCCAGACCGCGCAGCTCATTCCAGGGCTTTTGATGAGAACCATCGAAAAGAGCCGCGAGTATCCGGCAACCATCTTCAACTTCATGTTTACCATATAGCACCAGCTTCTCTACCAATGCCACAACAACAGATTCCCAAGTTTGAGAGAGATGTTTAATTGGTGCATTAGGCCGGAAGTTATAGTATAGTAGTGCACATACATTGGATAACGCTGCCTGTCGCGGGCCTTTCGAGTTTGCAGATGCATTTTGAGGGTCCAGATATCTCATGAGAGGTCGTGTGAGGAGATCCATATTCTTCGTAGTCACCTCCGGCCCACAGTGCAAAACATAGATTAACCTGCTCCAATTTGTGTTTGCAGCAATCTTTATAGCAATTGTTGATGAATTGAAGCATTGCTGAATGACATTGAGCCAAGCATTGAAGTGCTCCCAGGAGCTAATGGGATGCCTCGCTCTGAGAAGGAGGACGATTAAGCCCCAGACTTGTGCTGCATGAACCCCATCACCATTCCTTATAAACTGAGACAGTCTTTCTGTTACTCGCTGAATCATCTTCACGCCATCACCATCTTCGCGGTTAAACAAGCTGCTGATTGAACGAAACACGACCTTCTCAGTACCTATTGCGCGTGCAGCTTCCGTCATGCAACCTATAGCCCTTGAACGGAGTTCTCTATTGCTGCCCAGAACCGCCCCAATAACATTCTCCATCCAATCCGGGGTTCGTGCTGCCATCACCTGCTTTGCTTGCAACAAAAGTTTATGATATATGCTGATTCGTTCCACAATTACAGTGTTTCCACCGGTGCGTTCCTCGATGTTGTTCAGTGCATTAATGATCGCTGTCACCCTCTCTGCTGTAATAATTCTTCCTGGAAACCATTGCTGTGCTAGAAAGTTGAGGAAATATGTTACCAAGATCTTTGGTGATTGTGGGTCCTTGATGACTTGGACTGCATGTTGAACGAAAAATATGGCATCATCATCGTCGATAGCTTCTGCCAGCTGAGAAAGCCAGGCGAAACAGGTTAGGAGTTTGATGGCCTGTTGAATTAACTGGCTATCACTACTGTTGTTGGCGGAATTCGGAAGCTTAGCCCCGAGGTCCCGCCGAATGAAAGATAATAACACGGGCAGTTTGTTTTTGATTGCCTTGAGGTCAGGCTTGTCATCATATGCCTTCAGTGTATTGCAGAACGTAACATATGTATCCAGTTTCTTGCTCCTCTCAGTTGAGGCTAACGCCTGAGTAATCGACTCCAACATGGCCGGAAATGAATCATACGAATAGGCCTTGATGCTTTGATCGGTCGAGTTCAGTAAACCTATTGGTATGATGCTAGGGTTGAATGGCTTCAAAATGGATTTAAGAGGGGTTAACGAAGGATCTGTTTTCCGTGGTTGCAATAACAACGGATCATCAGGTTTGTGATACTTTGTCCAGGGTGACCAATTCACCTTCTTCTTTCTACGGCCAGCTGAGTCGACGGAGGGAGTCGGAGTCTCTAGAACTCCGTCCGAAGGCGGATCTGCGGGCAAGTCTTGCGGAGTGCCCGGAGCTCTGGCAGATTCACGTGGAGGCGTTGGCGGGCGATTTTGGAGCTTAGCAGCGAATTTCCCTCCAGCGACTGGTGATGCAGATGTTTGTGATTGAGCTGTGGTGGGCACAGCTTCAACCATTGCTCCACGGGTGTGGGGGTGGGGAGGGGGGGTGGAGGTGGGGGGTGGGGGGGTGGGGGGGTGGTGGGAGATTCGTACGACAAAGGGGCAATCACGAAAACACCATGAGCTCAGGCGCACGAGCTGTGACGAGGTTCTGGGGGCGAGGAGCGTCGAGTGGGTGGCAGGGTTCGGAGTCAGAGTAAGGCGCTCTAGATAGGGTATTGCTTGGGACACACGGGAGGTGATACTTGAGGGCTCTGCGCCTATTCGTTCTGTATTTGGATGGGTGGAGGGGTTGCGTGTTGATTCAGCGACGGTCACAATTTGCGCAGGCAACGGAGACGATGTCGGGGACTGCCAGAGTAGCCACAGAGGTTTGACGTGACTGGGGAGCGAAGCCAAATGCAGAGAATGCAAATGCGGTATGATACCTCGAGAGGGCCGCGACGATCTGCCAGCAGCCGCTAAGCCGAATGAAGGGACTGTGCTGGTGCGAGGGTAGAGCGCAAGAGCAGAGGACGAAGATATCCAGCGGAAGAGGAGATCTGCAAGCGTGCGCCCAGCTCCACTCGCCACAGGAACATCCCGATCTCTGAGTACAGTACGCGGTGCATCTGGCGTCTGGCCGTGGACATCAAGCGTCCCTCGACGTGTCGAGCTTGGTTGGGCCGCAGTGGCTCTGCCGGTATCATATGCATCCTGAGCGTCACGTCACGTCACGTCACGTCGTGGGGCGGGCTGCGTTTATGGCTCACGCACGAGACTGACTGTCCACGAGGCAACCTTTGCGGTGCGGAGCACGCGTTTCATTCTGAAGAGCGCGTCCTTTGCACTAAGTGAAATCTTGGCATTTCCCGCCTACGCCGCGCTCTTGCTCGCTCGCAGCTTGGGATGCTACTGGTACGATATGCTTCGGACGACGACTGAGCCAAGATGGAGATGGAGGCAGAGTAAGAGTAGCGAGCTACTGTATTCACTCACTAAAGAGGTAAAACACAAACGCGCGCTATGGCGGTCTTGGCAAGCCCCTTAGCGCCAGTGCGCGTGTATTACGCAAGGGCACCCCGAATTACCGCGATGGTAACACGGAGACTGATATTATGAAGGATCTTGAGTGCTGAAGTAGGAGACTGGATCAGGGTAATTAATAGACTGGTTTGTGGTGCTGAAGAATAGGAGATATTATATATCGAGTATTTTATAGGGAAGAGCTTTTCCTTACTGACCGATGGTGCGGGGAAAAAGAAGAATCAGCCAAACACATATGGGGAGAGTGCAGAGTATGGAGCCAGAAATGGCCCGGGGGAAGGCCCGTCATTTCTAAAATATATATACTTGAATATAAAGTGTAATACATACTTTTTTTTTTTTTTTTTTTTTTTAATATTATTACTCGTGTGCCACCCTGCCAGTGTGGGCTATGGCGAGGATTTAGGTACGTGATACATACTTGACTAAAGTCGTAGACTGCTGCTGTATAAAATTCTAGATATATGGAAGATTCTACTTATTTAAATACTCAAACAATCTGGTAAATGCTGGCCTTAATTCACCTGGATAGCTGTGGAGAGATTCGTTTAATTGGCTTAATCCTGCCTGAATGGCCTAGGCTGGCCTAAATGGTCTAAACCGGCCTGGTTGGCCTGATTATTTCAGGCCAGGCCAGGCCAGGCTCAGAATTTCACGGTCCAGGCCAGTCCAGGTCTTCTGTTGGCCTAGGCTGGCCTAACCTGTTGGATTCATTGCAATGTCATCACTTGGTTATTTCTTTTCCTTCTTCGCCTTTGTTATTCCTTTTACTTCCTCATGTGCTTAATTTCACCATAGAAAAAAAAAACCTTACTGTGGCAGAAGTGGAGCATGTACAGATTCTAGCAGCCAGAGGGTCTTGGCATGAGACTACTGGAGATTATTGCATTCCTGTACTTAGTAATACTAGACAGAAAAATAAGTATTTGGACAGGGGATAATGCATATTATGCGCTATGCGGTATTTGGCGGAAACTAGCATATTTTCGTATGCTTGGCAGGTGTAAAAGTCCAAATTCATTATGTCAGCTGTCCAAATTTCATCACGTCAGCTGTCCAAATACTTTCTTACATAATGAATTTGGACACCCTATCACGAAATTGGGACTGTCTTATGGCTATCACCAGCCAAATATGCTAGTTTCTGCTGAATACTGGATGGCGCATAAATATGCATTTATCCCCTGTCCAAATACTTATTCTTCTGTCTAGTACCAATATTGCACCAAAGAGGGCGCTAGCGCGATTAATAGCGCCTGAAGTTCTGCCAAGACCACACTAGCGCGCGTTTGTGTTTTACCTCTTAAGTGAGTGAATACGGTATGTGACATGAAGTATCATTCGCCCATCGTTGGGCACAAGAACGCCAGCAGTCAGAGCGCCTTGGCATGAGACTACTGTACCTGCCACTGGTCCCCCCCCACCGCCCCCACCCCCGAGACTACTCTGTGTCCCTGGATGGTAATCACATAAGATCACACTCTATATTGTACCTCCTCTCGCACCTGCTGTTGAAGCCAATTGCCTGTGATCTGGTGTGGTCCAGATGGCAAATGCTATGAGATCATCAGCATACACAATAGCACGATATCATACTCCGCACCAGATGTCCTCCTGCATGGTGTGTAACCCCCTCAATCTCCAATGGCAAATTCACGCTAAGCAGCTGGGTACATTCGGAACTTAAGAGAATCAAGATCTGGACAAACTATTTGCTAAGGCCTCTGCTACAGGAGAGGGGAATGATCGAGGGGGAAAGGCTTCGCCCAGACCTTCCAGAGAAGCTTTACTTTTACTAGAGAGGCTCTCAACCGAGGATATTTTTCGGTCTCAATTTTGGTATGTGTAGATTTTCAAAGGTAAGTATAAATCAGTCGTTGTGTTGCCGATGCTATAAGAAACACCCTACTGCTTCACAAACTAAAGCAGCTCAAGTGGGTGTTGATTTTCGTGAATTTTACCCATTATATGTACCATCATTCCCAAACTCGCGAAGCTACTCCACGTTTAATAATAGTGTTAAAAACGCAAATGCATCGTCTGCTGTTCCGAATCGGCTTTCGAAACCTTAAAAACTGTCAATGTCACCATGGGAACTTACTTCTGTATAGTCCTCCCAAATTCCGGAAAACTTGCGGCATAAAAATGTGCGCCAGACATCGAACTCACACAGCAATGAACTGGAACATTATCTTTCACCTACCTATCAAACATAATGCAGTACCAATTGTAACGCAAGCTCCCCATGGTTGTAGTGTAAAAGTGATCCACATACATAATCCTAAGAAACGTGACTCCCTGCTGAGAATACTATCTGGTATAGCAAACCGTAACCTTAGTGCGTACCACAGTACGGAAATGAATTGAAGCAAAGAGTAGATGAATGATATAACAACACCAAACCCTCTCTACAATGGAGGTGGGAATACCCCTCATACAGCCATGACACCCCTCGACTCCAACCTGCCGGATTAGGAAAGTTGATAACGCTCCTGCCCTGGGAACAGTACTGCGGTGCCTACAAGCGGCCCAGAACATATATACACTGAAGTGTACTAATTGTAGAGTCTTAGAATAGGTGGCACGAACATTGAAGCAAGAGTAGTTAGGGCTATAGGGGGTGAGTATAGCGAGTGCCTGCACGTGGAATCAAGAGATGGCAGCAAGTAGCCCAGACTAACGAGATTACTCAAGTGGTCTGACCATCCGAACCTTACGGGGAGAGGGGAGAGCAGGTCGTCGGATATACAAATACATAAAGGCTTGGCATGAGACTATGTATGACAGAGCTGGTAGTCTTATCATAATCACAGCAAGAACGCCGGGGGACTAACGTGCCCGAAGTGGTAACGATCTGCCCCCCTGTAACGATCCACTCTCTGGGCACTCCTCGTCATACATTCCTCGCTCTACTACTTATTTTGGATATATTGCAACTACAGAAATTGCTTAACATTATACCAATTTGACATCGCTGAATCAGAATTTGCTATCATAATGAGGAAAAAATCAAAATTCCATTATTTACAACCAAATTCATTATTATTCACCTAATTTGAGCTCTCCCTGTATAGAGTATAGCTCAACATCCTCGAAATCAGGAAAATAATATAGAAAACTAGTAATTCTCATCCATCTAGGGCTGGTCTTTTTATTAAAAGTCAATATTGCATATACAGATCATGTGGGATGCAATGCACCTTCAATTGTATAGAAGTAGTTTATATTCGTGAGCTAATCTCCATACCTTGATCTGACCTTCAGTGTTCCTAGACTCCTCAAGTGATTCAGGAATACCGGGACTTGAAGTTGTAGTAGTTGAAGCACTAGGGGTGGTTACAGTAACTCCTTCTGAGGTGCCAGGTATGACAGAAGAGACGTATGGCTCAAATCTGCTATTGGAACCTTCTTCTACCCACCCCCCCTTCTAGTATTCAGACCCTCCTATCTCATGAACTAAAGATCTTTCCCAGCCCCAGCCTTGCATGTGAGTTCCTCTATGGTGTCTTTTTGTAACTTGTTCAGCTGCAGCCATCTCTCTCTATTTTCGTTCTTCTTTTGCCTTGCTGTCATGGGTCACCTCGGGTGGCCGATAGAGCGTATATGCGATGTATGCGAAATGCGACAGCAAATATATGGGATGCAGGTGCGTATTGCTAAATGAGCTATGCAGAGGACTAGTAAACGTCACTAGTCAAGTGTTTTTTCACTGATCTGGTGGGATGCGGTTCTCTACCCAAGATGCCCAAGACGTTATATTCACTCACTTCCTCCTAAGCCGCCTCGAGCTGAAGTTAAAGCAATACTGGAAATAGAAGGAAAAAATAGTAGGAGATGTCGAAAAGGAAACAGAGAGTACCAGCGAAGGCCAGAAAGGAGGAAGAGAAACTTCAGAAGGTGCGAAAATAGTTTAGGATAAGAAAGAAGCCGCTGATATGCAAAGTAGTTAGCAGCGATGGATCGAGAAAGTAAGGCAAAAGAGGAACGAAAATAGAGAGAGATGGCTGCAGCTGAACAAGTTACAAAAAGACACCATAGAGGAACTCACATGCAAGGCTGGGGCTGGGAAAGATCTTTAGTTCATGAGATAGGAGGGTCTGAATACTAGAAGGGGGGGGTGGGTAGAAGAAGGTTCCAATAGCAGATTTGAGCCATACGTCTCTTCTGTCATACCTGGCACCTCAGAAGGAGTTACTGTAACCACCCCTAGTGCTTCAACTACTACAACTTCAAGTCCCGGTATTCCTGAATCACTTGAGGAGTCTAGGAACACTGAAGGTCAGATCAAGGTGTAGAGATTAGCTCACGAATATAAACTACTTCTATACAATTGAAGGTGCATTGCATCCCACATGATCTGTATATGCAATATTGACTTTTAATAAAAAGACCAGCCCTAGATAGATGAGAATTACTAGTTTTCTATATAATTTTTCTGATTTCGAGAATGTTGAGCTATACTATATACAGGGAGGACTCAAACTTAGGTAAATAATGATAAATTTAGTTGTAAATATTGGAATTTTGATTTTTTCCTCATTATGATAGCAAATTCTGATTCAGCGATGTCAAATTGGTATAATGTTAAGCAATTTCTATAGTTGCAATATATTCAAATAAAGTAGTAGAGTGAGGAATGCATGACGAGGAGTGCCCAGAGAGTGGATCGTTACAGGGGGGCAGATCGTTACCACTTCGGGCACGCTAGGCCATATAAGAACAAATTATCGCTAAGTCTTGTCCACAAGGATTTTTCAAAGTCCTGGGGTCACATGATGGGTTGAGTAATGTGTACTTAATAAGCGAGTGAAATGAGCTGACGTTTTGTCTTGGCACCTACTACCTCACCCGGCAATAGTTGCAACTACATGTATCGCCTGGAGACGACCCTAACCAAGACTACCGTCCCTCCAGCTCAAGCTCCTATAGCAAATCCCTGACAAGTATCAAACTGTCTACCTTTTTCAAAAAGAAAAGTAGAAAAAATCCTTATAACCTAAATCGCCAAGGAGTTTCCATGCCTTTACAAAATATAGGATGTGTCCATGTTGAATTCTATATAATAGATGACCTAGACGTCTGATCATTCTCAGTTTGCAGTTGGGTCGAATAATCACCGTATATTGACATGCCTCGTGCAGTCTCGTAACCAGAGGTCTTGTGATCAGTCCAAATTTCGACATGGGATCAATGCAACCTGCGCTTCTAGAACACTGTTATTTAATGTTCCCAATAAGGTGTTACAAAAGAAGGCGATGGATAATTTAGATCATTGGTTGGTTCAAAGTTCCCATACTTGTATTGTCTTGTAAGTTTACCGCAGGATTTCGTTTCGTACCTAATAGTTACTTGGGGATGAACGAATCAGATGGTGCTGGAATTGGGTAAAGCAAACGTAATCTCATGAAGCAATAATACTCGCGAGGTCAGTTAAGTCTAGTTAATTCACATTTAAACTTGGATATCAAAACGAATCTATTTTTCACTGATATTAGTGTCATCTCGGCCCGGAGGTAGTAGAAAATATGTTTACCTATGTTCGATGTTAACTTGTTAGCGTTTGGTCTTGATAGAACTGTGAAAAGTGAAACTGCATTAGAGTGAAAGCCATTCAGATAAAGCGGTCTACCGTAATTGACAAAGATAGACCCATCATTCTGTAGAGCTGGCGGTTTGAGCATCGGAAAAGCGCCCCTGATAGGAGGGCCTCTTCCTTTCCTGGCCCCAGCTTCTATCATCATGTGGTCTTGATTGGGATTCTTGTGGGGAGGTTGGGTAAGGTGGGGGGCTGGGGAACCCCCGCGCCGGACTTTTTGCCCCTGTGTTGGCATACCTGGGGAATTAACAGCATCTAGTTGTCTGGGTACCACCGCGTCATGCGGACGCCGTCTGCTTATTTCCCACTAGGCGTACAGTAATGGCCAAATAGATGCTGGAGTCCCCCCAGCCTCCATTTGCCAATGGCGCGGAGAACTGTATTATGATGTAGCGTTCATTCTGAGCTGCGGAGCATCTTCCTTACCGTCCAACCGGCTTTGCCATTTGCAGATACTGATCCATTTGACTCTTGTTGCTGGAGTGCCAACATGTGCTTACTCCAGCCCTAATGTCTCAGGTCTTTCGGGCGAGGATGATATGTTATGTAGCTTTTTCTCGTCGTGGGCAATCGATGTCCAAGCGGTAGTTGCGTTAGAGAAGACTGTGCGGAGAAACCCTGTCTCGTCAAAATACCCTAGCTGGCATACCAGTGCTATAGCAGTCTGGGATTCTGGGCATATATGACTGGGTAGAGTTTTGTGAGCTATGCAAACACTAGTAGCTAGCCCTGTTCCCGATGAGGTTCCATGCATAGGAATTTGTGAACTGTCAATTTGTCTGGGAGGCTGCATACTAGTTGATGAAGCGATCCTGGAGAGCCTGTTTGATATCTGGCAACGAAGCTGCTTCGCCTGCTACTGTACTGCCTGCAGCTGTAAATCGATCGGAGGACTGTGAATTTCTGTTAGCAAGAGCTGCATGTGCAGAGAGTCTGGGTACAAAAGCACATGTGTAGCAGCAAAATTTTTAGTAGCCTGCATATCAAGTACATATCTTCTAGGCGGAAGCATCATTGGGCCTCAACTTCACTTCATCATCCTCAACCTCGTGTGAGTAGCAATTCTGCTTTGCAATAGGCGCCGTGGGTATGTACAGCACATACTTGATATCCATCCACTGGGCACTGAATATCTCCCCTCCAGGAGTAGTAGGATGGTGTGCAAGGGAGGAGAGGGAGGGGAAATAGGGGGGAGGGGCTTCCACAGGCTGCAGCTGGCAAGGGTTGGGGGGGGGGGGGGGGGGGGGGGGGGGGGGGGGGGGGGGGGCGTGGCAGGGCAGGGACAAGTTAACTTGACTCTCCTTCTCCAACTGCGG
Source organism: Kalaharituber pfeilii (assembly GCA_015179045.1). Taxonomy (NCBI): domain Eukaryota; kingdom Fungi; phylum Ascomycota; class Pezizomycetes; order Pezizales; family Pezizaceae; genus Kalaharituber; species Kalaharituber pfeilii. The sequence continues at coordinate 368,275 of WHUZ01000012.1, read as the reverse complement.
GCAAGTTACATAACGTAGTATTTGTGCGAGATAGCGAGTTGGCAATGTGGATGAGGGGGAATTATCTCATGGTCAAGAGGCTAGATGCTGAGGCCCTAGGCGCTGAATGGAGCAGACGGAACCGACGCAAGGCGCTATTCTGGTGAACCAGTGGGACTTGCAACTTGCATCCTCCTCTGGCAAAGGTTAGTAGGCAGGCCCATTTTTGAGAACGAGAACAGCTCGAGGGCAGGCTGGCATAAGCTGGCGTAAGCTTGGAGAATGTGGATGTAGCTGTGTAGCATGTTGCAACTGCACGCCACGCCGGCCACTAGCCAAAATGTTCTCCGCGCCCCTCTGCGTATGCATAGGTGCTTCCTTCGTCCAAGCTCGAAGACTGCCCACCACCCATCCCTTCCATTCTGCGGTCGACATCCAATGCGGTGCCCGCATGCCCATGGGGCACTCTGGGGCCACCAAGCTGCTGCTTACCCACATTATTGCGCTCTGCGTACTCTACAGAGTTCGCAGTATGCAATAGTATATAACCACACCTAGTTCCGCTTTTTCTCTTTTGCACGCATCTCACTAGCTACAGTAGATATACCCGCTCCCCCCCCCCCCCCCCCCCCCCCCCCCCACCCCCCACGCACGCACACGCACACTCTCCGCGCTGGCGTCAGTGGCTTTTGTTATCTCGCGACTTGGTGCCTCTGCACTCCCCTCCTTAGCGCAGTGGTCCCCTGAAAAAGCAAATTGGTCCCTTGGTAACAATAAGGGAACTGGATCACCCCACCACCCACATCTCAGCCTGGGCACAGTCCCGTCCTCCCCATCCATTGAGACTTGGTTTATTTGAACTCCTAGCCTTGTGACGTGGGCTGTATATACTACGGTGCCCCCATATCTAGCACAGTGGCTTGTAGAGAACCTCCTCCCTCTAAAAAGCTACCAGGAACCGCCTAAACAGGCCATACCACTACTTTCTATTCCTTCCCTACAACCTCATCAGAATACACGATGGTTGCCATTTTGGAAGCTTCTGCGAAGCACCCAAAACCGGAGGACCGACTCTTCTCTTATGGAACTGCTGGGGTAAGTGTTAAGCTGCTTTCAGAACCGTCAATGGAATGGCCCAAGGAGGCGGTGGTGCTGATGCGTTGCAATATTAGTTCCGGATGAAAGCGTATGTCCCAACCAAAGTCGAAATATGAATGTGCACAAAGTAATGAGCTCTATGGGATGCAATAGGGACTTGCTTGACTCGGTTATCTTCCGGGTTGGCTTGTTAGCTGCTTTGCGATCCAAGAGACTGGGCGGGCAGACCGTTGGCGTGATGGTTACTGCCTCCCACAATGTTCCGGAGGACAATGGAGTGAAGCTTGTTGATCCAATGGTCCGTAGTCCACTATATTCCACGCAAACGGAATTGATGACTGACAGTAAACCTTAATTTCTTAGGGTGAAATGTTGGAGGTAATTTATTGAGGCATTCACGTTTCCATCAGGGTCATTATCTGAATTTCATGGCGTAGGCTAGTTGGGAGCAATATGCGACACTACTTGCGAATTCAGCTACAGATGAGGAACTATTAGCAAATTATGAGAGTATCATTAAGAAGACCAATATACGGGCAGATGTCCAGGCAAATGTTGTGTATGCTAGAGATACCCGCGAATCTGGTCCAGCCTTGGTTGCCTCACTTGTGGATGCTTTTGATGCAACAGGGACGCTCACACAAGACCTTGGGATACTCACAACACCACAATTGCACTATATCGTTCGTTGCATTAACACGAAAGGAGCGTACGGTGACCCTACAGAGGAGGGATACTATAAGAAGCTATGCGAAGCATACAAAATTTTGATGCATGGAAAAAAACAAGCAGGGCCTGTTACAGTTGACTGTGCCAACGGCGTTGGAGCTCCAAAATTGAGGGCATTGGCGGAGTACCTCGGAGACACATTTGAATGCAGACTTATCAATGATGACGTCGATAATCCAGCAAAATTGAACCACAATGTAAGAAATGTTAGAATATTCCATTGAATCGATCATTGCTAATATACAGTTTGCCATAGTGCGGCGCAGACTATGTCAAAACACAGCAGCGCATACCCCCAGGCACACCTATACAGCCTCTCGCGCGCTATGCGTCGCTAGATGGTGATGCTGATCGTCTGATGTATTTTTTTGTTGATACGGATAACACATTCCATATGCTTGATGGCGACAAAATTGCTACTCTGGCTGCATCCTTTATTGGCGACCTCACTAAAGCGGCTGGACTTCAAAACTTAAGAATTGGAGTTGTGCAAACTGCCTACGCAAATGGAGCTTCTACGGCCTATATCCAAAAGTCTCTTAACTTACCTACAGTTTGTACTCCTACCGGCGTGAAATATCTCCACCATGCCGCGACAAAGTACGATTGTGGTGTCTATTTTGAAGCAAATGGGCACGGAACCATCTTATTCTCCCCGGCATGTTTATCCAAAATTGCGGATCATGATCCGCAATCTCCTGGGCAAATGTCAGCTCTCGACAACCTCAAGGCTCTTACAGAATTGATTAATCAAACTGTCGGAGATGCTATATCGGATTTACTTATGGTTGAAGTTATCCTTGCTCATAAAGGATGGACACCAAAAGAGTGGGATAGCACCTATACCGATCTGCCAAACAGGCTGGTCAGAGTTGAAGTTCAGGATAGGACCATCTTCCAAACAACAGATGCCGAGAGGAGGCTTATCAGCCCTCCAGGAGTGCAGGAGAGGATTGATGCTTTAGTGGGCAAATATAAGCTCGGAAGAGCATTTGCAAGGGCGAGCGGCACGGAAAATGCTGTCAGAGTATACAGCGAGAGCCAAACCAGAGGAGAGACGGATGTGAGTTTTCTTATACTTGAATTGCCTAATCTACCTAGATGCATTAACGCTTGCGTGATAGGAATTGGCGATGAAAATTCGGGATATTGTCAGCCAGTACTGATTTGGCATGGAATAAATGGGCCTGAAGGCTGCTGTGGCCGTGGAAGAAGAGTGGGATGCAACATGTGTAATGATGCAGCATACTTACATAGTACGGCCTGTTCTGCAGAATGCAAGCGTGTTGAGCTAGTTGCCTCCTGTGCGTCTCATTTTTTGTGATTGTATCAATATATGCTGTATTTGTGTAGACGAATTGCAAATGGAGCCTGCGACTGACATTGCAGTCGGCCTCGGATTATCAATTTTCCTGGCGGCGCAGGGACCGCGCTAACCCGGGCACAACACGACCCCTTAACGCTTTACTCCCTCTAAGTAAACGCCCCACGATGAGGATATTTCTTTCGACCGTTCTACTAGTTCTATCGTGCCTCCCTATGCGTCTGTATACCAATTCTCCCCTCCCAAGGCGACAACCAGCTTGTCGAGTTCAAAAAATGTATTAAGTTAATGCGACCTGCATGTATCCTTGAGCTCACCATGTGGACGAGGGCAGTTGCCAATAGCGTCAAACTCTCCCAACATTAAGCTCAGCACCTGAAGGCTGATGTCCTTCTGAATACAGCTTTGCTCCGACCGAGATTGCGAATACGACTCGACACCGCTCTCGTTCCACTTTCGGTTGCTCCTCTGACCTTGTCCCGAACAGTGATTACTCATTGCCAGTGTACTGTCACCTCCGAGCGTATTGTCCGGCATCAATCCATTGGACAGTTTTACAAAAAATGACCTTTTATCGAGTCTTCCACCTAGCAAATCTATACACCGACGTGTTCGGCCTAGGGACTCCACAAAAGCTAGTTTCGAAAAGGTATCCAATGCACAGGTACTATATGTGATTCGGATGCATGCCATATTTGCTGGTTTTGGAGCGCAGTGTTCTTCCACACTAGACATTTGAAGTTTACAGAAAGAATGGACCGCTTTGCTGCTGGGGCGAACGTTATATACAAGATGTTGCTAGACCCAGTGCCGATTTGGGATGGAAGCTATGCAGAGCCCCGGGAATGAAGGGGAAAGCTCCAGCCAGGGATGTTTCTGCAATGCTTTCACTGAGATTGTGACATCAATTTGCTTTGCTGCAGGCTACGCAGTACTATGTTTATTATCTCGCCTTTGTCTGGTGACTATCATCTACAACATGGCTGCCAATGCCACTGTCGGTGCTTGAAACTACTGACGCATGCAGTAGCTACAAGCCACTATGACAAAGTTTATTACGTGGCTCGTCATGGCTATGAGTTTGGTGCTGCTGGAAGCCCACCAGTAGCAGATGCACTAGATGCGCATGTGCTGTGACATTCAGCGATGGTTCCGATAAGAATGTGGTGGTGCCAGTTCTTGACTATGGATGCAAAGAAGGATAAAAGGGAAGGATTTGGCTATGAGCTTTGCCTCCCTAATTTGTTCATTTGTTTTCACCATCTTTCCTTTTGAATTGAAGCAGCAGGCAGTAGTAGAGGTGAATTACTTATGTTATCGCTAGCCAATAATGAGGTGAACAGCACGTTCTTTACAATGCTATGGTATGAGAAATGTCTAGGAGCTGTCACGCTATATTCAGCCACGGCTTTATTTGTGCGAAGAGGGAGGAGGGATTCAAAACATATAGATGTTTATTTCAGACCATTGTTTTTATTGCTCTTTCATCTTTATTCATTTTGTCAGCTATTTTGTACGTAGCGCGTGCGAATGTCAAATATTCTCAGTTGCTCCTACCAAATGTTTTTTCTTGTTCGCTTTGTTTATTCATTTATGTTGCCTACCTATAATCTAGTCTCGCTAATCTGCCTTTTATTTCCCGCTTTGTACCAGGTGTAACATACAGTGTGGGTCCGGTCGACGTCCCGGCGAAACAAGTGTATGCATTCACTTTGCATCTCATCTCATAGAATTTTGGCGGGAAACTACCCGTATGGCGCAATATTGTTGAGGAAGCCCGGTCAGGACTACGTAATCGCAACAAGAACAACAGATATGATTATGGGAGGCCCTTGGTAGTAATCCAGTTCATAATAGAGACCTTTCGCCAAATGCCGAAAAACCAAGGTGTCGAGGGCTCAACTTTGCGCCCGTAATTTCAGCTCCAACAGGAGCAGCTGCACACCCAGTTTCCTGCTCCAAACCTACAAGTTAACTATTTGGGCTTCTGGAACTCTCATGATATCTTCTACTTTACCATAGCTATCGTGGTTACTGAGATATCTGAGGTTAAAATTGTAGAGCTTTAATCGGGCAGTGAAGCTTTTCGCTGGAGCTTCAACAAAGCTCTAGAGCTTCCGCTGCGCCACACTTCATTAACTACAGTAGTAGGGGTGCAGCAGGGGTCGGGAAGCTCTTGCGAAAGGTCTCCAATGTCGCGGCCCCACGGTGATTGGCTGGTGCGCGGGTACTGGCCAGATCGACGCTAGGGATGGTTCCTCCCTGCAGGGTCTCGGCTCCCCTGATCCATGCGTGATGATCCTGCCAAGGCAAATGTCAAAAAAACGTTTGCGAGTGCTGTCCTGGTACTTGGCATGCATGGTACTCTGTAAGGGCTGTCCTGTACCGGCAATGCCACAACCTCAACAAATATTGGTATAAGCCGCCCGACTACATATGAAGTCGCTTCGCCAACCTGACAAAAACAATCACGAATGAATATGGGTAAATAGAGATAATGAAGAGTGGTTTGGTAGAATAAATAGATAATACCTGAGGGTAGAATAGAACTAATGTCAACAAAAATTGTATCAAAAATAAGAAAACAGGCATAGGAAAGTTAAAATAACATTCCCCGAGACATCTGTAACAAAAACACATGCCCAACCAGTGATCGCCTCAGCTTTCACCATTTGAGCTCTATAGGCATCTACAACTCCTCGCCCTTCCTCTCGACAAAAGAATATTGCAATACAATCCATCAAAAACACCAATAGCCCAACAAGAGCCATTGTCGAGCAACCTACTGCAAGCAATAACAACATCTCCGGTGAAGCCCAAAACAAGAGCTAAGTGTGTAGTTCCATCAAATGCATCAATAGTCATGGTCATCAAAGAAGTTCTCCGTACTTAAGCCGGCCAGTTTGCCCGCTTGACTCCCTTAGCAAGGACAATGTGTCTTTGTCCTTCATTCTCAAGAATAATATTTCCTTCTGAATCAGTAAGCGTCTCAACATCCACATTTACCAATCCTTGTTGTTCTAAGAGGCCTCGCAGCTCGCTCTTCATGAATCCATATTGATTAGCAGTGCTAGGATAGCCCTGGTACAGCGATGCGTAGTCCATAATCAGGACCGTTCCACCGACCTTGAGGCGGCGGAAAACGTGCATAAGGACCATCTGTGGGTAAGGAAACTGGTGGAATCCAAGCTGTCAAGTTTCCTAAATTCAGCTACTCTATTCTGATGAGCAGTAATTATGGGCAACTTACCCCGAGAATAACCACATCAAGGTTGTAGAACTCCGGATGCTCCAGTCTTGAATCTGTGTGCTGGACAGAGAGATCTCCTGGGTATCCGCGAAGCTTTGTAGGATAGAGTTGCTGGGATACAGCCTATCACCCGAATTAAATCACGTGGAACCTGATAAGCCTGGCAAGTAAATACCTTTCGATTATACTCATTCACATTGATATCAGAGGGGTCAACGCCAATGATATGCTTCACATATGGTGCTAATATCTGTTTGCAATGTTCGTTAGATTTTCTGTTCATAATGCTGCTCAAGTACGAATTACATACTTGGCTCATAAGCCCTGACCCACACTGATAATCGAGAACGGTAGTATGGTCACTGCTCCATTGAATACCAGTCCACTCCATTTTCCTCGCAAAGGCCTCAGCCAGCATTAAACTGAGTCGTTGATGAGATGGCAGGGAGTTTAATATTAAAGCACTGCGGAATGAGGACCGGCTTAGTTTGGAATTACTTTTTGAAATTTTACTTGATGCTGGATTTGGCAGGATATGAAGAAAAATGAATGAGGGAGTCAACGAAGAAGAGTCTACTTACGATGTTCCTCTCATACTGGAGCGGGAGGAGCCATTGTCATCACTGACAGTGGAGAACGGAAGTATACCGAAGTCAACTGGCGTTGCCCGTTGGGACATGTTGTTACAATTGATAAAGGTATTGGTAAATGTAATTCACTCGAATTGAACAGGGTAGCTGCAGAGGATGTAAATATAAGGGGATTAGATGATATAATGGATGAAGCTATAGTCAGAAGAAGGTAATCCTGAATGCTGATGATGTTTTGGAGTGAGGAATGACTGAGAGAGGATGGCCAATGTATTTAAAAGGTTTACAATGTACCTGTGTATGCTGCATTGCTTTCATGAGAATAACTACCCGAGATATGCCAGCAACAAGGTGTAAGGCTGAGGAATGATAGATCTGACTATCGGAAACCTGTTAATTTTTGGCCGTATGTGAGCATAACCAGGCTTTAGCTGTCCCATATTGCATATTTGGTATTATCCTGTAATGCGGCGTTAAAGCGAATGGCCTCGCGAGCTTATTCCCACTTAGAGAGTCACTCCGTTGCTGACTCGCGGCCCGGGAGCCAAGAAAAATGAAAGACCAGATTAGACCAAGAGACCGGCGCCGTTTGATCCCGTCGGGCTCACCCCCTGGTACTGTTTCTGGTTCATTTCCATGCATACCTTGATACACTTAGTACCGTAGGTACAGAGATCATGAGAGCATACGGAAAGTTTTGATTGGCTGATAATTATTGTGGCCTTGAAATTCGATGAGTGTGACATCTATAAGTGTGAATGAGTCTTACTGAAAGCATTGCCCTCGGAACATTTGTAATAAACCCGCTACCAATATCTGCAGGTAAAGATAAAACCCGTTCTTCAAGTCCTAGGGTGTCCAATCGATGGCCTGCTGCTCTGAGAAGAAAGCATCTCCTAGGTGCAAGATCACCAATCTCTCGGCTTGCATCGGGAACCTTTCTACCAGCTCACTGTTTCAAAAACATACCGATATCCATGAATCCACAGTACAAAGAATGAGCAATGATCATTTTCCGCGGGGACTTTAATAAGCGTAAGTTGAGCAAAGCCTGGTGAATCAAATTGTATAATCCGCAGTTATCTGATGTGTTTATGCTAGCAGAGATTGTTTCTCAAACTGACGTATTTTTCCAGGAGGTGACTGAAATCTGGGCATCAAATATACCACAACCTCTGTAGTTACGGATTAATGAAATGCCACGCACCTAGAGATGTAAGGCACTCGTGCCATTCTCCGTAAGCTCTTCCTCAGTAGCTTCGATATGAGTCAGAAGAGTATTTGGAGACGTCCCGTGACACTGGATTCAGTTTCTCTCATTGGACGATTAATCGGTCCAAGGGTGATTGTCCTGAATGTGTTAAGCTGTAGTTTCATGTAGAAATACTTGGTGAGCAAAGATACGCTACCTGCGAAGGTACACTCGCATTTATCTTTACTGACCTTTTATCGACTGTGGGTAGCGAACGGTAGTGAATGGGATAAAACTGACAAGTTCATTGTCCCCTGTACTGCATTTCTATCGTACTTTCGCGGATAGGAGCACCAATGGATTGACATTCGGCAACAATTCCCCAGAGCTTCAGCCTGAGCGAATCTGCGGGATTGAATGCAGCCCGGTGGGCCACACTGGTGCTTGATCCCAGCTTAGATTTTTGGGGTATTCATCTGGAAAAGTGGACCGACAGGGTTCTTTCTCGTGGTAACCAAGATGACCCATTATTTGGTTGCCGTTCCAGCAGTAGTTCTTACTGTATGCACTTGGGCTTTGGGGCCAACATCCATCATGCATGCATGACCATATTGCCATGGGCCTCGTCACGATACCCTGGAATTGGAGCGATTCAAGGTGAAGTGATGTATCTGGAGGGCCCATTCCATGCGGCAGATCGTCATTAAATGCCTAGAAGCTTCAGTGCTGCCCCTGCTTGCTTTGGCGAGTGTACAGGTATCAGCTGGGGTAGTATATGGCATAAGCACTACAGGGCGTAGGCTGGACAACTGGCGACACTATGTGGCGGAGAATATACCCTCTTGTGGGATCGGAAACTTTCAACCTGCTCCAAGTTCAATTGCGTAAATTTGGTCCTCCGGTGCAAGCGCATCTTCCCATGTGATTGGAATCGTCTGCGAGCGTAAGGGGGGCGCAAGACAGGGTATCAACTCTTCATGGCTGGCATCGCGAGCGCTCTCGAACCTGGAAGTGGTGAGCCTTAAAACTCTCCGGTGTGGCTGTTGCGGTGATTTTTGCTGCGGGGCCGGAGCGACAATATGATCTCACCTTCAGCTCGTAGAGGGCTTTTCGCACACATGGGCGACCTTGAGTCACCAGTGTATTGTGTCCGACTACGCGAGTGGACATGGTGGGAGGACTGCTGACTGCTGACTGATGACTGATGACTGATGACTGCTGACTGCGCGGATCAACGTTTTTCCGCCTGCCCACCGAGTTGGCTGCACATGTTTCGCTCCCCGCCCTTCACGTCTCGTCACCCGCACCGCCTCAACGCCGGCCTCCCCACCATGAACAACCCACGCAAACGCGGCCTCGCTCCTACTGCTGCAGCACCATCATCATCGCGGCCAAGCAACCAGACTCACGACAGGAAACGGCTCAAGTTGCAGGATGCCCGTTCCATCGCGGTGCAGACTGTTGATCCCGCCTTCAAGTGCGGCCAGCTCGACATCAATACGTTTGTCAAGTCAAGGGAATTTGAAATTAGGGCTTTGGAGGATGCCATCAATAGTTCCAAGTATGGCTCTCCCCTTCTCCTTTCCCGCTCAGATTTGCTGATGGACACAGACGAGCAAACAGCAAGAGGGCCTTTCAGAGTGTTCCCCGATCCATGAGGAGAAGGACCGCAAGCCACAACGTCAAAAGGGTTCCTAAACGTCTTAGAAGTCGTCATGCTAAGGAGATGGCCGATGACAATACGCCAACGGTTACCGCTCGTCGTCGAAAACTTACTCCGCATATGCGTCTTCGCGTGGAGACCGCAAAAAGGCTTCAAATGCTGTCTCAAAAAAAAAAATAAAGGCCAGCACAAGACTGGAGTAGAGACGCAAGCTGCTGACAAGGCTGTGGTTGAAAATGTTCTTCGTGCTGCTCCAGTGCCAAAATCGAAGTTTCGAAAGCGTCAGACTTGCAAGACCTGGCTTCCTACACATGTCTGGCACGCAAAACGCGCAAGCATGGTCACTCGCTGGAGATATGCAATTGCAGAATCGCCTACCGAAAAATGCTATAGGCCAACGCACAGAGCAAGTACGTTGAGGGGGGCTCTTGCCTGGGATCAGTCGTATTACGCTACGATACTGCTGAAAGGCATGGAAAAGGAGGTTTGCAGTGTGCTCAGGAGAATTCTAGGTGATGAAGACAAAGGCATGGTCACTGGGAAAGGCCCAGTGCGAAGGGGAATGAGAAGTTGGCGAGGTTGGGTGTATGAAAGAGATGCATACCCAATCAAATCAATTGCACCTGTCACAATCCTCTGGGCAAGAGCATCACCGAAGCCCGTCAATAGCGAGGAGAGATTGGATACATTGAATGAGGATAATAAAAGCAAACATATCCGTCATGTTCTCCTCAGGATTCATCCTGCCTCGTTCTTTCAGCTTTGGATGACCGTAATTTCAGTTACAAAGGAGTACAAGTCCGTGACATCTGAAGACCTGCGCTTTGAAATTGGCAGTATTGAAGTTACCGGCCCTGCTGCAACAGATGTACTTATAGCCTCCTTGCAGCCTAGAGTGGATCCTACAGACCCTGAAAGTCCAGAGGGGGTTTGGGGAAATTTGCGTTGCCTTACCAATCCATCAGCCCTCCCCAAAGGGGCATTTCTCGCATTTGACATTCTGGATCCAAGACTACATTTTCCTCCTCGATTATCACCCCTCTCCGAAGAGGAGGAGGAGATTAGCAACAGGCTCTTTGCAACTTTATCAGCCTGGCCTGTTGACCGAACGCAACTAATGGCTAGTCTCTTCTCACGGGAAGCCCGCCTAGCTTCCACTCGTGCACAAAGTTCGCAAAAACGAATAAATAAGAGGAAGGCTGAAGCCATGCCCGGAGAGCTCCCTGTTGTTCTCCCTACAGATCCTTATATTCCAATTATTCTCCTAGCTAATCATCATCCCACTCCATTGCCCTCAACCCAGAAGGGATTTTCTGCATCTGCATCCAACGCGATTGGTAGCTGGACGTTATTACTCCCTTGGAAATGGGTGTTGCCAGTTTGGTATTCCATTGTTCATGTACCGGGAGTCCGCTTCGGGGGTCTAGTCGAAACTAGACAGATTCAGTATGAAAATGGTTGTGGCTCATTCCCTGATGATTTCCCTGGCACTAAATCAGGCCTTGAAGAAGAGGAACGCAAAGCAGCATTAAGAAAGGATGCATGGGATAGAAAACCGAAGCAGAAGCGAATTGCATGGGAGACTGTGGATCTTGGCGAAGGGAGGAAAGGAGAGGTAGGGAGAGGTCTCTGGTGTGATTGGGAATATCTCCTAAAAGAGATTGCAAAGGAAAGAGAGGCGCAGGCAACTGAACAACCTGTCAGTGCCTCTGCGGCGAAAGCTGGGGAGGCTACTTCTGTCTCACTCTCCTCCTCTGTGCCAATTGAGGATCAAGATGGGACTTCTATTCCACCTCCTGGTCAAATCCCACCGCCGTTACCCTCCCTAACTACAACCGCAATATCGTCTGTACCCTCGCAGATTTTTACTTCCCCGTTCCATTCCTCATGCTCACCATGGACCATTCCCACTTCACTCGTATCAGCGATTTTGTCCAAGCCCACTGATCCTTTCAAGCCCTCACTTTCTAATCTTTCTCCAGAAACGCTGGGAAAAGCCTTATTTTCCGTGAAAATAAGCTACCTCCATCGTGGTGCCCCCAGTGAGCAAGCACGTGTATACCGCATTCCACCAAAGTCTCATGCTAAGAAAGACCCCCTTGCGCACAAGCTCCGTGCAGGTTGGACCCAGCTCCTCAACAGCCATGAAGTATATGAAACTTGCAAACGGTCTCAGTCAACTGCGTCCACAGACGCACCGCCAGGGCCTGCAGGCAATTTCAAGGAGATTGACCTTGGTGCATCCAAGCGCTTATGCCCAGTTTCGATCCGCAATATTGTGCCACAGCGTCCGCTACAGCCGGGCCAAGACGGGTATCCTGCCGTCCCACGAGAGCTGGACTTGCTTGGGTTTGTGACGAGCGGGAATTATAATTTGAAAGAGGGTAAGGGAACTGGCGTTGCAAGTCTGGCGTTTGCTAGGGTTTTTGAAGAGTTGTTTTATTCCAGAGATTGGAAAGTAAAGGGAGCCGTTAGTAGGCTATGTGTGGTGAGGGAGGCAGGGGAGACGGTAGGAAGACTGGCGCGATGGGAGATTATTTGAGGAGAATGTATTGGGAAGGTAAACCAAGTGGAGGTGCATATTTTGTGACCTCTAAATTTGGGCTCGGAAATCTGTACATTGACGTTATTTGCCAGTGTAAGTGTGTGCTTGCATATATATATATGCCCTCTAGACTAAAAGTTATATGTACTGTAGAGGAAAAGGTGCATAGATTTTGATGGCTTTCGGGTGATTGGCTTTACTGAAACTGGTAGCCAATGCTCAAACGATCATTGACATATTATTTTTCGCAAGGGAGTAGTGGGCAAGCGTCCTCCGACAAGTGGCCCATGATTGTGCTTAATAACGATGCCGATTTTTCTGCCCCTTTCCCCCACTGTATATGTGCTGGGCCGCTCGTCGATACCGTCCATAAACTGCACAGCCGCGCATGGGCAGCATGACCACTATGCCTGTGATGGGATTGAGTGACGAGCGAAACTAACTTTGCACTATGCTGCTCGATAGCTGTTCTCTATGCGAACGGGGCGCTCAATGGACTATTTGACAGCTGTACTATATACTGTTTGACATGCTGTTCGCTATCAAGCGGATGGTACAGTAGCCATATTGACAACTATTGCCAATTGACTGATAGCGCCATGTAAGTGTTCCGGGTCATTCACCATGTTGCCCCTTAGGCGCAGGAATATGCAACCAAAACAGGCTTGATCACCAGTCAGAAATTCGTGGGACCTGTTTTCGTTGAGAATATCACAGTGATGTAGAAAAAAATGCATGTTGCGAGTGCCGTCTGCTTACCTAATGGCCTAGAAGAGGAACATAGCCATATTGATACTCCGATCTTAGTAAGACCTGGGATACAGAAAGTGTTATGAGTAGGAGCTTGCCGATATGAATTTGAACGTACTTCTTCAACTCCTGGCACCGCACGGCGAGGCACCTGCCCTTCTCAGATAAATTACCGAAAGGAGAATTGGTAACAAGTAAAAGGTATCATTAAACAGGAAAAGGGCGCAAAACTGCGGCACCGACCTCTTGCCCAGATGGGAATATTCACCATAACCTTACACTAGGGGATTGGAGAGAGGCAAGTGCGAGAATTCCGCACTTGCGGAAAAATTGTAACAGGTTGCCTCGCTTCCAGTTAAACGTTGAGTGCTCGTTGTTAGAACGTTAACCGGAGCACGTAGAAAATGCTGGACAACAGTTCGACATGAGAATCGAACCGGGGCCCTCAATTTTACACTTGTTACCTCTATCACTAGATATAACAGACAAACCACTTCACCAAGCTGTCAGTCTGAAAAGTAGACAACTTCACTCTCTTGAACCCATCTGCACTGCCCCATAGGTATCGCTTCTCCTACCGTCGTGGTACATATTTGTCCTTGGCTGGCAGCGATATCATTTATTGCATCAGGACAGATGATATGTGCCCCAGGTCTCACAAGGCCCTGGCGCGACAGCCATTGTCCGGGCGATCAAGGCGATATTTCGTTTTTGCTAGTATTTGTGGCATAATACTGTCGCGAAAGTCCATCATGCCCGTCCCATGCTTCAGTATCGAAAGAGTCCTGCCAATCAACTTGCTCTGCCATATGCTGCCAAAGCGAGTAGACCAGCCTGCCCTGCCATACGCTGCATCATCGAGCAGGTCCTGCGATACCAAACTGCCCATGACATCCAGAACATGTTCTTGTCACAGCTGAGATACCCATTTCAATATTCCAGCATGATATTGTGTTAGCCTCAAGCTAGCTATGGGATAATTTAGGATGCCAGCGTACGATCCATAAACAATCACGACCGAAGATGTCTAATGCCGAATAAGAGTGGTCTGCAGTGTGCTATAAAGTACTCTCCGTGTCCACTTCTTTCATAAATTTAAAAAGTGGGAACCATGTTGTCAATTAACAGCCTATTGGACGTCATGTTGATATGAGCTACCGGTGATACGTGAGCCCCGAGTGGGGCCCCGAATGCAAGAAGGCACAAGCGCTGTAGATAGCCACAGTGTAGAGACGCAATAGACAAGAGGACAACTCTTCAGAAGGTCAGGCACATACCGCTATCCTAAGTTACACTCACATTTGCTACAGGGTAAGTAGGTCTCGAATTTGACCTGTTCGAAGGTTACCAACGATGCTTACGTGCAGTATCCCATATTGCTTTTCTCGCTACAATGCCTGATCTAGGAGGCTTTCGCTACCTGTCTGCCTGAGCTTAGATATGAGTTTGAGGTCTTTTCTCAGACTAGACTCATACAAATCGGTACCGAATTGATCTTACGACGCTAGACTAATGCTCTCATAAGACTAGCATTGCCCTGAACTTGAACTTGCATATATACTAATAACAACCATCCAAGTCACCATCCAACACCTTAGCTCAATCCATATGATACGCCCTCTAAGCTCCGCGCTCGCAGTGGGTCCAAAAGGTGTCGTTGTGTACGCAGCTCTTAGGCACTACCATGTAATAGTAGGTAGCTCATTGATAGATCTTACATCTCCGTATCCAATTAAGTGGAACATGAGTGGCCCGGGCCGTGGCGCCATTGATCAACTCGGGCCGCAGGAAGGGACGGTTGCTGCACGTTGTATTGTGTTATACCACTTGGGGCAAGATCATGGTTCAGAGAGCACCAAGCCTGCCTTACTAAAGACGCCTTGAACAACATTGCTGAAATGCATTGGGCCGCTGGGTAGTCTAGACTTCCAGGTAAGAATGTCACACTAGAGAATTTAGTTAAAATGTTCCAGAAGCTCGGATCGGGCTGGAACATTAAATTATGTAATTGAGCGACACCCTTGCCAAGATATACAAATTGTGTCATAGAAGCGCGTTGCTCCAACGCTTTTCTTATGCTCGAGTCTTTCGTTACACGCGTTTCTGAATTTAAATCACTGCACCTCACAAGATCCGAGGTGATTACTGTACTACATCTTCACACCGCCATACCCTGCGTAGCTCTAAAAATTCCTCCTCGACCATGAGCTCTAGGCCAGAACTAAAGGTCAGGATGATGTCCATTACCCAATGGCATGCCCCTGCGTCAACAGTCTGCTTACTCTGTCCATAGGTTGATGATGAGAGTGGGTTTATTTCCTCATACAACAAGTTACCTAAAACAGACGCAATTCGCATATTCGAGCGTTCAGATTACTACACAGTTCACGGCCAGGATGCCCATTTCGTAGCACAGGCAGTAAGTCTCCTACTGACCAGTTAACTCCATGCTCACCTATGCGTTAGGTCTACAAAACAACATCCGTTATTCGACAGCTGGGAGGAGCAAAGAATGCTCTACCATCGTGTACTCTTTCGGTCGCAGCGTTTCGAAATTTCCTTCGGGAGGTACTATTTCGTCAGGGCAAAAGAGTGGAGATTTGGGCTAGCGCCAAAGGGACAAAAAATGGTTGGGAATTGGTTAAGCAGGCTTCACCTGGAAATCTACAGGACGTAGAAGAGGATCTTGCAGGGCAAATAGACACCAGTCCGGTGATTCTGGCGGTGAAGGTTTCTGTGAAAGGGGATCAGAGAGTTGTCGGTGTGGCGTTTGCAGATGCTAGTGTGAGGGAACTGGGAGTTAGTGAATTTGCGGACAATGACCTATATTCCAACTTTGAAGTAAGCCCTTCCAAACTATAGATATGCAGCAGATAAGATGCTGACGGGAGTTCTTGCTAGTCACTTCTTATCCAACTCGGAGTCAAAGAGTGCATTATCCAGGACGACCCTCAGAAGAAGGACTTTGAGCTTGGGAAGATCAGGAGTATTGTGGATCGATGTGGCATAGCCGCAACATTCAAGAAGTCAGGAGAATTTGCTGTCAAAGACATTGAACAGGATCTTTCCCGGTTGCTTGCCAACGAAAATGCTGGAATGTTACCAGAAACGGAGCTTAAGTTGGCAATGGGCGCAGCCTCTGCTCTGATACGATATCTAGGGGTAAGTTTCCCCCACTCCCTAATTCATACAATGGCAGATGCTGACTACTGTTATCTAGTTGATGTCCGATGATACTAATTTTGGTCAATATCACTTGTATCAACATGATCTCGCGCAATACATGAAGCTGGATGCAGCAGCACTTAAGGCTCTCAACCTTATGCCAGGGCCAAGAGATGGCACCAAGAATATGAGTCTTTATGGTCTACTCAATAAATGCAAAACACCAATTGGGACACGGTTATTAGCCCAGTGGCTCAAGCAACCTTTAATGAGTCTTGAGGAGATTGAGCGGCGCCATGTTCTTGTGGAGGCTTTTGTAGAAGATACAGAGCTCCGACAGACAATGCAAGAGGAGCATCTACGATCAATACCAGATTTGTACAGGCTTGCAAAGCGATTTCAGAGAAAGATGGCGAATTTAGAAGATGTTGTAAGAGCATATCAAGTGGTTATCAGGCTGCCTGGAATTATCGCCACCTTGGAGGGTGTAATGGATGAGAAGTACAAAGATCCTCTAGACCAACAATATACCAATAAGTTGAGGGTAAGTTAGGCCCTTGTAACTAAGAAAATTTCGCTAAATGTTGCTCTTAGGAACTGTCGGAGTCACTCTCCAATCTTCAAGAACTAGTTGAGACCACAGTAGACCTTGACGCATTAGATGATCATGAATTCAAGATAAAGCCTGAGTTTCACGAAGATCTTCGCACTATCAGTGCTAAGATTGAGGATTTGAAGGCTAAAATGGATGCTGAGCATAGAAGGGCTGCTCGGGATCTTGGGGTTGAAGTTGACAAAAAGTTGTTTCTGGAAGATCACAGAGTTCATGGATGGTGTTTCAGATTGACCAGAACTGTAAGCATACACCGTTTTCAACTATCATGATCGAGTGCTCATTTTGTACAGGAAGCGGGAGTTATTCGGAATAACAGGGAGTACCGAGAAATATCAACACAGAAGAACGGTGTATATTTCACCACAGAAAAACTATCCGCCCTGCGCCGAGATTTTGACCAGCAGACTCAAAATTACAATAGCACACAAAGTGGATTGGTGAATGAAGTTGTCAATGTTGCCGCCTCCTATACCCCTGTGCTCGAGCATCTGGCGGAGGTTGTGGGGCATCTTGATGTCATTGTCAGGTATTGTGCTATGTACTCTTCAGCTTTCATTGACGTAGCTGACTAGTTTAGTTTTGCTCACGTCTCCGTTCATGCACCATCCCCGTATGTGAGACCGAAGATGTATCCCCGAGGTATTGGAAGCACCATTCTCAAGGAAGCACGTCATCCTTGCATGGAGGTTCAAGATGACATACAATTCATTACCAACGATGTTGACTTGACTCGTGGGAGCTCTGAGTTCCTGATTATTACGGGTCCCAACATGGGCGGTAAATCTACGTACATTCGACAGATCGGAGTCATTGCCCTGATGGCTCAAGCAGGCTGCTTCGTTCCTTGTTCCGAAGCTGAGCTGACAATATTCGACTGTATTCTTGCTCGTGTGGGTGCAAGTGACTCTCAATTGAAAGGTGTCAGTACCTTCATGGCCGAGATGCTGGAGACTGCTACGATCCTGAAGTCCGCTACCTCAGACTCTCTCATCATCATTGATGAGCTTGGACGTGGGACAAGCACGTATGATGGATTTGGACTAGCGTGGGCAATTTCGGAGTACATCGTCAAAGAAATCCGATGCTTTGCGATGTTTGCAACGCACTTCCACGAGTTGACAGCGTTAGTTGACAGTTACCCTCAAGTGAAGAACTTGCATGTGGTTGCCCACATAAGCGATGAGAAAGACAAGAATAGGGAGGTTACATTGTTATACAAAGTTGAAGAAGGTTGGTAATCCTATACATTATATATCTACAGAACTAAGCTCATTGAATCCTTGTTTTACAGGGGTTTGCGATCAGTCCTTTGGTATCCATGTGGCTGAACTGGTCCGATTCCCGCCAAAAGTTATCAATATGGCCAAGCGAAAGGCAGATGAATTAGAAGACTTTACATCGAAGCACGATATCGAGGCAAGCAAAGTGAGTCGAGAGGAGCTAGCACAAGGGAGCCTCTTGTTAAAGAAATTACTTCTCGAATGGAAGGGGATGATTCGCCAGAGCGAGGAGCAGGGGAGAAAGATGAGTAAGGAAGAGATGAGGAGGGCGTTGAAAGGGCTCGTGGAAGGGAAATACAAGGCGGATATGGAGCAGCCGTTCTTGCGAAGTGTGTTGGCTCTGTAAGAGAGCAATTATACGTGGAAACCCACACGGAACTCTCGCCGCACTGACGCTGCAGACCGTTGCTGGGTGAAAGTGCAAAGCCGAGATCAATATGCACGCGGAGGATACATAATTTGATACACTTTTGATGCTTACTTTCTAATCTAGGAGGCGACAGCTAAGGACTTAATCATATGCTTGAATGTTATGAAGGGAAGAAACCTATATAATTTTCCTGGGGCGTTTTGTTCAGCTTCTAATTAGTTTATGCTATGAGTATGATGATTTGCATTATATATTTTGTTAGAACGTATTAGAGTGTAATGGTATTATATCTGTATTTGTGGATGTGAGTTTGGTCGTGCATGTAATGCAAAGATAAGAAAATTGAGCAAAGAAATTAGTACTCGTCAATTTCTGGCTTTTGAAATAATCTCATTATCCACCCTAAGAGGTGGGCTTTGAATTCTAATTCCACATGGATGATGGAATCAATGCTACATATATGTTTTCAGGGCACAGAAAGCTAAAATTGCATGCCTACTGGGGATGAGTATGGGCCACAGCAGTAATGATCCTTTCTGGTCTGTTGCACTGGGGTTTATAACTCGACTCTTGATACCCTTCTATTAATTGATCAGCACATGTAATACCGCATGAATTCAGCAATATCTGCCAAGTATATCACGAGGTTTAGTCAGTCTAGGCCACAGTTTGTGGCATAGAAAGGGAATATTTCTACCTGATCAATACAGTTTATATGATCGAAAGGTTGTGGAAGTGCTGTTGTCCTCTTCAAGTTAGTAACCATACCTTGAAAGAGAGTTGAGTATTATGTATTTCCTTATAAGCTTTAACCATAAAAGTATGTAGAGCAGGTGAAGAGGGGGGGATAAGATAATTTATCACGATGCAATAAGTTGCAGTTTTCTAGAGGGCTGCAGCCGAATCACTACTGGATGCAGAAGTATCCCTTCAGGGAGTCTTGGCATCTCGCATGATCTGTTCTTGGCGTCCACAGGCACCAAAAGGTTTGCCACGGTTTGCGCGGTGGCTGGCACCATAGCTTTACACTTCTGACATTCATCCTCAATGAACAACGCCCAGTTTCGAAAGCTAGTTCTTGATACCCCTCGAGTTGAACGCGGTGATGGAAGCCCCAGTAGCAAGGGGGTCACCCCAGCCCCTGCTGCGCTACCGGCACTGGGATCCAAAAAGAAAGCTTTCGTCCCGATGACCCCGTGAGTATTGTACCTCCCAATTCACTTGTCGCAGAGTTATTAACCTCTCCAAAGACGCTCTGTGTTCACCCATACAGATTTCGCACGTCAATTGGCCGCTCAAAATGCTCCACCACAGAAAAAATTCAAGTCGAGTGCTGCACCTAAAGGAACCAAACTAGGGGAAGGATATATCGATCGGGCGAAGGCGCGGGAAGCTGCTGAGATTGATGCAGAAATCGCAGAAAGAGAGCGCCGGCTTGAAGCATTGAAAGAACTTGCGCGGAACCCAGAAACCGGAGAAATAGATATGGAATTACTCATCCAGCAGAGTAAGGCAATGGGAGGTGATGTGAAGAGTACACATTTGGTTAAAGGATTAGATTTTGCGCTTTTAGAAAGGGTCAAGAAGGGTGAAGATGTGATGGGATTGAGGATTAGCAGTGGCAAGAACGACTCAGAAACTGATATTCATGGGAGGGATGAAGAAAAGCTGGAAGAGGAACTTGACAAGGCGTTGGATAAAACAATAGTGCCCAAAGAGAAGGAAAAGGTTAAGAAGAGTGGGCACAAGGTTACGAGGGAGGAATTGCTTGCTGAGCTCAAAAGACAAAAGCAAGAGGCTGCTGAAAAGAAAGCTGCAGCAGCACCTCCTGTACCTTCCCTGGGATCAAAATTCAGGAAGATAGGTCAACAGGAGCCAAAGAAAGGAGACAAAGAGGGAAAGAATAAGAAGAAAAAAAAGAAAGCTGAAGAATCAGCTGGCGGTCGTGTAAAAGAGAAATCTAAAACACCACTAGGAATGCTTCCGCCAGCCCTTCCCAATGCGAAGCCTACCCCAAAACCTGTGGAGGAAGATGATGATATTAACATATTTGATGACGCCGGAACGGACTATGACCCATTGGCAGGTTTAGCAGAGGATGATGGCAGTGAAACTGACTCTTCGTCTAGTGACGATGAGAAGGGCTCGGTGAAGCAAAAGTTACCAGCTACTACTAAAGAAACACCCGAACAGGACAAGACAGCAACTGAAGATAATGCATCAGCATCCTCGGCTATGGCATCATTGCTGCATCCTAAGCCTAATTATTTTAATGAGAAGGAAGAGGAAAAGGAAGAGGAAAGGTATCAACCCCCAACATCTGCTTCAGCTCTTTTGGCCCAAAACCCAGAGCTAGCAGCTGCTCTTGCCAAAGCAGCAAAGCTGGCTCCCTTAAGCGAATCATCGCTGTCTACGGAAGAGCTGGAAAAGCAGAAGAAAAGAAAGACCATGCTCGAAGGGTTTGATAGGGATGCGATGGATTTGGATATGGGCTTTGGAGGAACCAGAAATTGGGAAGAAGATGATGAAGAGTTTGTGGAGGGAAGTAAGAGCAAGAAGCGGAAGAGGGGGGGGAAGAAAAAAGGGGATAAAAATGATGCAGCACTGGTTAGTAAATTTGCTGAAGAAAAGTACGGTAAAGGCTGAAGTAGAGGGGGTTGATCAATGATAATGGAACAAAGTCAATATTATGCATTCAAATCCAATTAACCCATAATGCTCTAATTCCGAAACCAGCGCTTTGCAGTAAAATACAAATGTATATAAGTACTACCAAAGACTTGCCTCCTGACTGTGAGGCGCGCTGCAGCGAGGTGGATCAGGCCGTAGACAGTACTTTAACACTTATTTAAGCTTCCCCACTTAGGGTTGAATTAATTGTTATGCGCAGTGGTAATGTGCATAAGTATGCTTAACAACACAGAATGAAAGATGCCATGTCTTTACTCATCGGTAAACTCGATAGTGTCCTGGTCAGTGCGAAATGCCTTGTTTATTTTCACCCCTTTGCCTGCCAGGATATCTTAAAACTCATCGGCTTCTCGTTGAAGATCTACATGCGACGTTAAGTCAGCTCAGTAGCCTTAGCACTGTCAGCCTCTTCAATCACTGCTGTAGATACCTTCAGATGGTCTGTAATACCGGCGCACGAAGCGGGGGTAGTGGCAGCCGGTGCGCAGGATGCTGGAGGGAACTGAAGAGCGGGGCGGACACAGAGGGGGGGGCCTCCGTGCTGCGTCCTTGAGTAGGGTCCACGTGCTTGCATATCAATCTTCTTGCTCATATCCTCTGCCAGTCTCTCGACTGCGCTTCTGCTGGGGTTGCAAGGTTACTTATATTAGATGCGTCAGTATAAATCAGTGGTTGGAGACTGAGCATAGACCAAGGGCCGTCTATAGGCATCCGTATACCCAGATAACTTCTGGTTATCCCAATTGCGCTCAACAGCTGCATGCTTCTTGAACCACCACACGATTGCTGACTCCCACGAAGGTCATTATCGATACGGGCCCAGGGTAATGTACATTCCACCCCCAACCCCTCTCCCTCTTCCATGCTATTCCCAGTAATCCATAGTATATATCCACCCCAATCTTCTCTTGGTTACTCCAATCTTCCTCCCCCTCTTCCCACATATTCAGATGCGACGACATCCTCGCCCTTCTCCTCGCCCTCTCATCTTCCGCCGACGAACTCCAAGTCCTCCTGGCCTCCCTGACGTTCGGCAACATTGACATCCAGAATATCCTCTGCAATACGGTCACCATGTTCTACATCCTAAAACTCGAGTGCAAGTGGCACAGTGAGGACGGGAGGAAGTCAGGCTTCGAGTCGTTAAAAAAACGTATCCACCCGTAGTGGGAGTGGGTGCGGAGGAGCCGCTGGACGGGGAGAATTTGATGGCAGATTACTTCCGTGGGTACCTTTTCCCATAACTTCCCGCGCAGACTTAACATGTACCAGCTTTACCGGCGACTGTCCAGACGGCATCGACGGCCTCGGTGGCGTGCACCCACCGCCCCCCACTTCAGCCCCAAAGAAACCTGTCCCACCTCTTTGACCGCAATGCCCAGCTCGAGGCGGGCGAGACGGCGCAGCACCACATGCCTGAGAACTTTTGTCCGAGCAATACTCCTGCACACAAGGAAATCCTTCGGATCCTGCGGGAGGAGGAGCATGGGACCGTAACCATCATTGCTTTGGGTCCAATGACGAACATAGCGCTTGCTGCAGAAGAGGACGTATGTCACCCCTTCCGCATCTCCCCTCCCAGACATCCAGATCCATTAGATGTAACTAATTGTACTTGCAGTTGGATACCTTCTTGCGCGCTAAATCCGTTCTCGTGATGGGCAGCACCCTTTATCTCGAGGGCAACGTCACTCCCGTCTCCGTATTCAACCACTACACGTGCCCATTCTCCGCTGCCCGGATTTTACCCTCTCAGCTCCCCCACACCCAGCACACTCTCCCCCCTCCCGCACCTCCTACACTCTCCCCCCTCCTCCCCAACCCCTCCGCCCCTCCCCGACCAAATCTGAACCTCACTCTGCTCCCACTAGACATCACCACCATGCACCTTCTTTCCGCTGACACTTTCTCTTTCATCACTGCCCCTCTCGCCGCTGCCGGCTCCCCGCTTGCGCAATGGTGTAGATACTTTCTGGTGTGGATACTTTCTCACTGCGGTGTTCCAAAAAATGGAGGAGTTACATGTTGCCGCGGGCGGCGGCAAGCGACGCCTACAGGACATCCACTTGTCACTCCATGACCCCTTGGTGATATACTTTATCCTCACCCATGACCCTCCAACGCCGCACACGCTCTCGGATCCGCCAACAGGGAAGTGGAAGGTTCAAAAGGGA
The DNA here is from genome assembly GCA_015179045.1 of Kalaharituber pfeilii. NCBI lineage: Eukaryota > Fungi > Ascomycota > Pezizomycetes > Pezizales > Pezizaceae > Kalaharituber > Kalaharituber pfeilii. Next base: position 344,859 of record WHUZ01000012.1, on the reverse strand, counting down.
CGGGACATCCGTGTGGAGGCGGTGGGGCAGCGGACGAGGGGTATGTGTATCTTTGATCGGAGGATGAGAAGGATGGCTGAGGAGTGGGAGGAGGAAGAGGTCGTGGGGGATTTGGATGGGTGGTTGCACCCAAAGCTGGGGAAGAGGAGAGATGTGGTAGCGGGGTCGCCGGGGGAGGAGGGGTGTGCGAGGTGGATGGTGCAAAAAATATTTGGTAGGGCAGATGAATAATAGTCAGTTAGTTTTCAAGATAGAAGTAGCTATGGCTTCAACAGAAATGCCAGTATATGAGCAGTGGAATGGGGGCTGGAATAATACCCTGCACCGCAGCCTGCTTGGAGTACATTGTCTCGGTGTTTGTGAGATGGTCCTAGAGTGACGGATTTTGGTCGTGAGATGAGGAACTGGAATATTTTCCTTTATTTCTGTTGGATACTACAAGTATTTATCTTAAATGAAGTTCTGGGACACGGCAAAATGTACTACTCCACGCAACTTGTATGCGTTAGCTGCGGCTGCGACTGCCTGCATCACGTGCTAATGATAGCCCCTCGCAGTCCCGGGAACAAACCTCCCACCGCTGAGTTATTGACTAGTATGTAGGAAGGCTGCGCCCAGTTCACACCCAATGTGATCATTTTCCTCTTTAGGAAGTATCATGTACTGCACTCCAAGAAAGCTCTATTTTATATGGTATACTATAACCGAAAGAGGAAATACTTCTAATGCGAGGATGTACATATTACTTTCAGAAATTTGGATTTATAATCTCAAGAGAATTAGGATATGGCCACGGCTGTTCCATTCATCTGTAGTAGTTCTCCTAGAAGCTGCAAGAGCCTTAGGACTATATATAATAGTTTTATAGGAAAAAAAGGCACAGAAGTTTGAATTGGAGCCTTTTGTCTTTTCATAGCAGGAATTACTGTAACCGTTGGCCAAATATGTACTGAACACTAGGTGTATTTAGCAAATCCCAGGGTGACTCTCGGGATGTTGTCGGAATGGCTTGCAAGGCAACGCAAGGGATATTAGTAATGCTGCTTGGCAATTAAGATGGACAGTCAAAACAACATTTTTTTGTTGATTGTTGCTTGTGCAACGATCAAAATTGATGGGTCTTGTTCACTCATCCCTAACAGTGTTCCAAAGACTTCCCGTACTATTGAAATTTGTGAAATTTTGATACGTAAAATTGATTGCAATTACCAAAATTCAATTTGGATAAAAATTGAAGAAGATAGGGCAGTATGAAAATTGGCGGGTGCAGTCCTCAATCGCCCGGGGAGATTGGTCATCGTTGCTATGGAAACGACGCTAATAGCTGTGGCGCAGCCATCCCTCCCTAGAATTTGCTACGGTAAATCCCTCAACGAGGTTGTCACGGTTACCAAAACCGGGGGTCCCACCGATACAGTAGGTTTCCAATGCCGGCATGCCGATCCGGCCATCACCGATGCACAATGGCTATTCTCGCATATATATTATATATTTATGAGGGAGCACAAACTTCGGGCACTGTGGTTTTAGTAGCTGCTGTGCTGGCTACGTGATCAGTTGCTGTGGTAACATGCTTGAGCAGGTTAGCACCTTGGTAGCTAATAAACACTGAATGTATTGCCAAGACTAGACAAAGTGAAGTCGCTTGATGCGGTCTGCAATGACGTGATACAATACTTGAGACATATGGAATTATAGTAGGCGGAGATGAAGTGCTGTCAGCTATGAGGTATTGCAGCTATGCGGCCTACGGCGAGAGGCAACCGGGCCTTCAAGTTGCAGGCTGATCGTAACTCAGAGGCTGCAACGTGTAAATGGACATGAGATAGCAAGTAAAACTCTTGCCAAGCCCATTAAGCTGCCTCTGCAGCTTGGTAGTCTCGTAACTAGTACGAGAACCTTCTAGTCGCAGAGAACATTCGGAAGACATACCTAAAATTCTGGGATCCTATTGGTTCAGTTGATCAATGGAGTAAATATGGGGGGACCAGGGGGAAATGGTATAAACTACCGCAGACCTCCACCTCTCAACCACATCCCTGAGCAAAGATTACCTAGACTCAGCTACAGTTCGTACCAAGTTGCAAGTGTTCACGTCCACAATTCACAATGACTGCCGATTCTGCTGAGGTCACAGCTCCGGCACGTCTGTACCCCTGTCAACACAGCAATTTGTGGTGCAGTGAGTGCCTGGGCTAACATGTCAGATAGAGCGCGTGCGGTGCTTCATGGACATTTCGATTGACGGCAAGAAGCCAGAGAGAGTCACCTTTGCGCTTGTAAGTTTCCATGACTACAAGTCTTGGTCTTTCAACTAACTCTTCACAATATAGTATAATGATAGTATGTGACACACTTCAGCAACGCTATTCATTGCGAAATCGACTAACTCTTTTACCAAATTGCAGTCACTCCAAAAACCTGCGAGAACTTCAGAGCACTATGTACTGGTGAGAAGGGGATGGGGCAGATGGGGAAGCCCCTGCACTATAAAGGTTTGTAAACAATCGATATTTCCTATTGGCTACCAGAAGTTTTCTGACTTCGTCGCAAAGGCTCTGGATTTCACAGGGTTATTAAGCGGTTCATGATTCAAGGAGGCGATTTCACTGCTGGTAATGTAAGGATATTCACTGCAATTTCTCTGCTTCCTCCTGAGCATGTTTGGGCTTAACGATCTTAATATAGGGTTCCGGTGGAGAATCAATCTATGGTTCTCGTTTTGAGGATGAAAATTTCATCAAGAAGCATGATAAACCATTCCTCCTATCAATGGCAAATGCCGGCCCTGGAACAAATGGATCTCAATTCTTTATCACCACTGTTGAGACGCCCCATCTTGATGGATTGCATGTGGTTTTTGGTGAAGTTACTTCTGGCAAAGGTGTTGTCCGAAAAATTGAAAACACCAAGACTGATTCCAACGACAAACCAAAAGTACCTGTCGTCATTGAAGGTATGTATATTCAATGTTCATTGGGGAGGACTGGTTTGAATTGACATATCTATAGACTGTGGTGTGCTTGATGGGACCGAAGATGAAGCCCCAACTGCCCAGGACAGTATCTCTGGCGATCAATATGAAGATTTTCCCGAAGATCAGGCTCCTGACGGGCTCTCTGGGTCAGAATCTTTCAGAATTGCATCCGAAATCAAAGAATATGGAAACAATGCATTTAAAGCCGGTGATCTCGAGTTGGGCATTGAGAAGTACCAGAAAGCATTGCGATATGTGAACGACTCTACCCTGAATGGTGATAGTCAGAAAGAGCTTTGGGGTCAGTTGATGGCCCTCAAGTTCACGCTATATTCAAATGCTGCACTTCTGCAAAATAAGCTTGGAAATTTCCGGGATGCCGATGAGAATGCAACCAAAGCGTTGGAAGTAGAGAATATCACAGACAAAGACAAGGCGAAGGCACACTTTAGAAGGGGTGTGGCTCGGGCTGGACTGAAGGATGATGATGCTGCATTGGAGAATTTGACAAAAGCAAATGATCTCGTCCCAGGTGATGCTGCAGTCCTCAAAGAGCTAGAGGCTGTGAAGAAGAGAATCCACGAAGCCCATCAAAAGCAGAAGGCCAAGCTGAAGAGTTTCTTCGGTAGTGGAAATTAAACAGGAGTTTGCATTGAGATCGTTATAATTATTTTTCTAACTGGGCATCTGGAGTTATATTCCTTACAATCGTTTGAATTTTTCCTTTCCCTTTTTTCTTTTCTTCCTGGCGTTTTATGTTCACTTTGTTTTCCTCAGCGAGTTAAGTACCAGTACTAGTACTAAAACGATTGGATAGGAAAGAACTGTGGTTTCCAATTTATAGATGAGCGGCGGTCTACGGGTTATCCGGATACACTAGATCAAGGCCAAAAGTGGTTTAGTGAACCATGATGCATATTCGCTTTCGTTTATATGAAATCAACTAACTTATGGAATAAGAACGCACGTAAGAATTCCCTCGTGCACCTTCTTATTGATAGAGGAAGATGCGGACCAAGACATAATTTACCTTTCTCCTTAAACATTCTTATATTTATATCACAGGCTGGTGCTAGTCTGGCCATAGGCAGCGCTAAAAAAAAAAAAAAAAGAAGGAAAGTATGTAATATTCTGAAAGCAGCTATGCACAAACAACAGTCCGCTCTGCCCCACCATTTCGACTTCACATTTAATCCTTCTCAGCGTACAAAGCGCGGCCTTCCTTAGAGTTGAGAAACTCATTTCTATTCAAGCGTCAACAAAACATGGGACTAAATAAAACTACAGAGATGCACGACAACTGACCTCTTGGTAGCCCAGTCCATCAGATAATATCCAAGAACGAATGGTGGGATGACATAGAGAACCTAATCAACATATCCCGCGTCATCAGCTACCCATTCCGGGAAATATAAATCAAGTCATGGAATTACATACAGATTGCCTGAATCGCCGGAAGGTGTTGAAGACACCATTATAGACTGTACCAGCCATGGGCTTTTGTCGGTTAGGCGCAAGAGCATAACTTGTCACGCCCTTCTGGGGGAGGGAGCCTGAAATGTCGAAGTAGTAGAATCCATCAGCAAGGCTGTAAAAAAAATATATTGTGTTTCATTGTGATCGGTATTCGTTCATGGCAGCCTCCACATGTCCACGGAGGTGGTGGTACTATAACACAGAGCGTCTGGGAGATTGTCAAGCAGGAGCGGTAACATACCAAGGCTACCCCACCATCCCATGTACCTGGAATCGCAAAGACACAATCAGTCTCTGTCAAATCGCACCCCCATCATCCAAGTCCAGCTCCATTCCATCCCCATGACACGCCTGCATCCTGACAGCCCCTGCACTTGGATACTCACTGTCCAGGAACCTTATCGCCACCGCCGCCCATATTATCCAAACTAATTGCGACTGTTTCTGAACCGAGAACCTGAAGTAAAACGAATCTGGTTGCTTGTCGAAGTTCAAAGAGGGATTTTTGAAAGCAAAGTTGATTGTAGTGTCTGCGGGGAATTTTCTAATTTGTTCTACTTCGAAAGAACGATTTCTTTTTGGGAACTGGAACACCAAGAAACCCCGGGCCGGGTTACGGGTTGTGCAAGGGAAAAGGTTACTCTATTCCCGCAAGCCGTGATTGGTCTGCGCCACTTTCACTTCTTGCTGCATGTTGCAGCACTGTTTTCCGCCACCCCCACGTTTCCATCTCTACCAATCGCAGATTCCGCAACAGACTCAGATGTTGCTGAGTAACCGCATTCCCTCCACCCTTCACCCCTGCACACCCACCCCACGCCCCGCCAATTTTTGCTGCATAACCTCCAAGAGTCCCTGGGAACTGACGACATCGAAAAACTCCCAAGCCCGCGAGTGCCGAAAACCCGCCTCCGAAGCTCTCTTCGTTTCGATCAATCCTTCTTAAAACGGAGAAATGAATACAGTGCTCAGCAACATTACCAAGCTTGCGGTGCCCGCTGCTGTCGGTATCTCGTTACTGCAGGCGAGTTTGTACGATGTGAAAGGTGGAAGCAGGGCCGTGATTTTTGACAGGATAAGTGGGGTGAAGAGTCAGGTATGTGAAGAGTGGAGACGATTGAGGAATGGGAAAATATATGGTTTATGGTAATTGGGCAGGGAGGTGATTGACCCATGAGGTTTGTGAATGTAGGTTGTGGAAGAAGGAACACACTTCCTGATCCCGTGGCTCCAAAAGGCGGTAATTTACGATGTGCGTACGAAGCCACGAAACATCTCGACGACCACGGGCAGCAAGGACTTGCAGATGGTGAGCCTGACGCTGAGGGTGCTGCACAGGCCAGATGTGCAAGCTCTGCCAAAGATTTACCAGGTGAGTTTTATTCACGCAAACTCCTCCTCGTCCTCTTTGTGAACCGCCCTAACGACTACCCCCAAGTCTCTCGGTCTTGACTACGATGAGCGCGTGCTCCCCTCCATCGGCAACGAAGTCCTCAAAGCCATTGTCGCCCAATTCGATGCTGCCGAACTCATTACCCAACGCGAGCAAGTCTCGGCCCGCATCCGCATGGAGCTCCTCAAGCGCGCCAAAGAATTCAACATTGCACTTGAGGACGTCAGCATCACGCACATGACCTTCGGCAAGGAATTCACTCGCGCAGTCGAACAGAAGCAGATTGCGCAACAGGATGCTGAGAGAGCGAGATTCATTGTTGAGAAGGCGGAGCAGGAGCGCCAGGCAAATGTCATCCGTGCGGAGGGTGAGGCGGAGAGTGCAGAGACGATTTCGAAGGCAATCGATAAGGCGGGTGATGGTCTCTTGCTGATCAGAAAGGTTGAAGCGGCAAAGGAGATTGCGCAGACGTTGGCAAATAATCCGAATGTGACGTATCTACCTAGCGGTAGTCATGGACAAGGTGGTGATGGAGGCAAGTTTTTGCTAGCAATAAGGTAAAGGCCTTGAAAGATTCGGAATGCAAAGAAAGAAAGAAAAGTAGAGGGATGGGAGATGGGATGTAATGCATCAAGCGGGGTGGTCTCCTGTATAAAATGTTTTCTGCACAAAAAGGGTCTCCACTTTAATTGTTTCATGTTAAAGAAAAATAAATACAAGCCCGAGCCAAACCTGGATATTTCGAGGCGTTGCATATTGTATATGACAAATCACGGGAACAGAAGATGAAAGGTGACATGACTATCAGCAAACAACCATGCTTTTTTCTTATTTTGCATTTTTTTTCATTTCATTTCATAGTTTTTTGAAACCCGATGAAGAAACTTTTGTTTTTTCCTCCCTAGTACTCTCTTACTATCCTTAATTTACTTCAGTGCCTTCGTGGCAAATGTTGGCAACACGAAAGCAGCCTCATGGATCCTTTTATTGTAGTATTTGAGTTTTGCCTCTTCCTCCCCATCAGACCAAGTGCGCAGGGGCTTGGAGACGTCCCTGCCAGGCTCCTTGCAGCAGACCATGAATCCAATTTGACCCGATGGATATGTTGGGATAGTGGTGTAAGCATACTCTGCCACTGGGAAGACCTCCTTGCAGGACTTCTTCAACCCTACGATGAGCTGGAGATGGAGCCATTGATTCTCGGCTATTAGTGAAATGCAATAAGTTAGCAAGCTGGCACATAAGGTTAAGAGTGAAGGGGCAAGAAGGAAATATATAGGTTCCCAGTCGCTTTAGACAATGTGGGCAGTGGTATTCCACAATTCAAGACAACAATGAAACGAGAGTGCAATTCCCTCAGCGACAGAATTGAAAGGATATCTGAATCAATAGATGCTTGAGGGAAGTGACCCTACAAGAAAGGGCCCTAATATGTTGTCATCCACTGCCACATTTTACAAGGTGCCGACAATGTAGGGTACTATGTCCTTCTTTTGCCCCCTTCACCTGAAAAAGAAATCGTGCACTGAGAAAGAGGAGAACGAACAACCTTGTGTGGTGATAACACCACCATCCTATACTCGCGTTAGAATTATGGAATTCCATTACATAACGTGGCAGTTACCCTCAAGGCACCGTGGAGAAGCTCAAAGTAAGGCTTCTGGAACAAAGATTCCGCTGGCCCTTCTGGGTCAGAGGAATCAGTGATGATGACGTCGAATTCATTCTTGTAATCAGCGAGGAACTTAAATCCGTCCCCAATGTGAACCCTCACATTGGGATGGTTGAATCCAGCAGCCATGTTGGGAAGGTACTTCTTGGAGACCCTGGGAACAGCCTACAATAATAGGAGTATGAGAAAATGAAAAATCATCCACTGGAAATTAATTCTACCTCATCGATTTCACAAAGAATTGCCTCCTCCACACAGTCGTGCTTGATAACCTCCCTGAGGACGCCACCGTCGCCGCCACCAATGACGAGGACTTTCTTTGGGTTTGGATGAGAGAACATGGCCAAATGGGTTATCATCTCCTGGTAACTAAAGCTCAGGTCAGTCCATAGAAGCGAATAACGAAGGTAAGGGTGAACGTACGAAAACTCGTCCCTCTCGGTGCACTGGATGACATTGTCCAATACGAGGACGTTGCCATGATCCGTGCTTTCGAAAACCAGAACCTGATTTTTGTTGCAGGTAGTAAGCATCTGCAGCTAACTCTGGGACTTGGAAGAATCGTTTTTCTTCCCTCTTTTACTTATATATTTGTGTATTATATATGACATACATCCTGGTACTTTGACTTTTCGTGATGGAGGACCTTTTTGACCCTCAAGGTCATGGCCTGTCCAGGCCACATATCCGAGATCTCCCGGAACCAGCCATCTAGAACAATCATTAAAGGTTAATCTCGTGATTCAGATCGAAGGTTAATTGACACCATAGAACGACTGGCATGCACCTTTGATGGTCTCGTGTGTAATTTCACCAGACATACTGCTAATTAGCCTGTAAAATATGAACGAAGGGAGGATGAACGATGAACGTCTAGTCTTGTATGGTGAACCAATTCGGTCAGTTTCTTGAAGCACTGCTGTGCAGACAAAATGAATTTGTTAGGGAAATGAAGATATACTAGGACTCGAGGTAAAAAATGAGTAGGGTGTAGTGATATTTTCAATAGTCTGGATGAGATCGATGCGATCTCATGAGATACGACTACAATCCGTGGGGTTTGGGTGCGGGGAAGAATTTTGCTCACAATAAGAGCTTATTGGTGCACAGCTCAGTACCCCAAAGGGCTAGCCCCTTGGAACAGCCTAGTGCAGGATAGGACATGTAAATGTAACTTTAACTCAAAGAGGATGCTATCATACCAGACTAAGAGGATGCTGCTCCTTGTACTTCCCACTTAGTAACATTCAGTCAATGATACGCATAGTCTCGCAAAAAAAACAATGCGGAATGCAGCATGCTTCAAGTACATTGCGAAGGAAAAATGATTAGTATTGATACATCTATAAGTATATATACAAGATGGTTTTCATGCATTCCCATAACCATGGATCCCATCCCATAGCGACAGATGATACTAGGATTTCTGCATCATCTAATGGTGAATATTCTGAACGACCCCACAGTTGCAACAATGCATGTATTTACATCCGGGGACAAGAATCTCGGAAGCGATGTTATCATGTTCCACATGGCGATGGCGCTCTAAGTCATCCATTTCGAGAGTAACGCAATAGATTCCCTGGCCACAGAGTGGCAGGCCCAATAGTACGCGAAGGATCACTAGTCTCGCATGATAGTGCGCCGTGGCAGTTTTTTATACCGAAGCCATTATCATGAGATACTAGGTGCTCAAGGTCCCCGCAATTTTATCAGCTGCCCCAGTTCCACCGACCAACATGCCCACCATCCCGGCAATTTTGCAAGCACTCATGCTCTGCTTAACCTCCAGCCTAACCTTATCTCGCATCCTGTTTAGTAGTTCATCGATCATTTGGCTTTGCCCAATGGCATGACCATACAAGTCCAGCAGTAATAAGCTCACGTCAACTATAAGTTCAACGTACTGTGGACGCGAGATGTTTTTCGTCAGCCACTTTAAAACAGGGGCAAGGGTTGCCTCATCTCGGTTGGATAGGGCAGCTCTTAATGCCGAGCGATGTTTCAGGGCCGTGAGGAGAGTATAAGTTGTCAAAGGAGGGGCATTCTGAGATTGCGTGTTAGTCGAGCCCCCTCTCAAGGTCCTCATACCGACATGCTTGCGGAAGTTCAACAGGATAACTTACTCCAATCAGAACTTTGTCCAATGCTTCAGCAAATTTTTTAGCCCTCAGGTCCTTCTCATATGGTCTCAATCGCACACGCCCTTCCCGCTCATCTAGTACGATACTCTCAGCATCACCCCCATATTTCATTCCTCTCAACTTCCTCTCTTTCGCTTTGGACTTCTTGCTCTTCGGCTCCGCTGGCAAGCCTGCAAGAAGCGCCTGCATTGTCTTTTCCCGCTCATGTTCCCGCTCCTTCTCTTTCCCAGAGGATCGTGTTCGAATTGAAAGCAGGCCGTTAACCATTCCCACAGCAAGATGTTTCTCCTCAGGTGATATCCCAAGAGAGAGAATGGGGGCTGGGTATTTGATGCCGTGAACAACTTGCCATGAAGTAGTACTGTAAATCTTGACATGACCATCCAGTCCACCAGTGAGGACTCGCCTGCTGGATGCTGTCGTTGTATTACTATCAGTGTTGTTGCTAATGTCTTTGCTCGTTGTGTACGCCAGTGCTGTAACAGTCTTCTGGTGATTAGCAAGCTGGATAAGAGGTTTCGCAGCAATAATGTCCCAAACATGAACTACTGGGCCGGCGGCGGCAAGAATTGTAGTAGAGCCTGGCATAGGGAGTAAAGCGTCAATAGAGGCTGGGTGTGTCAATGTCATCACTGCAGAACTGCTTCCCTCCTCAGATGCCGAGGAAGGCACCCGTGGGTCCCACAACCTCACAGTTCCGTCATATCCACCGCTGACAATCATTCCACCCGCACCCCCACCAACCACACTTCCTGCTGATAAGAACGCAGCATGTCGTACATAATCTGAATGTCCCAAAAAAGTATTTGTGATCTCTCCTGTAGGTAAATCCCACAATCGCACGGTACTATCGTCACTAGCGCTCAGAATTGTCGTTACACTCCTCGGACTAAACTTGGTAACCTGGACAGGCTGCTTATGTGCGTCCCATGTACGCAGAATTGCTCGCGAGTTCAGGTCAAAGACTTGGATGAGGCCCGTAGCATCACCTGCCACTAAAAGCTTCCCATCCTGTCGTATGTTGCCGGAGTATGCTACATCCTTAAACCTCGAGATCGTCTTTGTCACCTTCCGAGTTTTTGAGCTAAATATTTGAATGCGGGTTGAGGAGGTAATCGCAAAGTCGTGAGGTGAGAGAGGTGAGAAATGTATATGCGAGATTGAAGCATAGTCGTTTATTAGCAGCGGAGACTCGAAGGAGTGCCAGAAGCGTTGCTCGGGATTGACACCAGAGGATGGCTGCGCGGGGAGTTTCGCAGGTGCAAGCCTGGTTAGTGGGGCGGCCATGATAAGCTCGTACTCGGCTGTTGCGATTCGAAAAGCTCGTTCGTGGTAACGACCTGTGTTTGAGCTTGGTTATGCAAATCTCTGGACTTTTTCTGTAATTTAGTGTGCGCCAAGATTTCATGTTATGTAAGCTCATACCATAACGCGCCAAAGCTGCTATGTATTCCCCGGTTCCATATGACTCAATCCTATTGGAACCAAGGGTAATCTTTTTTTCTTTTTGGTATGTATCTACAGTATATATTTTATTTATTTTTAATATGATGGCCTGGGCCGGGAAGTAACTGGTTGCATCCTGAGACAGTGGTTGGGGCTGACAGTCGTGGAGCGAGGCGACTAGTCCGTACCATACATCCCGTCCCTCAACTACCTGGCCCTCTCTCGAACGCTGCGCCATTACCCTCAACTGCATACCTGCGGCGGAATTTGACTCCCAAAATGTCTAAGCTACCTTCTACTGCGTCGATGCTGCTGAATTCAACTGAGGCATAGTGCGATCCAGACTCCAGAGAGACTTCCAGCTAAGTCCATTCATCAACACTTTGCTTCCATTCGATTAGTATCGGTCCGTAAGGTGTGGTAGGATAATAATATGTAGATTTTTCTAGGGGATATTTTCAGTAGAGGGTGTTGGCAAAATCCACGGAGGGTGAAGGAACAGAATCCTTGCACAACATGGATGTTTAATTGCTGACACTCATTGTCAGATGATCCCAAGATCCGGATCCACTGTTCCCCAGAAGTGGCCAGACGCATAATCAGTTAGTTAAGCCGGGCTGTGTTGTTGGTAGCTGGGACACCGTGATAGGCGGATTAAAACTGTAAACCTCACTAGAATGGCAACTGTGGGGAGTCGATACGATGACCCACGGTAGCAAAATTACTGGGCACGTGAAAAAGAATCTGATCATGTCGATATGATTCTCTCTGTTCGGAAATCCTAAGAGATGCCAAAGCTCATCTGCTGGGCGGAGTGAAATTGAGTTCAGGTAACAGGCGGGATACTTGTACAAGTGCCTGAAGAGACAAGTTTAACTTCGGTTTTTGCTTTAGGTTTGCGGATGGTGTTTCAGTTCCTGGGGGCATTGTCAATGCAGCCTTTGAATACCTTTGGTGACAACATTCCTTTGACGGATGAGCAATTAAAAAAAATGCATTCATTACTAGTACTTATTCACGGAGTTGTGCATATGATCAACAAGGTTCTATTTTGGAAGGAGAAGAAGCTCACAGGGCCATCATGGCTGGTAGAGTCATTAAAAAACTCCATTATATTAGAATAGTAATGGTATTCAACACAACTGCTCCATCCTATTGATATGGTAATATATGGCGTTTTGTTGCAACGAAGACTCTGGCTATTTTGGTTTTCCAAGTTACATCTTTATATTTTCTAGAAGCAACAAGATCCGATTTTTTATTTTCTTCCCTTATTCTTATTATGCTATATATACTAAAGGTTTGCTACTGAACTTTTCATGTTACACTTTTATCTATCCAATCCCTTCAATATACATACATAACTAAACTATGCCAAGTGCCATAGATGGGCACTTCAGGATATATGCTGTACAATCTATACTCCATGCAAAACCCATTGAACAAAACCAAGCAAACTCAAAACGCATAAGGCTTGAACTGAGAAGAGATCAGACACAACAACATATACAGAGGAAAAGGCCAAACCCTTCCATCTCACTCCCCAACCACCTCCTCGAACATACCCGCACAATCCACCTTTGCTTCCAATCTCGCACACAACAAAAACGCCCCACTCAACTTCCTATGCAATGAGTATGTTTCTTCCGGGGGTGGCGTTAGTCGCTCCCTCAGCATGAGTGGAATTTGCCTCCTGACCCTATCCGTGACCGTTTGTCTCGAAAAATCATATCCGCCATCCCCATCCCTCCTCCTGAACGGCTCCGCCAATACGACAACAGAATCCACATGCGCCTCCACCATCGCCTTACTCTCCATTCCGGTAAGGTATCCCAATTCCCTCGACCAGTGCACGCATGCCTCTCTATCCTCCTTCCTCGCCGCACGGAGCAGGGAGACGTACTTGTGGATAAACTCCTCCGGATACGGGCGCGCAGCGCCGAAATCAATCAGCTCGATTTTCCTGGACTGCGGGTTCCAGAGGAAGTTTGTCCAATTTGGGTCAGTTTGCATGAATTTGAATTCTGCAATCTCTCTCAGTGAAAGCTTCAATATCCTCGTTGCGATAAGATTCTTTTCCTCAACAGTTAAGGTGGGGAGGGACTTTGTCAGGGACTGTCCGTGGAGGAAGGACGTTGTGAGCACGTTTTTGGTGCACAGCTGGGGGATGAGGTCTGGGATTGTGAACTCGCGGTATGCGGGAGGGAGGACCTTGCTAGGTGATACGGAGGGGAACAAAAGGGAGCGATAGGTGTCAATGGAGGACGCTTCTCGAATATAGTCGCACTCCCAACCTAACTCGGTTCTGGCGTTGGCGATGGTGGATTCGAGGAAGAGGCCCTTGGGCAGGAGCGATGTAGCAGTGAGGAGCATGGACATGTTGGTAAGGTCGGAGGAGATGGAGGAGGAGATGTTGGGATATTGCAGTTTGATTGCGACAGGGTAATTGTCTTTGCTGATGTAGACTGCGCCGGGGTGAGGTGGGGAGTAGGAGGTTTCGGACGGGGAATTTGCGGGCACAAGAGATGGGGAGAGGATGGCGTGGTGCACTTGCCCGATGGAGGCGGCGGCAAAAGGGACAGGATGGAAGGTGGTGAAATTGGCGGACCAGTTGGGGCCAAGGGAGTGTACGAGAATGCGGTCACGTTGGGAGGAGGGCATGTAATCGGCGGAGTCTTGGACACGGGAGAGAATGGAGTTGAGAGTAGGGGGGAGGAAGTTGGCATCTACATGATGTGTTAACTGAAGGCATAGCAATATAGGGAAAATCTGAAAATTTGGCATTACCCTGAAAACTGAGCATCTGCCCCAACTTCAGCGCTGCGCCGCGCATCCGGGAGAGCTTCTTGACGAGACGCTCAACGTTAGCTTCGTTGAGCATGAGTGGAGGGTTGGGATCGTTAGAGCTGGAGGAGGAGGAGCTGAAAGTTGTGGCGCGCTTGACACTTTCGGTCATGGCGCCAAAGGTCATGCCGGCAGCGAGGGAGCCATAGTGAAAAATGCGGCTGAGGCGGGAGGAGGGGACGCGGGAGGCAGTCATGGTGTGGCCGGAGGTGGAGGTCGTGGTGATGTTGTCCTGTGGAGGTGGTGGAGGTATTGGAATGGTAGCGTGGGGGGCTGGGGGAGATGGAGTGTGGTCGAACGGGGTAGGGGGTTTTGGTATGAATGCGGGGGTTTCGGGCATCGCAGAGAGGGGCGATGAAACAGTGGAAGTGATATGATAATCCTGGGAAAGCGGAATCCTGGTTGTCGAAGCTGGGACATCCTTCCCAACGAAAACAGTCTGCGCTGCTTCAGATGCAGGTTTAGGGGATGAAGGAGAAGGTTCAGCAACTGCAGAAGCCTCAGCTGGGGTAGCAGCAGGTGAAATTGTTTTCCTTAGTCCCTTCTCAAGTTGCACACCTGACGGCTCAACAGGTTTGAAGACACTGTCGAGCTTTGCTTTTCGGAGTCGGGGGAGGTTGGATAGAAGGGGTGAAGAAAGGCGCGCAGAGCGGAGGAGAAAGATGTCAGCTTCTTGTACCGGTGCGGATGCGGTTTCTGGCGCTGCGGTGGGGCGGGCGTGCAGTGATGGGGTAGCTGTTACTAGTTGTGCGGCTGATGGTGGTGCCTCTGCTGGCGGGGATGGATGGAGAGCAGCTGTCGATAATGATGGGCTGATGCGTCGGTGCTTGTTCGCAAATGAGACTCTTCTTGTAACTCTGGTGTTATTATTTCTTGCACTGACGCTGCTTTGCTCCCGCCGGGATCCATGCTTCAGGACTTGACGATGGGCTTCCACCGCTATCATCACCTGCCCTAGCTCTTTTCTCCCACCCACCACCAAATTCTCCTGCGCGCTTCTTTTCTGACCAGGGTCATCCGCATGCCCCCCCGGCCCTGTACCCTTTCCCTGAGCGGCCGCAAGACTGACGACGTCTGGCTGTAGATGTCTAGTCGCCGTGCCCGTAACCGGATGTGCTGCGATAAAATTGACTTGGCCGCGGAGGTAAGCACCAAGAAGTCAAGAAGACGTCGACTCGTCATGGCGAGACAATTGAGCTGCTTGAAACGGCTTCGTGAATGACAGGAGAAAGGGACGGCGGGGAAAGCCCGGTAGCCAGGCCGGGGGGGGCTAGGGGGCTGTGAAGAGAACGGAATGGTTTGCAAGAATCGTACAGAAAAAGTCGGCATGTTCGCTGCTATGCTCGGGTTAATGGATAAGGAAGTTGGACAATGTAGATAAGATGATAGATAAGATGTGATAAGATGTGATAAGATTGATGATGCGACGGTATCCCGCCAAGACGCGACATGCACTTGTGTGTGCTCAACCCTCGCGAAGAGCGCGAAGAGCGCGAGTGACGCCGTCTCGTAAAGGATTCTGGTACTTCGTGACTCAGTGAAGGCGGTAAATTTACCGCGAAATGTCTGGGAGAGACCACCATTGAATTACTGCAACCCGAAGGAAAGGTAGCCAGAAACCACAAACAACTACCTGGTATGCAATTAGCGGGTGCCGAGACGAGCAATTAGCTCAATGGGGTTCTGCAATTCTATGTATGACCCCAGAAGTTAAGTATCATGACCCCGGAAGTTAAGTACTATAACGCCCTCGGCAGCGGATCTCAACCAACTTACCCTCACCTTCGTCTTCATCCCTTCGTCGTAGCCACTACAATGTCCACTGAACTCACTCCAGCACCTCCGTCGTCGTCCAATAATCCCAATGTCTCCTCAATTCCCTTCAACAGGCCCATCACCATCGGCTCCCGCAACTCTAAACTCGCCCTCATCCAAACCGAAATCGTGCGCTCCCAACTTCTCACCCACTTCCCCGATATCGACTTCAGAATCCACTCAATGACAACGACAGGCGACAATAACCTTAACAAGCCCCTATACAGCTTTGGGGCAAAGTCACTATGGACAAGAGAGCTGGAGGAGTTGTTGTTGGATGGGAAGGTAGATTTGATTGTGCATAGTTTGAAAGGTCTGGTTCATCTACTACATCTACCAGAGCCTGCTGCCAACAAAGGCCTATGCTGACTGGATTATGGGAATAGATATGCCCACCCAACTCCCGTTTGGATGCCGAATCGGCGCCATCCTCGAGCGTGAAGACCCCCGCGACGCAGTCGTGATGAAGGCGGGCAGCCCATACATGCACATCTCGCAGCTGCCTGCAGGCTCCGTCGTCGGCACCTCCTCCGTCCGACGGTCAGCGCAACTTACTCGTGCATTCCCAAATCTCCACTTCCAGGACGTCCGTGGGAACATGTACGTACCAGCGGCATTCCTCCCATGATATACATCTTCTTAAACCAATTCAACTAACACTTCATTCTCCATAGCGGCACCCGCCTCTCGAAACTCGACTCCTCTGACACTCCCTACTCCTGTCTCATCCTTGCGTCAGCCGGCCTCCTGCGCCTAGACCTCGGCTCCCGCATCACGCACTATCTCTCCTCGCCAACCGTCCTCCACGCCGTAGGTCAAGGCGCACTCGGCGTCGAAACAAGGACGAACGACCCAGAAATCGACAACTTAGTCAAAGTCCTCATCCACAAACCCACATATCTAAAGTGTCTTGCTGAGCGCTCTTTGATGCGGACGCTGGAAGGTGGATGCTCGGTTCCAATTGGCGTAGAGACAGAATTTGTAAATTCAGAGATGCAAGAAATAGTTGGCGGTGATGGTGGGGGCGATGGTGCAGAGAGCGGCTATATGCGGATGAGGGCCACGGTGGTGGCATTGGACGGGAGAGAGGCGGCCACGGTCGAGGCGGTGAGCAAGGACGTGGTGGAGGATAACGATGGAGCGGATGAGTTTGGACGGTTGGTGGCGAGGAAGTTGGTCGAGGGAGGTGCAGAGAGCATATTGAAGAAGATTACGCTGAGTAGGGAGTTGGTTGATGCATAGGTGAGGGAGGAGGAAGGCGAGGGGAGTATTCACTGTTCGCTGCAGTGCCCTATTTTGTTACAGCTAGACGATGTGAAGCTGGATAAGTAGATTGCCACCCAAACTAGTGAGGAATATGATTCTGGCTCTGAACCTGGATATTGACATGGGGGGGAAGGTAAAAAAAGCTGTATACCATATTATGTACTACTACCTATGTTATGCAATTCAGAAAACTTTCTTGCATCTCTTTTGAAGATCTGTGTACTATATCTATGTACTTACACGCCGGGTACTCCGAACTTCCCACCGAATGCGGCTGCTATCTTTTAACGTGCCCAGCTCTTTTCTGCATATAACCTTCCTCGATGCGTCCTGTTTGTTTATGATTCCCGGGGAATCGCTTTCCATGGTTCTACATGGTCCCTGCTTGAGTTTGCCTGGTTTCTCTAGCTTGTTTGTCTCATGCTGCTTCACTTGTGCACCTGTTTGCTGTGCGATTCTTGATGTCCTTGCGTGCAGTCACCTTCCTTTCCAGTTCACGATAATATGTTCGTATACCTCGTGTAAACAAGGATCTGTTCTGTGGGTGAACTGGTTGGCAGTTTAATATACTACGTTATTGAACTCTTCGCGGGTGCGTAACCAACTCCGTGGGCTCGCATATCGCCCATTGATGTCAATTTCGCTTACATATACTAGTATAATAACCCTTTCGCTTCGATCAATCACTTCTTGTTTGCGCGAATGCGCTTCGGCATGGACAAGCGATTGGTCCCTTCGCATCCCAGGGCAAGCGTTACAAAGCAACTCGTCCTTATTGGCTGCTGGAGTAACAGCTAGAAGGACACGTGCATTGTTGAGAGTCCATGATGTCTCTTTACTTTCTGGGCTCAAGTGCGTGGATGTGAGAGCTTCACACTTTCCTCAGTGGGGTTCGACGGACTCAAGTTACCCTGATAGGTATGGTGCATTGATTACGCGCGAGCGGATGTGCTGATAAGGCTTGTTTGCGTCTACGATTAGATTAGACTGCATTGGTTGCTGTTTACATCCTTGTTTACCAGTTTCTGTACAGGGTTAATGTTGTTTACAGACCCCACGTACATTTCTTCACCCTTCCTCTGCTACTCACTCTACATGAAAACAAGCGCCATCAACCTAAAAAACTACATCACAAAGTCATCCGCTGCTGTTGCCTGCTTTTGCTCTGTACCTGATACATGCCTTGACAGCTCCTGTCAAAGGAAGAATCGAGACGTCTATCGGCAAACGCTCAACTAGCGCTCGGTGAATCATGTCAATTCCAAAATTGATGCTGCACAAAATGAATATAGAGTCACAGGCCTCAGCAGCCTCGCTTCGGGCAAGAGAAGGAATAGTACCGCCATCGCCACTCAAGCAGGCCGTTGACACTAGGGCTGGAAACATCCGCGTTGTGGTTCGGGTTCGCGGGGTGAATGCACGAGGTAAGCACAAACCGAAAAAAGGTGTGTGACTACTTGAATCAAAGCTAACATGAGCCATAGAGGCTGAGCGAGGAGCAACATGCCTTGTGGAAATGGACCCTGTAACGCAAACGACAACACTATGTCCACCTACAGAAGGAGACAAGGCCTCAAGAAAGTTATATGAGAAGAAGACATTCACTTTTGACAATTCGTTCTGGTCTGCGAACCCACAAGACCCTCATTATGCGGACCAAGATACCATATATAACTGTTTAGGAGAAGAATTCCTGGATCACAATTTTGAGGGATATCATACTTGTATCTTTGCGTATGGACAGACTGGGTCTGGGAAATCCTACTCCATGGTAACTTTGGCGGTCGCTCAGTCCTATTTGCCTGTGGCCATACTAACAATATATACCGCAGATGGGAACGGAAGAAAACCCTGGCCTCATCCCACGTACTTGCGAAGATTTGTTTGAACGCATTGAGTCAAATGTTTCACCCGATGTCTCTTACTCGGTTCGAGTATCTTACTTTGAGGTGTATAATGAACAAGTTCGCGACCTACTTGCGCCCCGTAGCGACCCTCCACGGTATCTCAAGGTCCGAGAGTCGCCTACGGAAGGTCCTCATGTCGCAGATTTGATAGACGTGCCGGTGAAAAATTATGCTGAGGTCATGAGATACATGACAATGGGAGATATCAATCGCACAGTTGCCAGCACGAAGATGAATGATACATCATCCAGGTCGCATGCAGTGTTTACACTCATGCTGAGGCAAGTGCATCACGACGTAAATACCGACGAGACAACTGAGAGGACAGCGCGTATCCGACTTGTGGATTTGGCGGGTAGTGAGCGAGCAAATGCAACCGGTGCCACAGGAGTGAGGTTGCGAGAAGGGGGTAATATCAACAAATCATTGACTACCCTTGGCCGTGTCATTGCTGCCCTTGCCGGCGCGTCAACTGGAGCCGTCAGGGGAAAGAAAGAAGTGGTTCCCTATCGGGATTCGGTACTCACATGGCTGCTAAAGGACTCTCTGGGAGGGAATTCGAAAACAGCCATGATTGCTTGCATCAGCCCCACGGACTACGAGGAGACCCTGTCGACGTTGAGGTATGCTGACCAAGCGAAGCACATCAAAACGAGGGCGACAATCAATGAAGATCAGGTATCTGTGGCAATCCGTGACGCCAAGATCGAGGAGATGCAGGAGACGATCCGCACATTGCAGTTGAACATGGTCAAGATAACAGAGAATAAGAAGCAGAGTGAATATCAGACCCAGCAGCTCGAAGAGTATCAGAACCAGGTGAACCGGATGCAGAGGCTGATGGAGGAGACGAAGGAGATTGCTGAAGTCAAGATTAAGAGCTTGCAGACACAGAATGAAGCTCTTAGGCTACATCTCAAACTAGCTGTTGAGTCTCTGAGGAATCCGAAGCACCACACTCCGCAGAATGGCAACCTATCAAGACATCAGTCCTTCCGGTCGAAGCGCCACGCTGAGGCTGATGATGAAGGCTTAGAAAGTGATTACGACTCAGCAGATGATCGCGAGGATGTAGCAACGGAGGTTGAAATCAGAGTCGACGAATTACTCAAGGACATTGCGTTATTCAAGAGAAAGTGTGCAGATGATAAAGCTAGAATCATGTTAAATGCTCTACATGAGAGGCCGTTGAATCGTGCTTGAATTATCTGTATTAATGGCCTTCAAAGAACTAATCAGGGATCGGAGCTATCGTTTCTGGCCTGAGGCGCATCATGTTTTGGGGTTCGGTTTAGGGTTCAATTCT
Organism: Kalaharituber pfeilii; assembly: GCA_015179045.1. Taxonomy (NCBI): domain Eukaryota; kingdom Fungi; phylum Ascomycota; class Pezizomycetes; order Pezizales; family Pezizaceae; genus Kalaharituber; species Kalaharituber pfeilii. The sequence continues at coordinate 324,613 of WHUZ01000012.1, read as the reverse complement.
TGTATCTCTTTCCCTGTTTATACCAAGCACTTAATTTGGAGCTTGTGTAACTGATCACGTGGATATTGCTCATTGGAGGTATTGGAGTATTCCGGTGTCTGGTGTTAGATTACATGTATTTTGCTTGTTAGCCTATATTTGTTAAGGGTTTCAATCCTGTTGTAGAAACTCAGTGGCTTCCTTTTCTGATTAGATGGCGTATTGAAACCCTTCCAGCGTTTGTCATTATCTTTGCATTTTTATTATAATTGCAAACGAATATTGGGTATTTGTTAGTATAAAATTAAGACTGTATTGGAGCAGGTACATAAATAATTACGTTGAAAACAGAATAATGCCGACAGGGTGCGAGAATTGACCAATAAGGAGCCAACTTCGTATATTTGCAATCACTTCGGCTTCAACTGGTTCATCATCCTATCAAGTTCAAGAGTTTCTGACTGCACTTTTGAGCGTGCCCGCAAAGCTTCAAGTGCATTGATGTCCTTAACCTTAACTGCTTCTTCGCCAGCCTTCACGAGCATTCCGCATCGAATCCACATGTCCATTCGGTCGGCTGGAGGTAAATGTGTACATTTAGGGATGAAAAGAGCCGCAACCTTCGAATTACGCGCAGCGAGGCATTCGTTGAAAAATGGCTTATTGATGACTGTCAGTACCGTACATATATCCACAACCATACCATAAGCTTACCTCCCAACCAATCGGTGATTTTTTAGTCTTAGACCACTCCTCGATTTCGCCCCAATCTCGTTTAGCCACCAAGCCACGCAGTTTTAACCACCAAAATCGCTTTTCTGGAACTTTAAATTCTGATTTGATCTTTGCGGCCCTGGAGTTATACCCCAGGCGAATAAGGTCAAGAATAGTCTCATTCACGGAAAGTCCAATAAATTTAGTAGGGAGATCTTTCTCGTATACTTCTTGTATTTGAAGCAACTTTGCCGCCTCTTCCATTGCCTGATTAAAGATAAGCACAAATGGGACTAGGATAGCATAAGGACGAGAAGGGGGTTGACCTTAGCCTCTAATGCATGTTCCTTGAGATCTCCGAGAACTTTTGTACTCAACTTGATTTTCTCGAGTTTGGCTGAAAAGTTCTAGTAATGTGTTAATTACTTCCCATTTATAGTCGGCGTTCGTATTATATACCTCCTGTTCCAGGCTTTCTCTGAGGATAACAAATGCACCATCAGCTCTCCGGTCATCCTGGTAATACATATCCTTGAGTAGCTCCCGATCTTGCTCTCTAGCTGATGACTCTATCAAGCTCGAGGCAACCGGACGGTTGTTGATAATCCGGAAGAAGTTTGCAAGAGGATGCTTCTTTTTGAGGTTCATCAAAACATATGATACTGTGCCAATATTAACCCAGAGCGCGTATTATAAGAGTATGATGGTGAATTCACCTAAATCAGTATCCCCACTTTCAATTGCTTTGTCCAGAGCGATTTCATCCTCTTCCATATTCAAGAGAAGTGGGACTTGCCGTCCAGCACGCGGTTCATAATTCAAGAGCTATGAGGGCATGAGAACGATAACAATTACATTTTTAGGAAGTAAGGGGGACTCACTTGAGTAGCAAGTCTTCCACGCCCTTCCTCATAAGCTGTTCTTGCAATCTCCTCAAATGATATTCCATGCTTTCCATTCAATTTGGTGACTATTGATCTGCAAATTGTATCATCGTCATCTGTCGACACCCTAACCTTCATGCATGCCCAATGAATATAGATTTTCTCCGTTGCGAGTCTCAGATATTCTGATATCTTCAGGGCCAGTTGATGGTGCTGGCGATTCAGTAATCTCTGTATCAACTTCTCCGGCGTAAGGCGTAGGAACCTAGGCATTCAGTTTTTAGTACGAATTCTAAGGCTCGAGGCTTGGACGCATACTGTTCATAAGTTATAGGAAGCCCAACTTCATAATACCGCACCGCGTTTAGAACCCTGAGAACCTCACACATTTCCACAAACTCGTCGCTGCTATACAATTCTAGCACCGACTTCCCGAATGAGGCAGCCTAAGAGCTCAATTGTTACTAAACCTTGTTAAAGCTTGGCATATGGAACTCTTACCTTCAGTAACTGTTTTTGCCAGTGCACATTGAATTCCTGGCCAGCTGCTTTCACACAGGCATCGACAGCTTCTGCGAGCTGTGGTCGGATGAGCTGTATGTTATCGTCTGCTTTTGGCGACTTTTGTTCCAGTTGATCAATTGCGTCTACCAGCACAGATGCCGGGGACGTGGAACCTATTCTGAAGATAGACTCGGTAACATCTAAACCAATGGCATTAGGTAAGCCCTCGGGATGTAGCAACTCAGAAGAGAATACGTACCTGGAACCTTCTGAAGGAATTCGCAACTCTCAGTTGTGATCATCCGAACTCCATCAATTTCTGGAACTAGGTGCACTCGACTGTCATAATAATACCTATGTACGATATTAGCATTGAAGGTCAATTGGCTTGAAGGGTGCTACCTTAGAGCAACACCATGTGGTCCAACCATGTGAACTTCGTCCTCCCAAACCAGAACCACGCTACTGTTTCCACACCACGCAAAGTCCAAAGGCAAATTTGAGCCCATTCCAGTGTCATATTCTGAGTGGTTCTCCTGGAAATCTGACGAAATTACCCACACTTTTCCTTCACCAGTGTATAACCCGACGAATTTTCCATTGGGCGATACTGTTATATGCGAGAACGGCCCTTGTTGTAACACCTGATCTTGACTATCGGAAGCATCCACCACAAGAATAGTAGAACCTGTGGCCACAAGGACTTCTACATGTCGAGATAACGTATAATTTGGAGGTATCAAAGTCCAGCTATGTATTTCAGCATCAGCAAGGTGCGGATCCGCCAGAAGGCGTGGACGAGGCTCATCATATCGTGAAACGGCTACGAATCGCTGGTTTCCTAGAAGCGCTACGAAACCGGAGCCCCAGAAACGACAATCTAACACGCCGAAGTCCTCAGCACCCTACCCCAAGATTAGCATTGTGTGTACAGTAAATTCGAAGATTATTGACATTTCCAAGGGAAAATTGAGTAAAGTCTCCCTGTAGGTCGTAATAACACCTAACCATCCCATCCTGGGTGACCACCAGCAGCTTCTCATCTTCAGACCATCCTAAACCGCGTATCGAACCTTTGTCCCACTGATGATTGTAAGAAAATGAATCTAGTCTTTGTTTATACCACGGACATACAGGTATCTTCCGTATTAACCTTCCTGAGGAACTATACATTTCGATTGCTGGTTTCGACTGGTGCCCTTTGTAGGGTTGAGGTTTACTTTCGTCCTTCCATAAAGCTTTCTCGGTGATTAGCTACGGCCTGCATATTGCTTGCTATCCCATCTCACTGACCTAGAGCCCCTCCATATGGTGCACCCCGTACGAAATAGTCGTTGAGATTGAAATCCGCATCCCAAAGAGCTGTATAAAGTTGAACCTTGCGATAGAATGTATCAGCAACTACCTCCCAATCTGCGGTCGGCGCTGTTAATGAAGCCATTGGGGGCATCCACAGGGATAGGGAAGCTTGATAGCTGCGCTCAATAGCTACAGGGTGGGTAACATCGGTTCGGGTCTGCCAAGACTACGCATCATCACCACCCAGCCCAAGCTGCAACTGCACCGAAACATCAAGGATCGAATGTATGGAACGATTTCAAAGTCTCGATGACATCCAGCTTGCTGTGTTGCTTTCACTGATTGGCAAGCAGCACTGTCTCATTACGACTGATGAACAACACTTGGAATCACTTCAGAGGCAGCTCGAGCGTGTACTTCTCTTTGCATCCCTTTCCCTATAGCTAATGCAATGCCTAACACACTACTCACAGGTTGGCTCTGGTGGATTTGGACTTACTACTGCTGTGGTGAATTGCAACCCTGATACTACAGTTGATGATTTTGCTGCGGCCATTCTCGTACAAGATGAAACGAAAGCAATCCTCCGCCCCTCACATTCACCAGTGATGAGTTTTGATGTTTGCACCCTGAGATTACGACAATCATTGCACGTAGCTTACAAGGAAATCTAGTCTCGTGAATCTTACTTCAGCCGACGACACAGAAATCAACTTAGCGGAGGAACAATCGACGATCTATTGAAAGGCCGTCGTATCGCGAATTTTGTTATTGCTCGGAATTTGAATCTCGCTCTAGAGCAAGTACAGTTGCAAGCACTCGAAGTGTGTTACAGATTCCCGCTTATTGCCTATCAGGTCTAATCGCTCTATAAAGCTCATTCGGACTAAACGTCTAATGCGGAAAGAAATACATCATGCGCCAACTCGATTTTTACTTGTAGCTATTGTTGCAAGGACTCCTTCAAATCCCCCTTTCAACTCACATCTGGTATGGATATCCCCATTCAGGTTTAATCCCTCTCACTCATCGATAATATCCAGTCAGATCACTTTTTCATATCTCATTATCATGAACCAGAGGAATTCATAAAAGATGAGGACCTTGAATCGGACTCTGTCTCCTCGGTAATCATCCATAAGCCAGGTTCTAGTTCTGTCAGTAACTATGCTCAGAAGTTGTTGTTTTCAAATCAAGTGAGTTGTCTGACTGGCAATACTTCTCCATATAAAATACGGATCTTCTAACACAATGATTATAGGAGCTTGACAACCTTTCGGCATTAGCAGAGGCAGCATATGTAAGTACCGAAATTAAGAGATATATGATGGACATCGTCGTATTTCTACGGATGCATAGGGCAGTTGCAGGTGGGATATCTCCAAAAGCTACAAGGGATTTTGAGCTTTTAGTGAGGTGGGTGGCATCGTAATCTAACTTATTGAACATTAGGTCTAATGTGGTTACGAAATTAGGTGTTTATGTCCGCTCAATGGGCTTCCTTTTGCAAACCCTTCTGTTGTATCATTGGCTGCCTATAAAATATATGGGCACAGAATCGTCGTAGCTGACAAAAACACAGACCGAAGTGTTATGTGGGGTAGCAAAAGGGAGGCTGTAGAAAAATATTTGTCGCCGGTAGACGCTGATATGATCATCAATAATGTTCTCGAGGAGATAAGAGCACCGCTGTAGCAGTTCTAAACTGGATTTAGCCGTGCTAGGTAGAAAAGGATTGGTAAAAGCTAGGTTTCGTTGCAAGAGTAGGGTCTTCGCATAATACCTATTTATGTGATACTTTTACATCATGCTTATTCTTTTAATACTACTTATTTTACGGGGCTGGTGGTTACTTGTAGAGTACTTTATACGCAGACACACAGGTACTTTTCATCTTGGATCCTTGGGTGCCAATGCAGAGAGGATGCCTTCAGGGTCCCCTGGCCGGTGGATATTCTCATGCATTGCATCTTGCATCGCATGTGTAACAGCGCGCAGTTGCGGAAGCATGTCTGGGGAACTCAATACTCAAGGAGGTTGGGTATTATATCGAAAAAGGTACTGCCACATGAACTCAGAAGCTCGCTAGAAGCTAGAACTCCCCAGAAGCAGCTCGGTCTCGGAACTCATCGTTGCAGGGCACCCCAGAAGAGCCTGCCCTACAAATCCGTAAACGGCGGCAGATCCCTGCCACATAAGTTCGCAGTCTCGAACCATCAGTCCCGGGACTAATAATTCCGTTCGCTGGCGGAATGTAAAAGCCTGGGCGGCCCAGGCTCGGGTCTGTGTCTGGAAGCGGGGAGCGCTGGACTGGAGAATCCGATTGACGTTCCGGGTTTATCTTCTACAGCTAGGCTGGCTGGGTAGGTCACATGAAGGCGAGAGGGGCAGTTCCGACGCAAGCAGTGCTGTTATTCTTGGACCCAAGCGAGAACTTGTGGTACATGGGAATTCCTCAATACTTTTCGGTCGATTCGACTCGACTGGTACCAGCGGTAGGTACTTAGTCGCCAGGGGGAAATACCGTTGCCATAAGTAGCAGAGTTAGTTAGTCAGTGGGGATGGAACAAGAGTTCAGGTGGGCACGGATCTAGAACAGGAAGGTCCGAAAGGAATAGTCTACAGGCTTTGGACGGCATGGTTTAGTATCTGCTCCATGTTCTTTGCCTTCTCCTGCTTTGAAGTTCTTCCTATTTTGTTAGAGCGGAGTTTAACTAGCCCTTGGAATTGAGGACCGGGCCAGGACTGGGTACTGGGAAATGTATTAGGCCGAAAAGAGAGGGGAGAACGGGCTCTTGAGATTGCATATTGTGGAATTGTAAGAGGAAACCGAGTTAGCTTTTACCCTGTTGAAGCTCATTGACTGGATGCTATGAATTTCTATGGAGTGCTATACTCCTCGCAAACACGATTTAAGGTTATTACGCTTACACAGAGCATCACAAATATTTCAGGCTTTGTGTTCATCAGGATGGACCTGGTTATATTGTGAGCCTGTAAAACTCCAAGATGTGCCTTGCTGAACTTAGCTTTTATTGCGTAATTTGCAATTGGGAGGAAACCTCGATCCCCAGCATAATAGCCAAAAGGCCGTTTCTGATGATGGAATAGCACGGTCGGTGAGGCTGAAACCAGGGCTGCTTACTGATGCCACAGGAACTTGAAAACGAAAACTAGTACTATTACAGTGGTGCATTCCTAGCATTCGTATGTGCTGGGCAGGCGATTTAATTTTCAGACATTTCTCATATCTCGAATTATAGAAAATTTTTTCATGAAAAAAAAATGTGGTCAAGGAGAAGATGCAGGTATGCATTCCTCGTAACTTATAATGTCATGTATAGGCTCTTGGCAGAAAAATAATGGTTGAAGATACAAGTATATGCTCATGCCCGAAAAAGGCACAAAGTAGCAAGCCTTTCAAAGCACCCAAGATACTTATGTGCTTAGTGGAATAAATGTGTACAAGTTCTTGTACATATATAGTCAATGTACTTAGTCTCGTGCCCCGTATTATTATTATTTTCACGTTGCTCCTAGCATAATAATAATACGTAAATCACGTGCGCGCCGTAGCGTCTGGGCACGAGACTATCAATGTACTATAAAATACTTGCAGTCCTGAACTCTGTGTAAATTACTTCTAAGTCTTCGGACTTGCAAGTGGTGGCATAGTTGGAAAGCGAGGTTGGAAGGTGACATTAGCGACTTCCTCTTTGGGAAATGTTGGACGTCTATAAGTACCGTCATGGGGAAGTTTAGTCCATAGTCGGTTTGGTAGTGACAGCCAGACTAAGGGAGGTTTCAGAGACTACTGCATAGTTACTGACTAAGCAGCTCTACACTGCTTCGAGACTGCGGAGGTTTAGTGCGCTATAGAATAGTCTCATGCCAAAGGAAATGCTGAACGTTAGAGGTAGCTCATCTGAAAACATCATCCGGGTTCCCATTTCAAAATTTGAGAAAGTATCGCAATGGAGCGCTTCTGTCTTAGCGCGGGGATCTTCTGCGGGTAAAAGCGAAGCAAGCGGGCACCAGTCTCAGCAGGACTCTTATTTCACCGTGTTCGGGCGGAAGCTACGCTTCGTTCACAATAAACGATGAGCCTAGTTACACCCCCCAAACTCCCCTACCTCTAAATGGCTGATCCAGTATTGGCTCACCATGCTGAGTAGCCTTGGAAGACCGCGGAAAGCGTCAGTGATTGATATTAATGGTGTGCAGTGGTGCACTGTTTACGCCGATATTGTATTGGGTACAGTCATTGAGCAAAAGTCTTGTTGAAAGCGATCTGAGCGCACGCAGAAACAGGGTTGAAATATCTCAACCACCAGTGGCCCGATTAACCTATAACTTGAACAGGTGATAATATATATGGAAATGCTACAGTGCAGGAAGAGACAGAGACTATAGCACAAAAGTCAAGGATGTGGTATTGCAAGAACTCTCTTGGTTACTGGAGACTATATACAAAACCACCACTTTTGGAGCACTATACACTGCTATTATTATAATTAGATTTATAAAGGTAATTTTTCATATATCATAGTAGATAATACCCATGATTATATAATTCCAGTGATAGAACTGCAGTTAGAGTTGGAGCGCAAACCTTGGAAATGCCAAGACTATCAAGTTCCCATACAAAATTGATGTTTTGAGACATAAAATTAGGGCATAAAAAATGATAGCTTTCCATAGAATCCATAATGTCCTAGAAAAAATATAAAAAATATGAAATAGGATTGACTCAGTATGCATTTTCATACCAGAGCTTATTAGGGACAAAAAGGTTTTCCTCATGGAGATCCAAACTATTATGCAGTGTAAATTTTGAAAAAAAATCACTATTATTTATTCTTTCAGTAATGCTTTATATAATTTACAGCAGCAATTGTCATGGCTTCTCTCTGTGCTACATGAAACCTCCAGAAACTGCAGGTGCAATTGCGCTGTTGGTACTGCAGATATGAGTGTAGACCGGATTGCTTGCAGACAAGCGCACGATTGCGCTGAGAGGGTATGGGCAATAGGAGGTTTCGGTGGAATAGACACAGAGGGGGGGGCATGACGTAGTTCGAGACCGGCATGACCTATCGGGCTTGGTTGAACTCGTCTGCGTGGAAGTTAGATTATTGACAAGGGACCAAGTTGGGACCTCTGCCAAGGGTGTTGATGCGGAAAATAGGTGACGCCCGAAGCAACCATCGCCAAAGTGGTATATATACATATTCCGCCTCGTAGCCTATGCTTGTCACCTTCTTCGCCTTTTCTAGAGTTTGTCCCTAGTCTTCTTCAATTTTGTTCCCTGATTCCTACCTCCATTTACTGATTTTTCATGGCAATGTACCATCCTTGACATGGTCACGTGCCAAAGATCGCGGAAGGAACCTCACAATGGGCGGTCGTGTTGTGACAAGGCAGTTTAGCACAGAGTACAGGGGATACAGAGGCTTGACACTCGATTAACAGATGAGACGACCAGATTGAATGCACAATTCCTGACAGTTGCTGTTGGTGGCGTTGTTGCTTAACAGCTCGTAATGGCTGTCAACGGTAGTCCGTACGGCTGGCCAGCCGATAGCTCCATCAGAACACCTTCAAGATTGCCTGCCGATAGCAGCTAGCTAGCATAGCTGCCGACCTACCTTCGGTCACGAAACATACCTTCGGTGGGTGCCACAGTCGAACCCCCACCCGCCGCTTACATAATCGACCCGAACCAAAAAATAGTTCCGCACCGGAGTGGAATAGTGTCCTTGTCCCAACATAATTCGCCCTCATTACGACGGACGACCAAGCAGCCAAAAGTTGCCAGGGTGAAAAAAGTATAGCCTGGTCTGCGAAAACTGCTCGTGGACAACCAACCTTACTGTTACTTGTACCTCAATTTCTCGCACCTCGTTCCCTCTTCTTAGATCTTGCATTCCATCTATTTAACCCCGCCAGAACTTGTTTGAGATACCCCGCTGTCCGCAGCAATGGCTTTCAACCCAGCGCGCACATTACTGGCTAGAACGGCGTTCCAGGCTGTGAGAAGAGCGAACGGGTTGAGGGTACCGGCTGTGATGCCACGATTGCCGGGCGTTCAGCAGCAGCCATTGTTGAGGATACCAAAGAGGTTTGCAAGCTCGGGGACTACAGAAGAGACCGTCAGGGGTGCGCTGAATGCGGCATTAGCGGAAGAGTAAGAACCCTTTATTTCCGATATCGGAATTGAGAGGTAGGGCAGTGGTTGGACGATGGAATTGGTAGGGGAAGTGGGAAGTGGGAAGAGTTGATTGACGTGAAGAGGAATTGGAGTGGGATGGAGATGGTGCTAATTGTATGCGCTGAGGATTATACAGGTTGGAATCAAATGAGAAGGTCTTCATATTGGGTGAGGAGGTTGCACAGTAGGTTCCCCTCTGTTTGGGTGCTTGTGAATTTCCAGTTGTGATCACATCAATGCTCATATAGGATGATTTAGGTACAATGGTGCATACAAGGTTACAAAAGGTGTGTGTTTGGCGATTTATAAAAATCGAGAAGCTAGAAGGAAGGCGGGGGGGGGGAACGATGTGGAGTGGAGAACGAGTAAGAATTTGGTATGGGAGCTAACATATTGGGGTTGACACAGGTTTATTGGATAAGTTTGGCCCAAAGAGGGTAGGTTACATCGCATTTTCTTTTGCGCTAGCATGACCTGGGACAGCAAGGAATATGAGGGAGACAGAATAAGTTTGCTGATGGGTCATGTTATGGGGTATCTAGGTCATCGATACACCAATTACAGAAGCCGGTTTCGCGGGGTTGGCGGTCGGGGCTGCGTTGGCGGGGTTGTCGCCAGTGTGCGAGTTCATGACGTAGGTTGCTCAATGCTCAAATTCTTGCAGGATTGGAATTGGAGGGAGTGCGTACTCATGATAATGTTCGTTATGCAGATGGAACTTTGGTATGCGATTCACTGAAATCATGATATGAAGGGGGTGCGCAGAGCTAATATGTGTGGTGGTGGTTTGGGAATACAGCTATGCAGGCAATAGATCAGATTGTCAATTCGGCCGCAAAAACTCACTACATGAGCGGTGGTATCCAACCGTGCAATGTTACATTCCGTGGGCCAAATGGTTTCGCGGCGGGTGTCGCGGCGCAGCATTCACAGGATTACTCAGTGAGTTTCCTGGTCGTGATTGGGGAGTACATACAAGGGAATGTTTCTAACGACAGAGGGGATTGGCATTGAAATAGGCTTGGTACGGAAGTATTCCTGGGCTGAAGGTGGTTGCTCCTTGGAGTGCAGAGGATGCAAAGGGACTGTTGAAGGCTGCGATTAGGGATCCTAACCCCGTTATTGTATGTCACACCATCTTACCAGGATATCATTTGGACTATTAACTTAACAAGGATGACAGGTGCTGGAAAACGAGCTCATGTACGGTGTCTCATTCCCGTTGAGCGCCGAGGCTCAGAAGAGTGACTTTGTGCTGCCAGTATGAAATCATCTCAGACTTACCCACCAAAGTCACTAGACTGACATTTCGTTTTTTGCAAAGATTGGCAAAGCCAAAATCGAGCGCTCCGGCACTGATGTCACCGTCGTGTCCCTTTCCCGCACCGTCGGTCAATGCCTCGTAGCTGCCGAACAACTCCAATCCAAATATGGCATCTCATGCGAAGTCATCAACCTCCGTAGCGTCAAGCCTCTCGACGTAGAGTGTATAATCAACTCGGTTAAGAAGACCAATCACCTTGTCGCCGTGGAGTCTGGATTCCCGATGTTTGGTGTGGCAAGCGAGATTCTGGCGCTGAGCATGGAGTACATGTTTGATTACCTAGATGCACCGGCACAGAGGGTCACGGGGGCCGAGGTCCCAACACCGTATGCAATTGGGCTGGAGAAGATGTCATTCCCTGATGAGGAGGTGATTGTAGGTAAGGTGAAGCAGTTGTTGAGGGTTTAAGGGGCACTTGATGGAGCGTTTAGGGGTTGTGAGAGAGTTGGTTGGGTGCGGCTGGTTTAAAGGTTTATTTAGTGGGACATGGAAGAAGGGGTGGCAGTTATGTAGACATAATGTAAGGCAACGTTGCCCAAAACAGCACAGCACAACGCAGCGCAGCAAAGCTGTATCAGATTCGAACCGTGGTTCACTACCACTAACATCACCTCTGCAATCTCAAATCTTCAGTCCAATCTTCATATTTCTGTTCTCATTTCGAAAGAGGTTCCATTCCAGTGAATGTACCGTTATTTTGTCAGGCAATTGGCTCATACGAAATAAGGACTCTGTGCAGAGATCCTGCTTGCACTGTGAGTGAGGTAATCTCTGTGGCGATCCAAATTGCACACAGCTTGGGTGATAGACAGGATGAACTTGCGTGTGATACGAAAATCTCCGTACGAAGTGGGTGAATGGGGATTGCACGATGAAGATTCGAGTTGTCGGGAGAAGGAAGATTGGGGCACGTGTTAAAAGGGAGGGGGGGGGGGGCATGGGTGTAAATAGTCGTTGTTACCCTGATGCATGATGTTGCAGCAATAGGAACGTGGAAACCTTGAGTCGGCGTCAATGCTGCGATCTGTAAACATTTGACGACAGTCGTGGCATCTTTAAAGGTCCGGGAGTTCAGGTGAGGCTATGCATATAATTGAAATAGTTGTAATTGATTATGAGGTTTACAGTCACTTACCAAAGTCTGTAGTGAATCCGGTTCTGAGAGTAATGATTAATAGCTAATAGTAGGTTTATACACAACTTATTGAGGTAGTACTAAGCCTAGTCGTTGGCCGGTGGCTGGTCGTTAGATCGTGGATGACATTTTAGCGTTGCAATTGCTTAAAACCCCTTAGGAACGGCACAAGGTTAGCAGTGAAAAGCTGGCTTTTGCGCTGAGACAACGCACCAATCGGCGTGGTATTCTGCTATTTGTTTTCTCGCCTGAGTACAAGATTGTAAGTGCAAGCATATATAGGTGCCAACCAATGTGGAGCACCTGCTTGCCGATATTTCGAGAAATTATGCAACGGATGGTTTGTCCAATAAGTTTTAGCGCATGCAAGTTAGTTTGGTTGTACTCGAGTACTACCTACCCCTGTAGGGGCATGCCTGGGCCGTAGTTACTTGTTGATTTGCAGCGCCAGGCAAAGGGCAACATATGGAGCAACAGATGCTCTTTGTCTCAAAATGTTGATATCTGTATTACATTCATCTGCTTTGTCTTAATGTTTTCGTTCTACAAACTGGCATTATCTTATTGTTGTCTTTGACAATTGTTCTTTACCCGAGATTGCTGATTATTCGGCATTATGTCAGTCTTGAGAATCATGTATCTAATCGGGTACGTTGGTCGAGTAATAATTTATTCTGTACCGCTGTGCAATTTCAAACGATTTCAAGAGGTTATGAGCCCGATTTAGACTGCCTATAGTATCCGTCTCTACTACTATTCGCCTCTCCTACAGTCCACCTTTACTACCGCCGTCCACCTTTGCTACCGCTCTCCCTTACCACCCGGATTATTTTGCAATCAACATGTCGCCCTCAGCTACAGCCAATCTTCAGGTCAAAAAGGACTATGTCTCCTATCATGGAACTGCACCTCTGCTCAACAATGAGAATTTCACCTTCTTGAGTCTAAAGATACAATTCATCCTCAGAGGGATGCAATGCTTGGAACTGTTCACTGGCCAGGAGGATTATCCAGAACAAGTAGACGAAGCTAATGGGATATCTCTAGCCGCAGCTCAGAAGGACTATCTCAAGCATTCAAATCCTGCACTGGCAGCTGGCTTCAGCTCTCTTACTGTAAAAATATGGAATAGAGAGATATATTCTATTGGACTTCCTCGGTGATTTTGGGAGTTCTACTAATCAATCTACGTGAATTTTGAATGCCTTCTAGGCATTATTTACAGTATATTTATTCCAGCAGGCAGACTCATCGCTAAATCTCGCCAGAAACTTTCTCCATTAGGATCTATCCGCCCAAAATTTCCCATTTGGGTGTTGACCCATCCAAGTATATTGGATAGCCGAATTCCTTGTGTGACCTTGACACTTAAGATTGACAAGACAACAAAAAGATACTGAGGCTCAATGGGAAAGTCACGTGATATGCAAATCATGATTTAATCTGCATTAGCTGAGGTAAGTTATGTAGCGTCAGTCAAAGAGGTAGTTGAGGGTAAAACCACACACCATATCAGTCGAACCAGCATTCAGTGCTGTAAACGCAGTGCAGAGTAGCTACGTGATTTTGACTCCCTGGAAATTGAGTTTCGCGGCAGAGATGTATTTGAGTGTACGGTGTACATGACGAGTTCAGTGGCAGCAATGCAAGTAAAGGTAGACTTCACTGTATACGAGTTGAATTCAACAGAGGAGAAGGCATTTGAGAGTAACCTACATAGCGTGCAAGCCACATTGTGTAGCACAGACTCCGAGCGATCGGCTATCATATTTCCTTTTATTTGACGAAAAAAATATATATATATATAAATATAAATAACAATAAAAATAGAAATAAAATGAAAAGAAAAGAAAAGAAAACATAAAAATTAAAAACGAGTTACCCCTGTTCCAACTCCCAATAGATCATTGCTAGAATTCCTAATACCCAAGAGATAATTGCTGGAACCGGAGCAGTACAGTCCATCTTAATTACTTCTAAGATGCTGGAGAACCCTCTTGCGCTGCTAGACATGAGAATCGAACCGGGGTCCTCAATTCTACCCCCTCCTCTTCATGGCGCTTTACCTCAGACAACAGCATTCCACTTCAATCAAGGTTTAGGTCAGTTCACCAAAGTACAAAAAAAACAAGCCCCTTGAACCGCCATTTGCCTCCACTGCGACCCTCAACCGCAGCCCCCGCTCCAGCAGTAGTACCCCCTCCACTTCCCCGCAACTGCATCCGCACATTCAACAACATCCCCTTGGTATGTTGACTACTTTTTATTTTTTTTCCATTTCTTTCGGTTGTTTTCGGTTTATCCAACTGTTGAGTTTTTTTTTTTTTCCATTCCTTATGCCTTATACCAATAGCATTTTCATTGCGAGTATCAGAGGGCTTTGCCTTCATGCTGCTGTGCTGGACAGGTTTCTGGCTCAGAGCCTTGTTCAAACACACTAGGGCTTGGAGGTACACGGAGGCTTAAACCTGTGGGTACATGGAACCTTTAGGCGGACCACGTCTATCAATATGGTCGGCAGAGGAAGCCTGGGCGTCAACTTAAAACGAACACGCAACCGGTGGTTATTCCAAGGGATTGAACTGTGAGTATAAGGAATCGGTCTTTTGTCTATAGCATGCCCAAGTTGTGCTAGGCAGGAGATCGGGACCTCCATGGTTTGGTATTCCAAAACAAGAGATGCTATCGAGAGGCTAGCTACTTCGAAGCTTCGCCTCACTGCGCCAAGGAATACTGGTTCACCTACCAAGTGGTCTCAAAATCTACCGCCCATTCAATCACGAGTGCATAAGATATCACTGGTAAAAGTCATTTGTGTTAGTACGGGTAGCGACATGCATATGGAGAATATATTAAGACGTATCCTCGCAGCGTCCCAAACAAGTGCCATTCACGACATAGTGAAATACTCCTGGTAACTGATGAATGCAATCAAATTCAACAATGCGGTACTTGCACAACATCAAGCCAGAAAACACAACGAAAAGGCATGAACATGAAAGAGCAACAGAAAAATCTTGCAGAGGGGGAAGCAAGCCACTATACGCCATATGTGCAACTGAAAAGACATGTCAGCTAACAAAGGAAAGCGAGTGAACACAAAGAAAGAACGGGCTTTATCACTTCTAATTGTATACCAATCCCTGATGGTTGCATAAGCTACCAACCATGCATCTACATAACATCAACTAACATCAACCTTTTCCTCTCCAATGCCAATATCATAAAGGCTATGTAGACTTTAAAACCCGGTCAAACTGGATATTCTTCACGTAACCACCAGCCATTGAAGTGCGAACATTTTGCCTGAAACCAGCCTCGTTCAGTCGTAGATCTTCCGCAGCCTCTGCAAGTACGAGTAAATAACAGTCAGTCAGCAATGTCCATAAGATGTTTGAATACTATTACTATATACGGTACCTTTATTTAATGGGTCATTGGCATTAGGCTCAAGGAACAAAAACTATAAACGTCTAGGTTAGGCATGTACCATAAAATAAGGTTATGCAACCGAAATAGTTGACCTCACCTGTAACCCAACGATAACTGCATTGAGGTTTAGGACGGGCTTCCAGTCCTCCCTTAAGATGTTCAAGCAAATATTTCCCTCAAGGTCGATATTAGGATGGTATATCTTTTGTGTGCATTTGACCTGAAAATACTGAGTTAGTAAGGGTATTGGTATTTGAGAATATTGTCAACATACTTTAGGAGGCTCATGAGGAAATGCGGAGTTAATGGCAAAGGTGAAATGGAATGAACCCCCTTTGTACATGCCTACACGAGGTCAGCACAACTGCGGTGCTGATACCCACTTTCATACCGTCTGTGAAAACTCGCGGCAAACGTACCTTCATCTGGCTCGATAGTCAAGGTGAAATTGAGAATATCTTCCGAGTCAGGAAAATGCATCTTCATTGTTGATGGCAGCGATAGCTCTGTGATATCTACAGCCATTGGATTAGCATCGTCTATCGCTGAAGAGTCCCATTGCCAAAACCTTTCTGTGCCCTCAGCTGAGCGGCCGTGACCTTCTTTTTCTTCATACCACCCTCCGCCGCCGAAGCAGCCTGCTGTTGTTGTTTCTATCGCCCCAGGAAAGTCAGAAATCAAACTCAGAAATGGTGAATGCACAAGGCTCTCTTCATCCATGCAGAAGGACCTAACAGACGCGGAAAGAGCTTTGCAGCACTAGGTTCAACTAACCATAGACCAAATCTTGAGCATGATGCCGTGACTGTAACGTTAGTTGAGATAACAAGACAGCGTAGTGCAGTCCGAACTCTTCGATGGTGGGGGGTAGTTGGTCGTCTAGTGCTGGGAGTTCGGTTTGCAATGCTACAATGTAGACGGAGCACTTGGGCAATGAAAACTAGTAACGTAACGAAGTGACTTTCGGACAGAGGGGAAAAGTGATTCTAGAGGTTGAACAATAGTCTCGCTTGGATTGAACAACATTCATGCATGGATGACATCCCAGGGTTCAGAGGTGTTCGCAGAGCCTGACGCTAAGCCAGGACCGGCATCTCTGCAGTCGTCACGTCAGTAGTCTGCTTGGCACTCACATCAGACTATCGGAGCGAAGCCATGACGCCAAGCAAGAAGCCTCTGCTGTCACTCTGCAACTCGCCTAGTTTCGTGACCAGACTTAGTTAGCAGTCGCATGACGCTGACTACAGCAACCCCGCATACTTCCGAGAGCTCTTTTATCCACAATCTGGTACTCTATACTCGTGCCAGACTATTATTTCCGTCTTCCGCTCCGGACCGTAGGTACGATAGATATGTACATAAGGAAGTACTACTCGTCGCTTCCTTTGTCCTCCGACAATTGTGCATCATGCTCTCAGATACACCAAACTATTTCTGTGGGACCCTGCTGGGTGATAACTCGCTCCTCAGCACACCCTTGAAGCAGTCTCGCTCCTTGAAGCAGCCTGGTCTACCGCCTATGCATTCGAAATAGGTTGCGAAGCTACACCGAAGGATATACTATAAGAGAAGCTCTATTTCAAGGTTACTTGTATTTGTAACGAGGTATATACAAGTCGGGGTCGTGCCAACCAGACCAGAACACCAAACTTCATGCCAAGGGTCTTGGCATGAGACTAAGCTTTTCATCAAATAACAAAATTTGCCAGTCCAGTTAGTTTTAAGTATCCACACACCAAAGTCTAGGCATCTTCTGAATCTGTTCTCGTCCGAGCTTCTGTACCCCTTCTCTTCCTTCTTCATTTCTTTTTTTCACTTTTGTTGATACTCCAGTGCGAGGCATGTAGGCTCCCCGTTTATGTTCAATCAAAGTGGGAAAATTGCTAATTGTTGAACACTTCAGGTCGTCACGGGTTTTTATCAAGAATCTTCCTCCTAATAAATTCACTGAGAATGATTTCAGATCTCATTTTGAGAAGTTTGCTCCAATCACAGATATCAAACTCATTCCTAATCGGCGAATTGGATACGTGGGATTTAAGTCAGCCGAGGATGCCGAGAGAGCGGTGAAGTACTTCAATAAAACATTTATTCGCATGTCTAGAATAGCTGTAGAGATAGCTAGGCCTGTAGGAGTATTCCGCAACCAACTACTTGAAAAGCCCGGTGCTGACAATTACCAGATCGCAGATTTCTCACTCCCAAGACCATGGAGTGCACATACACCAGGGTCATCAGCATACCAGCGTAAACATGAACAAAAGCCTATTACCGAAGAATCTGTTACAGCTAGAAAAAGAAAGTGGGGGGAGACTGATGAGCTCAATCCTGCTATGGACCCCAAACTGCTAGAATACCTTGAAGTCATGCAACCTTCGTCGAAGGCTAGAACATGGTCAAATGGGGATGTGGCTGCTCCTGACGAAGAATCTGTGAAACCAATCCAAGCAGATGAAAATGAATCAGATGATGAATATGTGGAGATACCTAGGAGACTGAACTCCGTGGCTGCTGTAGAAGGAGTTACAGGTTCGGAAGCGGTCATGACAGAACCACCTACGGAACAAGGACGGGATCATGCACAGGTTAAAAAAACAGAAAAGAATAATAATCCGTCAATGGATGATAATGAATGGCTCCTATCCAAAACAAGCCGGCTTCTTGACCTCACAGACGATATTGAGGCTCATCTTGCACATCTTACTACAGATGTGGAAAAATCATCTCTAGCAGTCAGACCTACTAATAAGGCAACTCCTCCAAATTCAATTATGAAAGCAGATGAGGGCCAAGAGGATCACGAACCGCAGGAGAAATCTGAAGAGGATGCAGTTCTCGAGGAAATTGGCAAAACGGGTAGATTATTTCTCAGGAATTTACCATATACAACTACAGAAGAGGAACTTTGGATAGCCTTTGAACTTTTTGGCGAACTTGAAGAGGTAAATTTTTCATATCCTCAATGATCTCTTCAGCCCACACCCTTACTGCGTTTAGTGATGATACTCCTGATAGGGACATCTTATGCAATCGCAAATGATGTCATTAATCAAAGGAAAGATAGTAGAACATATCTGAAAACGCAAATACATTGTGTTATGGTTTTAGCAACTGTCAGATATGTATATTGATAACGTGCGCACTCGATTTCGATTCCAAGTCGGTTTCGGTGCACTTTTTTGCCTGGATGACTTGCTTCCAATTCGGTGTATAAGAACAGGAAACCGAACCGACTTGGGCCGATGCGCACATTATATATGATCAAATGGCTAATATGCTGCGCGTTAGGCTCATCTCGCTCTGGATAGCAAAACCAATCAGAGTAAAGGCTTTGCATTTGTCTTATTCAAGTCTCCAGCAGATGCTGTAGCTGCATATAAGGAGATGGATAAGAAAATTTTTCAGGGAAGGTTACTCCACATAATAGCCGGTGCTCCGAAGCGAGAGAACAAATTGGATGAATTTACCATTTCAAAATTACCGCTGAAGAAACAATTGGAATTAAAAAGAAAAGGCCAGTCATTTAATTGGAACTCTATGTATATGAATGTGCGTCTACTTGTGCCTTGCTGTCTTTTGTATGCGCTAATAGATGGCAAAGGTCGATGCTGTAATGTCCTCTATTGCCGATAGACTGGGCGTGCCCAAGTCAGAGCTCCTAGATCCCACATCCTCTGATGCTGCAGTGAAACAAGCCCATGCGGAAACCCAAGTCATTCTAGAAACCAAAGCATACCTGAAGGAAAGTGGAGTCGATTTTGAGGCCTTTGGGAAGAATCCCAAATACCGAGAGAAAGATGACAGGGTTATCTTGTTGAAGAATTTCCCATATGGAACGACCAAGGAGGAACTTCTCAAGATTCTTGGGGAATTTGGACAGGTTAGCAGGTTCTTGATGCCTCCCGCTGGTACTATGGCTATTACGGAATTTGTCCAAGCACCTGCTGCACTGGCAGCATACAAGAGCCTGGCATACAGGCGTTTCAAGAATATGCCATTATTTCTGGAAAAGGCACCCAAGGGCTTATTGGGCGAAGCTCCTGCTCAAAATACGGAGACAATTGTGGCCGATACAAGTGCAGGTGCAGGTGCAGGTGCTTCTGGGGGGAAGGCCCCTAAACTTTCTATTCAAGAACTGTTACAACCTTCCACTGTGGATGAAACAGAGAATATAGATACCACTACTCTGTACGTACGCAACCTCAACTTCTCTACTACCTCAGCAGACCTCACCCGTGCCTTCTCTGCGATTGATGGCTTCCGGAAAGCTGTAGTCAAGACAAAGCCGGATCCGAAGAAGCCCGGCGCAACGTTGAGCATGGGCTTTGGGTTCGTGGAGTTCCAGTCTAAAGCACAGGCACATACGGCCATTCAAGTCATGAACGGGTATACGCTTGATGGACATCAACTGTCAGTTAAGACATCACATAGAGGCCTTGACGCAGCTGCAGAACAGAAGAAAGCAGATCTGGCGAAGAAATTGGCTGCTAATAAGACCAAGCTTGTGATCAAGAACTTGCCGTTTGAGGCTTCTGAGAAGGATGTTAGGCGACTTGTTGCGTACGTATCTCCCACTCCCAGCATTACCTCGCATTTTGTTCCGTCAACCCCACTAAGTTTGGTGCCTGCTGTTTCCAGACCTTACGGCAAACTCCGCGCCCTCCGCCTTCCAAAAAAGTTTGGAAGCCGTTCGTCCGGCTTTGCTTTCGCTGAGTTCGTCAGCGCGAAAGAAGCTGCCATGGCCATGTCATCGCTCACCGACACGCACTTCTTGGGCCGTAAGCTGGTACTGGAGTATTCAAGCCAGGACGCAATCACTGCGGAGGAGGAAATCGAGAAGATGCAGAAGAAGACAGGCAAACAGAGTCAGTTGGCGGTGATGCAGAGTTTGAGGGAGGCAAATAAGAGGAGAAAATTTGATATCAATGCAGGAAGGGAGGATGAGTTGTAGAGGCTCCATTCAAGTTTGGGCGAGGTTTCGGTTGGCGAGATAATGAATGGGATAGTTGGAGATATGTAAGAAATGTTTAGACGGCATTCCATCAGCTTATTTGTATGGAAGGCCTTGCATTTGTTGCTATGTTTCAATGAAATATATATGCGATTATGGATTCCCTTTACAAGGCTAGGAT
Organism: Kalaharituber pfeilii; assembly: GCA_015179045.1. Lineage (NCBI taxonomy): Eukaryota > Fungi > Ascomycota > Pezizomycetes > Pezizales > Pezizaceae > Kalaharituber > Kalaharituber pfeilii. Next base: position 303,999 of record WHUZ01000012.1, on the reverse strand, counting down.
TGCTCCACAACAGCTAGCATCATAAGACTACATAAAGGCCCTGTTTATATTGTTACTTACACATGTATGTAGTAGGCAGCCCTTCCTGCGCGCCGATATCGTCACCGAACCCGGTGCTCGGAGCAATGTCGAAAGGGAGGATGACATCAGCAGAGGCATGGGTCGACGAGAGACTAGGATGATATTACGGTATGGTACGGCATAATGTACATATGTATCAGCTGCTGGGCGTAAATACGAGGGGTCGTGCAACCAGACTAGGGCGTAAGTAATTATGGTATCACATGCATTCTATACGGTTAGTTAGTGCACAGGAGCGAAGCACGTGGCGTCTTAGCCTCGTCCCCAGGCGCGCGTCCCAGGCTGAGCTTAAATTCTACTCCACTGCACCTCTGAATTAATTTGCCACCAAATTTATCGATAAGGATTATGTATGCGCGGCAACATGGGCACCAGGGACCCTGTCCCAATTGGAAAACCTACATATGCATATGTGCCGGGCCATTCACATACATTTGCTAGTCTACGACCTCTCGAATGTTGTGTTACCAGGTTAAATTTATTTCTTTTCAGTGCGAAGCACCGTTAGACTCATGCCTGTGTTCCCGTACCCAAGCATGCCTGCAGAAACGAATGCTACTAGTAGTAGATCCCCTAACTTGGCGGACGCTTCCATGAAAGCCCCACGGCTGCTCTCCAAGGGGTCGAGGAACTAGACCGCTCACGAGTTTCCGATTGGAACGGAACCAAGATTCATCTTGAATCTGCATAAAGTGAGACCTCGCTATACCCTAATATTCACATCTCCAGCTGGAGTTGTGCCTGCTAGTATCATTATTGTATATTGAGACCGCCCCATACTTGTCAAGTCAAACGAGGAATTTGGGTTTGACATGTCTTGCAAAGGTTAGCACCGGTCTTGAGGATACAGCACTTGTATGATTCGAGACCTGGGTAATGCAGTTGACCATGAGATGAATCAAGAATTCAGTGCTTCCGTAAAGCCACTTTTTACTTTTAGTTGCAATTGGTAACACTTTCGAGAGAACAGCAATTGAATTGGATACACGGTTGTTGTCGAAGGGTGCCTGCTGAATTCAAACTGTGATAAGGAGGACATCAACCTATTGTAAGTACTATCAAAGTATATACTTCTACATCTACTAGTATGAAGCAGTTTCTCGGGTTTGTAGATTTTGTTCGACCAGCTGCACCGATCCGGAATGCGCTAGCGATCGCATATCTATATGCATGTCTCAGCTATGTATGCTCTCTAGTTAGCAGCACAATTCTGTGATGAAGCGACGTCGGAATTGTCCAGTCTCGAACCAAATTACCTTCTCTCTCACAAAGGTTACCAACCAAAGAAGGTCACATCAGATAAATCCTATAGAGGGGTCGCGCGGGGCTGGCAGTGTCCCATGCTGGCACACGGTTCAATATGGCAGTGGCAACAATGGGATGTAACCACACAGCTTATTCTCATCCGGGCACCAGTCATTGCCAAAAGTACCAGTCAGGCTTGAGGTGCACTTGTTTAATCTGGTTAACTTGGTTGTGATACCAACAGTTTCTTGGTTGAGAGTCAACGAGGTTTTGTTGGACTGTCGGAGTGAGAAATATGTGCTCACGAGAGACCGTGTGGGCATACCAAGCCTGCATCTGCCAGCAGTTGGAAAACACGGATACGTAGAGTACCTATAATTCACTTATGAATCTTCATTTTTCGCGCGAAGCCTTGGCCGAAAGGTTGCTGAATTGACTTTGATAGAATAGTTGTTACTGTAGGGTGGTTTCACTCCCAGTCGCACAAGCTCGACAAAAGCAGGCAGAAGCTCTTCACCCAAACGTCACGAGGCCACTCCAGCCAGCATCACACTGGTGTGATTGCCAACGAAGAGTCAATGGGCGTCTATCATTTGGTGGCCATTGCTACTGTCGGGACTCACAGTGTCGCTGAAGATTCACAAGCAGTCAGTTTCATATCTGCAAGTATTTAAACGTGCATGGAAAGAGGCTCCTTCCGCCTTATCAGCCTCAGCATTGAGTAGGCGCTGCATCCATCGCGGACGTCCTTATCGAGAGAGCTCCCCAGCAACTGAGCTGTGAGAGATTGTGCCTGGCAGCGCTTCTGCCATTGTGCTTGAGTTCAAGTAGTTACTGCGCTTTGGAGATCACGGGCAGCGCTAGCTGGCACGTGGCGTTGCACTAACCCTGAGCTTCTCTTTCAGAATTCAACCTTAAAGTACAATCCCCCCTCCCCCCGCCCCGCTATAAACATCCAGTCTTTCGCTCAAACTCAGCAACCCAATCCAGCTATCTTCGGCTATTCGTATCACCACGGGTTTAATAACTGCTCTCACACAATAAAGTGCCCTGTAAATATTCACCCTGCTAACTCGATCTGATGGCATCGGAGGTGATGACTCCGATTCGCAATGTAAGATTCCATGACGACGAGACAACATCAAAGTCTGAGGATTATGGCAACTCAAACGACGCTTTTCGTTCGCATTTAGACGGCCATGAGTCTGCATCGGGATCGTCAGAGGAATCCGGGCATTCGCCATATGGTTTGCTTGGGCGCAGGAATTCTCAACAAGATTTTGAAGATTATGGAGAAGATGACATACATCCTCCTGGGAGTCCGGGCCTTGACCCTATGTCTGAACTGGCCCAAACTCGCAATGGAGTATATGGTACGTGGAGTTCTAGTCGTCCGCGAACAAATAGCATTGGGGGATACCCATTTGACCCGTCTGCTACGCATTCGTCCGAACCCGGCTTGTCGAGGCCACAAAGGCCAACACTACCAGCTCGTGCTCCATCTGGTACATATGCACCACAACGCCATCCTCCGGCCATTCCAGTTGGGCACCATCTTACACAATCCAGAACAAGATCCGCCTCAGCAAATCGTGGCCGCCGAGACCCCAGTGCCCAGTACCGTGCTCAAGAAAAGGCTTACGTTCAGAGACTTCGACAAGATAATGCCAATGACTCCTACTTTGATCGAAACAACGCTTTGATATATGCCGAATCTGAAACTGAAGATGAATCGCCATCTTTAGAATTATATCCAGATAATGATTTGTATGATGCTGATACATTTCTTTTATATGGACAAGATAATATGGAACCTTCCCCTGAGGAACTCAAAATCCCTGAAAACCGAGAAAGACTTGAATGGCATTCGATGCTGTCATCAGTGCTAAAGGGTGATGTTGTCAAACAAGAGAGAAAGCGTATTATGGGTCCTTCACAGGAAGCGGAAGATCAACAGTTGAGAGTCCAGCTTAAAGCAGAAATATGGCTTGGTATCAGGGCAAAAGTCTGTGGAAGATCTATTGCTGCGCAGCGTCGGGTCATAGAGGATGGGCAAGCAAACGTGGACGTAGTTATTGATGAAATTATCAACTTCAGGATACACGGGCGGGAAGTAACGGAGAAAATTCCACGCATGCAAGTACATGACATTATTCGCAAGTGGGAGAAGTGTGAAAGTCTTTATCCTACGCGGAATGCAATGGCCCAGGCCAAGTCTAAAGTCGCCTCGGAGGCCTTTATACAGAGTTGGGATGCTATTGTGTCGTGGCACAACGTTACTGAGATGATAAGCACGGAACTTGGCATTCTCCAATGCTGGGTAGGAAATCAGGAACTGGACTTTGGCAAGCCTGTGAAAACCGAATCCACCAAAGGAAACATATCGGATGAGACATCTTTTCTCGATCGTATAATAAAGGAAGATGGTCTCAAGTCTCTGGTTGGGGAACGCAATATGCTTAAAGGCATTAGCGCAGTTGTTGGCAAAGCGAAGAAGACATTGATTGCGAACCATGAAGCTTTTGGAAAAAGGCATCTTCCACCATATATCCAGGAGTTACTGCTATTGATCAACTTTCCTACTCGCCTAATTGAGGAAATTATCCGGATTAGACTGAAGTATGCGAGAAAGATTAAAGGCGATCCCGCAACTCTTATGATTGACCCATTGATTAAACAGTTCCAAGCAATTTTGAAACTTGCGGTTCATATCAAGCAAGAATATACCAATATTTCTAAAGAAGAGCGTGGATGGGATTTGCCGGCATGTATGGATGAGAACTTTGAGCATGTAGTGCTTGAAGGGTTAAAATTTTACTTCAAGCTTCTAAACTGGAAATTGAGTGGAAACAAAAATACGTTCAAGGAGGCGGAGATTTTGGAAAGTGAATGGCATTTTTCAAACTCTATTGGCCAACATATTGACGGCGGTGATGTTGAGATTGCAGAACAATTCAGGCAAGTAGAAAGATTCACAAGATCACATGCATCAATCATGAAGATGCTGACATAAGGCAAGCTCTTTGACAAGTAAACTCCTTCTCCGATTGACGGCACACTTTGAAAGAGAACTCCAGAGGGTCCACCCGGAGCAGAATGGCGTAGAGGCTAGCAAACGGTACAAGCAGATTATGGACTCGGTGCGGATACGTCAACTAAAGCTGTTCCGGTTCACAAAGTATTTTCCCGTCCGTCGGTAGTCATATGTTTGAGATATGCTGATACAAATCATTACCCAGGCTTCTGAGTCAAAGATTCGAGAATTCTACCGAGTTTAGTGTTGATAACAACAAGCTTAGAGATTTAGTGAATTCACTAATTGCCAGTGGTCATTTTCTCGTATATACTGCGACTGTTGAGCATGACGGAATCTACTTGGTAGCCGATCCTTCGCTTCTCGACAGACCACAACAGATAAATCAGATTATGCGAACTTGCTATCACGATGAAGCCTCTAGGAAAGATGACCCGAACTGTCCATACGTCTTAATTCTATGTCCACAGCACCAGCTGGTTTGGGATGGTCGTGTTGTTGAGGTTGATATGCGAGAACCAATCGTAGATATCAAACCTGGGAGGGTAAGATTGGTGGCAGACGGCTCACAGCAGCGTTTAGCAGCTGCTCGAGAACTTTTCTTCCGATCCACAAATCATGATTTGGATATCCTGATTGAACAGCGAGCAAACCTCCCCAGAGTTAACCATGAACTGTTCAAAATCAAGCGAACCACTTACCGGCTTTCCAACACAATTATGGACAGCGTGGAAACTATCCGCAAGCAGACAGAGGGCCTGGATTGCCAGGAGCTAATCCAGTCATGCTTCGCATTTGCAACAGAATTCGGGCAGCGGTCAGTTATGTTCATGGATAACAATCGACGGGCGATGAATAATCTAAAATTAACACGTCTTGCTGTGGACTGGGTAAGTTTTATCTGTGACGATTGCGTGGCTTCCAATCGCCAGACATTTAAATGGGCGGTCGTGGCATTAGAGTTTGCAATGCTCATGACCAGGGGACAAAACATATTATCGATTAATCGCGATGATTACGCTTTGCTGCAAGCCAAGGTTGCAGGCTGTATGTCGTTGCTCATTGGACATTTCGATATTTTGGGAGCCCGATCGACGATTGCGGCACAGGCTGAGCGGCAGCGAATAGAGGCTATGGCTGGGCAGCTAAAGATGGATGTGAGCAAGATGCTGGATGACGAGGTGTCTGCAAGATATGTGCAGGATGAATGGATGCGCAAGCTCCACGACATTGACGAGGCGAGAAGGAATACAGAGTTCCAGCGGCAGGGAATTGGGAGGGTTCTCGATGACACTGACCAGACGGACCGCTCCTTGACTACGCTGTCATCGTCCTTCTCTAGCGTTACCCTCAGATGGCAGCAAGGCCAGTTTTTGGGAGGTGGGTCGTTTGGATCAGTATATGTTGCCATGAACTTGGATTCGGGCTACCCCATGGCTGTCAAGGAGATCCGGTTACAAGATCCTCAGTACATTCCTCAGATTGCATCTGCAATCCGAGAGGAAATGACAGTGTTAGAACAAATGGACCACCCGAACATTGTCCAGTACTTTGGAATAGAAGTCCACAGGGACAGGGTGTATTTGTTTATGGAATATTGCTCTGGAGGATCTCTTGCCAGCTTGCTTGAGCATGGGCGGATTGAGGACGAGACGGTCATTATGATTTACACGTTGCAGATGCTGGAGGGGCTGGCGTATTTACATGAGGCTAACATTGTTCATCGCGATATCAAGCCAGAGAGTAAGCTTTTCCAAGCACAGGAATAACGGTATGATGGGATATTAGATTGCTGACTCACATTTTTATTGTTCTTTTTCGTACAGATATCCTTCTTGACCACAATGGCATAATCAAATACGTGGACTTCGGCGCCGCCAAAGTCATTGCAAAGCAGGGGAAAACCCGTATAACCACCGCCAGCTCAAAGCTGAGCTCCATGACAGGAACCCCCATGTACATGTCTCCCGAAGTAATCACTGGCTCCGTGGCCGGTCGTCGTGGCTCGACTGATATTTGGTCGCTTGGCTGTGTTGTCCTCGAGATGGCCACGGGCCGTCGGCCTTGGGCAAACCTGGACAATGAGTGGGCGATTATGTGGAATATTGCATCGGGACATAGTCCGCAATTGCCTACGCCCGACCAACTCAGTCCGGCTGGGATTGACTTCTTGACGAAATGCTTCATTAGGGATCCGAAGTTGAGGCCCTCTGCAGCTGAGTTGCTGCAGGATCCATGGGTAGGAATTACACGCTTGCACTCCTTCTGGTACATTCAATTTGAGCAAACCACTGACAATGTATACAGATTTTGACTATTAGAAATCAAGTCATCGAACCCACCCCGACAACTCCCACAACTGAAGGAGGCCGTTAGGCGGAAGCAATCCAATCCCTCATGTCCTGTAGCATTCCACTTCTGAACAAATAAACTTTCCAGTATCTGTACAAGCCCTGTATGAGGAATCTTCTCCATTTGTTGTCCGTTCACCATGTTCATCTTTATCAAGTTTTCATTGTCTGTTTCTGGTAGCATCGTTACGCTCTTATTCCCATATATGTCTTGTTTATTAAGCCTTGTTATGACTTGCATGACCTTATTCCATTGTATGGGGTTTGATGAATGAAAATGGGTTTTTTTGTCCGTTTCTTTACGACAGGTTGCGCTTAATGATTTGTTTAATTCAGAGAGTTGATACATTCATGTTGCCACAGTTCTCCTTGGGCCTCGGTCATGTTTGCATGATAGTTTGATTCGTTGGTCTTGTTTCAATTTAAGGGTGTCCAGTCCTGGATGAACTTGGCTCATTCTCTCGTTATTTCACTTTAGGTATTCATAGTAGTGAGATAATTCCACTTCAAAGTTTTGATGGTGTAAAAGACGTCTGGGTCCATGAGTAAACTGACTGGATAACCACAGTGTTCTATATAGTGTAACTTATAGAGATCTCAGAACGAGTCTGAGCATGTTGCAAAAAATTACACAAGCAAGCTAGAGCAGAAACATAGCTTTTACTTCCATTTTGACTCCATCCCTAGCGCATACTACCTTTTTTCTATTGGAAATTGTGCCCGTGCTTGTTTCCATCAACCCACTCCCTTCTACACCCTCCCACCATGCAGTCTCTGCACATTTCTTTACTGCTTGCATGATTTTCATAGCTTCTCCGTCTGGACCATCTGCTTCATCGTCTTTATATCGTGATGAAAAATGGTTTAGTATTAAGATGCCTTCACTTTCTCCCATTTGCTGCTCGCCCAGATTTATCCTCCTTGCAAACAAACCTGCCATCTCTGGAGTAGAATGACCATGAGACATAGCTCTTTCCTTCACAGTCTCATACGTCTCTGTTGGTTTGGTATTTGGGTCAATTGAGGGGAGATAAGCATTCGTTGCTTCATGAATAAGGACTGTGCTGTACTGTGCCAAAGGAGCTATTGGACTTGGATCATAGGTATCACCCAAGATAGTAATCTTTCGGCCAGGGCGTGAAGGTGGTTTCATGAGAGTACTACCATCTGGAAGATGAATCCCTTTTTCTGACACAATATTCTGAGGAAATGTCCTTGTACTTGTGCCTTGTAGGACAGATAAAAGTACCATTGGGTTTGGTAGCCCCTGAGAACGGAAATACTCCTTATGCGAAGACAGCGCATGTGAGTATTCTTTGGGTATCTTTCCGGGCAATGGTGCCTCTGTCAAGACATAACCTATAGCAGGAATGCTGTGCTTGATGTGTCCAGCTGACACATTAAACTCGCCATTTGCAAATATATTCCTCCAAAATCCATCCTTATCTTGACGAAAATTCTTTCCAGGGATTTCTTTCTCGTAGCATGAGCCAATGCTGTTTGGAGTGTCCTCTTCTTGAGGAAATAACAGCTCATGAATTGAGATCCATGAGTCAAGGTGGGTATAAGTCAACCTCAGCGTACTTCTGACATACTCTCTTAGCCCCTTTGGGCCATATAACTCGATATCAGCTTCGTCTGGCCTACTCTCCCCCTCCCCAGCGCAGGTGAGCCTTGGATCATCCTTCTCGTTTGCCATCCCTCCAGCACCATTGCAAATTGAGGATAGCAATGGGCAGAGCCCAAATAGATGGTCTCCATGAAGGTGAGTGATGAAGATCTTTGAAATTTTTTCTGCTTTGATAGTCCTATATTTGTGAATCTGATGTTGGGTTCCCTCACCAACGTCGAAGAGGAGTGTGTCGGATGAAGGCAGAATGATAGCTAGCGAGGAGTGGTTTCTTGTGCTGCTGGGGATGGCAGAAGCAGTGCCTAGTGGGAGGACGGTGATTACAGGAGGCATCCTGTTTAGCAATTACCTAACAGTTGTCGGCAAATCTGTAGCCACTTGAACGTTTCATCTAGAGTAGCGTTTTCTCTCCACTATGCTGGACTAGCTATATACATACAATATATGTGAGGAGAAGGATGAGGTGAGATACGTGATACGATGAGTCAATGCTCCCAAGAGGGTAGAGGGCGCCGCTAACTGGGCCATGAGGGATGCTTCACATGAAGGCATATAAATTTGAGTAACTGTCAGGTTAAACGCCCAGTATCCATATTTTATTTTATTTTGTTTTTACATGTTTTATTTTCTTTGCACATAATCGTATTCAAGTTGGGCATTCCTCGCTACTTTCTGGCCAGAGAGAAAGTTTACGTACTCGAGTACAGTAAATAGCTCAAGTTGGTACTGTGGGGAATCTTGGCATTCCAAGTGCTACGGTGGGCGAACATAGTCTGAGGCATGGGGGGGAGGTATTACTGAAAAAGGAAGTGGTCCTGGGAGGCGAGAAGAGGGGGGACCTCAGGAGGGAATCACATCATCATCATCGTTGAGTGTCATAGTATCACTGGTTTTATTTGTCTGCTAGGTCTTGCAGTTATCTCTTTGTGTTTTGAGATATAGTAAACCGGTTCTCTTCTTACATCTCTGTCTTTATCTCTCTCCTTTTACCTTTCCTGTCTTCTCCCCCTCTGTGAAATTTCTTCTTGATACCCGCAGTACCAAAATTGAAAGACAGTGCCGCGCTAGCTAGAACACGTGCTCTGGGGCAATCCCACTAGTCATAATTGTCAAAGGTCTGGCTGCGTACCCTCTTTTTTGTTCACGGCAGCAGGGGAGCAGAGTACTCTACATCGTCCTGCTTACAATCTTATACAGTGCTTGACATCCTTACTTATAGACTTTTGGTTGCAGCCTTTCCGCCCACAGCGACTGTAGCATACCTTAGTGCTTAGGTTGCCCTATGTACTCAACAGTACACCCGACCTTTAACTTTTCAGCCGCTTAAGTACTCGAGTATGATACACGGGAATGGATTAAGCATGCCAAGAACAGCTTTCCTTTCCGAGTGCACGGAGAAAAAATAAAAATAGCATAAGTACATAAATAAATAAATAAATAAATAAAATAGAATAAAAGTGATGCAAGGAAACGACCTACCAAAGGTCTCTGTGCTTATTCTTCGAGATATAATGGCGACATCACTAAAGCTGTCTCCTCCTATGGGGAATCTCAACACATTTCTTGATACTGCATTGATTCCTACCTCCCTTGAAGTACTGCAAGATATTGTTAGGGGATGATGCCACCGTACTACTATAGAGATACAGTACCGAAACAAGTAATAATTAAACTCAACCTCAATAAAAAAAAATCAGTATTAATCAATAACCCAAGACAAGCAAGACCCAAAAGTACTCTCTGTTACCGATAATTTTATTCCATTAATCCTGTTAAACCATTAACCCTATTGAACAGCAAGAATCTGATTCCCCCATAGCAAAATCCTCTTTGTCCCTTTTGACTACCACGTTAACATCCTCCCTCACAATTTCTCCGTTGCTCAACTCAGCGTATAAACAGTCCATCAGAACTCAATAGTCCTTTATCAAGTACGAACAGCAAACGCTTTGAGTATGTACCCAGTCTATTCCAGAAAAGAGGTAAAACGCAACGTACGCTAGGCCCAACCAGTTCACCACAATAACCATGGCCATAAACCTCACAACGAAGCAAGATCAGCCAAGAGGGGCACCCAAGTATTCCCCTATTTGCCTGCGTCTGTAACTGACCAACGCACCTGCCGGCAGAGCAGGGAATCCTAAGTGCACGACAGCTGTGTGGCATTCCGCAACTTGTAACGGATCTGGTAAACGCAGAGTTACCGTCCGCCAGGTCAAAAAGACACTTGACTAGCGATACTCGCTAGTTCTCTGCTAGGTCATACAGCACTCATTTATGCGACTGTGACGCAGTTCCGGCTGTCGCATATCGCCTTGCGTCGCATATGCGCATTTTGTGCGCCCATCCACGGGCCGCCCGCCCTACGGTTCGGTGAGCCGTAACACAACTATCCATCTGTTAATATAATGTTGGATGCTACTAACACTGTTACCTTACCTGTCATTTGTGCTAATTCTCTCCGATTAACTGGTAACGGTGGGTGTGCTACTTCTACCCCTGGTGGAAAAACAAGGTGCTCGTGTTCCCTTGCTCCAGAGTTGAATAGCCTTATTAGGAGTAAACTTTGCCTACAATAATACGATTGAAGTTAGAAAAGCATTTTCAAATGAGAGGTTCGCCAACTAAGCAGGTCTACCTACTCCCTCAGGATACCCCGGACATCTCGTTGAATATTCTGGACCTCTAGTTGTAATTGTTGGAGCAACTAGATAATAACATTTCCTTGTCCAACTAAAGGAATGCTTGGGATTAAAGTGACTTCATTCATCACTGCGTTCAGGTTCTGCACGATATTGTTGAAATTGGGCTGTGGGCCAAAGTTCTGCGCTAGAGGTGCTGCCATAACGTCCTGCTACCCGATCAGTATTAACCTACACAAACCAAACACGCAAGCGAAAAAACCTCCTCACCGATAATTTTCTTATACCTGGTTAGCTGATAGGGACAGAACGGAGTTGAGTGTAAGAGAAGAGGTTAAAAGTAATTTATGCAATAGTGGGTGGGTGACATCATTTATATAACTCCGTAAGGCTGAACGCAGCAATGCATGGCACTCAGCAGTAGGAGCATATAATGATGGCATAAGATAACGAAGCGACTGCAGGATAAGGAAGTGAGGTGGTTGGATGGTCTATAAATTGTATGGGGATAGGATTGTGGAGAGGTCATGAGTTCAGGTGCAGACAGACATCAGATTGGACATCGTGTCAGACTGGGCAATTATGACCTTTTTCTTGAAACTTGACCATTGAGACTACCTGTAAGACTTCGCTCCGCCAGCTCTAGATTCAGGCACCTTGCTCGAGGGCACAATTTACTATACTTGACAGCACGGAACCCCCATCGCAAGCTCTGCCCCGTTGCGAGCGTATCGATCGTGTATGGTACTTAGGCAAGTCGCGCGTGCAGGGACTGCCAAATGAATGCAGACGCCGAGATTACTTACACTTTGCAACGCTTCAGCACTCTATTGCTGGGAAATACGCAGTTGATACAAGCATCCAAGCAAACAAGACAAATGAACAGAAATGCATATGGCAAGCCCTAGATCAGCATACTTGCATTGATGAATAACTGACAACATGACGTGAATGGCTGGGGTATTACAAGCAGATATGAACTATTACCATAACGAAGTTTATCAACTGCAGTGTACGCCTTGAACGCCGCGCCTTTGTACACCCCTGATAGCTAGAAGTTTTCAAACTAGTCACTGTCATCGTCGTCATCATCATCATCATCATCATCATCGTCGTCGTCGTCGTCCTCCTCCTCTACATTCTGCTCAGCTTCATCCCTTCTTGTCCTAGGTCTCCCAGCTGCTTGTGCTTTCTTCTTATCCCCCGATCGCTCCGATTCTTCAATTCCAATATTTCTCCCCACCCTTACTGCCAGATCCTCTGGCGCTTGAACTCCATATATTTCTTCAACAAAATTGATTACCCCACTCTTGCCAATTTCCACTTTTGCTCGAGGGCCCAGGTGATAATCAAAGCTCGTTTCACCTCCAGTGTTGTCCCTGACACGATTAAGATAGCCTTGTTTACACATTGTTCCAAGTAGCTTCTCTGTCCTGTCGATTGGTGTATTGAGCTCGATGTTCAATCTTTGCAGATAACGATCAAGCTTTGTTTCAGGTAGAGAACGTCCATTGAGGTAAATCAGAGTACATATCATGGTAACCAAGCCGACGTATGCTTCTTCCTTTGCTGAAACGGAACCAGCCCCAAGAATTTCTGGAACGCGAAATTTGGGCGGTAAAGTGGTCACCAGAACATACGCCTTTGACGATTGGGCAGCTCCTCGCTCGGACTTTTGCGCTGCTCGTTTTTGTGATATCGTAATCTTCTCACGGACTGGAAGTTCAACCAACTCCATTCCAAAGACTCGCTTGAGCTCATTCTGTGTATGCTCGAACACAGATTTGAACATTTTCGAGTTCTCAGTTCCAAGGACTAGCAGAGACAAGGTCAATATTGATATATCCCTTATGATGGCCAACATGCACATACCCTTTGCGGAAATATCGGTTCGCCTAATCGGTTGCCTTGTAAATTCGCTGGCTAATGCTAATCTGACAAGCTTCTTCACAAGCCGGTCTCGGTTCACTTCTCCTGGGGAAAACCCTCAGTTCATGTTTTCACAATCCTGAATGACACTGCTGACCAACCTTGGTTTCTCCCATTGCTTGCGTGCTCATCATCTTCATATTCTTCATCATTCTCACTCTGAGCCCTCAGTTGCGACTGAGTTTGAGCTTGGCCAGGTCGTCTCAGAATGGTTTGTGTTGAGACCCTTCGGCGTTGCTGCGAGACGTCTTCCTCACTATCTAATTCTTGCTGAGCTGCAGCCTGAACGTAGTCAGCCTTAAGCTATTAGCAATCGCAGAAGGGTGAACTCACAGCCCTACTCCGTTTTCGTGAGAGAAGCGGCATGATTGGAAAGTGATGTGAGGGGTTTGTAGCGGAGGGGAGGTTGTTTGGCGCGAGACTATGCTTAAGTAGCGTGTAAAGTGCAACGCGTCCGCTTCGGCTGGGCTTGGCATTCCTTTCATGTCGCTTCGTGGAGGGCAGCTTCTTCGTCTGGTAGAATTACATACGTTCATTGCAGCTTTCTTTAGTTTGCGGAGGCTGGGGTGTGCATACTGTACTGAGCACTCTACTGAGTATAGATACAGTGAGTTACTTCACATTTGCGCTTTGTCCGAAGCTATTCTTCCAACTATTAACCTCACTTATGTGATGTGATTCCAAAATACACATCCATGGCCACACAAACAAAAACATGAAGCAATTACGAAACGAGATATCTTTAGTATAACTTAATTAGAGGGAGTAAAAAATAAAATTAAAAATTAACAGCAACAATAACAATGTCTTACATACCCAAACATATAGCTAGATAGATAGCACAGAATTAGAATAAACTCAAACTTCAATATCATGATGCTTCAAACATCAAGCTTCATGTCACCTACATTGGCCATGATAGCAAGAAGCAAAATCGTAAACGACCTAGATATTTCACAGAAGACAGTTACTAAGCTACGCAGAGGACTAGTGAGTATCGCTAGTCAAGTGTCTTTTTGATCTTGCGGACGGTAATTCTCTGCATTTACCACATCCGTTACAATGCGGCCGCACTTCCAGGGGAAACGTGCGGAACAAAAGTATAGTCAAATCCAACTCTTCTGGCGAAATTGTAGTCGCACTGATTGAAAACAGTAGGTAAAGAGGGGAAGATGAGCGCCAAATAATGAGGATGAAAAAGATGCACAGCAGTAAGAAGGCCAATATACATAAACTTCTTGAATTGCACTTCCCACGAATGCCTTGAAAAAAAGAAATGAGAAAATTGCTTGATACTGTCTTGATAGAAAGCGGAAAATATGCAAACAATAAATCTTTTTTACAAGGCTATTTCGCCTCTATAGCTATATTCGGAAATGCCTCAAGACCTCTCTTGAGTACAACTTGCCCCGCCCTCTCTTTTCCACTTGAGTGGAGTAGTCTTGACCACGCGAGATACATATCCCCATTTATGTCACCATCCTGTTCGGCTTGCTTGAAATACTTATTCAGAGCTCCTTTAATGACTGTTTCCATAGCAGGATCTAAGTCTTTCTGCTTTAAAAGGTCAAGCAGGAATGATGTAATGTGTTGGTAAAATTCAGTTCTCGGAGTAGCATTAGAAATACTATCCATTATCTTCGATAGGGCGTGACCTAATGTTGAAGGGAACTTAGGATCAATGACCTCAGTTCCTACAAATAGTGCTTTAATTTCCATGAATAACGTAAGTGAAGTGGTTGGAAAATCTTTCAATGCACAATTGACCGAGTGTGTGACAAGTTTCCTCTGGCAAGGTAGCCCAGTAAAGCTGGCAAAAAGATTGAAAAATGAAAATATAAACTCAATGTCGTTTGGAATTTCCTTGATAGCCGAATCGAAAACAGCAAGTGGAATAGCCCCATTGAACGCTGGATTATCCTCAAGACTATTTAGAGGTGAGTTCTCCAATTTGTCTTCTTCAGATCCCTCATGACTAAGATCTTCTCCAGTTATTGCAGGGAGTTCTATCATTTCCTCATCGTTGTCATTGGTTTTGTTGCTCGGTAATTCCTCTTGCTGATCTATCCCCAGTAGCCTACGTCTTGTGATGATTTTGGCGATGTAAACAAGCTCAAGCTTTGTGTACTCAAGCCACAGTAGTTTTGATCCTTTATTAAACCGAAGTCCTCGCTGCATAAAGCTTCTTGCTTCAGTCATATCACCATTTTCCTCCATGGCATGGCGCGCTGCATATATCCAAAGCTCTGTTTTCATAGGATGTAGTTTAAGTGCTCTATACATCAAAGTAAGTCTGACAATCTTAGTTCAAGGTGCAAGGGGTCGATTGCATACGAGGCAAAGACTTTAAGCAGGACTTTCGAGGCTTTCTCCTTCTTGGCGAAGTCGATATACTGCATCCATAGGCCAATGTCTCCATGGAATTTGCGAGTTGCTCTGTCGAGGATAAAAAATATTTTTCGAGAACCAGTGTACGACCGGCCTTTAAGTCCTAGTCGCTGAACCCTTTTTTTCCGCAAAGCTTCAAGATTCATCTCATATCTGCATGCAACCTGTAGTGAGTCAGGGTGTCCACAATTATAACTCTGGAACAAAACTCACTCGACATATCGTGCGTAGTCGACTGGTTTGCAGCCTGGGATGTTGACTTTATGCTCGAACTCTGATCGCTTTTTGGTTATTGCCGCTATCTCCTCCTAGAAGATGCCGAATTAGCGGTGACGCTCCCAGAATGCTGCGACAGATCACATGTGCGAACCTTTGTGAATATCTTCTTTTTTTCAAACTCTTTCAGCTCCGGGATCGACTGCTCCAGGAAGTAGCGTGCTTTGTCGGCCATGGCTCAGATGCTGGCAATTGAGGTGTGCTTGATGGTTGATGTCTCTGATTATCGAATTTTTTTCGGTACTGAGATATCTGTGAAGGGCGTAAAGTGACCGATGCGGCAGCCGCTGTGCTTTCCTGTTCCTGGCTTGGCCCTGTTGCCAAGCCTGGGCTCTGATGCCAAGGCCAGCGTCCCGCATGACCATTCCTTAGTAAAGTATTCGAGCACACGCCATCCCAAAAGCGCATATTGTGAATACGTTATGCAGTGTTAGTCTGGTTGCACTACCCCCCATAATGCAGTGTCCAAATACTTTTTGAACCAGCGATTGGGCAGATCGTGCATTCCCAATATTAATACATCAGACAAGTGCAAATACACCTTCCTATTCTCTATTCTATCTCGATAGTGTTAATAAAATCCCTATCATAGTATTCCGATCGAGCGGACAGATGAGACGAACTTTTGGAAGCCACACATGGACACTACTTCTTAAATCATGCTGAGACATAGTACAATATTATTCGGTCGATTTTATTTACAGATCAGAGGACTTGCTTGACACGTTACATACATGAACACAATGCTTCTTGTAGTCCAGACTATCACCAATTTTACTTATTAGATTTATTCAATTACGATTACATCTATTCAGCACAAATAGTTGGATTTTACGGGATACTGCGATGTTGTGAAAAAATTGTGTGCATAAGTGGACGTCTACTCGAGTAGCATTTCTCATGTTGCTTCCCAAGTCTCCCCCGATTTAGCCTAGTAGGTACTAGCAAGCACATCTCAGGTGACTTGAATGTTCCGTAAAGGTTTGGCAGGGACAACCAGTACACAAAACCACACGGCAGACCATTTCTATCTAACATACTGCTTCAATCCTAAAGAATTGATTGTAATGCTCCGGTTACATATGAATAAAGTTAATGGAACCAGAGCAGCCTGTTTTGATTTCGCTGCATGTAAATTGTAGCATTTCCCCGTTGCCTTGCCTAGTCTTCTACTACTATTTTATATCGGGAAACGATCGCCTACCTAGAAACGACGCGCATCTTGGCATGCCTCATGAGAAACCATTTTCACAATATCTTTGCCAACTTAGACGCCAGTAACATCAAATAAAGTGATATAGATACAATGATGTCGGGACAACATTATCTACATATTCTATTGCCTATATTCAATATCAAGCTCCTGCTATATCAATAAATATGTCAACAGGTCAATTGAACCCCCCTCCCTCTTACGCTCCTACATATTGCCAGTTAAATAGTACTAACATCTATGCTTTTATAGCTGCTGTCACTCACTAATGGCCATAGTATATGGTGGCATATGCTATAGGGGGGTAGGATACTTCAAGCTCTATTCGCAAGTCTAAAAGTGAGCAATTGCAGCAACTGTAGCTGTACCAATTTATACTTAGTTATAATAAATAGAGGGTACCGAGGCTGAACATACTGTTATACACTCTACAACTGCTTACAAGATTGATATAGGGCTATCTGCACCTTTAGACCATGCTAGTTTACCAGTTGAAGATGATATACTCATTCCCAGCTGATATCTCTAAGAGTATGAGACATGCAGTCAAGCGGACTCCTCTAGCAAAAACCCTCACAGCTCAACCAAAATTGCACGAATATGAATTCTGAGAAAGGATTTGGATTCCCTGGTGTTTACTTATGTAACCCACCATTTTTCCTTGATTTTTTTGCTCTTCTAATAATTTTTTTGTGATTTTATCCGTGTCGAATAGTACTGACAGGTGATACAATGGATGCTCGGATACATGTCTCATGATTTATGGCAGCCGCTGTCTCACATGAGCCGTAGCTCCCTCGAGCTCTGTATTGATACCCCTAATAGCAATACTCTCGAACTGATTTGCTGCTGTCAAACCTCAGATTTGCTTCCTAAACCGAATTACCATTTTAGATATGCCCTCAGCTCGCCGCTCGCAACCCCCGGGCCCAGATATGCCCTCAAACCGGCTCGCTGCACACAATCCCTGCCTGCAGATATACCCCCAGGTCCGAATATACCCTCCAAACCAGTTCACCACCGCTCTCAACACTCTAAGTTAAAGTTAAATTCAGTTGCTGAAGTACTGGCAGTTGTGTAGGCGGCCAGTGGAGCGCGCGAAAATACGAGAAATGCACGCGCATACGAAATGCGCTTATGCAATGCAAGCGATATGTGAGCCGACGCTGGCAGGCGGCTGTTATGAGTTCACCGCGACTGTAGTATGGAGCTGGTGGAGCGCGCGAAAAATGTGAAAAATGCAAGCGCATACGAAATGCGCATATACGACGCAAGCAGCAAGTGATATGCGAGCCGACGCTGGTAGGCGGCATCGCAATCGCACAAATGAGTGCTATATGAGCTACGCAGAAGACTAGCGAGGATCACTACTGAAGTGTCTTTTTGGCCTGGCAGACAGTAACTCTCTGCGTTTACCACCTCCATTACAAACTCTGAGTTAAGGTTGGAAAAAACTATCATTTGGATGAGTCCTGGATCGAAATTATCTCATTGCTCGACTACGACAGTTGGAGGGTCAGAAAAATGTGAATGATTGTCATATTGACCTTGATTCGGACTCTAATAACTCTCCTGAGTCTTCTGTAGATGGTCCGAACCAAAGTACTCCAACAGATAGGCTTACTACTAATATACTAGAAGTTAAGGGGGGGGGGGGGGTCAACTACTAGTGGGAAAGGAGGAAAACGGCAGGCTAGAGGGCAAGGGAGTGGTAAAAGGGGACGAACTAGGGCTGCAAAAGATACAGACAATAAGATAGTAGTAAAGTCAACAGCATTATCTGGAGCTACTAACTCTCAGCCACCACTACCCCCTCCTTCGACACTTGAGGAAATAATTCAGCAAATGCAGCAGCTGCAGCAGCTAGTTTCAGGCCTCGCGAATAGAGCTGTAAGTTATTCTAGCCTATATTGCATATGCTATCATATACTATAGCCATTAATGACTAACTCTTACTATAGGAAAGATAGATATAGACCTATTGATAGATAATATGCAGGAGGTTGAGGAGGGGGGTGGTAATTTAATACTATTAATGCATATATTGATATAGCAAGTGAACTATTGTTGACAGAATTAATACAATATGCTAGAATTATAGTATCAGCTATGCTGTACATATAACTGTTTACTGTAAGCTGCTAGCATGTCTGTTGCACGAGATATAGCCAAATGTAGTATCTCCAGCAGGCGTGCCAAGAAACGTCATATCGTCGCAGAAGTTAGGGCACGAGATGGAGCGGAGTTTGCGAAGGACTTGGGGGCAAAGGCGTGGGGTCTAGGGCTGCGGCACTGGACCAACAAGGGAGTGAGAGCGTTCATGGAGATATCTCGCAAGAGGGTAGCGTGCCCTTTCTGTGGGAAAGACAACCCGGCAATGAGAGATCATATCATGCGGAAATGCCGGAAGCTCAAGAGGGAGAGGCTAGAGGAAGGCCTCTATGGGACGCGCAGAAATGGGCGGGTGGTACCCACAGATTTTGATATCTGGTTCGGGAAAGAGGAGTGGTCCAGGACGCAGAATTTCTGCATGAGGGTAGCAGGGCGGATTCGGCCTGCCAACTTTGGGAAGCGGGGCCAAGGGTAGGAGGGTGGAAGGAGGCGATGGGAGGATTGCTGGGGGAATTCATTTTTTCTTTGCTTTTGTTTTTGCTTTTCTTTCCTAGAGGGGGCAACCCCGTTTCCTATGTAAAGTCTTATACTGCGTATAGTCCCGGAAAATGTGCGATAGCCAGGCACCGTCGGGGACATTAAATAATAACAAGCTCCCGATATAAAATAGTAGTATTATCTATGATACTGAGCGCATCCCTACAACGCTCACGTAAGTGACTACGATCATCTTGATACACAGTATCTTCCCGTATTAGGTATAACTTCTATCATTATATTAATGTGACGATAGTTAGTATATATCTTCCATACACTCTTGGTCTTTCGCTTTCTCCCTTCTTCATCTCCTTATGATTTGAATTTACAGAGCTTTATTTCATTGCTTGAATATATCGGATCATTTGATTCCCTTATAGGCCTTTCTGAATATGTTTTCCTGCAGTACTTCTAGATACTGCATATATGGACCTAAATGCATTTTAAGATTGTACTGTTATTGCATTACGAAATGATGTAGTGGTGGAATTCAATGATTTTTTACTACCACACATATATGGTGAAAAAAAAACCTATTATGCAGTTGATAATATTGAGTAGCAGGATGATGCATTAAAAGTTGATCCAACAACATATCCTGCAGAGTATCTGTAGAGTTTGAATCCTGCTGAACTACTTCTATCACAGCTCCATCTTAAGATAGGAGCACCCATTATCCTATTACGAAACTTAGACCCTAAACTGGGTCTATGCAATAGTACACACTTAACTGTTACACAATTAGGACATTATTGTATTGCGGCTCAGATCCTGACTGGTGATTTTGAAGGACAACACTGCCTTATACCACATATCAAGCTATCTACAACAGAGAGTGAACTTCCATTTATCCTCACGAGAAAGCAGTTCCCAATCCAGCTGTGCTTTGCAATGACTGTTAATAGAGGTCAATGTAACGGATCTGGTAAACGCAGAGAGTTACCGTCCGTCAGGTCAAAAAGACACTTGACTAGCGATGCTCGCTAGTCCTCTGCGTAGCTCATATAGCACTCATTTATGCGACTGCGACGCCGTCGCCGGCTGTCGCATATCGCTTGTAGCGCATATGCGCATTTCATGCATCCACCGACCGCCCGCCCTACGGTTGCGGTGAACCCGTAAAAGTCAAGGCCAGTCATTACAGACAGGTTGTTGGAGTAGACTTAAGGATGTCTACATTTACACATGGGCAGTTGTACTGAGTACATTGCACTGTCATGTGTAACGGATGTCAACAACCTGGCAGTTTTATAGTCAGCAAATGGTCCAGAAACTATGGAAAACATTGTCTATACTGAAGTCCTATTAACTCCGTGATAAAAATAGGCATAAACCGCATAGACCAAGGGAAGATAAATTATATGTAAAATTGACATAAAACTGCATATAGGCAGATAAAGCAGTGATAATTTCATAAAAGATCATATGTGAAAAGTAAAACAACTTACACCGGTTTCGCAACAGGGATCCTCAGCAGGAAAGAAGTCTACCGGGGAATTACAGATCACCCTTAGGTGCCGGACAACCCTCTTCCATCATTCACCTCCCAAATGGGATTGAACTCAGGCCCTCAATTCTATACTCAGTATGAGAGTAAGCTATCCAAGAGGTGAACCGCTACACTAAGCGCAGGTCAGTTCACAATAACATATAGTGAGAAGCACCTCACAGTCGGGAGGTGGGTCATTGTGTGCACATAATCGCTGCAGCGCGCCTCCCGGCCGGGAGGCGGGTCACTGCTAGTTAGCAAAGCACAGGATTAATTCTGTGGTGTGCTAGAATGGTAAACATAAAATTACGATTACATCGTTTCCGGAAGTTTACCCTCAATTCACACCCAACATTCTACCCATTCTTAACTCACAAGAAACAGGTGTGGGAACTTCCTGACGCATTCACTGCAAACAAGGAGGAAATCGCTGCCATATGAGTATTCTCGGGGAGTCAGGTCTTCAAAGAAGATCAGTTCTAAGTCACGGTTTAAGCAAGCCGAGAGTAAAATTGGGCAGACAGAAGGAGCTTCAGATTATGTGAGGCAAAGAGGGCGCAGTGGGGTTTAACTATCTTTCGTGAGAACGACCGTAAGATACTGACACTACATAGCTACAAATTTAAAGGGATGTGAGGCTACTTTTGGGGGGAATAATATCAGCGCTGCTCATCTCTGGCCGCTTGCTTAATCTATGCAAGACAGCGGGCACGATATGCTTGCGTAACGTTGGGGAGCGCATCTATTCGTGACTGAAAATACCTGCAGCTCTACTCATGACCATGAATCGAAGGAAGCACATGAACGGGTTGCACAAAGGCTGAGCCTGCAGCTTGTGGTGCTGGATGCGGCCTGTAGCGCTGTCGATTCCGGCCCCAGCCAGCCGCCGCCGCCGCCGCCGCCGCCGCCACCAGTAAGGCTAGTCGGTCTATCACTACGAGGGTGCAACCAGACTTGGTCTACGTATCAGTATCAGGCACCCCATCATACATGCATCAGGCACCCCTCCCCGCCCGCCGCCCCACCCTGCACACGTACGATAGCCTCGTACTACCCATATCATACCGCACACGCGCAATCTTGGCCAGCCGCACCGTACGGAGTAAGCACTCTATGATACAGCTGTAAATCAACTGGAGGCGCCCGCTGTCCGGTCGACGTATGATAGACTGCCCTCCCGCACCCCCCCCCCCCCCCCCAACCCCACCCCGCGCTGCAAATAGAACACCCTAGCCTCTTACCTGAGGCGACGAGAGTAAGCGTGCTCACCACAGGCTGAGGCCATTTGTCACGTCGCGAGGCAGGGCAGCTTGTACCTGTACTCTACTCGTACTTTGCGCTGCTTCACACACTCGAGTACCCACTAGGTAGTACTAGTTCGGATTCCTCCCAACTTCACCACTCCTCGACACACATCCGCAACCTCCTGCCTATGCACAACCAGCTGAGCATCTGGACGCAGCTAACATTCGCCCGGCCATTGCAACAATAACTGAACTTCCACGAGCTTCATACATCTCTGCGCATATAGGCTTTAAAATCACTCAGTCAGGCGAAACGAAGGTCGGCTCATTATGCGGCTACTGGGAGCCTTGTCGGCTTCGGCAGCTCTGCTTGCCTTCTTATGCCCTTCTCTAGTTCGGGCCACCAAAAAGCCCGCTGTGAACATAAAGGAGTTCGACCATATACCACAATCATATTTCTATTTCGAGGACAGTCCTGTACGTACTCACTGAGCTTAAACGGGTGTTGCTCTCTCCCATTGGGTCAGTGCTAAACACAATGGCCTCTGGCATAGGTAATATTATCTCTCGAGCAAGAAACCGGCATCCTCTGGCGGTCAGACAATGATGGTGAGAAATGGAGCAAAGTGGATGATATTCCAGAGAAGAAGGCTTTGGACATATACGTACATCCATTTGACCCAAAGGCGGCTTTCCTTTTAACGAAAGGAAAAACGCAATATGTGACCAATGATCAGGGAAAGTCATGGAAGACCTTTGAGACGGAGTTAGCCCCGTCCCTCAAAAGGAATCCTCTTTCATTTCATTCTCAGAAGAAGGATTATATAATTTACACTGGAATGGAATGTACTCAGGACCCTATATGGGGAATTTGGCTCTGTGATGAATATGTAGGCCCCTAGAACTCTATTAGCTATTCCATGGGACAATGTGTGCTGTGCTTCACTTGAGCTTGGTTTTGCTGATGGCCACGGTTTTTATAGACATATCACACGAAGAATGGCTTTGAGAAGAGTCCCGAAAAGCTGGTGGACAGGAGAACCCACGGCTGCATGTTTGCTTGGTCTACAGATCTCTTCGATCAATCCGACAAAGATACAATCCTCTGTATTACGGACGGAGCAAGTTCAGACCCGGAAGCCAGAATACTGCTAGTGTCAAATGACTTCTTTAAGAATTCTAAGGAACCTAAGCTTGACGGCTTCAGGGAGATGACAGGATTGACTGGACTTGCAGCAGTCAAAAGATTTATTGTAGCGGCTGTCAAAAGTCCAAACACAGATGAAATGGCACTTTTCGTCAGTGACGATGCCGAGAATTGGGACAGAGCAGAATTCCCAAGTGAACATGGAGGGCTCAAGCAAGATGCGTATACAATCCTGGAGTCAACCTCACACAGCATCGAAGTGGACGTTCTCATTACTACTGGTTCCAATCCCATTGGATCTCTGTTCACAAGTAATTCTAATGGAACATACTTCACGAAGAATATCGATTACACCAATCGAGATCAATATGGTGTGGTAGACTTTGAGCAAGTAGCTGGAATCAATGGGATTGTGCTTGTCAACATTGTTGACAATGCAGAGGATATTCTCCAGAGCCGCGGTAGTAAAGACATTGAGAAAAAGATAAAGTCAAAGATTTCTTTTGATGGAGGCCGTACGTTCAAGAGCTTGAAAGCTGGCGATGATGAATTGCATGTGCACTCTGTTACTGATGTTCATAACGGAGGGCGTGTATTTTCATCCCCAGCTCCCGGAATTCTCATGGCTGTGGGAAATACTGGGAAATATCTGAAACACTACGAGGATGGTGATTTATATGTCTCTGACGATGCAGGATTGACTTGGAAGAAGGCACTTAATGATGCACATAGATATGAATTTGGAGATTCTGGCTCAATACTGGTCGCTGCCTTCGATGAAGGGCGTACAAACAAAATCAAGTACTCACTGAATCATGGAAAAGACTGGGAAGATGTGGATCTGAAAAAGGAGGTCCGAGTGCTGGCCCTTACAACTGTACCTGATTCCACCACCACGAAATTTACACTCATTGCACAGTCAAAGGACGACAAAGGCTACGTAATTGCATTAAACTTCGATGGTGTGTTTGAGCGTCAATGCAAGAAAGATGACGATGAGAAGAAGAGTGATTTTGAGAAGTGGTATGCGAGACTCGATGAAAACGAGAAACCGGACTGCTTAATGGGCTATAAGCAATTTTACTACAGGAGGAAGAAGGATGCGGATTGCTATGTTGGTGGAGATTACAAAGAACCGCAGGCGCAGGAAGAGATATGTGATTGCACTGATGAAGATTATGAATGTGACTTCGAATTTGCAGACAAGGAGGGGAATGGGAAATGCGTCTTAATTGGGAAACTTCCCATTCCGGCTGGAGCGTGCAAGAAAAAAGGGGACAAGTTCAAAGGATCTAGTGGGTATCGACTCATTCCAGGAAATAAATGCAAGAAGAAAGACAACAAGAAGGACGAGCCCATCGAGCGGGATTGCGATGAGGGTAAGGTGTTCGAGACCATATTTAGAAGCAGTTGCTCACGCAATCACTTATAGAAGCCGTGGTCACCCCACCATCCGATGGTAAAATTAAATCTACAACTAAATCCTTCGACGCCGGCGGATTTGTGGAGTATTATTATCTTGAGCGTGCGAGGAGCGCTGAGGGCAAAGATGAAGTGAGTTTTAGCCAGATTTCACTGTCTCCAAAGCATAAACTAATTACTGTATAGACTATTGTTATGCGGACAGACAAGAACCACATATACATCACCTATGACCAGGGCGCCACATGGGAAATGCCGAAGGAACTCAAAGATGAGGAAATCACTGCCATATATCCAAATCCTTATAATAACGATATGGTATTTTTCCTCACCCCGGGAAAGAAATTTTATTACACATTTGATCGAGGAAAGACAATTCAATCTGGAGAGGCTTTAGAACCTCCAACTAGGCGGGACGACATTTCCCTAGCTGTGCGATTTCATCCTACAAAGAGTGACCGTATCATGTGGATAGCAGATCGATTCTGTACGGACCCGAATCAAAAAGACTGTCACGCTGCGGCCTATCATACCTTGGACAGGGGAGCGAATTGGAAAATGTTGAATCCATATGTGCGTAATTGTGCTTGGATACACTCAAAGGATCTTCCAAACACCCCCGAGAATCTTATATTCTGTGAAAAATACGAGAAAGAGGAGAGGCCAGGCGACGACAATCCGATTAAGCTTGTCTCAAGTGATGACTACTTCGAAAAGGAGAGCAAGCATTTCGACAGGATTATGGGTTTTGCTACAATGGAGGAATTCATTGTTGTTGCAGCGGTTAAGGATGATGGCACTCTCAAATTGGATGCCTCTATTGACGGCAAGACTTTTGCAGATGCAAGGTTTCCACATAACTTCCAAGTTGACAAGCAGCAAGCATACACCGTGTTGGATTCGGTCACTCATGCAATTTTCCTACATGTCACCGTGAACCCAATGAGAGGAAGTGAATATGGTGCGATCATCAAGTCAAACGCAGATGGTGTCTCATATGTGTTGTCCCTGGCAAACGTCAACCGCAATGAAGCAGGTTATGTGGACTTCGAGAAGATGCAAGGCTTGGAAGGAGTCGCTATCGTCAACGTTGTGATGAATGTGGATGAGACGAATAAGGGCGCAAAGAAGAAGCTCAAGTCCATGATTACACACAATGACGGGGGTGCGTGGAGTTACCTTTCTCCACCTGAAAAGGACGCCGAGGGTAAGGGCTATGGATGTGACATCAAGGACGTAAGGTCTCCCAGCTCAAATGTGGAACTGACTCTATAATAACCTTGCTTACGGTCTTAGCTCGATAAATGCTCTCTTAATCTCCACGGCTATACTGAGCGCAAAGATCCACGAGATACTTTCTCTTCCGGCTCAGCGATTGGTCTTATGATTGGTGTTGGCAACGTTGGTGAATATCTCACCGGGAAGAGTGATGGCAACACCTATCTTACGCGTGACGGTGGTATTACATGGAAGGAGATCAAGAAGGGATCATACATGTGGGAATATGGTGACCAAGGCTCCATTATTGTTATTGTCGACGAAAATGAGCCAACTGACAAGGTGTACTATTCTCTGGATGAGGGTGGACACTGGCAAGAATTCAAGTTTGGGGACAAGATGAAGGTTGAGGATATCACTACAATCCCATCTGATACTAGTAGGAGATTTCTTCTTTGGGGTAACCCAGTTGGTAAAGGGGAGAAAGCTATCACTGTTCAGATTGACTTCTCGGGACTCACTACACAGCAATGTACTTTCCCTGCAGCTGCGTTTGGCAACAACGTTACTAACTTTCTGTTTCTAGGTGAAGTTAATGAAAGTGATGACAAGGAGAGTGACTTTGAGCTTTGGGAACCTCGGCATCCGAACCTCGAATCAGAACATGCTTGTCTCTTTGGCCACCGCGTCAAGTACTACCGCAAGAAGCCAGACCGTAACTGTTTCGTTGGGCCAAAAGGCCACAATCCCGTCGAGACCGAGGCATGCCCTTGTAATACCCATGATTACGAATGTGACTTCAACTACGAGCGTGGACATGATGGTCGCTGTTATCTCATCAAAGGCCTCACTCCGCCAAATCACAAAGAGGAGTGTGCAAAGAACAAAACGTTGGTTGAGTGGTATGAGGCAACCGGGTACAGAAGGATACGGCTTACGAAGTGTACTGGCGGAAAGGAGCTGGACAAGTCCGAGCCGAAGATGTGCCCAGGGCATGAGAAGGAGTTCAATGAGAGGCATGGAGTAAGCGGGTGGGCCGTGTTTTTTGGGGTTGTTTTCGCGCTTGGAGGTGCCGCGGCTGTGGGTTATTATGTTTGGAATAGGTGGAATGGCAAGTTTGGGTATGTTTTCCTAACCCCCATTGTTGGTACGCTCTCATCTTATGCCAGTCAAAACTTTAGTGCAATCCGTCTCGGCGAGGATAGCAGCTCCGGGGGCCAGTCTCCACTTGTCCGCTATCCCATCATTGCAGTGTCCGCTCTTGTGGCGGTCGCGGTCGCTATACCGGCGATTGTGCAGGCAATCGTGGGGTGGGTGGGCAGTAAGCTTAGTAGGCCGAAGAGGTTCACTACGAGGGGATCGTTTGCCAGGGGCAATTATGCAGTGGTGAGTAATGATGAGGGGGAGCTGTTGGGGAGTGATGATGAGGATGAGGTATAAGACGTTGAGTAAGAGCGGGAAGTTGTTGAGGAGAGAAGTTCAGCAGTTTGCGTAGGGTTAGTAGTATGTGCCTAGTGATGCGCGCGGATGTAGAAAAAAAAGTAGGCACAAAGATCATATTCTATTGTTGCTTTGTGCGGCCGGATCTAGTCGGGGTTGGAGGCAGTTATGTACGAGGATATTCTTTTCTATGGGCCATGCTGGGTTTGTTTTGGACTTGGGAGGCAACGGAGTGGTCGCTTAGATGTTTTTTTCTTTTTCTTTTTTTCTTTTCTTTTTTTTCCTAGTACTAGATGAAGCATTTGTAAGGTTCTTGTTGCATGTTCTAGCAATGCTCTTCGAATTCGAAAATCTACGTAGGGTATTTTTCATTTTTATGACATGCAACCGAAAGGTACACATTAATACACCTCTAGCTAGGATACTCATCGTCGTCTTCACATTTATTTCTTGATCCTTTTCCCAAAATTGGGTAATCGTGATAGAATATATGTAATATTGTACGCAATACACTACATACTTCCACATAAGTTATGCGCGCTAAGATGGTAACCCCAGGTTGCATGTGCATATTCAGCATATTCACATGCACATGCACCTCTAACCTCTATTTTATCAGCAGGATATGATATTACCACATGACGGAGTATTCAACGGAAAATCGTAAGCGTGCCTCATCAAATACAGCTCCTCGTTGTCAACTGGAGCCCATTATTATAGTACTTATATTTGCGATAAATATGGTCTGGTACAGTCGCAACTTCTGCCGCCCCGCCCCCCCCCCCTCCCCCTCCCCCCCCATGCACCTCCCCAAGAGCTATTTACCTATTCGCTTCAAGCCCGCCAATGCTGCTGTTGACGTTATAACCCCCATTAACATTCATAATCCGCCCCCGCTATTCATCCCGCTGCCTCCCCCCACTCAACTCCACTGTAGCTCATCGTGGAGCTTAGCTTGAGGTGAAACATCAACCAATCTGCCACCTTCAGATTTTCATCCATAGAACAAAAAGGGTTATATTCTTGCAATTTTGATCCTCATTGCTTTACACTTCCGGAACATTGGATCAATTCAACAACCTGAGGTCAGAAGCCAATCTCAGGAGCTTAAACTTGTCCTTCCAATACCTGTAAAACTACAATACATACCCGCCAGCGATGGCTATGCAAACCACAAAGCTCAACGCAGAGTCGCATCTGCTGCTAGTACGTTGCTTCTTAGTTTCCTTTCGCATTTTCGTTTTCTGTGGAGTGCAGTCTGGATTGTGGTGGATTGGGCTCATTGACCAAGAATGAAATAAGATCCTTATCTAGTCGAGCAATGGAACAGGGGAGCAAGTTTGGGCTGATTGACAACAGAAGAAAGAATGGAAACCGAGATTGCAAACGCTAACAGATGACAATGAATTAATCTATAGGACCAACCTCTACTCCGTCTCCCTCACGAGCTCCTTCGCAAGACATTCAAGACATCCCAGAAGCACATAGAGCGCGACAGCGCCTTTCTCATCTCTAGCATCAAGGAAGCCACTGCCACTTTCCAACAGGCGAAAAACGACGATAATGACAGCACCACGACGGAAGACCAAGCAGTGGCTCCTCTCGCTACCCTTGATAGTATGATTAACCGCATGCAAGGCCTAAAGCGGAAGCTTGAGTCCTTACACTCTGAGGAAAAAGTTGTGCTGGAACAGAGCAAGAAGCGGATTTCACATCTACAAGATTTGTATAGCATTCCGAGCCTGGTGGATGAGGAGTACGATAGGTGGAGCAGGATCAGGTTAGATAGACTGCTGGTAGATGCGTTGCTGAGAAATGGATATGGGGAGAGTGCGAAGATGCTGGCGAAGGAGAAGGGAATTGAAGTACGTAACCATGGATGGGCAGCTAGGAGAAATAGGTGATTGAATGAGGGGGGCCGCAGGTTGACTGGCTAATGATGGATGTGTAGGACTTGGTGGATGTGGACGTATTTGTGCAGTGTGCGAAGATTGAGGCCAGCTTAAGGAGGGGCAGCACGACGGAATGCCTTGCCTGGTGCCAGGAACACAAAAATGCACTGAAGAAGAACAAGGTGAGGAGAATTACCATCATTGACTACAGCTCAAGGCCAAATCCAACTAGGACGCTAACACTGATGATAGAGCAACTTAGAATTCAATCTCCGACTACAGCAATATATCGAGCTCGTGCGCGCAGGGAACAAGAAAGATGCTATTACCTACTCTAAAAAGTTCCTCGCAGTACACCATGAGGCGCATCTACCTGAGATTGAAAAGGCCGCCGCCCTATTAGCATATCCGCCAGATACGCAATGGCAGCCATATAAGGTAATCTTCACCCAGTCCCAAGCCCCCCACTCCCCAGCATGAGGTAGCCCTGACGTTGCCACAGAATCTCTACTCCCCCAATCGCTGGGAATACCTCGCCACCTTTTTCGTCAACACCCACCACGACCTATATAACCTCCCCTTCCGCCCCCTGCTCCACATTGCCCTCTCTGCCGGTCTCTCCTGCCTCAAGACCCCAGCATGCCACTCGTCGATCACTTCCTCCTCGTTCAACTCCTTCAGCTCCACGGCCTCGCTCTGTCCAATCTGCTCTACGGAACTCAACGATTTGGCGAGGAATGTGCCGTATGCGCATCATGTGAGAAGTGTGGTGGAGCCGGACCCGGTAGTACTGCCGAATGGGAGGATTTATGGGAGAGCAAGGCTGCAGGAGCTCTCGAGTAAGCTTGGATTGCCGCCGGACAGGGTCAGAGACCCAATGACGGGCGATGAGTTTGATGAGAGTAAGGTGAAGAAGGTGTACATCTCATAGTGAAGGTTCTGGAGATGTGTGCGCGTGTGTGTGCATGTGTGTGAGTGTGGAGCATGCTTGGGGGCATTGAGAGTTACATGGGATAGGCCTTAATATCAAACATGTCTTTGTTAGTGTCTATATCTTACTTTACTTACCTCTCCCTTTGTTCAAGTCTTTCTGCGGTCCTGTATGTATATGTTACTTCACTTGCGCTGTCGAGTGATTGATGGGCTTTTTTTCTCTTTGTTGCCTTCGCATCAGAGTGGTATAGTCATAATAGGACGATAGCATAGAATAAGCATCCTTTTTCATCCCACCTCCTCACTTCCCTTTTACTCTAGCTTTTGCCTCATCAAAATGTCACTGCGGTCAAGGCAGATTGCACATAAGGGAAGTGTGAGCTTTGTAATTGTAGTCAACGGATTAAATCCAGTTTTGCAGGTTGGATGATAATATTTGGTTCAGACTGTATGAATGTTCGAAGTTCTTTCCCAATCAGGTAGCCAATACATAAATAGTCGACCGATTCTTTTTTTACGTGGAACAAACGCCTCAACGCCTATGCATCCCTTTTATTCCATCAATATCGACCCCGAACTCATACTTCATCTTATCGCCAAAAAAAAAAAAAAAAAAAAAAAAAAGAGAAAAAGAGAGAGAGAGAGAGAGAGAGAGAGAGAGAGAGAGAGAGAGAGAGAGAGAGAGAGAAAATATGTCTAAGGACATATAACCAAATCCATCCAGTCTAATCAAAATTTACAACCCAGCCACCCAGGCAAAGAGGGGAAAAAAGAAAAAACCAGCACCGCAACTAGTCTCGCCGTCATTACCCAGAATGAAGCAAAAAGTGTGCACATGAAAGTGCACATAAAGCTTTCGTATTTCAATGCGCGAATCTCCAACTCGCAACTAGTGCTCGATACAGAGTAAGTGAAATCAACCTCACTTGAATTGTGTCCTCATCAGATAGGGTTTCAGGCCCTTTCTTACCTGCTCTACAGACTCCGCCTGGCTTTTAATATCCCCTCCTTCCACTCTGACCCCGAAGTCTCTTTTGATTCACTTCCGCATCTCCTTCTTTGTCGCTAGAGCCACCTTTACACCCACTCACATCCTTCCCTTCATCCCCATCCTCATCGTTATCACCCTCCCATTCAATGTGATTGACCCCTTAGCCTCCATTCTGCTCACCCCAACCATGCACCTTCCGCTTCTTCCCGGTATCACTTTCAATGTCACTATCATCTTCATCACCGCTGCTCTCATTAGCATTGCCGCCGCTGACTTTCTTCCCCTCTCTCTTCCTTTTATTTTTATTCTTCGGCGTATTCAACACCGTCCCGTCGTTGACCTCAAAAATCCACATCCTCGCCTCTCTCTTTTCCCCGCTCCACCCACCTCTGACCTCACCAACCCCACACTCCGCTCCCTCTCCGCCACCAGTTCTCAGACCGCCCTTCTTCCCCTTCCCTTTCTTCCCTCCCGCAATCACATTTCCGAGGGTCCTCTCATACCCATACCCTGGGAATCCTCCCCACTCAAACTTCCCGCTCCTCCTCACCCTAAACCCTGCAGCCTTCGCCAACGCCCTAATGCCCCATTCCTCATACGGTTTCCCTACAAATGTCCCCATAGTCACCACCCCCTCCTTCGGCTCCAGCACCTTTCTCGCGCTATGAAAAAAGTTCAAGAGTAATTCTTGATTCGCCCTAACATGTCTATCGACGTCTTTCGTCAGTCCTCCTACATGCGGGAACATGAATACCACTGCGCCCCATCTGCCGGCATGTTTAGTGATGGCTTTGGGCGTTGATGAGGAATGAAGCTTTGTGGCATCGACGTTGAATAGTACAGTGTGGCCGGCAGAACGGAGTGTGGAGACGGCGCCAGTGGCTTGCGGGTATTTGTAGTAGAGGTCAGATTCCGAGTCATAAACGGTACAGGTCAGGGAGGTGAAATTGTGCACAGTGTGCAGGCACAAGGAGAATGAGAGATCACCTTCCCCAACAAGAAGGACTTTGGTAGTTGGGGGGAAGGGGAGAGTACATTTCATTGGCATAATAGGATCAGAAATATGTGTGTTACTGCTCATGCTGGTAATCTTAAACGCATTGCCTTCAACAGTAACTTCGGTATCCTTCCGCGTTGGCTTTGTGCTCTCAGTTTCGCTGTCCTCGTTCTTGTATTCGTCGTTTCCTTCATGAAAATTCGCCATATCCTCTTCATAATCCTTTCTATTATTGCCCCCTGGATTGTTTTTCTGCTGCTTCTGCATTTGCTGTTGTCTTTGCTTTGCCTTTCTCTGCTTCCGGGTTTCCCTCTGTGGTAGCAATGCCACAGCGGGTTTCCCAGCCGCTACAGCCGCCGCTTGCAATCGGTGGAGAGCCCCAGGCTTATACTTCTTCTTGGTGCGAGACATTGGGGTTCGAGTTAACTGAGTGAATGTGCGGATTTGTTGCTGATTGTTGCATGGATGAACTTTAGGATGATGGTTGGTGCGTATACGAGGGATTGCCCAGCGCCAAGATTGCCCAACTTGGCAATGGGCTAACGGGGAAGGGCAGCACAAAACATTGGCATCAATTATTCAATCCAGTTCAGGAGAGAGGTAAAACTTTAGGGAAACTAAACTGATAGTGTTATCTTGTCAGCTTGAGCCGATTGTTTTGTAAAAACATTATATTCCCTGTCTGAAATGCAAGCAGCAATAGAGCAGTTTCATGGAAAGGTACAAAGTGAGAATGGTGGAAATATTATAGGTATGAAATTGTGGTAGAATTTTTAGTGCTAAGACAGAGTATACTTCTTGTAGGTGGAATGAAGAAAAAAGTTTTTTTCTTCACTTTTCGTCCATCTTACTATCACTTGGGGGATCTTCTGCCAACTTCATTTGCCTGCTGTCCCCTATCCGCAACTGTGTGCCAGGTGTCCCAGGCCCACCTATTCCAGGATACAATACTCTTCCTCTCTCTTCACTCATCTCTTCTAGCCAGTCTTCCACTTTGGTAGTATCAGAAGCTCTAAGCTCTTTCTCTAACACAGTAATTAAAAAGAGCTTCTTCAGTTCAGAGAAGTCAAGCACAGTGAATAGCTTTGTGAAAGCCAACATCGCAAGTTCTGACAGAATTTGTTAGCGTGACTTCTTGCCAGAGCCAATGGGTGGCTTACCTTTAGCCCATGGACAACATTTCATGGCTCTGTATAGAATTAGTTTGGCCCGGGAGTGGTTTTTCTCCCTCAATTCAAACTCAACATAGAGCTTCCAGATCTTGATGCTTGACCTCGTGGATTGGCACTCAACGGCATCCTCTAGTATCTTCCTCACTGCATATGTGTGCTCTCCGTTCATTCGTAACTCCGTCCATGTGTCAAACATCCAGGCGGCAACTGTGCTGTTTTGGCCATTATAACCATGAATGCTGTCTCTTAGCCATCCCTTTACCCGACCCTCTATTCTACTACGGCCCTCGTTCCAGGCATAAAGACACCATAACAGAGTATTCGATCTTCCAGCTTTCTGAGTTTCTGTAATGGCTTCCTCTAGGGCTTCTCGTAGAAGACTGATACGAAATAACTTCGCAGTCCTTGAATGATGGTACAGCAGTCGTATTTTACCATTACAGTACCCCATTTCATACAATATAAACGAAGATAAGTCTCTTCGTTTCATCTCCTTCAACAAGGAGTTGTGTACAGATAGGGCTCCTGATACGTCGAAGCTTGTAGTTACCGATGAGGTAGAAGACGTTAAGTATTCCACGAGCGCTAGGGCTTCATTGTATGCAAAGGCATACTGAAAAAGCCCTAACGAGGCAAATCTATCCTGTTCGTCTTGTAAAAACTGCTCCCAAGAACATAAGTATACGTCAGCTCATTTCAGTCACGTTATATTCAAGAACTCACTCTTTTAGCGCGTAATATTACTGTACTATCAAAGGCTTCTGAATTACCAGTCTTTACTCCAATGAGTTCGCCCTTAGGAATCGAGAGCAAAACTCTTAGAGCCTGCCAGTAATTACCATCCATTATCTCTTCCCATGCCCACGTTTTCCATAAGATAATTTTGTCACGCTTTGAGTCCTCTGGAAATGATCCACACATTCCTAGTGCTGTTGCAAAGACTTTGCGGGCATCGTCAACTTTACCAGTTCGCCATTCAGTCTGTGCAAAAACATTATATAGGAGTAAACTGGTACGGAATCTCTTTAGTAGCGTTTTCGCTAACTTTTTGGACCTAAAAGCAGTATCATGGTCGGTCAACATAATCAATGAGCCATATCATGAAGGGGAATATACTTAGATGGGTCAATCCTCCAATCTAATGCCCAATGAAGGATCGCAGCCTTCTCGGAGTCTTTAGTACCCATAACCGTCCCAATCGCTACCATGTTCAGGACTCGATGTGCTATTTGAATCTCTGCTGGGAACTGACGCAACAAATTAGGCACTTCCCGCATGGGAAAAGCCCACTCCCCATTCCTTCTTCCAAATAACATATCCATAGTAATTGGGTATCCATCATTTATCTCAAATCGAAGGGCATCATTTGCTATCCGGCCTTCTCGCTCCGGTTCCATCCCCTCCCATGTTATGCTTTTCGCTTTCCCATCTTCCTTGGGCCAAAACCAGTCTCCAGAATCATGCTCCACATTGGAAAGAAAGACATCGCGAAGGGGATAAATAATACTTTGGTCAGTTGCATTGAAGATATCAAACCAGGCCGGGAGTTTACAAAATCTGAGCATGTAGTCGAGTAGTAATCTCTTGGTAGTTTCATGCCTGAAAATGAACATCCAGCGTTGGATATCACTAAACAATATGACTTTGAATGGATCATCTTCTTCCACTTCATCTGTTGTGCGAGCAGGCCATACACCATTCCTTTCGTGACTCTCTGTCTCTTTCTGAGCCCACCATCCAAAGGGGTCACTTGAATCGAAATCACCTACTTCCGCAGTTTTAGCATACGCTGGTTCAGGAGCTTCTCCAACATTGCCTTTTCCGACATAACGGCACCACCCCTCTGCCCCTTCCTCACCGGCTCTCAGACATTCACTATCCCAGAATGTCTCAAGTTGACCCATTATATTCTCGTAAGATGAATGAGTATTCGAATATTGTGATAAAATGCTCTTGGGTGCAAACAGGTTTAGTTCCAGGATGCCTTGCAAGGAAGCAATTGCAATCTCGATATACCCAGCTTCACGCAAGAAATTCAAGCCTCTAAAAATAACATATAGAGCAATCGTCTCCAGGTGGATGATGTCTTTTACAGTCACTATCAGTCAATAAATGAACTTCAGAAAGGATATTTTGATATATACCTGCATTATTCTCATCTTTGTGGAAGATTGCAGTCCGTAATATTTGCAGGCACTGCTCATAATATTTGATCATGTCTGAGTACTTGAAGCTATCAAAATCCGTTTGTCGAAAATTCAAATATTTTACCCAAACAGTATGCATTGTAGGATTCTGTCTGAGGACTGATTGATATTTTCCCAATAATTTCTTTGGTTCCCAGGTCTCACTGGCCGTATCAAACCAGCATTCCCATAGCCTTTCTTCCCCACGACGGTCCTTCTTATCTATTTTATCCATAGCTTTCTCAAGCATAGAGAGTTTGATTTCTGAAGTGCTCTTTCGCTCTGCAAGTGTTGTCTTCTTTTTCCTCCCTTCATCGCCATATAAAACATTATCTTGGTGCGCTACCAATTCTAGCCATGCGGAAACATCCGACGGGTTCCCGTCAATTCTTCGTTGTATCTCTAACTGTTTTTGACGAATTTGAGCAGCATTCCAGGCTGACATTTCATCAACCTCATTGTCAGATGAACTGGCATATGTTACATCCTCTTCCAAATCATGGCCAGAGACATGGGGTACGTCGAAGAGCAGGAGATTGTGTGCGCTTTCCTCATCTGCTTTTTGCCGTTTCGATGAAAGAGGGATATATTCCAAACCATGGTCAAACTCTGTTTTCGGAGCGTTTGTTTCCCAACTTTTTCCTTCTGTTATTAGCTTTAACTTTCGGAGACCATCCCCTTCTGGTAGAGCAAATCGGTATTTCCTCTCTCCACTACTACCGCGCTTATACTGTTCAGAAAAACCGCTTTCAGCTGACAGTATAAGACCCTTCCCATCTCCCTTATCCTGTATTATTCGAATACTGGGTGGAAGGCCTATTATCTGACCTTTCCCAAATCTATAATATTGAGGAATTGAATACCTGTGAATTGTGCCATAAACCAAGTTGGCAGGGTCACCCTTCCGGTCAATG
The DNA here is from genome assembly GCA_015179045.1 of Kalaharituber pfeilii. Lineage (NCBI taxonomy): Eukaryota > Fungi > Ascomycota > Pezizomycetes > Pezizales > Pezizaceae > Kalaharituber > Kalaharituber pfeilii. The sequence goes on along the minus strand of WHUZ01000012.1, from coordinate 267,516 downwards.
CAAAAGGCTTGGGCACTCGTAGCCAATTCGTTGTCCCACGGCAATATTTCTCCTAGTGTCGGCGCTACGACATTGTCCCTGCTACTTGCATCGGTATGCCTCTCTCCATGTCTACGCCTAGTTTCGGAATCCCGGTTTCTACTACTTTCAAGATCTCGTTCCCTACTGCGACTTCTTCTTCTCTTATCCTGTTGTCTATGCCTGTTTCTCTCATCGGCATCATCGTGACCTCGATGTCGCCTTTTATCGTGATGTCGATAGCTCTCCTTAATTTGATCTCTGCTAGTCGACTTGCGTCGCTCTCTGCTACTGCTTCTGGAACGATGACGCTTCTGGGGTCCGTTTCGGGTTTTCTCTGCTTCATCCAACTGGCTTTCTGGAACGGAAAGGCGCGACTTCTGCACTGGAGGTTTGAAGCTGGAGAACTTTGGGACTATAATTTGCTTTGCCCCTTGTGATTTTTTTCCAGCACTGGATCCATCGGTTGTGTCAGTGTTGGGGCTGGAATTTTGAGGTTGGAAGCTTGCAAACTTTGGAATTGGTTGCATAGTTGTGGGCTGAACCTATTGAAGAGTTTTTGCAAGTTAGCCCAACATAAATTGAGTCAAACAGATGGGATTTCCATTCAAACCGCATACAAACCTCATCTTCCTGACGAGGGGACGACATTGCGGAGAATCTGGCGGATGAGCTGCACTACCGGTAAGAGTGGACGGGGGTACAGGCGCTTTACCCAAGCTTGCTTTGGAAGTCTTGGCAACAACGGTCTCTGTGAATGGGGGGACAATTCTTGGCGACACCACATGATTGGCTTCCGGGCTTGCTAGCTATCTTAGTCAGCACCCCGCGACATTGACGACCAAGGATGCGCAAGCTGCAGGGAAAGGTACACCCCACCAAGCAGCAACGAAACACTTCAGGTTCACAGCTAATCCGCGACTTCGCTTACAAAGGGGTTATCAAAGAGAGACGTACCAACTCAAAATGCCGGGCTTCGACTTCTCCAACTATGCCCGCAATGCTACTTTGATGGCCCATGGCTTCCCAGCGCCGCAGGCAATATCAACAGGGACAACGATCGTGGGGTGTATATACGATGGGGGAGTTGTAATTGCTGCTGGTCAGTTCTATTTCCACTTTTGTGGGATGGCAGGAGTGTTTAAAGGAAGCAAATGAGAGCTAATGTGGGAGGTGAGTTAATGGGTATGTGTGGAGTGGACAGATACAAGAGCGACAGATGGATCAATAGTAGCGGATAAGAATTGCGAGAAGCTGCATTATATTTCTCCGAATATTTGGTGCGCGGGTGAGTGGCTATCTATCTAATCTTTCTATTAATAGGAGCAGGTTGCTTCTGGGATACAGAAGCAGAACGCTAATGTACTTATTTGGTGGATGAATATAGGTGCCGGGACAGCTGCTGAGTACGACTAGCACCTCCTCCTCCCTTCCAACTTGTCTTTCCAAACTTGGGAGAGTTTAGCAAGCCCTACTAACACCATATAACAGCACTGAATTCGTCACCGCCCTCATATGCTCTCAACTTGAACTCCACTCACTCTCGACTGGCCGCAAACCTCGCGTCATCACCTGCATGACCCTCCTGAAACAGCACCTCTTCCGGCACCAAGGTTACATTGGTGCGTACCTCGTTGTCGCTGGTGTTGACCCCACCGGCGTGCACCTCTTCACTGTTCATGCGCATGGCAGCACCGACAAGCTGCCCTACGTGACCATGGGCTCCGGATCGCTTGCCGCCATGGCAATATTTGAGACCCAGTGGAAGCAGGATATGACGAGGGACGAGGCGGTCAAGGTGTGTTCAGATGCCATCCTGGCGGGTATTTTCAACGATTTAGGGTCAGGAAGCAATGTCGACATTTGCGTGATTACGCCGGAGAAGGTATGTTCCCCCCTTGACATAGTACAAGAGGTCACGAAATCACTTTATGATGTTGGGCTAACGCTGCTCGCGCCAGGCCACCGTACACCGGAACTTTATCACACCCAACGAACGTGCCCCGAAGGAGCAGAGTTACAAGTTTGCACGTGGAACTACGGCGGTGCTCATGGAGCAGTTGATCCCAAGGAAGGATTTGAGTAAATATGTCACGATTGTGGATCTTGCGGGCAAGGCGGAGGGGACGGTGGAAGGCGATGCGATGGAGGTGGATGTGTTGTAAGGGAGATCAGTTTGGTTGGATGAGGATCGCTTGCGTAGAAATGCATGATTGGGAAAGGACGAAATGATTACATCATGAATTGATTGATGAATTGCAGCGCTGGCAGTGCTGCAATTAAGCTTGTGTTAGTTTATCTGTGAAGTTGTGTGCCTGAAGGAATACATATATGCATCGAAAGGTAGTGGATTACCATATACCTACTTTCTAGCTCGCTCAAATAGTAGCTCCGTCCCGCAACTCCTCGGGGTCCCAGGCACTAGTATATATAGTTCATATCATAAGTTTTCAAACAATGAGTGGAACATAAGTCCCTTAGTTATCGCGAGACTCGCCTAAGCTATTAGGCTTTGTGATTACGACCTACTAGTACCAAGTGTGGCTTGCCTGGTACAAAGGCGGTATGCAACAGTGTGAACTAGTCTCGTGACAAAGGCTGAACCGAAACCGACGAATATGCAAAAGATTGCATGTATGCGTTGCATCGCATGAGGGTTTGGCTGCGGAAAACCCTTGGTCAAACCGTTTCAGGTTAAGCAACTCGCTGAACAATTTTGAACCCCAACCTTCACTGTGCCGCATTCATAGTACCGTTCAACTGACTATCCTTGACGAACCTCCAACTCTCAAACCTCAAAGTTCATATTACACCTTTCAAAATGGTTGACAAGGCAGCAGCGTATGCCCTCAATTAAGTGTGTTCCGCTGATTGGAACCGAAGCTGACGAACATTAGTCCCGAACCTGGCCCACTTAAGTCTGTGAGAGTGGATGCACTTGTATGCCCCGCCCCCACCCACCCACCCGCATACTCAACTTTTCCGCTCAATACATCTCAGCTAACACTGATTGACAATCTACAGGTGGCCCTCAAAATAATAAAGTACTTCACCTGTATACCTGCGAATCATGCCAAGCTGACCGCATTTTTTCCAGGCATGCATCAGGAGCTTTCCCATCAATTGTTACCGGTCAGCTTCTGGGTCTAGAAGTCGACGGGTGCCTGCAAATCACACATTCCTTCCCTTTCCCAGCAGTAGAGCCGACAGCTACAAATGATCTATATGACAGTTCTGCATCATCGGCAGCAATCCTTGCTCCGCGCTCAAAGGCAAATGCCTGGTATCAAGCTGAGATGATGAAATGCTTGCGGGAGATCAACGTGGACTCGAATGTGGTTGGATGGTACCAGAGCACGAACTTGGGCAATTTCATTACCAAGGAACTTGTTGAGAATCAGTTCTACTATCAGAGCTCGACACAATTAAACGAACGGACAGTGACATTGGTGTACGATGCGGCAAGGAGTACTCAAGGCGCTCTATCCCTCAGAGCTTTCAGACTTACCCCACAACTAATGGCTGCCATGAAAGAGGGGAAATTCACAACAGAGAGGTTGGCATCCATCAATAGCTAATCATGGTCTATTAGCTAATGCATGAGAGAAATACTAGTCTTGTAAAGATTGGCCTCACCTACAAAGACTTATTACAAGAACTTCCACTATCAATCCAAAACTCGCACCTTGTTACTTCTCTACTTCACCAATTATCAAGTCCACCCGAGCCGCTACCCCCTTTCGCTTCTTCGGTGCGCCAGAATCCCCTACCACCTCCACTGTTTCCCAACTTTGATTCACTCGATCTCTCAATTGATCCCTTTCTTGAAAAGAACTGTGATCTACTTCTCGACTCTATTGAAACCCACTACACAGAACTCAACAATGCACAATATCACCAGCGCCAGCTTGCTCGTGAGCAAGCGAAAATCACGGCTTGGCAGCAAAAAAGGAAGGCCGAGAATCTTGCCAGGGCTGCGGCTAAGCAACCACCATTGCCGGAAGATGAGTGGCAGAAATTATTTAAGCTGCCACAAGAGCCAAGTAGGCTTGAGGCCTTGTTGAACAGCAGGCAGATTGAGCATTATGCTAAGCAAGTTGACGGGTTCACTGCTGCAGTGACTGCGAAGATGTTTGCGGTTAATGGAGGACTGGCTAAGACGGAGTAATGGATTACGGGTAGACTATTGGGTCATGATTTACGGAAGTGTAGAAATTTCTGGACTGATGCTAATGTGAGATAGATGAGAGATGTGTTAATTTTACCATGTAAGCATTTGCGTATGAAAGGGATTTATTACATAATGGGAATAGGGAATTTTTCATTTTCGGCTCTTTTCTTTGTGTGCTCTAAATTCATTATATTCCTCAAAAATCACGAATTGTGACGGTTGCCGAACTTATCTAAGTTCACAACATACTGTACCAGAATGAGTCTCCTGCAGTTACCCTGCCTCAGATACAAAAAAGTCACGTGTCAAGCTCATAGTCACGTGTACAATAGTTTCCCACCTCTTGGCTGCAATCTTTCAGACAGATGTCTCATAATTGACAAGAAACAGTTTGAAGACTTTGCGATTTCTTGTTCCCCCACCCATCGCTCAATTGTCGGCGCTGTGCAGTTGACAACTGCGCACCCGCCTGGAATGTCGTGTCAGTCATTATTCCGGTTGGGGCTTACGCCCACCATTCGGCACGCCACACTCATTGCTGCCCGGCCCAGTCTGCTCTTATCATGCGCACGAACATTCCACGACTCTCGGGCGGATTTGAACTCGAACGATGGAAACACAGTGCCATTCAGTTCCTTCCTGAGTCAGCCGAAAATTCCAAGTCACCAGAACCAGGGCATAGAAGGCAACTCGGAGAACTGGAAAGAATTCGATGTCATGCTGGGGCAATTGGGAGCGGTGAACCCGTACCAGGAGGAGTATCATTTACATATATACTCGACAAAGCACAACACCCATATAACCTTTACAGATCCTAAGAAGAACTCAATCATATCGATGAGTACGGGGAATATTGGCTTTAAGAAGTCTCATCGGGGGTCGTATGATGCAGCATATCAACTAGCGGCAACTGTCTTTGCAAAATTGGAGGAAAAGGGGATTACACCAAAGAACTTGGAGGTGGTGCTTAGGGACTTTGGAGAGGGCCGGGAGGCAGTACTGAAGGCTCTCCTAGGCAACGAGGGAAGGAACTTGAAGGGCGCAATTAGGAGGGTGACGGATGCTACTCGAGTGAAGTTTGGCGGTACGAGGAGCAAGAAGCCGAGGAGATTGGTGAGTGTATACCGATGGATACATGTTTTTTCTTTTCTTTTTTTTTTTGGTGGCATCCTTGTTAGTGAAGATGTGAAGCTTTACTGACACGGGCACCGGATAGGGCTAAACGGTTAAACTTGGGCGGGATGTGGTAATCTGCAGTATACTGTGCGGTGTAGTACTAATCGTTCTATAATTCAAGTCGTGCGCCCAGCAATAGCATGGAGTTTATTATGAGGCAGCTGAGAGGACCTTCTCCTGGCGACGCTTCACGCCCGGGATGGCATATGGGTAGCCGTGATATATATGCGTCGTGCACATGCGTGCTGTAGAATATGCATACGTCTTGGGGCGCCTCACCTTTAGCTCTCCCATACAAACGCCCTACGTTTGAACTGCGCCAGTTGTACGAATTAGTCTGGTCAAAAAAGCCAAGAAATGTTATTAACCTTACAGAACATCCGAGATATGGAAGACATACAACCTTGTTAAAATATTCTCCTGTTGGCTTCCATCAGCCTCCACAAACGCGGAAAGGAGGGGAGGTGGAGCTTCACCTGGCCCATTGGCCCTCTTTGGAAAATGGAAGGTATTTGAAGAAGACGGGATATTCAAAGTGTAGGTACAATGATGTCGGACCATCATGCACTGTTCAGGGATGATACCTACTACAAATTGTTGACAAAGTTGAAAAATGAGGTATCTGTTCAGGAGGCTTTAAGTTGTTGTACCGACGGACTAATCCTGGCACCGCATGTAGATGGATTATGGAACCGGCGGATAGTTGAGCGGGTAAATTGCGGTACCGGTGGATAGTGAAGTGGGTGAAATGGCGGTACCGGCGGATAGTCTGTATTATTTGTATCCCTGTGCAGATCCTGTCGGAAAATTGTCGGGCCGCTGCGAAGGACATATAAGGCAGCCGGTCGTGTAGGTATTTATCATTAATTGAATCGTCTATTTTTTCCTCAAAATGTAAGCCAGGTAAGCCGACTGGGCTGGGTGGTCCGTCGACCTGGGAATAACTAAGACAAGTATTTTAGAGTGCCTCCCGACTGTACGTTCAACTGTACGTTGAACCATAGGACAGCATCTTACTATCGAATTAATATGGTATATAGTATGTATAGTCCCCGTTCAAAGGTATCGTTATCTTTCTAGTCGAGTCTCAAATTTTCACATAGAGAAAGCCTAAAGTTCGGAGTAGACAATATTTTGTTGAGGAACTGGTTGCGATGAGCTTCTCCATATAAATTTTTATGGCAACAGCATGTACCACGCGCACTTACTTGAGTATTAGTACATCATTGAGAATATTTGTTTAAATCATGAAGCGTGAAATTGAGTTTTGTTTACTTTCATTACAAAATATAATATGATATGCTCCTCACCAAAAAGTTAGGGTGATATCGAACGTTGAAAAGTAGCAAAATTGCCATTTTTGTATATAAAATTCTTTCTGTCCCGGATAATTCTGAACTAGAACCACAAAAGTTCATATGACATAGCAACTACCTAGCCCCCTTCGTTGAGTAGTTAATCAGAACTATCCATCTTACTGCATGACATCCTCTTACACTGATTTCCTAAAGTATTTATTCTTCGAGCATTATCAATAGACTCTTGAGGGTGATGTAATCACCAGTGCCTGATACAGCTGCCAAGAGGCATGTGGCCCAGGAGAAGAATCGCAAGTTATGAATCTTGCGAAATCCTGAGGGACTCATGCAACTTCTGAGTTGCTCCGTGAGCGCTCATTGAGAGTACTCGTGGATATTAGGCTTCTTCATGAGTGTGCATGAATATCTATTCATTCCTTGCCAAGTCATCATGATACAGCCTTATTCTTAAGTATATGCCACCATTCATGCCTATGATGTCATGCAATTACCTCGTATATCCTTTCACTGATGAGGGCCTATGCAATTTCACACTATTGTTTATTTTGATATATTCATTTGTCTATCTAATTACATACTACAGAGTGGGAGTTCAGTGGGGCAGAGCAGAGCTCAGTCTTACCTGTCTGCACACCCGGGGGAAAAAGAAAGATTTTTGTATGGTTTCTCGTTGGAACGAGTGTTGCTACCAGTTGTAAGGGATGAAGGGCCAAGACAGTCTGCCTTATCATTCTCCCTCCGCCCCAAAGCTTTATACTCACGGGGTTCGGCCCAAAAGGCCGAGGAGGGAAGTTATCTAGAATACACTAGTCTGGTTGACTAAGAATACACAAATAGGTAACATGTACGGAATAGGTAATAGGTGCTTGCCAAGGCCAGTCGCACATCCAGGCACCCTGCCTTACACTATACATGAACTACCATATGCTCCCCTTGGTATCAATCTCGATGTTAAAACTCGCTGTCAACCACACAATCAAACTCATTGTGAGTCGCGCTGTGAATCTCGTTGTCTATGCTGCTCGCCGTCGAATGTTGGCAATGCTCAGTACCCTATTCTGCTGCTTCCACCAATTATCTTTCCGCATTGGGGTACTAATATAGAATCGAGCTCTTGTGGGATTCTCAAGGCCAGCCTGTCTTAGCTCTTGGGCGCCCGTATCGATGCCCACCGATATCGTTTTGCCTGTTGCTTCAGGGTATTCTAGCTATCTGTGACAACAACACGCCTTTTCGTTTTGGATTGGAGGAAGCCCCTCATCTCACTGCTGTGGCGGACAGGTATGGTTTAATGTTGCCTGATCTTCCATGCTCTAGCACATCATGGACCTGAGGGGCTTAATATCCCTGCAACTCTGAAGGTCAGTCCTGTTATTTTTGTGACATGCGGCTCAAAATGTCATACTTGGAACGCAAATCGGACTCCGCAACTTAAGGTAAGTACTTCCTTATAACACATAACCCTGTAAAAAGAATAAAAATACAAAAGGCGGAACTTAATAGCATTCTATGTCACATACCATAGTTCCTCCATAGCTACGCATATATTTCGTGACGGAATAAGCAGTACATAGTATATGATGGGCTAGCAAGTTCTTATACAAAGCGTTCAATAAGATAGGGTTTTTTGACAAGCATGATCTTCCTAAATTCATTTGAGCTCAAATACCACGCCATGTCTATTTCATATAAAAGGTTTGATACTGAAGCTAGCTAGGACTGTCTCTCCTACTTGTGGGAGGATCAAATGTCTGCGGTGCTCTAGAGGGATGGGTGGTGATGGAGGGAGTGGGAGTGTTGAGAGTGGGGGGCGGGGCTGGGAATGGAGGTAGAAAAGATGTGGATGAGTTAAAGAAGTGGTTCAAAACTACTACACAATTTCTTGTTCGTGGGTAAAATGGTTCATCGGGGTTTTTGGGATTCTGTGTTATTTTGCTTATAACTTTGAATTTCAGGGTCTTACCTTCTTCAGTGATTATGTATCTGGGACTAGGAATTAGGATAGGTACATCCAGGGTCAAAGTTAGGGGGATTCAGATAGATCATATAATAGCTATTAGCTGCTGTCACTGACAATGCTCCAAGCTTCTCTCTGGCTCATGAACATCACTGTTTCGCCAGCCATTAAAAATCTTTATTCCAAATGACATTATTTAATTGTAATCATCTCTCCCGATGGATCAAAACATATCGGTCACAAAAGCAATCAAGACCATGAAAACATGTGACCAGATTAAACAGCGTCAAATGCAAGGTAAAGCGCAAGAAGCACATAGCAAAAAGTTCAAGTGATGTACCAAAGGTAATGCAGATTGCAAAAATGAGAACTAAAACAAGTAAGCAGGCAAAGTGAAAAAAGGAAAAGAAAGTAAAAAGATTAACTTGCGTGACATGCACATTTCGTATCTCTTACACTTACACAAACGCCCGCCCCTCCCCCCCCAAAACAAAAAAAAAAAAAAAAAAAAAAAAAAAAAAAAAAAGGCCATTAGAAACGTAAGAAGAGAAGAAAAGTTGAAACGTAATTCTTCGTTAACCAGAAATCAGCCTTGCCCAGGTTGTGACGAGGGAGCGATTGCATTGCTGCTTATCGGAGTCCAAGTGCCACAATTCAGGGTATGAGAAAGGTAAGGTTGAATGGCGCCATCCCCAATAGGATATCCGTCACCGTCCACTTTTTCTTTCATGCATTCTCCCCGCTTGCAAATAGTTAACTCTAAACTCAATGGGGGGCAGAGGGGGCAAGAACAAAGATCCAGTTTGTAAGAAGAATTTTTGGAAAGTAATAAATCAAATGGTCTAGCTTAAGGGTATGGATGAGAAAGTCATGTAAACTATTTTATACACAAAGCAATTGAGCACCATTACATAAGTCATTTCTAATTTGTTTGGGGGTTGGGCAGAACTTTTCTTGCATATTCCGTTGATGACAGTAAGGAAGTTGCAGATAGGCGTGGCACTAGCTTGGCTGCCGTGATATAGATCCTATCTGGTTTGATTTGGCTCTGTGGAAGTATGAATCTTGTCCCTTCTCCTCTGGGTAACAAGACTTTCAATCCCTACACTCATCACCTCGAGACTATGGCATACTCCTCCCAATATTCTATCTAATTCTGTTAATAGAGCGTCGGTACTGGCAGTATGTGATAGTACGTCCAACTTGGGCTTCTCAATGATTGGAAGGTCCCATGATTCCCCAACAATGGAAGCGGTCAGAGGCGGGAAGAAGAATGAAGGAGTCTGCATCCCAGAGGCCGCTGCTAGCCCTCCTGCCGCAGAAGTCTGCGACGAGATAGAATGATGTGGGGTATGCGATGGCGATGCGAATGGCCGTGAAGGGGAAGGTGGCAACATTCCGTGCTGTGCAATTTCGAGCGCGGTTAGCTTGTTGCTGGGAAGCTTTAGGTTAAGGTTGCTAGGTTTGTTGTGGAAACCTTTTGTTACAGGACGCTGGATGCCAGAAATGTCTTGAGAGCGCGCCTTCATATGAGGCTGTGGGGTTGACTCGGCGGAGCGAATCTTCGTCTCATTGACACCAGGCAGTGGGGGCGCTCCAGAGCCAGTAGCTTCTCGAAGGGCAGCCATATTTGGTGCCGACTTCGAAGGAAGATGATGCCCTTTGTATCCATTATTTGCTTGATTCGCTGACAGTTGCATCTGTGCGATATTTGGAGGGCGCGGGGGAGAAGAGGGAGCTGACATGGTAGGCCGGCTTGTTGGAGAAGGACCTCGCGGATTTATACGTGGTGATGGTGGTACCCCATTCTGTTCTGGGGGATGACTAGATTCTGAACCAGTTGTCGGTTTCACAGGCGGCTTATCTAATTTGTCCACTACCGCTGGATTTTGTGGCTCCGCAGGTGCGCCAGGTGGTGTCACAGCCTGTACAGGAGCTGAAGGCATTGGCCTGAAAGTGTCTGGAAATTCTGGAATTGTGATTACACCGGGCTCAGTTTGATGTGAATATCCAGTCATTGGTTCTTTCTTAAATATATCCATATCAATCTGTACAAAGCCTTCAGGACTGGCAGTTCTGGTGCTTGGAGTGCTACGCTGTAAATCTTCCTTACTACCTTTCTTCCCCGTGCTTTGCTGATAAGTTTCCCCGTTCTGGGAAAAAAGTTGAAGAAGAGGGTGCGGCGCTGCTCCGTCCCGGAGGTCCCGTCCCTTCATTGGTGACGGGGTTCGTGCAGGCCGTAGGGTAGACTCTCGAGATATATAACCAGATTCCATGGTATGAAAAGAGGGAACCCCTGACAATCTACTCTTGATTGTATCAAAATCCCAATCCGCCTCCTCCATTGGCTCATCAGTTCCAAGAATATTATCAGGTCCACCACCTTGGGGAAGAACAGAATGCCGCACGCCACCACGGCTTTTCCAGTTCTCATATCTGATAATCAAATCCTTAAGAATTGACGTAGGATATCTGCAGGTCTTCACTATTCTTGTCCGCGATAACTCTTCCGCGGACGGTCGATCATCAGGGCGTTCGTTCAAACATAATGCGACGAATTCGCGCAATGGATTAGACCAATTTCCTCCCTCCAGCCGTGGAGGAGCCTGGCGTGGAATCAACATAATGGCCCGCATTGGCTCCAGCTCATTAAGTGGAGGCTTCAAATTTGCCAGCTCAATCACTGTGATTCCTAATGACCATATATCCGCCTACAAAATTGCTTTGATTAGTATTGTAACCATGGTTTTCCTTTAATCACATACCTTGCTGTTGTACGTCGTTCCCTCCATGATAACCTCAGGAGCCATCCACCATGGTGTCCCAACAAAAGTAGAACGTTTACCATGACTCAAACTTAGTTGCGCGGAAACACCGAAGTCGCAAAGTTGTACACGTCCATCCTTATTGATGAGGATGTTGGCGGCTACATGTTGTCAGCTAATCGAGGCTCTTGGGCGCTGAAGGATAACCAACCTTTTACATCACGATGGATAATCCCATTCTTATGAATATAGCACAATGCAACAAGAACCTCCCGCGTAATCACATGTATATATCTCTCCTCTAATTTTCCTGCCTTAAACTGTACGATAACTCAGTCTTGATCCCTGGCCAGTAGTGTCACTGGTACTTACCAGTGTCCTGATACTACCTCCACCACAATAATCCATAACAACCCATAACCTTGAACCCTCGAGGAAACTCTCATGATACTTTATTATATTGTGTTGGTCACCTTGTTTAAGTTGGGAGAGCAGCTGAACTTCTTGTATTGCATCTCGAACATCAGTCTCGTCTGGCGCATCCATATTAAGAACTTTAACAGCCACAACTTCTCCTGTCGACTTCTTGTGCCTACAGGATACATGTCAGTAACGATTCCCAGAATCTGATTGCTATCTACACACGACAAACTGGTCAAGAAAATTGACAGAAACAGCATAATTGGCTTACGCTTTGAAGACAGCGCCAAAGCTGCCGCGTCCAACAAGGTCATCCAGAATATAAGGCACATCTGGCCTAACACCTTGCATTGCACTTTGGATTGCCTGCGCTGTCGCCTCCCGGACTCGGGCTGCGACTTCACCGTTACTTATAGCAGCCATGGTGACAGTCAGCTGTGTCGAATTAGAAGGGAGTTTCGTGAGGTGGCGGTATTGTCAAACTGGGTTTTTGCCGTGCTGTGGTTACAAGTGTTGAATGCGTAGAAGCGAGGGTGGTGAGGGGTGTTGGAATGGCCAGAGGGGTTGTAAGGCGAGCCGGGGAGTGTCCGAAAAGACCCTAGACCATGGGACAAATTGGGGTTCGACCAGTTCTGTGTGGTGATGCAGAACTTTATTCTCGAAAAGGACTCTGAATTCTATCTGGCGTGCCGGTGCTCGCAGCTAGCTATCAGTGTTTCCTAGAGACGATGATCAGTTTCCCAGGGATCCATGCCAGTGCATGTCAGGGGTTCGAACGAGTGGGCTATCAGCGGGCTAGCCTGAGATGGGCGGAAAGTTCGTTTCGTTTCGTTTCGTTTGACGGGGCAGATGTGTTTCACAGAGGTGCGGGTGCCGTCGTCAGGGCACTATAGAGTACCTATCGTAGCGGCGCGGCATCTGAGTGCAGGCGCCCGGCACAGCAGTCGTCAGAACCAGAACACCCTGGGCCTGCTCCCGTTGCCCAGGGTTTCACAGCCAACCAAGGAGAATATCATACCTCCAACCGAGTATGCATACATGTACTTGAGTACTAGTACGTTGACTGAATCTTAACACTTCTGAATCATCATTTTATGATAAAGTTACGCGGATGGGTCATCGCTGCCGCTCTGGACAAGAAATGAATGCCTCATAAGACACCCTTTCCGCACTAGAATCTTGCGCCAGCTTAACTTTACCGCCATACAGAAACTATGTGAAAGTCCTCCTGCTTAGTCTTGGACAATATGAACCCGAATGCTTTCTAGGGTCAGCGTGATGCAGATGAGGCAGCAATACGAATGGACACATACCGCTGAAGTACGAGTATTAGTACCACAAACTCATTTGTATGATAGGCACGAGACTCCAGGTACTGTACAGAATAGAATGCGCACGCTGCTGAGTGGGAGCATGCACAGGTGAAAATCTCACGCTTAGTCAGCTGTGCGGCACGTGCTTCTTTCGTCCCGGCAGCGCTGCACAGACGCCCGCGCGCACGGCAGCCCCGACGCCAATAACTTAATGAGAACCGGCACCCGCGACAATGTCAACGGGATTCAAGGATCTCCGCCCACGCCCTCAGCCGCAGCCATCCCGCCCCAATTCCCCCCTCCCCTCATCACCACCCTAGCGCCACCTCCATCTGCCGCCCCGTATGGTAACCCTGCCCAGCGCGCAGCAGCACTGCAGGCCCGCTGTGGCGTAAAAGAAAAGCTATCGCTAGCACCCCTCTCGCCTTGCTGAGGGTAAAGCGCTCGTAGCTAGAAGCGTGGCTACCTAGGTCATCGCCCTCTTAATATTCTTCTAAATAATAAATCCTTCCCACGTCCTTTTGTCTGCGGTGCAGCCATGGCCTCATCTCCACAGTCGCCGCTCTCCTCCGCCGACTCGGACATCGAGCCGCCCCCCCCACGCCCTGCATCGACGGGGACGAAACGCGCTGCCTCAATCGCCTTCTCCGACCACTCACCCACGTCGACCCATCACCCTCGACGGCGCCCTCAACCTCCGCAACCTCCCCCACTCACCTTTCACGACTACGAGGACCACCCTCACATTCACCAGCATGCCACCTCCCTCTCCGACGTCTCCTCCGACACATCTGGTTCCGTCCCGGGCTCACCGCGGGACCACCATAATGACGACGGCGAGTTTGCGGAGCAAGTTACCGTGTGTAGATGGGCAGGATGTAACGAGGACCTGGGCAACATGGACGACCTTGTCAAGCACATTCACGATGACCATATTGGTTCCAGGAAGGCGAAGTATGCGTGTGAGTGGGATGGATGCTCGCGAAAAGGGATGACACATGCGAGTGGGTATGCATTGAGGGCGCACATGCGGAGCCACACACGAGAGAAGCCGTTTTATTGTTCTCTACCAGGTAAGTCTTCCAAGATTAAGGCATCAACCACCTTGTTTCCTCTCCTGACAACTGTCTAATCATATGCTATTTATTTTATAGAATGTGATCGCTCATTCACTCGCTCCGACGCTCTCGCTAAACACATGCGAACAGTACATGAGACAGAAGCCCTCCGTCCCTCCGATCCCATTCCCAAATCTCACCCAAACCATCCGCACAACATAGCCAATACAGCCTTTGCCGACGCAATTTTCCGCCGGCAAAGCAAGTCCATTGGCACCGGCACAGGCGCCAACGGTGACGGCTCGTTCCGAGTTCTTCAACTTAACACATCGATAATGACGCCTTCCAGCTCACAACCCCAGAATGGAACGACCCACCATACCAGCACTAACGCCAGCACGCGGCATGATTCGGACTCAGAGATGGAGAATGGTGTATTGAAGGCGCCAAGAGCTCAGACGAAATCATATTACCCCCCTACTGACCCCTTTTCACCCACCGATGAAACCCACCACCCACCGAAAGAGCTCTACAAGTATCTGAAGCAGAAATTGAAGTGGGCTCAGGCGGAGCACGAACAGTTGCAGGCGGAGCTGGAAGGGTATACGAAGCGGAGGAGGGAGGCGTGGATTAAGAAGGAGTTGTTATTGGAAAGGTGTTTAAAGATAGAGCTGGGTGAGGATGTAGGAGGGGTGAGCATCTTTTGGGAGAAGGGTGCTAAAGCGGCAGCTGCAGGGTCAGATGTCGGAGATGGGAGTGGTGACGATGGTAGGAATGCCGAGATGAGGGATTTGGGTGCTGCAGAGGATGCGGATGAGGAGTTAGAGGATGCGCCGGATGTAAAAGAGAAATTGGGCGTAAGTAAGGTGAGGAATAGGAAAAGGCAGGCTGTAGAGGAGGAGGAGGACGAGGACGAGGAAGCGGTTGAGCGAGAAGTAGGAGAAGAGGATGTCGAAGGCGAGGGAGAGGGGGGTGCGGAGGCGGATATGGAAGACGAAACTGCAACTGAGGAGGAGTAATGAAGGTTTTACATAAGATTTAATGCACAATACTTTTTTTTTTTTTCTTATTTTCCCCCTTGTTAATATTTCTTCCATGTTGTTTCCTGCGTCTTTCCAGGTGCAGGATTAAGCTAAGGAATGGGAAATGGAGGGCCGATACGAGATAGGCTTGCTGCAACTTTGTTCCTTGTTGATGTCTGGCGATTGGAGGTTCTGTGTACTTTTTTTACTTTTTTTATTTTTATTTTTATTTTTATTTTATTTTATTTTATTTTATTTTATTTTTTTTTTTTTTTTGGGGGGGGGGAGGGGAGGGGTAAGCGGCTAGAGGGAAGTCTTGAACCAAATTTTCTCACTGCAAACCGAATAGACAAGATAATCTCCGCCGAAATTCCTGGAAGGAATCGCATTCAGAGTGAGGAGGTCTAGAATGTTGTCACTTCCACAATGGTTCATGGTCCATGTGGTGTACATAACCCGAACTCGCGCATCTTCTTCTTCTACTTTCGCTTCTTCTTCATTTTCTCATAGTAGCGCTGCAGTGAAAAAATGCTCGAAAGGATACCTGCGTCCATTTCAGAAACAAACGTTGCTTCGCGAAGATGGCTACCCACTGTATCGACGCCGTCAGACCAACAATACCATTACTATTCCTATGATTGATGGTACCAGTACAGGTCGCTGCCAAATTGTTGAACGCGATAATAGGTGGATTGTTCCATACAGTCCTTATCTGTCCTGGTGGTATAAAGCACATAGGTTGAAGTATGTGCTACTATACATGCTACCCAATATATTCAGAAGTATATCTACAAGGGGTCAGATAGGGCGACATTATAGCTTAATATGGAAAGCAATTTGGATGAGATCAAACAATACTTACAAGAGAGGTATATTGGACCAACAGAGGCTATATAGCGTCTGTTTGAGTTCGGTATCCATGAAGAATTCCCTCCTGTCATCCATTTAGCTATACATCTTCCTAGTGAACAACCCGTCTATTTCGCAGAAGACATGCGAACTGCAACCCTGATAGACAAGCTAAATAATAGCCAGTCAACATTGATGGCTTACTTTCAGGCAGATTCCGAAATCCTGGAAGCTCAAAAATACCTATACCAGGAGTTCCCTTCCTACTTCGTCTATAATCCAACATTACGGAAGTGGACGCCCAGGCAATGGGGTCTCGCAATTGGTCGCATTTTTCACTGCAACGCTCATTTACGGGTGAAAAATATTAATTGCGGTTATTGCTAACAGTTGTTCGAGGTGCAAGGAGTTCTGAAGAGCTGAGAACAGTCCGGGGCATCACGTACCCCAAGCTTTTGTCAGGCATGTCAGGCACTTGGGTTACTGGAGGATGATAATGAATGGAATGAATGCTTCACGGAAGCCTGTTTATTTGGAAATGAGCATTCCCTTAGGACGTTACTTGCAACTGCTTTGCTTCATGAGAACATAGCAAATCCTAAGGCTTTGTAGAAGCAGTTCCGTGACCACATTTGTGATGACTTGAGCTTCTTTATAAGTCAGCATCCAAATGTTGTTCCACCAGATCCTCCATGTCCTGAGTCTTTACATCTTGACTATAGGCTATATTCTAATCAATAAGATACTGGTGCATCAAGGACATAGTTTAGTGGATCAGCTACAGTGGAATGTGTTCAACGAGAATCCACTGATTGCGGGTGAGCTTCAGTTTGATACTGCAACAGAAGAAAGGCTATACCACAAAGGGTCTGCAAAATTCAATTCACAACAGAAATGGGCCTTTGATACAAGTGTTTACGCAGTTTAGAACAAGCTACCAGCCCGTTTCCTCCTGCAAGGACCTGGTAGGACAGGCTGCAGAAAATGTATTAGTAGTTTATAAAATAGGTCTCAGAAGCGGTTTTCTATGCTGTAAAAAGCAAAAACTAGTATTCCACTCCCTCTCGCGATTTTCAAGGCCATAGAAAGCTGAGAAAACATAGATTTGCAATTTCGAGAAACCTTTTTTGTCAACTTTGAATACCCTTATTGCATATATCCAATATCAGGCTGCTTCTGCATCAATATATCCACAGTGCTAATTTACCTCTCACCCCCACCACCCCGATTAGCCTCCTACATATTGCCTGTCAAATAATCCAGATATCTACGCCACTAAAGCTGTTGCTACTCGCCAATGGTCATAGTATATGATGGCATATGCCATAGGGGTACGGGGTCGTCATCTAGAGGTCTATTCGCAACGCCTGAAATTAGAAGCTGCGCCAGAAAGGCCCTCATGCAGCGAAAGGTACAGGTGACGCAGCAAAGTATGACATCTAACCTTTACAGCTGCCGTAAATGTTGATATAGGGTTATTCGCACCACTAGACCATCTCGATTTTCAGGTCACAAGTTGAGGGTAACGCGCCCCACAGCCCACGAGTTGAAGACTCATGAGCTGTTTGAAGGGATGTTAAAGCAACTGGGCATATACGGTACGACAGGCTGGATAAATTGCTACTCGAGCAACTTGATTCGACTTCTATGCTAGACTGTAGATGCGGCAGGAAAAGCGCGGGCGAGATTTCCCAGAACAATTACGGTCAAATAGTGAGCTGAACGCCAGAGTGGTAGGAAAAGCGAAAGAGAAGGCAATTACCCTTGACTCATGGGATAGATGGTAGGCCAGCGGGGAGTGAAGCAGAATTACCTCATCTTACTCGCAGAATATCTGAGACGCTGTTCAAGCGGGTGGATATAAGGCTGCTCGAGAGGCTAGACAATTTGATCGGTTGCAAGTGCGTTACCCTCAACTGATGAGCTAGCAGAGTGGTTGGTCTAGAGATGTGGTCTTATATCAACCTTGTGATTAAGCAGCTGCAGAGAGCATGTCAGGACATTGAACTTCTAAACACCCCTACCCTACACATGAGTGTTCTGTCTGCGTTGCAGCAGCAGTAGCAGCTACTATTTTCGGGCCCTGTGAATAGACCTGCACACATGTGTAAGTGCAATAATCCCCCTTCCCCAATGACATTCGTCATGATATACTATGGCTAGTCTTGGAACCGTTATTTGCCACGCAATTAACAACAGCTATTGTGGCATGGATATTGGGGTCACTAATGGCCTCTGTCCTGCTCTGCTGACTAAGTAAGGGCAAACCGAAGGACCCCCCAGTCTCTCCCTCCGGAGGTCCGAGCCGCTGAGGTAACGGGGTTGGTGGGTGGGTGATTCCGCAACTCACGCGGCTTGGAGAGGGAGTACCAGCATCTCCTCTCTTCTATATACTGAGCATCACCTGACCTGCCTGCCCATGACTACCAGGAAGGGATCTCCCAAACGGGAAACCAACTAGAGAGGGAACTCCCCTGTGGCTTGGTGGCGCCCACTAGTGGCTTGTGGCTTGCCCTCTCCTCTATGGCGAGCCCATCTTGTGGCCTCGGAGGTTCTGGTGGCTGCTCTCGAGCCTCCCATTAGCTTGCGGCTGAACCGCTAAATTTGATGGATATGCATAATACGCAGGAGGTTAAGTGAGAGGAGGGGTAACTTCGCCAGTGGATGTATATATTGATAGAGCAAGTGGATCATAGTCGGCACTAGCCTCGCCCCCAGACGTTCGTTAGCTAAGTCGGCACAATCTATTGAATATGCTAGAATGTAGTGTTAGTCATTAGTGGTTCAGTTTGCCTTTCGTTACGTTGCGTTAGGTAACCCATGCCAATCAACTAATCCCAAATGAGAGGATGGTACCCACGTAACGTACGTTACCGTCACATCAACATGCCCCACATTCCTGAGAAGGCAAAAATCGAACAGGCGGTCATGACCGCCATCAAGACTCATGCTATATCTATGCTACTTCAATTAGATTCAGATTCAGATGACTTAGATGGCCCATGATGGTAGAAACTGAAGAGCTTTCATGTATAAATTGGGTATACTCATGAAGTGGTAAATTTTTCAGACCTCTTCTGCGTATGCACCGTCGTCTAGAAGTTGCCGATTTAGGTAAGAAAACTGGTCAAATACCCCTGTAGTTAGCTAACAGCAGGCTGCATATCCTTGTCGTTACCCAAAGTTACGCGAAGTTACGGTGGTGAACGCGACGATTTGGTAACGTGATCAACGTAACTTCAGGTAACGAAATTCGGCTGTTTCAAGAAAATCAGCCACTAAGAGTTTTTGCTTATGTCACATAACGGTTACGTGACGCAAAGCTGATAACCAGTTTATACAGTGCCATGCAGAAAGTATTCGGCACTAGGAAGTATAGGGATAAGTGCGCTATGCAATATGCAGATCGAGTCTGCATTCGACATAGGGTCATGAGAGTATATACATAGAGAGAAAACATGAACAATTAATATTTTGTATACTAACCCTGTGCTTTATGAACTGCAGCGACTCTCTTTGGCATAGACTTATATAGAGTTCTGATGGTATAGTATTCCAACACTCAACAACTGCATCTCCAAGTGCTCTTTTCACTGTCTCGGGCCCCCCTGACATTTGAGCAATCTCCGAAAAACGTCTATTTAATTGACGTTCAAGATGTACCCATACGTACTCAATTGGGTTGAGGTCTGGAGAATAAGCAGGATGCTCTGCAACCTCTATAGAGTGCTCTTCAAAGAACTTTTGGACCCTCGTAATATCCGGAGCTGTTTGCTTTAAAAGCTCTGAGTACCGTATTAACTCACTTAAGAGCAAGAAAATGAACGCGCGCTAGTTCGGTCTTGGCATGGCTCAGGCGCCATTAATCGCGCTAGCGCGCGGTTCGTGCAATCTTGGCATTACTAAGCACAGGAATGCGATTATACATGGCGGCTAATCTCCAGCTTCTCTACTCTGTCACGGAGGTGGTAAACGCAGAGATTACCGTCCGCCAGGCCAAAAAGACACTTGACTAGTAATGCTCACTAATTCTCTATGTATCTCATATAGCTATTGTGTAACTGCGATGCATTTGCGCATTTGCGCATTGCATTTTTCACATTTTTTTGCTTCACCAGCCGTCCACCCTACGGTCGACGTTGCGGTGACCCTGTAATATCTCCTACTCTTCCTCTAATACTCATCCGCCTGCCAACGGAAATCATATTCGGGCCCATCATCCTCAGTATCACTAATAACTGGAAAGGAAACTACATGGCTACGCTGTTTTCCATTCAACCTAGCACTTCTTCTAGTTGAAAGTTGCACAGGCTCTGGAAGTGATTGGTCAAACTCCGGAAGTGATTTTTTAAGCTCCAGTGAACTTGCACATGTGCCAGAATCATGATCTTGCCCATCTTCTGTTCCACGCCCTCTTCCACGCCCTCTTCCACGCCCCCTTCCACGCCCCCTCCCCCTCCCACTCCCACTCGCACTCCCACTCGCACTCCCACTCCCACTCCCAGTCGCACTCGCACTCGCACTCGCACTCCCACTTCCACTCCCACTCGCACTCGTACTCCCACTTCCACTTGTACTCATACTCCCACTCGCACTCGCACTCGCACTCGCACTCCCACTCCCACTCGCACTCACACTCGCACTCACACTCGCACTCCCACTCCCACTCCCACTCCCACTCCCACTCACACTCCCACTCCCACTCCCACTCACACTCACACTCCCACTCCCACTCGCACTCCCACTCCTACTCGCACTCGTACTCCCATTCCCACTCCCACTCGCACTCGCACTCCCACTCCTACTCCCACTCCCACTCCCACGCCCACCCCCCCTCTCTCTCCCCCTCCCACTTCCCCTCCCATGACCTCTCCCACTTCTACCGGTTTGCTGAGTTTCCACTGTACTGGCATTTGCAACTGAGAGTAGTAGATCATCATCAGGGCCACTAGACTCCGAGTCTGAGCTTGAATCGGAGCTGCTAGTACTGTTCTCAGGCTTTAAGTCACTATTAGTAGCTAGTGCCCCCTTCGTCCTCCAATCTGCCAGAGCTTCCATGAGAGAAGGCCCTTGTAAACCCTTGATTGATATCTCCCCATCTGAAGATCCATCAATTGGTAGAGATATGCCTAGGCACCGAAAGCTTTGTATAACCACCCCTCGTTTCTGTTGACAAAATACTTCCCATGCCTGCGCAACACAGCGAGTCATCATAACCCGCATCTCCCCAACAGCACTACTGCCAGCAATATCTTCAGTATCCATGGCTGAGTCTTGACGTTGAAATTCCTTATCAATCTCGTCCTTGAGTAAGTCTTTGAATGGTCTATTGATAGAAACATCAAGGGGTTGAACAAGACCTGTACAGCCACCTGGAACTAATGAAAGGGTAATGTCATGTGCTTTTAAAAGCTTTTTGACAGAAGCTGTTTTACGGCAACGAAGAAGATCCATAATTAGCAGTGTAGGCTGCCCTCCCAAGACTGGCACAAGGAGTTTTTGAAGCCAAAATTGAATAATGTCAGTATTTGCATATGCCTTATTGAACTGAACAACAACACGAGGATCATATCTTGAGGTCTCCCGTTTTCTTACAGCACTTGTACTCTCAGCAACACCACGAAAGATCAAGAGAGGCTTAACACGAGGCTTTCCGTCTGCAAAAACTGTAAGTTGAATTGTTGCCTGCCGCTTCCCCCACCCAGATTTTTGGCTCTTTACCCATACAGTTTTGCTTCCTTTAAACTCATATGATTTGCCCTCCAAGTATTCCCAAGGCAAGGGTGTTTGATCCATGTTCACGATATTGGAAATTGAATATCGTCCCACTCTCTGCATAACATCGGTAGTGCCATCTCGTAGTTGTGAATTCCGGCGATTGAAGCATAAAAAGTTGATAATAAGTTCATGGTATTCCTCAGGTGTTTGTTGGGCTTTGTTGGTTATTGCACGGAGGGTAATTTCGTTACGAGCTAAAAATCGCCGGAACCAGCCTTGAGAAAATCGAAATTGGACCGATGAATCAGGATAAATCTCACTAAATAGCTGTTTTGAAGTTCGCTCAAACCACCGGTAACGTACAACGCGGCCAATTTGTCGTCTTGCTGTAAAGGCGGTAACAAGTGCTTTCTCAAGTTCTTTCCATCGCGGAATGTTTTGTCGTATTCGCCGGGATTTTCCATGTGCTTTTAAAAGTAGCTCTTCATTCTATCTAATATTAGCTTTAAGTAAATAGGTAGTATATAGTAAGAAAGGATATAAACCTTTCTCCATTTTGATATTGTAGCTGCATTTTTCAATCTGAACCTCTGCCGAATCTCTTCCAATGTAGGTTTTCTAACTCTACCTTTACCATTATCAACTTGTGTATGGCGTGCCCAAGACAGTACACCAAGCTTGAACTCAACAGTTCTACTCCGTTTGCTTTTAGAAGGTGATGCAGACGGTACAGGGACCCAACGTGGCCTTGCTGCAATAGGTTGTCTATGTGGTCCAGGGCGTTTTTTTAGTGCATTCAATCGATTCTTTTGTAAGGAGGTTTGTGAGAGCTTAGCTGCCAACTCATTAACTTGTGTTTCAATAACTTGTGGGTTATTAAGAATAGAAGAAATCATGATGCTCCAGTATAGGTACCTATGGTATAATGATGATTTCATTAACACTCCACAACGTTTATTTACTCCCCTGATCCCGTCTCCTACTTCTGTGCTCAGATCCATCGTGGTGTTGAGGTTAGCATCGCGGTAATTCGGGAATCATTATGCGCCCGTGCGTGATACACGCGCACTGGCGCTGAAAGGTTTGCCAAGACCGAACTAGCGCGCGTTTGATTTCTTGCTCTTATGTGAGTTAATACGGTATTTGATGCACCGATCACTTTCAATTACTGCAAGAATAGCATTGCCTTTCTCTTCAATCTTAGAAGGTCTTTCAGCCCTTGCTGCATTCCCTTGCTGCATTCTCTGGGGTCCTACGTTCTATATACTGCTGTAAAAAGCTATCTATAGTAGTTCGAGAGTGACATAGCTGGCAATCTCACTGATTTTTTTGTCATGGTCAAATAAAGTAACAATCTGTCCCTTTTCGAAGTCTGAAAGATCCTGAGGCTTTTGTGGTGGCATCTTGATTGATATTGATACTATGCTCTATAATAGTCCAGGTGTAGCCCTCGAGGTTCAGTATCAAGAGTGGTATCGACTCGATCGCATACACGCATTGACCGCTGTAAGCCTATGTCGAATACAGACTCGATCTGCATATTGCATAGAACACTTATCCCTATACTTCCTAGTGCCGAATACTTTCTGCATGGCACTGTAAATGAGCATGTCAGCTGGTTGACGGTTTTGCACATGAGGCTTGGTCCTGGAACTTCATGGACGGAATGTGCATATGCCCTTAGTCACTGCGTTGCATAAGCGATGGAGGTCACCAGATAAACGAGACTTACCGGTAGCACCAGACCCGTGAGACGGTTAGCCCAACTAGACCAAGATCCAGTTAGTTTTATGCTGAGATCCTGCTCGGGCTGCTAGTGGCTGACTCCAGTAAATACCTACGTTAACAGGGCAGGAGATTTGACTCCACTCCAACGGCAAGCTTTGCATTCCATGTTCTGTATGCCTTGAAACATTCCAAGCGTATCACGAACTTTCTCTGATTCTAGGACTACAGTATCCTTGGAAAGTTCTTACTGTTGATCAACATTGGATATAGTGAAAGTAAGTTGTTTCAACATCTTGGCATCGGCTATTGAACCAATAACAAGTACTGCGGCCGCCTGTTCTCGTGCCCAGACTCTGCCACCCACAGTTGCAGATCTCAGGAGTCAATTAGTAAGATGTCTTGACAGGATTTGCTAGCCTCCCTGGCTGCAATGCCCAAACTTGGAATCTGGTAAATCCACCTAAAATGCACTGTGCAATTTCTTTTAGACGAAAATAATTGGAAGTTGAATATTCAGTCTTGTTTGCAAAGCGCTCTCAGTTTAACCATTATGGGTTAGTTCAGCTAATGAAATGATGCAAAGGTGTCGACGGAGAATGAAGACTCCCCAGAGAGATAATATGAAGGAAGGTGTGTCATAATGCTCCTCATTTATTGGAGGTGGGTAGCAATGTACCGAGTACTTCATTATTGGGTAGGCCATTTCCACTTACTGTTGTGTGTTTGGCTTTGTGTTGTTCTTCCTCGATGACCTTGATGTATGCACACTCTATTTACCTGCTAATTGAGGTTGCAGATATTATAGACTAACGAATGCATTGCAGTGTCAGTAGTCATCTACAGAATTTAGTAGCTTCAATTTGTGGAATCTTACGGATATCAGGACCATGCTTTACTTCGTTGAAGTTGAATTCCCTTATATAGAATAGCTAACTGGTATGCTAGAGGTGGACATGTCACTATTCATTCCAAATGTGTTTGTTATACAGTAACAGGCCTAGGGCCCACAGGATGCCATGATCGCCAGATGCAGAGGGATGAAGTGGAGAACAGCATCCTTGTGACATATTTCTGCTTGAGGTGTAACATCCATCAATATACGGTAACTGAGGTGCACACCATGATGTCTGCAAGGCATTCCGGCCTAGTCTTGAAGTGGCCGCTCACACCTGAATCACCCGAAGCCCCCGGCACACCGCCAACCTGAGACAAAATTTCAAGCTTCTCAAATTTTATGGTCAGAATGTGACAGCCAGTACAGGTTGGTTATTGCTTCGATAACGCATCGGTATGTGGGTATTGCTGGATAGAGCACTCACTGTATGCTTATCCAGCAACGCTGATATGCTGGATATATACTGGCGACGTCTGATGCTTTAGTTTCTCATATTGCCCATATTACGAATACTGTAGACAGGCCTAGGCCGCATATTAACAATCAAGCCCGTTTGTAGCTGCACGTTGGATGCAGATGGATAGCTGAGAGTTTGTATAATTGCCAGTGGTTCTTGGGAGTCGCAGAAGGCCTGGTTTAACGAGCCAGCTCCGCAGCAGTATGTCAGTTGCCACCGCCAGCCAGGTAGTGGCTCTATGTATTAGTACGTCAGGTTGTGCAGGTTGCGTGTGCTACTTCGTCGTCGAAAGTAACTTGGGGCATATGGGCAGCGCCTGCACAATGCTGCGTGCAGATGTGTGTTTCGAGAGCAATGTTCTAAGGGGAAAAAAGGAAAAGTGGAGCAGGGGGAGCAAAGGTGACGAAGAGGAAGAGAGGATGCGAGCGATTGCGGGCCAGCCAGAGATGGAGAGGTTCTGGGATGGTCGGCCTCCAGGTGCATCTAGATTTGCGACTGGGGCTGCCCCGCCGGCCAGTGTGCACGGGAAGCCCGGCGGCCGCAGGCCTAGCGGGCGACATGGGTCTCGGGCCTGGGCAGCC
The DNA here is from genome assembly GCA_015179045.1 of Kalaharituber pfeilii. Taxonomy (NCBI): domain Eukaryota; kingdom Fungi; phylum Ascomycota; class Pezizomycetes; order Pezizales; family Pezizaceae; genus Kalaharituber; species Kalaharituber pfeilii. The sequence continues at coordinate 242,069 of WHUZ01000012.1, read as the reverse complement.
CATGCAGCCCTTTCCACAAACCCGTGGCCTGACACACATAGCGCCGCTCCTGCCGCAGCTAAAAGTTCCCCCCCCCCCCGCAGCCGCACAGCATTTCCTCCACATCGCGAACACCAAGCACCGCACTCCAAGCCAACGCCTCTCGTCTCAACTTAATAACTACCCGCTCGCCCCCCCGCCCCCGCCACTGTCCGTCTCCGACACCAACGTCTCGTCGTACTTACCGCTATTAAGACTACCCGTCCCGCTGTCTTCACCATCAGAAAGCCCCCACAGCGTTTCCCACCCCCATAGTCTCCCCATCCAAGCAGTACTCGCATTGTCACCCCTCTCGCAGCCAATTGGAGAGCGTCGAAAGTCATGGCGGTCACGAGTACCAAACCAAGTTGTAGTAAAAGTAATCATCAACAATTTATGATGTCCACCATCGCTCCCGTTGAGGCTGCCCCCGTCCGGTGCCCAATTTTGGCCAGCTGTTACTCAACCAATTCGTCTACCGGGGCGCTCCAGAGTTTCCATTACTACTCAACGAGCGAGGGCGGTACGTTACACTCATTCTCCACGTCAGCGTGCAAAGGTCAATATGCTAACATACTAACGGTCGCCACAGGGGCCCAGTGGCGTTCCTGAGGTACCCTCGGGATACCCTAAAAGCCCTCCCATAGCCAGCGGACGCCCTATATACAGCTCTGCTGGGCTAAGGGAGGCATCGAGAACCATCGCAAAGGAGTGTGAGAGACTCCTTTGTAGAGACATGAAGCGAATCTTCCTCGGTGCTGGAGGAACATATTCGAAGAATGTTTCTGGTTTGATGGGCTCGATTAACGACCAAAACGTCATGACGAACAGTAATATTCATTCTGTCGCTGAAAAGGGAATGGAGTTTATTGAGGTTTGGGATTATGTTGGAGAGGCGTCGTTCCGGGGCTTCATTGCTGAAAAGCAAATGGGATCTGCTACGGAAAAGACACTGTTCCTTTTCTTCCAAGAGTTGGCGGGTTTGCCATTAAAAGAGGGGTGAGTATTGGCCATGGTTGCTCATTCAACCGAAGTTAGAACTTTTAACAGCTAATATTCCGCAGATTGGTTGCCTTAATTGAACTTGCCACCGACCGATATTATTGTGACAGACTAGTAATATGCCTGGACCGTAACACACACGGGCTACGTGAGTTCCCCTAGAATTTTTTGCTTCTTGTTGCATATTAACGTGGTGTTTTGCAGACCAATTGATCCATGATCTCGGCTGGGTGGGCTTTGAGTTGATAACCCTGACCCACTGGATAAACGATGGCAGGAATCCACGGACTGGAAAAGAAGGAACAACGAGTATCTCCGACACAAGTGAAGTTTGGTTGTTCGTCGGGATGGACTTATAATTGACATTTGATGTTTTTCATTGATGATCTTTTCCTTTTACTTTCATTTTTCACGCTTTCTTGGAAAATCGATTGATTTAATTTCCTTCATACTCCATTAACCCCCTTCCCCCTAAAAGAAACAAAAAACGAAACGACTTCCTTATTTTGGACCCAAAAAACCTGTTATCGGTGCTGATCCTTTCAGGAATAAGACGTATTTCTGTCTTTTCCTTTATACTATAAATATTTATTTTACGGGTGGAAACCTCTTTATGTTTATTATGGTATTTTGACTTTGGGATTTGTCCTTGATCTCTTTGTATTTCTAACAGTTACTGAATGGGCGAGGTGTTGTACCAGTGTGATTGTGAAATAACATGTTATGTAACTAAGAGCTACTCAACCGGTATCTATCTTCTGCGAAAGTATTATCACTGTGCCTAGAGTGTAGACCAAATGATTGTTTACAGAAGACTATACTCATCATTCTCAAATGTCTTACCTCCCTCGTTCGCATCACCCCTGTCCTCCACCTCTAAACTTCCAGTACATATGCTATTCTATATCCGAAATTTTGTCCCCAGACAAAATTTCGATACTCTGGGTCCGCCCCAGAATGAAAAAGACGGAGATGGAGTTTAGGGGCATCCCCCTTGTATGAGGGTATGTAGATAACCGTAGTTAACGAATTTTAGAATCCTCTATATTGTATTATCCATCTTCACAAAACAACGTCCTCCTGCACACTCCCCAATGCGAAATACATAACACTCTATTAGAGTGGAATAATCTTTCATCCACTCCTTGTCTTCTTCCATTCCATCCGGGATTACATTAAACTTGAGTCTCACGCGAAAGGTTATGTCGTCGTAGCTGAGCATTCTCCAATCATCTCCCGTCGTAGCAACGCCGTACGCAACGCCTTTGCCAATGTTTCCCTTCATGTCCTTCATTGCGAGCAAACATTGTTTCATTGTTTCGACAAGAGCAGACCTCTTTGCTTCTATAATTGTTTTCTGTCGCCGTACTGATCAGGCCTATGACAATGAATTCCTCTTTACTACCAGTCTCACTGACCACGGCAAAGATTTCCTCTCCCTTTGTAAATATATCAACCTGCTTCCTGATTGCTGCCTCTTTTGTCATTGGAAGAAGGCGTAGATTATTGGACTCATTGTTGCACTACCACATCATTGATGTTCGCTTAGTACCATCTATATAGTCTCGTGCGCAATCTATATTTCCCTTATCGATTTCCAATATGTCGCACTATTTGAACATAGACCGTTTCCTTGGCCTTCGAGATGACATCCGCCTCGAACGTAGAGTTTGCTTCTTCAAACATCATACGCTGAACTGTAATTGCATTGTGGAATAATAAATCTCTGTTGAAGCCTAGCCTTGCCTGCTATTATTGAATACGATTTTACTTTTTTACAGTCTCAAACCAGACTAACGCTTAGTATGGTTCAAAACTAACGCTTAATCACATACCAAGCGTTAGTCTGGTTCGAGACTGCTTGTTTTATATTTATTGCCGGCGCAGATTAATCACAAGGAATCACAAGAACTTACCCGTGATGAAGAAATCTGGTATGTAATTGCTTCTGCCCAGAGGTACATCTACCTGTATTAGGATAAAATTAAGTTTATTCTACATCAAATAAAAATGTATTCCCAACTAAGTTTCTACTACCCAATTAAGTAATATCTCGACCTTTACCTCCACGCCTTCCATCCCATAACTATAGCAAACTCCATTGAATATTCCTATATCGAGAGCAGATTGTATTCTCACTTTGTTATATATTCTCACCAAGTACGGCTGCTATTAGCACTTCCGAGGAATGATCCTAGTGTTTACCTTTTACTTCTCCTTGAACTCTTCATTGTAGACCGCCGCAAATACTCTTGATAGCAACGCAGTCTTTGCTGCCGGGCTCACACAAGCCTCGATGTACTGTATCCACCTATTCATTTTATCTTTCCGTCCAGAAAGGACCTTCATTGTAGCATACGCTGTTCTCGAGCCCAGACTATTCTGTGCGGATTCGAATTAGTAAATTGTATAAGGCTGGCCAGCGAGCTTTCAGTACTCCAAAAGCATGCTCGACAGACCTATTCCCCGCCGAACAACACAACTTGATATACCGTAGGACGACTCGAAGGAAAAGCCCTACTGCAACTTCAACCATATAAAAAGCAATGGGGTTAATCTTGCTAACATGACTAACCTCTTTGAGATCCCTGGATCGATGCTTTGAATATCGAGACCCTCAGGGCACCATGAGCCGTCAATTCAAGGCACTACAACAAAGAAGTAAATTATCAGTATGTACCATGCAGAGTTCCAGTAACTGGGCAGCCTTATGGATTGGACCGAATCTTCAAAGATAGGACAATTCGAGATTGGTCTCTCACATGAAATGAAGCGAGCTCTGTTGCATATGCCCCAAGCCAGGATTCTGAAGGAACTGGTTGACCAACTAATGGTGATTGAGCATCAAATGAACTATCTAAAAGGCAGTACACTCCCTCGCGCCACCCCCCTGACCAAATGTTCCCGCACCAACTCATCCGCGTCCTCGCCCAGCTCCAGCTCCTCGAAACTAGCTTATCTATCCTACGCCCCAAAAGTATTGCACCAATGGATATACAGTATCTTCCGCAAGGCCTCGACTTTCTCAGGAGGGAAAGGACCGTCGGTGCGCCACTGGCACATGCATCGTATGCGGGCAAATAGGCGTCCAATGCCCTCTCCAACGCCACCCCCCCGATAGCCGCCAACCTTGGTAAATCGAAACCGGTGCCCTTTCCGTAAATGCTGACGTTACTAAGGGACTGCCATCATCCGGGTCACGGAAGCTGATGTTCAGGATATCCGTGTCAAGTGTAGAAGTGAAGGAGGATACAAAATGAATAGAAAACCTCATTGTACTTAACCCCTCCATAGCATTTAGTGGCAATTCTATCATCATCTAAGCTCTTGTTGATACTAGAGTCACTGGCTTCACCGTTATTGACTAAGACTTCGTCAGTGAACATAAGATACCAATCTTTTCTCTCCAAGTCTCCCCCAAACTATCGAAGTGATTGACGGCTGTCCCATCTCCACAGGGGAGGTCGCCCATATTGCCAAACTACGCAGGACGATTAAAGGCCATGTCAAGGTCGCCCCGTTCTTCATAACAATTTGCAAGACCCCATTGTTCTTGAAATTCTATAGCTCATGGTGCATAATATATGTCGACACAGAAAATCGACTGCTAAACCCTGGGAGATTAGGCCTATGAAAAGGACCTAATACCCAAAGACATATTGTCAGCTCTCACATCTGGACAACAATGATATAAGAAGATCACCATAAGTGAATGTGAGGACTGGAAGAGCCAATTGTACCACTGTAAAAGACTCCTTATTCCAGATTACGATCCGTTGAGACTCTCGATCATCCAGAAATATCATGACTCGCCTGCCGCTGGGTATTCTGGAACCGCTAAACTTTGAACTGATAATAAGACAATATGGTACCTGGCCGTCGATCGGTTGAGATGTAGAAAGGTGTCACCGAAACTACCACATTTGTCAAAGGTCCAAACCCTCACGCCATTCGCCATATGGCATGCTCAAACTCCTGGAGTTACAGACATACCCCTGGCAGCTCCTCACCATGGATTTCGTCACTGAACTCCCAGAATCTGGTTTTGATAAGTATAATCTGATCCCCATGGTAGTGGACCAATTGACAAAAATGCAGCACCTGTACCCTACAAAAGACTCTGCCACTGCCGAAGGGCTAGCAAGGCTGTTTCTGTACCAGGTCTGGAAGCTGAATGGACTTTCTCAATTAATCGTATCTGACCATGAATCCCGGTTCACTTCTGAATTTTGGCAGCACCTCTGCAGGGCCTTCCGCATTGAATCCCGCCTCTCGATGGCCTATCACCCCGAAACGGAAGGACAGTCAAAACGAATGAACACCATCATGGAACAGTACCTCGACTCAAATGGTCAATGACCGCGCAACCACCGCTCATAGGTTACCCTCAGCCAATAGTAATAACCACCGAACTGTACAAGTTTTTCTGTATTGCTGTCCATATGTGTGTTCTGGTATCAGAGCCCAGAGGCATACAAGGGCCCTGAGGTCCCTCCTGTATATAACTCTTCTTTCCTCATCTGTTGTCTTGTTCATCGAATCAACCTGTTATCCACCATCCCCCCGTACCTCGCTGTATCAATGCCCCGCCGTGTTCTTGTGTCTCGCTGTACCTTGCGCCCCTCAGCAGTTCTCTGCTACCGCGCCTCGTTACAGCCAGGTAGAAACTGCATAATACATCATACGCAGAACTGTATAGGATGCGGGAGTACTCAGCTGTGCAAATATACATATTCTTTTTGATTATACCCTCACGTACTCACTTCTCAGGCCCATCCTCTCCTTCTTTCCCCTTCCCACAACAGCAAACAAGCAATTTGTAATGGACAAAACAGAAACAAACCAGCCGCCCGACCACATCCCGCCCTCCGCTCTCGCATTGGCACTTGCATTAAACACTCGTTTTCGCTCAAGACAGCTGTGCAGGAATGCGACATGGGTCCGCATGCATGGGTGAACGATCATCCGCATGAACCCCTGCAAATTCAACCCTTGCTGTAGCATATCATATGATATGTGAAGGGCCTGTGCCAAGGAACACTAGCTCTCCCGTCGGTAAGCATCCCAACCAGCACCATCGTACCCAATTCTGAACCTGTCGTACCCACTATGCATAGTTCTAGCTATGATTTGATACCGTATGATAGATTACTCCCACTACCTCATTAATAATCATGAAGGCATCCCGTCTGGCCGCCGCTAACATCTCCACCACCGCACCAATCTCCCAGTGGTACCGGAACCCCGACAAACTCCAATGGCGCTGTCAGCCTCGGCAGCGGGCGCGGTAATGGGCGTACTTGCGGCCGTGGTGACGTTGGTGTTGTTGTGAATTCATCAACCCCTCTTGTTCATTCTGTGGGGGCGGGGTTGGGATTGGATTTCTCCCTCAAATGTAGCATGCGGAAAATCTAATTCTAATCTAATCTAATCTATGATTGTACAGGTTGGAGGTTATGACTACATAATGTAGTGTTAGCACGATGACACAAGCAACTCGTATACATATGTATCTAGATGATCTCGAGGTAGAGGGGTGGCAGTCTCGAGCCGGCCTTTCGCTTACATCTTGTCAGTTGGGATATTGGAAGGTAAAGGTACTAGGAGGCGACAAAATGTTGGAGGTCACTATGGGCTAGGTAGCGCCGCCCAATATGGTATGGCTGTACACAAAACTCAAACAGTGTAGAGTTCTCTCTCACCAGAATCTGGCAACCCATATCAACAAAGCTATCCAAGATTGTGTTGAGCGGTCAACATGCCGCCCCGCCAGTCCCCTCAACCAAAGCTCACCCACTTCCTGGCCCTGACCTCCACCCGCCTGCAGCAAAGCGCTTTCCCAGGGACCTTCGCCGAATTCCACACCAGCGCAACCTCTCCGGAGAATGGCATCCCCGCCGCTGCGATTCGGCCCCTAGGCACAATGCATCTGACCCTCGGCGTGATGGCGCTTGGGGCCGGCGCCCACGAAGTCGACCGCGCCGTGCAAGCATTGTCGGAGGGTGTTGCGCTCGCCCGGGAGAAAGCAGGCATGGGCGATGGCGCCGGCGGGCTGCGCGTGCGGCTTGTGGGCCTGCGGACGTTCGAGTCCCGCAGCGGCGGGAGGGGCGTCGGCGGCGCGGGGCTTGAGCGGTGCCGGGTGCTCTGGGTCGAGCCTCAGGACTCAGTCGTCGCAGCTGCCGTTACGAGTGCTGCCGCTGGCTCTGACTCGGCTACCGCAGCAGGAGATACTGCCAGCAAGGAGGCAAATACGGCTGCTGCTACTTCTGCGCTTCATAGCTTCTCTACAGCTCTCCGAAACCATTTCCTCTCTAAGGACCTCATATACCTCTCCCCTCGCGAGCGCGCCCCTACTATCCCAGCTACTGCATCCGACGCCACCTCAGAACAACCCCCTGAACCCTCCTCTCTAACCCTCCATCTCACAGTCTTAAACCAGGTCTATACCCGAGAACGCAACTCGCAACGCCGGGGAGGCGGTGGGCACCGACGAGGAGGTAAGCACAGGACTAAGGATTCTGAAGGCTACGATTGCCGGTCACTGGTAGAACAATTCAAGGATACAGTGTGGGCAGAGGATGTCCTCTTTGATCGGGTTGAGGTTATGAAGATGGGTGAAGTCAGGGACTCCGTTGGTGGGATAGGGGATGATGGCGAGGAAAGGCTTGCGGAGGCGCACTATGTGAGTGTGGCTTATGTGGATCTTTAGTGATGGAGGTGGGATGAGAAGGGCAAAGGTTCTCGGAGATATGTTTCTGGATTGCAAGCGTTCCGTGATTGGCGTTATCATTAGGTTCTACTTGCTATTCAGTTTTGGGTTGTATTCCTGGCACGTATAATATCCTTCTAAAACCATGAAAGATAATACATACAATTCTTGAAAAGCAAATAGAGGGTTTTGAGAGGTATCTTCTTTTCCCATCCTCGCTCGCCAAGAACTACAGATTTGTCAAGTAGTCCTCAATTTCTTGTGGACTCAACTTCCTGAATCGTGGCCCCCTCTTTCCTTGTACACCCTCATATCCAAGCAGATGATCAGCTGGCGGTCCTACGATCCCAATTTCCACAGTATCGCCATTCAGTTCACCTCCCTCGAGACCCTCCTTCAAAGTCAATAGCGCAATGTGAATAGCATCTTCCAACTCCAGCCCCTCCGCATACCGCTTCTCCAAAAACGTTTTTGCACTTGTTGCAGACTTGCCGATGGCGGTTGCTTTCCAGGGAAAGTAACTACCAGAGGGGTCCACCTGATAAAGAGAAGGGGTATTCGTATGATCATCCCACCCTGCTACAAGCAATGAAACACCATATGGCCGGACACCACCAGACTGTGTAGCCTCCTGCATAACACGAGCGATGTCTTGTACGAGAATCCGGGTAGGTGGGTATTCATTGTAGATGCGTTTGTAGTTTGTATGTGAAACCTTTCGAGCCCGATCAACGAGGACACGGAAATCGGGACCCATGCCGGAGTACACCATGCCAATATTAGGAGTAATTAGGGAGATTTTTTCGAGGGACGAGGCATTAATAAGTGAGGAGGTGCTCTTTTTTTCTGTGGCGAGAACAATTCCATTGGTTGCTGATTTTAAGGAGTACAAGGTGAGCGGACGTAAAGAAGGTGGGGTGAGGCGACTGGAGGATACCTTTGATTCCTAACGATGTGACACCTTGATTCACGGCTGCTAGAGCATATTCTGTTTATTTCAGTAGAAGGTTAGCATAATAGCCAAACGTTTTTATCTGAAATTCTTCCTCGGATGGACTTGGTATTGAAAGCCCCCCCGCTGGCTCGGTATGGGAGATCACGGAATAGCTGTGTGCCCACATGTATCGGACGACAGCGTGAATATAGAAGGTGATCTGGGAGTAACAAACCAATTTGCACAAGTTTGCCGCTGGGTGACAATGATAAGTTAGCAAAATAGCTCCCATGGCTGAGAGCATGGTGGGGGTGGGGTATAGTCACCTTGGAGAGAATGTCGTTAGGGAGAAGGAGTATCGATCCGCCATGATGGCTTTTGCTTCGCTCGGAACTCGCTGGGGCGTAGGGATGCAAGCGGGAGGGCCTGTGTTGGGGTGAGAATGGGGGGAGCTGGCGGGGCGTGTGTGCTGGGAGGGTATCGTATGTCTCCAGGGTGTATCGTGGGGCTCCGGAGCCCAGCGCTGCTTGGCTGGGCTGCTACCGTACTAAGCAGGACACCACCAGCAGCGTGCTTAATAAGCGTGCTGATTAAGCGGCCCTACTAGGTATGATAGCCTAGCCGCCTGCCAAGGCTGCCCCTATGCATAGCCTGGTTTCCGTGCTCTGGCGACTAGCCCCGATGGGGCACAGCTGACGTATGTGCCATCGAGACGCACAAGTGACGACCTCTGTTTTGCATGTTTCTCAGCGTTGGCTCGATTAATCACGGGAAGCTCGCACGGCCGTCGCAGCAGCTAGCCAACCCCCCCACTCCCGCCGTGCAGCCTGATCAAATCCCGCCCACTCAGCTTGCTCCGGAGATATCTCTGTACCGTATCTGACCACCCCCCAGCCCAAAGAACGAAAATAATTCAATATCGATTAAAAGTAAGCACAGCCAAGGGCTGTTTTACGCATCTGCTGCTTCCTGGAGCGAATTAAACGTTTCAGCATAAGGCCCCGAGCAAACAGCTTGAACCCAGGGCGAGATTAGAAACCCACCAGCGTTGCAAGTGGACAGGGACTGCAGTCGGCGGTCATACGCAGGGCGAGGCGGTGTGGATGTGCTTGTAGATGAAAGACTGCTAAGTACTGGATGGACCCCTGTGGCCCTACATAGACCGTTGGACTACAGAGACATCAAAAGGGTAGGCATGTGTCCACTGCCGTTCAGCAACATTCTTCAAACCCCTTACTGACGCTCACATCCAATCGTCATGTACAGTCTATACTGCTTTCCCAGCTCCATTCGGAGAAATCACACCAGTCGTTATCCAAGTTTAGAAAGCCTGATATGGCGACAACCAGCGCATTTAGCCTTTCCGGGGGAGCGGGTACAGACGGCTGTAGCGAGACTCGTTATCGCTCCCCGTTCTTGGATACCCCTTCTGACTCTGCCGCGTCTACTCCACAAGCAGAGACGAATGAGAACTCGAACGCCTCTACTCCACAAGCAGGGACGGAAGGCTCTAATCTTAAAACATGTCGAATATGTTTTGAGACCACCACTGAATCTTATGATCCAGAACTGGGGCGCCTGCTATCTCCATGTCGATGCCGTGGTTCGTCAAAATATGTTCATGAACAATGCCTGAATAGCTGGCGCACATTAAGTGCCAATTCACGCAGTTACTATGAGTGTAACACCTGTGGCTACAAGTACAAGCTTAGAAGGTTGAAATTTGGAAACTGGATTGGTAGTCGTGGTACGTGTTCCGGAGAAGAGATTGTGCATTTATTTCAATGACTGACGAGTCTGGACAGCGCTTCAATTCAGCCTTACTATTACCATTATTCTATTAGCAATATTCTTACTTGGATTTGTCGCTGACCCAATAATCAACGCCTACCTTGCGTCCCCTGCATTTCCTTCTCCGCCACCTTCACTCCGCCCACGGACACCAGGCACCGCTATACCACCAATCCCTGGAGTTGCATCTGAGCCTGTTCCCGGTACCCTAGTAGAACACATGCTCAAAGGCCTCACTTCACTTGGTCTTCTAGGATTTGTCAAGGTGATTTTCTTCGTCGGCCCGCAGTCATGGTTCAACCTTCGCAATACGGGGATTTTTGGGGGTGGCCGTAGAGGGAGAACCGGAGGAACAGGCCGGGAAAGGCTAGGTGAGCTTGCTTGGCTAGTTATCCTAATAGGATTGGCCAACTTCTTTGTTTGGGTGTGGCAGGTCACGAGTGGTATCACTAGGCGGTGGCTTGACAAGGCCATGGAAGAGATTATGGATGTGGATGAGGATGAGGCGAAGGCCGATTGACTTAGAAGTGGGAGTGTCGGGGGTAAGGTTCTTCACTGTGCGTTTATTGCATTCATGGGTGCTTCCTCGTTGGGTCGAGCTGCAATTGCAGATCAACAAAAATGGTTTCCCACCGGTGAACTGAGAGCTGGACCGTGTGATTCATGGGAGTGGATTAGGCGTTAATCGAGGTTCTACAATTCTGTTTTGGAAGCATTTCACACAGCATTCAGTCACTTCCTTCATATATATCATAGCGTCTTATTATCGTATTAATCTATGTACTTGGTAGTACTACATGGTCGTATTACCTATTGGCAATGGTGATATCCGAACAAGCAACGATGTCAACCAGAGTTATTATTATTTGCATTTATTTATCATCATACTATCACCCTGATCTTCTATTTCTTTTTTCCCATTGATTTCATGAAGTATATAAGTGAGTACAGGATGCTCATCGGTGCTAGGCCCAGGGAATTACATTGCATTTCAAATACGAACATTTTCAGCTTTGTCCTGCTCTTGGTAAATGGCTACGATAAGATTATTCTCGATCTAGCATGACTATCTCAGCCCTCTTGGAGGTCTTATAGTCAGCATTCAGCCAGAATAAGCAAGGGTTCAACAGACAGGCGTGGGGATATTCTCAATGAACTTTACTATGACTTGTCAATTTGATTTCTCTAATTCTGAGGCAGTTGAACTTCGGAACATCCAGTACAGAATTACTCTTGAGGTGACATCTTTGGTGGGTTCATTCAGAACAATGGCGATAAGGCGATCTCATACCTAGGTATGAGGGTAACTAGGAACTGGTAAATGGTTGTATAACTGACGATATCCTTCGACCTTCCCTTTCCCGCCCCCAGTCGATAAAACAAAGTTTCCTTACAGCTTTATTTGATTTAATGTCCTCAAGATCCTCCTGTTTGCGCCTTGGTGGAACTGGATCACTCTGGTCCTCCCTTCGTGGAGGTTCATCTGTAGATCGTGTCATTGGCCCTTTCACCACTCGCTTTGAGAACCCTAGACATCTGTGTTCTCGAGTGTAGTTACCATAAGTACTGGCATAGTGTTTGATTGTCTACAAATCCCAACGGCTTACCCCTCCGAAATATTTTTTGTTCGCACAGGGGCCCGAACGTTGTCAAATCAGGATATTTACAGGTGGCCTTACCTGCTAGTACAGCACAGAACGGTATACTTTGCTTTTTTAGTCTATTTATTCTTTCACCTTTTGTTTCAATAACCAGTCCTATTGCAATCACCATGAAAAACATCTTTAGATCCCCTAGTCCTTACTTCATTGACCTTTCTTAGGCTCCTAGACACACTTGTACCTCTATTTCAGCGGCAAAGGCCAGTTTCACGGATGAATAGGTACTCACACTTGTTTCTGGGGGAAAATGACTCTTTTTTTTGCGGGGGTATCTTCTTCATTGGTTAAATGGATCCTATGGAACAATTAAAGCCCCCCAATTCTTCGGTAGAAAGCAAGAACGAGTTTGAGGTGTACATGAGCCTAAACCGTGGATTCCAACTCGCAACCCTACCCCATTACCATCCTCACCAAACTCACCGTCATCTCCTTACAATCAATGCAACCACCGCCGTTGACACAGCCGTCAATCCCAGCACCGCATACCTCGTCCTATCCCCTTCACAGCGCTGGCGCGACTGGCACAGTCGAGCGCTGCCTATTATGGTGTAACCTTTATGGCAACCGGACTTTTTCTTTTGATGGTGATCGGCACCACTCTTGCCCTTTTCTGGGGCCAGTCACTTCGTGGTCCCAAGTTTCCTTTTCAGGCAGGAAGGAACCAATACAACCTGAATTGCTTGGCGTTGCAATATATGTCGGGGGTGCCTGGAGTCTTCTCTCACTTCGCTATGACTCGTCTTCGCCTTCGCTCCGCTGTATTTCAACATTTACACTCAATAGCTATAGTTACGGTATGTGAAGTCGTTTAAGCCAAATCAGTATGCCGTGACCAGCAATAACTGCCGAGGTATTTGGGTTAGCTGAAGCAGATGGTTGACTTGAAGAGTCCAGATTTTATGGGCCGTACAACATGCTTCCCTCATTCCTTGTTTCCGTTTATGTGATCGTTCCACAATGTAAACACCCTGAACAATTGAAATTCGGTTGATTTTACGGCTATTTTCATTGTTACTCACAACGAACACCTGATCTTCGTGGAGATTAAGCCTTCGAGTCATATCAACAATATTTCACCTCGTGCAGCGGCAGACAGGCAGATGAGAGAGAGGTTCGAAGACCTTGGAGATCCTGTGAATTAGTATGTTGTATGGAATAAGCTCGTTGGGTACGAAAGTCAGTACAAATACGATAACCAAAATGGCACTCTGTGTCCAAGAATCATTCGGAACAACGGGGATCGCTTGATTGATACAGCGTCCGCAGATCGTTGGCAGCTGGATATTTTTGATCCCCCTTTTTTTTTTTTGGTCACGTAACCCCGCATACATGCTACCAGCCTATGGCAGGGACCCATATACCCGGGTCAGGTTAGAAGCAACTAACTGCAGACTCTACATACACGCCTCGGGCACCCCCAGTACCGTCCGTCCCCGGCCTCGGCTACCCCAGATCAAGGCTGGCAAACCAATACTCGACCGGGTCGCCCTCCACTCCCTCCTGCTTCCACCTTTTCTCCTCTAAGTCCTCCCAGGATTGCCAGGCGACTTCCCCCATCCTTATCCTTCCTCTGGGGCTGCTCTAGCTCAGTGCACCTGAACACCACATGCTGAACACTCTACTCCTCTCCACATGTGCATTGCACTTCCTCATCACTGATTTTCCTCCTCCACATGGCTCCGCCTTTCCTAGTCCGCAGCCAGGTGTAGTTGGTGAGAGCCCCTCTGCACCACCTCACGAATTTACCTCTTCCTAAACCAGCCCGTTCCCTCTCCTCCTTTCTCTTCCTGACTAATTCTTGAAGCAGACCGCCTTCTGTAGCTTGTCCGTCGTATCTCATATATTGACGCCTGAGAGAGAGGCAAAACCTCGTCAAGTGGTCGATGAGACCAAGACCATGTGCACGCAATTGTAAAGGTTTGTTCGTGTTTCTGGTTTTAATTTTTTGTACGAAATTCAACTGACATGAATTTACAGTCAACCCTATTATATTGGTGTTCTCGTGCCCAGACTCTCGTGCCAAGAGAGTCTGGGCACGAGAACAGTGTTTTAATAGGATACGGTGAGAATAATATATTTAAAGAAAGATATTTAGGATGTATGTAGATTTAAAGGAAGTTTCGTTTGTTAAATAGTGGGCGGGTGTCGGGGGAGCGAAGTGCCGAAGGAAGGCAACGGAGTGCATAAACGGTTGAAGAATGTGGCGCGGTGGACAATTATGCGGACTTGAGTCGTGGCGAGCGCCGGGAAGGGGGGCGCGAAGCCCCTATATGATTATACACACCCTTCAAATGCAACTGCCTTCCCGTATCCCAACGGGAAGAGCCGCAAAAGAGGCAGCAAAATTGCAGATTTAAGGTGGAAGCCATGCTAAGGGGAGGCGAGACATGCAGAGATGCTAGCGAGGTGGAAGACCCAAAGAGTTGATGTGAAGCTAAGGTAGATAGCTATAGATATCACGCTGGTGTATGGGTAGTATAGTGTGTGGTATCGACATACGCTTGAAAGTGGCCTGCCTTGTCCTTAATGGAAGCATTGTGAGTGTGGGATATATGGGCTCATCCTTCTCAAATCAAATCACTCCCTTCTCGTCGATCAATGGCCGTATCCCGAATCCCAATCCCACTCAAAATGCCTCGAGTGTAGAGTCCCTTTCGGCTTGAAAGGTAATTCGACTTTGTGAAGCCAGTCCTGGCTGAAGAGTCGGTGTGATGCGCAGTTCAGAAAGAATGGAGGTTCAACTTCAACTTCGTGGTCCGCTGGTCCGACTTAGAACCAGACTAGGTCTGACTGTATCTTCATGATCCCGAAAGCGTCCTTCCCTTGTGACACTTTTTCACTCGGCAACTACCACTTCCGCTGTTGAAATCCTCTCTGTTTATTAACTGCCACAAGTCCTTCTGTTGGTGGCGCAATACACTAGCCATAGACAACACCACAAGTTCGAAATAAGTAAGTAACAATCGGCCTTGATATCTCCACTCGTTGTCGTTCAGGGCCATATGAAGCTCCTCCAGCCTTGGGAGGCACTTTACGATGGCACATTACTACTAACCCTCCATAAATTCCTCCTACTCATTTCCCCTCTTCACTAAAGAACCGGCGCCCAAACTCTCACCCTTCACAAAGATGTCTTGAGCTGTTGGGATATATTCCGTGAGGGGTTATGGGAAATGAAGAGGGGCGTTCTGCTTCTCTGACCTGACCTTGCCTCGTTGTGGAAGGGTTTTGAAAGCAGAGTGCATAACTGAGCCCATATAATCGCGTAGAGATCTGATATGTATGAACTATTGCGTTTCATTGTTGGGGTACATGGGTTGTGTGATGTGAATGTTTATACTGAGGTGTATCACGCCTTGCGGAAGGCAGGGGAAGCAATAAACTGATACGCGATCTGTACGAACTAATGATGATTAGTCTTGCAACTGCTATTTCATCTGAGATGACAACGAGAACATGACATTGTCCATACAAGTAAGTGGTTGCAATGGTGATGGGCTTGGATAGCCGAACTGCTTGGCATCTCAACTTGGGGTTACAGGATTGCTTGATGGGGAAGTTCTTGGCATTGTGAGTTGGATTGACGTGGGGGCATCGGGCAGTTTTTCACAATGTACAGTGTTCCTACAACTTATGGGGTATAGGAAAAATTTTAGAAAAAGGAATCTGCTTGGAACTTTTCCTGATTATGTTATGTATGACATTGAGAACAAAGTAGTTCCAGCCTGATGATGTGCAATTTGTTGGTTCATTTGTATCTGCTCATATTTGCTGAAAATGACTCCTCATTTACCAAGTTCTATGCACTGCTTACCCTTACAGCAAGTGCAGTATCCCACTGGAGCTGCCGTATTACTTGCAATGCCCCGAGTTACAAGTGGTCAACGGACTTAAGAAGGCTGCAGGGTCGTGAAATCATCGACGGATAGTACAATCACCAACAGAGAGTAACCAAACTCGACGTTTTCTCAATTGGTGTGGTACTATATATGCCCGGTAAGTCTGGTTCGAGATTGCTATGCCTCTCACACGGTGACCATATAAATTTCAGATTCAGGGGGGGCAGCTTATAGATACTTGCACAATTGATGGACTACAATGTTGAACTAACATACCTTGGTTATCCTCCCAACATTTTCCGAGCAAATCGGATTATTAGCAGTACCAACATATACACCTCCCTGTGGGTCAAAGTAAACGAAATAGCCACTAAATTTCCAAGCCAACGTGCTCCACTTAGTCAAACCAGGAATCTCGCACAGTATGCTCAATCCTAGCTTAAACATCTATCTTCGGTCCTACTTCAGTGATCTCGCGCCCAGCCACTGCTTCAGAACTATCCAGAGAGCTGGACCACTTCAGGAGCGCTCCGCTTTCTCAATTATTAGTAGTCCATTGCTGGGATACCAATTTCAGATCTCCCCCGGCGCCCATATGATTAGTCTGGATGCATATGATGGCTATTACAGTACTGTACATCACATTTGCTAGTCTGGATTGTACACGTACTAGTCTCGTTCCCAGATCCTCGAAGAGGCACATTTACAACCGTTACTCCAACCTGATTGGATGATAAACTCTTGAACGTGCTGCAGCTTTGCATGCATCTCAACCAAAAAATTGCACATCTAAAGTACAAGTTTATAAACATCCGCCGTTCATACAATTTGATATTATCAACTCCTGTCCTTCATTAGTTCTTATCCCGCCGTGCGTCTGGCGACATCGCAAGAGTGGACTTTCCAAGCCTGCGGAGTTGATCTGCGACTAGAGCACATTCGCCAGACCCCTGGAGTAATCCCACGCCCCAAACCGACATGCAGCACACGCCATGGTTCATGGAGTTTAGGCCTATATTTTCTGCCTGTGATACAGTAGGAAATATCTAGGTGGAGAAAAATAAAAATAACAAAGTATAAAATATACTACAAAAAGGTGAACTAAAAAATAATCCACGGTGGTGCGAAACCAGGATATATGAGCAAGGTAAAAAAACAATCTATTGAAAAGAGGTTAATCTAGCACAACAAATACAAATAGGCGCTTACAACTGCAACTCTAGTACAGTATCTATAACGAGAGCAATAAAGGGGATAACCCAAAGGAAATATCTAATGAGACGGCCCCCGATCCTATACTAAATATACGCTATAGTTTAAGACTACAATAGAGAATTTTCTTTTGTAAAATCATTGGCCGAAATCTTTTTGAAGATACCTTGTTGAGGGACGGAACACAACTTGATTCGCTTGTAGCCAGGAAGGGAAATCTGAATCAATGGGATCACTGTGAGTATCATCCCTGAAAAGAATTGTGCAGGAAGGGGACCCTACGTGTATTTGGCCTAATACTTACTGCTTGCATTTGTATGCAGCTCCTGAATGGATATATCTCCTCCCAGGGCCAAAGCCGGTGTCCAAACTGCCCAGTCGTAGTCGAGTTGGATTGTCAATATCATTAGAGCACAATAGTTCCATACGCCTATTACGGATGGTTAGCCTGGTGTACAGAGGTTGCCATTGTGTTGTTGTACAGACCTAGCACTATTGCATGGACTTGGCGGAGGGCAACCTGGCGGGGATGGCGGGTCCTGCCTAGATAGGTCGTTGAAAATGCAGACTTTGATATTCAATGGTGAAAGTTTCGCTCTCATTGCGGGTGCTCTTGGAGCAGTGGCGTGGTGTATACCGGACATGGTGGACTGAGGGCACACAACAATAAGTTCAAGGTTTGCGTTCAGGAATGTATATGGCTACGGACGACGGGGGCGTACTCTAAAGGTGACTTGGAACTTGTGGATAGAAGTCTGTTGACCGATGGGGGGTTCTTTAGCTCTATATATATGAGCAGGTGCGCTCCGGTATGTTGTCCAAGGGCGCAGTCAAGCAGATGCGGTCTTGTGCAGGGCATCAGCAGCTTCCTCGTGGAACTAGAGCAATCAAATGTGAAAGCGCTTCTTCATATCATTCGCGAATGGAGGTGACACCTTCGGAGGAACAAGACCAGATGGCGATTACGCTGATTTTCCAACTATTACGCTCAGGCCGCGTGAAAAATTGATGGTCGTCCATAGTGTCGGATCGATGAACGGGAGAGGCTTGCAGTCACAGTTGGGTTGGACAAGGCGCGGCACTGCTAGCCGCAGACATTGCTACTTTGTCGACGTAGATTGGAAAGGAAGCAGGCGGGCTTGCACTTGTTTCACCGATGCGATATCAGTAGCACACCGATATTTGGTACAGGGGCAGATAGCCCCACCTACGAGCATGTATTTAGCCCACATACTGGAACCTCGAGCAAGGCCGTAGCATCCATCTCACGTACAGGCATTAATTGACGATGTTGCTGCTCGGTTCTCTTCATATGCATCGGCCCTCTTGGGCAGAATGCTGGATGGTTGGAAAGGATGTGCGGGCAGCTGGGCTCAGCAATGATCCAAGTCCCTACACCTGCGCGAGGGGATCGGGGATATGATTGGCCGGCCGTTGAATCTCCACAGACGCTACCGCTACTGGAGAAACGCTTGCGATCAGTCTCGACGGCTGGGCTGAGGGTATAGACATGGATCAAGTTAAGATATCACAATGGATATTGCGGATGGACGATGAGGTAAACATATGTGTGCGTGTGATGATGTTGCTGAGTCCCAATTACTTGCCCGATTCTTGCCCAATTACTCACGCAACAGACAGAAATGTAAACTATCGCATAAGAAGCAGTGACAGGGACCTGGAACCTTAATTAGCCCGGGCGAGTCCCGGACCAAGCCCAAGCAGTGTTCTCAACTCCAGCAACCTCTCCTCCAGACAGCGATACCGTTACTTCACAGCGCGCATAACCGCGCAGCGGAGTCAGCAAGTGTTCTCTGAGGCTCCGATTAACCCAAGTCACATCTTGGCTCCACCTATGACTGTACTCTAACACTACAGGCATCCATCCCTGCACCCACCCGAGCTTCTCGAACATTTCCTCTTCAACTGCCGTGCTGTCCAGCGTCAACTCGCCCTCGGCTCCGGCAATTCGATCATCACGGCTTGGAACACTACGGGCAAATCTGCCTTTTGAAACCCGCGGGCGCCGAGAAACGCATGTTCTAGAATTCTGCCACCGTCATTGCGGTAGCTGTCTACCATCCTGGTCCAGTCCCAGCCCAGACGTCCTATCATCACTAACAAAGCCTGCCCCGAGCCTTCATTCGAGCAGAGTGGTCTCGTCGCCTGCCCTCCCCCCTTGACCTCTGCCCCCTCCAGCCCCCCTCCACCCCTCCACCCGTCCACCCGTCCACCCATCCACACCTCCCTCACCACCACTACCAACCGCAATCATGACCTCTCTCTGGCACAGCGATACCATCAAGGATGTCGCTGAAGCCGTCGGTATCGCCAATCTCTCCGATGACGTCGCCAAGAACCTTGCAATGGATGTCGAGTATCGCATCCACCAGGTGCTGCAGGAAGCGCTCAAGTTCATGAAGCATGCTAAACGCACGGTGCTGACGACACAAGATATATCGCATGCGCTGAGAGTCTTGGATATTGAACCGCTGTATGGGTACGACACGACGAGGCCGGTGCGATTCGGGGAGGCGAGTTTGGGGCCGGGACAGCCAATGTTTTATGTGGAGGATGATGAGGTGGATTTTGAGAAGTTGGTCAACGCGCCGTTGCCAAAGGTACCGAGGGAGGTATCGATGACTGGTATGGCTGCAACCTTGTTCTTCCTTCGGGGGGTGATGGCCATTATGAAATAGCTACTCCGTCTTTTACAATTGCAACACTAACTCGAGAAATTGTTTCGATACAGCCCACTGGCTGGCCATCGAGGGTGTCCAACCTGCTATTCCCCAAAACCCCACCCCACAAGAGTCCCGTGCCGAAACCACCTCGAAGGGCTCACTAACAAACAGCTCCGTCGCTGCCCTTGGCAGCGCGGAAAATGCCACTGTCAAGCCCCTCGTTAAGCACATCCTCTCCAAGGAGCTGCAGCTATACTTTGAGAAAGTGTGTGGTGCGGTGTTAGACGAGTCGAATGAGCCTTTGAGAGCAGCGGCATTCTCGAGTTTAAGGCACGATCCGGGGCTACATCAGCTGTTGCCGTATTTTGTGCAGTTTGTGAGCGAGAAGGTGACGCATGGGCTCAAGAATTTGTTTACTTTGAGTATGATGATGCAATTTACTTGGGCAATACTAGAGAATGAGCACTTATTTATTGAGCCTTATGTACTACCCCTATCTCCCACTCCCGTATCCACAGACCCTTTTGCAAAGCTACGTAAGTTTGAAAAGCTAATATCCCTGAGGGACTCGAGGTAGGTATCATCTATAGTACCCCCGGTACTTACTTGTCTCATCGGCAAGCGACTGGGAGATCCCGCTATAGCAGCACACCAGAACCCGCCAGCGCACTTTGAGCTACGAGATTTGTCTGCTTCATTGATTGCCCTTCTATGCCGCCGCTTTGGCGATTCCACACACACGCTTAAACCGCGTCTTACGAGAACGTGTCTCAAGGCCTTCCTAGACCCCTCCAAACCGCCCGGGACGCATTATGGAGCCATTGCTGGCTTGCACGCCATAGGAGGCAAAGAGTCAGTGCGGGTGCTCATAATCCCCAATCTTACGCTGTACGAGACAGTGTTGAAGGAGGGATTGAGCTCGGAGGACGAGATGAAGAAGGTCGAGGCGGAGATGGTGTTGGCGGTGATTGTGAAGGTGTTGAGGAGTTTGGAGGAAGATGCGAGGTTGATTGTGGGGGTGGGTATGAACGGTGCTGCTGGTGCTAGTGTTGGGGGGATGAGATGGAGATTACTAATGGGGATGGACAGGAGGGAGAGGGGGTGGGTGAAGTGTTGAAGAAGAGGTTGGTGAATAAGGTGGGGGAGGTGGTGGCGGAAGAGGTTTGTAAGCTGGACAAGAGAGGGCTCGTGAAAGCGATCCTGGATAGTGGGGGAATTAGTCTAAGGTAAAATGATGGCTGTAAGTTGGTTTCCTTGTGTGCCTTGGAGTTACTCTATTTGTACCTTTCTCCATTCGCCTGATTTTACATATTCTGGGGTGTATCTTATTCCTTTTTTCTCTTTTTATTTTTTTAACTCTTGCCTCCCTGCATTTCAGAGAGGAGAGATCAGAGTATAACTAGTACTACATCTTATTTATCTATGACCTATAATGAGGCTAATATAGAGCAGAGGTAGCAAAAACTACTTTATTCATGACAATTGAGCAGTCCAGAATCGAAGGATCTAGTTTCCCTTGATCGAGCGCTGCAGAACAGCACCCACAACCTTTGTTTCATATATTTAATCCTTTCGTATGTAAAATCCCAAACATTTTGTCGTGGATCTGTTTGGTCGCAATATGCGAGTAAGTATCATGTGCTTGAGCGCATGGGTCACAGGCCCAGCGTGGCTTGGCACAAGCCAGTATGAGGGCATAATAAGTGGCTGGAGGACTTGGCATCATACTAACTGTGGATATGCTAAAGTATGGGATCCAAGCATCTGAAATCTTGGCATCTGAGTCCGTGAGGAAGTCCTATTTGAGTTATCAGTAGACGTTACAAATACTCAACCTTAACTTCAGATTGTTACGATCAACACGCGGCGGCATTTTAACGCGCTTCTACGTCCCAGGGTGACAGCGGTGCTAAATAGCCTTCTCATCGTTAACAAATATACTCTCTTTCGGGTCAACAATGGCTTCGACTTCTCCCTCACATACAACAGCTACCTCAACCAGCCCGATTCCCAGCTACAGCGAGCCCTCGTCTCGGAAAGGACGGCCTAGCGGCTTCGGCGCGCGCGGAAAGTATCGACAAGACCATACACGCAAAGAGGAAGCAAAACTGCCCCAAAAACGCTTTTTCCGGCAGCGGGCGCACGCAAATCCGTTTTCAGATCACCAGTTAGACTAGTGAGTCGGATTCCGTTTGCTTTGGTGGAGAGTTGATTGGGGAGGGATAGGAAAAGGAAACATGGGGGCTGATATGGGGAGAATGATGAGCGCTGCGTGGATAGTCCTGTGGCACCGAATCAAATGGATTGGTCGACGTATTATCCTGCGTTTTTCGCACCACTATCCGAGCCAATGGAGGATGTGAGTACTGCTGATAGAGAGAGCGAGTCAACTCAGCCCATAAAAAAGCCAAAGGTGGATGTGGCGGATATTGGTTGCGGGTTTGGTGGGTTATTAGTGTCACTGGGGCCGAAGCTGCCAGGCAGCCTCGTTTTGGGTATGTTCAGAGGAAGTCCTTAGTTCAAGGAAAGGCTGTGGGCAATGGTGTTGACGGCGTGCCCAACAATACGGGGTAGGCCTGGAAATTCGAACGTCGGTGACAGAATACGTGACGGAGCGGATTGATGCCCTACGGAAACAGAATGCCAAGAAGGGTTTATATCAGAATATCTCTGTGATACGGGCAAATGCTATGAAGTTCTTGCCAAACTTCTTTGAAAAGCATCAGGTGCGCACAATGGCCAGCAAATGGCACTTAACCATGAAGCAGCATGGATTGAACTAATAATCACTGCTTGATACAGTTGTCGAAAATGTTTTTTTGCTTTCCTGACCCTCATTTCAAGGCGCGCAAGCACAAAGCGCGGATAGTCTCGTATGTGCTCGCTTCCTTCAAACCCATACATTATCTACTAACGCCTTCTCAGGGCAACCCTTGCCTCTGAATACGCCTATGTTTTACGCCCCGGCGGCATCGCCTATACCATCACCGACGTTGAAGATCTCCACCTATGGATGGCGAAGCACTTTGAGGACCACCCCTTGTTTATCCGACTAACAGATGAAGAACTCGCCGCAGACGAATGTGTGGAAATAATGAAGACAGAGACAGAAGAGGGGAAAAAAGTGGAGAGAAATAAGGGCACAAAATACGTTGCATGCTTTAGGAGGCTGGCGGATCCCGATTGGTGACATTGATCACGGATGAATCTGTGAAAGGGGAGGTATTTTCTCGTATCTTACTGTTTAGCATATTAGATTATTTACTATCGGCCGTATGTGCTAGACATTTCTCATCCTTCTCCAGCATGTCTCTTCGAAGAATCAGGTGAAGCTACTGTAAAGCCGGTTTCAGACAAATCGGCATCCATTACCCTGAGCACATTGGGTCAGAAGTTGATTACATAAGCAACTTTAAGTTACTTCCCAAACAAGTAGTCGGGGAGAACAGTTAGAACTCTTCTTATCCAGGAGGGAAAGAAGTAGGTATTTGTTTTCGCCTTTACGCTGACAAATTTTTGGCATCATGTTTCTCTTTATCATACAGTATGCTTCTTCAGCATCCAAGAGCCGATTCAGGAAGTATGAGTTAGCTTACATTACGT
The DNA here is from genome assembly GCA_015179045.1 of Kalaharituber pfeilii. NCBI lineage: Eukaryota > Fungi > Ascomycota > Pezizomycetes > Pezizales > Pezizaceae > Kalaharituber > Kalaharituber pfeilii. Next base: position 218,616 of record WHUZ01000012.1, on the reverse strand, counting down.
TCGTAAAGGCATAGAACAACAATTCCTAAGCCCCATTTACCAGCATGTTTAAGATTCTCCGGTATGCCTCTGAGCTCACAGAATTTTGGCACATCGCTGCCAGCAAGTGCGCACCCCGGGGTTTCTTTCTTTTTCTTTTTTTTTCTTTGTTTAACGAGGCAACACAACATCTTGCTTTGGAATTCACGCCCAGCTCAGCCAGGCATCCCTCCGAAGACCATATTTGAAGACCTGTTCCTGTCTAAAGCCCCCTGTACCTACCCGCTAGTTCAAGTCCCCCGTGTACCCACCAATTGATCTCCAGAAAGCTGCCATTGGTATAAAACCTCAATGGGTATTTAAAAAAACGATAAACTGCCAGATAAAACAACTAAAGACTATACAACAAAAGCACATGGGAGTAGTCGACCTACAAAGGAGTAAGTCGTGTTATTAGAAGATCTGTTGAAGGGCTCGTTGGAGTGGCTGCTGGAGAGTTGATGAAGAGGTGGCGGGATGGGAGGATGGAAGTGGAGAAGTTGCTATTTGCTAGAGGGGCCGTCGGAGGGACTCTTGGAGAGGTGTGTGATTGATAGGTGGGAGAAGAGGGGGTGCGATTGAGGGAGAGGAAAGGGCAGAGGGGTGGTTGCAGAGGGGTGAGTAAGGGGATGGGTTTAAAGAGGTGATGGAGTTGTTGGTGGTGGAGAAAGTTGTTAACATTCGAAGGGCACGAGAACACATAACTCCTAAGCTCCTTTACCATCATTTCCATTTAAACAAGAATAAAGACAAAGAGCTCACATCTTCTTAACGCCATATACATTTATTGTAATATACTGAATCCGAATCTACCGTGAAGCGGGGAAAATAAATAAAAATACAAAATTGAGGAGAAAAATAACAATCCTCAAGAAACCCCAAACACCCCAGACCCCTTCCTAACATTACCATAAGGTGCATAGAGAACTTCAGAAACAGGGACGTTAAGAAGGATTTACGGTAAAAAGGATCATGAATGAGAATAAATGGTAATTGGAGACTGCTCCCCTATGGCTGTTCGTCTAGTGATGGACGGCTTTGGTCCAGAAGGAATGAGCTAAGGGCAAGTCAAGTATTAAAAAAAAAAAAAAAAAAAGATAGAATATCAAAATCCTGAAAATAATAAAGCTTCAATTGACACCACAGCCCCAGAATACTGTCTTGTGCGGCATTCCCTCTGATGACCAAGACTAATATGACAGACATCATATTCGAGGGTCACAGCGCCCTACCTCTTTCCATCGGCCCGTCCGCACTCATCATCATGGCCTCCCACAAGCCCTTCACATATACCCTTTCGGGCCGCGGCTCCAGTACCTCTACCTCCCCATCATGATCCTCCATCTCATAGTCGTCTCCCGGATACATACATTTGTCTCTCAAAGCACCTCTACTTGACCTGCGGTAACGCCAGGGGAGCTCGAGATATGCAGCAGGCGGAGGGTCAATTGGATAGATTGTAGTACGAGAGGAAAAGGTAGATTTGGTGGATGATGTGGATGGGGAGCGGTCACGGTTTGTGCTGCTGGTAGTGACACTTGTACGGGCTGTAGAGGCGGTAGTTGCTGGGGAATTGCCTCGGTGGCCGCGTGCAATGGTGCGAAAGGAACGGAGGCGAAGGGTCGGGAAGTGCATGTTTGTTGGTTTGATTTGATCCGCCTTGATAGGTTATTGAATATGCCTGCAGGCTCAATGACCGCTCGGTGTCGTCTAGACTTTGTCCGATTCAAGAGAAACGGTAAGCCAATCAGTCACGATGTGGACTACCTTCTCTCTTCTCGTACCTCCTCCGCAGGCTCAGCCTTGATCACTCTTGTTATCTTTCTTCCCTCCAAACCAATCAATCCAGCTCAGAATTTTCTGCGTTGCAGATCAGACTGATGATGACCCTGCGGCAATATCTTTCACAGCTTGCGTGGGATATATCTCTGTATCCCGCCCAAGACTGGACTTGCTATATTCCTGACAAAGCCAAAGCGCTGACGCTTGCAATTATGGTATAATATCGAAATTAATGACGTCTTTTTGCACAGCAAAAGATGTACGTATGGAGCAGAAGAAACGAGAGTGGAAGTGTCGCGGGAATGTGCTGCGTCAAGTTCAGGGGCGGAGGAGGGGAAAATAACTAGTGACGGCAAATAACAAAACAACAAGAGAAAGAGAGGGCTGGGATAGAAAGAAATTGGATTAAGGGTAGGAAGGTGTGTAGTTTTATAATTTTCTCATCATACGAGGGAGTCTTTGCTGCATGGCGAACTACTAGCTAGCGCTTTAATGGGCTTGATGGTCCGAGACTGGGCGGTTGATACAGAATGTGTGGGATAAATTGGATAGGATCAGGCTTTTCCTGATTCTCTATGCTATTGCATCGCGAATCGGAACGTAGAGTAAGGCACGGAAGATAAGAACGCGAGTATACGGTAGGGGTCTTAGTATGACATATGCTATAGGTTTATCGTCACAATTCCCGAGTAGGATGAGGTTCTATGGGGGTCGAAACGCCCCTGCAAGCAAGGCGCCCATGTAATGCAGGTATCAAACTGGCGGGTACTTCTCTCAAGTGGCAACTCGTGAAGAAATGCTGTACGACTCAACTGTATCATATCTCACATCAGCATCCCCACTTGCATCGAGTCGCCTCGTATCGTATCCGCATCATCTCTTTGTGAACACTTGACGTGTACGAGTACTGTAGCACTCACTCTAAACAGTGGGCTGCTCAACCTTCCACCATGTGCAATGGATCCAGTCTGAAACGCCCATCAATTCGACCCTCGTCCACTTTGACATATCTAACACTAATTGCAACATGGCCCCTTACGTCGGCCTTTGACCAATTGATTGATTGGCCCTTTCGGCTATCATATGCGTTGCCAGGTTCTAGAAAGCCTGTGCGTGGAGCTGAGGGCACCATGGGGTGGGGGACAAGTGTTCATCCCTGTTTGACGTGAGGACGTTGTGTGTGTGGGGGGAACGTCAGGATAGACATTTCCAAACCTCGTATGTATCTCGTTAGTCAAACTTCTGATTTTTCTAATCATCTTTCTCCGCTTACACAGCCATGGAATTGCTATTATATCATAAATAATCGAATACAAAAGAGAAAATAAACGAAAGTTAAAAGTGTTCTCGTGCTAAATGGGCACGAGGTACCGAAGGATAAAAAGTAAAAAAAGTAAAAAAGAATTATCAAAATTTTTCTTCTACAGAAATAATTTTTTTGCAATCGGTGCTTACCGGCCCCCATCAGGGCGAATAGTAATCCCCCCGATCTATTGTACCACCCTTAACCCCCTCCCTAACATCCCCAAGCCCCCCTGTATTACAAAGTAGAACACTAAGCAGAAGCAGAAGTGAAACGTCCACCAGCTCGACTTTCGAGGACTATGGAGAAGCGAAGCGAAGAACATGATACAACACCTTGCATACTAAAAATCATATTAAAAAAACGCATACACACAAGACGAACAGAATCAAGGGCAGGGAGGATTATTAATGAGATACACGGAAGCAAAGTAGAAAGTCTAGTCTTGTCAAACCCTATAAAATGCCAGAAACAGAAAGTTTTGCCAGGAGAAGCAAATTGAAAAATGCGCCGAGGACACCGTAAAGAGACAGGATCAGACATAAACCAAGTAGTAGTAAAGCACACTGAGAGAAAAGTAAGAAAAAAATTAGAAGGGAAATTGAAGTAAAGGAATCTATAGAAGATTCCAATGTTGAAACCGGACTCTTTTCAGAACTTCTCCCCATCTTTCCTTCCCCAATCAAGGTAAGCGAAACCCGCGAGGGGACGTAGGAGACCGACTCCGTTCTCGACTCCGCTCTCTGACTGTTGCGTTGCTCGTTGATCGATTCCTCAGTCCAGCACTGCTCGGGGATCGGGAAACGTAAGAGCGTATTTGTCGGCCCCATTCTGAGGAGTCAAGGGCGTCCTCGAGTGCACTGTGGGCGGAAATTGCGCGGCCTGTTGCAATGCTACTAGGAGGATCTTCTGTCACCGGACTGTGCCGTGGGCTGCCTGTTGGACTCAAATGTTGCGGTGTCCCCGGCATGCTCTGGCCTGGGCTACCGCTTGGGGAGTGGGGTCCATTATCATCTTCAGCCGGGCTAACAATGATACCCAGTTGTGGCCTGTTGCTGGTCGAGAAGTTCGATATCCCATCCAAGACAAGTGGCCGCAAGCGTGGAGGAGATTCAGATACCGCGTTGTTATCTACGAAAATCTGGGGAACTCCTGGCGATGGCGCTGTTAAGTTAGATGAGTAATTGTTACCCATGGAACTGCCATCCCACACGCTGGGCCTTCTCATTGATCCACTAGACTCTTTCATTGCGTTGTATCGCTTGCTCCAGTACCTATTGGGGGCAAGGTTAGCCGCACGTAAGCATGACACCTGCAGTTACAGAGAGATTAAATGAAGGTATGGCATACAGTGTCATAAAGAACCCTCTAACAGTGTTGCGTTTGACCTGGTCTTCGACTTTCTGCATTCGCCAACGCCTGCGCAAAAACTCTTCCAATCTGTGATAAACCATACGTTAGCTTAACATACCTACTTATACTCCAATTCAAATTTCCACTGACCTTAAACTCTTACTATCATTGATAATCCTGTAATGAGCAAGAGTGATCAGAAGTTGATTGAAAGAAACCCCAAGGTCTCTATCGGCGGTCACCATGCATTCTTCGAAAAAAAGGTTGAACAAGAGCCTTTGTTTGCGAATTTTAGCTAATGGCAAACAAGATAGCCTCCTATTCAACGCATCCAAATCCACCCCATCAACGATCCCGTAACCAGTTGCGTCAGTTCGACAATCGTCGAGGATACTCTTGATAGTGAAGTTGTCTTCGTAGATGCGCATTGAGAATATCCCCTTCAGGTGGCCCAGCAACTTGGGAAAATCCTCCTTAGAAATATATCCAGTACCATCGGGATCGAACTTTGCCCAAGCATATTTGAATGCACGTGTTTCGTCTCTGGAGACAGAAGAAATGCTACCCGAACGCTGGTACACGTAACTGAAACTCTCGAAAATGAGAGACACAAACTAATTACAATGTTAGGATCGTACCAAAATTACTATTTAGGAGAGTGAAGGTACTTACCAAGCTCACAAAGATATACATGCTAACAATATTCCACGACACAAACAGAGCACGAGCATACCCTTTACTACCGCAGTCCGTCTCAAGGAAGCTATCCCCGCGGACGCAGAACGGTTCGGAAAGCTCAAAGTCACTCATGATTGCATTCCATCCCTCCCCGCAACTCATCTTGAACAGTAGGATCAAGGCTTTAGGAACAGTTCTGAAATTTATATTCCCATTGCCATTTGGTCCTATTTTTGTGAGGCCTGTAAATTATTATTATTAGCAGTTGAATCACATATTAGATTGCTACCTGAGCGTACCAAATGTTTGTGTGAGAGCAATTGCATATACCAAAAACAGAACGAACCATGTCGCTAGAAGACTGCCGATGGCAGTCAATGATGCCCTACACGAATGGAACGTTAGCAGAGCCCTTGAATTTGAATCAATAAACACTTACGCTGCTGTCTTAAAGAGGTGGTCAAGTTGATTGTTTCTCGGAATCAACATTAATACAATCTATGCACGTTAAGCAGAATTAGTATACCTCAAATATGTAACGCATAAGATATATGTATCTCACCGAGACCAAGAACAGCTTCTGCAGCTGAATAAAAGTCCTGTTCTCATAGCCGGCCAGAAGGAGTATCGTGGTGATATACGCTCCTCCCACAGAAATGAGACCGTATATATCCCAACTACTTCTCAATATCCTACTCCATGTCAAACCAACCACTCTCACCACGATATTGAACGCAAAGACTATTGTGAATAGTAAGAACAATATATCCCTGAAAAGATCCAGGGATTTCGGTGACGGATAGTACTCCAACAGCAGTAATATGGCGTGAAGGCCCATAACCCAAGTCATTGCTTTCTGCCATGAAGAACGTTTATCCGTAGCCATTCGATAACACCAGCTTTTCCACTTTTCATTGGGGCTATTTGGTGGACGCTTTGAAGGGGAGATTTGACGGAGAAGTTTCCTCAATTCAAGCCACGAGCGTTGATCAGATGTCAGGTAAGCAACGCCAGTTTGTTCTGTGTAATTGCGCATAAAGACAGAAACAAACAATGTCTGGAAGAATTATTTCGTTCAGCTAATGGCCAGTTTGAGCAAGGTTATCATAATAGCAAATACTTACCAAGACAAAAACTGCACCAAGCAAATTGAATGCTACAAAGAACAAAGCATTACCCTGTGCGGCAAACGGCTGTGGTTGCATCCCCTTCCCAACAATACTAGATGCGCTCCACGAAACGTCCGTCCAGCCCTCTTGAGACACAATCTGGAAGAGGATGAATAACGAGCTCCCAAAATTATCGAAATTGGCATATGGATTCTGGACCGCTCTTGGCGCAAGGACATCCCATCCGAAAGGCTGACTCACATACTCATGGACACAGTCTGTGAGATTTTTTATTGATGAAGAGCCATCATTGCAACTGTCGAGCTGCCCAGCGAATAAGTTGACTCCATAAACAGCAAAAGGAATAATCAAACTGAGCGAAACAAATGCAGCCTATGTGAAACTTAGTCAGTACAATACATCCCTGAAAACATCCAGGATAACTTGCCGAAATAATCTTCTGCCCTCCCACCACAATAACAGAGTGAAATGTATCTCTTGCGCTATCACTGATATTGAGCAGTCTAAGAGCACGCAAAGCCTTGAATGCCCCAACAGTCCTCGAAATATCACCTTCCTCTCGCAGAGATGATAAGACACTGATCCACAAAGTAATCAACACAACGCAATCTATAATACCCCAAGACCCTCTCAAATACGCATTGGGAGTCCAAATGAGGCCGTCTGCAATAATCTTGATGATAGCCTCCAAGGTGAACAGCGCGGCAAACCCAAGATCGGCAAATGTGAACCAGTTTCTTAAACTAGGCCCATGCTCCTCAAAGTATTGTTTTTGGTACATTGGCGTTGTGACACACGCAAGGACAACCATTATGACGATTGCAGCGTAGATGATGGATGAGAATATAAGCCAAGCTGAACGAAAAGGCGGCAGCCCATCATAACGGACGTTTCCACGTGCAGGCCATACTATGCGCTGACACATTCGTCTGATCGGATTACTAGGCTTAAAGATGAACAAGGAGACATTATAATTGGGGTGCTTGCGTAGGTATTCTCGCTGCGCTCGTTTTAATCTCTCCTGTGCAGAAACAACCTCTTGGGCCATCGCACTCAGTGCTAAATCCTGATGAGTTTGTGAGAGCCTAGAAGCAATCAGTCATCTTGCTCGTGGATATAAAAGTAGCACAACTTACACAGGTTGAGAATAAAACGGATTGACCTCCTTTTGGCGCCGGAAACCAGTGAGGCGATCCCAGGCTCGCGTCAGCGACAGTTTTGACTCTACGCTTCCCTCACCGGATCCAGGGGCTTGGTGCAGTGGTACTGCTCGAGGAGGCTACCAGCCCTTTGTCAGCTGTGATCCCTTTCAAGTCTACAACTCCAGATACCTACAGATATTCGCCTAGCCTGCTCATCTAAGAACGTATCCACGACATTTTCCTTTGTCAACATCTCCACAGCTGCTGATCTATTTTCGGAGGGATCCTTCTGTCTACGACGAAACATGGACCCTAGGGAAAAGCTGTACGCCGTGTATTAGCTTGCGCCATGTCGAAATCTGTCAAACTCAGAATCACAAACGTTACTGCTGCTCTGCCCAAATCTCTTCTTGCCAGAAATGCTTTAACTTGAAACATCCGCTTATCATCCTCCGAAACATCAAAGTTCTCCTGAATGACAGCAATGAACATATTCAGGACGACGAAGTTGGATAAAATGAACCATCCAATAAAAAATATAGCACTGATCCAACCAACTTTATAGGGCAACTGATACTGAGTAGCATTATATAGCACATCCGTCCAATTCTCACTCGAGAACACCTGGTACATGCCTAAAAAGGCATTATAAATAGTGAAAAAGGATATCCGTATTGGTTCGCCGTCCTCATCCTGCTGCGGGATGTCGCCTCTGACGAGTTGTACGGCAAAGATGGCACATAGATATGTGAGTAGAAGCACGAAGAGTATCAAATTGAGCAAGCCAGAAACGTTGCCCAATACACGCGCCTAAAATTTTATCAGCTGCAAGCGAAACAGCAGAAGTAGAAGCGTAACATACAAGAAGATTACGGGTCACAGGTAGTGCCCAGACCACTCTGTATACTCGCAAGATTTGAAATATGGTTAACCAGCTATATGGTTTGCCCGATTGACGCACAGCAGGAATCTGCATTATTAGGGTAATGATGACGAGAAATGTGTCGACCATGTTTTGCTTGCTTTTGTAGAATCCGCGCCATTTGCATAGCAACCTGAAAAGAATCTCGAAGAGCAGCGTGAGGGTAACACCCAATTCAATCGTATCCAAAGCTCTCTCTTCATCAGGTGGAAGATTTGCTCTACGAAAGGCCTGGGCTAGGAATCCGCCACTTATGACTAGTATCCATATCCAGAAAGTCCTTTCATAAAAGCGCCTAAGCTTGCTCATTCGCCCTTCCATTCCAGGCTCTTTTTTATCGAGAGACTCACTGTATCGCAATATTGCTTAGCAAATGTAAATTATGAATATACCAGGAGCAGCACCCACTCCTCATTTGCCGTGAATGCACTAGTTTTCGACTCTTCTCGAATGATCTGAAACGAAGATGTAATGACTGCAACCAGCTAATATAGGATGTCAGCTAGAAGTTTACGTCTAAAATGTTGCTATACACTTACCAAATTCACAAGCCAGAAAGCCAAAATCACGATTCTGAACATAGTATTAACTTTGCTCTTGCACGTCAAACTCAAAGCACGACCTACCCAAAAGCGAAGACTGTCATATTCCTGACATTAGCCAAACCGCAAAATGCAGAGTAAATGTGCCAACTTACACAATACAGCGACCAAATAATCACTGTCAGCAGTATAATACATCAATTGAGAGAAAGTGTTATTTGTCATAATGACAAAGACCAACTCCAGTGAATGTAGGATGTCATCAAAGGACACTGTATTCCCAAACGGATTGTCGCCTAGCACACAATAAGAGTTAAGAGGACATATATACCCCTTAGGATGTTGTGCCCCGAAGCTCCCGTCCGGCAGGATAAAGGCTTCAGTTTCCCCAGTTACAGAGTTGATATGACCGCCGCAAAACTGAAACGTCTGTGTATAGTTTGCTTGTACACCAAGGGGGTCTGTAAAAGAATAATATTTCAGTAATTACTGACGGCAGACTGACAAACTTCCATGAACTTACCAACCCACACGCAATTACGCCTAAAGGAGCTTTTGAAGCTTTGGACGCCAATTATTGCAAAAATGAGCCTTTATACAACGTTAGTCTCGATATCATAATCTGTATTCTGACCGCATACCAAAAGAAACCAATCAACACCATGACATTGACAAGCAAAGGAGCAGCCTTTTTTAAACTTCTGAGAATTACGGACGTGCCACTTGTTATCCCAAGTAGTCTCAAAATCCTTAAACAGCTCATCATCCTGAAAAGATAAAGATGCTTCTCAGCTTCATAATTGCTAAGCGTGAGTGCCAAGGAAATCCAGTATGAGCAGACGGCAACGAAATCAAGCCTATTAAAAGAATGCCTGAGAAAAGCCCGTCGAGCCAACCGATAACGTTGCTGCGATTGTGTATTTGCCGGTTGACCGTCAGCCAACGGAAGGTTGGTAATGGAACGTAAAAGTGAAGGCCCCAAAGGCTCTGAAGACGTTGGAGCAGTGTCAAATTGCTTTCGCGGAGAAAATAACTCTTTGGTCTTCTTTATCACCCGCTCTTTAAAACTAATTTTCTCCTCCACCCCTGTTGCCTTCGGGGGTTTACGATAAATCCAGAAACAATTGAACGAGCAATAACCTCAAGACTGAGAAAAGCTGGTCAGCAGCTCAAACTACGTAATTATTCTGTGTAGATGATACTTACGTGTATACTATGAACAGCACAAGCATGGCAAAGTCAATATTTGACGTTCCCCAGCTCTTAGCTCGCGGATCCGAATAAACGCTAGGCACAGCATCAATAGTTAGAAGTATCAACTGTATGACGATCAAGAGAAGAATTATAGGCTCCGTTGCACTAATGGTCCAAGAAATCAGATACGTTAGTGACCTCGTATCGAGAGACAGACAAGAAACTTACGGATGCACCAGTATCCCACAAAGCCGCAATCTAAGCCAGTTATCAGGTCCAAATATCTTTAGGCTTACTCCTTTCAGCGGATTTGGCTGCTCCTGCCGCCACAGACGTTCTGGAAATGGTCTATGTGGGTAATGAGGGACATGACGCATTGGCTTTCCTGGGGATTCAGGCTTTTCCTGTGGTTCATCCAGGGGAATATCAATGTGATCTTCTCGCAAGGACTGAAGCGGGGAACCGGGGGGCATATTATGTTCCTTCGTAGACGACTTACGCCGTATTGTTTGGTCCACTGCAGTGGGGTCATTACCCAGATTGACAACACGTTGAGATATGGCGCCAACAGCCGTTGACAGTCTCCGAAGACTAGATGCTCCTGCCTGCGCTGGAGAGAGCGATCTGCGTCTTGATATTGATGCTGACCGACCAAGACCCTGCTCTGCATTATTCAAATCATCCCCAAGCCGTCCCCCTCCTCCAAAAGGGTCGCTAAATCCTGGAGAAGCCTGCGGTGACAGATACCCGCCAATATTGGGTATTTCGAGCTTCAGCGTTGATCCAGCCATCGGTTGCATATTCCTCGAATCCGTAAGCGGGGCGTTATCATCCTCATCAACATCAACAACTGAGTCTGGCCCTACTGCCCATGGCGAAATATCTTCCGTTGCATCAAGACCAGGCAACCAGCTGCCTCTTCTATTCCCGCCAACACTTCCATCTTCACCAACACCCAATGCTTCAAATAATCCTTCTCGGAAAGCTGTAGGCGGTGGGATATCATCATCGTCATCATCATCGTCATTAATGTCAAGCTTCGTTGTCTTTATTTCTGCGACCCCATGAACGCTTCCACGGCGTCCAACGAAAGGCTCACCTACGCCACTAAATCTACTTTCAAAGCTCGCCTTCTGAAATGGATTTTGGGCACTTTGCAGATGCAAGCTTGTAGACAATCTCCTCCCAATGTCACCAAAGCCACCAGGGCGAAGTGAATTCCTTGTTCTAGCTACATCTGGAGAAAGAGTAGCCTGTGGAGTGAAACTGCCGCCGAATCCAGAACCAAAACCTACGTTTGAAGTTCCATCACTCAAGCCTAGTCCTCCGCCACCACCTCCTCCTCCTCCTCCTCCTCTTGAGCCACCCACTGAAGGGACGCCAAGCATACCCCCACTCCCAAACCCGACTCCTCCTCTTCGAGTGCCTACGTTACTTCTATCATCCTCATCGCCATCATCTGGTGGTCGAAGATTTTGTAATGGTATTGGTTCTGGCGAAGGTGACTTGTGTGTATTTATGCCGCCAAATCCACTAGATGTCATTTTTAATTGCTGTGTGAGATGGAAGGTCAAACAGCGCCTGGATTCAATATGCAAACTTTCATAGAACCGTTGGTGAGATATTGGAAGTCCAATGCTGTCTTCAGTCGGCCCAAATTATCCTTGCAAACTTACTGACACCAAACCCGGCAGTTGCAGCAGAGAGACTGACAAAAAACAAATATATCAAGCAAGATCAGAATTCTGAAATTGTCGAGGTAATTCTAACTAGTTCTAGAAGCAGGCGCGGATGTTTCGGGATTTGTAGCGAGCAGTGAGCGTTGGTTTAGGATTTTGCAAACGTTAACGAGGGACTATGCTCAAGACTATGCTTCGTGCAGGGGAATTCGTTCCCCTCGTTCTTCTCTTTCCCCTGGACCCGAAGTATTAAGTATGTATCCTTCTTCTTAACCCTCAGGATATCGTGCGGGTGGGGGGGTGGGGATGAAAAGAGAGAGTGGTGTAAGTGAGAGTGGGGGGGGGAGGGGGGGGGTGCAGCAGTTTCAAGGGAGCGTATGGGTGTAAAGTACAAGTAATTGATGTAAGGAATGAGATCGGTGCAAGCGTTACAAGTCGCAGGAGGTCAACGGTACGACGAGGAAGAACGCAAGGTACGCGCTGATTCTCAGCGCTGAAGCATTAGTGTGTACGCATGCATGAAGTAGGGACGTTTGATTCTGGGATGAGTACAAGTACTTGGAGGTGATTTGGCGACTGCCTTTATGCCCTTCCTGGGCTGCGACGGGATGGGCTGAGGCGAGCACTGTCTTGGCCGGGATGGGTGTGGGTGTGGGGGGGATGGTGCCGACAGCGCCGGCCGTGATTGGCGCCGCTGCGCTGTGTCGAGCGCTGGCGTCGCGCGCTGTCCGATAGCAGCGCACCGCGTAGGCAGCTGGGGAGTGCGCAGGGGGCCGCGAGCGTGAACAAGTGCTCCACCGCATATGATGTTCATACTTGTGGAAGCCGGAGCAGAGCTGCCCTATCATGCAGTCAGTATGCATACACGCCTCTTCGACCTTTCCTATGCATACGGCACGGCGCTGCACCCTGGCCCGCTCGCAATCGCAATCGCTCTGCGCAATCGCGCTTCAGCGTGCAAGCGGCCGGGCTGTCACACTGTGTCAGCCAGCTGCGCCCCCCCATCCGATGCAGCCTGTGACGAATGCACGTCCCAGGGTTATGATATGATACTGTCAGTACAGCACTTCACGCCACGGAAGCATGGAAGCCCTCCAGAATTAGCAGCGGGCTGTGTGATAGCGCCTCTAAGAAAGATAATACTGACCCTACGACCCCAGCCCGCCCCCGGTTTGGAGCCGGGGGCCATGCTTTCAATTACAAGGGAGTTCTTATATGTTTGCACTTTATATGCACATCAAAATAATGTTTACAAGTGCTCTATATATACTTGGAATCAATTCTCATCAAGGGAAGGTACTTCAAACTATTTCATACACAGCCATACCACGACATTGAATCGACCATAAAGTTATGCATTAAACTAGGAACCAACTTGAGCTTCTCCTAGGTTTTAAAAAAAAAGTCCACTAACTAAAAAAAACGCTCTACATAACATACTCAGTCCGCAAGTCGATCCTCCTTTGAAAAAGAAACCCGGTGAGAATATATGCAACCGGACTACATGAATAAGAATCATTAAATCTTATTGTCTACCACCTTCACTTATTTCTTATATAAATCCTCGATCAGGATATTTGTATGCATCAAACTTTGCTGCATTTTTGCTGACATGTTCTTAAAACAGTTCGAGTTCCAATATTCAGTTCTATCCTACCATAGACTAAGCCTATAAAGTACGACGCGATTCATTAGAGAGCCATCGAAGATTTACACACGAATGTGCCAGTAAGATAAATACCACATTTTTCGGTGGATTGTTAAACAAGGGAAAAGGCAATTTGAAGGCGATACCGACGGTTCGAGACCGCACTTCAGAATAATTAGGACAATAAAACAAACAATGAAGCTGCGTGGCTACTCGGATAAATTGCCGGAAGAGGAATTTCATGTGCGGAATCTCACACTATCATGGTGGGCAGACTAAGCTTAGTCAGCCACTAAGTGGTAGTCGGTATTCAGATGTTCACGTGCAACGAAGCTGTAGGGCGTCTACAAAACTCAGATTTCATTCATTACATATAAACACTGCTCTAAATAATCAACTCTTGATTTGCTGAACTCATACTGAACCCATATTCAACGTAGTCTCGTAACCAGACGCTGACTATGTCCAATTATTATTTGCAAATGAAAAGAAGTTTCTGTATATTGTATCTCATCCTCGTTAATGCGTCACCACCGCTCGAGACTACCTCCTTCACCGTTAAGATTCATTCTCGCCCCTCACCCCATCTGCATTACTATACTGCTTCATTCTCTCTTCTTCCCCCTCCCCCTCTCCTCCTTCGCTCTCCTCCTCCTTTCCCCCACAACTCTAGATACCCACCTGCTTACCCTGTCTTCCTCAATCTGAACCCCCCTCTTCAGCCACTCTGGCACAAACCTGATTTCATTTGTATGATCCTCCGCAATTCCCACCTCCATCTCCCTGAACTTCCCCTCCTCCCTTCCCGCTCCGTCTCCCAGCCCAGGCGCCATAACCCCCACGTCCTCCACATCATCTACACCCACTCCTTCCCCTTCCAACATCCTCTCCAGCAGATCTCGCCCAAGTCCCTGTCTCCTGTACTGAATCTTGACCGTAAACGCCTTAATCTCCAGCCTCCTTCTCTTCCTCCTTCTCTCAACTTCCTTCCCTAATCCCCTTCCTATTCCCAATCCCGGGTTCAACTTAATCCCTGGATCTGTCTCCACCTCCACCTCTATCTTCCTATAAATCAATACTCCCACCACATCCCCCCCCACTCAACCACCCATCCTTTCGTCCCTCCCCACCCACGCTCCCCATCTGGATCCTCCCCTTCTTCCATCTCAATCTCCTCTTCTCTGGACACACCTACTGCTCGAAGCAGTCCCAACTTCGCAACTTCACCCGCACGCTCAATGAAACCGCCAAAGATGTTTACGGACAACTCTATCAGGCATAAGTATACAAATATCACTCCGCCCATGTATACCCCCGCCAAAAGCCCTGCCTGAAATATGCCCCCCTGATCGCCTCCCTTGTAGCACCGCCAGAATAAGTACGCCCCCAATGCCCCTCCGGCCGCCACAATTGGTGGTACCCCGATCGGCCATCGGAAATTCTCCGACCAAGGCCACAGAATCGGCGGATGGAAAATCAAGTACCGCGAGAGGACCTTTGACTGCTGCGCAATCGAGTCGGTAATCAGGCGCAGGATTGGGATAGAGTTTGGGCCGCGTGGCAGGAGGTCAAGGTCTGGGATAATAGGCCGGATTGTGAGGGTTTTAATAGTTGTGGTGCCGAGACCGTAGCCACCGCCGGGAAAGGATGGTTGCTCGGTGTCGGTGTCAGTGTCAGTGCGGGGAGATGTGTGCGGAGAGGGTGCGGGACGAAAGGTGGTGCTTGTGGTAGAGGGGCCTTCGCCCGGGTCCAGGCCGGACATCTCAACGGCAATTTCGAAGGTTGTTTTTTAAAGCTGGGTTCAAACTTTCAGTTTACCCACAGTGGAGAGTCAGTAACTGATAGGGAAGCCCATAAAGGGGTAGTCCATAAAATGAGATCTCTGAGATCGCACTTGCTGCACTGCGCGATATTATGCCAACCAAGCTCGTGCAAGGGCAAAGGCCGACGGTGCATTACTCTAGTTCGGCAGACAGAAGTTGCTGCTGCCGATCGTGCTGGTGCAACTGTACTGTACCCGACAGCAGCACACCAGAACAACGTTGCCAACGCTAGCATAGCATAGCAGCATTAAGCTTTACTGGCGTGCATAAGGATGTGCATGTGAGCGTGGGAATCGACACAGCGCGAAAGCCGGTATCATATCATAGTCACGCACCCTCGGCCAGCCCGGCAAAAGAATCGTAATTGCAGTAACCCAAGTTATCCCCGAAAATTAAGCATCAGACATACACATGCAAAAGACAATAAACGAAAAGGCCTCACCCATACATCCATTAATTGTCGCTGCTGCTGATGCCACTCCAAGTACTGTTCTCGTACCTAGACTCTTCCATGCACCCCGCCCTGGCGGCATCACAAGTTCCAATTTATTCTCTCATTATAGTCTGGTTGCACCGAGGATCGGCCCTGGTTTCATTCATTTCTAAGCATGCAAGAGTACCTTGGAAATATGTGGTCTTGCGAATATGGAAGTGGATTTAATGGTTGCGCAAGAGTATTGTGGTACCCATACTAGCAAAACACTGTGGTCATTTGTTCCAGATACAATTACCAGAGCTATTTCAAGAGCAATCCTTTCTCCTACTGAACAAAAAACCCAGCCTTCTTGCTCACCAACCGACTAGAGTTTGCAGATGGGGGTACGGTAACGGAGGGAAGGGCACACTCGATGTACCTAGGAGGGAGGGAGGGTTACTGCTAGCTATAACGCAGGCTATTCAGTTGAGAGAGGGGGCGGTGGAGCTCCGCAAGAGTTTGGGGGTGGGTTTCAACACATGCTTCCTGTGTCTTTCAGGATGGCTCTGAAAACGCTTTTTCAGAAAGCTTGCACACATGTAATCTGGTTGCATCAATCCTCCGAGGCCCTTAGTCGCCCTCATTCCATTCCAACATTAATGAATACTTGTAACACCCCCCCTGGTGCAGCCAGCATATGCGCACAATCAACTACTTTAGCATCTGATGAACAATGGTAATGTATAATCGCAACCAAATACACGATGCCTACACTTGACCACGGTGCACTCTCGTTGCAGAGGACTCACTTTCAGATTTAGCTGCTTTGCATCGATGTTACCCTGAACTCAATATCGTCCTTCGTCACCTTTTTTGCCGATGCAATCATTATTTTGGCATGACTCAATATATCCGACACAAATTTACCTTCATTTCCATTACGCGTCATTTCTCCATCCAAGATTTTGTAAACCATCCGATTGTTATGCAAATCCCACCCCTCATCATATCACCGCCTGTCCCGTCATTACGAAGATGCATTTGGGCGCCCTCCCTTCCAACCTCCCAGCAGCCACGGATACAATCCCGTCTGTGTCTTTTCTTCCACACCCTCATGTCAGCCCTCTTCCAGCGACGACACACTCCCTTCACGCTTTCGCCCTTGCATTTCTCCCGGCCTTGTTCCCAATAATACATCCATGGCCCCGATACCCTTCAGAGGAGGTCCAGCACGGAAACCCCGTTTAGCAGGTCCCCCTAACGGCGAGGGCATTACATGCCTTACATTCACTGCACTCGCGGCTGGGCAGCTGCTGTGGTTGCGTACAGCATCGCAGAGTCGGAATCTGGAGCCGAGTCCGCAGCTGACATCGTAGCGGGAGCGGAGGAGGGTGCAGAAGCGGGGTCAGGAGCAGGATCAAGGGAAGAACCAGAAGTGGGATCTGAGGCAGGGGCGAAAGCAGTTGTGAAAGTGGGTTCGGCGCTGCTGGAGGGAGCGGGGACGATAACGGTGACAGGAGCAGGGGTAGGTAGAGGGACTGGATTAAAAACCGGAGCTGCGCCCTGTATTGAATCTGCTTTGAGCGTCACATGCACCACATCCACGTCGGTAGTCGGGCTGTTGCCTGACACTGTATCTACATCAGCGTCTGGCATTGCATGAATTATATTGATAGCTGGTGTCGCATGCATCACGTTAATCTCCGGGATACTCGGATTCAGATCTGGTGTGGCATGAACCACGCCAATATCTAGAGTTGTATCAACAAAGCTGGCGCCTGGAGCTATCTGAACCAGATGAGTTTGGTTAACACTTGATGTTGCATAAGTCCCACTGACTTCAGGCATCGTAGCGACCGCATGAAGGTTGTGGATGTGTGGGCTTGCACGAACAACATGGATATCTGGAGTTGCATCGACAACATCTATAATGTGTGTTGCCCGAACAATATCCATATTTGACGTTGCTTGAACCACATTCATGGTTGGTGAAGCATGGACCACACTCGCCCGTCGCCTAATAGGTACTAGGTCAGTCTTGCGCTGCACCAAATCCAGCCCTGGCGACACATGAACCACATTCACTCCGCTGTGGCAGGTCTTTCGTTCCAAATGTGTCGGATCCCCGTGGCAACCTCTGTAGCCAACTGGGTCAGGACTGGCATTCACAATCCTCGCTCCTCCAGGGGTAACCTCCATTATATGAGGCCTGGGATAGTAGTCCTCCTTTTCTCGATAACCATACGATAGATCGCTTCTAGTACTTCCGCTCCTATTACTAACACTCCTATCCCTACTACGCCTAGTTCCACTACTTCCACTTTCTCCATCACTTCTCTTATGCTTCCGCCTTGCCTTGCGAGTGTAACTTTTCGGCAGCTCGGATTTTGCATTTGACAATGTTGAAGAGGTAGCTGAGGTCGAATTAGAGTACCAGCCGTATTTTTCGTATGCAAATCCTTTATGCATATGTGACCGTGCCCGCCGGTTCGGTATCGTAGTGTAGAGGCTGTCTTCGTCGTCAACGATGCGAGGACAACATCCAATGTATATACCCTCAGGCTTGTTTGGCCAGGGCTGAGGGAGAATGCAACATAGAGCGAGCAGAATTTTTCCGAGAGTATTTGGTTCCCAACGCGGCATTTCTGACAGTATTTAATAGTACCAGACCCAACCCCTTTGCCACAATAAAAGGGCGTGTGAGAACGAGAAAGGAACCTGGTGATCGAGTATGGCGACTATCTTTAGATGTGTCGTTTAAATTGAGGTACAATAAGAGCAATTCAATTGTACTTAGAACTTTGTAGTGTCTCACTCCTATCGTAAGGACTGTCTGGCGTTCGGTTATACAGAATTGTTGCTGTTCTGCTGCTGCAATTGCATCGTCTCAGAGTGAACAAAAGAAAATATAACTGTATTGAAGTCACAGATATATTGAACTTCGAGCCTTTTTCAATATTTGATATTGTGCTGGAATAATAGACCTTGCCTGCATTGGGGTAGTGAACGATTTGTTGAATGATACCGCAGCGGGTGTGTTGCCTAAGAGTTGTGATGTATATACCCCCAGCAGCTATTCCAGCCAGCCTAATAAGATCCGAGCAACTTCACGGCTTGCTTCGAAGCTTCTATAGTACACTGAACGTGCTAGCGTAGGAGTGTGTATTACTGGTTCAAGTTGCACATCTTGTTTGCATTCCACTTTTTTTTCTCCTTGCAGATTCATCATCCAGTGCCCTGTGAGATGATTTGCAGTATCAGTCTCTGTACACTCTTGTTGCTTCCGTCCCAGCCGGAATTTAGGCGGAGTCACACAGTTGGCATTGTGTATATTGATGAAGATGCAATTTGGACTGCGGATATTATCTGACCAAGTTACTGTATTGGAGGCGTGGAGCTCGTGCGCTGTTTTTCTTTAGCTAATTCATCGACAACTCGGCCATCTTAATCAACATAGCTCCAGGAAGTAACTTTTCATTGAACGCCCCTATGACGGTTTCTGCAACTAAAAGAATAAAGAATACTCTAGCCGACCGCCAGAAGGCCCTCAGAATTCACAGCCGCTCGAACAATTTCTCAACATGCATACCGACCAACCACCAAGCCTGCACTATGCTTTGTTGACTTGTGATAGAGTATGATACTCTAACGGGCATTCGCCACACGGACTCAAGTTTCCTGTCACACAAGAGGGTATAATTTAGTATATATTGTGATGGTGATCGCCGGCTTGTCATAGTAAGTTCTGGCGTTCAAACCAAGGCCCTTTGACGATTTGAATTCTAATGGCATTCTATCTTTCCAGTTTGATCGGAGTAAGTAAGTAATACTATATATACGCATGCACTGTGAATGTGAAATGGCATCTGATAGGTTTTGAAGCGACAATCCGGTCCCTGGCCTTGTACGATGCTCAGGTACCACGTGGACATTACCCATCCGAGGCCCTGTATCGTGAAGAAAAGCTTATCAAACCATGGAGCGGTTGACATATTTCACAGACCTTACTGGCCACGATCCAGCAGCACACATACACACACACAAAGAGGCTCGTGTTGGGAAATCGCTGGAGGTGGGCTGACAGTGGTGGGCAAAGCAGCCGACCAAGTTGAAAGGCCTGTATCTTACTTAGATCTTTTTGGATAGTAGATACGATACTTGCCAGTGATTGGTTCATCTAGGATGCAGGTGGATGGAAAGTGCATGACTGAAGCACAATTATCATCGTACAGTAGTCTACTGGGCCTCTAACGCGCGCCTCCTCATTGAGTGGCAGTTTTTCGCGAAGGAACAGTTGGTCAAGTTCCTCAAAGACCGGTGAGTGTGGAGTGGTGTTTGTGTGGTTGGTGAATGAAAAATGCACTCGCCATAGCCCCTAGGGCGGCAAGCGAGTAATGATATAAAGAAAAAAAAAAAAAAATGAAGAATGCAAAGCTGACTGGATGGGCGTTGAATTTTACCTAATGAAGTATCTTCATAACAGTAATGACGTAATGTGACAGCGTTAAGTTGTCTAGGCAACGGCGTCATGGCTTGGCGCAACTCAACAGGGGCGCCCTTGCGATCCATTTAACGTGGGGTTGAAACAGACGATCAGTATTGGTATTCGGGCAGAGTAACAGCACGGTGAAAGAGCACGGTGAAAGTGAACATTTAATGCTCTAACTATCTGCTGTACAACACATACATCCTTGTCACTACTATTCTACAACCAAATCAAGAAATAATATTGGTCGCTTGGGTTGTTGTGACAGGTAGTTACCTCATATGCCCAAACCGACATAGCTTTCGTTAGACGAACTCTATTCAAACCCTGGCCGCACCGTTGGCTTCGGAAAACATCATGCCCCGCCGCCGCCGACGCAATGTCCTGTATCTCATTCTCTTCTCCATCTTCTTCATATCCATACTCTTTTTATCAGGCTACATCGTACAACAAAGGTCCATCATCCAGATCCAGTACGCCATTGCCCCTCCGAGGGTCGGTAACCCTGCCAATTACCCTGCAACCCTCTACACCTATGATGATAATGACGACAGCTACGACGATGACATTGACTTACCATCTTCCAACCCACTCCTTTCCATAAAAAAGCCAAATTCAAACTCGCCCGCCATACTAAACGGCTGGCGCCCCCGCAAGGGCCCCAATGGCGAAGACCTCTCCCTCGCCGACCAGCAATTGGGCACCCAATCCCACCCCATCGCTCGCCCGCGCAAGCCGTGGGCATATGTCCAATTCGTCAACACTCCACATGATGTTTGTGCCGCAGTGATGATCCTTGGCCGGCTGCATGAGCTTAAGAGCCGAGGCGTAAGGGTGCTCCTCTACCCACGCGAATGGGATGAGAAACTTGCAATCGCCCAAGGAATTAGGGAGGAGAGAGAAAAGCGATTTCGGCGAGGCAAGAAAGGGGCGGCCAAAACCAGCACCAGTACCGATTTCTCTGCAGCGACACGAAAGTCGGAGATAGCATGGCCTGCAAAGGGTCAATACCGGAGGATGCAAGACCAGGAGAAAATATTCCCCGGCCCGTGGCCAGGAGAGGAATCGGCTACACCGTTGGATAAAACCGCTCGGAGAATTTTGCTGTCAGCGTACACCCGCTATGGAGTACAGCTCATCCCGGTCGATTCAATCCCCCTTGCAGACATAACCTCCCCAACGCAGCATGTAGATCCCGATGCCCTCCCCCACCCACGCAGATACAAGTCCTCTTCACCAGGAGGCTCATCCGAATCCTCCGTGCGGGCGCAATCTCGCACTGCCACTAGACTTGACCAGGTGCTGACGAAGGCCATTACCCCGTTGCACTTGTTCAATCTCACACAATTCTCCCGTGCGGTGTATCTCTCCCCGGTGGGACTTCCTATGCGCAAGATGGATACTCTTGTCGCCAGTCTTCCGTGGCAAGCAAAGATCGCGTCGCCAAGACGATATTGGGACATTGGAAAGGAAGAATCTAATTCGAGTATGGATGGGTCCGATCTCTCCAGCCACTTCCTTATTCTGAGTCCGGATGCTGTATTATTCAAGTCCACGGTATCTCGTTTGGTAGATACAGAAGTTGCGGAGCACTGGCGCAGTCGGATTACTTCTAACACCCCCGAAGCAGACATCTTTCGTGACGCTGTTGGCGGCAACACTGGCTTTGACAGCTTAGGCACCCTCGCCGCATACGAGGTGTTGCACAGTCTTTTTTCCCCCACTGCGCTTATCCTCCCCCCACATCCTTGGCATTTCCCAGTCCACGAACTTTACCATCCCACCCCTGCCGCAGGCCGGCGGCACGGGGCTCTTCTTGGAGGTGTACGAGGTTGGGATGTAGCTGCTGTAAGAAAAGAAACATATTATGTATTATTCACGACCATTGCAGGGTCAAGGATGCGGCCACCGTGGGCGGCCCAGGATATGCGAATTTTTGGGGAGATGGAGGAGAGAATTGGCAAGATTGCAGGGCATGGTGAGGGTGAAAGGGAGTGTTGGAGGGAGTGGTATAGGTTGTATGCGGCCTTGAGAAGGGATGTCTGTTTGTTGGATTTGGAGCCGAATTGGGGGACAGGGTAGCCGCGTAAAAGTACAGGCTGTAGTGGTGAGGATGAGCTGGTGTGGTGAGAAGAGATATGACCGAGGATTTTAAGGTGTACCTGTCTTGGTTGTTAATTGACAGTTATGCAATTTGTTAACGTTATATTTTACGGATACCCTAAAGTAATCATTTTGCACGGCATGACATCAGTATAGCTTGAGCTTCTTACACAGGGACTTTTGCAAACGAAGTCTGAGCACAGTTTTAAGACCACACAGAACGAATGTGGCATCATATCCAGAATATCCGTTTCATTGTCCCCATTTATGTAAGATTTCTAGTTTCCTGACTATATATGGTTGAGGGTAATCTGCACTTTTCCTTAAGCGGTCAAGCGGCTCAAAGCTTAATGCAAAATCTGTATGATAGAATTAGGAAGCTTGTAAAGTCTGTCAGTAAGCTTGTTATGATACCCTAAAAGCTTACATAATTAATGCTTGATTTCGTCATATATGTTTAACAGTGAGGCGTCTCGTCTTTTGAGAGTCCTGTATAGCACACATTGGTGCTGACAACTGCATGCTATATATAAATAATTATAACTCCATCGAATAAAATATACTACTCAGGGTGCCGCCAGGTCTGAACATAGAGCCCGAGGCAGATTCCGGAAACGCATACGCAAAAGGAAAGGAACCATGAAACAGAGTATCTCAGGCAAATTATGTGAGAAATTCAAAATTACTTGATCTTTTTCCGCAGATTATGCCCCGTTGGTATGCACGGATGCGATAGGCAATAAGTATCCTAAAGTAGATGGCAAAGGTGATATCGATGTAAGCTTTTAGTGGGCTAGTTGCTTGCACGTGACTGCGATATCACCAGTCTTGAGAGAGTTGTCATCCGATCTGCAGGATACCTAGCATTTCAACTGCAATTCGTTACTGGTTCGAGACTGGTTGTTATGGACGCGTAAGTTCGAACAATGCCCTAAAGTTGCACTCTGCCGTTGAAATTAAAACTGGACCCGATAATCGGATACCTTGCATCATTTTCCACCTCCGGACGTTGGGTGCGGTCAATTGCAGGGATGAGGGCGTTTCAAGTTACCGGATTGCATCACCGCAAGTAATGTATTCCACGGACAGCTGTACCGTTGCTAAGGGAAAAGGTGAGTTTGGCTAGACTGAAGATGGGCAAAAGATTGGGCTGCGTTTAGATGTCAGGGTTTTGATGCTGATCAGGGGAGTTGTATGCGGCTCATCCCGTAGGTGCAACACATACCTCAACCAAGTATGCTACCCGCAGGCCACATGCCAGTTAGCCTCGTGTTGGATTGCCAGCCGTGAATTGCAATTGGATCCAAGAGACCTGAGCGGTCTCACATGCAGTGAAATTGAAACGTTCTTCTCACCGCACATGACCTACTAGCAAGCACCCGGCGAGTACATATCCGTACTGTTGCTTCATTAGTGCTTGCAACGATATACGGAGGTTTAAGATGGAAGCAGAGACAAGCTGATCGCTCGAAGAACTGGACACTTCTGTATATCCTATCCTTTTAATTTCGCTGCTTAGTTGATATCATCAAGGATGGATGCAACCTGAGCCGATACAACTATCGGAGTTGCTACCGACGTTGATCATAGGGGGGGTTTATGATGATGATGCAAATGCAGATTACATGGGGGGTCTCCGTGCACTTTACGGTGTTCATCGAGTGCTCAGGTAAGTGGCAGCAGAACAGCAGAGCAGCAGACTGCTCTACAGTACGAGTACAAGCATTTGGGTGGCGTGCGGACGCCTGTGCCACATAAGCAGTTTCTTGTATGCAAAGAAAAAGCCTAGAAAGTCTAGAAAACGGCCATAAACGGCACTGCCAGACCGCACGCCCCCTGGGCGTATGCTACTCTAGCATAATATCATAGCTGCGCAATGCTGCTATGTATCATATGAGTATGCGTTGTCGTTTGCTGCTCGTGTTTCAGGATTATTATACTCGTGTACATCTCATACTCACATCTATGTACTAGTACGAGTACTAGTACTCATACACTGCGCCTTGGTTCCGGCACTCGATGCATATCATATCACAGAACCATGCCGCACCCCCCGCCCATGGCTCGGCGCCCTATCCCCAGAGCGGCGACAGGCGTGCGGCGAGCCCGAGGGCGCGGGAGGGCAGCAATTGGCTGCAACTTGCAACTGGACCGTCGAAGGCGCATAGTAACGCATTTCGGTGATAATGGATGTGCTAGACGTCGATTGCTGCGCTGAGAGAATGAACTTAAAAATACAAAGGGGCTTAACGCGGGCTCTCAAACTACTCCATTTTTCCTCAATTCGCACCTCCCCCTCCCCCTTTCCGCGAATTGGCCTGGCCCTTAAGCTCTGTGCGCTCCCGTGTCGTCTCGTCTGCGTATTTCCCCAGCCGGTGGTTTGCAATCACAATTCCTCTAATCGCGCTCCGGTGCTGGTACTTCACAATAGCTTTCCCCCCAGGGCTCACTGGACCGACTGTGACGCAGTCAATGGACACCGTGTGCTTTCGCTGACCGTGGTTAAATCAAACGCTCGTTTCAAGATATAAGAACCACTAGTAGTACTCAAGTATATAACTCCCGCTTCAACACCTCATTGAGTGTTGTGACACAGCGGACAAGAAGTACGCCCCCCCCCCCCCAATTAGCACCCACCATTCGTGCCTGCAAGGCCGCGAGCGCTGGGTATTATCACCGCCAGCCAATTCTCGGCGCCTCGACTGCCTGGCCCCAGCCTGCAGCAAGGCCTGTTGCTCCCCCATCGATCTCCTCGCCATCCCGTGGGACTCACGCCACCACCCGCTGCCTCGAGCACGCCGAGCTGCTACTGGAGAGCTGTAGGGCTAAGGGGGCTAGCCCCATTAGGGACCTTAGCTGCCGGACGTCGCATCAGCCCAACCAAGAGCGAGTCTCCCGTTGTACAGTGGAGGCTTTTACGTGGGGTGTGCCGTCCCAGGGCAGTCATCGACTGTGCTATTTTTGGTGGAGAGCCTTGATACAGCCTCGCTCGAGTTTTAATTCGGTTGCGCAGGCGTACTTCTTTTCATTTCTTGGGTTATTCTCACCTAGAGGTTACTCAACTTTCCCAGTTGACAGTTACCCCACGGTGCGAGGACGGTTGGATATACATTTCGATTGAGAGATTCCCAAAAATGGCTGGCAAGCTCTCTCCTAGACGAGCGCTGATGATAGCGGTGCTCATCATCTGTTGCATTCTGTTTCTCTATCCAAGGAATCCCACTGCAACTCCGAGTCCATTGAAGGATGAAGCCCGCCCTCCGAAATCAGAGCCAGTCACTCCCGCGGAGAGCAAGCCACAAGAAGCTCAAGAAGTTCAAGTGCAGTCTTCCCAACGACAACAGAAACTCACCATTGAAAAGCTTCGAAGCTTGCCATTGAGAGAACAACTGGCTTATCAGTTTCCGTATAACGTTGCTGCAAAGTTTCCCGCTTTTATTTGGCAAACTTGGAAAACGACACCTGCCAGCCCTCAGTTCGAAGAGAAGTTCAGGCCAACTGAAGCCAGCTGGACTGAGAAGCATCCAACCTTTGTTCATGAGGTATATCATCCCTCTAATCCATTCAATTGAGCGGCCTTAGCCTAACAGTCTCCAGGTTATAACCGATCAAGTTGCAGATCACCTCATAAGGCATTTATATGGAGCAATTCCGGAGGTTGTGGAGGCTTTTAATGCTCTTCCACTAAAAATCCTCAAGGCGGACTTTTTCCGTTACCTCATCCTCCTCGCACGCGGTGGGATCTACGCTGATATCGACACTGTGGCATTGAAGGCTGCTCAAGAATGGCTTCCAGATAATTTCAAACCTAATACTGTTGGTCTGGTGATTGGAATTGAAGCCGACCCGGACAGGCCGGATTGGAAGAAATGGTACTCGCGTAGAATCCAATTCTGCCAATGGACCATTCAAGCTAAACCAGGCCATCCAGTGCTCAGGGAGATTATCGCCAACATTACTGAACACACGCTGGAGCATAAACGTGCAGGGAAGCTCAAGGTTGCCCATGATAAGGTTGTTGAGTTTACGGGACCAGCAGTATGGACGGATGTGATTATGGACTTTTTTAATGATCCAAAATACTTTGAAACGACATCGACTGCAGAGGAGGTATCATGGAAAAATTTTACTAGAATAAAAAATCCGAAGAGGATTGGAGATGTTGTTGTGCTGCCTATCACTAGCTTTAGTCCTGGTATTGGGCATTCTGGGGCAGGAGACAAAAATGACCCGCAGGCATTTGTTTTCCATAATTTTGAGGGTAAGTATCTGCGGGATTCAAAAATATTTTCCCGAGGAGTACACTAACAGGGTTGTATAGGATCATGGAAGCCAGACTCAGAAAGGCATATTGAACCAAAGGAAGATCGAGAGAAGAGAGAACGAGAGGAGCGAGAAAAGAAAGAAAAAGAGGCCCGAGAGAAAGCAGCAAAACAAAATTAAAAACGGTCGACTTGAAAGCACATCTCAGTATTTTTCACTAAATCTTTCGTGTTTCCATAATTGTACAGGGCTCTGAGCTCTGCAGTTTCCCCTTAAGCTATAGCATTATAGCAATTCACTTCTTGTCCATGATTATTCCATTGCTGTTGCATTTCTTTCATCCTTGCATTTTTTTTCTTTCTCTCTTTTTTTTTTTTTCAATCTATATCCTGTTTTGTCATTTGGGAGTTTATGAGGCCGGCTGTTCATGTTATTTTTTTTTCCTTTCCTTCTTCTCTTTACACTATACTCGTCTTGCGTATTTCCTTTAATCGACGACTGTGAGTAGAAAGAACAAAATTTTCTCCTAGACATCCATATCTGCTATCTACTGATGTTATACGGGGCTTAGGGATTCGGAAGGAGGAAGAGTGATAGCAGTTGAATACCGTAGAAGCCTCGCCCCAACTGGTGGAAAGGTGAGGGACCTGCATCTAGAATATAACTTCTCAAATTGGGGCTTTGGAAGTCTACAAACTAGGGCTTGATATGTATCGTATATTTCTTTCCTTTATTTCCTTTCTTTTCTTTTTTTTTTTTTTTTTTCATTTGTTTTTATTTTTGGTTATAGGGGTTTTTTTTTTCTTTCATTCTGGGTTTCGTTTTGTGTTACAGTGACATTTAATAATATTACCTCCTGCTGACGCATCCACAAGGCATGTATCTCCAAAATCTGGACGCCCGGCCAGCTCTATATGATATAACGGGAGTGGATATCTTGCAACTGTTACACATTTGAAGCTTAAGCTCAGTACATCCATGTAACTAGCAGTAACCCGCCTCCCGACCGAGAGGCGTGCTGCAGCGAGGGGGTAGAGGATCATGCTGTATGTGCATACAATGACCTGCCACCAGACTGTGAGGTGCTTCTCAATGTGTGCTATTATGAACTGACCTGTGCGTAGTGTAGTGGTTATACCTCCTGGTTCGGTTAACTTAGCGACATACTGAGTGTAGAATTGAGGGCATGAGTTCAATTCCTACGAAAGGTGAATGGTGGAAGAGGGTTGTCCGGCACCTAAGGGTGGTCTGTAACTCCCCGGTTTCGCAAACATATCTGGTAGGCTTCTAGCTGAGGATCCCTGTTGCGAAACCGGCGTAGCTTGTTTTACTTTCCACATTTGTTTTTTTTTTATGTATCATTACTCTATCTACACCCTGCCATGGCCACGTGCTACAAGCGGGGTTATGTGATTTTTTAAAAAAAAAAAAAAAAAAAAAAAAATTACTCTATCTACATGCGGTTTTATGCCACTTTTACACATAATTTATCATCCCTTGGTCTATGCGGTCTATGTGGTCTATGCAGTCTGTGTAGTCTATGTGGTCTATGGTCTATGCAGTCTACTTGCTATATGCGGTTTATGCCTATTTTAATCAATGAGTTAATAGGACTTAAGTATAGACAATATTTGATAGTTTCTGGACCATTTGCTGACCATAAAACTGCCAGATTGTTGACATCTGTTTCACATGACAGTGCAACATATAACTGCCCAAGTGTAAATGCAGACATCCTAAATCTACCCCAACAACCTGTAAAAACTGGCGTTGACCTCTATTACTAGCCAATGCAAAGTACAGCTGGACCGGGAGCTGCTTTCTTGTGAGGGTAAATAGAAGTTCACCACCCTCTGTTGTGGATAGCTTAATACGTGGTATAAGGCAGCGTTGACCTTCAAAATCACCAGTCAGGATTTGAGAACGATGTCCCTGATTGTGTAACAGTTAAGCATGTACCATTGCATAGACCCTGTTTAGGGTCTAATTTTTGCAATAGAATAATGAGTGCTCCTATCTTAAGATGCAGCTGTCATGGGAGTAATTCAGCAGGATTCAAACTCTGCAGATCCTTATATTGTTGGATCAACTTCTGATGCTTCATCCTACTGCTCAATACTATCAACTGCATTATAGGATTTTTTCTTCACCATATATGCATGGTAGTAAGAAATCATTGAATTCTGCCACTACATCATTCCGTAATGCAATGATAGCATGGTCTTGAAATGCATTTAGGCGCATATGTGCAGTATCTAGAAGTACTGCAGGGAAAATATGTCCAGAAAGGGTTGTAAGGGAATCAGATGATCTGATATATGTGTCACAGCCCACCTACGCACGCATCGATATCATCCTTTTCCGCAGCCGACAAGTCAAACCGAGCCGACGTGCCAAGCCGGAAGGTGAGACATTACTAATAGCCGACTCGGAAAGGCTTGACAAGCCGTCCCGGTCCGGTTGATTAGCGCTCATTGATATGCCTTCCAATATTAGCATCACTATTGCCATTCTTGCATTCCGGATTCTCTTTCTCATATCGTTATAGTCCTGTATTCCCTTTCTATGTCAATTCCCCAGCATATAAGGGCCCCAAGCCCGCCTCTGTAGATAGCTCTTCTTCTCCTTGTCCGTTGTCTTGTTAATCAATAGACCCGTCTGGTTTCTCCTACTCCTCCGCCGCTGCCCTTGCTATAGTCCGTGACCTCTAGCCGCCGACCCGCCGCCGCCGTAGTCCTCGACCCATAGCCGCCGAACCCCCGCCGATACCCAAGCTGAAACCGTACCCCTTGGCAAGACCTCCGCCCAAGCCCAGCCACCGACGTTACAATATGCAGTAATGAGGTAAAGCTCTGTAGATTCGGATCATAAGGTAGTGTAACGTCGGTGGGGGGCCTGGGCGGAGGTCTTGCCAAGGGGTACGGTCAGCTTGGGTATCGGCGGCGGTTCGGCGGCTATGGGTCGAGGACTACGGCGGCGGCGGCGGCTCAGCGGCTAGAGGTCACGGACTATGGCAGCGGCGGAGGAGTATGAGAAACCAGACGGGTCTATTGATCAACAAGACAACGGACAAGGAGAAGAAGAGCTATCTACAGAGGCGGGCTTGGGGCCCTTATATGCTGGGGAATTGACATAGAAAGGGAATACAGGACTATAACGATATGAGAAAGAGAATCCGGAATGCAAGAGCGGCAATAGTGATGCTAATATTGGAAGGCATATCAATGAGCTGTCAGAGGGCTAATCAACCGGACCGGGACGGCTTGTCAAGCCTTTCCGAGTCGGCTATTAGTAATGTCTCACCTTCCGGCTTGGCACGTCGGCTCGGCTTGACTTGTCGGCTGCGGAAAAGGATGATATCGATGCGTGCGTAGGTGGGCTGTGACAGGTAGCCAGGATGTAAGCATATTTTATTAGGAGTAGCTGCTGCAAATATGGCCATATGAATAATGATCGCTACCTAGCATGCATTTACAATTGCAGTCTTATTTCCCTTCAGTACTAGACAGAAAAATAAGTATTTGGACAGGGGACAAATGCATATTTATGCGCCATGCAGTATTCGGCAGAAACTAGCCATATTTTCGTATGCTTGGCTGGTGATAGCCATAAGACAGTCCAAATTTCGTGATAGGGTGTCCAAATTCATTATGTAAGAAAGTATTTGGACAGCTGACGTGATGAAATTTGGACAGCTGACATAATGAATTTGGACTTTTACACCTATTCTTTACTGCCAAGCATACGAAAATATGCTAGTTTCGGCCAAATACTGCATAGCGCTTAATATGCATTAACCCCCCTGTCCAAATACTTATTTTTCTGTCTAGTAGTACTGGTAAGATCTGAGCAAAATCTCACCAAGTAGGATTGGAATATTTCCAAATAATGTGTTCTCTAAAACACCACAGACATCATTCAATGTGTGTGAAACTGCTTCAAAGCAATATTTGTATTGCATAGGAACTTCGTCGCAGATAATCAGGGTCTGTAAAGAGTGATGGTTAGTTCTGTTAAGAAAGAGTTACGGCTGATTGCACATGTAGATGATTCATGTATTTCCACAGGTATTTTGAAACAGGTATGAGCTGTATGATTACCAGGTAATAACTGAGCAGCAATTCCTATAGGAGCAATGCAAAGTACAATCTTGCCCTTGGAGCAGAAGTAGTGGCATAACATTTGGTAAAGGAATGTCTTCCCTGAGAAATGCAAACACTCGCTGAGTAAGCGTGAATGTTCCAACAAAGGTTTGAACACCACCTTAGGTCTGATGCTACAAGCCACCCTTCTGAATAGACATGGCTAGAGATACATGTTGGCACCTGTATAGAGCTGTCGCTCGCTCAACTGTCCCCACTTCTCTCTCCAATAACGCAATCGCATATTCATGCAACACTTTGTATGCATCGAAGCCTGCTTTAGGAAGTGAAACATATTTCATTGCGCCGATATCGGACTCGACAAATGTATTCTAAAGTGCTTTCATGAGTAAAAGTCTATGCACACAGGTACACTCAAACCTTGGAACCAAGAAAGCGACCATAGACGAAATCTAAGCATACATGTCACTTCAGATACCCTCATTATGCAACTAGTCTTTTTCCAACACCATTATATTTCTATCATTTGTCTTATGTAAGCTGCTGACGAATATTGGTCTATTGATAGTGGCTAAGGCCGATTGTTAAGCCACCGCTGATCATTTGCCCTATCGTTTTGTGTATGTAAGGAAAGCTTGAAGCGTGTAGTGGACACCTTGGTGGGTTACTGTACCTACGGAGGCAGGTACCATTTGCTGCATACGCGAACCATATACAATTTATGGTGATCAGAGTGCCTAAGTAGAGAGAGCTCATCGGCAGTACCATCTGCCGAAAAGCGCAGATGGAGATGATGGAGATAGAGATGGAAATGGAGGTCGGCCGTCGATTGGAGTGTCGACATTCGGAGGTGATGCGCATCTAGAATAAGTGAAGAGAAGCTCCAAAGAATGAGGAGATACAGATGCCTAGTTACTTGCTTTGTTACTCTAAGTTATGCTGGGTTGAGTTACATTGCACGTGTGCGCAGTATCCTAACCATAAGCTAAGTACAAACTGTTCCTTTCGTGCCGCGGGGACAAAACCTTGCGCCAAATTGCGTGACCTGGAGCTGACATAGGGGGAGGCTCTTTCCTTTTAATGCGGGAAGCAATGCTACCCTACAAGGTGTTACACTTCAACTGACTTGCAGAAATGGGGCCAGAGTCGACGCCCGAACGGACTGCGAGCAGTGGCATAGAAGGTGAGGGTTGCGCTGGATGGAGCTCAAGGCGCTGAGTTCGACTTTGATGAAGGATGAGAATGAGGAGGAGGTAGGGAGGGAGGGGTCAAGACGCATGTGCGTGTTCATTCACGAATTAAAAATATTGCAAATTGGATGAAGGCAAAAGGGGAAAAAAAGAAAAAGAGAAAGGCCAGAACCCTGGGGACGAGGCTATCATAGCCAGTACTAACCTTCGTCCAGCATGCACAGAATATTCGTTTAACCTTTTTCCTTAAATACCAACTCCCCTCCCTTCCTCCAGATGAATATCATAGATCTCTCTACTTAACATACTAACCGCCGCCACCCACTACAAGCTCAAAGGAAACACTTCCATCGCCTTCGTTCTCGGCCATTCAGGATGCGACAGCCGGCAATCCGTATGAATTAACGTCATCGGTGATTGAAGACGGCAATGCTACCCCTCGCGTCAATGGATACGCTTTTGTTGACGATACCCCCACAAAAGCAGAAATGGATGCATTCAAAGGCTCTCTCGGAATACCTTTACCTGCACCCACAGCAACTACTCAAGATCGCTGTGACACCACGGCGGGAGGTGTTAACAAAATGGTGGATAAGGTTGCAAAAAACAAGCGGGCTAGTGCAGTACTGGGTAAGGCTGCAACGACCATTAGCGGTACTGCTGGAACACCAGGATCGAGTAGACTAGTGACACCCCCGCCGCGCATAGACTATGATAGGGTTGCGAGCGCGAGTCCATTTGATCAGGGGGGAAGTACCCCGAGAGTGGGAACGCCGGCTGGGTTAGTAAGGAAAGCTGAATATGAAGATGACACCGAGGGCTACTGGGGAGTAGAGCATTTGTTGACAGAATACTTGCTTCATGGGATTTTCTGTTTTTGGTGGTTTCAACCATTATTTGCTCTTGCGGTTTCTAATCTCCATTGGGCGCGTCTAGGCATTTGTTGCTATAGGGAAGTTCTGTATATACAACCATCCCTATACATATGCCTCCATAGTCCAACAAACTTCTGTAAAAAAAAACTCATCAGAAACAGAAATAAGAGCTTCAGGAATTGTTAGACATAAAGTATTAAGATTATACTCACAATGATTGCTTGCATAAGAATCTTCACTTTTACTATATACAAATAGCCCGGAAATGCCCTCTTTTGCAACTAGCTCGTAGGTATCCGGTTCCATAGCTACTCTTCTTTGGCTCCCCTACCAGCAACGGCAAGCAAGATAGCTTTTCTTTTCTTTTTCTTAGGTGTGCCTATACCTACTTATTATTATGATATTAGTCCTTACCTAAAATGAAGCTATAGGGCAGGCTATACACACCTTTGGGGATAACTCAAGTTATCCGTTTCGATGCGCATAAAAGAGGCTACTATGTAATTGGTATATTGGTCATCCGGTTTCATGTGATGCTGACTAAGTATGGTTACGAGACTACACAGGTGGTCCCTTATAGGTGGGCTCCGCCATACTTCTTTTCCTCGCACGTGGCTAGACCATTAGCTAAGCTTGGGTGGAAGCTTAGTTTGGTTTAGGTGGGAGTGCCGGTATCGGATCATGGAGCATGCCAAGATTTTCGGTCTTTGGGGCTCAGAGTTGGTGAACTTTCCGAGCCGAAGATCACCACGCATTGACAGCATCTCCCAACCAAACGAACGTAACAGCGATTCTTACAATGGCCACAGTCGAAAAGAAGCGGAAGCGGAGCTCCCACGCCCGTCCGACTGAGCTTACAATCAAGGCTGCGAATTCATCGTTCATTCCTATTGTAGGTACGTTCTACTTCCCTTCTCCCCAGTCCCAGCAGCGACCATTGTACAGGAAAGCAGAATTGCTAGATCTGTGGCGAATTGCATGTCCTGTTATTCTTGCTCACAAGTCCCTATAGCTACTACCCCTGGCGTCACAATGCCCTCCAACACATCCCTAATTGCTTATTCGCGTCCCCGGGCGACAAAAAAGAACAAGAGCAACACTGGTGCAGCGGTGGAATACATTGTACATGGCGCGACAGAGAGAATAGATTATGAAGGCAGAGAGCTACAAGAAGACGCTGAAGTTGAGAAATACTTTGTTGGGATCTATGATCCGGAAACGGGCGAGGTAGAGGTGCATGCGGCACCGAGGGTACATGTGAGAAGGGAAATCAAGGCGCTGCGGGAGAGGGATGCGGAACTGGCAAAGAGGAGTACGGCGATCGAGGGGGTACGCTCTGTTTTGAACCCTCTGAACTTTAGGTGGTGGGGATTGGGATGAATGTTAATTGGAATCTATAGTATAACGTCTCCCGCGCGATTCTCGGGGCCGAATTTGGTACGAAGAAGTCCAAAAAGGCTATAGAGCGGCGAGACCTCAATCAGATCGACGTTAAGGACATGGATGCCTCGGTCACCACCTCGATTGTATCGCAGATTGGCGAGAACACGGAGTCGATGCCGACTAGGGAAGACTTGGATAAGGCGCATGAAGAGAAGATGCTGTTGCCACCACATAAGACAGAGGGAATCACGTCGCCAGCGGAGGTGTACAGGCTTGAGGACGTGGTGAGCAAGGAAGAATTGGATGTGCTTTGGGTGCAAGATTGGTATGAGATGGGGAAGAGTGGGGTGGTGCAAGTGCCGTATGTATCCTTCTCCCCCATTGTAGTTTCATGGGCCTATCTGGTACTGAATGAAGAGGACAGGAATAACTCCCACGTCACCAACCGCATTGCCAAACTCGGTCTTGTAAAGACCCCCAATGCAACCAACACCCGCAAGCTCAAATTGCTCAAATACATTTCCATTCTTCGCAATTTCTATACGTTCCTCACGAACCGCGCCGAGTCAGAGCGGCTTCTACTCACTGGAAAGGAAATAGAAATTCGGCACCGGCTCAATATCTCCAGCGATTTATTGTCCATATTGTTGAAAAAGTATACGGAAACGGTTGGGGGCCCAACAAAAGAAGTGCTGGATGATGTGGAGGGCGGAAAGGAGCTGGGGCGGCCAAGGAGGAAAAGCTCGCCAGCGCTGCTGACAAAGTTATTGAACTGGATCGTGATTATATGCTTGTTTGTCGAAGAGAATTTTCAGGTGGACGTGTTCTATTTGAAGGACGATTTGGGGTTGCAGACGAGGGAGTATGTTACAACTTTCATCACTTCACGAGTCCACACTCGGCTTGATCAGATATATACTAACTGTGGTGCAGTATGTTACAAGTCTTTACTAATGTCGGCTGCCGCCGGAAAGATCTCACGCCGATTCAAGCAGACGCATTAGGTATTTCGAAGTCTGAGGCGAAGTTGCATAGAATTGCGTATTTGACTGCGAAACCAGAGTTTCCGAAGCCGAGGGCGAGGAAGAAGGCTGGAGGGCAGCGTTAGTAGGGATTATGGAAGTGGCATGCATTGGGGAGTAATAGTAGGGAGTAGAGGGAAATATTGGGGGGTGTATGTATAATATGCTTGGTATATCGTTTGTGTTTATTTTTGTGTGCATTGTTTTCTGCAGCTTTCGCAAAAGTTAGTCACGGTAAAATTGCTACCTCGATATTTTTTCTCTTTCAGAGGTTTTTGAAGGGTGCACTACGTACATGGAGGTGGGCAACTCAGTGCCAAGACTGTGAATCTGTCCTCAACAGGAGTGGCTGCCAGGTACAATGAAGTTGGGCGACGGCTTCAACCTCGCAACAAGTACCACTATACCGCAACCACGATACAAAACATTCACTAATTAACGGCGCATTCAAACCACAAACTCATCGGCGGTGAAATCACTAGGAGATTTCAATCCTACTGCTGGAAGTTCAGCAAAAAAGTACGACAACTTAAGCTTGCTTCAGCCGCCACCCATTCACCATGTCCCGTTCCACCGACACTTTCCTCCTCCTCCCCCTCCAAGTTGATCCCGACACCTCCAAGGTGACCTTCACCCCTTCTCCCAACCTGCCCAGTAACCTCTCCTCCGAACTCGCCGCCCTCAACTCCCTTCACCATACTCTTCTCACCTCCGAAACCACTTCACCTGCTTCCGCCGGCAATATCCCTCCACCTCCCGTGCCTGTGAACCCGAAGCGGTCCGCTGCGATCGCAAAACTGCGTACTTCAGGCAACGACGCATACAAGAAGAAGCAATTCAACGATGCGGTGCGCATATACACGCTCGGCATTGATATGGCCTTAGGCCGACCGAACTGGGAGCCGAGCGGACTAGTTAAAGATGAACTGTACTTGCTATATGCGAATAGAAGTCAGGCATATATGGCTACAGGTATGTGGCCGGAGGGGCTGGCGGACGCAGAGGCAAGCATCGATTGTAAGAGGGCTGGGAACCCAAAGGCGCATTGGAGGAGAGGGAAGTGTTTGAAGGAGATGGGGAGGTTGGAGGAGGCGAGGGAGGCGCTGGAATTGGGGCTGGAGTTTGGGGGAGAGGATGCCGATTTGAAGGGGTTGTATAAGGAGGTGGAGGAGGCGTTGGAGAGGAGGAGGTAGACAGAACAGGAGAAGGAAGAGGAAGGAGGAGGAAGGAGGAGGGAAAGGATTGTTGCACAGAGTATCTCCCGGACTGAGGATACGTTACGACAAACATGAAAGTGATGCTACTAGATTTGCCAGCCCATGTTCCATACATGCCACCCAAATCCGGTTCAAATCCTGACCGACGGAATACTCCAAAAGACTGCGTTTTCCTCTGCTTCAAAATTAACCTTTCTTGTTTCTTAATTCCTCTTTTTTTTTTACAATTTATTTATTTTTTCATTTTTGTGTCGGCTAATGTTTCTAGCTCGGATTCGGTTTTTCTTAATGTGATTATGGAGAAAGATTCCTGTACTTTTCATACTCTGTTCTTCGTGCATTATTTCGTTTCCTAGAATAAGAATAATGGATGGATATGGATGGTCTTATGACTTGAACGAATAAATACATGTACACACGTGATTTTATCTAAGTGGGGCAACCGCTCATTGTCAGTGCACAATAACTCATTTCCGGTAGGACAACTATCACAATCTATATATGTGAGGCAAAGCCCAAAGACTGTTCTTTTATTTCCTACTCTAGAAACCATACGGCTCCCCAAAGCCAACAAAAATAACACTCGCCATAACTCCGCAATGACATCTTGTAACCATCTTAATACTGTTTCCCGTGCCCAGACTATTATGTTCGTTCTAGATACACTTTATGCCGTGATTCCGCATACGGAAATTCCACTCCCAACCCACCCCCATACGGCAACCGTACCCTTTACACACCTATCGTGCGTCTTGGCATGTCGCGAGACCCGTGACAGCTACTATTTCTGGAGAACGTGTAGGTAGTTTCTGCCAAGATTTCAGATTCGCCAAGCGTATGAGAAAACACAACCAAAAGAACAGTATGAAAGCTTGGTTGCACAACTTCTAATGATGTACTGTGGCGGTAGAAGTGGAGGAGTCAATCTGTGGCAGTGTATACGATGGGGTATGGGGGGAGGTGGATACCTGGATTAGGTTGTTGCCGAAGGGGGTGGAGTATGTGGTGTATCCTGTGTACTTGTATATACATGTAGGGAGGGGCAGGGCGGGGGTCCTACTCCCCTTATCATATAAGAAAAGTTCTTTAAAACTTCCGGTCTTGAGAGAAAAAGAACTCTCCCACAGTACTCTACCTACTTTACTAGTAATAGTGCACGTGGTTGCCAAAAACCAGTACAATTTTGTGGCGCGTTCAGACTTAGCCTATTTAGGTATGAGGATTTGGGTGGCACTTTTTGAACTTTCATGTCAAAATATCTACAGTAAGCTGACGCAGTCATGAAACCGATGCATCAGTCAAGTTTGGACGTCAATACTGCGGCCTCCCCCGTCCTCTCCCCTCCCTCCACATGACGTAGGCGCGCCCGTGCATGATAGCCTAAATTTATCTGTCCGGTCCCCGGGCCCGACACGCGGGGCAACTCGCTTTCCTGTTTAGGTTTACGAATTACCAAATATGGTAGTTCATGGTTGCACAAGGCAGAGATCTAGCAAATCACAGAATGTTTGGATACCTTAACTATGGGTCGAAGTGATGGCGGAGCAAAGGTGCTGGCTGGCGATTATGAAGATATACTCTCAATGGGCTTTGGAGGATGAATTCAGTGATTGTTGGAAAATGGATATAAGTACCACTGTTCTCCATCACGAGTCAGATACAACAAACAGGTAAAAACAGCTTTTTTACCCATCAAACGTGTATACCTATCAGACATATATTGCAATTGAGCTTCCCAGTTGAATAAGCACCCAGATACTCCAGATATGGCAACCCAATACAACGACCTTAACCAGATGAACCCGTATCAACAGCATTTCGGGCACCGTCAGCACCAACAACGTAATGAATCTAACCAGATGAACCCATATCAACAACATTTCGGGCACCAGATATCTCTACCTACATATGACTATCAACGACCACACTCTGCTCCAGGACAAGACAGCCAAGTCAGGACATTGCCCCCTCCACCTCAATTCCTGCCAGGAGGACCTACGTCGTACCAGTCACAAGTTCCAGGGACTCTCGCGTCCCCATCTCCATACAAAACCTTCTTCATATCTTCCAGAGATGACCGCAAGAAGCTCGTCTTCACCACCACACCGTTTCCCCAAACAGAAACTGACGATGTGATGCTCTATATTGTTGCCCCGAACAAATCTTCCAGTTCCTGGCGGGCGCTAGTGCACGGTGGGCCGAATCCAAAGCTCTTCCGCGAAGAAACTGGAGAGCGGGCAAGTAGGTCCCCAGTGCTAGCAACCATCACACGAAGTTCCTTCTGGAAAAAATTCGTAGTTGGTATGCATAATGGCAGCGATATGGAAGTTGCACATGTACCAGGATTTGGACAACGAGGGTATATATTCACACTAGGGGGAAGCGATGAAGGTGCCAAGGGAAAGACATACAGATGGTGTGGTACAAGAATGTATTCGAAAGGTATAGGAAAGTTGGGATGTAAGGGCATGGATGTAGATTTGAAGGTAAGTTGGTCATGGAATTTTTTTTTTTTTTTTTTTATTCGGGAAAGATTTGCTAAACTACAACGTGAATCATAGCTGGTTGGCCTTGAAACAAAAGCAATAATTGCTACATATGAGAAAAAGTGGTCCTTCTCATCTTATGCGTCGCCTAGCACTGAAAAGAAGAAACTGAAGGATGGTAGGACTCCAGTGGGTTGCTTGCATATTCTTCAACAGAATCTCCCTGTCGGGATGGATGAGCTTATAGTTCTACTCACCGGTTATTGCATTATTGAAGCGGAGCATCGAAAACGAGACCTCATTTGGGAAGCATTAGAGGAAGGAGCTGGCGGTGCATGATTTCGGAGAAATCGCGGATGAAAACGTGGCTTGATAGTTAAAGCGTTGTTTTATTGATAATTAGAATTTCTCCGGATCAAATTTTCAGTGCTAAAAAGTGAAACTTGGAAAACAGTGACTGCGCTCCAAATAACTACTAAGTAACAAAACAGAGCAAGGCTAAAGGCTGAAATAACATGTGCACATTGGAGAAATCCATGCACTTGTTTCCTTATTACGCTTCTCGCAAGTCAACTCGACTATGATGTGTTTATGTGTCTCCCGGAATAGGAAGAACATGTGATTCTTGATAGAGTATCCCTAAAATTGCAACGTGCAAATCCGACCGCCCCATAGTGTCAATAGCATCCAAAAGTGCCGCCGCTCCGTTTTGTGCCATTGCATGTGGTAGAGCTGGCGGGGATAACGATACCGGGCATCAGCAACATAAAAGTTGCTGGCCTGTATCCAGCATCGCGAATGGGAAAAAGCGGGCTTATGAACCCGGTCCTTGTTCTCAAATCGAATGCACATGCCTCGGTGTAGGAACTGTTTGATTAATGACAGTGATATGATATCGGCTGCTCACCGACAAGGTCCCTGTAGTATGGTACTGTATGTATCTAAGAAGGTTCTGGCAGCGCAACTGAAGCAATGTGAGCCTCTGGGCAGGGCTGCAAGCTGACTATTGCGCGCTTTCCTGAGTAGCAATCCTCAATTGTGATACCGTTTGCTCAGTTTAAACTTGGAATAGGGTAGATTTATGAGCCTCCAGATGTTAGTGTCTAGTAGGAAGATACCAATATAATCCAATTGTTAGCAATACCGAATCTAAATGCATATAAAAATAGGATTCAAAATTGTTGAGAATCAACCATGGGTTAACGAATTACGTAGTACTTACCAATGAACGTTCCTCTTAGACATCAGTCTCGAGCCTTCTCAACTAGTAATCACTTATAACCAGGCTCGACTTTTTCCTACCCCATTATTGATTCAGCAGTTTGCAGGAAGCCGCTCTCCACTAGGTGCTATCTTATACTTCAGAATCTGACGAGTCAGATTGGTCCGAGATGCAAAGTACCAGACTGAGTATTGGGGCCGTCACACAGATTAGATGAAATGCAGCTCAAAGCACTATCCCACCAGCACTTACTGGGTCCGTCCAGAGATAATGAGAATTATCATACTTCTTAGTGCCTATGACAAGTGCACAGGTTGGGTTTGACATTCTAGCCCACCACATAGTACAACGAGTGAGTTTATATGAGGCAATTGCACTATTGTCAGATTTAAGACCTGTATGCTAACTTGTATTCAAAAAGTGCTAAATCATTAAGGGGCAAATTTGCATTCTAGGCGTTGCATGAGGGAAGCAGCCAATCGGTAAGAGATAATTCCACAGAAGCAGAGAAAATCGGAAAATTTTCGTGTGCAGGTAAGCATTCTGTTTCAAAGAAGTGAAGAAAACCAACTGCGGTTGACGGTTGATTAAATTGCAGAACTACTAGTACTTACACAACTAGGCTGGGGATGTTTCCCAGTTCCGCTTGCGTGGTACAGGGCATCAATGTTTACAGCGGTGACCCAGGATTCGTAGTCTCGGAAGGTTCGAAGACTACGAACAGGCTTGCCGGTCCGCACTGTTCCTGCGCCTGCGTTACATGTCAACCCTCCAAATTAGGCAGTCGTGTTGGATACCAAATAATCGGAATTCGCCAAGTTGGAGATCAATTGACATGCAGGCGCATCCATACACGTTTGTGTTCACGTACCCAGACGGGGGCGCTGGGTGCCGACACTTTCATAGCAATCGCGTGAAGCGCCTCCCGCTGTATATAACCCGTGGATGTAGATGTCAAGCGGGCAGACAATGGTAGTAAAATCCAACAACTGTTTGGCACGCTGTTTTGAGTGTACTCATGCCCAGTAGGTATACCCGCGGCATTTTGGTCGGGTTTTCCAGGTTGCTGGAATCGAGAACCTGTGGAACCAAGGCGCCACACAGGCTGATTCGCCAGCTCCATAGCAGTCAGCCATCTATTTCAAACCGAGGCACCGTGCATTGATTTACTTGCAAGTGCAGCGGAGCTTGGAAATCGGGCTGGACGCGACGGGGGGGCCGGAGCAACGCTGCAGACGAGTCTGGCCGGCAGCTGCCAGCTCCTTTCCACAGGCCGAGGCGACCGCAAGCAGCGCTCGCTCCCGCTTGCTCAACTCGGCCAGCCGGCGGATGCGCACTTGCTTAGCCGTGTGCGAGCAGGCTGCTGTCTCAGCGGGGCCTCAGGGCGCGGATGCCCTGCTGAGACGGCACGGGCAGCGCCGCCTTCTGCACCCGCCGCCGAGTTGAGATATGCATCGCGAGAGAGCCCCACCAGGGTGCCCATCCCATCTCGCTAAAGTTCCGGATGCCGCGGGCGTGGGGCCCTGGATGAACGTTTTTCCGGCAGTCGGCCGCAGCGTGTGGCCCGAGGATTGGCCTGCGAATTTTGCGAGCTGCCAGCGTGCAGGCGGTCGCAGGCGGTCGAGGCAGGGGTGGGCAATTGACCTCTGACCTGACCTGAGCTGCTCACTGTTGCTTCCCTGGACCTGCCCCCCCCCCCCCCTCTCCCTCTCCCTCCCCCTCCCCTTCTCCCTCCCCCCCTTCCCCCTTCCCTCTTCCCCCGTCCCCTCCCTTCCCTCTTCCCATCACAAGCAATTGCGTTTCTCTGATAAATCCCCTCCCCCCCCGCTAGTTATCACACGTAGCGTGCTTGCTGCTGCTTCTTAAATTTTTCCTCCTTTGGCCTTTATTTTATCCTTTGATTTTGCAACAATTGATCCTCCCAGGCGTGCCACTACGTCTCCTTGAGCTTTCATTGCACTTCATTTGTGACTCGTGGAGCTCGCAGGAACAAAAACCTATAAGCTCAAAGGTTTATTAGACTCTGCCCTCTGGATCACCTTCTTCTACCTGTCATCCTGCCGCACCCTCAAAGAAATTCACTGCACATCATGTCAAACGGAGTAGCACATCAAAACGGTACTGCACGAGGAGAACCGGATTTGCAGAAGATCCACGATGACTTAATCTTGATTGCAAAGAAGGCAGGCGAAATGATGCTCCTAGCAAGGCCTTCAGCGCAAACAAGTGGCTCCAAGAAGAACTGTCTGTACCCAGTTCCTGGCTTCCTTCTGTAGATTACATACTTATTTGTGTTGTAAAACTAACATGGCTTTTAACGGAATGTAGCTGCGGACCTTGTAACTGAAACAGATCGAGCTGTAGAGAAAATGGTTTTGGGGACATTGAGAGAGAAATACCCAAGTTATGAGTATGTGGACTCACTATAATCATAACCATTCAGCAGCTTATTGCTCACAAACCATCTAGCTTCTTAGGAGAGGAGACATATGTTCCTGGGAAAAGGCTCACAGATGCGCCCACTTTCATCTGTGACCCCATTGACGGGTAGGATAGCTCCAAGTAACCATGGAGCCATGATCAGAGCTAATTACTATCCTCCAGCACCGTAAACTTTGTTCACGGATTTCCCAACTTTTGCGTCTCACTTGCATTCACCCTTAACCGCAAGCCCCTTGTAGGCGTTATATACCATCCTTCCCAGTCTGCCTTATACACTGCAATTCGTGGACGTGGTGCTTACCACAACCTCACCACGCGCCTTCCCTTTACTTACCCAAACCCCCCTCCTCCACTTTCCACTCTATCCAAGGCTCTCTGCGCAGTGGAGTGGGGTTCTGACCGGTCCGGCCCCAACTGGGACTGCAAGTATAACACTTTTCGCACTCTTGCTGGGGCACCCTCTGAAGGTGGCAAGATCGTCCATTCGTTACGAAGCATGGGCTCCGCGGCACTAAACTTTTGCGCCGTAGCCAAGGGCGAGGTTGATCTCTACTGGGAAGGGGGTTGCTGGGCTTGGGATGTTGCTGCAGGATGGATCATCCTTGAAGAGGCAGGTGGCATCATCGTCGATGCCAATCCAGGTGGATGGGAAATGACTGTGGACGGGCGAAGATACTTTGCCATCAGAGGATGTGAAGGGGGCTTTGCGCAGCAAAAGCAACTTATTGAGGAGTTCTGGAGCGCTGTAAGCGGAAAATACGATTATGAGCCCTGAACGACAGGACGAAAAGCTGCAGTTTCTATGCCACGATAAGGTCTTCATTACTTCGCTTTTTATTCCCACTTTAACGGATAGACTTGGGTAAAGGCTTTTGATATTAATGCATTTTTGGGTATCAGGAGAATTATATAGAAGATATTGTCCCAAGGATTGAGTCTAATGACTATATCCCATGTGTAATATAAAATTTACTCTGTTTCCAAGTTTGTCGATATACATGACATGATATATATGACAAGGGAATTATGCACGCGCTATTCTAAAAGGTAAGAGAATTTGAAGGACAACTTGCAAGGGGTAATTTCAGCAGTTCAGCTCCTCCACAGAATTTTCAACCCATCCAACCCATTTTTCAAGACATTCACTTCTATCCAACCACCTTTGCCCATCTCCACGATGGCGCCATCTATACATATCCTTCTCCACCTCCCTACTCCTCGTGCTGTGTCGTTCTTGTCTACATAATCCTCCTCGTCGATCCAAACCTTCACACCTTCAACCCCATTCCGCTCGTAACCAACTCCAGGTAACTCCACGTGCTTTCCGTTATCATACGCTGCC
This sequence comes from Kalaharituber pfeilii, assembly GCA_015179045.1. Lineage (NCBI taxonomy): Eukaryota > Fungi > Ascomycota > Pezizomycetes > Pezizales > Pezizaceae > Kalaharituber > Kalaharituber pfeilii. The sequence continues at coordinate 174,853 of WHUZ01000012.1, read as the reverse complement.
TCCATGGCTTGTAACACACTCTTTGCACCCATCTCCTGCGCTTCAGCCACTGAAATTGCGGGCATGGGAAGCTTTCCAAAATTCACCACTCTCAGCAACCCATCTAGCGGCATTCCCAGTGGGTTTATTAAGAATGTAGCCTCGAGCCTAGACACCAGCGTGGCCAGGAAATACAAATACCCTCGATCCTGTTCCGCAAGCTCTTTTTGCAAATCCTCCCAGGCGGAATTGGGATGTCTTTGAACTGAGACGCGACCTTTGTAGAGGTGGAGTGCTGGTTGAAGGTTTTCGCGAGCAGCGACTTTAAAGCGTTCCAGTCCCGGGTATTTCTCGCGGTATGCTGGTGTGTCTGAATCTGCTACTAAGGAAGCGTGGAAAGCCCAGGAAAGAACAACGGCACCGTATAATCCGGCCTGGGGGATTTTTTGCTTTTCCTTTCGTGTGAGTAAACGTGCGTCTGGTGAGAAGTTGGCATGGAAAAGAGGAAGCGCATGAGGTGAGCCTAAGAGTAAGGCGGAGATTGGGTGATACGAAAGGTGAGTTGAGGAGGCAAGAGCGTTCCCGGTACCGGTGGGAAGGAGTGCAATACGTAGCTTCGGCGCAAATGATGGGAAAGGAGTAGGAATCGCATTGATGAGCTCAAAAAGCGACGTATCTCCTGACAAGAGTATAATGGTTTGGTTTTTCCTCGGAGGAAGTGAAGACGCCGATTTCGAAAACAACTCGGCCGCGAAGTTCTTGATTGTTTCTTCTGAGGTGGTACGGATAACGCTGTAGAAGTTTGTAATATGGTCAGGTGTATTTTCTACCTCATCTTTCTCATGGAAACCAATTTCGTGTAGAACTGTCTTGACTGTTCTGTCATAAAGCTCTGATGCGTTGCTTTTGCTGCCATTGCTTCCGGCCCCAGTTGAGAGGATAACAGTAACGTCGGACTTTCCTCCATCAACATCTAGCCAATCGGGTATCTGCTTGATATTGAAAAGAAACGCATCTTTCAAGGCTTGGGGAGGGCCTATAATCTGAAGCCTCCCAGGGACGAGATTAGGGATTTGTTCGGATTGCGAAAACTCTTTTCCGGAATATAGAAGGAGAAACCCATTGTTGTCAGTTTGGGTAGTGTCGAGAAGCACGATGATGTCGGGGGTGGGTATAAAGCTGGAGAGCGTCTTGTCTGGAGTGTGGAAGTGTAGTCCCGATTGGAAGTCTCCGCGACCTGCGCCTTCACTGGGGGATGCACTATGGTAATAGAAGCACACCTGAAGGCCGTTCAGCCAACCGTCAACCGCAGGGCCAGGATATTCAGGCATGTTTACTGAGCCGCTCCAGGGCCGCATGCAACACGAGACCAGTCTGCGGCTAAAGCAAACTTGGGGACGGGCCAGATCCGCACTAATCTTGTTCCGGCGTCACGGTTCTTGGTTGGGGGGGGGGGGGGGGGGGGGGGGGGGGGTGCATATAGTCTCGCTGTTGGGCAATCAGTCTCAGGATGAATACTGAGATGATCTAGAGGGGCGGTCGGAACCATACCGCGGGATCTGGAATACTTGTACTCGAGTACATACGCTGATGCAATCGGACCCTTGCGCGCAGCCGACGGAGGCCAGCAGCCGTGGGCGAATTGCTCGTGAGCGCACCGTAAGCGCGATACGTCGCATTCGGAGTGTTGCGCTGCACCGGCGCCGCCGCCTCGAGCGTGGGCTTGGCGCGGGCGCTGCGGAGCCCCACGTGCCGGCCTTGGCAACGGCCTCCGCGGCGCGCACGATCGGCGCCGGCCTCCACGCCCCCCCCGCCCCGCCCCGCCCCGCCCCGCAGACCGCTGCAGCGCCTGCGCCGCCCCCAGACGACAACCGCCCCGCCATGTCGCTGCTCAGAGAGGTCGAGCGGTGCTTGAACGCCGCCCGCCTGCACCGGCGCCGGGTCAATGCCTTCACCAGCCTCCGCCCGAGCGAGATGCTTCTCATGGACTCCGTCTCTTCGGAGGACAGATATGCGGCCGGTCAGGATACCGCCAGCGTCCCTTGCCCCCCCCGCCTTCTCCATGCCACCCACACGCCGGCATTGTTTACTGACGGTATCTGAGCCGCGGCAGGTGAGCCTCTTTCGAGCATTGACGGAGTCGTCGTCGGCATCAAAGACAATATTTGTACCGAGGACCTGCCTACCACGTGCTCATCGGAGATGCTCCGAAGTCCGTTCCCAGCCGCTGTGCAATCTACTCCACCATATCATTCGAAAAGCGCTCCGTACTAATATACCTGGAACAAATAGACTACCGGTCCCCATATACAGCCACCGTAGTAGAGCGACTCGAGAAAGCCGGTGTAATAATACTCGGCAAGACCAATATGGACGAGTTTGGTATGGGGTCTGGTATCCCCAGTGTTGCTTGCCCAGAAATAGCACCCTCAAATCTATATAAATCACACTACGGCCTTCTATAGTGGCAGGATTAGCAACATGCTGATGGTGGTAGTGTAACCCAGGTCCTACTCGATACATTCTGCGTTCGGCCCTGTGAGGAGATTATGGAAACTCGAGGAGAATGAGAGCGCTGCCCGGTCAGCGGGAGGGAGTTCCGGAGGTAGTGCAGCGGCTGTAGCCGCATCAATGTGCCATGCGTAAGAATGCTCTTACTGTCGCAGATGGATGTGTCCATTGATTGACAAAACCTACGGCATAGAGCAATTGGAACGGACACGGGTGGATCTGTTCGCCTTCCAGCCGCGTACTGTGGTGTATATGGCCTAAAACCGTCATACGGAATGATCTCCCGGTGGGGTGTTGTTGCATATTCCAACTCACTAGACACAGTGGGAGTACTTGGGCGCAATCGTACCGTGACGGAAAGAGTGTTCGGTATGTATAATCAGCATTCAAGGTCAATGTGATTTTAATGGCTATAACTGACAACATCCAAGAGATCATCTCCGCGCATGATCCAAACGACCCCACAAGTCTGTCCAACTCAACCCGCTCACGCATTGCGGAGTCTATACACAAGGCCCGCTCCTCAAGAGGTGGCGAACCTCTCCGAATAGGCGTTCCCCTGGTTAGCTCTTGAATTCCCCTCTTTCTCTATTCTCAATCTTTCATTCTTCTTATACTTATTAACAGGAATACAACGTCTCCGAACTCTCCCCCTCCGTCCTCTCGACATGGAAAGCCACAATTAAGCACCTCTCCTCCCGGGGCCATACCGTCGTGCCCGTCTCCCTCCCAAATACCAAGCACTCCCTCTCCACGTACTATATCCTAGCCGCCGCCGAGGCGTCCTCCAACCTCGCCAAATACGACGGCGTACGATACGGGAAGCGAGAGGAGAGGGACTGGGAGGAGACAGAGGACGGGGATAAAGTAATGTTTGCGAATACGCGGAAGGTGGGCTTCGGGGACGAGGTAAGGAGGAGGATTTTGTTGGGGACGTATTCGTTGAGTGCTTCGTAAGTCCCATCATCGCTCCTGCGCTATTCACTTCCTTGGTGACCCCCACTCCGCATGAATGCTAATACATATTTCATAATTGTAGAGCGATAGACAACTATTTCATCCAAGCCCAACGCGTCCGCGCACTAATCCAATCGGACTTCAACTCCGTCTTCTCCCTCCCGCACCCACTTTATCACCCCCCTTCCTCCTCATCCTCTTCGTCCTCATTCTCCCTCTCCACCGTCGACGTTCTCATCGCTCCCTGTTCCCTGTCCCCCGCCCCACTCCTTTCTGATGTCCTCGCACAAAAATCCCCACTGGATTCCTACGTCAACGACGTGCTGACCGTGCCATCAAGTTTGGCTGGGATCCCGGCGATGTCTGTGCCGGTTAGGATGGTGGTTGAGGAGGGTGCTGGAGGAGAGGGTGGGGACGAGCCCATTGGGATGCAGCTAATGGCGCAGTTTGGGGATGAGGAGGCACTGTTTGAGGTTTCGAGGGCACTTGAGGGCATGTAGATAGTCAATTGTATAGGCAATGTTGGAAGGCCAATTGATCAGGTCACCAATTTTCAGTAAATAGTATAAATAAAAGTTCGAACTTGATTCCCTACACCAGACTGGGGACTTTATAAATCAAAGTATGTGCTAATACCTGTATGTACAACCTTCAATCCTACACGCATTCTACTCCTGTTCCCTTATCGGCATCAAATAACAACAAACATAAAGCATACCTCTAAATATCTCCCAGAAAGCGAAATGTACACGGCACCTTACAACCCCACCCATAATCCTCAATCTCTTGTCCCCTTGTCCCCTTCCTCAACCTTACTCCCGCCTTCCGCCGCAGCTCTCCCATTGCGCTCCTCAGCCTGCATCCCCCTCTCAACTCCCCCTATACGTAGTATAGCTAAACCTGCTCAATAGAACTGGCACATGATAATGCTTCCTCTCATCCTCCACCCTGCCATCTCCGCCGTCCTCGCCCGCTCCCATGACAAACACCACGTCGATCCACGGAAAGAAGCCCCCTGCGGGCCCGTAGACTTGCTCATAATACTCCTTCGTCTCGAACCGGAGCAGATATGTTGTTCCTTTCGTTGTGCTGATTTCTAGATTGGCGGCAGAGAATGTCCACGATACGATGCGGCCATCGGAGTTAGTGATGGAAGTGGCAAGGAGGGTGGGTTGCTGCGAGAGCAAGGAGAAGGGGCACCGGGACGGCAGGAGGAAGAGGGAAACAGGGATGTTGGAGGCGGGGCGGCCGAAGGTGGTGTCGAGGACGTGGGCGGTGATGGCGGGGCGATGAGGGGAAGTTGACATGTTGGTCGTGAGATGCGACGAGAGGGATTGGAGACGAGTTGTCGCGGTTTTGTTGGGGTGGGGGGACGAGTTTGAGCTTGAGGGTGGAGGAGCGGGCATCAAGTACTTCGTAGTACTTGTGAAGCACTTTGTGGCTTCAGATGAACGAGCTATGGGCTAGGGTGTAGGAGACACTGCACTTATTCAGAATCTATAGCTATTGGCATGTGACCGCAGCGCCCCTCCTTGTTTTCTTCACTCAGCCGCGTCTCAACACTCTGAAAGGGATTCACCAAGTTGGTTAACGCAGGGTGGATTAAATTGTACTGATTGGGCGGATTTAAAAGAAGTACGGCAGGGGAGATGCAATCACGGTTCCCCACCCCACCGGTGCTCGAAGGCAAGTACTCTGAGGAGTGTTACACATGGAGTTGTGAGATCCGAAGGCGCAACTGAAGAGATGTGATTGACGGATGAATGATGAGGAGTTTATTCAGCCTTTCCTTTCCTTTTTCTTTTTCCTTTATTGGTGAAGGCCATTGGGGCATTATGTCCGCCTTATCCTGTTGTGACAGTTTCTTTCCGTCTGGTTGGCAAAGAGACGGATATGGGTATGCTTTGGCTTGGACTGTTTGAGGATGATATAATGGTTAGGGTATGGAGTGGACTAATCAAGTGTTTAGGCAGAGAGAAGGAGGATATTATAACAGATTTGGGCCGAGGCCCGGAGATCGGAGTCTTCCGCTTGCTTAGGTCGCGATTTACAAAGTAGGACAACTTCATGCAATTGCAAACTTGTACCAATTGAGTTAAGTGTAGAATAACCAGACTACCAAATCCGGAGGATGCCGTTCTTGGACACGGTAAGAAGAGGCACGTATGATAGTAATCAAGGTCCAGCTCGTCAACCATTTCCGGGTTACCTTTCCTCCGCCCAAATCTTCTGTCCTCTCCCGAGTACAGAGACTAGGCTAGGTATGATACTGACGTGTATCCCTTTATTTCAGCTTTTAGTGCCGAAATAGAATATGGTGTTTGATTGTGTTTGTGTACACTGGTACAGTTTCAACTCTATGCATATATACACGTAATATGGCGTCGGCAAATATGCTGAGGGCGGGTTCAAGCAAAAGAAAGTTCTGGCGGTACTTTGGTTCGGTTCTGAAAGTGTTTACATTCAATTGTCCTACGCCAGGTGATAGCGCCACCTCACATTCCCAATACGCTCTCCATGTCCCAGCCCGCCCAACCGGGACACCGCCGTCGCACCCATGCCGGTCCCCGTCTTGCGGCCTTCCGTCGACCCAGATTCGAGGTCCCCCTCGAACAACTAATACTGCACCCAGCCAGATTGTAAGGAATTGTGAATAATCAATACTGCAGTACTGCAGTTACGTAAATACTGTTAGCGTGGACCCAGGCCTATGGTGCTATAATATATACCGGCCCAATGATCAGGCACCAATATATCCCATGACTGTTTCCATCTATATACAAGCTCAACTGTCACATGCATCCAGTATGAAGATGAAGCGAGCCACTCATTTATAGGATTTCAGTGTTTCTTTTCCAACTCACCATTGATATAAAACATAGATGTGTGTGTACTAGTTCTAAGAGAGTACTGAGCAGTATTGCCACACTGCGAATAAGGCATCAACATAACACTTGACTTGTAAACATTGGGGAGTTAAATGGAAACAATTGATTTCGATTTCTTTTTGCAAGAAAACTTGAGAGTATAGAATATATCTCACATAGATAGAGTTCACCTATCTAATTTCTGCTGTATGATTTTCCTTAAAGACACAAGGTAATAAATGTAATGTGCGGCCTGGGTGTCATATTGGGCGCGGCCAGAATTGCCAAAGTAGGCAGCTCCTGTTGCCCAGGCTCATGACGATCATCAAGTGGCGTTGTAAGCGTCACTTGAGAGTACGACCTCGTAGTGTCATAATTTGAAAAAACAGATGTATCTGTTGAAGCAGAAAGATAGAGTATATTAACGGCTGAAATCATACGCAGCGATAATTTGCCGCCCAGGTTAACAGTTCGATGGAGGTTGAAAACGGTGACACCGCCTTGCATGTGCAGAGATGGAGAGGAATGCGCCAAGCTGCAGGAAGATAACTTGCAGTACTCTCGAAGCACAACTTGAAAGGTTTTAAGAAGATTCCTTGAAGAACAACGTATACAAAGATGTAGGCAGTCTTCTTGTGAAATTCAGGGGCATTCTCTTATGTAGCGATAGGTAGCTTTGAGGGTGGGTAGCTACTTCATATTGCATCATTGCTACTGCTAAAAACAGAAATTGTAATTCATACCCTGTTAGAACAGATACCTGGTAGGGCTGTTTCAGATAATGCTACATATCTGTTCACTGCTATTTGGGTGGGATGGTGACGACCCTGCAACTCATATTATTCCGTAAACAAAGCAGGACGCCACAAAATAAATTCTCAAGCAAGGCAAATATAAGTTTAGTTTACTAAACTGAGGTGGGTTTCTAACCTGACACTCAATATTGTACGAATTTCGAAATGCTAAGAAATACAAGTATATAAACTCACTATACCGGTAGAGAGCTCGTACCTGGTTCTGTGCCAAAAACCCCAATGAAATATGGCTGTTATCATGCAAGATGCACTGCCATAATATACAATTGGAACTTAGAGATATGCTTATTTTAGACGTCAGTAGTACTTTATAAGACTTGATGGTTTTAAGTGCTGGTGATCTGCTCTGTAACAGGTCTGAAGCTAATTTGGACGTAGGGTCTTGCAAGCCTTAGCAAATAAAAAGCTAATATAATAGGTCGCCTCTCAAAAGTTATACCAACCCAGTATTGATGAACAATTTCTATCCTGTAATAAATGCATCTTTAGATATCTACGTGGTCATATATTTTCTCAGCCACTGGTGCTACTTACCATCTCAATACATCTATTTTGCCTCTAGATCCTCACTCTACTAGTAAAGAGCAAACCGTGGGTATATTATGCGCTTGAAGGCAATTGTCACTACTTGTATTCAATACCTAGTAATCTTTCGTAGTCGGACCATACAGTTCAATCTCGAACCGCCTTACAGGGCTCATACATAGAGTTGAAAAAGTACTTTAACATTACAGTAATGCGGCCGGTAGTAATCCGAGGATCATCAGCGAGAAATTTGGGGGCTCATGTCAGCTTCCTGCATCTCAAGATGCGCGTCTTATTGCCTAGGTTTCTATTCCTGTTCTGTGCTAACTTTACCGCTGTCGGGTTATAAATTGAGCAATTGGAGCGCCAACCTGCACATGTATGAAGGCGTGGCGCATACAAAGTATTAGCAGCAGTAAACAATAATGTAACCGAAGTAAATCGGAGAAAAACAAAAAGAAATCGAAAAAAATTGTGTAAGCCTAACGAATCAAGCTTCTGTAATCTCAGAATTGATTTTTAATTCCTTACCGGTAGCGGGTTGAATTGCGGGGAGGCTAGCGTCTCACCACTCAAGAAGATAACGTTAGCCTCATCCCCAGACTGCTGAAGGCGTATGATACGTTCTCGATCTCAAACTCAAAGAGAGTGTCGTAAGGCTGCTCCCGCTCAGCCAGTGCATGTAAATTGATACGTTTCCCTCTTATGATACTGCTCTGCTGCCGCGTCCCATCCCAGCGAGTGCCCACTGTATCAGCGTTGTTCCTGGGCGCTCGCCTCCACCAGTGGGGCCCTGCGCCTGCAAATCCCGCAGCGCAGACTGATGCGGTTCTCAAACGGCTTGCAAATTAGGCCCCGCTCCAAAGCACAGTTCGTCTGCTGCTGCCATGCCGCAGTCTGATGGCCTCTATCGAACCAAGAATCCAGGTATCATAGAAGACCGCCGCGCAAGATGGCAGTACAGTACCTGAACTTGGCCATCGCCCCAGCATACATTGGAATTGCGGTGTCGGCAGTTCTAGACTCTACAGTACCGTCCGGCCAATCCTGGGCGCTGGCAAGCACAAGGATCTTGTACTGTACCTAAGCAAGTGCTGCCGCCACTCGTTGACCGGCTCACCAGCATCATCGTCACCATGAGCGTGCACCACTTTTGCACAGCCAGCGTGTATCATAAGTGAAATGTTGACCCAAAGATATCTCCGCATCTTACTCGACTAACCCTCAGGTCGTCTCGCGTGCTGGCTGGACGCCCCTGCTCCTCTGTTTGTCCCACCCGCCCCCCCGCCCTCCGTTGCTGCTAGCTCTCCAGGCCTCATGATGGCTAATTACTGTCCCGTCAGACAAACGATCTCAGCCCTTATCTGGGCCATATCCCCTGGGCGTGGCTCCTACTGTCTTTACTCTAGCCCAATAGACTCCAGCAGCTCGCTAGAAGGTTGCATATAACCATTCTGTGGAAATTAAACGCTCGAGTTGCGTCCGGCTCAGGCTCAGGTGGTTGCAGCCCAGCAGAGGAGCCGCTCCCGCACCCCCAACTGTGCCTGCACCTCTTGCTAATTCAACACCACTACACTCTGGGACGCTCATACAACGGTGGAAGGGCATCGTCATCTCATTGCCGAAAGCGACAAAAATACCGTTCCGATTGGAACTGCATACAGACAAAGAAAAAAAACATACATTCGCGCAATCGGGATACGGCACATGACCAGGAGCATGTTGCACTGGCTGGAAACCTTTTACGCCCACACTTTCATTTGTTTCGTTCGACATTCATAATTAAAGTACAAGCCATTGGATTTCCGTTACTTTATCCTTGTTCACTCTGGGAAATTAGTCTTTTAGTCGCCAGCTTTGACAGCTCGACAACTGAAAGAAGCGGGAGAAAAAGGAAAAAAAACAAAAGCAAGAAAACATAAAATTAAAATTCAATAAAGAATTCGCTCTTTATCACCGGTGCTATTGCATTTCATAGTGCAATATTTCGTTCAACTACACCACTTGTCCATTGACAATACGCTCGCTTCTCGATGGCTTTGATACGCCCCGCAACAGTCCTTTCGTTTCTCCTATTTATCGCATTTGGCTGTTTACTAGTCAGTGTACTTTCCGCACCGATAGTCAAGCAAATCGCGTTGGCCACAAATGACGACGTCAGATTTGGTGTTTTTGGTTATTGCAGGGGAACAGGAAGCCGAGAAGCCTGCACAGGAATTAGATTGGGTTATGATGGTATGTTAACAGAGTCTCTTGAATCCAAACGACAGAGCCACAAATAGGAATGCGGTGCAAAGGCTCCTGTCCCGAGATTTCAATCCTCCTTGTGCGATGGAAATACATTAGATAGGGTTGGCTAACATTTCCCTAAAATTCGTATCAGACTTATCATCTTTGGCACCCCAAGATTTCAGGCTTCCTTCCACAGCTCGTCTGACACTTACAAATCTCCTAGTCATCCACCCAGTCGCCTGTCTGCTCGTTCTTATTCTCCTTATCCTTACCATCGCGTCACATTTCCATGCCCCAGGTCATTCGCCGGGATACCTACTGTTCTTGATTTTCTTCTCAATATTTACGTGTGTCGTGGCCCTTTTAGCATTTTTGGTGGACATCCTGCTGTTCGTCCCACATTTGGCCGCTGGAGGATACGTTGTTGTGGGAGCGCCAATTTGTGTGACAATTGTGGTAATCGGCATTTGCGCAACAAGGCGAAGGGTTGTTGGGAAGGAAGAAAGAAAGAGGCGGATTGCAGAATCTGCGAATAATAGCAACCATATCAGTCATGGGATCCAGCCCAATGACGGCTTTGGCTCAGAACCGATACCTCCCGTGGACAGAAGAGCCTCAGCAGCTGACAAACTCCCAGAGTTTGCAACTTTTGAGGTAACGAAGGCAGGGAGTGACGGTACTTTACCAGGCGAAACTGGGGACCGAATTCCTCTCAATCCTCGCCATCAGTCCCCTCCTCCACGAATGGGTTTGAATCACACACCGACTGAAATTGAAAATGGGGGATATAGTCAGGATGTGATGGCATCCTCTCAGATAGCTGGATCGAATTACCCGCCATTGACCAGGCCGCTACAGAATGGACCAAGCCAGCGGACTGGGGGTCCGTTACCTCCAAGCCATAGACTTCCGCTAAACAATCAGAGTGTGCTTGCCGGTGGTGCATTTGGTCCATCTCCTCAGTATGGACCTCCAAGATACGGGCCTGGCCCTAACGGGCAAAGAGGTCCTCCCGGTGGCCCTTACCGAGGCGGCCCAAATATGCAACCAGGCTACAGTGGCTTCCATGGCGGGCCCGGAAACGCACCATTACATGACTATGCACCTGGGGAGCAAGGCAGAATGCAAGGAAATACTGGTGCCTACGGAGGTCCTATCCCCCCTAGTGGTTTTGGTGATGGTGACAACTATAGAATGGGGATGCCGATTATCCCCCGTGGCGTGAGTCCAAACATGCAAGGACCCCGACGCGGTCCATCTCCCCAACAATCAGGTGGGGGGCACTATCAAGATGAATCATATCCTCCTATTGGTGGTGCTGTCGCAGACCAAAATCGGGGTAATGCACCATATGGACAGCTGCCACAACCACTGCCACCACAACAGCAACAGCAGCAGCAACAGCAGCAGCATCAGCATCAGCATCAGCAACAGCAACAGCAACAGCAACAGCAACAGCATCAGCAACAGCAACAGCAACAGCAACAGCAACAGCAACAGCAGCTTGGAGTAATAGATTATCAAAGTGATAGCGACAGTCGCATGGATGCTGAAAGTCGCGGTCAACCAAGCAGGGAGGATCTCATAGCTACCGCATTGGCTCCAGGCCCTGGATCGGGAGCAGGCCGTATTGGTGATAGTAAAGGGCCTTCGGAAAACGACAAGGAGGCACGCCATACAAGTGCAATCACGATAGGGGCGGATGATAGCAACGAGTATGCAACAATGCTTCCCTTGTTTTTCTTCGTGGAAAATAGTGGCTGATTAGCACTCACCATAGATATGTTCCTCCCAGAGCTCAATGGCAACGTGAAGGTGGCCAGGACTCGAATCAACCTGCTGAGCTTCCAGAAACAACGGTGGCAGCAAACTTACCTAGGAGTCTTACTCTGCAAAGTGACACAGCACAACAACAAGCCGTTGAACTGCCTGCAGAACAACCAGCCGTGGAGTTACCAGCGGATAATGTCACCATTGCAGGGCCCAGTAACTCTAATAGGCCACGATCTAGCACCTATTATGAGGATGTGGACCCAAGATTTGCTGAGATGCCCCAAGAAGACCCTGAAGGCATGCCTAAAAGCTTAGTTGCTGGATATGGAGCACGAGCTAGTCCATTCCAATCTCCACAGCCTCCACCTCACGCAACCACACCAACACAGTTCAATAGACCCAGAAACCATCATCCGCAGATAAACCCAAATTCTGAATATAATTATCCCCCTGGCCCGCCCAATATGAGTCAGCAATATTCACTGGGTGGTCCTTCCGGCGGTGTCAGACCAGCTTTCCCCTACAACGACTCTGGGCCGCGAAATTCAGGTCTAAGTGAACAGACAAATTTTACGAGTATCTCGCAACGGCCGATCAACCCGCGCTGGCAGCCCCCTCTAGGACAGCAACCGCAGAGAGGGCCCCCTCCACCGCGTAATTTCTTAAGTGGCAATCCCGACTTTGAATTACCTACTCTTCCCCATGGTAGAGGTGGTCCTAGGGGTCGCGCGCCAGGAGCTATCTCACCAGGGGTGGGCATTGATAGAGGCGGACGATACCCTGGCCCACCTCCAAATATGCCACGATAATATCAGTCAAAATATGGGATGATGCGAATATCATGTTAGTTTCAGTCGGGATTCATACGAACCTTCCTCCATGGCTCATATCTATTGACTATTTGGCTATACGGTTTTTGTTCTTGGGTGGTTAAGGAAATAATTTTACGTGTCTGGGATACTCAAGTTCTGTGATTATTTATTTATTAAAATTTCCTTTTTTCCTGGCATACCCTTTTTTTTTTTTCTATATTCTGTGGATTTCCATATCTTCTTTTATCATGACGATGAGTTACACTTCAGTTCCGGGCTTATGTTTATAATATCTCGCCTTTGCACCTATTCCTGCGTTAGGTTTTCTGGGATTCATTTTTCTGTTTCTGCAAATGTTGGATGTTACTTATGGCTGTAATATAGTACTGCACACACGGTGCGTTGGGAGTTAATCGGTAGCAATCTTCCGAGCTGATATCAATTTCGTGTTCGATCTGCAATGTGAAGGAAATTTAAACCGATGCCAAAATTTTCCCTCGCATCAAATTCGTAGTTTCTCTTCGGATCATATTATATGTATACACATTATTCCTTAGAGGCTCAGCCTGGCTTTTACATCTAGAACCTTGCAATAATGCTGCACTTCGTGTAATGGTGAGCTTGGCATGACGATTTGTTGTTTCAACGCGATGGCTTTTTCATTGATTGGTGTGTATTTCTATGATCATGATCATGTTCTTCAATTCATATATATACATGAAGAATTAGGTGGGAATTTAAGTGCTCTCCATATATTACTGCACGTAAGTCTTTGCTGTCAATAGGAGATGGGAGCGCATGCCAGGGGACCTTGAGACTGCCATCTCAACTGTAGCTTATACTCAAATGGGCGTGCTGGACTCGGATCGCTGGCGGGGGAGCTTCGGAGTGCTCATTACTGCACAATTGCAAGCTCAAGAAAAATGACGTGGGCGTGATAATGGGCCCCGAAAAGGCCTCGCCTGGCCTCAACCCCCCAGAATCCTCGATTCGAGCAAGCTGTGCTGTGCGGTCCCGTGCGCCCAGCCTCGCAGAATGTACCTGTATTTCGTATTTCGTTCTGTACATAGTACCTACCTAAAGTGCTATGCTTGCACAGTAGACGCAGCCCGAAATCCTGCTGCGCATGTTCCATCGACTGCCCCTCCTCTCTCCTCCCCTCCTCCTCCTCTTTCTCCCCCTTCCCCCCTCCCCACCCAATAATCCCTCACCTCCTCCTCCTCCTCCTCCTCCTCCCAAAAGGTACTTCAATTGCCCTCCACTCGCAAAGTTTAATTGAAGCACTGACTCCTGTTCTCTGCTCATCTGAAGCAATTGCACTTGGTAGTGTTCTATCTTTCCCCGCCATTCTAACACGGCTTGAGATTTAGTTAAGCTACCTCCTGTGCATACTCCTCCCCCACCGCTACACAAAAGAAAATAAAATTATCCGTCATGAGCGTCACAATCACAAGGGTGCCGACAACTCCCTTTGCCGGTCAAGCTCCGGGAACGTATGTCACCCAGCATTTCACTTTCTAATAGTATTGAGTCCACGGCAGTGCAATAAGGGGATAACCTTGATTAACTCTGTTACGTCCATACAGTTCTGGTCTCCGTAAGAAGGTTGTAGTTTTTCAGCAATCTCACTACACCGAGAACTTTATTACTGCCATTCTTCATGCTATCCCTGAGGGACCAAAGGATGCTTTCTTGGTGATTGGTGGTGACGGCCGGTACTACAATCCCGAAGTGGTGCAATTGATTGCCAAAATTGGTGCTGCATATGGCGTCAAGAAACTCTTGATTGGGCAGAATGGCATTTTGAGTACCCCTGCTGCAAGTCATCTCATCCGAAAGCGAGGGGCCACCGGCGGTATCCTGTTGACCGCCAGCCACAACCCTGGAGGTAAGTATTCCATTTTTGCAAGATTTGTAGAAGAATCTCGGGCTCATTGAAATTCAATAGGACCAACGGAGGATTTTGGTATCAAGTATAATTTGGCCAATGGCGGACCAGCTCCAGAGAGCGTCACGAACAAGATGTACGAGTTCACCAAGACAATCTCGGAATACAAGATTGCTGATATCCCAAATGTGAGCACCATGATTTTCTGTGATTATGTCGAGTTAAAACTAACTTTGAATAGATTGACATCTCGGTGATTGGCACAAAAAACTATGGACCTCTGGAGGTTGAGGTCGTGGATAGCGTCTCGGACTACGTCGACATGCTGAAGGATATTTTTGACTTTGACCTCATCAAGTCGTTCCTGAACTTTAACCCTGACTTTAAGGTGCTGTTTGATGCCCTTCATGGCGTAACTGGGCCGTACGGAAAACGAATTTTCATAACGGAGCTTGGACTTCCAGAGTCGTCCACTCAGAACTGCGAGCCCTCTCCAAACTTTGGTGGTGGTCATCCAGACCCTAACCTCACATACGCTCACTCCTTGGTCGAAGCTGTGGACAAGAATGGAATCCAGTTTGGAGCTGCTAGTGACGGAGATGGAGATCGAAACATGATATACGGTGCCAATACTTTCGTCTCACCTGGTGATAGTGTGGCTATCATCGCCCACCACGCAGATCTTATCCCATACTTCAAGAAGCAGGGCGTATATGGCCTTGCCAGGAGTATGCCAACCAGTGGAGCTTTGGACCTTGTGGCAAAGAAGAAAGGATTAAACTGCTACGAGGTACCAACAGGATGGAAATTCTTTTGTGCCCTCTTCGACTCTAAAAAGCTCTCCATTTGTGGAGAGGAGTCATTTGGTACTGGCTCCAACCATATCCGTGAGAAGGACGGGGTGTGGGCCGTTGTCGCTTGGTTGAACATCATTGCCGGTGTAGCCAAAACTCTCCCCCCTGGAGAAGAACCCTCTATCGCTAGTATCCAGAAGGAGTTCTGGAAGGAATACGGTAGAACTTTTTTCACACGCTACGACTACGAAAATGTCGACTCTGACGGAGCTAAGAAGGTGATTAATTTGTTGCAGGAGAAGATCACAACAGGCAGGGCAGAGTTCATTGGCAGCGAGATCAGCGGAATCAAAGTTTTGGAAGCCGACGACTTCTCGTATACCGATCTCGACGGCAGTGTCAGCAAGAACCAGGGTCTCTTTGTGAAATTTAGCGATGGTAGCAGGATCGTAGTTCGTCTCAGTGGTACTGGAAGCTCTGGCGCCACAATCAGACTATACGTTGAGAAACACGAATCGGTAAGTAGCACTATCTAACTAAGATAATCGAGATCAGGCTAACTGAAATATTTCCTCCAGGACCCAAGCAAGTACGAATTGGACGCCCAGGACTACCTCAAGGACAACATCACTCTCGCAGTCAATTTGTTGAAGCTTGAGGAGTTCACTGGACGAAGCCAGCCTGACGTCAAGACCTAAATTGGTATAAGCTACACTTTACAGGCGCAGCAGGATGTGGAATAGACCAGCGGGACGGATCTAAGCTGGCGGGTTAATAGGATAATTAGGCATGCATATGGATAGGCTAGGACAGGTCTGAGGTGAGGTAGATAAAACGATTATAGGTATGGCATTTTAAGAAGGAAAAGGGTAATTTCTTATTGGGCTTGTTCTTTGTAAAATGGGCGGACTTTGATATTGATAACACACTCCGTGTGGGGAAACCTGGGCGGTGGATAGAAAACATTTCTTGTCTTGTAATTTCCGATTAAAATCAATCTTGATCGGCATGCATATTTAGGGCGCCACGTGCGGTAGGTGGAGATACTCGGATGCGGGAGATCACCCTGGGTGGTGGTTTAGCAGTGTGCATTGGTATTCTTGGATTCAGTAATGCCATGGCGGTTTAAAATTCGTATTCTGCGATAATTTGAACCTACAGGAATTGCAATTAGCATGGGCCAGTGTGTTGGAGCACCTAGGCCTTTCTTCCTATAAGAACCTACATGCCAAGCAGCACTTTCCTACCCCAACAGAGGGTAAGACCCCCAACCAATCAATAGCCCAGCAATAAAAAGAAAAAGAAAAAGAAAGTAAAAGGAAAAAAAGAAAAAGAAAAAGAAAAAAAAAAGAAAAAGGTTATGAAAATTCTGTCTGCCTTTATGATATAAAAAAAGGACTGCAGAGGAAATTAAAAAAATTCTCACTTTCTTGTACTGTCTTGTACAGTTGAGTTGAATTCGCTAGTATGATGTGGGAATATGATGAACCGCATCGCCTTCGCAGAAGGCTTTGTGCATGGCATGTATGTATGTACGTCTGTATGTATACATGCGGCGTGTTGGCGCCGTATGCAAGTATCGGTACTTATACTCAAATACTTTGTTAGAGTAGTCGAGTTAGAAGTAAACTTGAGGTTTTATGTATATGATATTTGCCTAGATATCTATAAGTAGGTTACGCAAAATGCTTGTTTGAACGGCTTAGACGTAACAAAAAAAAAAAAAAAGAAAAAAGAAAAAATTGCAGGATGTATTGTATCCTCAAGTATGTATCATATGTATAAACAAAATTCCAGTAGCTTACGGTCGAGAACATGCAGCCACACTAAAAATTACGGCCAGAAATAATAAGTTCCAGACAGAAGTGAAAGGTTTTTTTTTTTTCAACCGTTCGTATTGTTGTTAGTATATATATCACGAATTTGAAAATGAAATAAGGTCTATAAAGTTCCCATAAAGTAGTTATGTATATGTGCATATCCCAAGGAGTTGAAAAAAACAAAAAACAAGGGATGAAGCCCGAGCCACTCAGTATTTCAGCTCAGTGCGCTAATTGGTGCCTGTTGCCAGAGATTCCGCATAAGTTGACTTGCAGGAAATAGAGAACAAGCAACATTTATTTCATCAATAATCCCCAAGACTGGAAGTCTATAAAGTTATCGCTGTTCTTCAGAATAGAACCAAATAGAAAATTCGTACCAAAAAGGACAGTGGACCCCCCACAACCGCAGACAACTTCTCCCCGTGACTTTCCCTGGGAATTTGGTATCGCCGTGAAAAAACTCCATTGACGGGGGGAAAAAAAGAAATTAACACAAACAAAAAAAAAAAACACTTAACAAGGCACATGACAAGTCGTTCAAAAAGTCAAAAATCAAAAGAAAGAACGATAGAACAAAGTGGTGAGTGCGTCAAAGGGGATGAAGAGCAGTGAGCCATATAGGTTTCCTACACCCCCTTCCTCTGCGCCTTCGGCATCTTCTCATACGCATTCGGGCTCGGCGGCCTCTTCGGTCCTCTTCTGGATTTCCTCCCGTGCCCTTGCCCATGCGCATGGTGATGATGATTGCCACCGCATCCCTTACTGCCACCTACGGGTCTTGCACGCCCGTTGTCCGCACTACTATTATAATCAAGGTCCGAATCCGAGTCGGAGCTGGATGATTCGTCGCTCGAGGACTCGCCGAATGGACGCGTGGGGCGGAATATGCAGCAAACTGTTTGTTCGTTGTCACCTGCGTTAGCTAGGAGGGTCTGGACGGAGTTGTGTATGATGCGTGATAAGATACATATGCGGGTATATATATTACGAACCGGGCCATGCGGAGTAAAGAGTGTGGGGAAGGTGGAAACGGAAGCGGAAGCTGCGCACCGCTCAAAGAGCTCCTCCAAGTATGGTGGCGGGGGGGAAGGATGTATGTAGAGTATGTAGGGACTTGGTGCCGGAAGGACGGGAAGGGTCCAATGTAAGGGTATGGGCAGGCAAAAGAAATTCAAACTGATATAATATCAAAAGGAAAAAAAAAAAAGAAAGAACAGCAGAATGGTATGGGAGGGGGCATGTATTACATGTACACGGATGCCTCGTTTGCATACCTTTGCTCTTTTTCCTGCCCAATCCCTCGTTATCAATAACATCCTCGCCCCAGGTCACTCGTCTTTCCTGAACGGGGCCGCCGCGAAGGCGAAGAGTGCCGTCTGGCATGCGCGGGGGAGAGGGAGTGCTCTCCCCCTCAGAGGAGGAGGCCTCGAGCTGTGTTCGAGTAGAATAGGTGGTGGGAATGGGAATAGTGGAGGTGGTTGGGGTGGGCATGGTAAGGTAGTCGGATGGTGTCATTCTAGAACTGCGGTGGTGTGGAGCACTGGGGGTATGAGAGCAATGACTTGAGCGCGTATGTAGAGTGGAAGTATCTCTGTAAACAGAGGCTCAACAACTAAGTTGTAGATGTGTATCTGAATATGTTCTCCGGAGAGGGACTGGAGTAGGGTATTGTATGTATAAATTCGAACAACAGGCGACAGGAACGAATCCTGAGATATGAAAAAAAAAGGTAGAATATGGACGCTCGTGCCTCTTATGATGCGTCCGAGGTGGAGCTATTGTCAGGCAAGCAAGTAGCAGGCGCTCTCGAAGTTATTTTCTTTTTTTTTCTTTCTTTTTTTTTTTTTTTGTATTTTCTTATTTTCTTTTCTTGTTCCTTCTCTCTCTCTCTTCCAGTGTGTTGAGCACGAGGGAGACAGCAGACAAGACAAAGAGAGGTAGCTTGTGTGCCCTATAGCTGCTACTTAGTAGCCAAGGGACGTCACCAGCCGAAAGGCAGGGGAAAACAGTGATGTATATAAAGTCTGATAAACCGATATCTTATACACGCCGCTGGGCCAAGAACAATTGACTGTAGGGTAGAAGGGGAAATCTTCTTGCGATCAAGTGTCTCCCAACCGGAGGTGCTATTGCGAGCGGGGCGGGTGGCAAACATGCAAATATATAAACTCGAACGCGAAGCCGCACTGCTCTCCAGCGCCTCACCCTCCTGTGTCAATTGGCCAGGCCCGGCAGCAGATGGTATCGGTACAGGGACATTGGAAGGCAGACTCATCCCTCGCGCATCTACCTTACCTCCACTTATTGACCCTCTCCATTAGCCTCGACATGAATGCTCATGCTGCTATTGCTAATTCGTTGCAGATCCTAAGCTCGGAGCGCTGCTGTACATGTACAGGTACAAGGCACCATGGCCTGCCTGGCAAAGGCCCAGTTGACAAACATGATCTCTATTATGCGCCTTCAAATGGTACCAGGCGCGTGCAAAGCTAGGCGTTCCTAGGATAGGATTCTAAGGAAAATTTGAATTGGAGGATCGAGATACGGCGCATATACTATATGCGTGTGGAAAGCTTGCGTCTCCATGGATGGTCAGGCCGTAAACTTGGAGATACTAGAGCTACTCTGGAAAATGGAAGACTGCCTAATGTGATGGAGGCAGGATGCAAGGCTTCTAGGCACCGAAAC
Source organism: Kalaharituber pfeilii (assembly GCA_015179045.1). Lineage (NCBI taxonomy): Eukaryota > Fungi > Ascomycota > Pezizomycetes > Pezizales > Pezizaceae > Kalaharituber > Kalaharituber pfeilii. Next base: position 155,189 of record WHUZ01000012.1, on the reverse strand, counting down.
TAGAATGGCGCAAGTCCAACCGGTAAAGCCCACTTCATTAATGGGATATGGCTCTATATCTGCTCTTTCATCCCCCTCTTCCCTACATGCATGAGAGAGCCGTGATGGCCACTTTGAAACACGGTCTTTCCGAGATGCTCGGCGATGACATCTGGTACAATTCGAGCATCACTTAATCTTCATAAGCTCAAGTACTCTTCCAGCTTCATTACCTAGGATCAACATATAATCTCAATCCCAGCGCATGGCCGATCAACAGAAGCAGTAATGTTACCAACCCAGGAGTGCACTGGGCTGCATGGAATAATTTGGCAGCCATGGATACATATTGCATTCAATTATCGTGAAGGGGGTGGAGTAGTGCAAGTGGTGAAATTTCTTTTTCTTTCTTCCTTGCCTCTCTTTTTGCTTCCTTTTTCCATAGGACCCTGCCGAGGCTCTTCGAGATCGTGTCAGTTATGATTAGGATATACGGCAGATTCGGCCTATCTAGAGCGATTCTGGCGCCAGCGCACCACCACCCTGAGTTCGAAATAGTGGAATGCATACATGCTCGTGATTGAAGCACACGTAGTATGTCATAGCTGTGGATACATAAGCAAGTATCGACCATGCAGAAGCTGATATCGCTGAGTATCTGCCGTTGACTGGTTATGCAGTGTGCTAGCTACCTTCCGTGCGATTGGCTCTTAGCACAGCGGATTTAGCTATCTTGAAAACTGTTTAGATAAGATGAGGGGAAAAGAGGGGAGAATAAGAGCCGAAGAGAAATTGCATGTGGGTCGTTTGCAAAGTTCAATTGCGCGAGCGGGCCTAGGAAAAAGAAAGCAAAGCTCAAAGAGCAACGAAACAAAATCTGCGGGTAGTATCATACAGCATTGCGACAGCGGAGCAGCGTCCTATAGCTACGAGAGCCTAGAATCTGTTCATGCTTAACGAATTGAAATCTGTTCTTAGACCGAAATCTGATCCAGCGGGCAAGGGGATATTGACTCAGCGGTGCCCTGCTGCGATAATGTTATCTGCTTCACGGTCTATCCTATCTCCTGTACCACTAGAACAGTTAGAATATTCGACCCTACCTTGGCCATCTTATACATATCTCTGAATCTTAAGAATTCAGTATAATGTGCTGTTTACATAGATTAACACACCAGAAAGATGGGACTCCACTGGTGATACGCACACGTATACATGCTTTAGAATTACTAGAACGAACATCATGAGGGATATGAGTCCTTTTCGCCTCCGGAGCGCCACTTCGATGGTATCTGGCAATTATTAGATTCGGAAGTGGTATTGTGCTTTTTTCGCACAGGTACTGCTCGCAAGTACCTGTTAGGAAGTGGCCATGACATGATATGAATTCTATATAGATGCACGGCCATCCATCCCATCAATCCATTACCGCTATTGGACTTCCATCTTCCCCCAAACTCCTTGTCAAGCCGATCCGTTATTTCTTGCGGTAAACAAATCCGAGGTTTGCAAGTCAGATACAGTGCCTGGCTGCTGCTCTCGTAACTAGTCCAAAGTAGTACCTCTCTATCTAGCTGGGAATTGCAATTGCTCCGGCAATTTGCGGCCTACCGTACGCAATATGATTAGCCAGCCAGTCAGAAGAGAACCCTCGTCATATACATCGCCAATCCTCACATGAAATGTCATATTAGTATAGGTTATTCTACTTTGGTCGTTGTTCTGACCAAGCCATACGGTGCGCTGTACGTTGGTCCTTAAAAGAGTTCGTGGTTAACATTCATGTACCTTAAAATCAATGGAACGCCAATTTAAATCCCGGGCCGGCAAGGACGCAGGAAAAATGAGGATTCCCAGGTTTGGTGATCGAGCTTCGTAGGAACGATCATAGATTTAGTTTCGGTTCTGCAGAACCACGTACCCGGCCCCTGACAATGCATGCGCGGGTTTCGCTGCTGGGTAGAATTTTACAGGGGGTAAGATAGGTGTGACATGAGTAACTGTAAGTCGTTGAGCAACAATAGTTATCAACTTGTTTTTTACTTTTCAAAGTTCTTTTGCCAGATTCAAAACCTTTTTTTTTGTCTAGCTATAAGATCGTGTTAACCTTTGAGTTTGGCATGAGTAATGTAAAATCGAGCGCCAGGTAATCTAAAATTGTGCCTCACTGTAGGGCTATAGGTGTCTGTTTGCCCAATAATGTCGACATCAGACATTTGCTAGGCTCATATGACGTTTGATAGAAGCAAATTGGCTCTTCGGGTCTCTTTTCCAGTGTTAAGGATTATCATTCGTATAGCTTGATATGCAGCGTACTGTTACATTACTGTTACTTGAGATTTACTTCACCATGACAGCGTACTGACATATGCACTGAAACATAATCATGGTCTGTCGTACTGTTACTTGAGATTTACTTCACCATGACAGCGTACTGACATATGCACTGAAACATAATCATGGTCTGTCGTCATGACATGAGAAAGCAGGTTTGCATATGCTGTTTTCAGGTTTTTGCTCTACTTGAGGATTTCTCGTTATCACCAAAAGTTGTCTATATATGTCGCTTTATGTTCCTGTATCTATTGCAATGAAGCAAGCGACGTACTCAACTCAATAAGCGTAAATAGGTTATGAGCCCGGTCCTTCGGCCATAATCCTTTCATACTGCGCTTTCTACCTTTCTTTCGCTACACCGTTTCTATCTTTCTCTCGCTACACCGAAAAACTTACGAACTCTTTATTCAAGTCTCGCACTGTGCTTGCACTTTATCCTCCGCCTCTCGCACTGCGCTCGCACTTTACTTTCCGCCTCTCACATCGCGCTCGCATCCATTACTCACTCTTTGCTCGCACTCTGCCTTCCAGAAGCTTCTCGCTCTCCATTCTTCACTTCTCACTTCATACTTAATTTACCTTCTCATACAAACATTCACTTCACCCATCAATATGTCCACCGAATCCTCCAATACATCTCTTGGGTTTTCAACCAAGAAGAATTTATTCATCTCCTCCCATGGGTCCACACCGAAACTAAATACAGAAAACTATTCTATATGGAGTCGTAATATGAGGTTCATACTGACAGGAATGTTATGCTGGGAGTTAGTAACCGGCAAGGAGCTCAAGCCAGCCAAATTGAACTTGAATACAGCAACTCCAGCAGTACAGCAAGGACAACCACCAACAGTACAGGCAACTACGAATAAAGATGATGATTCTCTCTACCCAGAGGCACAGATACCAGAAGCTCAGATCTCAGAGACCATACGAGAGTCAGAACAGCCCAGCAGTATCACAGACGAAGCTCTTCAGTCAAAATTAGACGATTATGACAGGCGATCAAAGAAAGCACTGGCAGCGATTTTTGGATCATTATCTACGCCTATTCAAGCATACGTTTCAGACATCATGGACCCTGCGAAAATGTGGACAGTTATCCAAACACGAATGGACGTAGTCAAAAACGAAACCGGATCAACATATATTCGCGAGCAGTTTTATCAGGAACGACTCAAAGAAAACGAACCACTCGAATCATATATTGCTAGAATCATGGCATACCGAGATCGACTCATAGATACCCCACAATCCTTGTCTGATGATGACGTCATTACGAAACTGCTTGCTGGGCTGCCTCCCTCATACAATCTCATCCGTGAAATCATTCTCAACTTGCCAGGAAGGACTGTTGACTCAGTCATAAACGCTTTACATAGGCATCACAGAATTGACTTCAATACAGCAGTTCCTACTACTACAGTCACTGCCACCGAATCAACTCCTATTGTGGCTACTGTTCGACGAGGTGGACGGGGCTATAGAGGAAGATACAACTTCAGTCGGCATAGATCATATAACACAGGAATGCAACATCATACTGGACCGGTGCAACATCATACTGGACCGGCGCAACATCATACTGGACCGGTGCAACATCATACTGGACCGGCACAACATCATATGGGTTCATCTCACATAGTACCAAGGCAAGATACTGCTGAATGTTGGTTTTGTCATAAAAGGGGTCACAAGCAGTCGGAATGTCGCCTTCGTCGGAGCATGAGAGTACCAAGTTCGAATACTCATCATGCACAACTTCATATTCTTTCTTCTAATCCTCCTAATCTTTCCGGCTTTTCAGATACTGTTAATGATGGTGATGGTGATAGTAATATGGGACTATTAATGTTGCGCTCTATTTCTGATACTTCTCCTTTAGCTTGGTATATTGATTCTGGTGCAACCAATCATGTCTGTTCACAATCATCTGTGTTCTCGAATGTTTCCATGTTTTCTGAAGAACAAAAACTGTATATGGGAGATAATCATGCAATTTCTGCCTGTGGGTCTGGGACTGTTATTTTGATGGGGAAATCAATCTCCGGACAGGAACTGACACTACAACTTGATGGAGTTATATATGCACCACAACTTGGAACGAACGTCATCTCAGTCAGTCAACTAATTCAGGTCGGGTTTTCGGTAAACATGAATACACAAGGATGCTTCATCTCAATACAGGACTCTGAAATCTATGCACGACCAGAACATGGCATGTATAGACTCTACAACTTTGTCTCATACAAGCCTACTCTTTGCATCACTCAATCCGAGTCGGCTCAGTCTCCATCGAACCCACAATCTACACTGATCCCTCAGCCTGATATCTCAACAGCTCCGAATTCACAGTCCACATTGACCTCTCAGCCCGATATCTCAACAGCTACGCTGGCACTGTGGCACTCTCGTCTGGGGCATTTACATACTAAGGCAGTTCGAGAACTAGCTTACCACGGAGCGCAAGGCATAAGAATTGCTACTACTCATCTACCAAATCCAGTCTGTCAAGCATGCCTCCAAGGAAAGCAAAAAGTAACTGTGAACAGAAGTCCAAGCACGAGAGTTGAAGGACTGTTAAACCTCATTCATTCTGATCTCTGCGGTCCCTTTCCTCCTAGCGTTCATAAAGATCTTTATTTCATTATCTATATTGATGATTGGTCTCGCTATACTTGGATATACCCTCTAAAGACAAAAACGGCACAAGAAATTACCAATGTTTTTCGTATTTTCAAGGCATGGGTGGAAGCACAATCGAATGGATACAAAATACGAAGACTGAGATCTGATAACGGCACTGGCGAGTACAACAATGACATGTTCAAAAATCTTCTTCAAGAACATGGCATTTCATTCGAGCCATGTGCACCATATACTCAACATCAGAATGGGGTTGCCGAACGGATGATTAGGACAATAACTGAGATGGTTCGAAGCATGCTGAGTGATAGCGGAATGTCCTCTGTTTTCTGGTCTGAGGCTGCACTTACAGCAGTTTACTTAAGGAATCGGTCACCCTCAAAGGCGGTTTTGGGATGTTGTACACCCTTCGAGGCGTGGACTGGTAAGAAACCTTCTTTAGCACATCTCAGAAGATTTGGTTGCATTGCACACGTTCATATACCAGAAGCAAAAAGATCAAAGCTAGAACCCAAAAGCAAGCAAAATATAATGCTGGGTTACGCTGAGCAAACGAATAAAATATGGAAGCTATGGGATCCCGAAAGTCAGAGAATAGTCATGGCAGCTAATATTATTTTTGACGAAACGCAGAGCTGGAAAACTGAGAAACCCCTGCGATCTGAATCTGAGACAAGCACACTGAATCGAGTACTGAATGTCGTAAGTACCTCTCAAGAAGACTCTGAAGGAGTTGAACCTATTACATACGAACAAGCAATGCAGAGTCCTAACAAGAAACAATGGATAGAGGCCTGCAATGAAGAATATCAAGCATTGTTAGAAAATAAGACATGGGTTCTTGTATCTCGCCCACTGAATAAGAAGGTCATTGACTGCAAGTGGGTACTAAGAAAGAAAACAATTACACAGACGAATGCTAATGGAACAACGCTTCAAGGTACTAAGTACAAAGCTCGATTAGTGATCAAAGGCTATGAACAGATCGCGGGAATAGATTACGAGGAGATCTTTGCTCCTGTTGCTAAATCGGCAACAATAAGGCTTCTTTATGCATTGGCAGCTGCATATGATTGGGAAATAGAGCAGCAAGATGTAAAAACCGCGTTTCTTAATCCTGAATTAACTGATGCTGAAATTTATATGGAGCAACCAAAAGGCTACATACAAGATGCTAATAAAGTCTGTTTGCTAAAGAAGAGTCTTTACGGGCTGAAACAAGCACCTCGAGTATGGTATCAGAATATTGATGCATTCCTAAGATCATTGAATTTTCGAAGAACTGAAGAGGATCCAAACCTTTATGTCTATGATAATATATCAGTTCCACTATACGTTCTGATATATGTTGATGATATTCTTATCATAGGACCAAGCATGCAGAACATCAACTGGGTCAAGAGTCAATTTCGTCGAAAGTATAAAATGACTGATCTGGGGCCTGTACGTCAATTCCTTGGCTGTGAAGTGATACGAAATCGAAAAGAGAGAATCTTAAAACTGCATCAGACTCAATATACTCAAAAGATTCTGCGAGAATGCAATATGGGGGAGTGCAATGGAGTAACTATTCCAATGGAAGCCGGTCAGTCACTAGTACAAAATTCAGGTCAAAATCAAGTTCTGCTTGACGAACAGCATAAGCAACTCTATCAAAAGATCGTTGGCAAGCTAATGTACCTCATGCTCGGCTCCAGACCAGATATCGCATTCTCGGTCTCAACTCTAGGACGGTTCACAAGCAATCCCACAGATAAACATCTCCAAGCTGCCAAAAGAGTTCTCAGATATCTTAAACGAACCTCTACCATGGGCCTAATCTACACTGCGAATTCGCTACCGCACTTAATCTCATATTCAGACTCAGATTGGGCTGGCGATAAGGATACTCGAAAATCAATTACTGGGTTTGTATTTATGCTCGCAGGTGCAGCCATTTCATGGAAAAGCCAAAGACAGTCTACTGTGGCCCTTTCATCAACCGAAGCAGAATATATGGCAGTGACAGAGGCATGCAAGGAATCGATTTGGCTACAACGTCTAATAAAAGAACTTCAGCTTCCTAAATTCGATGTCAACTTCAGCAAAGTCATCAATGTTGACAACAACAGTGCAATCAGTCTCGCATACAATCCCACGTTGCATGGCAGAACCAAGCATATAGATATACGACATCATTTTATCCGCGAATGTGTGGCAGAGAATAAGGTCATAGTGAATAGGATTGCAGGAAAAGAGAATCCGGCAGATGTTTTTACAAAAGCTCTTCCTTTTGCTTTGTTTGAGAAATTTACTCGAAGTCTTGGTTTATCTGTATAGCATACTCTCTGAATTCATTGAATTTTTGTTTTTGTCAAGCACTGAAAATTTGGGAAATTTCCAGCGTGGGGGAGTGTTAAGGATTATCATTCGTATAGCTTGATATGCAGCGTACTGTTACATTACTGTTACTTGAGATTTACTTCACCATGACAGCGTACTGACATATGCACTGAAACATAATCATGGTCTGTCGTACTGTTACTTGAGATTTACTTCACCATGACAGCGTACTGACATATGCACTGAAACATAATCATGGTCTGTCGTCATGACATGAGAAAGCAGGTTTGCATATGCTGTTTTCAGGTTTTTGCTCTACTTGAGGATTTCTCGTTATCACCAAAAGTTGTCTATATATGTCGCTTTATGTTCCTGTATCTATTGCAATGAAGCAAGCGACGTACTCAACTCAATAAGCGTAAATATCCAGATTATCTTCCGCTTGTCAGCTCATCTATCACATGCAAATGACTACAACTGGGTAATCCTGACGACCCTTAAGTGCCTTGCCCAGCAGTACCAAAATAGCAAACAATACGGGCGCAGAGATATAATTTACTAGACAGAAAAAAAAGTATTTGGACAGTGGGTATATGCATATTTATGCGCCATACAGTATTCGGGACAAACTAGAGTATCTTCGTAGACTTGGCGGTAAAGAATAGGTTGTAAATGCCCAAATTTATTACTGTATGTCAGCTATCCAAATTTCATCACGTCAGCTGTCCAAATACTTTCTTACATAATAAATCTGGAGAAATTTGGAATAACTTATTTTTCTGTTTAGTAGGGCCAATGAACGCCACTCCCTAACACGTAGGATAATAGGGGAGTTGGACTGACAATCACGAAGGCCTAGGGCCAGTTAGTCTGGGGTACCAGATCAGAGGGCCAGTAGGAATTCAAAGAGCGCTCAGTAAACATACATATGTAAGCGTGCGTTTGGGAGGCATGCAATCAATTAGAGGCCAACTTGTATCTTCTAATTCTGAAAAATCGAACTTTTCTGGCATCGCCTGCGGAAACTGAGTGAGAAGCATTTTGTCTGATGGGGGCAGAAGGCGGAGATACCGAGACTCGGTAGTCAACGCAGACTACAACCTGGGAGTCGGTGCGTCGGTGTCAAGGGTCTCGCCATATGATGATATGAGCTTTTAACAGCGGTGTGGGCACCACCAAGAGAGCTGCGCTCGACAAAGGCGTGCCAAGATGATCGTCCACATGCCTATGATGCTACAGTAGTAGCTTCGCGAAGCGACAGACTATGTACCATGAATGTTGCAACGCCAAAGACTAGTGTCTTCTGATCCGTACTCAATTATCACGTCCCCGTAATAGGGACTTTCGCCCTCCGCAGTGAGATATGCCCATCAATCGAATTCTCCATTGTTGCAATTCTTCTTAATTCATGACATTGTAGGACGCAATGAGTGCCCTGCGCTCCATTTACAGTCAGTGGTCAAAAGTCTTGGTGAAACCATTTTCCTTGGCACCTCGAATTTGTACCACACGAGATTCTACCGCTCATATCTCCATAACCAGCAGATCCATTTCAACGCTTATACCTGTAAGTGATAGAGGTATGTTTGCTACTGTTTTGCATAGCAAAGGTGGTAGTTGTAGTAACAATAGTAGCTAATTCTAGAGGCGATTACTAAAGAAGTGGAAAATGCGTTTTGAGACAAAAATTGCATTATTCAAAGAGTAATTCTCTTGTAGGAAAATTTTTTGCAGGTCAGTAGTGTCTCCTATGAAATAGTTGATCAATAGATTCTATTGCATATTTTATCATTTTTTACCTAGTGTTGTGCATTCTCTAGTAAGCTTTTTTATTTTCAGATGCCACTTTTAAGCCTCAAAAAGGCATTTTGTATGGGAAAATGGTAGTCTTGGCATTCCTCCAAGTTTATATTTTTCCACAAAAAGCTCAACAGCTCTTCTACAATTAAAGCCGTGAAGTTTGCAGTCACGTCTATCATAGACAAAAAATTCCCATTGTCACTAATTGTAGTAGGCCAAAGTTATAGTCCATCAGAATCATATGGTTTTTAAGTACTGGATCTATGGACGCCAATAAGAGACTCTAGCTATTAGAGACCAAAATGCTTCCACTGCTCTATTGCTGTACTGTAATATATTCTGCATCATCTATACTATCACCAGTTCAAGTTGTAGGTCAATTGGGTTTCTCGATGCTGAGATATGTCCCTTTCACCAAGACTTTTGTCCACTGACTGTACTCGTACATAGCGAAAAGAAAAAAAGAAGAAAAAACAGAAGAAAAAAAGAAATAAAGAAATAAAGAAAAGGGTCATCACAATTACCACCGTCAAACCCGATAGGCATGGGCACGGTCATTGTTATTGTAGGAAAAAAAAAAAAAAAAAAAAAAAAAAGAACACCCAGCAGCAACGCTGTAAGAAATCAGGGTAATGCACTGACGTGGCAGCGACTCGGCTAAGCTAACTACCAGAACGAAAACTGCTCTTGAGGTTAGAGGGCATTTTGCTGGCTAACTAGAGACTACAGTATGTATTTCTATCCGCTGGGTTTAATGAGTCAAGAGCTATATGTACTTCAAAGTTTTCTATACATCAGGAGCCATTTTATGCAGCGCTCTCGTCGCTTCTCCGTATAACAACCCCAAAGATTGCCTCCTCCTCCTCGAACCAAACCCTCTCCACCGGCACAACCTGTAATGCGTCCCTCACCACGCGATGCCCTCCACTATACTCAACATCGGAGCGTTCATTACAAACTTCCTTAACCGTAGCATTTGTACTCGTCGCCACCGGGAGCAGTTCAAAAAATTCACAATACTTCCGCTCCCAAACCTCCCAGAAGCAGTGGACCAAGCCACTTTCTCCCCCCTTCACCGCAATATATACCGTCGCCACGAAATTGTTTAGATTTTCTTGAGGTTTGGGCATTAGGAGGTGCAATATTTCGATTACTAGCTCTTCCACACTTACGTTCCTCGCAAATTGGACTATGGATCTATAGGCTCTCTTATGACGCCATGTGTGGATGTGCCGTCCTTTGCCGTCGACCGCGTACTTTATCCCCCTCGTGATCCCATCATCATGGTCCCTGAAGGGGATGTCCTCGCCTTCAATACCCAAGGCTACCCACTCTACAGGTGCCCCTCGTGGTAGTTGCGAAACCTGCAAGACCAATAGTGGGGGAATATCCTTTAAACGAGATGTACATATTGACGGAGCAGATATATGATCATCCTCATTACTGTCCTCGACACCTTCATATGGAGTCTGGTCTATTAGATCCCCATCCTGCCCCCATCCCCACAGCCTCGGATTCGGGATATTCGTCTGTAAATCGTCCTCTGAGACCTCCCATTCCAATATATGTGCTCTCCGCACCTGGTTCATTATTTTCATGCCGCTTTTGGTCGTCGTGAACCCTATCAGTATAGCATAATCCGAGACTTTCATTGCCCTCGCCACCCTCCATGCATGCTGCAGCGCCAACACCGTTTCAAATTTCAATCTATCCAGTGCCTCGTCTCCTGTAATCATTGGAATAACATCCAGCGTCGGCAACTCCATTGTAGCTGGTGCCAATGGTATCTGCCCTGAGATATGAACAAGCCCCGCCACGGATATAGCTTGACTATAGGGCCCTATATTTGCTGGAGCCCAGTAGCTTCTTCCCTGGATGTGCAGACCCTTTCGCTGGCCGTCAGTATCGGCAATCACGTGCATAAGGATATTGCATCCTTCAGGCATGGCATCTCCAATGCCTACGCAAACTCTAGAGGGAGGGTTTGGTTCGGTAAAGTGTTTGCTGTAGCCGGAATTCACGAGTGGGAAGTCTGCCATGGAGCGAAGGAGGAGAACTGTTGCGGTAATCCTTGAGAATGGAACATCATATATTTTCAGAACCTCGGAAAGGCGCTTCATGACAAATCCTATCTCTTCCTGAATTGAAGAACTAGAGAGAAGGGAAGAGGGTGCTGAGATATTGTTAATCATGATTTCTTCTGTGCAACGGCTATGTGTAAGTGGTAATGTCCAGCCACTGCTAGTAGCCATATGCGCTTCGAGGGAAGTTTTGCCATTCACATGTGTATCTTCGGTTTCATTACCCTCCACTCCGCAATCCTCACTTACAGCCGCCAATATTCTGCGAAAGTATCGATTCAGCAGTTGCGGCTTACTTAAGTTCCTTACCCACTCCTTCTGAGCTTCTTGCTTCCCGTCCCCAACTTTCTCCCACCTCGCTTGACGGATCTTCAAATGTGCCACCCCACTGTTACCCTCCCCCAGGACAACCTCCGCCGCGCCAGGTGCATCTTTATCCACAACAACTCTTGTTCTCCATCCGGGTCCTTGAACCACTATCGTCTCATATTCGCCCCCCTCTCCAGCAATATGTACACCCCACTTCGCCTTCAGCATCCCGAGCTTGCGCCTTGTATTTGCGTCCGTCACGTTCTTCCATAGCCATCCGTCTGCATCGAGGCCTATTGCTGCAACTTTTACAATCCGTGCATCGAGCCCAACAGAGGCCATTTCGTCTAGGAGCTCATGTTGCGGACGATTCCATAGGTATGATAGCGAGGTAAGATCTAATCTGGTGCAAACGCTTTCGACCCTCGTCCGTTGGTATGTGGACAGAATTGCTCCTGTGGAGACTGCTTTGGCAGTGGGATGATGCGTGAGAATGTAACTCAACAAGCGATATAAGTCCTCAGTCTCATCTTCCTTCTCTACCTTATACGCAAGATCCTGATTGACTGACCCACCAACAATTGGAGCCCTATAAAGCGGAAGATTCAAGGCGGTAGCAAAGTATGGTAGTAGGTTGTGCCCAACTGTCTGGTACATGAACGAATCAAGTTCATCTTTCTCGGTATGTGTCGAGATAGTGATTGGGTTATTAAGATCCTGTGAAGGGATATATGTTGTAGCCTCAGGAGCAATGGAAGATGAGGGGCCTGGTGGATGAAGATTCGCAAGAGCAATGATACGATGACCGTTCTTAATACAGTGGAGAATGTTGAAGAACGAGTCCTTACCACCAGAGATTAGAGCGATAACGTCCATCCTGCAGCTGCCACTTCATGTAGCACTGCTACTTTCACGTGATCTCGAAGTGCCTCTGATTTCGAGCTGCGTCCCTTTCCTTGCTCAAGTCAGCGCTATACAAACAGTACATTAAAAATTTTACAACCAATAATAGCATTGTTTCTATATTTTTAAAAAAAACGGCAAATTCAAAAAGGTATCAATCTAATGTGATGTATACAGCATGTAACGCACCTCCTATGACTAACTCTCCATGGCACAACATCAAAACGAATGTTGGGGGAAAGAAGCCTCAAACCGGCGTATATTAATCTTGCAAGATGAAAATAAATAGAAAAATTTCTCACACCGGCTTTTTCCTGCATGAGACGGGCACAAACCCCTAACAGTCATGGAGAAAACTTCTGAACGAGAGAGGTAGCTATCTTGCTTGTAGATATAAGGTCACACCATCAAAAAGTAGTATACTGACATTTCCGGGTACACAGCAACAATAGAGGCAGATTCTGTAGTCTCGCAAGGATTATTTTTGGTTATCCTGTTGATTTTGACTTTGCTATCCTATCATGACGTTAGTCTCATGGGATCATGGCAAAAAGTGGTCAATTGGGGAAGGCGGGGTAGGCACTATTCACAAACTGTATACCAATCCACTTGTTGCCCCGCTGTTTCAATAAATGCTATAGAACAATTTCAAGCTAACAACAGAAGAATTCGCACTGCTTGTTGCTTTAGGATGTTGGGTCGTTACTGCTGCAGTATGATGTTTGGGAATTTGTAAGAGCACGTTGAAAGACAAGGACTCGTGGGCATTTGGATCGTGTGAAATATTATTGGGGATATGCCAAGACCAAATCATAACCAAACTCGTTCAGGGTAGAGCAAAATTGGCTCTCACAGTTCAATTGTCGTTCTGTACTAGTACAGCACCTTTATTACGTTACTATAGTACCGCTTCGCTCCGTTCTCCTTGTTCAGGATGCCTATCGCCAATGCCATCAAGTTTGGGAGAATTTCTAGCACTAGAGCGGTCGGACTATACTCAGGTCAACGTGGCAAACGAGGAATTACAAGTGAGTTTGTCGGTGTCAACGATAAGTATTTGTTAACCAGTACTAAGTGTTTTAAAAGGAGAATGTCGACTCAGATTCAGAGATGGAAAGTGGCGAAAACTCAGCACACTAGAGAACGTAAGACTCCATAATCGAATATGAACTTAATGAACTGAGGGATATGAGATTGTTTCAACGAGTTCTTAGCATGATACTGCTCAGCTCATTCTCATTGCCATAGCAATGCAAGCAGCTACTATGGGTGATAACTGGTAAGTTATTTTGGTATTACGAGCCTTTCGGACATTCCACCATCATCAAAGAAGTACACGAAGTACCTACTACCATGCACTCGATTGCATTTATTCTACTCGTATTAGAGCATTTGCCACAACTCTCCAGTTGTGATAAAACCGGACACATCATTTCTACTATTATCATTGTCCCACATGCGTCTCAACGCTAACAAATACTGTCTCATCACCTTTCCAAGAGAAATCTTCTTTGTTTCTATAATGAACACAAACTTCTCTTCTTCCACCGAGATTTGGCCCACGGCAATAAACCCTTCCATTCCTTCTGCATCACTGTCTATGGATATAATCTCCTTTTCGCTTCGTACCTGCATGTCTTTCGCCAGTCATGGATATAAAATCGACGAAGATGGGGCTCATAGTCGAATCTACAAGGCGGTTAATGCTTGTCTTTGAAATTCTCGATCGGCATCGGTAGGATATCCCTCGATCTGAATATGGGCGCACGAGCTCCTTGTATACTTCCTTAAACTTCAAACGGCATTTGTACCCTCTCCTTCAAGAGCATGCTTCAACTGGTATCGCTCTGAATGCGACGGTGCGATAAGTTCAAGAGAGGATGGAATTGTCAACCTTTCGAACTGACCAAAGCTCTGGTTGAAGTAGAACACTGTTTTTTCAGTGTGAAGTTAACAAGCCATCGAGAGGTAAAGAATTGAGGGCCCTGGTTCGATTCTCACATCGAGCTGGTTGTTCAGCGTATTAAAAGTAAATAAGATGAACTACAATGCTCTCGTTCCAGCAATGATCTCTTTGGGATATAGAACTCTAGCGACCACCAATTGGGAATTAGAACTGGGACAATTCATTTTAAGTTTTGCTTTCTAATTTTTGTTATACCAAAACTAACTGCGTACGAAAATATATATCTCCACCACTTGAACAAAATTTTGTATGTACCTTGTAGAGAGATTAAATGAAAGATTATTGTTTCATATTTCACAGCTTGGTTTCTTCAGTAAATCGCTTCACTCATCTGAGAGAGAGCGCTGACAAGATAGAGGGTTGATCTAGATCCTCAAAGGCTTCACAAAGTACCGTTTAACAACCAAAGGCAAGAAGGATTATACGTTTGCTTTCATTTTGTTTCTCTACTTTAACTTTTAATTTGTCATACGGTATTTCTGATTTCGATACTGGGCGGTTCCTTATTCACCTCAGACACATCTTTAGCGCAATGGGACGCGACTCAGACGTGGAGAATCTGAGCAAGGGCGGTGTTGCGGGTGAAGTCACACTCTGTGTTCGTTTGTTTATTCAACAATTTACTTCATTTGGTAATGAATGAAAGGTTCTATTCGACGGCTTAGCCACGCGATATCGCAGTGGAAGATTCCGGCAATTCGATGAGCTTTTCCATTGCGAGCGGACCACAAAATATGAGGAATGCTTAACTTTCCGACCAACCTACCGAACCCTTGCACTTATCATACGCTCTGGACACAACAAACTCAACCGTCATGCACGGACAGGACCCCAGGACCGCAACCAGAGAGATATACCATAGACCTGGCTGATAAACATGTAAACTACCGTGTTCACAGCAGGCCACCACTGCCGACGCCGGGGTGCTTCCCCCCCAACAAAGCTTGTGATGCAAATCTTGCCAGAAGCGGAAATTTACGTAGCGGCATCCTGAAACGGCAGCTGCTGAGTCAGCCTCGGATTGCCAAACTCGGAAGTTCCGACAGAGACTTTATTCATTTCTCTACCGCGTGGGTGGCCTCAAACATGTCAAGACCTCCCCTGTCGCTCCCCCTTTGCCCCGCTCTGCCCCGCTCTCACGCCGTGAAGATCACTTCACAGGCTGCAAGGCAGCGACACCTGTGAAAGAGACCCCAGCACACCATCCCAAGGTCCCAATGGCTTGCAAGAACTCGGCTGGCGTGCCTGCGCCGGCAGCGGGCCAAGGGACCTACTTTGATCACCAACCAGCCCTGATCGGATCACGGCCGCAGCAGCACTGGGTCCCCACCAGCGTATATCCGAACCGTCTTCAGCTGCAGCACCAACTGCGGTATCAGTGTGCTGCCCCGTTCCAGGCCGCGGCCATTCACCAGAGGTTCTTCTACGCTCCCGGTGATGGGCAGTTGACATCCTCCACGGGCATGGAAGCAAGCACACAATACATGCAACAGAGTGACATCACCGGGCATGTTGAAAACTGGGGTCCCGGCGATGCGGGGACTGGACAAATGCTGCAGCCCTTGGGAGTGAGCATCGGATACCCAACCCGGTTGGGAAATGCGACCGCCAAGGCTGGGGCACTTTTGAACCATGGGAGAGCTATTCTGCATGAATCAAATATCGATCCGGGGCTGCGGGGTGCGTGCTCGGCACCCGCAGCGCCTTCTTCAGCTGCGACCGTGAGTGCACCCTCCCCCCACCGCCCGTCCGCTGTCACCCACCTGACCGTCGCCAGTGTTCATTGCAGCGACCCGCAAGCACGAGTTCCCGCACCACGAGTCCTGACACAAACTTCACCCCCACCAGCGAGCCCTCTCTCGCTACGCTCACCTGGCCAACCGACATCGACTACACGACTCGCCCCAACACCTACACCACCGCCTCTGGCCGCACCTGCAAGCGGATCTGCACTCTCCCTACCCCGGCCACCCAACGCGCCCTCGGGCACCTAGTCTCTGTCCTCGGTTGCTGCCGCCAATCCGCTTGCACCGGTCGCGAGATCCAGTCTGTGTGGATCCCGGCAGTGGAGGAGCATTTTAAACGTGCGGTGGAGAGGGATACTACGGGGAGATTAGCGAATGCGGAGCTGGTGTTTGACGTGGCAAAGGTGCTGAATTATGTCGGAAACCATGGAAGGAGGGTATACACGGCGTTGAGGGAGAGAGACGAGGCCTATGCGAGGTGGGTCGAGTGGGTGGATGGGGAGAGGAGGAGGAGGGGGTTACTTGGGGACGGCAGAGTGACGAGGGCGAGGGTGAGGAAGCAGTTGGAGAGGGAGCGAAGGGCGAAGGAGGAGTGCGCGATGGAGAGGAAAGGACCTCTGAAGGGGGAGGTGGCGGGGAAAGGGTGTGCCAGCGGGAAGGGGAGTGTGTTGCACCCGATCGCCGTACTGGACGAGCCGGAGAAGAGGTTTTATTTCCTGGTGGAGGCGCCCTCCGCATCAGTTAATGACCCAGGAAGGAAGGTATTGATGAGCTGGAGTGGGGTACCGATAGGGCAAGAGCTAGTCGTTGCAGACCCACCGCGAAATTGATTTAGAATTTGCACTTACGAAGACAAAAGGTTGCGCAATAACGGTGAGCCTTTCTAGGTTTCCTAATCGTCCCTTGTTTCTGATACAAGTGACTGTTCATGGAGATGTTATGCATACGGCTCTCAAAGTACTATTGTTATCTCCCCATGCCAGTTCGGCGATCATTTTCTTCAATTTATTCATCCGTAGCCGGTGCCGACATCAATACCGCGTATGCGTTTACTAGGGAGGATGTTGGGGCCATTGTGAACGTAATGTGCCCTTCCACAACGGCACTTCAGCGAAAGCTTTCCGATACGGTTGATATGGTGTTCATTTTGCTACTTATGGCTTTTATTACTGGTTTATGGCGCGAGCCTACGAGAACTCTGGTATGTACAACATGGGGCGGCATCAGTTGAGTGGGTTTGTGGGGACAGATGATGGTTTTTGCGCCCAGGACAGAGGCGTTCGAAGTGTGGTGCTGCCAAGGTCTTAGAATGAGATTGAGGTGTGCAAAGCACGAGAGCACCTATCAGGTAAAGTCGAAAACCTTTTTGCGAACATAGAACAGGTTCAATTGAGCCACGCGATTTAGTACTATGTATGTGTGCTCCTCCGTATTTGTAGGGCTGGAAAACGACGTAGCTACGGGAGTGGTGAACACGGGCCACCACAATGATGAAAGTTGGAAAATTTTTTGTTCGCATGGTTTACTTGGTGAAGCGCGTCACTAGTAATAACGAGATCCTGTAGTGCGAGCAGCTTCGACTACATTTGCCTCTTCTGACTGAAGAGGACGAGTGTCACTTTTTGTTATCGAGGTGTAGTTGGGGCATGTACTGTCTTTCACTATAAATCATATGCCAATATAGTTTTACCTAGCTGTACCGGACCTCGTTAAACCGGAAACCTTGCCATACCGGACGACCCTTGAGGGTTTTTGCAATCTATATACTAAAAAAATTAGCTATACCGGACACCCAAACCGGACCGGACAGCAAAACTATAGACTATTAAATTCAAATTACATACAAACTAACTAGCTGAACTGGACGAAGGCCTCAACGTTGAAACTTCTTTTGTGCCCTCTGTGTGTTATATTGAAGTATTCTCAATATCTTGAATTCAATGTTCAAAGTTCTGTAATATTTTCGGAGATTGAGAAGAGAATACTCCGCTGGAATACCAGTCTCCAGGCATATTGTATCTCTCAATTGGCTTACTAAGTTCTTTACCCCCACCCCTGCAAAATTGTTATACCGGACGCTAGGCTAAACCGGACAGAAAGTGTTGGATTCTGGTCGTCCGGTATAGCAAGGTGTAACAATATGTTTTCGTAGGTATCTCTGGGTGCCGAGCCTTATGCAATGGCCGATCGTTTCCCGGTTGGGTACAGCGGTAAGCCAAAGTAATGTTTACTTGTTTCACGTGACCGTGCGCACAATATGATAACACCCTTGTTTCCCGGCGCCAAGATTTACAGAATACAGCGAACGCAATTCGAAATTTCAACAGTCGGAAAATCCTCGCAAGACTTCCAACTTCCTCCCCAACCACACACGCCCCTCCCGTCATCTTACTGCCACAGCTAGACTCGCGTGATGCCGGAGAAAAAGAGAAAAGGTAATAGTCACGAATTCGCTGCTGGACTGTTTGCATCTCAATTGGCTAACATTTTTCTGCCGCAATTGGGTAGCCGCCCCACCGACGACGTCGCCGGAGTCGAAGAAGACGAAGAAGGCTGAGGAGCCGGCTATACCGCTCAGGAGGTCAGGCCGGACACAGCCTATAAAGGCTGTTGCTCCAGCACCTGAGCCAGTAGCGGATGAGGCTACGAAGATGAAGGGCTCAATGGCGAAACATGTGGAGAAGGAGAAGCCCGAGAAGAAAGAGGAGAAAGGCAAACCAGAGCAGAGTAAGAAAGAAAGGAAGGCTAAGCCCATGGAAAAAACAAAACCAGAAGAGAAGAAGGAAGTTAAAGGAAAAGCGGCAGAGAAATTAAAGCCAGAGGAAAAGAAGAAAGAAGAGAAGGAAAAACCTGCGGAAAAGCCAGATCTTGAAGGTAAGAAAGAAGAGAAGAGAGCGCCTGCCCGTAAGCGCGCCGCGGATTTCTACTCAGATGATAGCGATGGTGGGTGGGATAAGCTACATCAGGAGGAAATCAAAGGGAAGAAAACCAGGGTTAAGAAAGCCGTTGCGAATAAGGAGCCGATAAAGAAGGATAAGAACCCCATTGCAAAGAAAGCCAAGGTCGATGACGTCCCAGCGAAGGGAAAACCCAACAAGAAAGCTGAGGAGCAACTCGCTACAACAAGCAAGAAGTCGAACGCCGCTCCATCAAAACCGTCCTCCGACGATGAGATCTCGTTAGGCGGTGACTTAGATAGCGACGCAGATGTCTCGAATGCACTTGTAGCTACAAATGGTCTTGCATCCGATTCCGCGCAGGACTCAGAAGATGAGGAAGTTGATGATCAGACCGCTACGCTGCTTAAAGGATTCGAGTCTTCGGATGAAGAGGAGGAGGAGGAAGACAGGGCTATCGCATCACTTAAGAACAGGGAATTTAAGAATCTCTCTATACCAGATGTCAAGGACAAGATTTCTGCTCGGAGCAATAAGAACGTATGCATCTAGCAGCCCTCTGCTTCACCCTAACCTCGATACTAACAAGTTTATCCAGGCGCAAACATCTACTCCTGGATACATTTACCTTGGTCGCATTCCCCATGGTTTCTATGAGCATGAAATGCGCTCATACTTCTCCCAATTTGGTACCCTTCTGCGGCTCCGTCTCTCCCGCAGTAAGAAGACTGGCCGCTCGAAACACTATGCCTTCCTCGAATTCGCCGACGAGGAGGTTGCTGCTATTGTTGCCGAAACGATGGATAACTATCTTTTGTTCGGCCACATCCTCAAGTGCAAAATGATCCCACGGTCACAGATCAAGGATGTGGAGTTGATGTTTAAGGGTGCGAATAAGAGGTTCAAGAGGATTCCATGGGGAGACTTGCAGCAGAGGAAGGTGGAGAAGAAGAGGACGAAGGAGGAGTGGAAGGTATTGCAGAGGAGGGAAGAGGCAAGAAGGAAGAAGAGGGAAGAGAAGTGGAAGAAGTTGGGAATTGAGTATGAGTTTGAGGAGGCGAAGGAGAAAGAACAGGCGCCTGCGGTGGCGGTGATAGAGGCCCCCAAGGACATGGAAGCGGCTATTGTAGAGAAGGAGAAGAAGAGGAAGGCCGAGAAGAAAGAGAAAGAAGCGGAGAAAAAGAATGCTAGGGTGAAGGAAAAACCCGCTGAAAAGAAGGGAGGAAAGAAGGAGAAGGTAATGGCGGACAAATCTACAAAGGAGGATGGCGCAAAGGAGACGGACGACAAGGAAAAGCCGGCAAAGAATGAGACAAGCAAAGCAAAGGAGGCTTCGGTAGCGACGAAAGTGGCCGTTGCTGCTCCTGCTGCAAAGAAGGCTGCAAAGAAGCAAGTCAAGAAGAAGTAATCAAGATGGCTTTTTATTGTCCATCACTGGTGCCATTCTGTATATCTTATGATTTTTGAATACGTAAGGTTCGGATTTGGGGAAAGCAATGTTTTTTTAGTTTTTTGTTGTCAGGTTAATCGAAGTTATCAGATTAATCTGTTATCGGTATTTAGCATGATTATACAAGCGTTTATAGTTCCCCTGCCTTTGAATATGTCTTATTGCCCTGCTTTTGAGTTGCAATTGTATTGTGTCAAGTGGTTCACCTAAGCCTTCAACATTTGAATGAGCTCATGTGTGCACATCTATGTAAGTAGCCCGAGCCTTGGTACCCTAATCCAAGTGGTGTTGATCACCCGCCTTATGTCTATCCGTAACGGAAGTATGAGTATGAAGCCGGCTGGTTTCATGTCTGTATTTCCCAAGGCCGATTATCATCTTTGAGTAACTGTAAATTAGACTTAGAAATGTTCAATATTTACAAAACAATGGTTGTTATGGAAACCCAGAGCCCTTTGGGCTCCATTGTCTCAACTAAGTAGTCCAAGCGACATCACTTCTACATACGACTTCTCCAGCTCGGCATGTTTCCCAACCTCCAACCCAACCCTCAAGTCCCTACTTCCATCCCTACATGTACACCTCGCCCCCTCTCCAACCTCTCTTACAACCCTCTGCCTGCTGCTGTACCACTTAGAGCCCTATACAAGTAGAAGTCAGTAGCATGATCTTCGCGATTAGTTCCAACACTCAATCGACTGCACAGCATGGACAGTCCTTTCGGAACTGGCAGCTGCGAAACTTGCAGAATAGAAATTCACAAGGTTACCTCATAGCCGTTGATGTGTAACTAAAGGCTTTTCCTAAGTGATATGAATAAAGACGATGAAAGTGAGTGAGAAAGATGTATGGGGAGAGCAAAACATGCTTTGATACCTGAGGGTATTGATGCCGCATTTTTAATGTCATCTGTAAGAAATATAACCAGGCGAATGTGGCCCCCTAGCACGGATGCCGAAAAGGGAAGTAACAGATGCCAAGAACCTCAGTTCGGTATAGTATACGATCCCCACTGCACCATACCATCTGCTACTCCCCTAAGCGGCCCATCGTCCCATTACTACCTCCTAAAGTAGGGGAGGTAATGCATGATAAGATGTGTATTATGTTCTTATCTTAATCTTCTATTGTTTCTAAATACTTTATTCTCTGTTCTTTTCTTTTGATAGTGCCGTCCGAACGTTGACTTCTACCACCAAGACCGGTCTCATGAAAAGTATGATAATGAGGCCTAAGGAAACATAAAGAAATATAACAGTAAATAAGAAAGTAACCTAATATAAAAAACGGTTGGTAAAAGATACATGTATAAAGGGGAGAAAAAAAGGCACGAATAAAATACAATAAAATAAAATCGAAAAGTTGAAACCCAGAGGAATGAAGAAAAATAATCGCAAAATATACAAAGTGTAACCAAACCACCACTACCTCCAAACAACTCTCCTACTTCCCTCCACCACCCGCCTTTACAAGGCCCACATTCCACCTTGTTACCCTCTCCGAAGCCTCCCTCCTCCCTCTCTCAAGCCTCTCCAGCACTTTCCTTATCCATATAGTCCCTCCCACCAATTCCGCTAGATCTCCTTGCAACAAAACAGTCACCTCGTCCCCGTCCTCTTCGGAGCCTAGTATCTTGTCCACATCTATCTTCTGTTCTGGAGCAAGACCCTTCTTCACTCCTTCAATTAGCTGGTTGACACTGGTTATCACTTCTGCGGCTGCATTTTTGACTTGAGTTCTCGCTGGAGGTTTGAGTTTGGTGAGGTACGTTGTTAGCTTCTCGGGTAGCACCGTACTGAGTAGATTTGCTGCTTCTAATACGGTCCAGGCGGTATGGAGAGTCATCCAACCAAATGGCGCCGAGGAAGAAGGAAGGGAGGGAGCGGAGTCATTAAGCATCTTCTTGATTTGCTCGATGTAGTCCAAGTAGGCCTTAGGATTTTGCTTAATGTCGCAAGAGGAGGCAGGAGCGGCAGATGGGTCAGAGGCAGCATAGGCGAATAGCTTTGCTAAGCTGTCCGCCACTCGGAGGGACCATTTCTCAGGTACGGTGAACTCTCTCCCCTCATCCTTCTCCATCTCTTCCCTATTTAACCCCTCCACGATCTCTCTTAGCCGTTTTGAGACCTCTGCATCTCTTTTCTTCCCTACAAGGCCAATTAATTCTTCCACTAGGGTGAAGCCCTTGACCCACTGTTTTCCCGGCAAACCCTCTCCCAGTCTCAGGACTTTCCTCTCGAAACTCTCTCCTTTTCCTGCTCTCCTCTCAAAGTTCACCAGCACCCCCACGTCCCGATTATCCACTACCTCCCCGCCTTCCGCCCACACCCTACACTCCTCTCCGTCCACTGCCTCCCCCAATCCACCATCCCGTTCTCATGCACACCACCAGAGCTATTGCTACCTCTCAGCCTTCCGACTCTCCTCTTCTCCACTTCATAAATCGCCCGACTCACACTTCCCTCGACCCTCTCACCAAACTCGACAAACTCCACCAACTGCCCATATGTCGCCCGATCAAAGGCCAGCACTGTCATTTCCGGAGTTTGCTTCGAGCTTGACTCAAAGATCTTAAGGAACTTGTTCAGGATCACCAAGATATCACTTGAGTTCAGCGCTGGCGATTCTGGGAATGGGAAGAGGGTCGAGGCACGGGTGACAAGCCAGTGGCCCAGGGTGTCCGATTGAGTTTGTTTGACGTTTAGCCGGTCCCAGCAGTCTTTGGAGGCGGCGAGGTGAGGCGCACCGGAGAGGACGTAGAGGCGGGTCAGGAGTAGGAGGGCTTGGTAGTTGTGTTTGCTTTTGGAGAGGAGGAATTCAAGGAGGATAATGGATCTCAGGAGTGGGGTTTCGTCGTCGGGTGTGAGCTTCCAGAGACGGAGAAGGGCCATGACGGCGAGGAGTGCGGCATCATCCCCGTGGTGGTTATCTGTAGTGACGACGGTAGTTGATAGTGACGGGTGAAGACCCGCGAGGTAGATCTTTAGCGAAGAGGACACAAAGCTTGTAAGGGTAGTTTTTATCGAGTCTCTGATCGATTGTGGGTCCGAAGTCGGGATGGTAAGCATTTCTAATAAAGAATCCACGTCAAACGCCGAGGCAGCTCCGTTTTCTGGCGCCATTTGTGCAGGTATGGTGAGCGGTAGCGGAGAAATCCTCAGCAAGTAAATAAACTTTTGCACATTAATCCTCCTCGCAATCTGCGGCGCCGTCGATATCTTGCCTTCATCCCCATCAACTGTCTTTTTCAAATATGACAAAAAATTCGCTTGCTCTCCCTCATCAAGCATCTCTACATACCTTCCCAAATCCTCAAAGCAGCAGTTCTTATCTCCGACATTATCGAAGTATCGAATACACATATCGAGTAAAGTGGGAGTATCGTCCGGGGCAGGTAGCAATGGCTCTGCGTTCGTGCCGTGAAATAACGAGGAGAATTTCACGAATGCGAGCTCAGAATTCCGCGTCATAGATTTGGTGGATGAGGGAGGGAGATATAAACAGAGGGTCTTCCAGGTCTCGAATTTTATACCCTCTTTATCCAGCCCTTGCGGGAGTGTGAGTTGCGATGCTTCTCCATCTGCTTCACAAATACTACCCGATACAAGCTCTCCAGCAGCACACAAATACCCATCCCATAGCGCCCAATCATCGCCTATGCCGGGCACTTCCCCTCCTGAACCCTCCTTCGGCGCATCCCTCGCCTTGCGTAATATCTCCCCAGACATCACCCACATCATATCCCACTTTTTCAGTTCCCACAAAAGGGATAGCTTCTTCCGGAGTAGACCAAGGTAGTCACCCTTGGCAATTGCACTGTCCAAGCCCAGGTTCGTTGATGATAGGATGTCCAACGCTTCCTGCGCGCGGGCAGTCTTTGTAGGAGCGGGCGAGCAAATGGAGATGGCTGATAAGAGCAGATGAAGTTCTTGTGCGTTTTGGATCGCTCGGGCAGGGATAAGGAGCTGTCGCATTTGAGAGTTAGAGGGAAATCGTGGAAGTGAGGGGAGTTAGCAGACATTCTTAGCTTCCGGCGGCACCTCCTTCTTCGCCCTCATTATCATCGTATACGCCAGCTTCCCATATATTTCGCTCCCCTGGCCCATCTGCGTTAACCAATTCTATATCTCCAGCCAATACGGTACCATCACCAATCCCTCCATCAGCTTGCTTGTTCCAATATGAACAGGGATATCTAAGGGTAACACCGACATAAAACAACATCGTACTTGCCACCGCCCAAAAGAAGTATTCTCTCTTCTGCGCAAAAGCTCTCTGAAGGTGCATCGCTGCCTATCCTCCGACATCACTCATCATTCACCACCCGCTCACAAATTAGCCTATATAATCCCAGCCCACCATTCCGCCTCCCACACCTCTATAACGACACCATACTACGCACCTTCTGCGCCCTTCCCCAATCCCCCCATCTCACACACTCAAAAAACCACTCCCTCGCCAACCTTTCATCCCCTGACTTCCTCCTCACAGCCCCGTCCCACAACAGCCCCATTTCATCCTCGCCTCTCCTCTCAGCCACCCCAGCATCGACAATCGCCTTCCACACTCTACTTAAGAATACCAGCACATCAACGTCGTCCACGGGTGGAGCCTTCTTTGCAAATAGGGATTTGCATATCAACAGAGCTTCTTCATAGTTGGATGTTGTTGAGGTGGAGGCAATGGGAGGGAGAAGAGTTAGGGTGTGTGCTTTTAAAACCTAGTATTGATTATCACCCACAAAATTAGTAAACTGTTTCATTTGCTTAAGGCCCTCAATGCAAATCTAATTGAGCCTGAAAGACCGTATAACACAGTTCAAATCCAAAATCCGCAAGAACATACCAACAAATAATCTCCTGCTTCACCCTTTTTCAGCCTCTTGTTACACAATTGCAGCGCCTGCTTCACCGCTCCCGTCTCAATCAACTCCCGCACCTGCTGATTCTTGCGTTCTGTCGCTGCAGACGACATTGCCGTTATATAGTTTTCTTGCCCTTTGTCGACTCCAGAAACACAATCCCAACGCCTCGTCCCGTAACGGCTCGTTCCGACGTCGGCACTAGTGATAGTCGTGTGTAAACGGGTACGCACAATTCCTGGGGTTTTCGAGAGCGGGGCCAGGCACCGACCGGCTTACTGTGGTGGGGCTTAACTTTTAATTTCCAAATTCTCATGGTCAGTTTAGATGAAAATAGCTTATCAGATCTTCTAGTACTGCCGTGCCTTGGCGCACCTCGCGTATCCAAATACAAAATGTCCTAAAATGTGACATGAAACGTACAAAAGTAATACACTAGTTACCAGCATCTATCTATTATAGTACTGAGTTACATCCCTCTTGGCGGGCACCTAACCCCTGTCAACAACGACCTTGGCAACAACCACCCATCTATTATAGTACTGAGTTACATCCCTCTTGGCGGGCACCTAACCCCTGTCAAAAACGACCTTGGCAACAACCAAAGTGTAAAATGTGACATGAAACGTACAAAAGTAATACACTAGTTACCAGCATGAATATGTACTGGGGTGGTGACAGGGGTGGTGACAGGGGCGGTGAAGCTGTCCGTGCTGTAGGAAGATGTAGTATTCATAAGGGAGTGGCGTGTATCATACTAGTATGGATGTGATCTGGTTACGAGACATGGATATGATACTTTTCTTTCCTGTCGACACCCCTGGTGTTTCAGGTATTTGTGCTGACATCGCGAGACATGCGTCCGAGCGGACCCCCCTGCACCACATTGAGTACCAGTACCCTTCGAAAAAAATCAACAGAAAATCAATAAAATAGCAAAGAATTACAGAAAAGTAATAGACTACATGAATGGGCATCAGAGAATTCAAATCTTTTCTCAGAATTCAAATTGTTGTATTATCGCAAGAGGGGTCCTCTCGGATGCATGTCTCGCGACTCCAAGGGATACAAGTACCGGTAACAGTCTCGTAACCAAATACACTAGTACTTAAAAAGTACAGAAAATCTTGCCTAACACAAACTACGAAATTGAACCCAGAGGAATATACGCAAGGTGATCTATTCATATGTACGATCATCGCCCATCAAGCAGAACCATCCCAAATTTCGGGGTCCTAGTGAGATAGCAGGTAAGGTAGAAAGATGAAAAAGAAAACACGAGTATTTACGGCCCTTGCAGTACCTGCCTCACTCCTTCTTCTAACGTTGCTCGCAACGGTGGACTCCTCTCATCATTTGCCAAACTCTTCAAATCATCAATGACCTTCCCTCTCGTCTCCACTGGTAACCTTCCTCCCAGCTTAGACAGATTCAAAATTCCGCCTTTCATCAATACGCCCTCAAATCCTCGCTCCCTCGGTCCGATGCCATCGATAATATGAAATCCCACATTTTCATAAAGATTGGTGTTGACGGTGGATACGAGAGGCGAGAAGTCAAAATCTTCAAGGAATGTGCCTGGGCGAGTTTCACTTCATAATTCATTGGCATAGACGCTGGCGGAGTCATAATGTGGTCAAGGACTTTCTTTAGGTTTCCCTCATTTTGGTCAAACTTTTGTCGGTATGCTTGCGACAAAGCTGTCAACGAGTTGAGGTAAAGTATATGCTCCCTAAATCCGAAATGCGAATTGTCAGTCCCCTTCTTTCTCACAGCATACCGAATTGAAAATAAAATTTACTTACGGTGTCGACTTCGTACTCTTGCCGGCTTGATCTGAAATCTCATCTCTCTCCTCCCCATCTTCGTCTTCAAGAGCTGACTGGATAATACCTTCAATGTCGTCAAACAGATCGGCGTCCTCTGCCAATTCCGCATATCTCCCTAAGCTCTTGAATGCCTGCGCTTGATAAGCCTTATTCTTCCGCTTGGCCTCTCTCAGCATTATTTTCTTCGTTTCTGTCCTCTTCTCTGCATCGCCTGAGGCTTGTATGCTCCCCCCTAATTCCACGAAGCCCTCCAGGACCTTTTCTTTCCCTTCCCAACTCTTCCCTCCGACAGCAGTAACCATAGCTGGATACATTAACTCCAGTTGATCTTTCGTAAGCTCTTTACCAATGGATGTACATATATCGGCAATAGTTATTGCTGCGGTCTGCTTCACCACCCAGCGTTGGGAAGCGAGACTCTCCGTCGCAAGATTTACAATCTCCTGCAGATGAAGCTTGATGGCACCAGTACCGCCTGTATTTTCGCTCCAAACATCAGAGAAAGTCGTAGTTATGGTGACAGATGAGTTGTCATGCTTGGCAAGATATATGAAAGGCAATATTGAGGCCGACAAGGAATTGAATTTATCAGTTGCACTAAATCTAGTATCAGAACCTTCTACCGTGGTAAAGACAGGGGTAGACCAACTGTTTGGATATGTCATGCACTATCTCACCAGCCAATGCTCTCGCTTTCTCTTCTGTTGATCTTATTAGCCTCCCACACCCCCTGATTCATGAGAGCATGTTACAGAAAACCTCACCCTCATAATCGAACCAAAATTTCTTTGCCAGATCAACCAACTGCAAAATTCGGTCGTGGCCACACAGTCGGCATAAATAACCAGCAGATACTGCCCAACTGGTGCTCACTGCATCGTTCCTGTCCAGGATCACACTCATTACTGTCTTCAGCAGTTCATCCGCATGAGGCTTTGTCAAGAAGCTATGGCGTAGCGTTAAAGTAACTAGCACCCGACTAGATCCAACTTTACTCGGCATCCCGACTGCTTTTCGAATTGTATACGTTAGTCTCGGAATGAGGTTGGTCATTGTTGGCTCATCGAGCAGATCAAGACAACGCTCAATGGCATCCATTATCGGACTACTTCGAACTCCGGAGAGTCGAGCAGCATCAATCTGGAAGTATTTTGTCAATCCACGCTTTCCACATAGAATTACTTTGAAATCGTACCTTTTCTTCAGTTAGATTATATTTTGCAGCATTGAGATGAAGATAGTTAAGTGCCTGAGGTTCCAGAGTGCTGAGAAGTCCAAGTAGTTTTTCTACTAGATCTGGAATATATTTTCTCAGCAACTTTCCAGCACTCTTGATAAGTTTTAGCAAAGTATCTGTTTTTT
Organism: Kalaharituber pfeilii; assembly: GCA_015179045.1. Taxonomy (NCBI): domain Eukaryota; kingdom Fungi; phylum Ascomycota; class Pezizomycetes; order Pezizales; family Pezizaceae; genus Kalaharituber; species Kalaharituber pfeilii. The sequence goes on along the minus strand of WHUZ01000012.1, from coordinate 126,702 downwards.
TCGGAAGTCAGTTGAGGAATTGATTATACATTCAAGAACTTGTTCTCTTACCCAGAGCAAATAGCTGAACTTCTTTTGCTTGTGCTTCAAGACCTTGCACGCCCATCAGGAATGGCATCAGATTTCCTAGTACCATATTGGCATCCTTATGAGACGCCCCAGAGTCCACATTAACGACTTTCACCATCGAATTTGCTAAAACTCGGCAAAGAGTGAGTGCCGCAATTCGCACGGACTCTTTGATGTCATCCATCACCTTAAATGCAGCTCCCCAAATCCGATCCAAATACTCCACATAGCGAGCAACTTCCCTTCCCTGAAGGAGGTCTCCAAGCGCCGCACAACTTGCCTCCCGAACCCGCCATTCTCGGTCCAAAATGGACTTAAGTAAATCCTCCAAAATGTCATCAAAGTACTTATCCAAAATGCTTTGGCTATCTTTAACTAAAGCAAACCAGATATCATTCATACTCTTTCGAACATTGGAATTAGGATCAAACCTGTACCGGTAGAGCTTGGGATAAAGCTTTGGATTCTCCGTCAAGTAACCGTCCACACTAGAGCTTGAACTGGATAGTATGTTCCCCAATCCAAATCTCCCAAAAGAAGCGCGGGATGCCCATAGGGAGTTATGTTTTGCCAGTGCCATAAATCTGTATATAAGACTGGGGTCCCCAACTTCGGAAGCCAAAGACATGATGTCTTTGTAAGTTGAAATTGATCCATGGTCACTTGTTCCTGTTTGTAAAGAACCCGGCTCAAAAAGCTGTGTGTCACCGGTCACCTGACCTGCCAATGTTTGGGCTTTCGTATCACCAGTGAAGGAGGCGATTAGACTGCGCACTAACTCATCCTAATTTTCGCACAATGTATTTAGCATTACACTGGATATTTCATGAGCTAGCTGTCTTACCTTCATTGCCTTATCCCCTTTTTCATAAACCAATGTCAACCCCTTTGCAGCACTCTCCTGGACAAATTCTAAACGATTTATTAGTGATGCCTTGTCAATTTCCAGTAAATTTGCAGACTTCATACCATCCCTATCCACCAAGAACCCTCTAAACGCTGCCTGCGCATCCTTCAATCTTGAAGCTACCACCTCAAGATCTCCACAGCTCTCTACCAGGCTCAGCAACCACATACAGGCGCCCTTTCTCAAACTTGGTTTTGTATTTCTCGAAAACTCATCAAGTACCTTGCTCAGCACTTTATTAAGCAACATTCCCTCCTTCCGCATATCAATCACCTGAGCTGGGGGTGCGGCCCCTTGAATGTCCAAGTACCGCCTAACCAGCGATCGTGCGCCCCAACCAGCAGCAAAAATAGACAATGCCTCTCCAACGGCAAATGGGAATTCAACCTGTTTATTTTCATGTAGCGCGTAAAGAGCCTCTTCAATCCTATTCAGGAATTCTTGGTCCTCGGCATTCTCACTGCTAAATACCAACGAGAAACACCCCAAGGAAAGAATAGCCTTCTCCAAGTTAACCTTGGATGCAAGCACTATTATTTTCTCCAGTAGGTTGTTGAGCACATCTGAACTGAGATCCTTTTTCTGTAAAACCCCAAAAGCACATAAATCATTCAACGCTTGCAAGCCTGCCTCGATTAGCATCTTCTCCTGTGTGGTCGGAGTCGACACTGAATTCAAGACAATCTCAATACTCATTTTGATAGTGTGTTCGTCCAGAGCATTAGAAAGCCGAGCTCGAAGTGCTAGTCGACCAAGCAGATATCCAATAGCAAGCACTGCAATATAAGTTTTATAGCTGCCCTCCGACTGTAATTGATGACACTGCTCCACTACGCCCCTCAGGAGCTGCAGGTCGCACTCTGGATGAGCAACAACTGAACCAAGAGCCTTAATTAAAATGTTTCGTTTCTCAAGATCGTCATTCCCACTTCCAGTAACGGAATATGTTCCCTCAGTAATCTTCTTGATTAATAGAGTAACATTCTGGTTATTTCTAGCCCAGTGTGCAACCAAGTCCTGTGGAGCAAGTTCGCACATTTCAACCCAGACTTCTGCGCATGATGCAATATTCAACAACATCCCATCATAAGCTAGAGTAAAGAACTTTTCCAATGCCTGAGCAGTCAGTGACTCGGAAAATTTGTAATACGACGAGAGAAGTCCCGCAAGAAGGCTTCGTGCATCAGCATCGGTGGCAATTGTATTATCAAGTTTAGTTGAGAACGATTGCGCATCCGTTATAAATCCTTTGTACCTTTTCGAAGAAGGTCCACTGCGGAGAGCCTCCATAATCAAGACCCTGCGGAAAAAGTCAATTGTAGCAGGATAAATGTTTGATGGAATATTGTGTATTATTGTGCGGCCTCCATGGTGGCTTACAATGCGCGAATGTGAAGAGGTAATATAATTCACAAGTTCAGTAAAACTCGGAAGTGAGTACCTATCAACATTCGAACCCCCAGCACCACCATCTAAGTCCATTTTGTCCTCATCTGCTTGGGATTTTGAGAGCTGAGATTTAGGATTTAGCATCATATACCAATAGGGGTCAAGACCTCTCCTTCCTTCTTCAGCAACTTCACTTCTCCCGCTAGAAGTTGTGTTTTGCGCTCCGGTGCCCGCAGCTAACAAACAAATCCACCTTCCCTTGACATTACTGAATCTCAGTCCCCTGTTTGCAAACCTGGCAGCAACATAGGTTAATACTCCCTCTCTTCGGCCCTCATTCTCCCTTTCCTCGTCTTCTACTTCTTCAACAAGAAATTCGGCCAGTGCATCTTCCACCTTTTCGTCATATTCTAGCCCGGAGTCACTGAATCCCACAAGTAAACTCCCCAAAGCCTCCTCCACACTTCGCCTAACTGCTGCAGTAGCCGTTGCTCCTTTTACCCGTAATGCTGAAATCATGAATCTCAGTACACCCAATTCTGGTTCATACACAAGTGTCTTGAATAAGCGGCGACATATCAGACCAATAGCTTCAAATGCCGGGCCCCTAAAGTCATCTCCGTTGGATGGCCTTGTATAAACTGTAGCCGAAAACGCCGTTTGACTAAGTCTCTGATTTTCCTCTGCTATGAAATACCGTAGCCGCTCAACGATAGCAGGGCCATATTGCTCAATAATTGGGGTATCCGTAACACGGCAGAACCAGTTGAGATATAAGAACACCTCTTTGGTTAACCTTTTTCGATCTCCTACAGCATCATTCCAGTCTTCTGTTGGGCCGTTTGACTCCCTCCCCAGCGAAACTTCTAACACGGATAGAACCTTCCCGCCAAATTGCGGCCCTGACACTGAACGTTTTGATTTTGCCAGAAGGGAAATTATCCGGGCCCGAAGAGTCCACCTCACCGGCGGTGTTTGTGTTGTAACTCCCCCTTCTTCCGGTTCCCCAAGGAAAAAATACTTGTACATGGATTTGATTAACTTATCTCCAACTCCGCTGTCATCCTGCGCATCCAGCAGGACTGACGGAGCTGACCTCTTGAATATTTCTTCTCCCAGCTCAACGACCTTCGAATCTTCACTCTTAGAGTGGGAACTAGCCAGCAACGCAGGGAGATACCGCTGTTCATCCACCCAAGCACCAGTGTTTAGAAACCTCAAGACCGCAAGTTTAGCCGTTGTCAGCTTTTGCCCTAGAGTAGCACCTTGTGGATTCCATGTCTCCTTTTTGCCTCCTAATGTAAGAAACGAATATTCTGCGGGAGTGAGTCCCCTGCATGTCTGGTTTGGGTCTCGGCCAACAGTACGAGTAGTCAAGAGCATAAGCTTTGTAAACCAAGCATGTAGGAACTCAGCGTCCCCGGGAGATGAATCAAAAGAGAAATGTCTTAAAAGAGCAGTATCCTCTGAGCCTCCACGCGGCGGAGGGACATAGTGTAACAATAGTTCTAGTAGAATATTGAAGATAAGAGGTTGATGCTGTTCAGGTGTACTGGATATATTGGAGATTATGACGGGAAGCAAAGCTAGCCGCTCCTAATGGAAACCATAAAGCTCAGTCTAGATCATATATCAGCATCGTAGGGAATACCTTTGGTCCAATCCTTCCAATGCCTTGCTGAATATACATCAAGTCGAAATTCCTGATCAATGTATATTTTCCCCCGACCTCTGGATCCTTGAACTGCTTCAGCAGAGCTTCGACCGGGAGCTGTATTGACCTGTTCTCTCACAAGCTATGATAAGTGTCCATCCCTCAAAACCTTAACTTGAAAATAGTAGGACCATCAAACCCACTGGGACTTTATCCTTTTGTTCACATGCTGGCAAATTGCTATAACCTACAGCAAGCGAATCGGCTTTAACACAACAATTCCTCTATCCTCTTGCGCAGCATACACTAGACGTACCTTATTTCGGACTGCAGCATGCGGGCTCGCCAGCTTAAGTATCACCGGGACGAGGTACGTTTTGAGCACCGTTTGGAGTTTGTCCTCGGTGTCTGTTAGAGCGATACGAAGCTCGGCCTTGCTGAGCAGGGAGAGCTCTCTGGCTTCATCCGGAGGATTCGACATGATGGATACTCTGCTGGAGGGAAAGGAGACCGTAGTAGGATAGGAATTGTAATGAAAGTAAAAAAGCTCACTCAGGATCCAAGTAGAGAGTAGGAAGTAAACTGGAAAACAGCGCTAGCCTCTGGTGTTGAGTTCGACCTCTACAGGAAAAGTTGCAAGTAAGTACTCACTGTTGCAAAGTTTCCTTACGAGCTGACATTATACGCAATCCCCCGCTTATCACCTTGCCAAGAGTCCTGATAAGCTACCAAGCCTGACGTATTGCTACATGGAACGCATCCGATGTCAACCTAGTAGGTAAGTCCCTGCCTAGTCTCGTAACCGGGGATGAGGTACTTCGGCTTGCGCAGCAGATGTTCAAGGCTAACTGAGCTCTGGGTTGGGTATTGAGCACCAAGATGAATTGTTAAACCTGCGTGTATCAGATATCGTACATAATAGGAGCGTTCAGACATCCGATCGAATACTTGTCCGCCAGATGCCATTTGGTATTCGGTGCTAGTCTGAGAACCCATTTGGTATTCGGTGCTAGTCTGAGAACCCACCGAATATGGGTAACGGATACGGTTCACAGCCTGTGCCCATCTTTGCGTGCAACCAGCCTACTATACCGTTTTTGAGGGTCAGTTTTTAGCCTCATGTCAGGTCAGTTTGGTTTTTGGTGTGGGTGCTGTAGATTAACTCAGCAGGTCATGTGAGATGATTCCGCAGATAAAGCTACTGGCAAAACGAAATCCTATCGAATTAGGCTCGTCCATCGAGTATGAAAAAGGTATTCGACCAGTTACTGGGGTGCAAGATTCGGATACGAGACCCCCATATTCACCAGATTTGGGTTCAAGTTGTCCCAACATCAAGTATTTTCTATGGTGAACTTGAGGACATGAAACTACCAAGTCGGATACTTCTAGTCTGAATACCCTTACTGAGTCCTAGTTGGATTGCTTCTCACCAAAGAACATTTCAGAGATAAAAAAAAAATTACCTGGGTGCCTTCGGGATGAATTAGCAAAGAGTAATGTAGAAGCTGTATTGCTTGTATTATTGTGACATGACCTCATATCCAGGAAGATTCTAATCCTCATATCCCTCCTTTCCTTTAGCTTTACGCTCAGCAATCCTTTTCCCCATCTCCTTCCTAGCTTCATCCAACCACTCCTGGTAGCGGCCTTCTTTCAGCTTCATTCTTACGACACCCTTGAGTATTTCATGTGCGAATCCCACAAAATTGTGCTTCCTCAGTGCATTCTCCCATTGCCAAGCCTCTCGTTTTTCCTCTTCCTTCCGCAAGGTTTCTAAATCCCCGATCTCCATAGCCCTCCCTCTAGGATCCCGTACCATTGCCAGCAAATTGAATCTGATTTCTGTCATTGGATATCGCGCAATACGACGTTGTAATACGGGAATAACCTTCTCGGCAAATTGCTCGTCAGAGCAAGGTCCATGTGAGATTGGTGCCACCTGAAGCCCGTCCAGTTCATAGAGTGCACCGTTGATCGGAGTGTATGCGATGAAATGATACACATCATCGTCTTCAGTAGCCGCGCGAGTGTTTTCGTCTATGAAAGGGCTGGAGCGAGCAAAAGAATTGTGGACATCTCGAATGAGCTCTGAATTCGACAGTGCTTCTCCACGTAGCTACTTATGACAATTTGTCAACTTCGATAAGCTTTCAAATAACACTGAATCCGAACACCCACATCTGATGGAAATGCTTGTGTGAACTCCCTGAATTCGGTCAAACTTGGACCAATATCGATATCACCACCAGTCTCCCTGCTCTTATTCAACAGGACGCTTAATATAGCCTGAGTTGCACATGCATTTTGTATCGTTTGATTAGCGAAAAACATGCTTTCGTTGGCCTCAAGCTCATATGTCCCATCAACCTCGTCATCTGGTTTGGAAGAGATGTATTTGAATAAAAAGATAACGCCGTATATAGGCCTGGAGTAGAATTAGTTTTACTTGTTCGTCTCTGGCTCTAGCTGGTTGCAAGCCATGTTTTGAAAAGGCCGGAGAACCAACGCTATTGCTTTAAGGTAATCCGGTGAGAGGTCTAATATCTCTTCAAACTGGACATTCTTGACCCCCAGATTCTCCACCAGGTAGGTAAATACACCCTGGTTAAAAATGACTAGGTATTAGAACGTTGATATGAAAAACGGAATAGAAATAGCATTACTGCATCAGACTCAATTGTATTCCAGCCGGACATGACGGAAGAATGTTTGCTAAAGGATAATTATGAAGTTGAAGATACGTAAGGGAGGATTTGTTGATTACTGTAGTACAGATTCCGTCAGTATCAAAGGGTTAGGTTTGGACTCTTAGTGTAGCTCGTAAGCTGCCAAGCATGAGTTTAGCCAAGACATAGTTTCGTGAGAAGTCATATGCTGGGAACGCCTCTTGTTGGTGTGTTCTTTCTAGGAATCTCCAGTCTTGATGAAATTATACTTATTTTTTGCAATCAATCAATCAATCAATCAATTTATTTATTTATTTATTTATTTATTTATTTATTTATTTATTTATTTATTTATTTATTTATTTATTTATTTATTTATTTATTTATTTATTTATTTATTTATTTATTTATTTATTTATTTATTTATTTATTTATTTATTTTTCTATCAATTTTTAAATTTATTTTACTCTTTGGCTATTCAGCTCATTGCAAGTGAGTTATCAAAGTATTTTGAAGTGACAAGGGAAGTACGTTTCTTGACACCCTTCCTCCACAAGCAACAGCTTCTGCATTAGGTAACAAACCCTGAATCTAATAAGACTTTCTGAGTCAAAGAAATTTCTATTAACCTTTCTTTTAAAATCTCTTTTAGAAGATATATAATAAATTACTGTACAAGTAGGTAGCTATAGAAGAAGATGAAGAAACAGCTTAAAAAGCCAACAAAACCCTGCCGATAAAACGTTGAAGGGGGGAAAGTTACAGGTTTTAGATCTAGTTGAGGGTAACTACCAGGCAAGAAGGATCTAGAGTACCTAATTTGTTTCTTTCGCGTGTCAAGGGTCAAGTGCTGTGTAATTTCGATGGATGGTTGGAGGATAATTGCAGAGGGAGGGAGGAAGAGGGTCGGGAGGAACACATTATGCCCGGTTACTTGTAGACTTTAAGGTTCCTTGGCTATAGACGTACGAACGTTGGATCGGTGTCCTTACGTATCCTTCGCCAGGAACCCCTGGAAGGCCTTGCTGTCGATATTGACATTCCCGATAGCTATACCCTCAAAATGTCAGTACAGTTTTTCATCTAGACAACCAGAGACAGGTACCCACCCTGCAACTTCTTCCTCCCCGCCTTCTGCTTCTCCAATAACTTCATCCTCCTCGTCGGATCCCCTCCGTACAACTTCGCCGTCACGTCCTTTCTCACCGGCTTGACTGTCTCCCTCGCCACAATCTTTTTTCCCACCGCAGCCTGAATGACCACTTCAAATAGTTGCCTATCTACAAACTCCTTGAACTTTTCGACCCACTGGCGGCCAATGTATTGCACCTGGCTCCGGTGCATGACACGCGAGATTGCATCCACGGGTATCTTGTTGACTAAAAGCTGAAGCTTGACGATGTCGCTGGGCTCGTACCCTGCATCCTCGTAATCGAGACTCGCGTACCCTTTCGTCACACCCTTGAGACGGCCAAAGAAGTCATCTACAAGGTTTGCTAGAGGGAGGCGATACTTTAGGATAACTTGCGTCTTTGTAAAGAATTCAAGCGACACCTGTGTCCCCCGATTGCTCTCACACAACTCAATCGTCTTGCCCAAATACTCCTCCGGGACAGTTATTGTTGCGAGCACCATCGGCTCCATATACTTATCAATTTTGGAATAATCCACATCACCGTCCGGGAACTCCGCTGGGTTGCGCACAATTTTTTCCGTGCCATCCTTGTACAAGATTTTGAAGGGTACGGAAGGAGCAGTGATGATGATGCTGGCGCCGTGCTCTTGGCGGAGGCGGTCTTGGAAGACGGAGCAGTGCAGGGTACCGAGAAACCCGAGACGCCAGCCTTGGCCTAGAGCTTCGCTGGCTTCTTTCTGGAGAGTGACGGAGCGGTCGTTAATGACGAGTTGGTTTATGCTGTTGTGATGGAGTGTTAGATTTATATTCCTGGCATGTGACATGGGTGGGATGGGGTTGTTTCGAGTTACCCTCAACCCATACCCCATCACACGTCAGGTTGAAATTGCGAGCAACACACCTTTCATCCAACCTCTGAAACTCAGTTTGATCTGTCGGAAACGCCCCCACAAACACCATTGGCTGCGGCTCCTCAAACCCCGGACACGGCTCTACTACATTCTCCATTCCCACGTTTGTAAACGTGTCTCCGACCTTCGCCTCCTTGCTATTCTTCATTCCGGGATTAAAGAAAATGTATCCAACTTGCCCAGCGCGAAGCATGGATGACGCAGTCTCCATGGGATGCATGATGCCGACTTCGCCGACAATGTATTTCTTGCGGGTTGCGATGGAGATTACATGGTCTCCCGGCTTGATCGTTCCATCGAATAATCTTACCAGTAGAATCACCCCCCGGTAATTGTCGTACCAGGAATCGACTAAGAGAAGCTTAAGCGGTGCTGTGTCAGACCCTACGGGAGCCGGGATATTTTCAATGACCGCGGGCAGCACCGACTCGACATTCAGTCCAGTTTTTGCAGACACGAGGACTGCTTTGGAGGCGTCGAGCTCGAAGTTGGTGGTGATTTGCTCGAGGGCCCGAGGGGGGTCGGCGGAGGGTAGGTCCACCTTGTTTATCACAGGAATGAGGGTGAGGCCTTGGGCAAAGGCGAGGTAGAAATTTGCGACGGTTTGGGCTAGAGCGGAGAGAGTAACGTGTTTGTTAGGTGTTTATGTTCCGAGACTATATTGCCTGCTTCTGTGTATTCTGTGAATGCACTCACTTACCTTGAACCCCTTGTGATGCCTATTTGCCCCATGAACATCATCAGCTCCATATTCCAATCAGAAAGCATTGCCGTATCAAAATCATCAAGACCCTAGGAATGAGGCACCTACATCCACCAACAACAGCGCCCCTCCGCAACTCGCATAACTCCTTGACACCTCCGCCCTAAAATCCACATGGCCCGGTGTATCGACCAAATGAATCAAATAATCCTCACCCTTATAATTATATAACATTGTGCACGTCTGCGCCTTGACAGTAATCCCTCTCTCCCTCTCCACATCCAACTTGTCCAGAATCTGCTTTGCGCCCGCTCCAGGGGGTATAGTCCCGGTATGTTCCAGCAATCGATCTGAAAGCGTGCTCTTGCCATGGTCGACGTGTGCCACAATACAGAAGTTGCGGAACCGCTCCAAAGGTATCGCGGCCATGCGTTGTTCGATGTCGGGAGATATGCGTGGGTTTGTGCGGCCATGGGTAACAGCCGCGGGGGCAGGGGTGGTCGAAAACTGTCGGAAGGTCAGAGTGGGGCAATTGAGGGACAGACGGGGCGGTGCTCGGGGCGGAAGCTGGGCCTGCGCAAGGCTAATTGGGTATATAGAAGGTAAAAGCCGCCGCAGTGGGCGTGCGCAAGGGAGTGCGGGAGCTCGGGGAGGCAAAGCAAGCCTCTGGGCGGGGAGGAGAGAGCATTTTCGCATGAGCTGAGAGCTGCGCGATGCCGCCCTGAACTATGCGGTTGAGTGGGCGTCTGTGGAGGGGAAGACCAACGAACTAGTGAGCCGAAGTGAGTGTCGAGTCGCAGTTTGCTCGTGCAGGTGGGCTGGCGAAGGGGTTATGTCGAAGGGGTTATGTGACAGTGATCTGAAGTGAAGTGCGCCTAGTCTGCCGAGTCGGGAAGTGTCTACTGCATTATCTAACGTCTAAATTGAAATATGCAATATGCACTTCAGATCTCTATGTTTCTGATTTTATCCAGGCAAAAGAAACAAAAAGAAAGAAGAAAAATTGAGACGATCCCCCAGTATGTCGCGATGCTTAGCCGTTTAGATGCTCTCTAATATTCCCCACAGATAAACTCCAGAGTACAGTAAAGAATGACCCTATATGCCAATTTATAAAAGAAAGCGAGACTGGCACTGGCTTCAATGTACAGTACCGCTGCACCCCACAAGACAAGCAAACAGACCATAGCCCCTTCGGGAACCGTAAGAAAGAGAGAAAAAAGGAAAAAAGAAAGAACGATACATATCAATCGCGCAATACCACAGCATCCCATCCAATCTATACATGTACCTTGAGTACCATATCCTAAAGGAAACAATAAGGATGAAAAATCGATGCGCGAGTATAACCAACGACGAAAAAGAAATGCAGCTGAAAGCTTCTAGAATGAAAGCAAACACACAGAAACAAATTAAAACGTCAAGCTTCTAGCCGGTATCCTCATCCTCCGGCATAAAGGATTGCCATCTCTGCTTCTTTCCCCGGGGCTTACTCCGCACAGAGCGGTAATCCATATCAGTGGATTGAGCCTCCAATCTAGAAGTACAAAACAGCTTCATCAGTAACGTCCACTTATTTTCATCGAAAGCAGGTGCTACTTACCCTAGCTTGCGCAAGAATGACTCGTTATGCAAGAGGTGTGTCTGCCAACCTCCTTTTAGAATACTCTTCAGGCCAGTTACTCTGACGAGCTTCCACCACTCGTCGATTCCAAAATGATAGTCTTTTCGCACCACAAGTTTTTGGCGGGGGCTCCCTTCTGTCCTGAGGGGATGCTCTACACCTCTCAAGATGGTTTGGAAAGCAGAATGCTGAGTTCTTCTGTCCTTCTTATTCATATGTCGCTTTGTCCCTTTGGTAAGGCCGGAAAGAGTGTTGAGTAAGTCATTTTCCCGGCCGCATGGTTGGTACTTTTGAACAAGCACCTGTTCGTCGAATTCTACCATTTTGCCACGAGACTTAAAGAATTCAATCTCCCTATCATCCATGTCTTCGTTTGCTACTGTATAGCTCAACTCATAGAGAAGGGCAATATTCCTTCCTGCTGCGGTTTGTACTTCCACACTCGTGCTATCAAGCTGGTCAATGAACGCATCCATGGATTCGTCGTTCACCTCCTTGATATCCCCATTATAAACTGTACAAAGTAAACCCCAACCCTCAAGCGCCGCAGTAACAACTTCAGCTGAGTCACCGGCTCCAACCAACTGTCCATCCGAGCATATGATGTCAAGGTTATGTGACATCAATGTTCTGATCTCTGTCTCGTTACCAACATAATAGCGTGCTATAGAGAGGGTACAAATAGCAAGGGCTTTGACTGAGGTACTTTCGTGATCCGTTATAATGCCCATTAGGGTACCAAAGCATTTGTCCACCAGATAATCTGTGGGATTGGTAACAATTGTGAGACAGATTGCTAGAATCAGTTAGTTCGATATCACAGCTGTTAAACCTCGAAATGCAGCCTCAACTCACCTCTGGTAGCTAGTATCGCCTCTTTCTCTGATCTTCCTCCCTTGATACTCCTTAAAAATGCGTCAACTAGCTCGGCAGCTCGATCGTAGATGTCCTCTCGGGAGTAATTGGCAAGCAGATATCGAATATAATTTGAGTACGTCCATTCTCGGCCTTCTACTGAACTTCTCTTTCGATCTAATACCTCATCCATTATGTCCTTCAGCGCTTGCTTTCCTGAAGGGTCTCCTGATGATTCCAACATTTCATCTTGTAAAGAGTCTTGGCTATAATAGTCACCGAGGGGTCAACAAACGATCAGAATGAGATGGGAGTTCACGTAGATGTTGCTATATAATGAAAATATGAACCCCCACCTTACGACAGTTGCGGCGTCGTCAGTCTCCCACTCGTCCTCACTAACTTGCCTTGAAGTTGCTCTGGAAGTGGTACGTGAACCAGCCCTACTAGATGCAGCGGAGCTTGCCCGAGAAGCGGCCTTGCGCGAGATAGTCTTATTTGGGTTCAGTAGTTTCGGGTTGATACCCTCTCCGTTGTGTTCCAGCGCTTTTCGGCGGAGATTCGACATTTTGTTATTCTGCGCTTCTGCCGTGGCGAAGCGAGAGTACAGTGCAGTTTTTGCTTCCTGCTGAAATAACAGCTGAACGATGTGAGGGCAACTAGTAGTCTCGTAACCAGGGCAGTGATGACACAAGTGGGGGAGACGTCTGTGGGGCTGTTTATATAAGACCGAATTCAGGAACCTGATTGATATACTTTTAGAGAGGGTATGAGGGCAGAGCAATAGTGTTTCGAAAGCGGCACATCAACTCTAAGCTCCGTGAGCTGGGTTAGATTTAGGCGAAGAGGAGGGCGCTTGAAAAAGGCTGTGACGTACCCGGCAATTAAACAAACCTGCACTCTCAGAAGCAAGCGGGGCAAGGCGCAAGAACGCTTGTGGAAAATGGCGAGGAGCGCACTAGCAGTTATTAGAAGCAGAGAAGAAAAAGAAAAGCGCAGAAGGCTACTCGTACTCGTATGGCCAGAAGTGCAATTTAAAAACAGAAAATCAAGGCCATGGTAGCAATTAACGTGCCTACCCTTCAAATCGGAGCAGTCACGGATGGCCGTCAAGTGCATGTGCCTTTCCAAGTCATATCATATCTCTGATCAGCTGTAGTCTGATAATTCCTGGTCAGCTGCAGCCGAAGCTGTGCGCCAATCAGGCGCAAGGCTAGCTTACCCAACTGTGGGAGCTTTTGGTAATCATGAAGTAAGTATCCCAGTGCCTTTGCCTTGTTGCGCTGGAGCTGGATCTCCCTGGCCCTGCTGATCCGTGGCGCTTCACGAGTTCAGCCCTACTGGTCAGCTCTACATTATCCTGCATTGACTGTCACCATTCTCTTTCTGCACCAGCACCTTCTGGTTCTCGTGCACAACGAGCCAGTCCCTCATACGCATCTTATATTCTACAGATACAGATAGGTACGGCAAGTTGGAGGGCTATGCAGCATTTATGCCCAAAAGAATCAACGTTTGGGTGCATATATGTACCGTATTCACTTACTTAAGAGGTAAAACTCTTAGCGCAGTGCGCGTGTATTACGCAAGGGCACGTGATGATCCCGAATTACCGCGATGGTAACCTCAACACCACGGAGACTGATATCATGAAGGATCTTGAGTGCTGAAGTAGGAGACTGGATCAGGGTAATTAATAGACTGGTTTTTGGGTGCTGAAGAGTAGGAGATATTATATATCGAGTATGTTATGGGGAAGAGCTTTTCCTTACTGACCGATGGTGCGGGGAGAAAGAAGAATCAGCCAAACACATATGAGGAGAGTGCAGAGTATGGAGCCAGAAATGGCCTGGGGGAAGGTCCGTCATTTCTAAAATATTTGTTAGTATATATACTTGAATATAAAGTGTGATACATACATTTTTTTTTTTTTTTTTTTTTTTTTTTTATCATTACTCGCGTGCCACCCTGCCAGTGTGGGCTATGGCGGGGATTTAGGTACGTGATACATACTTGACTAAAGTCATAGACTGCTGCTGTTTAAAATTCTCGATATATGGAAGATTCTACTCATTTAAATACTCAAACAATTTGGTAAACGCTGGCCTTAATTCACCTGGATAGCTGTAGAGGGATTCGTTTAATTGGCTTAATCCTGTCTGAATGGCCTGAGCTGGCCTGGCCTGTTGGATTCATTGCAATGTCATCACTTGGTTATTTCTTTTCCTTTTTCGCCTTTGTTATTCCTTTTACTTCCTCATGTGCTTAATCTCACCATAGCCCACAGGCGGCATGTGAGTAATGATATTAAAAAAAAAAAAAAAAAAAAAAAAAAATTCCTTACTGTGGCAGAAGGTGGAGCATGCTTACAAACCCTTTTATCTCCTCGCCCCTTCGGCATCCGTTTCTTTTTGGCAACTTGAATTTTAGCCCTACGAGGAAAGTTGAATTTTTGACCCTATGTCATTGACCGGGGGCGAGAAGTTACATTCTTACTTGAATAACCAGCGTTCTGTTGAACGGTGACAGAAGCGGGATGAACTTGATTAAGCACGCCAATGTCTGTCCAATGTATTTTTCTAGTGCCCTCCCACCACCCGAGTACACCCAGCAGCTCTTAACAATATCGCTGAGCTAAGGATAATATAATGTCATTCTAGATCTGTGTTCCCAAAGCTTCACAGCATACCTGATCGTTGATGATCGGAGTCGGATGCTTCCCGTGTCCCTGCATCTTCAACTTGCAGATAGCATGGGGGCCACAGGGGCACATGTTTGTGTGCAGCGGATTGTTGGGGCAAGGCGCCGAGACAAAGGATGAAAGTACAGTACATATGATAGTACCGCACCCAGTGTCTTTGCACGCGCTTATGATACATACATAGTACCTACCGTTATCGATAAACCATGTGTAACGTCATGATATCAGTGAACACACCTAAGCACTCTTTCATCCTTCAATCCCACCAAGGCCGGCTTCGATCTCGGCCTCCCACGCTTTTTCACTAGTCTTGTTGATGTATGTGTGCAACCACAGTCGGCAATCCGTGATTGCCTGGTTGCATTTCGTCTGCCAAACACAACGCTGGTATTGTAGCAGTGATGTAGCGGTTCTACGCCCAGAAATATATTCATCCTAAAGCTCCTGTAAGTAATACAGACCGTCACTAATCATTCTAGTTCAATTGAACGTAACTTTACACCATGCGAACTGCTCAGTTCATATTTGCTAGCCATTTGCCCATAATACTCGACCCCTCTATACCCCGCCAGTCTCGAGTAACCTGCTGAATGGCCACAAGCTAAGTCGCTCTACTCTATTATGTCTCAAGAACATTATTCCCCAATGCGAAGTCGCTATTATCGTATGTTCACCTTTGCTCAAATTGTCTTAGGCACCAAGAATTGCTTCTAAGTACCCAGCCCATCTTCGTAAGACTAGTCTTTCCGTCTCAAGATACTGGACTGTTTATCACAATCAGCCAGTCTCAAACCAAAATCTAAATTCCAAGTTTCCGGTGTGCAAGTATCGCCGTTCGGTAGATGCACGCCGGCCAGCCGAGTTTTCGGTAAAGCATGAACTATGGAATATGATATTAACTATAACAAACATGTATCATCCCGTAACATACCAGTTCTCTTGTGTTGAGGATGAAGAGTAATCTCGTAACTGGCTACGGACTATGTCAAGAGATGCTTTGGCCCTGCTGTTAGCAATAACCAGACTAGAGGGTGTGCACCTATGCCTGAGCGAAGACACTCGAGCTTTGCAACGGTAACTTTATTTATTATCGAGCTAAGTGACATCGACACATAAATGAAGAGATTTACCTATTGCTGCTCTGGCGCTTCAAGGGGGGGATATATAAGAACACTTTGTGAACATGCTTTCTAGGATGCGTATATACTTTCTGTATAATGAATGCAATTGTGATCAGCCACTCCCGATGCTAGATGTAGAGCTCTTAAAGCAATAGACTTGTGTATTTCTGGCCAGTCCGCAATGAGCTTCAAAAAGAGCGACTGAAGGCAGCGGTCAAAGAACCAGGGCGATATTTGGTTGCAACAACGGCGGACCAAGTCCAAGTTAGTAGTCCCATTCTAAGGCGGATTGATATCGCCTATTCTGGGTAATACATTTAGTGTTGCCTTAAACGGTAATAGGCGGTCACGGCTGGCTTGGCAAAGCAGCTGGCATGTGTTCATCATCAATGACCTCATGGCTGCCATAAAGGTTCAAGTATCTCTAAGGTTGTCGTAACTGAGGAAGAATGGCCAGCATATATGGTATACGTATGGTATACGAGGATAGTACATCAAGTAAGCTGTGTTGTTCTCTGCTTTTCAATAGTCACGTGTACAGTACGAGTACATCAGCACTAAGTTCGCATTCCCGCTTTGAAGTCACTCATGGTAGCCCAGTATATACAATGCCGCCGCTCACAGCAGCACACAACGGCACTCTCTTCCTTTCGACACAAATTCCAAGCCATGACGTAGAGGCAGTACTGCCGGCGGCGTCGACTTCCCATGTCTTCAATTATAAGCAGTCGGAGCTTACGTTGCATATATACAGCACGCATCACAAGGTGGTATTCAAAATCTAAGTCCCTTCCCCTTATGTTAGTTATGCGCTGATATCAAATCGACATTCAAATTGCTGAGCACGCTCTAGGTCTGTTACAAGGGACTAGGACAAAAAAAAAGTCTTGCTTGAACATGTCTCTGTTTTATGAGTTGTGATCGGCTTGCTGTCACTGTGGGTTCTTACAAGCACAACCTGCGCATCTGGAAGCTGTGAGGGGCATATAACAGCGGTAATAAGGGCAGATTGTAGATTCTTCTTGACTCATCATGATAACGTATACTGTTTGTTGCACAAAAGAGAGGCTGCTGCTGGCATGTTATGCATTCCGTCAGTAAGGGCACGATCTGAACAGCAGTTGATCACGGAGGTTTGCATGGTCAGAATACACAAAATGTCCGTGACGATCACCTACCCTCGTTGGTTTACTCGTCCTCAGGCAGCAATGTGTCACAACCCTGCTACTGTGTGTTACGCCCGCGGCTATGATACACACGTTGACGTGATGCCGTGCTGTGTGCTGGGGCCCGGCCGTCGGATGGAGAAGATGCCGTGCCATGGCTCTTACCTGTTCTCGTCATGTCCGGAGGCTAACTATATATGCTTCTGACCACCTATCAATTATCACAAGCATGACGTGAATCCGGCCCCACATATGATACGCTCTTTGCAAAGCGACACGAAGCAGCGTCATCGGAAACACGGACAACCGCCCAATTGTGCTTTTTCCCCTCTGCCCCACGCGGAGACTGTGTGCTTGTCGAGTCCTCTCCGACGATAATCAACGACACAACAACATAACGTTTTGATAGCAGTCGTGTACGCATACTAGTACTTAGAACGTTCTCACCTACAGTTAGCGCCTACACCCAATGCCACATCAGCCACCACCACCCGCGGAGACGCAAGTGTAATTCCCCCCTACCCCACATCCTCACCGCAAATCGTAACTAACATTTCTGCACACTACAGTCTCCCAATCTTCACCCCCTCAATCTTCTCCTTCTCTCCATCGCCATCTACATCGCATACCTGCGCCTCCGCCCCACCACTCTCCCCACCGTTACCCGTCCGCCCCCCATCGTTTACAAAAGATACACTCCACTAACCCTGCTCCCCTATAATGGCATCGACAAACCTCAAGTCTACCTCGCCGTCTCCGGAAAAGTCTTCGATGTCACGTCCGGCAAGGCCTTCTACGGCCCCGGCGGGCCCTATGAGAATTTTGCAGGCCACGATGCGTCAAGAGGGTTGGCGAAGGGGAGCTTCGAGTCGGAGATGTTAACGGATCCGAATGGGAAGATTGACGGGTTGGAGGATTTAACGGAGGAGGAGAGGAACGCTCTGAGGGAGTGGGAGGGGCATTTCGGGAATAAGTATGCGGTAGTGGGCGAGTTGGTGGAGAATGGGGAGGCTGGGGAAAACGAAGAGGAGGAGGTGCAAGGAGAGGGGGTGAAAAGGTAAAGAAGAAGGCGACAGCGGAGGAAATATTAGGAGTCAAAGGGGAAGTCGAAGAGGGGAGGGGGTTTTAAGAGGAGAAGGGGGTTAAGAGGAGAAGATGGGGTAGAAGGGCAAAGATTTTTTTTTTTTTTTTTTTTTTTTTTTTAACGAAACCAAGGGGGCTACAGTATGAAGCTGGATGGACCGTGGAAGTCATTCTGGGAATATCCTGGGGACAAAATAGTCGAAAAAGGTAGTAAAACTAAGGTATCTCGCATTGTTCGAAAAATGTGATCACAGCTGTTACCAATTATCATTGGAAAATCGTGAACTACGAGGTGATTGAGAAAGTATAATCCACGATTCTGCATGTTTCAACAACTCGGATAACTCTGAGAAGGTATTGGAGGTGAAGTTACGTGCATTTGTCAAGCTGTATCTAATCCTTGAGACTTTAGTCTCTCCTCTGTAAATTGGCAAGAGGAAAGAGGTTGATGCTACTAGTAGTTAGTTACTACTTCAGTACTTAGAAGTAGGACTTTCTCCTATCAAGTATTCAAGTCGGGAGGCTGCAAATAAGGACATTATATAATGATTGTATGCAGTGAATATCACCTAGGCACCTCGTAGCAATGGTCAATGCTTATATTACAAATGAGCTAGCCTTATACTCTATCCCACCTCTCCTCCCCCAAGCTCTTCCCTCACCTAACCTCACTACCCTCACGGCGACGGCCACAGAACATCATCCAAGAACTCAGTCGCCCTCTTCCTCTGCTCACTCGACCCAAAAGTTCCTTCTGCTCTTGCTCTGCCCACTGGCAACGGCGAGCCGGCCACCCCACCACCCCAGCCTTCCTTCTCCTTTCCTTTCCCCTTTCTTGGCGTCACGTCCTCTTCCGTAACTCTTTTCAATGGGGCCAGTCCGCGCGCCTGTCGGCGTTTGTTGTACGCGCCGAAGAAGCCTGGACTGGACACGAAGTCGCGGGGGAAGGTGTCGTCGCCTTGATCATCGCCTTCCACTTCATCCCAGCCGGGAAGACGGTCGTGGATGTGAGGGAAGGTTGGGGGGATGTATTTGCGGGAGTGAGGCTGGGGAGGGTCAGGGGCACAGTCGCGGTCGGGGTCATCGAGGTCCATGGATTGTGGGAGGGTGTTGTTGGTGGTAATCGTGGTGGCCCCGTTGAGGCTAAGATTTAATCTGTCGCTGTCGCCTTCGTCCTCTTCATCACTGCCGTAGTCGAAGAAGAGGGGGCTTTGAGAGTGGGGGGCTTCCGGGGCAGGGCCAGGTACTGGATTCAAAGGAGAATGTGGTCCTCCCGGCGATGGTGGCGGTAGGGGAAGCGGCAGTGCTGTTCGCTTTGGCTGCTTCAGCGGTTTAGAAGGTCTATTCTGCTGCGATGGCTCTCGTGGCTGCTGTTGTTGCTGTTTCCGCTTCGATTTTTTCTTCCCAGGGCTCTGAATCAAAATCATGAAGCTCTTTCTCGGAAGCTCCGCGTCTGAATCCAATAGCTGCCAATTGGTTTCCGGCTGATCCGAGTCTTCAGCACCCACATAGGCAAGTCTCGGGATGTACGGATGCGAGTCGGTATCGATCACCTGCCGTTCCGGCTGCCGTTTCGGCTTCGGTTTCTGCGATGTTATCATTCCGCCTTCCAAATCCACATCCTCCTCCTCATAGTTCCTTTGATGCCGCTTATTCAGATTCAGTCTTCTCCTCTTCTGCGACAATACCGGCGCATCATCCTCATCCCTATATCCCTCCTGTTCCACCTCTGTCGACCTCCTCACACCCGTTTTTATATGCCACCTTTTCCGTCCCGTAGCCCGCTCAGCTTCACTCTCCAGCTTTGCGATGGCCTTCTCGATGACGCGAAACCGTCGTTCTTGCTCGCGTTGGTGCTTTTCGGCTTCCGATTTTAGGATTGTGAGATGTTGACGGAGGGTGTGGATGAGGTCTGTGGGAATGGAGAAGGCTGGTTAAGTACTTGCGACATTATGGACATGGGAGACATGACAATGGGCCTGGTGGAGACAATGAAAAGGAATGGTTGCAAAAGAGAGAAAGATGCGCGAAGATAAGGGCATACTCCGGTACCTTCATATCTGCTCAAGAAGGCACTACCGCCCTCCTCCTCCTTCTCCTCCTCCTGCTGCTGTGATCGCGCATCCTCCGCATCGTCCCCCTTCTCATCGTCAATTAGGATGTAGCGTCTGGGCTTGGATCGTTGGGGGGTCCAGCGATGCATGACGAGGACTATTTGCTATAAAATTCTGTGGGCGTGCATGCGAGTCGGTGCAGTTAAGCAATCAAGCAGCGGGAGTGCGGGACAGTTGCAAGAAGGAATAGCTGGTGTCGCTTTGGCATGCGCCGGATGCAGGGATCTGCACGCGCAAGCTCTCAGGCTTTGGCCAAGGAGCTGCCTTACGCGCAGCGGCTCGTGGCCGCAGCTGGCACCTGAGGTAGCTAAGGTAGTGGTATCTCCTTCAATTGTTTTTGGTATCCTATTCCGCTCAGTTTTCCTCTTCCCCAAAACTTCTAATTCACCAAGCATTAAGCACAGATATGAGGTAGCTGTGTCACAGTACCAAATGTCATTGCAGCGGTGCATAAGAACTTTAGTAAATCCTTGTCCTGTCTGTTTGCCCTTTTTTCCATGAATTCCATGAATTTCATTTCAGCCTTTCCCCGTTCCCCTCCCTGCGCTACCTAACCTTCCTCCGCCCCGTCTTAGGCCTCTTGGTAAGCCTCTCCCTCTCGCCGTTTCTGCGCTTGAGCTTGCGCTACCTGCTGGTATCCTGCTTGTTCCACCGGTGGTTCCGCCGGCAATTCCTACCCTGCCTCTAACCCTCCCGTATCCACCTCGGCCAGACCTACTCGGGGGTCTGTTCTCACCAGCTTCTCGTGCGGCAGCGGCAGCAGCCCGTTCTCGTTCTCTTGCAGCAGCCCTTAATCGTTCTTCTTCTCTCCGCCGCTCAGCTTCCTGTGCCCTTGCGAGGGCTTCTGCCTCTATATCTGCAAGGTCCTTCGTAGCTCCTTCCCAGTGTCCAGAGAGCAGAAGTCGCTGGGTGTGCTCCGTCTGCGATAGTATGCGAATCCACAAATTGAGCAAAGTGTTGGCATTGTTCACTGTTGAAGCGACCGTCTTTAGATGCGAGCGGCCGAGTGTCAGTTAACTACTTTAAATTCTTTCTTAATTTACTTTAACGTTGCAGTTTTGCATTTCAGTTCACTTGATGGTTAATGTACCTCCATATTAGCCCTGGCCTTTTCCAATGATCCGATCACACCCTCAATGACTTTGTTTATCTGCTGCACGCCAGCCAGTTCAGCTCTGAGGGCTGCATCGCGGGCTTCGGGATCGACATTGGCAGACAGCGGCTTCTGCTGGCGACTCGTGGGAGTGCGGGAGGGCGGTGAGTCGGATAGGCTGAGGCCCTGCATGTTTGGCGGCGGTTCATCGTAGTCCGCCATTGTCAGTTGTGCGTTTGGTCGAAGGACTGTGAGGGCGAGGTGCAGCGCTGCTATGCCACCCGCTTTACTTCGGGAGGGCTGCTTTTGGTGGGGCGCGGTAGTCCCGTTCAGTGCCACGTGACCCGCACGTGCGCGGCTACACACGAGCCGACACAAACGGCAGTATCCAGGCAGTGCGCCAAGTAATTACCGAACATCATGAGTTGAGCACTCATCTCCATGATATGTGTCCACGATGTCCCACCCCCGCCTTCTGTTCTTATACCCTCCCATCCTGTTTTTATCCACACGACCGGCCTTTAGTCACAAATTGATGGTAGCTGCCTCAAATTTAAGGACAGTTTATGCACATAACCAACACTCTTCGAGGCCAAGGATATCGAGTTGTCATCTACAAAGAAGACTGAGGCACGGGACTGCTGTGGAACCAATTGACTTTCAGAAGCAGCAGCAACAGCAGCAACAGCAACAACAGCAACAACAGCAACAAGAGCAGCAACAGCAGCAGCAGCAGAGAAGCGGGAATACGGGGGCGGGAAGTGAAGGGGTAAAGTCAGTCGTCGGAGGAGCGAAAACGGAGAGCCCTGAAGCCGTTACTAACCTGAAAACACCGCAATCACCAACTGCAACGACATCAGAAGATGGAATCTCCCCCTCAGCAGATGCTACTGCTACTGTTCCTTCCCAAATTCCCACTCTACCTCACTTATTCGATACATATACCCTCGTAAATCGACTCACTCCTGCCTTTACCACATCTCAATCCATCGCCCTGATGCACCTTATACGAGCGCTTCTCACCCATCATCTTGCAATAGCACAGTCCACCCTTCTGTCTCGCAGCACATTTGAGAACGACAACTACCTTTTTAAGGCAGCGTGCGCGGAGCTACGAAGTGAGATATCAGCATTACGAGCAGCACAGCTCGATAAGATGCGTGTGGAGCGCGCAGAAATACAACGGAACTTTGAGGATCTCAATGGAAGGTTTATGGAGGAATTGATGGTGTGCGGGAACGAACTTAGGGGGATGTTCAATGATAGGAAAATGGTGACAAGAGCAGAGCAAAGAGAGGTTGAGAATAAGGTATACTTCTCTTACTTATTCTTGCATATACCAGATTATGAAAGAACATCAAATGATTGAGGTATTACTCAGATACAAGAACTGAATTACAAAATCACTGTTCTTATCAACTCGGATCTCAAGTCTGAGGTGGAGAAACTCCGATGGGTTACTACACGAAGAGGGCTTATTGCCATTGGCATTCTAGCAGGTACACCGCATCTGTTCCCAGTCATCTTCCTTATCTCTAGGTTGAACCACTAACATTTTTCATAAAATCAGCTTTCATTGTTTCTTTGATTAAGCTCTCACAGAGCTCTCACAAGCGTGAGAAAGAGAAGGAGAAGCTAGCCGTTGCTATAATGCATAACAATGGACAGGACGCCAATGGTTCTGCGAACGCACATCCTAGCACTCCTGGAAAGGATATACCTGTGGATGGTCTGGTACATACAGGCGTCTAAATGAGCAATAAGCAATCAAAGAATCAATGCGCTGATACGATTAATAATCGCTTTCATTGAAGCCTGGAGAATGATGCCATTCTTTCTGAGGGGATGTGGCACAGGCTTGATAATAATAATAATAATTTTGTGCCCATATTTTTGTCGAGAGCTGGTAATCTAAGTTCATAGGCAACTGATGTTAACTTCCCCTTACGTTCCTTTGGCTTCTTATTCAAAAATGTATGAACTTATCCTCAAGTTAACGCCAACACTGTACATTATATGATATATTCCCCAATATCCCCGCTTCTTCTGACACCGAGACCAGATGATTGTAAGATAACAGAAGACATAAAAACGCAGAATATAGGATTTAAAGCACTTGCCGTTCCCGCCCTTTGTCAGAGCTTGTGCTTCTTTTGGCCATTAGCTACTAATGTCAATTCCTTTTGCGGTGCACCTTTTAGAAACCTTTCCAACCCATAAAATGCCTCCTTTACATTCGCGTCTCCAAGTGTCCTTTCAAAGTTCCTCCGTACAAGTCTCTTGACCAGCAGCATACTTTCTGTGTTCAAGCCCCTCTCCAAAAATTCTTTACGGATATCCTCCAACACCTCCTTATGAAAACTACTCGCATCGTTGGGGTCCTTTGGGGTAGAGTAGATGCGGTTGAGGAAACCGCATTCCAGGAGTTCCTTTGAAGTGAGCCGTTTTGAGAGAATAAGCGCCTCGTTCGCCTTCGAGAGACCAAGGCGCTGGAGGAATGTATAGGACGAGGCGCCTTCGGCAACGAGCCCAAGGGAGGTGAATGGGGCGAGGAGGAAAGTGGAGGACGTGGCGTAAATGAAATCTGCGTGGGCAACTATTGCGGCGGAGAGACCCACTGCTGGGCCGTTCAGAGCCACGACAAGGAGCTTAGGGTGCTCAGCAAATGCTCTCGTTACCTCAATGTTATTTATCGTGACTAGGATAGTTAGTGGATTGCCAATTATTGGAAACGATAGAAGGGGAAGTGTTGTGTGAACGAACATTGCTGTAACCAAAATGTCCGCTGTGAATCCTCTTTATCGGGTGACTGTCCACTAACAACTTGCACGTCTGCACCTGCGGAGAAGTACTTTCCCTTTCCAGTTAGTACTGTAACAACGACCTCGCTCATATTCGCAATGTCCCACAGGAGGTAGGCGAGCTGACGGTAATGACTCCCCGTGAGCGCATTGAGTTTGTGTGATAAGTTGATGTAGATGACAGCGATTTGGCCCTGAACATCAAGAATGAGAGGGTTGTCGTTGGAACTGTAGGACATTTTGGCTGGAGATGTATACTAGGGCATTGTGGGAATCAGCAGAGTTGTAAGATTGGAATGGGGAGGTAGAAGCTCGGTCAGTGGACGTCGCACAGCTCTTTCTCGGGTATGCGCCTGGTTTCGAGCGTGCCGAGGCAAATACAGACAGACCCGTGATATGCCTGGTGCTTTACAGCTTAGTCAGCCAACAATCTTGGTTAGCGTGGTTAATATGCAATATGCAATTTATCCTAGTGCTATGAAATGAACTCGAGTGCTCGAGTATTCATACCGTTACTAGTATGCATACGCTCAACAGTCAGTATGTGGCCTCGCTTATCTAACGCCTCGAATCTAATTTGCACCACCCCCTGCACTTTGCCCATGCACACTTCGTGATGTCTCTCGCAGCGATTGCCAGGGTTCTGGATTATCACTGTAACGCTTCTGCTGTATCTACCGATACTCTCTAGCAATATTGAGCCCGGACTGGGGCAATGTTAATTTATAACGTTGTGGCCCCTGCCTCGGCCTGCTATGCAAACTGCGATCCACCTGCATGAGTAAGGAAGGTATAGTGGAGTGCATAAGACTAGCGTGATAGGTGTCCAAAGTTTATTATGTAAGAAAGTATTTGGACAGCTGACATAATGAAATTTGGACAGCTAACATAATGATTTTCGACCCATAATGATTTTCGACCCTAAAGCTAATACTAGTAACCCCTAGTCTCGTAACCAGACGCTGACTAAGCGGACTTTCATGCAACCTTCTTCTACCCACCCCCCCTTCTAGTATTCAGACCCTCCTATCTCATGAACTAAAGATCTTTCCCAGCCCCAGCCTTGCATGTGAGTTCCTCCATAGTGTCTTTTTGTAGCTTGTTCAGCTGCAGCCCTCTCTCTCTGTTTTCGTTCCTCTTTTGCCTTACTTTCTCGATCCATCGCTGCTAACTACTTTGCATATCAGCGGCTTCTTTCTTATCCTAAACTATCTCGCACCTTCTGAAGTTTCTCTTCCTCCTTTCTGACCTTCGCTGGTACTCTCTGTTTCCTTTTCGACATCTCCTACTATTTTTTCCTTCTATTTCCAGTATTGCTTTAACTTCAGCTCGAGGCGGCATAGGAGGAAGTGAGTGAATATAACGTCTTGGGCGTCTTGGGTAGAGAACCGCATCCCACCAGATCAGTGAAAAAACACTTGACTAGTGACGTTTACTAGTCCTCTGCATAGCTCATTTAGCAATACGCACCTGCATCCCATATATTTGCTGTCGCATTTCGCATTTCGCATGCGTCGCATATACGCTCTATCGGCCACCCGAGGTGACCTATGACAGCAAGGCAAAAGAAGAACGAAAATAGAGAGAGATGGCTGCAGCTGAACAAGTTACAAAAAGATACCATAGAGGAACTCACATGCAAGGCTGGGGCTGGGAAAGATCTTTAGTTCATGAGATAGGACGGTCTGAATACTAGAAGGGGGGGTGGGTAGAAGAAGGTTCCAATAGCAGATTTGAGCCATAGGTCTCTTCTGTCATACCTGGCACCTCAGAAGGAGTTACTGTTACCACCCCTAGTGCTTCAACTACTACAACTTCAAGTCCCGGTATTCCTGAATCACTTGAGGAGTCTAGGAACACTGAAGGTCAGATCAAGGTATGGAGATTAGCTCGGAACATAAACTACTTCTATACAATTGAAGGTGCATTGCATCCCACATGATCTGTATATGCAATATTGACTTTTAATAAAAAGACCAGCCCTAGATGGATGAGAATTACTAGTTTTCTATATTATTTTCCTGATTTCGAGGATGTTGAGCTATACTCTATACAGGGAGAGCTCAAATTAGGTGAATAATAATGAATTTGGTTGTAAATAATGGAATTTTGATTTTTTCCTCATTATGATAGCAAATTCTGATTCAGCGATGTCAAATTGGTATAATGTTAAGCAATTTCTATAGTTGCAATATATCCAAAATAAGTAGTAGAGCGAGGAATGTATGACGAGGAGTGCCCAGAGAATGGATCGTTACAGGGGGGCAGATCGTTACCACTTCGGGCACGTTACCCAATGCCCATGAGCTCCAGGTTGTCCAGTATTTGGAGGTCCTTCGATTGCAAAGATGAGATGCCAAATGTGAGCCGAGGCCAGAAAGCGGACTGCGGCCAGCTGAGAGCCTGTGTGCAGGGGTTCACCCCTCCCCCCACCAAAAAGAAAGAAAATAAGTGTATTAGTCAACGCGCGACGGAATGTAACAAGTGGCACCTTAGCAGCAGAGCACCCATTCGAGGGCGTGTTCGAATTGTCTTCTCCGATTCGCACGCGCTGATCTACTAACCGCATGCAGATGGCAGAACCAAGCACCTATGCCCTGCTCTGTGCTTAGGATAGGATAGAGAGAAATGAGGGCATTTGCAATTGTCTGCATTCAACGGGGATATAAGTTTCCTCTGTAACCCCTTCAATGGCCCTACATCCGCTGGTCCCGTGCCTTCCGTTCAAGCATACAGAAAGCGGTCTATATACCACTTATACTGGGGTAACCGACTCTGAAATACCAAAATGCTGTTTAGTACACCTTCGAGTTTATCAATTACGTTCCTATCTACCCTCATAATAAGCAGCATCGCACAAGCTACATGGGCTCCCAAAACAAAATGGGAAAGTATCAAATACTCCACTGTGACTGGATTTTTTGCACAGGATCTGCCGGAGACTAACGAAGATTCATTTGATTACGTGAGTACCAGCATATATTCTATATCCAAGCTGCAGTAATGCTAAAACTGCGCAGATATCGAGTAATTTTGGACTTCTCGACAATTTCAAATTGAAAAGTCGCCATCTGGAAGGCGTATTGATTGAGGAACGAGATGTCACTACTAGTACCACGAAGAAGCCTCGATGGAGGGAGTTCATTCAGGCCATCAAGAAACTGAACAAGATGACACCTGACAATGTTCAATATAAAGTCTTGTTTCTCGCTAGGCATGGGCAGGGATTCCACGTGCGTTTTTCCTGTTTGTAATATCATAAAGAATCTTCTGACAAAATTGGTGATGTAGAATGTCGCAGGTTAGCATTTTGAACGCTATGAATATTCATATTTACCTAACTTTCTGAAACAGAGTCTTATTATACAACCCATTTGTGGGATTGTTATTGGTCATTACTGGATGGTAACGGTACAAACAGATGGGTAACAAAGGTCCCTGAATCTTATGCAAGTCAAAACTAATAAGATATCAGGACGATGCTAAAGTCACTCCTTCTGGCATACTGGAAGCAGAGAAGGCAAATTTGGCGTGGAAGCAGCAGCTCAAATATGGAGCTCCACTCCCGCAATCCTTTTATTCATCTCCTCTCAGGTACGAATCTCAGCTTGCAGTTAATCAGTTCCTATTAAATTCATACCACATCCAGCCGTGCTGCAGAAACGTTGGAAATAACCTGGAGAGACATTACCCTCAACAAGAGGAACTATGTCAAGCCAATCATTAAGGAGGTTTGCCACCCCTACCTAAAGGGATTTAAGTCCAAACCGTTTTAAGAGTACTAACGACTTCCTCAATTAGAAACTCCGGGAAACCCTGGGAATTCATACTTGCGACCGTAAGTTTTCCTCGACTTTTTCGATTACGACTCCTTACTCAATTCCAGCCAGGACGACCTCCAAAATGTGAAATAGCCAGGGCTTTCCCTAAGTTTACCTTTGAGAAAGGTTTTGCAGAGGGCCTGGATCCATTCTGGGACCCCATTCACAGGGAACCAAACGATGCCAAAAATCTCCGACTGAAAACAGCGCTAGACGAAATCTTCTCCAACGACGATGCAACCTTTCTCACCATTAGTGGTCATAGTGGTACAATTAGTTCGATTCTAGAGGTTATCGGGCACCGCAAGTTCAGGCTTCAGACTGGCGGCATGATTCCAACTGTTGTAAGGGTGGAATTTTTGAAAACGCCCGCGCCAACCACGACATTGAGCCCAAGTGGGGTGGCGCCTAGATGCACAGTTGATCCGACACCTGCTGCTTAACCGTTCGTTTGTTGGGACGAGATTGTACCGACAACTGGCGGATGCTTAGAAACTAGTTACAGACGGCAAGATGATACCAATTTGTATTATTAGAGACAACAGTATAATTCTTGAATGGATCAAAGAGTTGAAGTGGTTTTTACTCTATGTAGCAGAGTTTGGACTCTGGAAGACGGTAGAAAGTGGCGGATTACTTAGCCACCTGCCGCTGACAAGCATGTGAGCCAGTATGACTAACGCTAAGCCATGCTCAACCCTTTATCAAGGACACTCTGTAAACTGTGAGCCTTCCCCCGTTATTACCTCCAGGAGCAAAAAAACAAAAGACCCGACGTCGAGCCAAGCTATATATTCGCTGTCCTTTCACTACTTCGCGCATAGATTATCCTCCCTTCATCCTCTCACTTGACTCGAGTAGCGAGCGCTACGAAACCTTAGATTTCCTTTTTTTTCTGTTAATAAAGCTCCAGCGACTCGCGGATTCAAACTCGCCTTCCGATTCTTTCGTAAATTTACCTACACCGTTTCTAACGAGTAATAATCATGTCGAATGAGTGGGATGCCGTCACGAAGATTGGAAGGAACACGCACAATACCCGACCCACCGTTGCAAGAACGCAAGCTGAGGTAAGTTGGTTTTTTGTACTTGGGTTAACATCCCGACATAACGAACGCAAGTTTCTCAAAGAAGCAAATCAATTCTACAATCTGTATTGACACTGCATTTCTCTTCACAGATCAATGCCGCCCGTCGCTCCGGCGCTGTCGTCGCCACAGAAAAGAAATACGTGACCGGCAACAAGACCAGCGATCCTAACGGCCAGCGTCTAACCAAAATCGATCGAGAAAACGAGGTCGCTCCACCTCCTAAGATCGACCCAACAGTAGGCAAGGCGATGGCCAAGGCCCGCTCCGAAAAGACTCCACCAATGACGCAGAAAGAGCTGGCCACAAAAGTGAACGAGAAGCCGAGTGTGATCAACGATTATGAGAGTGGAAGAGCCGTGCCGAGTCAGCAGGTACTGGCGAAGCTGGAAAGGGCGTTGGGGGTGAAGCTGAGAGGAAAAGGTTCGTCATATTCTACAGGTTTACCATTCAACATCAATTCGAAGTTATGTCGATGCTAACTGGCATTCACAAACTAGACATTGGAACGCCACTCGTTAGCGCCCCGAAGAAGAAGTAGAGGGGCGGAGATTGAGAGAAGCGCGGTGGCTACTACCTCCCCTCCGACCCCACTCACCTTACAACTTCACTCACCTGCACCTCATTCTCATTCATACATCCATCCTCTCTGATCTGCAACCTTATTCTATTATTTGGGAGTTTCATGCCGGTGGTGAAAGCTACTTAACAGAGCTTTCAATTTCTGGGCTTAGGGTTGTTCTGCGTTTTGTATGATTTGCGTGTTCGTGGGTTTTGCGGTGCAAGGTGTAGTTATTAATATCATGCCTTTATGTCCCACTTCTTTTTTTTTTTGTCCTGAAGGTCGACATGTACTTTTTTTTTTCTTTTCTGTATGAGCTTACAGCTACTTAGTGTGTCTTGTGTGCTCCTTAGCTAAGGCGATGAAGAGATCAAGAAATGCTACCTTTGGAGAATTTTTTTTTTAAGGAAAGTTGATGAATGAGTATCTAGTGATCCACGAAATGGGCCTAGCTATGTCCGCAAGTTGAAGATGTGAGTATCATGTTCCAGTGCTACGGCCTTGAAGGCTGAAAATAATAGTCGGGGCACGAGTATTAGACACTGGCCACTTATTGCATTGCAACATGTGACAGCTGTAACTGCAACCAGTGGTATCTCACGTGATTTCCTTAGTAGCCAATGAAGTAACCCACATGTAGGTACGGTAGTAGATGTGTGCAAAAATAGACTACAAAAGCCGAAAGCAGCTTTCAATATCATTCGAACACACAGTCCCTCAACCTAAAGGTTCTTGTACCCGTACATCAACCCCCATAACTCTGAAAGGGCCAAAAAGCAATAATTGATTACGACTGATTTCATGATTCGAACTGCGAACGAATGGTATTCAAAGGGTTCCCATCAAAGAATTTTGCCCAGATTGGAATACTATTCCGAAAAGGACGACAGGCCGCTCATGTTGCCACGGGTGGCCAGCTTTCTCTCCTTTTTTTTTTTTTTTTTCTGTTTTTATGTGTGTTTGTGTGTGTTTATTGCGCCTTTCCCACGTTTAATTGGGATTATTTTCCCGTTTCGACATATTCCTGGACGACCTAGATGGCGTCTATTTGCGCATGCGGCTACCGCGTCTCTATCGAAAGATAGCCTCGTCCACAGTTATATAATGTGCTAATAATATAACGTTTGTAAATAGATATCTAGTAACTACAACTTCAAGCCTGTCCATAAGTATACCGTGGCCCAGTTCTAGTTAAGGTCCGGCTTCACTGCTCATGTATAGGCATTGCGCAGCGAGCGTTAATACAATGCAGGTTTCCTAGGGAGAAGTACCTACATAAATACGTTTAATTGCTTCTACTTATACCCAAGTCCCACGTGCCATAAAACCTGGCCGACTAGCAAAACCCTTGTACCCCCGTGATCGCTCTCCCGAGTATCAAACCTGAGCGGGTATTTGTCAGGCAATCCAATTTGCAGCGCTATTTTAACGCAACTTGGTACTTACTATGTATATCACTTTGCCCTTCGTATGTTTGCGTTACAAAAAGGTTTGCCACATGCCGTCCGATTCCATACTCGTCTGATACGGCATTGCCACCAAACACTTCTTGTAATCTGTTTCGGTGCGCTTAGAGTCTAGTAGATCTCTTGGATGATTAGAGTTATAGGAAGCCTTACATGCGTGCATTCACTAGCGCTCTGTCACAGTTCTGTCGCTTGATCATTGATATCATCTCCGGAAGCGCCAATTCCTTGTCTTTGAGCCTCCCAACCTGGATACAGCTATAACATAAGATATCAAATTAGCTTCCTTTTGATAATCCGTGGACACAAAAGTCTGTTACGTACGCCAACAAGCCATACGCTGCGTCTGTAACTGCATCGGCCAGTTTTTTCTGCACCAGCTGGTATTTTGCTAATGGATTGCCTTTGAATTGCTTCCTTTCTAAAGCGTAAGTTCTTGTACGGTCAATGCAATCCTCAAGGGCTCCCATGGTTCCCCATGCAATTCCATATCTAGCATTGTTCAGACAGCTAAATGGACCTTTTAACCCTTCCACTGTCTGGAACATGTTCTCTTTCGGGACCTCAACATCATCCATAAGTATCATTCCAGTGATGGAGGCACGCAGGCCAGTCTTGTTTTTGATAGCTGGAGTTGATAACCCAGGGCCAGCAGTCGCTCGCTCCACAAGGAAGCCACGGATTTTTCCATCGAGTTTGGCCCACACCAAGAGCACATTCGCTGAACTTGGTTAGGTGTTTGTGTCATTACATCTGAAACAGAGGCATCCTACCAATGGGAGAATTCGTTATCCATGTTTTAGAACCAGAGAGTAAATACACCCCTTCTTTTGTGGGGTGCTGCCTGGCAACCGTTTCCATTCTATATGCATCAGATCAGTTTTTTGGAGCTGTGGGTATACTTGAGCTTTCAAGTCACTTACGAGCCTGGGTCAGAGCCATGATTTGCTGCATGTTTCCAGTTAGAAATACATTTCTTCGAGAAGAGGAGTGAAGCAGCCTACGTTCAGTCAAGCCAAAACAACCCAAAATCTTTCCCGCTGCCATTCCAGGCAAGAATCGCTCCTTTTGTTCCTGTGTACCAAACTCTGCGATACCTCCCATAACCAATGCACTTTGGACACTCATTCCACTTCTGTAACCACTATCAACTTTCTCCACTTCCCGAGTGATTAACTAGAATAAAGAGCACTCTCAGCAGTAAATTCACATTTGTATAGAATGGCGTACTGACGCCAGAAGCAACATTTCCTACTCCAGAGCAGCCATAACCTTTGATAGTGGAACCTAGGAGTCCCAGCTCTCCCATCTCTTGCAGGATATGCTTGTCATAAGTCTCATCTCTATATGCCTCTATTGTCAACAGTCAGCAGTGGAAGTGTAACGGCAGCCTTGTGAACAGTTCAATAGTAGTTTGCGCAAGAAGGCACATGTATATTCAATATCAACTGAGGGATTAGCAGCTAGCAAAACATCGGGCTATCAAATTACTAATCAACGGACGGGTATCAAGTAGAAATTAAATCGCAAGTACGGATGGTCATAAACGCAAAATGCCTTACGCAAGACTCTAGGCAGTAGTTTCTCTTTACAATATGTCCTCGCTAGCTCTGATATTGCTTGCTCGTCTTCAGTCAAAATATCCTTGTTGAGCAAAGGGTCTTCCCAATCAAAGATGAATTTCGATGTTGATGCGAATCTCTTGCCGGGGACAAGGCCACAGTTACCACACGGTCGCATACGGCAAACCGTTCTTTGAGCGGTTCGAAACATTGGACGGAACATACTTGCGTTAACGTTGTTTCTGGATCGAGCTGCGAATTCGAGTTGTGTAATGAACCTCACGATAGGAGGCTGCAATTGGTGGTGATTGGTTTGCCCTGGTGTTCAAGGGCGCTTCCTGAAGGTTTTGGGAAGCGGGTGTGCAGTGTGGCGCTGGTTAACCTCGGCAAGATCCGATGCAAGAAGCCGAGCAAGTTACCGCATCAGGCAATATCGCGAGAAGATGTGACTTAAGAAGGTGCAGGCGCCCCCGGAAGTGAGACCTCGCAATATGCCAAGGTGCTGCAAGGGTGACTCGCAGTAGCACGTGATGAGACAGAGGCCATTCCGCATTCAATGAATCGCCAATTAACGCGTGGGAAGCCAAGTGGCGCGTCATCCTGTTGCAACATGGTGTTCAAGTAGTCTGGTCCATCAGCTCCCACCTCAAAACATTTCAAACTAGCGAACAACACAGCGGCATAAAGACGACTATAACTCTGCGACCATGGGTATCAAAGGGCTTTTTCAAATAGTGCAGGAATATGCTCCGGATGCAATCAAGAAAGTCGACATAAAGCACCAATTTGGGAGGAAAATAGCCATTGTAAGTGTTATTCATAGCATGCAAGAGAGTGTCATTTTATCTGATTGAATCTTCTGCACATAGGATGCGTTAGTAGACAAATGAAGCCGACTTCACTCAGGTGTATACGCTGACCAGCTTTGTTATAGGTCTATGAGTATATACCAGTTTATGGTCGCAGTGCGGTCTGGCGGAGAGATGTTAACATCAGAGACCGGGGAAACGACTTCCCATCTAATGGGTCTCTTTTACCGAACCCTTCGCATGGTTGAAAATGGTATCAAGTGAGTACCATGGTCTACGTAACCCAACCATGAGTCTAAGGCGCTATTAAACAGGCCAGTATATGTCTTCGATGGAAAGCCACCTACATTAAAGTCCGGAGAGCTTGCGAAGCGTACCGCTCGCAGAACTGAGGCACACGAGGCACATGAGGAAGCGAGAGAAACCGGGACGGCAGAGGATGTTGAGAAATTCGCACGCCGCACTGTCCGTGTCACCAAAGAACACAACGACGAGTGCAAAAAACTGCTAGCGTTAATGGGCATTCCATATGTTGAGGCACCAACTGAGGCAGAGGCACAATGTGCAGCTCTTGCAAAGGCGGGGAAGGTCTATGCTGCTGCAACAGAGGATATGGACACCCTCTGCTTCGAAACCCCAGTGTTAATACGGCACCTTACATTCAGTGAGCAACGAAATACCAAAGAACCCATCCAGGAAATTTATCTCGACAAGGTTCTTAAGGGCTTGGACATGACCAGGGAACAGTTTGTCGACCTGTGTATCCTCCTAGGGTGCGACTACTGTGACACGATCCCAAAGGTTGGGCCAAAGTCAGCACTTGAACTAATCCGCAAACACGGGTCACTGGAAGAGATAGTAAAGGCGAATGAAAAGTCAGGAAAATACACAATTCCCGAGGATTGGCCGTATGTAGATGTTCGGGAGTTGTTTCTTCAACCTGATGTTAGTCCTGCGGAGGAGTTTGATTTCAAGTGGAACGCACCGGATACAGATGGGCTTGTGAAGTTTCTTGTTGATGAGAAAGGATTCAATGTTGACAGAGTCAAGGGTGGTGCGAAAAGACTTGAAACACATCTAAAATCTGCTCAGCAAGGTAATTTTCCTACGAAAGTATCTGAAGTGTATCTCATGCACAAATTAAATTCCTATTTACTAACACGCTATGTAGGTCGACTTGATGGCTTCTTTAAAGTTATACCAAAGTCAGAAGAACAGATCGCTGCACAAAAGCGGAAAAACGAGGAGCGAATACAAGAAATGAAGAAGAAACAAAAGCAAGAGGCCGCAGCTAAAAAGAGTATGAAGGGCAAACCAAAGGGAACCAAATAGGCAGGAGAAGCCTTGACGAATCATGGAATATTAGCATCATATACATTTTCTCACAAATTAAATGTTACGCATCAGGACTGTATAAAGGAGAAAGACTTTGGATCTTTTGTTTGGTTGTTTCTTTGACTTGTATCATTAGCAGTTAACGACTTTGATCTCGACATTAGGTGACGAAGTATCGTCTCTGCCTTTTTTATTTTATATCTTTGTAAATGATGTGCATGTTGTGCTGCGCGTTGTGATTGCTTCACTGGATGTTTCTCTCATGTGACCACCGGGGACTTCAATTCTCAACAGACGCCAAGATAAGCGCCCTACTCTTGGTAGTTGGCAGTACGTCAGGAGCGGTACTCCGTAGACAGTAGGTTCGAATCCTGCAGGTACCGCAATGGGATGCTATGCATATGATAGGTTATCCTGAGGGAGCAATCTCGTTTCTGTCGTACGGAGTTATCGCACACTCCGTAGTTTAATCCCATGTACATAGTTACTAAGTAGGTTGCATAGCCACGGTCCGTCAGCGAGGATAAATAAATGAACTTGGAATTGCCTGATAGAGCATTTCTGGATGCCGTAGTTTGGAATGGTGACCAAGTGGGTAAAAGTCGGCAAGGGGCTAGCCTCGATAGGGAAGTACAGAGAAACACATGAAGTACCGGCGCATACTGTACCCACGGATGAGGGATATGGAATCCAGCACGGTAATTCTTACGAGATTCTGTTGAAGGGTTTATGGTCGCGAGAGCAGTAGGTTATTTAAGACCTTCCTTGGTATCATGATTTGGGATACCGTATGCATTCATGTACGAATGTTGTGATTGTTCTGAACATAAAACACTCGACTCGAGCTCTGCCTGCCTGGGCAACCGTGGCAATCTCGCGATGTTAGTGGCATTTCGCCGATGATGAGATGGGCGCCTTGGAATACTATCTTCAGAATAATTACCGGTTAAAGTGCTTTGAAATAGGCCGACTGGTTGCATCTCTCCTAGATATATGATATTGTCAGCATAATCAGTTGGTGGATACATGCGGAATTGTGATTGATGTGCCCAAAGATTGGCATATGAAATGTACAAACAGCAGCTAACCGGCCCGGTCATGATCACTGTGCTACGTATGCACCGACACTGCTATTAGCACCATGGGGATGTCTTCTCATATAATTTATTCATATTATTATTACATTCATGTAATTAGTTATGGAGAGCTACAAGTGGTCTCATGCCAGGCTACGAGTACAGCTTGCCCCCGTTCCAACCCCACAAAGACTGCCGAGGTGCTTGCTTTGGTCTATTTGATAAACTCCCCGCTGTGGCGCTTATACCAATCCAGCAATTGGAAAAGACTTGCTTTGGGCGTTCGCTCAAGAGACGTGTAATTAAGGTATTGCAAACCAAAGCGTGTTCTGGCACCGGATGACCACTCGAAATTATCATCTAGTTTAAGATTAGTCTGACAGCTTCCCCAAAATGGTTTACTTCTAAAAAACTCACAAATGGACCAAGTAAATGCCCCGGTGACGGGAACACCATCCTCATGGATTGCAAGGAGGATATTGTCCAAGAAGCCCTGTAGGTAATCTGCCCGGCGCAAATCCCAAAGCGCGTCCTGAAGATTCGTGTACTCGCTTTCAAAGGGCTCTGCATAGCCAAATTCAGATACCATAATTTCCTTCACTGCTGGGAAAAGTTTCTTCGTGATTGCGTTAAGGAACCTCCTAATACCAATGGGGGTACTCTTCAACCATGATGCACCAAGGTCTGCGGCAGGGCCAATACCGAAACCATCTGGAGAAATGCTGGCAGACTTTGTGCACTCTGGCCAACCAGAGTGCGACCTGTTCGTAGCACATCTCTCAATCCCGTTGTCTGGAAGTGCCTGGACGTAGAATGCGGTGTATGCATCAATGGCATAGAAGTCACAAGACCCTTTGATGAGCTTCTTCTCCTTGGTGGTAAATTTCGGAAGAATATCTCCAAGAGCATCCTTGAGTGACTGAGGGTAATCACCATCAGTCCATGGGCCTCCAAACCAGCCAAGCACGAAGTCATAACTAGCAATGTGAATGTTAACCAAACTTTCAAGGTGATGTTTTTTTCTTGTTTTCGTATTACTCACGATCTTTGGACGGCAGCAGCATCCTCTGGGCTATTGGTGACCGGTTCGAAGTAGTCTAAACCATTTGTGTCAGCCTCCATTACCAAATTTTGAGCGGGAGATAACTTACTTCCGCTGTTTTTGAATGTTATTTTGCCTTTGCCCTTGAACTCTTCATGATACCATTTTGCAACCTTTGCGTGTGCAAGCCTAACAACGTGAGTCGCTAAAGTCTACTTTGTAGTATTCATGATGGCTTACAAGGTATGATGTCCACACAGGAATCGGTTCGTCACCCCCTTTTTGAAACCATGAGATGGATAATATTCCCCAACTGGATAGTTTGCATATTGCCAGTTGCACTGTTACTTTCGTTAGAAGTTGATATTTCCAAGTGTACGATAGAGGGTACTCACGTATTGTGGCTCATCTTAAGACCACTTGATTAGCATTTACTCCAACCAAGGAATACGGCTGCCACTTACTTATAGTGAACCAAACAGGAACATATTTATCGTATCTGGAGATGACCCACTTGGCATAATTGAAGTAATCATCAACGATTTTGGGGCTTGACCACGCCTGAAATCATATTAGCGATTATCAGTAGCTTGGATATAATTAGGATATAGCTCACCCCATATTCATTGAATAGGGCCAATGGGGTATCCCAATGGAACAGAGAAATTGCGGGTTTTATCCCGAGCTTCACCATAGTCTGGATATATTCATCATAATGCTTCACGGCCTCTTCGTTGACTGGCCCCTTCCCAAATGGGAAAAGTCTGGGCCAGCTTATCGACGGTGAATACCATGGAGTGCCAAATGACTTCAGTCGGGCGAAGTCTTGTTTGTACAGGTAATAATGCTGTCCAAGGACGTCTCCATTTGTATTGTCCACTACAAAGCCAGGTACTCTGTGGGACAGAAGATCCCAAATAGAAGGACCCTTTCCTCCATCCTTGGCCGCCCCGTCTATCTGATATGCCGAAGCGCTGAGACCCCATGCGAACCCCTTTGGAAGCTTGAGCGATGTAATATTTGCTCCGTATAGACTAGGAATCAAAGGGTGCATTTCCCCAGGTTGTGGCCAATTGGTAGGCTCTGGGGATGGCTCCACAAGCGCGGTCACTACAGGGTGAGTAGCAATGGGACCAACCTATTCTACAGTTAATATATTCATAATATCCTTCAAGGATATTGGTGATACGTACCTGGTTCCATAGAAAACCTAGTTGCTCATTAGAGTAATCATTATTTGGAAGAGGCGTGGAGCCCGCAGATGCGTTAAAGGATTTCGTCGGAATAGGTTTTGGACTCGCCGCAGTCGCAAGGACAACCCAGAGGGGGAGAATTGTAGCGACGCCCTTCATTATTTTTATTCCTCACGTTAGCGAACTTAGGAATACTGGTGCTCAGGCCGAGATGGCCCACCTTTGGAGACGAATTGGACCTTTATATAGTTCCTCGATCTAGAGCGGCCAGGTGTGAAGGCCAAATTCCGCCAGGATAATATCCTATTGACCATAACCGTCAACCAAGCCCGAAAGAAAGCTTCCATGGCTCCACAGTGTGCCTTATTCGCATCTACACAGCAGGTACTAATGTTATAGGGGGTTGATAAATGAAGGTCTCGGAAGAACATTAGCCCATTTTGTCAGTCTGAGAATGAGAACGCATTAGGCGGATTTTGCAATGTTCCGAGTAAAGTTATTTGGTTCACTTCAAAAATAGCATTAGTAATGATACTTTAACTAAGAAACATGCTTGATTTTGTAGCGCTTTTGAGGCGACTTTTGCGGCTATTTTTCTGCATTCCACCACATCTCTGCTGAGAATCTTATCCAAAGCTTTCCTTTTTTGCCCAGGTTGATCCTCTGCTTAATTCTTAACACATCAATGGGCCAAATGAATTTTTTTCTTGCTCTGTTAATCAAGTGTGCAAAACTTCAGAGGATGATGAAGATTGGCTCAATGGAGTAACCATTCGTGGTCGCCCATGTGGACAGTTTGGAGGAATAAGAGTCTCGGATGATCGAGAATGGTCTTGAGAAGACATACTAGCTTTCCCAAGTGATAAAACAAGCCTGGTGTTGAGAATAAAATTTTCTCGGATAGGAAAGTTAACCAGCAAAGTCCGGTTATTTTAATCGAACTTTGCCTGCTACACCAGCCACAAACAATTCGTCGCTACAGTAACCGTGATAAACAATTACCCGAATTGCTTACCCAGACATTGCCTATTAAGGCAATGCTGGCCGGGTATATAAGAATATAGTAGCAAACTTGGGTATAATATCTGAAATGGGTATAAAAATGCATGAACTGTTCTTCCAGAAACTCGCTTGCATGCTGGTACCGGGTAAAAGACAGTCTAGGGCATTTCGTATATGACATAGTAGAAGTTATCCTGGGTCCGAATGAGGCCAATGTTATCCAGGGTATATACGCTGATCTTACGGAGAGACGAACGAGCTTCCGCGCTTCACTCCACTACTGTCTCGAGATAGTAAATGCTCCGTCTCGGCAGCATCGTCGGCAGTAGTACAGAGACCTTTAACCTGGTCAACAGAGTTCTGGGAGAGAAATTTAGCAACATCCCTGTAACTTTCCCCGTAATGCTGCGCCACACCGTTGCCATGACAACAGTGGCTTTATTTACATGAAACTTGGAGAACTTTGAAAAAATCCCCTTATTTAGAGACCTTTCGCAAGACGCTCTAGAGCTTCTGTACCCCTGCTAGTTAATGAATTGTGGCGCAGCGGAAGCTCTAGAAGCTCCAGCGGGAAGCTCCAGCGAAAAGCTTCACCCTCCGATTAAAGCTCTACAATTTTAACCTCAAATATCTCAGCAACCATGATAGCTTTGGCAAAGTAGAAGTTATCTTGAGAATTCCAGACGCCCAAATAATTAACTTCTGGGCTTGGAGCAGGAAAGTAGGTGTGTAGCTGCTCCTGTTGGAGCTGAAATTACAGGTGCAAAGTTGAGCCCATCATCAGTAACCAGTACCTCCCCTTTTTCAAGGTCGTTTGACACTCTAGAGCTCACAAGAGTTGACACCCTGGTTTCTCAGCATTTGCGAAGCTCTACAGCTTCTTGCGAAAGGTCTCTATTTACGGGCAAAACTGCACATCTTTGAGAAATGCCCACAACCATTTAACCAAGTCGGATTACCTTAAAACTTTGTATAGGATTAATATCTATCATGAAAAACTGCCCTACAAATTTCCATCTTGATCCACTTTCATAGACACCAGCAGCACCATTTTCCCGGTAACATTTATTCACACAATTGCCATGCCTCCAAGACATCCAGGAGCAACCCCTTTAGTATCTGCCAGCTGTCAAATAGGTATATCAAGCTCAGAAAGACTAGAAGAAAGGGACTCTGCAAGCTGAACCTGCTTCAGCAAGTCCGAATATATAGATAAGCCACTGTGATTGTAGACAGTACTTGCAAGAGAACTACAGGCTGCAACTACTACCTGTACTCGAGTACAGCTGCGAAATGCTGTAGGTGCATGTGCATGGTAGGGCAGCTGGATTTGTTGCGTTGTTGGTACGGGGATATGAACGGGGCAAGGAAATGTATACCTACAGGAGTTCGATTTTTCAGAAAACCCGCGGCGTCCTTTGGAGGGTCCACTTTGCTCGTAGTTCTGACATTTTGGGTAGGCTGATTGAGTGCTATAGCAGAAGGCATAGACAGTGATAGTGATAGCAGTAGTAGCTTGAGACTCGGAATGCAATAGCTGCAATTGACAAGTTTGACATTGGTGGTCGCGGGATCCAATTTTTTTTTTTTTTTTTTTTTTTTTTTTTTTTGCACATTGAGAATGTAGCAAGCGAACCTTCAAGTTGCTGATTTTTTGCACTGCATATCTGTAGGTATTTAGTCAAATTGTAGCAAACAAACACTTCTCCAGTTCCAATTGCACCTTTTACGTCGTATCCTGCCTTGGCCATTCATACTGATGCTGGGTCTAAACTCTGATACGACCTACTGCAACCAAACAGGGCCTCTAATTGCGTGTTTACGTGCAGAATTTAGCTCCCTACTTATGCACAAACGAAAGTAAGG
The DNA here is from genome assembly GCA_015179045.1 of Kalaharituber pfeilii. NCBI lineage: Eukaryota > Fungi > Ascomycota > Pezizomycetes > Pezizales > Pezizaceae > Kalaharituber > Kalaharituber pfeilii. The sequence continues at coordinate 85,884 of WHUZ01000012.1, read as the reverse complement.
TTTCCTACAGCTATAAATTCAAGACCATACATTCACGATCCACGTTCATGCCCTCACGATAAATTATGTTCACCTGCCGACAGATATTACAAACCATGGGGGCGATTAAGAGAAGAACAGACAATTCAAAGCAACTTCCACTTGCTCAACACCGATACCTAATTTTCGCAGCACCAATTGCTCAACTGTGATATGACCATCTTATGAAATCCAAAAGAGGAGCAATTGCAAGTTTTGTGAAGATTGATTGAAGTTGGGGGTAAGAGCAGTTGCTTACAGAATCTCGATACCATGGCAAGTCGCGTTCGACCCGAGCAAGCTTACATACCAGACCATCCCCCAAGGTGCGAACTTCTCGTCGTCGCTGGCTGAGCGCCTATCTCAATCCCCCCGCCAACTGCAGCAATGCGTGTTCAAGAATAGGGCAATGCCAGTTTTTGAGCGCATTATGCATGCTGGTACGGAGTACTTTGCTCTACTTGAGCAAGTGAGAGTTAGTGCTGCGGTGGTGGGAGAATATCGGCCGAACAAAGCCCACCGCTTGGTCCCGAGACACCCTGCAGTGGGTTTGGGGTTTGGAACTGGGGTGCTGAGACAGTCTCGCTTCCAAGGCCCGTCGTAGGTGCCGGGACTACTGGGCCTGTAGTGTGGCTTCAGAATTGAGCATTTGATTACGATGGTGCCGGAGCTACAGTAATAATCAACATGAAATTTGCGACACAACCAACACAACGCAAAACCTATCAGCAACCACAACCTGATATGAACTAAGGTAGAAATATCAAAATCTATACTATTTGAGACGCTCTATCATTCTAAGATATTTTCATGGCAAAATCCTGGTTACGAGACTAGGCAAAATCTTCATTCCTCGTAAAACTGACAAGGTTCAAAGTTTTTTTACTTAGGAAATGAAGAAAGCATTACATGCCAAGCCCCATACAAATGCATTAGTCATCAAGGGTTCCCCCTCTCGCACCCGCCGGCGACTCTTATACTAGTATGTATACAAGGCCGAGTAGCATACCATATTGATGACCATCCTTATATGCCTGCATAATACGGAGCAGTTCTCACGAGCATATTTCTTTGCTGCACCCCAATATAGTTCTATGAAATTCATTTCACAATGAAATCGAGGATAAAATAAAACAATATGTAGTGCGACCGACCGTGTAAAGCGGCTGAAGGGTGCGCGATTGCTCATCGATTGCAAGCAGCAAAACGACACACATGGTGCTGCTTACTATTGCTGGCCGGCAATGTTACAACATGTTGATTATCAACCTCCGGCATCATAGTCATTAGCAGTGCAGTCCTGATCAAGATACTTGAACGTTGCCAAGCAGGGTGCTCCCGCAAGCTAATGTATTCTAGTCTTGGTCTCGATGGTCAATCTTGGCTCTCCCGCACGCCAAGCTCCGGAGCCCTAGCGTCTGCCCTAGTGGGGCAGTAGTTGGTGGCTTCTTTAGGAACGAGGGGCATGGCCAACAAAAAAATACCCCTCCCCGGACCTGTATTTTGTCTTTGCATCCCGCCTGAGGAACTCCTACTCCCCTTCCCTTCCGCCTCTAAACCAGTTTGCAGCAGCACCTTAAGTCCCCTTTTATACCAAAACTTATTCCACATATTCACAATGGCCGGCGAGAGAACCTTCATCGCTATTAAGGTATACCTGTTGTAGGCAGTATAGACATTGGTGGTCAATTGGTCAAGGAAGCTAATACAGTGATGTGCAATTTAGCCCGATGGTGTCCAAGTACGTTATCTGAACGTCGCTTTTCCTGAGCCATTGATAATTAACCCCTTCTGTGCAGCGTGGATTGGTTGGCCCGATCATCTCTCGCTTTGAGCAACGAGGGTAGGTAACTTTCTGAGCAAATAGAAAAGTCTATATAGAAGTGCATGTGTTGATGACTCTCCATAGATTTAAGCTTGCTGCTATCAAGCTCGTCAGCCCATCCAGAGAGCACCTTGAGCAGCACTGTATGGTTTGACTCCTTCACAGAACGGAATTCAATACTGACCACAAAAGATGCCGATCTCTCCAGCAAGCCCTTCTTCCCAGGGTATGTTTTCTCTTGAGCCATTCTATGCGAGATAATTGATATCAACTCACTTGTAGATTGATTCAATACATGCTTTCTGGTCCCATTGTGGCTATGGTTTGGCAGGGTAAGGAAGTTGTCAAGACTGGACGTGGTAAGTACATCAGCACAGACTCTACTTGGTGATATCTCTGTATGCTAACATGACTTAAAGTCATTCTTGGTGCCACCAACCCCTTAAACTCGGCCCCAGGCACCATCCGTGGCGACTATGCCATCGTAAGTTCATCTCTCTCTTTATAAGACGTTGGCGCTCATAGATTTTAAGGATATGGGCCGCAACGTCTGCCACGGCTCCGACTCCGTTGAGAGCGCAGAGAAGGAAATTGCATTGTGGTTTAAGCCTGAGGAGATCATCTCCTACAAGCAAGCGCTGCATGATTGGATCTACGAGTAAATCGCTTGAATAGTTGTCAGACAATCACCGTTTATAGATAGCATTACCCTACCTTTTGTCTTGCAAATTCCCCCATTACGAAGGTGAAGATTGGAGAGGTATAGCATGGCTGTGGGTATGGAATCATATACATGAAGAGTGAGAAATATAGTTCCAGTCCACATGAAGTTAGGCAAGCATAGATCGTAGCGCAATGCGTGCTTGTGTGCCATTTGTACAGCTGTAGTGTCGTAGCAGAACTGTGTCAAATTCAGGGCCTGGTAAGTTAGTATCGCTGCCACACTCCAATACGCAGCTATAACCTGGGGGTGTGACTAAACTATAACAGCAAACCCTGCCGAAGTGCACCCCGCCCTGCGCTGCTATGTTCTCCTTCAGTATCCTACCATCGGCATCCGTGAAGGAAACTGGCCCAAGATTGGGCCGCCTGGTAGTGAGCAAAAGCCATGTACTTGACACGCCGACATTCATCGCACCAACTTCCCGGGGCGCTGTACCCCATCTATCACACGATACTCTACGCAATCACACCCAGATCAAAGGGATCTATGCAGCTTTAGAGGATTGTATAAGCACCGCCTACTCTACTGCTTTCTATACAGAGCTAACATATTCTTGATCTAGTTGTAGAAAAGCCGCCAGCTCAAAGACCAATATATACAACTGGTGCGACATTACGACAATTCATATGCCTTCCGGAGACCCAGTTCAGCATTCTCGCCCCGCGCCGTTCACCGCCGGTAGCAACGCCTGCGACCAACTCAGATGAGGCCATATCCATACTAACCTCCGTTGGATACCGGTTTTTAACATGGGCGGACTATACGGTTGCCTTGAAAAAGATGAAACCAGACATTGCAGTCTCAATGCCCGACTTGCCGCATCAAAAGCCCGGCAAAAATCGGGGACCGAAGATGGTATCTCGAACTGAGCTATGGCTACGAGAATTACTGGAGAGGAACAAAGAGTGGGCACATGAGAAAGGAGAATTTCCAAGCCTTGAAAGAGGGGGCAGGACACCGATATTTGCGCCACTGCTTCCCCTAGAATTAGAAGAACAGAGGCTTTATCTTGAGTTTCTAGAGGAAAGGAAGAATGACATAGCCGGGTTGGCAGTGTATGATTATAAGCAGATACTCCAACACGTTGACTCCGATGGATTGCTGGATACACTGAAAGACTTACCGAGGCTTTCTTTGGATGATCCTCTCACCCCTCTGAAGATTTTGGATCAAATTGAAGCAGGAATAGATCTTTTCAATATTAACTTGGTTGGAGATGCCACAGATGCCGGTATTGCATTGGACTTCTACTTCCCAGTCGTAGATGTTGGCCTAGATCAGAGTACCAATACCTCTGCAGAGAAAAAGGTTCTGGGTCTGAACCTTTGGAATACACAATATGCCACTGATTTGAGTGCGCTCAGTTACAAACTTGGAGGGGGGGAGCGTAATGGAGGTAGCAGATGCGAATGCTATGCATGCAGTAGGCACCATCGTGCTTATGTCCAGCACCTACTTAACGCAAAAGAAATGACGGCTTGGGTGTTGTTACAGATGTAAGTTTCTATTTATTCGAGTACAGGCCCCTTTCGTGCGGTATTGAACCTTATGGATAATAGTCACAATTACACAATCATCAACAAATTTTTTGCAGCGATCCGAGAAAGTATCACAAACAACACATTCAGTACTGACCGGCAGCGGTTCGTGGCTACCTATGTTGAGTCCCTGCCTGAAAGGACGGGTCAGGGGCCTAGGATACGAGGATATCAATTTCAGACGCAGGGTGGGGCGAAGAAAAAGAATCCTACTGCTTTCAGGGCGCAGGGGGCAAAGGTTAAGGGAGGCGATAAACTAGCGGCATTAGAAGATGCAGATACACCTGACGATTTGGATGCAGGAGAGTTAGAGGAGAGGGGCATGGCAAGTAAAGTAGAGGAAGAGCAGGAGTAGGCTATATCTTGACGTCGCGCGTGCAGAAGTACTTGAGTCCATAATAGAGATGTTTAAAGTGGTCGTTTTGGAATACGTACGGTACTCACATCAGATAGACAAATGTTTTGTTTAGTCAGTCTGGGCGCGGGAACAATGTTTTTACCAATATCTCGCCATTTGATGTTCCAAAAGACCAAGTATATACTTCTACTTGTAATCAAGTAGACACAGAAATCGAGACGAAGTGTTAATAACGGGCGTAGGCGACTGCATGCCAGTATAGGAAAAGTTCCCAGCTCAAATTGGCAGTGGCCACTGTCGCGCCGCAATTACATCATGGAGGTAATGTTCCATGCTTCCGTGAATGGTTCTCCACAACATCCAGTACCCTTACGAGACTACCAGTACCCCAGTTCTCCTCCTCAGATTGAGATTGGCCCTTCTCTGGAAGGCGAAAAAGAGCAATTACCATGCCATCCCTCTTACGTTTTCCTCTTTCCCAATTTCTCCAGCATTCTAGACAGCTCCTCAAAGTCTCAGTCGAAGCATCGAAACCGGTACATCTTGTCACTGGGAATGAAGCCGCCGGTGCGCCAGAGGCCCCTATCTATCTCCGTGGAGGGAATTGTTAGCTTAGGGCTAACGATGGACAGATTTGGATTCATTTGTTTCATCCGTGCTCTATGCATACCTAGCATCGGATACTGCCGCCACAAGCCCCCAGTTGATACCAGTACTACCAATTCCCCGCGCAGATCTCTCACTACGGCCTGAATTTCTACATCTGCTGAAGGAGCTTCAGCTTTCAAGTAATCATCTTCTCTATCTGGAAGACTTACCGCCACGAGAGGGCCATAGCGATGCGGGCAAGAATGAAGTTACTCTAGTCGACCACAACGTCCTTCAAGAGCGCATTTTCGCACCAGAAAGGACAATTGTGAGGGCTATAATTGATCACCACAAAGACGAAGGATATCATTTGGATGCAAAACTAAGGATTATCAAGACCGCAGGGAGCTGTGCGAGCTTGGTCACTGGATGGGGGAAAGGGGAATGGCCAAGCGGCGATGACGGAAGGGATATAGCAAAACTGGCTTTGGCTCCAATTCTAGTTGACACGGCAAATATAACCCAGAGAGTCACGGAGCACGATAGTGCGGCAGTCAAGTTCCTGGAGAGAAAGCTGCGGGAAATTGGGGACGAAGCCGCGGTGGAGGTTGCTGATGCTGGTTCCACAGGTGCATCAGACCCGTCTTTCTTTACAAGCTCTGAAATTGCTGCTTGGGACTCTTCGGCATTCTTTACTGCACTCAATGAGGCGAAGATGTCGCTAGATGGACTTTCTTTGAAAGATATTCTGCGCAAGGATTACAAAGAATGGTTTACGGAGTCAACTCCAGCGCTCAAACTCGGTATTAGCTCAGTAGTCAAGCCGCTTTCCTATCTTATCTCTTCTGAGCGCGGAGGCAAGGACGAGTTCCTATCGGCCCTTAAAGGCTGGGCAGCAGAGAGGAATCTTGACGTGGTGGCAGTTATGACAGCATTCACAAATGAGGAAGGAGAGTTTTCACGAGAGCTGCTTTTGTGGGCTATTAGCGACGAGGCCAAGAATGTGGGGTACATGACACGGTTCTCAAAGTGGGCGCAGAGTAAGGAAGGGGAGAAGTTGGCGCTGGCTGAGCTGCAAATCAGTGGCGAGAGAGGTGGTGGATTGGAGGATATGAAGACTGAGCAAAGGCGAGTTTGGAAGCAGCGTAATACAGAAATGAGCAGGAAGCAGGTGGCATGGATATTGATCAGGTGGGAATGAATTCAACAACAATTGGCTGTGGAAGTATTTAAATATGTCGTATGTTCAACTGAAGGCGTTGGTATTGATAGCACAAAGGCCTTTACGTACCCGTATGGGTCATGATATGGTTAATAGTCTGCATTGCAGTTGTGTTCTTCTACCTTCTTCTACTGTGGTTCTGTATTATCCCTGATGTGGTACTTAGTACTGCATAACATTGAATTGCCTATCAATTACATGATCGCTCGAAATCCTCTACTTGCAACTGACCTTGCTTTTGTCTTGAATTACTAGTACTCAGTACTTTCTAGTTCTTAATATAGCACCTGCCTGCGTCTGCGACTGTGGTTACACTGACACTTGGCCGCTGACGGCTACAGACTCTTCACGGGTGTCAGCAGGCAGCAGACCGCAGAAGGGCAATCACAACACCTGCTTTGAACGCCCTGGATGATGCTGCTCGCTCTTCTTACAATCGAGTAGAATTGAGTGGTCACCAAGAGCAGTGATTGGAGCGGACAATAGCTGGCCATATGGGGGAAGACTCCCGGCTTGGAAGTGGTCAAGCTTCAAGCATTGTTCCAAGATACACACTCATTTTAGCTACCTTATCACAGTAACTGTAGTAGTAACCGTAACAGAGACTTGCTTCAAAACAGCTGCATTACCACTTCATCCCAGATAATCAGAGTCGTGTTTTGAATAAGTTCGGCAAAGTGTGTATTGTATTTTATTTATTAATTTTTTTTTTTTTTTTTTTTTCCCCAATGGAGGGATACCTTATATTGAGAGGTATTCTGAAGCGGGGAATGTGAAGTGCTCCCACCTGACAATAATTAGACTGCAATGCCAGAGGATGCAATGCAAAAAAAAACTATTTGAGCTTTAGATCTGAAGTAATTGCAAAAATCACTTTTATATATAGAGATGTTTTGCCTGTTTCCTACTGGCCCTTGTAAAAAGAAGTTGGCTGTCCTGCTTGAATGATAGACTTAAAAGCATTTTGCTGCTCCGGATTGAGCATTTGCTAATCCTCCACTTATATTGAGTTTGTTTCTTGTATAGGATCATATCTACTGCATTAGTTTAAGAATTTACTTTCTAAGGTTTTAGATAAACCATACCTTAGTTCATCTGCGAAAAGAATACTCCCTTGTGCCCATGCCCAATTCCATTCAAGTGGGTGACGATTCCGAAGACAGATAAACTATTTACCACGGTGTCTTCAAATGGTATCAATGGGATGTAAACCACAATCTAGATATACATTCTCTAGAAGGACTGGGAAAGCAATTCCTGGATGTTGAGAAGGGATAATGATTAAGGTCGCCATAGATATATTTCTGAAATTGTCTCCACATGGTTGCTGTTATATTTACAAAACAGTAAAGCTGTGGCGCAATGATGTCCTTAGTGGTCTCTACCCATTTCCAAATAAAGCTGCCTCAGAAAAGCAACTGAGCCCACTCGTTATCATCTTCCAAAATGCCTAAAGCTTGACACGCGTTCTTAAATGTACCATGTAAAATCCCATGTATCGTCCTGACAATGTTCAAAGCTAAGTACAACGCTCAAAGCTTGACCACTTCTTCAAGGCCGGGGCTCATGTACATAGCTATATATAGCTATACTACTATCTACTCTGGCCTTCTCACATAACCGTGCCTTGCATTTTTTTTTTTTTTTTTAATTTTATTTTTTGCCCCTGAAATCGTTTCTAAAGTGACTGAATTGACAAGAGCTAGCTAAGGCAATATCAGAGTATAAATAAAGGCTTCGCGGAACTGAGGGTAACGTCCACGCTGATGCTTAATTATCGTTGACATCAAAGTGAAGCAAAAAGTTTCTCTCGTACCCCAGGCCTGAAAAGTTAGTATAAGTTATTATTGCCACCGATACATATCCTCCATTGAAAATCACCATTTATTTATTTCTTCTCCAAAAAACCCATTTTAATAAGTCTCAGGGGGGGTGTAAAATTTGCCCGCAATGGAAAGCATTTTTGTCACTCTCGCAAAAGTTTACACAGTAGTAGTTTTCGCCTAAAGATTGCGAAATACCTACATACCATAATTACGTATTCTCACTATTTTTAGTTTCCCAAACCATGACTGACAAATGGTGCGCTTATTGTAGGTTTTTTTTGATATGTGATTAGATTATATTGCATGTTCTAAGGATCCGATAGCGACGGCTCATAAAAATCTGAGTACCTCATCATATAATACAGTTATCATCAGAGCTAAAAAGGACATCAAAAGTCATTAAACCCAGACCCGCTAAACACACTAGACATTCATGAAAAAAAATATAAAACTACCAGTGATGCTGACGGCTCAAGAAACAATATAAAAGAAAGAATAAAGCACCAGAATTGAAGCGGATCGTCAAGGCTTCGATCTGAATTTAGAAATACCCATACTTCTCGTTTTCGAAGTCATATTCAAGAAAAGTATTAAAAGAAATTGTGTATGGGGTGTCCAAATTGTATGCGTCAAAATAAAATCCCCCCTATCAGTACTCTTCGTACTCTTCTTCCTTCTTTGTCTGACAGATCAAGCACTTGCCCCCTGTAGAAACAAGCTTCTCCTTGAGCAGAGCGGCATGCGTGACTTTGGCCCCCACACTTCGCCCACTCGAGATACTGTCGCTAGCATACAACATGAGGTCGTCAATATCATCTCCTATAGGCTGAGGAGATGTGTCGCCATTGCTACCAGATTTTGTTCCTGTGAGTAGGCATCGTAAGTGGAATATGTGGCCGCATGGGAAGGAAAGAAGTGTGTCTTTTTCTATATAGGGGTCAGTAAAAAGTTTACAGTTGAACTGTGATATGGCATTCGTATCCTACCGTTGAACGCAAATAACATTTGGCAGCCAGAGCACGTCGTACCCCTTTGAGCCTGTTGCTCTTGTCCCGGGACCATCTCTCCTTCTAAGAACACCTTTGGACTACTTACGTCAAGCCCTATCTCAAATTTGACTCCTCTCCTACTTCGCCTCTTCAGTTCATCCATTTCGGCATGCACTTCTCCCCTCAACACTCGTGCGACGCCCTCAGCGACGCTATACTGGATGGCATATTCCCTCAGAACCTTTTGGATAGCACCCTTTAAGCCCTCGACTCGCAAGCCCTCTGGAATTCCCCTAACAAGTTTGACGACTTCCACGCCGCTCTTATTTCCGCCGGATGATACTCCAACATTCTCCAGCAAGCCGCGAACAAAGTCTGGTTTGTCCATAGAATATGAAATCAAGTCATCCCAAAGCTCTTTCTCGTCCTGCTGTTTGGCGAACGCTATAGCCTGTGCGACATCGTGAAGCTTATCGATGATTAAATATAGGGCCTTCTTGGTTTGACCTGTTTTACTGAGGAGATGGACCAATTCGGGTATGTAATTCCGGGTCTCGCATATTTGCGCAGCTTTCTCGAGGGAGTATGCTTGGGATGCTTTCAGGAATTCCATTAACAGAGGTCGGTCGTACTCTGCCCACAATTCCATTGCCAGATCTGCCCAGCTTTCTTCAACCAGTTGGCGATCAACTTCCCAAAGTTTCCTAAGATAAAAAAATAATAAAACTCGTCCACCATCCACCATCTCTGGTGCCTCATCCAATTGCTGTATAACTTTCTCTGGGCCAACTATACCGTGCCCAGCCTCAGCAACGAGTAGGTCAACAGCGGGCGCAGTCAATTCCTGTAATTCCTGCAGAGGGGCTGTCTGAAGTTGCTCGTGTGTAAGTTTGAGCATCAATAGCGGTGCTATTTCATCCTTCACCGCGTCCATAAGGTAGTAATCTTTGATCAAAGACATTACTTCGGGTTCAGCTTTAAGGCGCATATAGCATCCTAAAGCTTCTCGGGGATTCTTCATGGCCATGCACAGCTTGGCAAGACAAAGCTGCAGCATCCGCCAGTCCGCATCCACCTCAGCTTCCTTCGCCGCTTCTTCTTCATCCTCCTTGTCTTTCCCTCTGCTACTGAATTTCCATCCCCGATGGCTGTATTTTCGGCGTTGCCGTATATCTTCCAGCTCTTCCTCATCAGTCTTTATACGTCGACGTACCAAATCCGCCACAACGTCGAGGTCAAAGAGGCCCTTGTCTACTCCCCAGTCTTCCAGTAACAACCGTTGAAATACATCTCTATTATGTTTGAGCCAGTGAGCGAGCACAATCTCATATATGCCACTTGATAATGGTGGAACTAGCTGGTCCCGGGGTATGTAATTGGTGATTTCGTTGATTTTTCCTTCTGCTTGGAAAATAAATACCCAGTGTTCCCACCGACTTGATGTATTCAAAACCTTTCCACAGACCTCTCCCGCCGCCGCCCATTGGTTATGGGAGACAAGTTTCGTTATCCACAATTCGCCTATCCGGCGTTTTTCTTTCTCTGCCGGTGTAAATAAATGCTGTAGCCCACGCTTCGGTTTCTGCTTCGTGATCGTGGATCTATCGTCCGAATCTGTAATTGACACAATGACAGACGCATCGTCATCTTCACCGTCGGTGCTATCGTCTCCATATGCAGCTGTAGCGTCCTGATCGTACACAAGGCTTCCTTCTCCACCTTCACCATTGACCGTCTCAGGGTTTTTGTCTACTAGTTCCCAAGCCTCCGCATACCGTTCCTTCTCAAGTAGCCATCCTAGGTGATCCTTGAGCCCCCGCTCGGTCGCAAAGACCACATCATAGGGAGAAGTGATGTATATCTTTTGCCCACGAACGTCACCCCACCCGTCCGTAGGTATTCCGCTTGTTGTCTCGCCAGCTACTTTAGAAAATCCTGGGACGCTCCTAAGTGAACTCGCAAAAGTAGGTAAGGTAGGTGACCAGGAGAAGGTTGGCTTCGATGATTCTGAGTGCGCCCCATTACCGCCGCTGCTTCCGAAGCTTCGCACAGATGCTGCACTGCTGAATATTGTTGTTGCCGTCACTCCCGCAGCCCATAGACCTGCCCCAGCCCCAGCAAGGAACTCACTAGCACCTCCATAAAATCCCCCTTCATGCTGCGGCAAGGAAATACCAACTTTCGGTGTCGCTGGAAGCATGTTCAGATGGTAATCATTGGAAGTCAAACTTTCAAATCGAGACATCATGAGAGAATCAGCAGATATCTCCTCGGAAGTAGCAAGTGAGATGATACGTAACTCTGGTGAAGCCGCTATCCGACGCCCAGAACCAGAGATGCCTCCAATGCGTCGCACAGACGAAGAAGAGGGAATTAGTGATTTTTCAGCTTCTGTGGGTGGCTGTTCATCTGGCGCTGTAATATAAGCAAGTAGAAGGAGTTGGCTAGGAGTATACAACGATAGGCCTGAAATGGTGCAGTCGGTTTGGAGTCTGCAGGAAATAGAAATGTTAGGAAATGATATGAGACCAGTATCGCATTCACATACATATTCACTATCTCACCCCAGCCCCATAGCCTGCTTTCATCTACGGCACCCTCTCCTGAATAAACATTCATTACCCAGACAGTCCCACCCCAACCAACAACCAATCTCTCTTTACCGCCATCCCACCCGGGCCTGTTTATTCCGGTCTCATCAATTGGCTCGCCGCCTCCTCCAGTAAGCTCCTCCGGATCTTTGCCCAACTCTCTTCTATCAATCCATTCTACCCTAGCTTTGATCACTCCGGCCATCTCCTCACTGACCGATTCAGGCCGTTCTATAGCACATATCCGCTTCCATTCGTGCTTACTAGCAGCACCTGATGCGCCTTCCTTTGCAATTCTGTCCTTCTCCCCATGGAGCAATATATGACTTCGCATGATTTTGACCCCCGACTCGCACGCCCACGCCACGTATCTTGGAGACTCGCGGGAAAACTTTATGAGAGAAATTGGCCCCTCACCACTAGCTAAGATGACGTCCTTTCCAGCATTGCCTTCTCCGGTGACTCCCCATGGAATTGCTGGGATTGGAAGTCCCCATCCACCTCCGCCGCTCCCGGAAGATGTAACGGTAGACGAAGTTAACTTAGATCCAGGCTTGTCGTGCTGAGATAGGATTAAATTGGTCGACAGACCACCGGTAAGATATAACTTATCCGACGCATAATTTGGCGACAATGCAACAGACAACAGCGGCCTTGAAAAGTTCTTAAGAAGGATCTCCTTTGTGGACGTATGTTGTTGCGGCCTGCCCCTGGGATCCTGGCCTGCCGATGGTGGCGTGAGTAATGCCGATAGGGGGGTAATGCACACATGGCCATCGATCGAGGAGGTGCCAATGAAGATATTTGCGCTACTGCTGCTTGCGGCAGCCAGCGATTGATGCGTTGGGGTGGATGGGGAGGAGTACGGCGGGGGGGGTGGCGGCGGGGAGACGGATATCGATGTAATTGACGCAGAATGTGCTTTGTATGTCCGCAGTGGATGTAACGATGGCAATGATAGGATGTGAATGTTTCCGTTGTGTGTTCCGACGATCTATTCATATAACAGAGCCCGTCTATTAGCATATGCTCATTCCACCTCCGAGGGCTTCTTCGAGTATGAGCGAATGCTATTTGAATAAGGGCGCTTTACATACCAGCTTATCTCCCCCGACCCATGTAGAGCTCACAGCATCACCATTCCTATACACCCCCCCAAGCGACTTTGTCAGCCGGGTATATTTAAGCTTCGGCTCATCATCCTCGTCATCCTCGTCATCATCCTCGTCTCGGTCATTCGCAGGGCCGCTAGCTTTGCTGCTTTCTGGCACCGCGATTTCCGACGGAGCCCCGATCTGCCGGCGAGAGCCCGCAGGATCACTCAAGCGGGTAGCGCGGGTGGATGATGACGAGGAAGGTTCAGGTTCTGATGCCATTTGGGGGCTGGGAATTGATATGCCGAGGAAGCTGAGCGATAGCGTAGTGGTCAGAGAGCGAGCGGGCGGGAACGACTCGCGATAGGAGGCCAGTTGCGAGAGCCTCCTGCGACCTGCTGCAGCACTCATCTGAGGGCGGCATGCAACAGCTCATCACGGCATCGACCGAGCAGACGGCGGGCGGCTGAGTAAGCATCTCTCTCGTCATCAGAGGGTCTTATCTTATCTTATCAGATCTGACCGATATCCTTGGCACCGCTGGAGGTCGCCTTGGCACCCCCATCAGTGATGCTACGTATGCATACATACTGGAGCCTTACCAGGTGCCCCTATCGACACCTTCTTTCGCTTCCAGAAAAACTATGATAACGAGTTGGTTGCGACCGTGACGGCTTCCGGGGACCCCACGCGTAGATCCCTGTCAAAGGTTACTCAGCGGCTCACTAGTGAGAGAGTATGCAAAATGTGCCAAGCCGCAACATCGACTTCCACAATAGGTTATGTTCCAAGATTGGAAGTACATCACCAACACCCCGAGTGGATTTATCGATGGCACGATCACACGTTTGTACGGGCGAACATAGAAGAAGAAAAAACGCAGGAAGGAAGGCTTATGGTAGCGTTTTGGATGTAGCCTGAAACTTCGGCTTGCTTTCGGTTGTTCTAGACAGATGGCTTCAACGGGTGCAGATGTCGAGAAGGCTCCTACAGAGTCTTCAGCAATATAAGTTTCACCGCCTAAAGAATTACAAATTGTGGGGGAAATCCCTAGTTGACAATGATGATATCCACAAAAACATTCCTCGCGACGGTCTTGTCCAGTACCAATACCATATCAAAGTCTCGGCTACCCTCGCGCTGCTAGAGCTATCATACCCTTCACACTTTCGTCCAAGACATGCCTCCCAACATGCGTTGGACTCCGGAAGCGGATGTTCATCTCTTCCGAATCGTCCTCAAAGTCCTTTCAAATCAGAAAATACCCATCCCCTACAGTGAAATCGCTACCGAATTTGGTCATGACCTCTCCACAAAAGCAGTCACACATCGTATACAAATTGAGAGAGATGACTGGGAGCTTCGATGTCGATATGAAAGATAAAGGGGAAGTGCAGGAGGATAGCCAGAAGGAGGGTGAGGGTACTCCGGGAGAGGGAGCTTCCGGGCTAAAGGAAGGAAAGAAACGTGGTGGTGGTGCTACCGGGAAGAAGACGGCAGGGAATAAAGTGCTCGAGGGGAGAGTCGGAAAGTCTGGAAAGAGCTAGTAATGAAGAGTTAGGATCCGTATCGTGGGACATGGGTTGCGTAGAATCTCTTAGCACTATGTAAACAATTAAACAGCCTTATCTTATTCTCTTTTCTTCTTGAGTCCACAAGTCTCTCTAACCAGCACCTACCTATATATTTACCGAGATGCTCCTCTCTTGCCAACAAAACTGCTCGCACGCTGACAGAATCTCTGGAAATACTCACTATTCACTTAACAATGAGAAAAAATACTACTCGTTGGACAGAGAGTGAAGATCGCCGCCTCCTCCTAGCAATCCTCGCCCAGGGCGCACCAACTCTTGACTACAATAAGGTGACCCAAGCCGTAGGCAACAGAACGTTGCGTGCAGTCTCCACGAGAATTGGGATGCTCAAGAAAGAAGCAGATGCTATAGGTCTTCTTGAGAAGTATCAAGCATTACCTTTGATGAATCCTGAGAATAGTCTATTCTAACTTGTAGGAACCCAAATAGCACTGCATTCTGTTGTGGACAGCGCATAGCTAGCACGGTGAAGAGTGAGAAGGCATGCATGGGCGCCGAAAACGCGATGAACGCAGAGCCGGCGGGTGACGTAAAGCAGGAGAGACCATCAGGCTGGATAAAAGCCGAAAACGTAATCGAGGAGGTACCGGCAGCAAGGGCTTGGTTGAGGAAGGATATCAAGCAGGAAGTCAACGAGACGAGCAATTCGGGACTTTTGTAACGGCCGGGTGTGCCAAGCAGCATTGAAAAGAGCTTAGGGAGTCGCGCAGATTTCCCAAAATGGTGTCATGTATAGAATCTATCATTACTTGAGTGTACGAACATTTGCAAGAACTTTATACAACCGGCAGAGGAAAGAAAATGCACCCATATAGATAAGGTCAGGCATCGCATGAGCTCTGCAGGTATGGACCGAATTTAGCAAGACCATACGAGGGCATCATGCACGAAAATATGAGGTGACACACATGCCAAGTTTGTCCGAGATTCGACTTCCTTGGGTTTGAGGCCGACAGCCTGAGTGCCCTTGCCGAAGGGCATAGTAGCCAATGATGTTGTCAATTATGACCGCACTACTCATGCCAGTACCCATCGGCCCCGGCTTCATCTGCTTGGTGGACGTATTCAGGTGGGCATGACTGTTAATCGTGCAGCAGAAAGCAAACTTCCAGAATTTTGCACCCAGATGCTAGCAACGGGTTTGGAAACTAAACCTACGTCCATGCCCTGATAAAAACACACGTATGTTTGACAAGAACAGCCTGGACCCTACTCAAACTCATTCTTACTGCAAATCTTGAACATCACGTTTGCTTGCAAACTTATCATGCCTAAAGTCGTAAGAGTCCCCAAAGAAATCTTTCCTCTTCTCCTGATTATTGGACGCTCACATAGAGTAGGTATGGTCTGCGGATAATGACCGAAAGGTAACTCTGACAAATAAACATGCCTACATTGACCCAAGCTTGACCGTACGTAGCTGCTTATCCGTCTAATCGATCGTTCCGCCAAATCATATGATTCCGAATCACTTGCTCGTCTTTTTCCAGGTGGGGGTTACTGCACAATCTCAATCTTGTACTTGCACTTCTAATACTAATAAGCTTGGTAGGTGCTACTCCAAAAGCGATTGAAGAACGTATCGCTAAACTCAAACGCGAGGCTAAGGCTCTAGATGGGCCTGGTATATCCGTAAGAGCTTCTACTTCTAGATCTCTTCACGGAAAGAAAAGGAATGGATATAAGAAAAGAAAGAGGGACGAAGAAGCTGATGATGAAGAGGAAAATGAGGAGGATCAGGTGAAGAAGGAAGAATGAACTGGGGAGAACAAGCATATAGGAGCTAGAGCTTCTCATGGAAAACGCAATTCTGTTACTATCGGCCAGTTCATAAACGAATTGGGAAATGTGTTTCTGGTGTTCGATGGGGCCAGAAGTTTGTAGAAGCATCACTAGAACTAGAAGATTGTCACCATATAAGGCGGAGTAGGTCGTTATATCATTACCATATTTTTCCAACCTCTTGCATGTCCACCACTCCAAGACTGAGACTGCTACTCCACGGCTTCAGCCAAACTGCGATTACCTTCCTTGAACCGTATTATAAAGCGTCTCTTAAGAGGTGAGTAGTTTAATAAGACGATTTGTTCCAGGATGATACTGATCTTGCCTAAAGCTTCCCAGCTGAGGTACCATGCCAGTGCGGTGGGATAGCAACACAGATCGTCAGCTTCTCCTGGCAATCCTGGAAACCTCTATCGACTATGATTCTGTTGCGGCCAAGATCGGTAACGGCTGTTCTGCTATTGAAGTGTATGGACGTCTGTTGAAACTTCGCAAGATGGCCACAGAGGGAAAGCACAGCAGCACACCAAAGGCACCTTCCGCAGCATCCAAGGGCAAGAAGGGAAAGGGTTGCTTTAATGATGATGATGACGATGAGAGAGATATCAAACCTCAGCGTTTGATTGACAGAAAAGTCAAAGTGGAGAAACAGGAGCCAGTCATAGTCATTAAGGAGGAAATAAGTGAACCGGTCATCAAGACTGAGAAGGGCGAATTCTGGGGAGGAGGTTCGAGAGCAGTTAGTGAGAATGGTAAATATGAGGTGTTTATTCTTGACGACTAGCACAGCTATTAGTATGAGTGAGGTCCTGTCAAAAAATCTACAACTAGGAATTAGGATGTTAGAATAAAAGCGTTTGACATCAGAGTTCATAGCCACGGAGAACGGAATCTTGAACCCGTAGGGTTATGAACACGGTTGTAGAGGCCTGTGCCACGGCCGCCCCTTTCATGATGAATGCCTGAACTGAGCTTCAGTTTGGAGTCCGGTGGGGCAAGAATGTAGGATATTCGGCCATAGATTTTGAGGCTTATCCCTCATACCAGAAGCCACATCAACCAGTATCGCTCCTACGTGCAAGAGAGACTTGAGTACAATGTGGGAGATATAGGATCAAGAACTGGTGATCGTCCTAGCTATGTTCGTCTTGAATGTATCATAGTGCGCATAAACATGCTAAGTACAACACTAATAGGGTCAGGATACGGACTGCAACTCTCACCGAGAGTGTAATAATCCGCTCTATGCAATATTTGGTCAACTCCTTTGTCGACATTGGCGTCCAGAAAGTGAGATTGGCAGTATCAGCAATGTTGGCTGTGGGTTCCGGCTGTGTCGTGCAATATCCATAGGCTCACCGCTAATATCTGTCATACGAGGATCTAATTCTTCTGTACGCTCCCACTGTGTCTCTCAACAGCGATTCCTAGGACCTTTGTATCTAGGGACCTTTGTATCTAGTTCTTCTATGCGTTGACTTTTTTGCATTCATTTCGGTAGTTGCAGACATCTTTGTCCGTCGAACACAACTCTGTCACTTCCAGTACTTGAGGTCTGACGGAGTCCCAAAACTCTGCAGATCCTTGTCGTATTATGCTCATAGCCGAGGAATGGCTTCGCCTCGAGCTCAATTCGCTTCTTTTTCGGTACCAGTACTTGTTGCGATGTAGCCGAATATTCGCAGATGATTTGGTCAGGCGCCTTGCCATACTATACTTCATACGACGTTATCATTTTATCATAAGAAGCGAGCGCGGATCGAGTGGGTATTCGATTGAGTGGATAAACTGCCGTGTTTGCTGCTTTCGGCCCGAAACTTCTTACCGAGACCGGAGTCTGACAATAAGCTCATGGCCATCTGGCCCATCATGGGGCTGTGTGTATGGTACGGAGGGCGCAAATGTGATACCGTTCTGACGTAGAATTGTATGAAAGTGGGCGACTTGGACTTGAGGAAGTAAATCCAGCACATCCGGCTATAGTCATCGATATAAATGATGTAATAGATGCTACTGGATAATGAGGGCGTAGGATAGACTCCCGAGTGAGAAAGGATGAGTTGAAGAGGGTACTGTGCACGGTCAGGCGGGTTTCTATCGATTCACATGTGCTGCCTGCCTTGTACACAGGTACACAGACTGTGGATGTGGGCGGCGGGACAACTCCGGTGGCGAGTCCGTTAGCCAATTCTGATATTTGATATATCCGTGGTCTATGTGTCTCAAACGTCGATGCCATATATCGAGTTGCGTCAAAGCAAACTGGGCCTTCGAGACTGGAGCTGATGAAGTGGATGTGGGCGCCCTCGGAGTATCAGTCCCCTGCGCAGCTCATTGCAATGCACGCGCACATCCGGCATATGCGCCCTTATTCGCCGCTCCACGGCTGGCGTCAGTTCTAGGATATCATATCATAGGGCAGCCATCGTCGCGCTCAAACATTGGAACCCCTTGTTTGCTTTTGCTTCTCGCTCTCTGCACCTTCGGCAGCTAACTTGAAGCAGCCCGGACTTTTAACTCACCAACATTCATTTAGGAATTCGCAGGTGTGGTAGCAACTGACGATCCCTCGAAGGCGTCTCTGCATCATTCTCCTCCCCCCCCCCCCCAGCACAAATATAGAACCTAGAGGGCATGGAAATCGAGGCGGAAATAGCAAAACCAAATAGGACGGGTCTTTTCTAACTGCATCGGCGGCAACTACATAGAAATCTCCATCATCCCTCCGCTATCTGGCGCCATATCATTGTACTTAATTTCAGGACCAGTTGAATTCAACGATGCAGACCTGCAGGCTATGACAGCCCCATGGTTGGCCATTCGATGCCTCTCTACCTCATATATATGATATCGTAATGCTTTCCAATATTAGAGTCAAAGACAACGATAATAAATGAACTTTAAGCACTTTTGCTGATCCTACAGCATCACGGACAGAACCATGTCGGAGCTCTCTTTGTTAATACATTCAGAGAAACGCTTTCATCAATTCGACAGCTTATCATCACCACTGACCCTGCTCTTCAACCCCTGGCCATCAGCAAGGTTTGGAACATTAGGGTGGAACTTCGCTGTAACCTTGTTGAACCGGGTGAGAAGGCTCTTGCACTCACTTTATTCCGGCATGCCCTAAAGAATGTAAGGGCATGGACACTGATATTGCTCCATACAGGGAATAGGGTAGTTCGCCGACTTATTTGTCGAATGCTTGAAGACATGCGGTGCTCATGCAATTCATTTTCAGGCACCAACTTGATCCAACCCGCTCTAGAACAGGTTGAGGAGGCATTACATCAAAACAAGTGCAAGATCATCACCATAACACATACAGAGGCCTCAATTGGTGTGCTAAGTGACATTAGTATCAGAGCTTGTCCACAGGGTATCTCCGGATACACTTGTGGATGTAGACTGCGTTTGCTCTGTCGGCCATGAGGTGAACCAGTTTGACAAATGGGGACTTCATACAGTGTTGACTACATCACAGAAGGTAATTGGTGTGCTCGTGGGATTGAGCATCATAATGCTGAGCGGGAGGGCAGTTGATGTAACGGAATAGCTGCACCAAGTCTACGCCTCTTTTGCAAATCGGCTTCCAGGTAAGATTTACCATACCTAGGCCCTATCTGACCATATATATGGACTCAACCACCCAATCATGAGGAATTACAAGGCCAAAAAACCTCGTAACTCGCCACCCCTTCTCCATAGTCCATCCATGCAATGCATACAATTATACCCGTGACCTAGAACTCTGTTCCCCTTTTTGTTTGCTTCGAGACCTACACAAAGCCGTCTTCCGTGAGGTCAAAGCAGCTAGGGGCCTTGAGCTGCGGCAGCTAGCAAACAAACCAGATGATGCGGTTTATCTTCCCAAGAGCATTGTTATTCCAGACATGCTTCCTAGATTGTTGGCCAAAGGAGTTGTGATGGCAGGCGATTTTCATCAGGAATTTGCAATGAAATATCTAGATCTGGGCTCATGGGAGTAAGTGTGATGATTGAATATTTGGGGCATATTGACCACGCAAGTACGGCATTGTGATGGAAGCTGGATATAGGCATTCTTGAACTGCTGCGAATTGATGTCATAAACTAGCCAGTTAGTTTGGAGTGTAGATATATTAGGGTATCCAGATATGTAGAATTATATAAATTGAATAGCTAAAGAAAGAAAACCACAAATCATTTTAAGCATCTGAAAATAAATGTTACAATCGTTTGATAATCTGGACTATATGCTTCCTCAGAATACTAGCGGATTCATAAAGTATGGTGCCGGCAGCTTAGTACCAACACCTTGTAACATTTCGCTTGACGCTTAGTCAGCAGTATTTTTTTTTTTTTTTTTCACTTTGATGCCGCGTATGGTACGAAATAGATTGCTAACCATACCACGAACCCCTTGACATAGCCTGCATAGTGGTACTCGAGTACTTCCCGCCTCCTTCAAAATGCCACCACATAGTAAAAAAAGAAAAGCCTACTGTACTGCCTTGGAAAAAGGCCGAAATATACTCAGTCAGCGCAAAGGATTATGCATACCAGTACTATTGGAGCCAGAAGAGCGCGAAGAGTTAGGTGAAGAGCTAGAGGAGGAAGAGCTTGAGGGGGGTGCAGATGGAGAATTGGTGATGGCAGAAGATGCTTTTACACATTTAATGACTATGGCTATAGCTGATCATGATGGTACTGGCAGAGAATGCAAAATAAAGTATCATCGAGGGCCTCAAAGATCACGGCAGACATTATGGCGAGATCAAAAAAAAAAGGACACTCTTCGGCAAGCAGCTGCTAGTACTATGCCAATTACCGAGTTCTTATCTATGCATCCAATTCCGAGTCCAATACCACCTTCGCCTTTCAAGTCTGATTTAATTCAAGTAGCAATTGCTGATCTCAAAATACTTCTTCAGTCAAAAAAAGCACCGATCGGCCAGAACCTTATGCGACATACTGCAGTACTTCAATTTATGCAGTTGCAGCTTAAAAGACCAGACACCACCCGCAAAGCACTTTCATTATGTATTGCAGAGGCCTTTGGTCGTGGGGAGAATACTGCGCGACGAATACATATTTGGGAGAAGTCATGGATTACTTCTCGGTATATTAAAGTTGGCATGCGAGGGAAAAATGCAAAGGTTTCTAGCTGGTTGAATGATGAAGGAGTTTTACTTGCTATACGAGAACATATTACATCTGTTGGCGAAAAGCTCACCTCCTATGGCCTTGCTCAGGCTATTACTGCATATCTAAAAGAGGAGGATATTGTTAATGGCGCCGAAAAGCTAGAGCATTCAATATCCGAGCGAACTGCAAGAACCTGGTTGAATAAACTTGGTTTTTAATGGAAAGATGTGCGAAAGGGGGTTTATATTGATGGTCATGAACGAGAAGATGTGGTTGCTTACCGACAAGAAGTCTTTCTTCCTACTTTACAGAAATTGGAAGGGTTAAGGCAGTGGGATGAGGAAGGCAATGTTATTCCCTCAGTAATACCAGCCGGAGAGAAAGAAAAGATTTTTGTCACTCATGATGAGTCCACCTTCAATGCTAATGATGGAAAACGACAAATGTGGATTAAGGATAATGCACAACCGCTCCGCAAAAAAGGTCGTGGAAAAGGCATCATGGTATCAGAATTCTTAACTCCTCGTGGTCGGCTTGCAGTACCTCCTAATATCAGCGCAGAAGGTCTTCCCCGCCGGCAAGCAACCGAATTTCTTGAATTTGGTCAAGATAATTATTGGACAGGTGAAAAAATGGTTCAGCATGTAGTTGATATTGCAATTCCAATTTTTGAGCGAGCATTTCCTGGCTGTCAAGCTGTTTTTCTTTTTGACAATGCATCCAATCATGCTGCTTTTGCTCCAGATGCTTTAGTTGTTAATGAGATGAATTTGGGCCCTGGAGGAAAGCAGCCAATTTTACGCGAGGGTTTTATTCATACAAAACAGCGTCCTCAAACCATGGTCTTTCCTGACAACTATGCAGATCCTGCACTCCGTGGAAAACCAAAAGGTATAAAGCAAATACTAATAGAGCGAGGACTTTGGCGTACAGGTATGTCTTCTCAATAGTAAACCTATTAAATAAATACTAATAGAAAGCTTTAATATATAGGGATGAGACTTGATTGTAAGCCAGAATGCCAGGAGGGTATAAAGGACTGCTGTGCACGGCAATGCTTGAGGAATGAACGTGATTTCCAAGAGCAGAAAGGCTACTTGCAAGAAGCTATAGAAGCTCGTGGTCATAGGGTAAATATTTTATCCTAAATTCCATTGTGAATTGAATTTCATTGAGTTCTTCTGGGCAGCAGCTAAAAGGCATGCACGAGAGAACTGTGAATACTCTCTTCAAGGATTACGAGATACTATTCCGCAGTCTCTAGCCTCAGTATCAGAGACAACAATCTGGCGATTTTATCAAAAATGCCAACGAACGATGCAAGCATACCGTGATGGATGTCAGTATGGTACTACTGAATTCAAGAGTCGAGTATACAAAAGTCACCGAAGAACTCGAAAACGCAAGGATGTATGTGCCAAGACTAGCTGACTAAGTGCAAAAATTGCCTATTTAGGAAATTTTTGCATTCTTGGCATATAACATTTTTTTACCCTTTCTCATACAAAATGTCCTCTTTTATTTTCCTATCTACATGTGCAGTTTTTTTTTTAATTTTTTTTTAATCTGGTATAATTGTTCGCAATAGCAAATACTATAGATTTATAAGATTAAAAATTCCAGATCTGTAGTTGTGGTATTGTAGATACACGATTTGTCACCCCCTTAATTTGGTGTTGGTACTAAGCTGCCGGCACCATACCAGCATCTCTATCATATTCATAGTATGTATCATTCCGAAGCCACCGCCACTTGTTCCTGCTCCGAACTCCACTCTTCTGCAGTTTGCCGCTCGTGCTGCTTCTGCAACGTATGTTCCAATGTCCCATTCGCCAGCGTAAGTGCCTCCATCGACGACACGGTAGCCTCGGCCCGCTGGCGTAGTTTGTTTGATGCTAGGAACAGGGATTGAAGGCTCTGGAAGCCGAATGTGGATAATGTAAGCATGTTGTATTGCTCTAAGCTTTCAATGGAGGGTTCTAGAGGTTATATTACCTTGATCGTAGAATTGACGAGCGGCGTCGTCGATGTGGCGGTTTCGGCTGCGAGGGAGATAAGAGACTGAGAGAAAATTAAAGTGTACTTGTCAGTACGCGTCTTTTCGATCAAAACAATTCATGTTTTATGGCTACAGAGATTGGGCGGACGTACATTATCTCCGAGCTGAGTATTTACTCTTGACATGGCTTTAGATTCGATGTCAGGTGTTGATGAATACTGATATGGGCACAAGTTGCAGCAATGTAAGTTATGGCTAGAACAGCTTGGCACATCTACTTCTACTTCACATATAAAGTATGGGGGCATGAGACTGGCTTTATACATCTTACATACACATCATACTGCAGGTTGAGCCAGGGGCCATCCACCGTGCGGGCGATGCTATATTCACTGTCGCTCATCCGCTCAATCGTACTCGACAAAAGAAACAAATCTAATGTACAAAATCTTGAGCGTGAATGGGAAGCTGTGACATCCCAAGTATTTTTTGTGGAAACCAAGGGTGGGACGCCAAAAGGATGATGAATATAACGAAGATGGAAGCTTGAAGAAGGAATCGAAAGAGCGTAATATAACATAGGGATTAAAGGACGCTGAGACAAAAAGCCTAGCCAAGAAGACATGATTTCCAACTCCATCGCGTAATTCAATTTAGTGCAAAATAAAGCTGCCTGAGAGAGGGAAGCTGGGGACGCTCAAAATGTTTTTCCTATTGCAACCCCACTAAAGGCAGGAAGTCAAGAAAAACTATAAGGGTAAACCAAAGGATGAAGCAAAATCAGAATTCACCACATAATCCCCCCGAAAAATGCGCCATTAACATAGTATGCCGTGAAAGGAACCCGTTCGGACAGGAGTATTGCAAATTTTATCGATAAGAGTAATCTAGGCTGTGTTCTCTCTGACCACCTGTCTAACCTTCCGCTCGTATGCAGCACGGTCTTTTCTAAAGAGGTTGTAGGCTTCTGCTTGGGCGGGGGATTCCGGGTTTGGGTCGTCGAGAAGGTCCTGAATACCGAGGAGGATCTGCTTGATGGTGATTGCGGGCTTCCATGCTTCCTCTTCGTTGAGAATGCTGAGGCAGACGGTGCCTGATGGGTAGACATTAGGATGGAACAGAGGTGGAACGAAGCGGCCTAAGAGGCGCAGGGTGTTTCGTTAGTATCTGCGATTGCAAGACATGCAGTCTCCAGGTTTGCGTGGTGTGTTTGCATACATTTTGGCGGTTTAGTGGGATATTCTGTGTCATATTGCACGTCAGCATTAAGTACTGATGGGGGAATTGATAATCGGTCAATCGGTCCAAAGCCTCACCTTCTGGGAAATTCATCTCAAGCTTGAACAATCCCCCCTCCCATAGCGTCTTCTCCTTCCCTGGGATACCGCAGCTCCACTTCATCAGATCAAGGCCGCCTTGTGCATTCTTTGCCGGTTTCGCATAGAACCCAAAGGGATGGTCCTTTCGCCATTGCTTCCTGTGGGGGACCATCATCAGCAATCACAACTCTGAGGCCTAATGCGTTCAGCCTCACCTCTCCTCCTGAAGACGATTCAGACACAGAGACATCTTGTCAAAACGGAGTAGATATTGTGTGTACGCTTGTTACGATGGAGTTGGGTGGTTGCGAGCGTGAAGTTTGTGTAGGGTGGTAGAAACGAAGGTATTTAGGTGGGTGGATTAGAAAGTACTGAGGAAGGATGAGTTACATGTTGAGAACCCAGGAATGGCATCAAATAAGTGCTTGGAGCTAGGTACCCGCTTAAGGACTGGTGTTTCCGCGATGATACCAGAAGAATTGTATTTTGGCTAAACCATATGATTAAACTTATGATACTTCTTATAATGAGCTCGATCTTGCAATTTTCAGCATTGTTTATACATTTCTGAGCTCTTGTATGTGTTGTATCAGCTGGGCCTGGTTAGCGGCAATTTGTTAGTTTTCCAAAAGTGAGGCTCTTGGCAGAAAAACCACTCGGCATGCCGATGCATGATGCATAAGGTTCACTCACCATTGCATAAAATGCAGCTTCCATGCTTGGCATCCATAGTGGCCATGCAATGATACTTTATTCACTCTTGTTTTTACATTAAGTCTGGTTTCTAAATACTCAAGGCCTAGAGTTATCTGGCAGTGAGTCTGGATCTAACATACTCTCCCTACCGGTCTGACTTCAGTATACATGCTATGTCACTATCGATACAATAAGCCTCATGGATCTTGTAGAGTAACATTAAGTGGGCACTTCAGTGAAAATTTTACGTTGACAATCAATTTAGTAGGCGCACGTCCTACCTTTACACCTACTCGGATATTCAGTTTTTGACACCTGCCATTAGCATCTACCCGACACTATAACGGAATGATAATCAAGAACTATTGATAGTAAATAATGTCTTCAGGTTTTTACCTGTCACCCGATACCTGACACTAGACAGTCGACAGTATACTAGAAGTCTATGGTTGCAAATACTGGACACTAGATACCTGACATCATAGCAGAAGTTTGTGGCTGCTATTTGGCACCGGATACCAATACTATGACAGAAGCTCTGTCGTTGCTACCTGGCACCCAATGCCTGATACTACGACAAAAGAGGTCTATAGTTGCTACCTAGCACCCAATACTTTTCTACAATGGAAACCCTGGGCCCTTTTTACTCCTTATAATTCGTATTGGTCTTCCGTGCTTAGTATATAGCAGTAATTTGAACCTACCAGTATAGCAATAGAAGAATTTTTGCAGCAATGAGAAGTATCCAATACTTTGGGACGTTCTTTTGATGCTGCCAATAGGGTATATGGTCCCTAGAGGAGTACTCCAAAAGAAGTTATGCTATACCGGAGAAAGTTATTCACATACAGCATCGTCGAGATGCTGTTAAGTACAGTGCAGCAATTTCTTTTATACTACGAAATTCAATGGAAGATAAATGGAAGTACCGGAAAAAATACTGCCTCGTCCGTAGACGGCTTTTAGTCTTTGGGCATCTGAGATATGTACTAGTAGTATAGTTAGTAAGCAAACCAAATCCAATATAACGCCTGGGCGCGGCTACCTGTGGAGTAGATGTTTTTAAAGATAAGATTACTTAGATAATACCCGAATCAGAGTTGGCTGGCGTCAACAGTCTTCCAATCCTACATGCAAAGTGCATTGACGAGCTAAATTTATTGTCGCGAATAAGAGCATCTCGGACTTTGCTTGACATAAAGGAAGATCTGGATGCATCAAACTAACATTGGGATTAGGATAAAACTGACGAAAGACTACAGGAACACCAGTCTGCCTAACAATCCCTGATTGATATTACCTCAATGCTTTCAAATCGTCACATATCTAGCAAAACTTGCTTTTGATAATTTACTGTTGTCCTTCCTGGAATTGCTACGGGGTGGTTATGGTAAACTGTGAAGATACCGACCTTCAGACTAAAAAAGGCACGTTATCAAAACTGCAAAAGGGTTCGAGACCGTGCCAACGGAGTTTTACAGCTACAGTATGAAGTCTGCTTGAGAGTCTGTGTGCGAGAACAGTTAGCTTGTTGGGCCAAACACTTGGGTTTGCAGCTGTGCACCAGCTGTCCATCACTACAGAGCAGATCTCAACTCCTATCCTACTGTTCAAAACTGCTTAATAAATAGCTAAGCACTCTCCAACCCCTTCCACTAACCGATCTCCATCTTCTCATTCTCGCCAGTTTGTTCTTCACTGGCGCATTCCTCCTTCTCCTTCTCCTGCTGCTCTTGCTCCATCTTTCCCTTCCTATACCTCTCAGCTCGTTCGAGCTTCTTCCGTTCCTTCCTTGACATTCCCTTGGACTCGCTCCCTTCCGTCTCCTGTCCCGGTGGTGGGCCATATTTCCCTTTCTTTTTCTCTTTCTCCTTCTTCCAGGTACTCACACCATTGTTTTCCCTCTCAACAATAAATTTTAACTTGTCCGTTTCTACCCTCTGTTTAGCTGCCTCTTCATCGGTTGCTGTCCATTGGGGTGGTAGAGTAGCAAATAATAGATAGCTGGTATGAGTTTTCAGCTCTGGCTCAAGTCTGGTAATAACGATTGGGTTCTCCTCTTCTTCTGCGAATTCCCTCCCCTTCTTGGTGCGCTCCTTCTCCTTATTTGTTGACTTTTCTCCACTCTCATCAATTGGGCGTTTTCGCCATCCTACAATGCCCTTCAACTTGCTAACTGCCTCTTCTACATTGCCATAAGCGCCATCGGCGCCTGGCATACCTCCAGGCTTTTGCCGTCGTACTTCAAGCTTCCGATGTTGCACCTCGACCATCTCGACATCTATCCAGGAGAGTTTGCGAAGGACAGAAACTGTTCTGTGGATTTGCTCAATGCATGGTGAAAAAGTACATATGTGTACTGGAAGAGTGGGATGGAGTGGCCCCCATGCTTTCTCTGTTTTCGATGTAACAGTTTGATTTGTTGCTTCTGGGGGAGGGGGCGTACTTGATGCCGGAGTGGAGGTAGATCCTAGTGGTGTTGGGGTAACTAACGACGGTATCGGCAGAGGAATAGTCGGAACTTGACGATTTCGGGTAAGATGCGGTATCGCCAACCTATGCACTAGTCAGAAGCTGCTTCAGGATGAAAGTGCTTAAATCCTTTACCATGGAGCAGGCAAATCCAAAAACACCGCCGTCGCCTCCGGACTCTCTTCTAGAACCTCTCCTTCCACCATCTCCTCACCCCCAACATTAGCCCCCCCATCAACATCCATTTTCTGCACTCCATCCACCAACTCCTTTTGTCCCTCCTTCTCCTGATTCCTCTTATCCCTCCCCCTTTGCAGCCTGAAGCCATCCTTACAGACATCGCCATGGGTTATCTCCACCAGTCCTTCCAACCCGTGCTCCTTGACTTCCACCCTCAACTTCTCTGCTCTCGTAGCATGATACTCGTAACTGAACACCTTTCCCTTTTCCAAGTCCTCGTTCGTATTGGGATACCCACTATAGATACTCCGTACAGCCGCATGCGTAAAACTGCCACTCCCTGCCCCTGCCTCAATAATGTGTGTCCCGGGCCCCACCCGCAGCCGATGAATAATATAGCTGCTATCAGCCGTATATACAACCTGTGTCCTGTGCGGTAGACTCATAGTCCACAACTCTGGCGTCGGAGCCAGCACGTGGATGAACCCCCACGGCGCATCTCCACCGCCTGCACCGCCTCCACCACCTCCACTGGTGCCTACAGCGTCTTCCACATCATCCTGTCCATCACCCTCACCATCCCGTTTACGTTTCCGGCGCTCGGCTCCGACAAGGGATGATTTGACTTGGGCGCCAGAAGGGACGTGGAGGAGGGTCCGGTGTGGGAAATGCCCAAAGCGGGTGTTCAGAGTCTCGTTGCGAGAGGCGGTGAAGGGGTTCAGAACCAGGGGAAGGAGATGATCACGGCGAAGGTGGATGATGTGCGGGGTTGGTGAAGGGAGGATCGTAGTTGGTGGGTGGAGGAGGATCGAAGGGTAGGGGGAGGGGGCGTGGGGGGGAGGAGGGGTGGTGGCCATTGGCGGCGTGTATTGAATTGTAAAGGTGGAGATTGTGTTTCGGGCTCAGCTCATGGAAGAATTGAGCGGATTGTGAAAGAAATGCTGGCCTAAAGTTCCTGCCAATTGATCCGGAGCAAGAAATGGATTCATGCTAGGGAAATTAGTATGTCTTTTGTTTGCACAAGTGCGACTAATGTGCCAAGATTTCATCCAATATGGCTACTTTGCGTCATGACGAGAAGCGCTTCATATGGTCTTGGCAATGTCCTAGTAGCGTCATGACGTGTTTGGCATGAGGTGGGCACGATGGCAATGGCTGAATGACTACATAGATACCCTTTACGTACAAAATACTACGGCAAGGCGGGGGCAACTTGGGAGCAACGTAGAAGTTCGAAAAATTAAAATAGGTTGTTTTGATTCCACTAGGCCTTTATCATATGGAACCAGAGCATTGCAGTCCGTCTTTTAGGAAAGGATGCTGGACAACAATCTTCCCAAGCTCAGAATCGAACCGGGGCCCTCAAATTCTATACATTTCGCCTGCTGTAACCTCCATCATAAGAGACCATGGACAAACCTCTTCACCGAGCTATATGTCAGTTCGAAAATTTGACAATTCCCCATTTTCTTGTACCTGCTGCCTCTCCGACTGCCTTTCCCAACGCCTCTTGCACCTTCAGCTGTCCCACCTCCACTTTTCCCACCTCCGCCTATCCTATCACCCTCCTATCGCCTCTACTACCGCTCCTCCTCTGACCCTCTGACAGCTCTTCCAACAGCCCAAGGACTTGACCTCAAACCAGGATACTCAAGTAGGATTAGAGGCTTGTAATAATGTGTTACCCTGAATTAGGTACTTAGATTCTTGCAAAAGTACATAGGATGTTCAAAATAAGTACTTGAACTATCTTATCGAGATTGGACTGCCTTGTCGTCAAAACCACATTATAGTCACATTATTGAGCAAGG
This sequence comes from Kalaharituber pfeilii, assembly GCA_015179045.1. Classification (NCBI taxonomy): domain Eukaryota; kingdom Fungi; phylum Ascomycota; class Pezizomycetes; order Pezizales; family Pezizaceae; genus Kalaharituber; species Kalaharituber pfeilii. The sequence continues at coordinate 56,124 of WHUZ01000012.1, read as the reverse complement.
ATGTAAACAATCGGCGGGTATGATGGCACACTGTACTCTTTCTCCAAATCCATTATATTCACCAGAAGGAATCCTCTAAAACTACCTCCATAAACAGTGTAAGAACATCATGACTCTAGCTTATTTACTCTCATATTTCAGTCGTCCATGATGCTAGCAAACTTTTCCATCATGGACTGCACCAGCTTCTCATATTTCTCTGTGATGGCCCTCTCGCCTTCGTCGGGTATCTGTAAATCCAATTGTAAGTCGCTGCTTCAAAGTATTACCTGTGACCGCGGGAACAAACTTCAAACTTCATAGATCTAAGCTGATAAGCAACGTCCGAAGTTGCCTCCCGAATCTTATTCCAAGCAATACCCTGGGCAACCGCCTTCTGGGATTCATCGTGGTAGCCCATCATGGCCTTCATCATCCAGAGGGTCTTCCAGACACTATCGAGATATGATGAGTCATTTAGGGATCAATAAGACAAGAGAAAGGTATTACATACGGGCAGAATTGGTCATGTTTACTGTAACCATTTTGCTGCAAAAAGTCCTCCCTACAAGAAAAGTTCGTGAATACATTATTCCGGGTGAGAAGAAGTTGTGCAAACGTACTTTATCAGTGTGGCAATATCCAGAGTAATCTTATCAGGATCTGAGAGAGCAGATTTTCCGACCTGCATATAGTTAGAATTTCTTCACGAAAAATTTATTATTCGCTCTACATACAAGTTGAACAACTTGGTCCAAGTTTTCACTGTCTGCTAATCTACAGAAAGTTAGCTGATATTCCAGAAGTTAGCGTTCTTGATATCTAGCAGCACTTACAGCTTCTTGATACGGTCTCGAAGTCTGGGAAACTCGGGATAATGCTTGTCATAGTACCTACGGATCATTAGTCACAAGTTTAACTATGGGGAGATTGTGGAATCGTACTTGTCCAATATACTAGTATACTTGCTGTAACTAAGACTTGTGTTGACCGAAGGGAAATGCTTTCGTTGAGCAAGCTTTTTATCCAATCCTAGACATAATTAGTATTATGCCATAGCTCCTGAGGTTAATTTGCTGAGTATACCCCAGAACACCTGCACTACATGAAGGATTAGCCTTAAAGACTTAGTTGCATCCCTGGAATATTTACTCACCGATGCCCAATGTAGCGGAAGTCACTGGATCTGAGAAATCTCCACCTGGAGGACTGACAGCACCGACAATCGTGACACTCCCTTCTCTGTTCGGGCTTCCCAGTGCCCTCACTTTACCAGCACGTTCGTAGAAGCTGGCTAGTTTAGCACCCAGATAGGCAGGGAAACCTTGATCAGCGGGCATCTCTCCTAGACGACCAGAGATTTCACGCAAAGCCTCGGCCCATCGTGAGGAAGAGTCCGCCATCATAGCGACATTCTTTCCTTGATCACGGAAGTACTCTGCCAGGGTAATTCCGGTATAGATAGAAGCTTCTCTTGCAGCGACAGGCATGTTGGAAGTGTTTGCAACAAGAGTAGTACGCTTCATGATAGGTTCCCTCCGGCCATGAATTTCAATGGATAGCTGCCGAGGTATTAGTTATGGAACATTCTAATTGTGGGAAGAGTGTACCTCAGGGAAATCCTGCAACACTTCCGCCATTTCATTACCTCTCTCACCACAGCCAACGTAAATGATGCAGTCGGAGTTCGAGAATTTAGACACAGCTTGGGAAATGACGGTTTTACCACATCCAAAAGCACCAGGGATAGCAGTAGTACCGCCTTGAACGCAAGGGAATAAAGCATCCAAGACTCTTTGTCCTGTCAAAAATGGATAGTCTGCAGAAAGCTTCTCCGTAACTGGACGAGGTACACGGACCGGCCATGTATGCATCATTGTGAAGCATTGCTTCTTTCCCTCGAATTCGACTTCCAAAACAGTGTCTTCTAATGTGTAAGTACCCTTCTCCGCTATGTGTGTGATAGTTCCCCTCGCACGCGGGGAAGAAGGATTTTGTGATCATTGAGCAGGGAGTTCTCAAATACACTCCCGTAAATATCACCACCAGTTATGTGATCGCCAACTTTGAATTTTGCAGGAGTAAATTCCCATGAGCGTTTGACATCAAGAGCTGGCGTAGAAATTCCTCGAGGTATGTAGATGCTCTTTGACATTTCCTGGATGGTCTTCAGAGGTCGTTGAATTCCATCATAAATCGTCTCCATCAATCCTGGCCCAAGTTCAACGGAAAGTGGTTTCCCCGTTCGAAGTACGGGATCCCCAACGGTCACGCCAGCTAGATTCCAATCTAGTCAGCATGGGTGATGCTTAATCGAGAAGGTTACTGGCCTGTTTCTTCATAGACTTGAATCGTAGCCTTATCTGCTTCAATCCTGATGACTTCGCCTACCAGAGAGTCATGCCCCACACGGACCTAAAGATCATTAGATCTCTGAGATGATGCAATTCACTCAGGACTATAATACCCACCAATTCGTACATAGCACATCCGATCATGTTTTCTGCGACTACGACTGGCCTAATCCCATCTGTGAGCACCACTTCTCAGGGGGCATTCTTACCAGTTACTTACCCGGAGACGGAATAAATGGATCCTAATGCACCATTAGTATATCATGTACAGTACAGGGGCAACGCAGAAAGCGCATTACCATATTCACCCTCTTTGGCGAACTCCTCCGCCTTTCTGGCCTGTTTCTTTGCGTTGCTGAGCTGATGATGGGTAAAGCAGAGAGTTAGTGGCTAACCACAAGCTCAGGAGGGCTGTTAGAGTTACCATTTCGGTCCCTGGCGGTAATGTTCAGAAAAGGTACCAATCTCGAAAGTTGATGTACAGTAGTGGGGAAAATAGAGTGCGACAGGTCCCTTGCTTCAGAAGAAGGTCGGTGAATGCTTCTCACCACACTCTAACCACGGTCCTGCCATCGTCATAAGCTTGGCACAGCACTACTCATGTATTCTGATTCCATAATGTATCATAGCTTACTTACCAGCTTGCACCGCGTATCCAGACTAACCGCACACATACTAGTACACTTTCGTGCACGAGGAGAGCTATCGCAACATAGGACCAACGTCCCTAAATTTTTCTTTGGACCCTTCTCCTTCTTTCACACACGCGCAATCATGTATCTAAACAGCATACGGCCTCCCCAGTCTCCAGCAACAGCACGGCAGCACATTGCAACTTGGCGTCTCCGACATAAGCCCCTGCACACTCAGGAAATACGTTTCGCAATCGAGTTCTTACCTCTTCCTTATATTTATCTGACTCTTCCGCATTGATGATTGGACCCTTTCGTCATTCGATCCCTCTCTTTTGCTCCCCACTCCATCTCTCTCCGTCCTCCTCTCAGGGTCCTCCCTACCTTCCACAAGGAAATCCAGCCAAAATTCCGCTTCACTCCAAGCGGCATTGATCCTGGAAGCAAGATTGTGGTCCCTAAGCTTGCAAAGGAGTTCAAGGTGGCTAGGAAGACTGAGCTCTGAGAGCACCGTAAGCAGATGCCATTGACTATCCAGCCGCTTGTTACGATGATCTCATCATTGGCGTATTCCTGGCAACAGCAGTGAATTTGCGAACACATTATTGGACACAAATGAACAGGATGAGCGGGCAGCTGAAGCAGGCATCGCTATACAAATTTGCAGGTGGGATGAGGATGGGAAAGTGCCTACGATTAAGACGCCATGCTGAATATTTAACCTATGACGACTTTGAAACTGTTTGGCAAGCACTTTGAGTGGATTATGGTCGACAACGTCAAGCATGCAATCTGGCAATACTGGATTGGGTGCATGCTCAAAACTATTCGGCAAACTCTATGAGTGGATGATGGTCGACAACGTCAAGCATGCAATCTGTCAATTGGATTGGGCGCGTGCTCCATCAAGCGGCTTGCAGCTATCCATCACTGGGTCTCACCCGAAGGCCTGGGAACTAGGCATACGTATGGTGGAGTCATTGACCTTTGAGGCGTCGGAGCCTGAGCTCGCAGAAAGGTTGACCGTGCAATCGAGGGTGGGGAGAGGGAAAAGGATGAAGCAGTTCGATGAGGTAATTCACGAGGATCTGACGGATGAGATAGATACCGATTTACATTGGTGGGACTTGGAACCGTATGTGTCCTACAACATATGCACGAGACTAACTACAACATGAAATGGGAGCTGCATTGGGGCGTGTGGGCGGCGGGATTGGCTAGCACTAAGCCCGACCCCGAGACGGCAGTAGAGGAGGATACGCCGTATTTGTCCCCACTTCCCGGGAACTTCCAATCTGTAAAACCCCAACTGACAGTTCTGATCACCGAGAGCACGCCTCCGTTAAAACTGGTCTTTGAGAACCAGGAATTAAGCTATTTTCACTGTATGTATTACCAGCATGTCTCGCCAATCTCCTGGGGGCACCAGCAAATGCTGAGACTGCTGCCTGTGCAATGGATGGGGATTATGCGTATACTGCAGCATGTAATTTCCGGTGGACAGTGTTTGATCTATATTACCTCGCTTAGCTGAGACGGCATGTGCGGGCGGGGCAGAGGTTAAAGGTAATAGAGGTCAATGAAGGGTGTTGGTAGGGGAGAAGGTGTAAGAAAAACGAGCCCATCAGTATGGTAATATGATCCCTATTGTAGTTGTAGGGGAGGCAGGCTGTTTAATTTGATACATTCATCACCTAATTTGATTTGAATGAGATAGTAGCTATTCTCGAATCAATCTCCAGTTGTTTCAAATATGCTGAGATTGCAGCAAGTTAATGCTCTAATATCTCGAATATCAGATGGCCGATGCAGGTCTCGAATACTTGAAGCAGAAGGAAAGTTTTCTTAGAATGCAGATGGCAAAATTGAGGAGAATTAAATTACAAAAGCATAAGCTTTCTCTGGATCTTGAAGATTCTGGACCCCAACCTCCAAGCGAAGGGGACTGCAATATTATACAGCGATTGGCGAATGTTGGATTGGTGTTGGTCAGAAAAAAGGTTTTTCATACAAGTGCAATGCGGTTATCACATTAGATGATGTACATTGGTACTGAGAATCAAATACATTGGCTTTGCTAAATTCCAATATTGAAGTGCTACTTCCACTCAATGATGACATCGTCTACCATCTTCCTGTACTCCTGCTGCTCCTTACTCATGCGAAGGAAGATCCTGTACTTGACATCCAAAAGTTCCTTCTCACGCTTGTCCTTTGTAGGCAACACAACATCTCCTGGCTTGCTCATTCTGTCCATGATGGCCCAGAGCCCCTCAGTTTCTCCAGCCTCATTTGCACTAGCTGCCTTTGCCCCAAGCATAGCTGCTCCCAGCACAACTGCAGCATCGATATACCTCGGAATGACTACTGGATAGCCTGTCGCATTTGCAATGAGGGCCATCAATAGATTGTTCCTACACTGCCCACCACTCATAAATATACTAGTCACAGTGTGGCCATTCATATTAATTGCCTCTATAATGTGACGGGTTTGCAGAGCAATGAATTCCAAAGCAGCGTAATACATAAGCGCAAGACCATCGACGCTGGAATCCATGCTTAGACCGACCACTGAGCCACGCATCCTTGGGTCCGCAATGGGACTACGGTTCCCATGATAATCCCCCACAAAAAAGAAGTGGCGAGCAAGGTAGCTGATCATTGGGGCTTTGCTTTCCTGTCGAAGTTCTTCAAGTCGATAGTTGAGGTATTCATAGATGTTTTGCTTTCGGGCCATGGCAGCTTCTTTTGCCCTTTCATATGAGGTATGGGTTGTGACAATGTGGTGAAGCAAGCTGCCTGTAGCAGACTGTCGGCCTACAGTCATCCAGAAGTTCTCTAGCAGGGCCCCTCGGTATGGGCCGCTATTGCTGTTAGTGACTTCTTGAAATAGATCTCTCAAAACCTACATACCGAACGCCAGGTACAAATTTGGGTTCCCTAGACATAACTAGATGGCAGGTGCTTGTTCCAGCAACAACTGCAAGCCTGTAAAAGGCTTGCTCGAGATCATTGCTCTTGAAACCTTCGGGGATTACGTCGCTATTCAAACAGTCCGGTTTTACCCTAGCCCCTACTGTACCAATCCAACCTGCGTATGCGTCAATAACTCCACTTCCGATTTTGATTCCTGGTATAAGGCCAAGTTCGGAAGCGGCTTTCTCGCAGAGTGTCCCGACCAATTGCCCAGCTGATAGCATAATGCCATTCTATAAGAAACTGGAATCAGGTTGCAAGTTTGATATACACAGAAAATAGAGATTCCTGTATACCTCACCATGAACACCTCCTATTCTCCGAAAATTGTCTTCTGCTAACTCTTGTAACCCAATTGCAGTGAGAAAGTCCTCCTGCCAGCCCTTGATACTGCCTACTGGGATGTATGCCTGCTTACATACGGCGGAGGAAAATGACCTGGTCTCTTTTCCAGTTGCAATGTGGGTGAGGGCATCCGCTAGGCCATAATAGTGGCATCGCCTGAAGAGGTCACTTGGCATATTCTCCTTCAACCAAAGCACCTTCGGAATTTCCATCTCAATGGAAATTGAACCACCCACGTATTGGAGGAGTTTATGCTTCGTAGCATTTATTCTCTCAGTTTGGGTGACCGCACGCTAGGTGTGAAGTCAAGATATTGCAGTGGAATAGACATTGGGGTGCTCCACTGACATGATCCATCCACACTGTACGTTATTAGCTATTCTTCCCTGTTATGATACATGCGAAAGGTATGCTCACAAATTACATTTCTCTTATGATCTGTGAAGTCCGGCCCACATACAGAGATTGGTTCACCTGTATCTTCAGCAAGCACAGCTAGGGAGCAGGTAGCATCACATCCAATGCCTTTTACCTGTTCAGGCTGTATTTTGGCTTCCCACATGACTTTCTTGCAGCAATAGCAGATAGCATTCCAGATATCCTCAGTGGATTGTTCCTATATAAAATTAAATTAATGGTACTTGTTCTGGCCGCCCAGCATTGCAGTTCCTCCATTTCTGCAAGGGAGTAATCTACTTCAAAAAACATTGAATGATCATACATAGTAGTCTAGTTTATCATTCCATGTCTTGATGTCCTTTGTAGCAAGAGCTTTTATTTCTCCAGAGTCATCGACCAAACATATGCGAGCGGATCCCGTGCCAACATCTATTCCAAGATAGTAGCTGTCTGACATTATGCTATAAATGCCCACTTGTAGATCTGCCCACTGATAGATCAGTTATGATGCTCTCCACCTAATTACATACTTGGGATTCCTGGTGCAGGAGCTTAGCTTACCAACAAGAAAAATGCTCACAAGAGTATCTGACGCGGACTCAGAGTAGAAGTTTTTTTGGGAATCGGTTTAGAGAGTTGAAGATGTACCAAGCACTGGTTACGGCCTGGGTGACATTGTACCGCAGCCCCACTGTCCTAAGTTGGGCCATACCCCGCTGCACTGCCGCAGACTGCAATAATACAAATACCCCCTGGTATATTTTCATCGCAGATTGCTGGGGTATGTTAACGTTACCCTGACTTCTTCCAACACCTCATCCCCGCCCACACTTCTGCTACTCTGAATATGCCCCCTTTACCCATAACTCATTAGCTCCGAGCTGTGCATCCGCGACGAAATCTATATAGTCGGCACCCCCGATCCCACTGCGTCGGAGAAGACCACGCTTACTCGCCTCCTTTGGAAAATCTCCACTGTCACCTTCATACTCCCAGGCTCTGGCAAAACTGTATCCATTGTTACCACGATACTTCACCAAGACGATTTCTACTCTCAGAGTCCGCCATCCCAATCCGTCGGGTTCGGGCACCCGGAAGCAACGATAGCCCGAAGCAGTACATAACGCATGCAACCTGAGACTGCGAAGAGTCGATCGATTTCTCGATGCTAAAGTGTGTGCTGGGGCGATTTCGCGCGGTGGGTTGCTCTTCGGCAGAACAGCATGCACAGGTCCTAAGAGGGGTGGGATTGTGGTGGGGACAGTTGTCGCGGGAGAGGGAGAAGGTGTGTGAGTACCTCGGGGGTGAGATTGGAAAGTGGGGAAGTGGGGAAGGGGTCATCCTCAACATCCGGTGTGCCCGTTCTTGATCTAATCGCAGATGTTGAGTTGGCAGCAGTGGTATTTGATGATGGCACCATAGAAACCCCATCATCTGTCTCTCTCCGTATCTTCATCTTCATCTACTACCAGCCGCTAGGCCTTTTTACTCTGTTTGGGAGGCAAAAGCAAAAAAAAATAAAATAAAAAAAAATTAAAAAAAATGCACAGAACGATATGGACTTTGGTTCAAAACTTGCTCATGACCCCTTACTGGTACAAGAGTTGATTTATGAAACTAAGTAAAAATGTCTTTGTTTTTTCACTTCAATTCCCCATTTCCTAACAAGATGCATTTTACCCTTTTTACTATCAAGGTGTAAAGGCGTATCGCAATTATGTAAGTATTTTGTACAGGAGATCTGTGGGCAACACTCTATTGCATTAGATGCTTTTTTTTCTTTTTTTTTTTTTTTCTTTTTTTTCACCTTCGTTTGTTGTCACTAGTCCCGCCAGCGGATATCGACTTCGTCAGTTCTACAGCAGAGCGTTAGCCGTTCATAACCCTCTAAATGGGTGAAATTCAGGTAATGGTAGCAAGGATAGGGCATTTAAGGTGTAGCAGTTGATAATTACATACCTGAATCTTTGCGTCACACCCGCATTCTCCACCTCTACGACGCCCTCTCCATTCCTGCCATCCCCTGTCCTCCTCACACCCTCCCCAAACGCCAACAGCCCGGCATGTGCAATCATAATCCCATTATCAATACAGAACCTTTCATCCGTACCATACACGCTTCCACCTCTATCCCTAGCCATTATACCCATCATCTCCTGCAGGCGCTCGTTACAACCGACACCACCGACCATTAGGACCTGCGAAGACCCGACATGCGACATGGCGCGCTCAGTGGTTTCGACGAGCATGCTGAAGACAGTTTCTTGCAGGGAGAAGCAAAGGTCGGCGGGGGTGATGGGGATGGGCGTTGAGGCGGAAGTGTTAGCTGAGGGGGTGGAGGTGCGCGAGGGCTGGGTGGGCTTGGAGGTGGGAGTGGGAGAAGCAGCGGAAGAGGCGGATATGGGAATAGAAGTGGGGCTAAGGTGTTGGGCGGCAAGGGCGTCGATAGAGGCGAGGATGCCGGAAAAAGAGCAATCCATGCCTTTGACGGCATAGGGGAGGTCGACGAGTTGCGTGCCCCTGGGAGATTGGGTTAGAATGATATATGTACATGCGTTGTATAAGAGAGGGAAACGAAATACTTCTTTGCAAGTTGCTCGATATTGTAGCCTGGTGCAGGGTCGTTACTTATATTCAGCGTCCTCGCGAACCTATCCAAGCAGTTTCCAACAGCTATATCCAGCGCCTCTCCGAAGATGCGGTATCTGTCCTAGGTTAGGTCACCGGAATGCCCAAATATCTACTTTAGTGGTGGATTATGGGATTTACGTACCGCTGCTCAGCATATGCAATCACCTGGGTATTCCCTCCAGAAACATATAAGACCACAGGGTTATCTGCACCTGTGATCTCCCTGCCCATTTCAATGTCTACTCCATGGTCAAACAAGTTGTCTCAGCTTTTGCACAATGACATGTAATCATCTGGAGTGGAAACCAGGGGAACACGAACGGCCAATGCAGTGATTCACCCTATCAACGGCTTGTTCCAAAGCATCGATAACATTCGCGCTACCACCGCAACGCTCTGTAATGGTGCACCCATTCCAGGACCTGTATGTTTGCCCAGAATTCGAATAGAGGGACAATTAGCCCTTCCTTCCATCAATGCACCATCATTCTCATATCTCCATCAACCCTCTTCATGCTGCTTTTCCGCCTGACCAAACCCGCCCCAACTCCTTCACCCAAACCCCACATTGATTGGCAACCCACCCCTGGTATAGCATATACAGTCCAGATCCCTCCATTTAATACCACTCTCCTTCAGAGCCTGCTTCACCAATTTTACAACCCATTCACGATGATGCAATGCTGTATCCTTAGGTAAAAACCCGGTGCCAGGGGGTGACACAAAAGTATGACGGATGTTGGCGTGGATCTTTGCTCGGACTTTTGGATACCCTTCTGGGTGCTCAATTATGCCAACGCCTAGCTTGTTGGCTGAGCCTTCGAGACCTAGGGCGAGCATGTTTAGTTTTGTGAATATACTGAATTTCAGCCCGAATGGAATTTAGTGATGCCAGACTGAATATTACGCCGCAATATCTTGTTGGTGGGGTATCTAGTTGGCAGGGATTATAAGATTCTAAGTGGGATGTTGCTGCAAGGTGGGATCAATGCAGGGCAACCGAGCCGCATCTTGTGCCCCAAATCATTCGTTGGCAAGTTGCAAAGTGCGGAAGCCAAGATTTCGCCATATATGCTATGATAGTATATAAAGGATACAACAGACCAAATTGACCGAAACCATGCATTTTACTATAGACCTTAGATGCCACTTTAACTGGTTATCATACGAGACTACCCTTCCCCCCACATCACTTACTGAATCCGGCGATGTGGCTTTTCGTTCAGAGGTATCTCTAGCGCGATTTTTTTATTTATTTATAATTTTTGCATTGGTGGGTATAATATTTGCATTGGTGGGATCATGTAAAGTGCTGATTGTCAAAGGCTCAGACGGTTTCAGATTTCTATGGACGAAAACAGAAAGTTGTTGCTTTCTTTGTTTGCGCTTTGGGTTCAATGCTTTCGGTGGAGCTGCTTTGAGGGTAAGTTGTAACAATAGAGAAAACCACAAATAACTAATGTAGGTACTGTACCTTCGGCGCACTGAATCTAGTCATAATCAATTTTATCAGGTACCAGTTAATTTGATTTATGGCTCAGATCGATATCACATGCAAAAGTCCTACATCGCTATCATTCTTGCAATGTAACTCAACGAAGGCACAGTATTGTGCACCGGGCGGCCAAAGAGTCGGAAAACGGGCAACATCTGGCACTAAATAATGTTCCCATTCTCAGTTATAGTAAAATGCATTGTCACAGATAGCTTTATAAAGCATTCCTTAACTTCATTGAATACCTACACTAATCCAATTTGATTTCTTGAGATTTTTTGGTCAACAAAGAATCAATGGATTAGTGGGACCAGGCGGTACCAGTTGTTGCGCGCGTGCTACCTCACTTTCTAGCCGCCGGTGTAAATACAATCGCCTTGTAAGGCAACTCATGTGCACCCCACGTGCCACAAACGGGTAACGCGGTATTTCGCAGGGAGTCAAGTATAAGACGCCAACGTCCACTTGAAACCGAGATAGCCGGAACCATAGGATTTAATAAATGCAAAGTGGCTTTATGGAATTCCTTCAGTGGGCCAGATAGAGAATTGCAATAGCAGAAACAGGGTCATTAAGTCAAGATGTAACTTGCTTGTAGTCTTGTCTGTTCATGAAGGAATGAATCAAGTGTCTAGCCATGATAGCCATGTGCAGCCTCAGCATGAATACGAACAAGACACATGTGGAAATGCGCCGATATTCGATCTGGTTGAAGGATCATTGCGCCAATCTTAAGTTTGTAAGTATGCTTCAACATCAACCATAATGAAAGCATACTTTGTGGAAGTGCCACCTCTACACTTCCACACACAACCCCCCCCCAATTCTAAACAAACTGTGACCTCACTATACGAACAACATTAGACTTTCTAGATGCACCTAGATCAACGTAACATATTCAACGTACCACCAAAAGCCATCTCACTCATTGGTTCACCCATTTGTCGTGTCTGGAGGCGTCGTGGTGTGTATGAAACAATTGCAAATGTCAAAGAAATATTATAGAACTGCGAGCGTCACACCACTACACCACTTTTCCATTTCCATTATTACATATATGCCAATAGAAGAAACAAATGTAATCAAAATGGTGCCACAAAGGTCCCGCTTATTGTAATCCGGGTCTATATTCAACTGGCAGCCTGCGGCTATTGATTTGTCAAAGACACTTAATGGATCAAGATATTGTACCACCTGTTAGGTCAACACTGCCAATACCAGTGAGCATTTTTTGATCGAGGTTCAAACGTCCACGGGGAACAAAAGCGCAAGTTGCTTCTGGACTGGATTGGATTGTCTATTGTGGTATTAGATTCATTTGAAAAAGGGCTTGGTCATAGCAAAGAAGAGTCTTCACTACTTGAGCAATATATTCAATCTGAGAGGGAGGAAAGGGACAAAGACAGGAGGAAGAATATACAAGATAGCTGCGGCATTTCCAGAAGGGGATATTTTGGGGCAAATGAGCAAGTCTGGGCTTGAGGACAATTGGGATCTATCAGCAACCACAGCAGCGGTAATATGATGGATATAGAAACAGAGACATTTGCAAGCACAGGGAAAATAGAGGTTCAACATAGTTCGCCAGCGGTATCAGAAACAGGAGAGGTAGAAGTTGGGGACATAGTGGTAGAATGGAAGACCACAACCATAGAACAATCCAAGAAGCAAAACACCAGGGAGTTTGAGAAAGATGAGAAGAGGATGTTTGACTCACGGAGATTGGGACCAGCCCCGAAAAGAATCTCTGTTACACGGTACATTCCGCAATTCCCTTACTTCCGCTTCACCACTAACAACCCCTTCCTTGCAGTGAAGGTTTAACAGGGAAATCTTCGGAGCGTGTAGCACAGCAAGCTATCCATGACGCCATCCTTTGGAGGGACATTCACGGCGCAATCGCACATATTCCCGCAGCTCTGGGCACCTCCACTGAGAACATATGCACTGTCCTTGATGAGCTTCCTTTTCTTCCTCCGGCCAACTTTCCTCTCGAGCGCCAGTTTTTTGTGTTGAGACTTACCGAGGCTGCTGCTGCCGTCCTTAAGAACCAAAATGTACTCGGCCCAGATTGTTTCGAGCCATCACATCCATTGTACGGAAGATGGAGCGCACGGGGCCCATATTCAAGAACACGTGGATACCTGCTGTGCGTGGAGCAATTGGTGCACGAGTTTTCGCGATGGGGGGTTCACGATGCGGCTTTGAGGTGGGCAGGACAGATGCTTAAGCTCAATGTCGCCGATGACTGCGGAATGAGGTTTCTGGTGCCGATATTTATGCTCAAGCTAGATATGCCGCTACAGGCGGTACGATTCTCGATGGAATGGTTAGATGAGCTGGGTGGCGAGGAGGGAGCCTATAGAATACCGCCGGGAGGAAAGGGCAAGGTAGGAGGGGTGGACTTGGGGCTGGATATGGTGCAGGGACGATATGTGAAGAATGCCATGAAGAATCCGAGGTTTGCCTTTTTAGTTGCTTTAGGTTGCTGGAAGATGTTTTGTGGAGTAGGTGGTAGTAGCGGAATTGGAGGAGAGGGTATCGTTGGAAACGGGAGGAGGATGAATGGTGGTAACGGGCTTGGAGTGTGCAAGTCAGCTCGCGCATGGCTGCGCTTGGGACACAAATCCAACCGTCACGTGCTGCGTATCTTGTTGAAAATGATCACAGACAAGGGGAACTATGTAGGACCCACAGGCTACTTAAACTTCAGCATCAATCCTAACGGTGGAGGGATCTCCAGGCCAGACTCCTATGAGGAAGCTAATGACTTCATCCTTTCCACTGGCGGGCTTTTCCTTCAAAACCAGGATGATGTACGCCGCTGGCTGCATGACACGGCCCATATGTGGGTTGTAAATACATGTCCAGGGTGCGGCATGCGGGAGACAAGGGTAGGCACGCATCGAGCATGCATGGCTTGTAGGGCAGAATGGTATTGTGGAGTTGAATGCCAGGCTAGGGCGTGGGAGGGGCACCGAAGAAGATGTTTAGAAGTTAGGAAGGAGAAAAAATTGAGCAAGTTGGGGCGGGGTCTACCGGGGTGAAACTGTTTTCCCCCTGCAATCCGATCTGCACTCCTTCCATGTTCTTTTCCTTCCTCTTATTTCCGTTGCATGTTTCGGGGGGTCCATCAATTTCTTGAATTTGAAATTTTGCCTTAATTGCCTCTATATATGTGTATATTATTGGTGTATATTGTTACTTAAATTGAGTATGGTATTGAGAAATGATAGGTTTCACTATTTTGACGAACACTATAAGGAGAAGTAGAGGGAAACTGGATATGTTACCCATGGATATGCCTCTAAAATACCAACTTTTTACCAGTAAGTGCATACATTCCCGCAAATTTCCCAACTGCGTACCCCAAGTACGCTCCAGTTATGATTGTGATTGGCCATTCTTGCCACGGGCGACCCCTACGAATTTGTTAACACCATTAAACATTTATAGCAGTGGAAGCAAGGACATACCAGTCCAATGGAATAGGCACGGCCCCGCACCATGCACCGATCATTGCTCCAACAGCCGCCCCAAAGACCTCATCAATTGGTATCATAAAAGCAAAAATTTCCCTCCATTTCTGGCCATCAAGCTTGTGAACGTAGACCAAGGGAGGCTGATCAACAGAGATAAGTGTGCAGCAGCAAGGATTGTATGGGAGATATGAGTAGTGAATGGGGCTCCAAAAAGAACTATGGTGAGATACATTATGGCAGTACCCAAGGTTGCTGAAAGCAAGAGGGACAGGCTGGCGGGCTGTGAAGGTACATAAAGTTAGTAACCTGATAGACGAATATCGGAAAATAGTGTAATTACCAAAATCTTCTCGCCAATTGCACCTTGGGTACTATGAGAATCTGTCTTCTTTGCTCCGTAAACAGGCCGACGGCCTGTCTTCACTTTCTGCCCAGTCCCATCACCATAAGAGCCGGCATCAAGGCAGAGGACTGCGTAGGTAGTCTGTATGACTGCCAATGGGAGTAGGCCTGAGAGGAGCGTCGATGCGGGGGACGTGACTAGATTGTCGAATTGCAGAATGTAGCTTCCAAGCAGGATGAGAGGATGGAGATGCGTGACGAGAATTGGACTGACGCCAGCAATTACACCTGGCCTTGCCATTCGGGAGGGCATCGTCGACTCCTGGCTATTTGTGGGGCTTTCTGAAGCTTCTCTCATCTGTTCTCGTCTGTTCTGCTGAGCGCAGTCGCTGGGGAGAGAGCCAGAGTTAGTTTCAGAGCTATAAAATTCGCCGCGTGGAGTCTGCTGCCCCTGGAGGTCTCGTGCCAATGCCACTGTTCCTTGACATTTCGCCAAGCTTCGCATCCTAGTGCGCGGGAGATCGCCAATGGTTACCGGCAATTTTTCTCAGGCTTCGGCAAAGATGACCTAGTTCTTGAGGTGGATTGGCCATAAATCAAGAGGGCAGTTCTATGCAGCGTCTGGTTTGGGGTCTTTCAAGCAGCATGATAAACCAGCGGTACTTGAGTGATGATTACAGAATAGATGCATACATACATGTAAGCATGTATTAGAATCTCGTGTCCTCAAATACCTGAGTAAAGTGCAGTTACATGTCGATATCCTGATTCGGGATATCTTTCCACCCTTCCCACTCCACTTCATTACCATCTGCGTCCGCCCACCCCCACACTACACAATAATGCTTTGCTAGTAGCTTCCATTCCTCAACTTCGTCGAGCATTTCAAGTCTGGCAAGTCTCTCTTTCTCATTCTGGCTCACCCATGTCTCCCAAATCCAATCCACGTCGCCTGAGGCTTGTCCTCCTTTGAATCCTAATACTCTTAGCCTTTCTCTCTGCTTTGATAAAGTACTATATTTCTTGAGTGTTTGTAGTACAATCCCTCTTGTAGCAAGATTTTGAATCATGACCTTGCCAAAGGCATCATCAGAACCAATAGGCTCGTACAGGACTATGGCAAGTGGATGACATGACCTGAATGTTGTAGTGAAAAATGTGAGTATGGCATCTGCCTCGGTAGGGGATAGGTATATTAGGCAACATTCAGATATTATTAGAGTTGGTACACCTGTATCGATTGAATCAGGGAGAGGTGATGTTGGGAGGCCAGGCTGTATGGTACGGATATCGATAGGATGAAGATAATAATCAGGCGCCGAAACAGAGCCATTTTCTGCATCGATTGTGACGGTAGGCGATGATTTCTGCTGACCACCCTCCAATGTAGCTGTATGACTTCCGCTATCCCCTGCTTCGGCACCTGTCGTTTTCAGAGGGTTTGAAAGTAACCCCCACTTCTCTATCCTCTCTGCTTTCCTTCTAGAAACCTCTCCAAAATCCAATTCATGATATATCAACCCGTCAGCCCAATCCTGCCCATAGCCCTTGAACCTCCAATATCTAGTATCGGAACCTGCTCCTAAGCTCACGATTTGCTTTTTCTGCTTCGGAGGTATGCTTCTTAGAAATTGTATAGCTAACTCATCAATTGCTGTCGTCCGGGTATAAGTGCCTCTATTGATTAGGGGAAATCTCCGCGGTCGATCCGATTCACCGCCTCCATGGAGAAGTGATGCATACGGATCGTCAAGATAGCCTGTGTTGACAGCAGCTAGACGTGAGCCAGAAGCGTCGATATCAGTTTGTTGCACGATGTGGTCCTTATCCCGCAGGGTCTGTGGAGCGGTATGCCCTGCTCCGCCATATACACGGCCACATGGGGCAGCGCCGGGCCTCCCAAGTCGAGGGCCTGGAGGCAATGGAGGCTCTGGTGATGGCCGCCTGAATTGCATTTGCTAAATGTGTTGAGGGAACGATCGTAGGGCTAGGTACGGGGGGTCCAACTACAGCTAATGTTCCTCCCATGCCAAGACCCTCAACTGGGACGTCTTGGCTAGGGGATTTTGGCATGACCAGATGGGACACAGAGTACGAGTACTACGAGTACGGAGTACCTCCATGTCGTCCCCAGGCAGGCTTTTAGTCTTGTTGCACGTGACACACTATTAGGCTAGTTAGTAAGCAATGAGTTATCTTGAGCGACAAAACGAACGAGGCTAGTACGGAATCGGAGTCTTGGAGATGACGCAAATGTTGAAAATTTGATGGTGGAATACAAGAAGGCTGTCTCTGTTAGAGAATGTGCATTGTGTTCTTTTTGATGGAAAGTTTAAGCGGGTCTGGCAACTGAAGGATCTCACAAGCGACGAAACGTATACAGTAATTGGTTGCTGAAACTGCAAAATAGCAACAGGATGAGGGCCATAACGATCAGAACGCAGGTCAAGAAGCCAACTTTGGACAGAAGTCATAGTACTTACATTCAAGAAGACATCCGACTGAGGAGGGCCAGGTACTAGTATACTAAGCAAGCCCAGCGCTTCATCCGGAGGCGAGCAGGAAGAGTGAGAAAAAGGGTCAAGTCCAAAGGATATCGTTTCCACACCTCTCCCCAATTCTCCTCCCACCAAATGTCGACAATGCAAACCTCCGAGGACTCTATAGATCCCACCCTCAGATCCGCTCCCCTCGCTTCGCCAGGCCCAGCAGCACGATCCGAGAAAGTTGGCCAAGCCCAGGAAGATGATAGTGAATGGGAATACGATTGGGATGATTGTGAAGTACGCCTCATCCATATGCCATGAGGAAGTGAAATGCAACTGGCGAGGAAGGTTGAACTGATCGGACACCTGGTATCCAGATCCACTACGCCGTCCTAGACCTAACCATCCCCACTCCTCTCTTCCCACATTTGGCCCCCGGTACCTCCGGCTCAGCTGGCGACAAAGACAAAAGTGGGGATGGTAACAACACCCAGCAGGCCACCACCCAAACCGCCCAGTCAACAGATCCCAATACCACAAAGGCTCCTAGACACCGACACAAATCCAAGTCCCATTCCCGCTTTAAAGCAGCCGCGGTTTCTGCCTCAGATCCCACCTCATCGAACGATAACATACCCCACCACCACCACCGTTCACGAACATTCCAACTGCAACCTCTCCACAAAAACCCTGCCCCGCTAGTGTCGTTCCAAAACAGGATATATGAATGTGAGTGGGCGGAGTGTGTTGGGAGCGAGCTCATCATTCCCGTTGCCAGTTCCGCCATAGAGGAGGGGAAGGGGGAAGAGGAGGCAGGGAAGGTAATAGCAGTGTCACAGACGAGGTTACATGGGCATCCAGCAATTGTGACAGGGAGGGGTAGGGGCTTGGATCTCAGGGCGTTGAGGATGGAGAAGGCCGCCGAGGGGAAAGTGGGGGAGAAAGAGAGAGAGAAAGAGAGTGGAGGGGGGAGATTGGGAATGGGAAGGGAGGAAGGTATGGGTGTTCGGACGAGTTTTTGGAGGAGATTGGAGGAGGCGAAGAGGAGGAGAGACGGGAGAATGGATGAAGGTGAAACTGGGAGTGAGGCGGATGGTCGCGTCGGAAGGGGCCATGGAAGGGGAAGAGGGAGAGGGAGAGGAAGGAGAGCAGAGTTGGAGGAAGATATTGAGGCAGATGATGGGATGGAGGAGGAGGGATTGGGTGATGAGGATGAGGATGAGGAAGATGAGGAGTTTGAGGATGTAGATTTTGAGGAGGCAATAAGGGAGAGAGAGCGGCAGAGAGAACGGGAGAGGGAGAAAACGAGGGAGAAGGGGAAGGAAGATAAGGAAGTGGAAGGGGACCCGATGGACATGGATAAACCTGATCAGCCTGGTGGCAGTACTTCTGGAAAGACGTGATGGGATTTAATGATATCTATACCATTTAAAGGATGACTTATTCAGGAATTGTATTACCTATCTATATATAGATGGTAATTATGCGCATTTCCTTCCCACATCCTCTGCGAGCGGCCTGCCAGGTAGGCTACTTTGAAGCTCGGCATCCGTCCCTTGTCAACGCTTACTTGATAGATTAACTGATCTTCTTTTCCTTCTTTTGCCCTTCCTACCGGCTCTTCCATCCTTAAGCTTCCAGCATTCCTTCACTCTACCTTTCTCACTTTATCCTTTCCCCGTCCATCGTTACTACTCCCCTTCTTCTAGATCTCCTCTCGTCGCTCCCCCACTCTCTGTAGAGTGTGAGAAAAGGTTCTTCACCTTCCTTCTTTTATGAACTCCTTTCCTTTCACCCGAACAAACCGAAATCCTAATGCTCCATCTCCATAGCCCCATGCTCACACCTAAAATTACCCCACCACTGCATCAACCTCCACCTCCACCCTCATCTCCGCATCCACGAACCCCACCCCCGTCACCATCGTCGCCGTCCAGCCGTCACCGTTACCGTCACCGTCACGATGTGCGTCTTCACCCCCTTCCCCTACCGCCGCCGCCGGGGCCGGAGCCGAAGCCATAAACTCCTTCAGCGCCCGCGCCGCCGCATCCACACTCTCGGCGTCCCTGTCTCGGACGTAGATTCTGATTCGGACAATATCGCGCTTGGTGCCGCCGAGAGCTTGGATCGCGGAGAGGGATGTCTCGAGACATAGGAGGGCCTGGTGGTGCGTGGGGTGGAGGTGCAGAGGAGCGGCAGGGATAGCCCACTGGGGGACCCGGAGGCAGGGGGCGCAGGGCAGTGGTGCCGGAGACGTAGATGAAGGGGCCGCGCCGGAGGGAGCGGGTGTAGCCAAGGGATTTTTTCCCAGGGGCTATCGGTGCGGTGGGTGGAGCGGGGGGTGAGGGTGTAAGTGGAGAGGGTGGACATGATAGGCAGGGTGGAGGGTGGGTGAATAATTGGGGGATGCGAGTGGGTTGGACTTGAGATATAAGAGGTTAGCACACAGGTATGCTGATTCGGCAAGCGAGGAGAGAAGGGGAAGATCAGGATTGGATTGGGACGGCGGGAGACCGGGACCTACTGGATCAGTTAGAGCTATTGGAACCAGCTAGAGCGGCCAATCGGAGTCCAGTTTTTAGCAGAGCTCAGGAGGAGACAATTGAATGCGAGTACAAGCACAGAACTGTAATCTAGAATGAGGAGAGGTGGGAATGAAAGAAGATTTAAAATAGGCCAAATAGTGTGGGGGCGTGCCGATGGGCCGTTCAATTACCTCTATTCTTACTCCTCGTGAAGACAAACGTAAACATACAGGATATAAACAATACCGCAAAATAAATATACACGAAGTGAAAAGTGCCTTCCTAAATAGGACGTCCCTAGTCATAGCCAAACCAAACTTTGGGATGAGTCACAGTACCTTATTCCTCGGGAACCAATACCACTCCCCTCCCCCCTCCCTTACACGTGCCTCACCCCGAACCACTATTACTCACCCTTAAACAACATAAAACACAAGAAAGGAAAAAATACGGCTTGAATCCCCAATCCGAACCCCTGACTGTCCCATATCAATTCATCCTAAATCCCCGCCTCCCTCACCACCCCCCTCCCCTCCCCCCCGCCATACTCTACCCATCTTGCCGATCTCCCCCTTATACCATCCACCAATTTCCCCGGATTAAGCACATGACATCCCTCGTAAGTGACCGCGAACGGCGGCGTGCTTGGGTCCGCGAGGACCAAGGTGTGTGGGAGTGGATACAGAGATAGCGTATGCGAAAAGTCCCATAGCAGCGGACGGATGCTGAGGGGGTGTGGGGACAAGTGCGCTTGGTCGAGGATCGTCTTTGTGAGTTTGCGGGCTTGGAGGATTTCTGTTGGGATAGGAGGTTCGGTTGAAGGTGGGGGAGTAGGGGTTGGATGGTCGTGGTCCAAGTCCATGGACTCAGGGTCGGGGGGGGAGGAAGGGTTGTCGGCTTCGGCGCCAGGCTTACGGAAGCGTAAGGCGTGTCGGCCGAGGCGTGCCCTGGCGTCGTCGCGCAAAACAACAATGTCTTGGCTGAAGTAATTGATGCGGCAGGGGTTTGAGGTCCAGATGCCACCTCGAGTTTCTGGGTCTGTGGTGGTATTTGTGGCTGCAGAGGAGCCGGAGGCGAGAACCCGCTTGACACGATTGACGAAGTATTCGGGCACTGGTTCTCGAGGGAGCAGGCCAGAGCGCCCGCCGGAGAAGCTAGCGGAGAAAGGATCGTGGTCGCCGGGAACGAAAACGAAGGTGGTGGAATGGAGAAGGGAGGGAAAGTCGGAGAGGAGGGAGGCAAGGGCGTCGAAGTGGTCTTTGTAGGTGAGGGAGCCCTGAGTGCCGGTTGTGTCAGAGGAGGTGGATGTGGTAGAGGAGTTTGACTTGGACTGCAGTCCGATTGTTGAGCCCCCGAAGGGAATCCGAATGAAGTTGCCCATGAGTACGCATACGAGAGGTGGGGTATCGACGTATGTGTTGAATACGGCCCTGAGTGCTTTGAAAGTGCGGTCGACGTCGAGCTCGACGTCGGACAGGAACAAGAACTTTTTATCGCCGAGACTAGAGTGCTCGATTTTTCGAAAGGCTTTGTTTTGGGCTGAGTGGGGGTCCAGTGTGACGCCGGTGCCTAGGAAATCGATGTGGCCGAAGACTTCGGCGGAGTGTTCGCGGCGTTCGCAGGGCGGATGGCCGATAGTCAGGACGGTGAATTTGGAAGGGTCCTCGGTGTAGGTACCGTCAACGACAACAAAGCATCCAGGTGTGAAATAGGAGCCGTCTTGGGGGACGGGGGTTGCGTATGTAAGGTCCAAATGGATGCTACCAGTAGGGTCGACGAGATTGAGTATGCCCGAGGGTGAAATGGTGAGAAGGCCAAAGAGGAGGAAGGTGGTGGAGGAGGATTGGCCGAGGAGGTGCGAGATGGGGGTCAGGGTATAGTGGGTGGGTGTGTTGGAGTTGGACGCGCGGGATTTGGAGAAGGTAGGAGGGAGGAAGGAGTCGTTGCGGAGAAGGCGCTGGTGGAGGAGATGGTAGCGTTGTTTGAATAGCTGTGTTTTGGTTTGAGGTGGGGGCAGTAAGCTTGGTTTTGCGCCTCTGTAGTCCAGTGTGAGTAACCGAAATTAATAACTGGTTTTTAGGAGTGAATACCGTTCAAAATGCTTTTTGGAAGGGTTATACACCCATTTTGGTTGCCTGAACGCATCGACAACCCTGAGGTATTTCCGTGGATCTATTACACCCTCCGCTGCACTCGGACCTAATATATCCTGCGTCGCAATATCCCGCGTCGGCCCATCACTGCTCATTTGTGTGTCCCCACCATCATCCATCACCCCGTCCGGTAACCCCAAATTCACATCGAAGCTCTGCTGCCTAGTTAGCAAGTTCGCGCCCACACCCTTCCCGCCGCCTGCATTCGGGACTTCCAACCCCTTCAAAACGCTCTTGAGTGCGTCTCCTCCGTCGACGAGGATTCCTGCCGGTCCCTCATTGCGTTTCCAAATACGGGCAATCTCGTCGAGGAGCTTTTCTCCAGACCCTGAGTCGCGCCATTCGGAGCCGCAGCGGCGACCGATGAAGGTGCAGAGGAGCGCAAGGGCGTCGGATTTGAGGGTAAGATTGTGCTTCTTGGTGAAGATGCGGAAGGCAAGCGGGCGGAGGGCGGATGGAGGGATGTCGGCGGCGAGGATGCGGGGTGCTGCGGGTTTGGTGGTCGGGATTGCAGCAGGAGGCGGCCGCGGCCGGTGCGGGATCGAGGAGCTGGAGAGAGGGACGAAGGGGTCAGAGGTGAGGGCGGCGGAGGAGGAGGTCGGGACAGCGGCTTGCAGGGGGAGATTACGGCGGAAGAGGGGGGCGGTGGTGCTGGCGCTGGTATCCCGCTGCCGGGCTTTGCCTTTGTCAAGGGGCATTGCGGGGACGCGAGCAGGTGAGCGTGAAGGGGTGTCTTGTGTTGCCTTTGAAGTTGCAAGGTATAGAGTGCAGCTAGGATTGCGGGGAGGGGGAGGGGGGCAATCAATGGGGGCAGCAGGATTAGCGATATGGTCGTGAGTTGTGTCCATTGGGCGGGTTGGGTGCACTGCACTGGTGATGCAACGGCGGAGCTGTCGCCGGGCGACGCGTCGAGCGCGACACGATTGGGCGTCGAATCGAATGACACGCGTCACTGGCGCTGACTAGTCATTTCGAGCCGGCGCTAGTGCCGGATATCATAGTCACGACAAGATACAGTACATCTTAGTCATCGTGTACGAGACTAGCTCTACTTCGCTTTGTTCCATTCGACTCGGCAAGGACAAACATAGGTATCCACAACGTCAGCAGCGGACGAACAAATGCAGGATTGATTTTTCAATTTGTTTGATGAGGTTTCAGATCCCAACCCTTTATGAATTAAGTGGTTAAGGATCAAGATTTGCGTTTATACGTTTACGAGGTCGACGAGTGGACTTGAACCTGCAAATTTAACTCACTTCTGAAACTAAAAAGTATACTCACTCGATCCGCAGCAGCCTCCAGTCCCAAGGTATACCTCTCTGATTTTTTTTTTTTTCCCTCTTAATTCTTTTCCGCACAATGCTCTGCACAATGCTCTGCACAATGCTCTGCACAAGTAAATATAGGCTGGGGGCAAACTGGACGAGAGAAGAGTCACACTCTGCTGTAATTGGGGACTTTTTCTGGATATAAATATGAAGGAATTTGGTTCCGAATGGCCTTCCTGGGTTCGAGACTGGCGCTCCCATAGCAGAGAAGAGCAATTGGCCAGCATGCGCAGACCTTCTTGCACGCCCCCGGCACAGGTACACACGGTCATGGACATGTTTGTCATTGGTTCGAGACTGATTGCCATATGATGTACATCTGTTCGAGGGCATAGAAAAGTCAAGAGCTAAGTAAGCAGATGAGCAAGTCTTCCTGTAAATCTGGAGCACTTCACCTTCTTTCCTATCTCCTCGATTTTCCTCGTTCTTCCCCCTGGAAAAGCTCCTCTCAAAGCTAATTACATCTTTCCACAGGGTCTTGGCATGAGACTCTCTTTCCCAATCAGTCAATTCCGAATTAGGTAATACTAGTCATCACTGTTTTTTGTTTTTTCTTTTGTTTTTTACAGTGCGTATGTAGGCAAAAAGTCTTCGGGACTATGCAGTATTTACCAAGCTTTGGAGTCACAAGACATGCATCCGAGAGGGCACCTCTTGAGAAAACACAACAACTCCGAAAGTACTCCTTTTTTTAATTTGAGAAAGGATTTAGATTCTCTGATGCCCATTCATGCGGTCTACTAATTTTCTTGCAATTTTCTAGCTTCTTTATTGAATTTCTTAGTGATTTCTGGAACAGTGCCGAAAAAAGAGGTGCAAGTCGGAGTGTGTACATCTCGCTTTTCCTTATACTGCATAGTCCCATGTACTGTACTTACGAGCGAAGCGAGTGGGGTCCTCTCTCAACTCAAGGATCTCTGTCCATGATACAGCCTGATGGAACCCCAGCAGTGGAGAGATATGGGAGTAGGAGCGTGGTGGTATGGAGAGTCTCCCGGTCGGGAGGCCAGTTACTGCTTGTGTACTGTATTTATTCTGGGTAAATCTCGTAGCAATTCTGTGTAAGTAGGTATTATATATATATTAAAAAAAGAGCTGTCAATTTGAGACTTCAATATCAAAAATTGCTTCAAGCTCTAGAAAGGCTAACGTTTACAAAGTTGAGGTCAGTCTCGAGCCCTCCCATAAGCATACATGATTTGAGACTACTAAAGTAACTAAAGCATGTCTTGTTTCCTCATTTCCTCCGCCTTCTTTCATCGAAACCCAATGCAATTGGCCGGTAGCTCACCAGTAGTGGGTAGTCTGATTCGAGACTGCCAGTATGGGAGAGTCTTCTGTTGATAGAGGCGTTGATTGGTGTTTTCCCTTTTCTTTTGCCTTTCCTTCTTAAGTTCCTGTGTGAATTGCTTGTTTTTGCTTGATTCTCGACTTTTTTGAGGGATAGTAGTGGCCCAGCTTGTTTCACACTGGCACGGAAGAATCTTTGCTGGCTAGAGATAAGGAGGTTTTCTATCGACTTCGTATATAATTGGGCTGATGATTGAAAGTAATGTCTTACTATTTTTTATACACAATTTTTGTGAGAACCACCAATGCATAAAACTTTTGGTTGCACAGGAAAGGTAACCACCGGAACTGGCATAAGTGCGTTGTTTTTATATTTGGCCAACAAAAAAAAAAAATAATATTGATCCTGTCTTCTAGATGAGAGCAACGCTCACGCTGATGCTGGTCCCGTGGCATCGTATGCGTAAGCCAAGAGATGCTACACTTAGGAGTCAAGGCTGGGCACTAGCGCACTACTAACCACGGTATCCCGTGACAGGATCTCCACGAGCAGTTCTCCATCCTAATTTTCAACTTACATCGAAGCTCAAAGCGAATTCGATCAGAATATTTACACCATCTTATTCATCTATACTTCTGACCTGCGTGACCTGATTCTTGATGACTGTCTGTCGCTACTTTCAACAGGGCAGATGCGCGTATGGAAATGCATGCAAATTTGAGCACCCCATTGGTCAGGCGGGATTCAGTCAAAACTCTAGTATGATGGCCCCCTCCCCCGCCCTCGGGCTGTTTTATTGGCCCTGTTAATGAGCACCGTGCGGCTTGCATTGACACCTCAGATACCATTGCTCTAATCGAACTGTCAAACTTTCTCACCGCTAACTAGTGGACAGGTTTTGGAAATCAACCAGGAAACGAATTCGAAGGGTACGTTTCACACCCTACCAGCGAAGCAAACGTTCCCACAGATTTTAGATTCTTCACTGCCCAGGACTTTGTGCCTTTTATCCGTCGTGTCTGCCCCCACCGCGCCGAGTCATTTGGGCCTCTGGAGAAATCGTCCCGGGTAGAGAAGTTCAGACTATTGATCTAACACAATGAGCTTGTTCGACAGCTTTACTGTATCTCCAGATACAATACAAACAGACCTGACTAAGGAGAGACCGCTATGGAAATTGTCCAGCTACGCTCCGGGAAAAAACCCTCCAGTTCAACTTATCGATGGGAAGGATGTGTCGCCAGAAGAACTTCGTTTTAGAGCCTGGGAGCTGAATGCAACCGGGATGGGAGTTCAATTCGTACGTGTCCATGTCCATTACTTATTCCGCTCCATGACACTCATTGATTTTCAAATGGAAAATAGCACACTGAAGCTGCGCAACTGGAAAGCGCAATCGATACGCAAGTAAACAATATTCTCAGTAATATATCAGGCGCTGTCGCCTTCATGACAGAGGCGGGCAAAACAAAGGAGCATTATCGCTATGGTCAGCCTCCAGGTTCAACTACAGTATGTAGAATTCTCATATATAAATGCAAATACTGGCTAGCATTGTTTATTGCGATATGAAGTTGATAATTCATGCGTTATAGTCGTCGCTCGCTAAACCAGGTGCGCCCACCTCCGCGTTTGGAACGATGTCGACAACTTCAGCATTTGGCGCACCATCTGCCACATCAGCATTTGGGGCCCCGCCTTCTACGCCAGCTTTCGGAGCGCCATCTACGACATCAGCTTTTGGAGCACCGACAACTGCAACTACCAACGCATTCAGTGCACCAACATCTGCTTTTGGTGCACCATCAGCCTTTGGGCAGTCAACCTCGGCGTTTGGGACTCCCTCTGCATTTGCTCCCAAACCAACCACTACTCCAGCTTTTGGACAACCGTCATTAGGCTTAAGTGGCCCAACTTCGGGATTTGGGCAGTCGTCTACAGCACCAACCTTCGGAAAACCGGCCTTTGGTCAACCAGCATTTGGCCAGCCGGCCTTTGGACAGACCACATTTGGGAGTTCAACAACGGCACCAGCGTTTGGCCAGCCAGCATTTGGACAAACGGCGTTTTCTTCCACACCAACAACCTCTGCATTTGGGGCTACTCAATCGCAAACCCAAACTTCTGCGCCAGCATTTGGTGCACCCACTTTTGGAGTATCTGCATTCGGCCAGCCAAAACAGTCTGCGCAGACTTCTAGTCCATTTGGTGCAGGAGCGCAATCTGCATTTTCAAAACCTGATGCACCCTCTGTATTCGCACCTGTAAATACATTTGCGAGTCCCCAGCAACCACAAACTGCAAATACATTCTCCCAACCGAAATCTGGTACCTTCGGCTCAACTGGGGCATCAGGACCCTTTGGGCAGCCTGGAATTGCACTCAATAATCAAGTTCCAGTCTCACAATCTCCTCAGAATGCATTTGGTGCCACGGTTTTTGGGCAAGCTCAACAGCCTGCCAATACCGGAGCAAATGCATTTTCAGCTTTTGGTAACCTATTAAGTTCTAAACCTGCAGAGCAGGCGACTGTTCCATCTGGAGGTGTAGGTGGTGGGAAATGGGATGACCCTCCAATCAAATATACCTCTGAAGAGATTGCAGCCTTCCAAGCCCCAGAATTTGTCTTGGGCAAGATACCACTGGTACCGCCTTCACAGGAGATGTGCCGATAATGAAATTCTCCGTGATGCAACTTCTTCATATGCCTTGACCACAACATTCCACAGAGAGTTTAGTACGGCTAATGGGGATGGAGCCTACGCTTGATCACACATGACGATGTAACAAAATGCAATTAGCGAACATGCTCGTTCTAGAAAACATATCTATATCGGAGCGCCGCCAAATATAACAGATATTTCATCCATGGTGGAAATCCTCGTGAGAAGCATGTGGCGGAATGGGAGGATCCTTTCTATAGAGGAGGCAAGGCTTTATAGGATCCACAACTAGTGTGTTTGATGATTGTACAATAAACGGACGGTGTTTAGGTGTTATTTGTTTTTTGTTTTGTTTTCTTGATGTACACGAGTATTGCTTTTCGGTCACTTCAATCTTATGAGCTTGTCATTGACATCAGACTGTGTATTCTTATTCAACCTGTATTTGCTTGTCTGTCTGTCTTCTTTTTTTTTTTTTTTTTTTTTTTTTTTGTTTGTGTGTTTGTTTGTGCTTGGAAGGATTTGTGAACTTCATTTGGCCTTCAGTCCTAATAGTTATGTAACATTGCAAGTACGGCCATAGATGCAAGCGAGAAACATCAGCAATATTAGAATGAATATCGTGTTCACGCAGTATGTACTGCCCTACATATCACATTGCTTTCTTTGAATGATTCCAATCGGCCTCCAAAGCCACGCTCATAGCATCAAGTTTCACCTTCTGCGCGGTCTCACACACTCACTCTCTGCAGTGATTCCCTCTGCTAATACTCAACAATATTGCATTTTACATTGCTAATCACTCGCTCCCTTATTGCTCATTTCACAGCTCACTTCATAGCTCGCCTCATCGTTCTCTCTCAACAGCTGGATGTTTTAACAGCTCAGTCCATGAAAGTTCTGACTATTGCTGCCTAGGAGATAGTAGCCTTCTTTGCGTTCAATGAATATAATTAGAATATGAATATAAAGTGCACGCTTCTATGTCAAATACTACATCTATCATTGTACTGTATCATGATTGTACCAGCTAGCTTTATTCCTGCGAATTTTTATCCCACTCATGAGGTCATATCTGCTTTTCAAGCTGGGATGCTCTTCGAGCTCCTATACAAGAAGCAGCAGCTAAAGAGAAATTTTGGTTTATAACTGTGAGTAAGAATTCTAAAAATCGAGATTATCGATGCAAATTTACAACATGCAATAATGACAAGGCTATGCTGCTCCTATCACGATATTGTAATTGTTAGCGTAGGCGTCGCTGGGCTCGTGAGAGTGACTCTTGAGGCGACTCCGGGTTCACGAAGGCAGCGAAGCGGACGACAAAAGGTTACGCGAGAGCGTTAAGTGAGAGTTCAACTTAGAACACTGCTTGTGTCTTGATTTCCTTCTAGCTAACTGTTCAGCTCGTTTATATAGACTTCCGGCCGTCATACATGACTAGTCAATTGACAGTAACATGACGATAAACATGCTAAGGCATACAGGCAGAGAAACGTAATAGAAAACACGCATCAGGAAGGTCCGTAATAGCAGGAAAGGCGTGAACGTAATAGAAGCATGCATTAGGAAGGTCCGCGGTAGCTGGAAAGGCGTGGACGTAATGGAGGCATGCATTAGAAAGGTCTGCGGTAGCCGGAAAGGCGTGAACGTAATGGAGGCATGCATTAAGAAGGTCTGCGGTAGCCGGAAAGGCGTGAACGTAATAGAAACATGCATCAGGAAGGTCTGTGATGCATGTGCGCATATTGGTAGGCCATGTGCAACTTCAACACACACTTCTGTAGGCAACCGCCGTTTACCAGTGGACGTTGCCTAGTGGTGATCAGTCACATCTTTAGCATACGTCTCTGGCGGTGCTTCCGGAACCGACTCCGTAAGTCTTACCTTAGCCGTAACAGTAATTAAAAATGCAGAGCTACACCATACCTGTCTAAGACTTGCTGATGTCAAGATGAGAGTAGCTCTGCCTTCTTTTTAAAAAGAAATTACAATATCGTCTGACAAAGTAAGAGCAGCGTAGAATTGCCATTTGCATGTTGTGGATTTGTATCGACAATTCTGATTCTTAGAATTCTTACTGACAGTTATAAACCAAAATTTCTTTTTGACTGCTGTCTCTTGTATAGCTGCTCGAAGAGCATCCTAGCTTGAAAAGCAGATATTGACCTCAAAAATTGTTAATTTAATAGAAGTAGATATTTGGAGATAAAAATTTGCAGGAATAAAGCTGGCCAGTGCAATTATAATACAGTACAATGAAACTGATATAGTATTTGATATATGAAATACTACTCAGAAGGAAGCATGCAATCTATATTCATATTCTAGACGAACTAATTACATTCATTGCACACTAAGAAGGCCATTATCTCCTAGGCAGCAATATTCAAACCTTTATGGGCTGAGCTGTCAAACAATCCATAGGTTGAGCCACCAAAGGTCCTATGAATTGCGGTATGGAAATTAGAGTGAATCATAAACTGAGATATTACACAAGCCATGGATGAGCTGTCAAATGAGCTGCCGAAGTAAGCTGGGTTGGGCTGTCAAAGAACCCATAGATTGAGCCATCAAGGGACCTGTGGGTTGAACTGTGGAGATTAGAGTATCATAAACCATAGACAGGGCTATCAAAAAAGCTATGGGCTAAGCTGTCGAAGAGACTGTGGATCAAGCTGTGGAGATTAGAGTGAATTATGAATTAAGCTCTCAGAGGGTGTATAGGTTTGAGCTATGAAGCGAGCAATGGATCAAATCGTTGAGAGAGAACCATGGGGCGAGCTATGAAATGAACTGTTATACGAGTCATGTAGGGTACGAGTATCGCATGGAGGGATATAGGTGTGAGCGATGCGTTGAAAAAATTCCGGGCAGGAGGATTACGGTGCAATGCGTCAAACACAATTTCCGGACAGGAGGATTACGGCCTGATTTGGGGTGACCTATTGCAAGTCAATTAGCAATGTAGAATGCAAATATTGTTATGCAGAGTGATGAACGAATCAATGGCCTTTGCCAAGATCATCAGGCCCAGGTTCAGACAATCTGACAGGGCAGATTCAAGTCTAGCCAGGCTCTTCAACACAGTCCACCGATTACAATAAAAAGCAGCTACCAACTGGTCTACGTCAGGATGCCACTTCACCTCAGCAAGGTCACAGTACTTGCATGCCTTCACTTTTCATCAGTATTTCAACATGTCTCTGCATTCGTGAGAACAGTGGACAGTATATTTCCTAAATTTGATGAAAATGCAACATCTTACACGTTAAATACTGCCAGTGAGTCTCTCTACAACCTAGCTAAGGTTCGACTGACATCTCAAACTGTGCATAGACGAATTCCACACCTCCCAGCTCAACAAAGCCCGCGCGTATTTTAGCATTCCGTGCGGAAACGATTGCCACGATGCCTTGATAGGTGGGATGGAGGAAGTCACAGGAGTCAAGAGGAAGAGTCCGTGGAGTGTCCCTGATCACCCAAAGTTCGTATGTGCAACAGTACCCTATGGAGGCTGTTGTGAGGTAGCTAAGCTGACATACATATAATTGTAAAGTTATTCTACCTAGAGCTTCCACTAGTACTAGGCGAAGTCTCATCCAATGATTATGGTCTAAGGCTGAATGGTAAACCCTTTTTAGCGGATCAAGTTGGCAATACAGGTCCCTTCAGGACTACGTTAAGTTCGCCTATTGAGAATGGACTCCCTTCAATAGATGCTGGAGAATTTGATGCACAGAAGTCGAAAGCAAGTTATTCGTTTGGCCCAAACTCAGCTTGGTTCGATCTCGATGCGGAGGTAAAAGTAGCAGCAGGACCTAGCAAGGGCCGCCAAGAACTGACTCTAGTATTGGCTTATCACAACCTGACTCTAACAAGCCTATGGGACCGCCAGTTTTCTGGGCGGAAAAGCGTGCTCGGCAATGACAAGCGCGTAGCTTTCCAAGTCGACTTTTCCTCCCTTTCGTCCGGCTCCTGCACCGTCACCATCAAAACCTGGAACTTTGGCTCCTCTCCTTTCACTACCAACCACCCAGGACCCCTCACACGTCTCACCAGCCTCCTCCTTCAATCCTGGAAATACATCCTCACCTTCTTCCTTGCTGCCCTCTCCACCCTTTTCGTCCCCCAAGCCTGGCCTCACATAACCTACTCCATTGGCTGGGTGTGGCGCCGACTACAAGGCGAAAGCGCGTACGAAGAAGGTGGCATGAACATGCGTTTCAATAAGGACTCAGATGATGAAGGGTACGAGGAAGGGTCGACAGAGGCGATTATGTTGGATTATTTTGTGACAGTGGATGGTAAGGGTAACAGGCTGAGAACAGATGGGACAGCCAAGGGGACAGGTTCTGGGACTGGGGAAGTGGACGGGGCAGGGGCGGAATTCAGGCAGAGGAGGGGAGTGCAGGGGGAGGCGAGGGCACAAACAACGACAGGGAAGCCCCGAGCAGTGGCGTATAGAACATCGTGAGGAAGGGAAGGTTTACACGACTGCTTTGACCAGAGTTTAGTTGCAGATACCCTGTGGCATTGTTATAATACAAATAGGCTTGCATATAGAGTTTATTAATACATCCTTAGTCTCTGTACATATCACGATTTCTCGTTCATCCAGAATGCATACGTATGAATATATAGGCAATATTCGGCTCATGTAAATGAAATGAAAAATAAAATAGATTTTAAGCTAGGAATAATATACTTCTGTGGATTTCCTGCTACAATTGCGGTCTTGATTGATGCTCTATGTAGGCTAATAGCTTACAATTCCTGCAAATACTCTTTTTGCAGCATGCATGTCGTTGGTGCTTAGAACGTACAGTAACTTCTTTTTCTGGTCAGAATTGTGTCTGCTTCTCTCAATATCATCATAACCCTTATCAATGGCAGTATTTGCAGTGATTCGCTGCCATGTTGCAGAATTGAGTGCCTTGGTTAACTGCTACCTTCTCATACAGCCGCAGTCATCATGGTGGCGAGATAGATGCCACATCTGGCAGTCGGTCGGGCACGAGGTCACGCGACCAGGCCAACAGTCTACTGTAAGTCAAATCGATGATTAACATATTCATGGAGCTGAGTCCGACTTGTTACCATTCATACTGCTCAGCCGCAGTCGAAATCAATTCACCTAAGGGCCTCCTGTCAATATCGCTGTATCTGAAATATCCTCTTCGTATTGTAGGTAAATTTATACAGTTACATACTCACCTTCTGATTTTCAATTACTCCTTATTAACTCGGAGCTTTGAGCTTGTGTTTAGAGTGAAATGTTGGTCGCATATCAGCAAATAGACCATTAAGCAACTACCGCGACTTTTGACAATTGATTTTGCTTCATCAGTATTACTATTCGAGACTGACAGTGATTTTTAGATTCCATCTGTTTCATCATCATTACAGTCATGGAAGCAGCAGGCGATCGTAATCGTCGCGCTAGCAGGACAACTGGCCAAAGTCAGTTGAGAATGCTACATCATTTTTCTCGAAATGAAAGAAATTGGCAATACACATGGCTCTATATTGCATGATCTTCGTGCAGAAGGGCTTCGGCTTCAGGATTGGGAGCAAGCCTGGGCCCCGGATGACACCTCCAGCCGACAACAACACACCTTGATCCTAATGTAGCATTGATATTTCACGAGCAAGGGCAATACTTTAAAGCTCTGGAATGGTATGAGCGAGCATTGGCTGGGAGCGAAAAGACACTGGGGGCAGGCCACCCAGATACTCTTACTACAGTCCACAACATGGCATCAGCATTATCACAAGCAAGGGCAATATACCAAAGCTTTAGACTTGTATGAGCGAGCATTGGCTGGGTTCGGAAGGCACTGGGTGCAGACCGGAAGACTCTTACTACTGTCCACAAGATGGCATCAGTGTTTGATAAGCAAGGTCAATATACCCAAGCTCTGAAGTTGTACGAGTGAGTATTGGCTGGCAGGGAAAAGGTACCAGGTGCAGACCACTCAGATACCTAGACTACTGTCAACGACATTGCGCGTTTATCCAAAGCAATGGAAAGATTCAGCAGGGCACGATTTATGTGAGCATCTAGTGGGAGTCTGCCAATGCCATAAATATGGTGGATGCAATGAAGTGATAATATTATAGAAGAAATACTGGAAGCTATAGATCAGTCACAAAGCATGGGTGGACGGTGTATGCAAATTCTGTGGTCAAACAGTTGGAAACTTAATACTTAGGTCGATGGTGGCAGGCCGGCTGGTTAGCACTTGCTTAGTTATTTAGCTACATACACTGATAGCATATGTATACACCTTTATATATGACTGCATCGTATACTCTTTCACATACGCAATTGCACTTTGTGGGAAACATGGCGATCGATGGAGATGTGTAGGAATGGGGCATATGCTCTGTCTCCCGTGGTCTTAATTTATGCTTTGTCTGTCCATGTACGTACGTATATACAGAACATACAGCTGAGGATGGAGAGGCACAACAGCTAATCATATATCTATCCACCATGCTTTTTCCTCTTCACTCATGTTCCAAATGGATACTAATGCTCTTGATGGTGACCTGTCAGATTACCAGGGCCGGGCATACTTCCAAACTTTTGATAACAGCGTCCTATAAGGCCAAACCTTCAGAGAATACATTCAAATTACCCATACAGCTTAAGGAAGCATAGTAAATCAACTTCCACACCTCCTTTCGCCATTGCACAGTGGTAGATGATACTGTATGGGGTAGTTACTGAACTTGGCATTAAAGCACAATCTGCCATCGTCTAACACCTTTTGCCAGTGCCTCATCAACACGTGCCTTGAGCTCTTCTCCCACTTATTGAATTACGTCTTTGTAGGAAGCCAGACTATTCATGGTTTGGGGTGTGCCCCTGGTACGTGTTAACATTATTGGCACCCCAGTTGATGCTGCAACGGAAAGGACTTGTTCATCTAATATCCTAGCCGAGATATCATTGATAATATCAGCGCCCGCAGAAATCGCCCTAGCAGCTACTTCCGCTTTGAACATGTCAACAGAAATAGGTATATCAATTCCTGCTATCCGTATATGTTCTATGGCAGGTATAACTCTGTTGAGTTCTTCCTTTACACCTACATCAGATGCACCAGGCCTAGTTGACTGACCACCTATGTTAATAATATCTACACCCAATAAAATAAACTCTCAAACAGTTAATGCCACAGAGGAAGAGTCTCCAAAATACTTTCCACCATCTAAGAAGGAATCTGAAGTTAAATTCAGTACAACCATCAACAGCGTCCAGTAGTGTAGATCCAAGAGAGCTAATATAGGAATAGATTTTACTAGTAGAACATAAGTGCGAGTTGATTAGCAGTCGTTGAAGGTGGCAGAGATTGAAGGTGTGCTCGGAGTGCTGTGGAGGTTAGTGAATGAGCAAACATTGGAGCAATGCTAGGAAGAATGTTAGTTAGGAATTCGGGAAAGTGAAAGTTGAAGTGTATCATACTCGCAAAGGGGTCGCAGAACGAATTCCCTTTCCAACATCAATTTATGAGATATATTCAGATGTTCTGAGTCCATGACTAGTTGATCATATAACAAGATATCTAGATCGATATTTCTCGGACCTTTCTCAATTGTTTTCTTCCTTCCCATGAGCTCCTTCAGAAACTCATTGGAGAGACCTTCCTTTCAATTTATTTCTTTTTTTTTGCTCAGCATATATGCTTCAAACCGAGTTCAGTCACTTACCTCACACACACCATTAAGGAACTCCGGCTGGTCCAAATAATACATTGGTTTACTCTCATAAAAACTTGAAGTTTTTCTCACTGTGTGACCCCGTCTGTCCAGCTGCGCAACCGCACCTCTAATTCATTCAACTCTGTCACCCATGTTACTTCCAAACACTATAAAAGCTCGGTGAGTTGTTTGTAGTTCCTCAATGGGGAAGAAGTCATGTGATTCAGGTCCTTCAGTTCTCTCAAAGAAGGCGCGGTGTCTGGTAATCTCAACACCAGCACAGTCTGCAAATGTCAACGCACTGGGCAGATACCGTGACTTTATCGACCTCGCACTGTATACATACCACCCGCGCAACAGCTGTCGCCAATGCTTCGACCGTTTTGTAGCTTGATCTTCCCACACACTCTGTTACGACTTTAGCCACTTTTCTGTAGTCATAGTGAGTGTCAAACACGCCTTCAACATTCTTGGGCGCACTGCAGTTCATGGGTTTATGCAATGTGAAATTGACGACAATGGTATGACCTTCCCTCTCCCACAGATTGACACCAATTACAGTTACCAATCGCAAGCCTCTGACGAGAACTTTATCCTCCACCTCTCGTGCTCCATCCTTCCTTCGTAAAATGCTAATAGCAGCTGCATCGGCTCGCAGTAACAATCTTGGCTTCGAACAGTGACTTGTACCGAGGTTTATCACCTAATGCCAATTTGCTCACTTCCTCTGCAAGATGCTCTAGAGTGCGGAATTGCAAGATTCAGCAAAGACCACTTTGCAAACATGTCCGTAATGGATTGAGTATGGAAGATGGTCTGTGGAACCAACAAGGGCAACAGATGGCTTGAGGTATAATGAGAGGGTAACAGGTTGAGACTTATGCCACGCCCATGAACTATAACCGGCCGTTGTTTTTCTGAGGTCCCGCATTAATGCATGAGCCTAAATAATGAAGAATTCTACTCACAGGTTTGATGATCGGATATACAGTATATCAAGTCTTTTCCTTCTATCGAGCTCAGTGCTTCCCACATTATGATATCATCAGAGTGTTGACCTGATAAGAATTTGCGATAGTAAAGTGGGGAGCTGCTCAATGCAACCATGTAGAGTAAAGCACGGCTAATGGCTACAGTAAGTCCCGTGAATTGACGATTGTCTGGAACTGTCTCACTTGATGGAGTGCCGGCTGTGGCTCGGGTGTGGCTCATGCAGGGAGTAGAACTCTAGTATTACATAACCGCGGTTGCCAAGGGGATCTCAAATCATACAAGCTTTGCCTTAACAAGACGCTACGCTCGGAGAGTGCCGTATCATAGGGCAGTCGCGACTATCTTGTCTATGAGGAGAATATCCCAGCGCAAATCGCACACACGAAACCCAAGCTTTGCAAACATAATCATTGTACGCTCCGCCCCTGAGTCCTTGCTCCAACACCGAGCACCCTATCAAAGTCGAATCGCAATTTATAATGATACCCTACCGCAGAGCAGAATGTGGCCTGCTCATGTTGTGTTGTTGGATTGCATTGCTTTCAACATGCCTCCCGCTCACCGTTTCGGCGAAGCATACTAACAACTGGGCGGTTCTCGTTGGAACGTCCCGATTTTGGTTCAATTACCGCCATCTGGCCAATGTCCTTTCCATGTACCGTACAGTGAAGCGACTCGGGATCCCTGATTCTCAGATCATTATGATGCTATCAGATGACGTTGCATGTAACCCTAGGAATGCCTTCCCAGGTACTGTCTATAATAACGCTGACCGCGCTTTGGATCTCTATGGAGACAATATTGAGGTTGATTACCGTGGATACGAAGTTACAGTCGAAAACTTCATTAGGCTGTTGACGGACAGGGTTGCACCGGATACACCGAGAAGTAAGCGGCTGCTTACAGACGATCGAAGTAATATCTTCATTTACATGACTGGGCACGGGGGTAATGAGTTTTTGAAATTCCAGGATGCAGAGGAAATTAGTGCTTTTGATTTAGCAGATGCCTTTGAGCAAATGTGGGAGAAGAAGAGGTATCATGAGATGCTGTTTATGATTGATACCTGTCAGGCAAATACCATGTATTCGAAATTCTACTCGCCGAACATTATTGCAACAGGTAGTTCAGAGCTGAATCAGAGCTCTTACTCGGTCAGTATGTCCTATACCTAGAACCTGCAGTATACTGACTTGGAGTGTAGCACCATGGGGACAACGATGTAGGAGTAGCGGTCATTGACAGATATACTTACTATAACCTCGAATTTCTTGAGAAAAATGTCCAGCCAAACTCCAAGCATACCTTAAAAGATCTTTTTGATTCCTATGACAATGATTTGATCAAGTCAACCCCAGGGATCCGGACAGATTTGTTCAAGAGAAAACTGGACGAGGTGCTCATCACTGATTTCTTTGGGAATGTGCAGAATGTGGAAGTCGATGGGGACGGCATGAGGGTGCACGAGGATCTTGTCGCGCTGAGTCGCTTGGCTGCAAATCTGACTGCGCAATATGGCCGAGGTGCGGAATGCATCAAGAGGGCAAATAACATGGAGGGAAGGAAACAGTCTAAGAAGGCAGATGGCGTGGCTGTCGATAAGGCCACCAGAGGGTCATCGAGTTCCGCCCTTGCACACAAGAAAATTGGAGTGATGAGGGTAGAGGAGAAAGATTCATGGAGCAGGACAGTTGTAGCAAGCGGGGCGTTGATAGCATGTGCTCTTGCATGGGCTGCCAGCTCTGTATTATGATACGCTTTGGGCATCCTCAGTTTTCCTACTATGTTTGAATATTTTTTTTCTACCTAATGGTCTACCTTTGTTTATATACCATTTTTCCTCTTTGCATTATACATTCTCTTCGTTATCAAGTAGGGGGGGAGGGGTATTGACAGATCACGATTACAGTAGGTTTGAGTACCTGTGATAGTTGCAACATCACGTACTACTAAAATCTGGGTAGCGCAAGAGACATTGAAGGAAACAGACTTAGAGCTGGATGCTTATACTATTTCTATGTACTTTATATAGACAGGATAAATACACAAGAACGATGAATTTGAGACAAAACAAGTACAGTCCCCTGAAACGCCTACGGACTCCGAATGTTGTATATTAGTGTGAGGTGCCATAAGCCCATTCCACTTTGATAGGCATGGTGATAATGGGCTATTCCAACCATTGCCTGCTAGAAGCCTAGCCACGGTTTCTTCTATGGCGCGGATCCAATTACCCTATTACCTGAGCCACAGCAGCGGTTTTCAGCGCATCACACGCCACTCGGGCTCCCCACTTTATAACATCCCTCTCGGCTGCCCCACCAGCAATATCCGAATTTCTGACATGTTTTTTGATGAAGTAGAGCATCCCACGGGTCAATTCCGGGTTGTCCTTTGTTTGCAAGAAAATTTCCATAATGGCTTTCTCGGACCTTTCACCGACTTTGTAGCGGGGCTGTGATTTCAGCGTTACAGTAATAAAAAATATTTCCAGAAACGCACGCGTCCGTGACTGCAGGTATGCCAGATTCAGTACCTACAAAGTGTGATTGAATTAGTGTCACCAACTCCGAGCTGGTATAGTAAAGCGTACCTTTAATATGTTCAAGGATAAAGCTAACTCTGCTACCAATGTGCCGTAAAGTTTGGCAAGATTGACAATTTTCCGCAATGGCAGCCCATCTTCGTCGTCCTCCTCAGCATGGCCTTCATTACCCGCACCACCCTCCCCCATGCGTCGGAAGAGATCCCATAGGGAGAATTGGAAGGTCATCTTCAAAGCATGTTGAGCACAGAGCTGACGAGCAATCAGCGTGTAATAAGGATTATAAGTTTCTTCCGCCCCGGAACAATGTAAAAGCACTCGAGGAATTTCCTTTTCCTGGGCTTTCTTCAACCTTAACTTTGGAAGGCGCTCACAGGCATTCTTGTAATCCTAGACTGTTGTTAAGTGAATGGCGTAACGTATCTGGAACGTTAATACAAACCTCGCTTCCCATGATAGTTACAAAGATCGCCCTTCTGACGTCCGTGTTCATCCTCTGCTCTCTAGCAAGTTGTAGCAGATCTACTGTTCCGCCTAACATGTCACTTTCGCCTAGGGTATCATTATCAACTACTGCCTTCTTCTTGGTTGTTCGTTCCGCTTCTTTTGCTGTCGATGTTTCATGCCCAGCCATATTGTCCCTCCATGAAGCTCCAACCAGCCACCATTTCCCCTTTGTCTCCACATTCCGTATGTCATCAAGTGATAATCTCAGTGGCTCATGAGCGCGAAGATGCCGTGTATTTAGTGAACCAAGGGCCTTCTTCATACGATGTATTGCCTCAGAGAGGACGACTGTGTTTGCCGTTGCAGTTTTCAAGCGGTTGTTCTTGAGCTGAGTAACACTCTCAACCATAAATTTTGTCCGGACTCTACAATTGGGTAAGTAGTTTGTAGGCAATAATATGTTATGAAGAGGAAACACACGAGAGATTAACTTCACCAATTTTGGCGATGGAGGCTTGCATCAACAATACAATGTCCCTCAGTGCAGTGGGATCATCAGATCTCAACTGGGTACCGCAATCTGAGAGCAGAAGTTAGTCTTTACAAGGTATGTGGTTTAAACTCCATTATACGTACTCCTCACGACTTTCAGTAACAATTCCGTGTTCAGCTCCGTAATGTCTTTCAGAAACATTCTGATCAAGTCGAACATCAATCTTGAACCAATCACTTGAAAATTATATAATTCCGATAATATGGATATCAGATTGGTACATTCCTTCCCGACAGAGTTAATGTCATTCCCTTTATTGGCATTATAGCTCTTATCAAACTCTTCGACTATCCGCTGGATCACGTGAGCGCCAAAGTCCGTCCCAATGACCTTGTAGAGTGCTGCTAAGAAGCCTGCATGCAGAACCATGAACGTATCTAAAAGTGTCGACCTGTCACAAACTGTGCTGAGAACAATATTCGTCAAAGTAGAGATTACATTATGGCGAGGATGGCTGCGGTAAAGTTGCTCCATTTCAGCAACAATAGAGATCATATTCGCTTCGGACAAACGATTTATCGGCCCTTGTATCTGACGCTTAAGGCGGATAAGCTCCTCATCTTCTCCTGCTGCTGGCTTTCGGAGCGAAGGGGGGATATATTTTCCACCCGGCGTTACTTGTGATGGTCCATTCTTGGGTCGTCCATAAATATCCAGCTCTGGCTGCCCATCCTTTCCAACTTCTTTTTGCCATTCTTTCTCCTTTTTATTGCCTAGTTCATTATCGAAGCCTATAAATTCTTTATTCTCCCAATCCCCAAATCCATCAGACTCGTCAGAAGCACCATCGCCGCCTTCACTACCATCATCATCTTCATCTTCATCTTCATCTTCATCTTCACCACCGCCATCGTCCTCACTATTCTCTTCATCATCATCGCCATCAATCTCATCAATACCCGTCTCAGTATCATCCGATTCTTCCGGGTTTGCTGCTGGCTCAGGATCTCTTCCTCGCTTTCGCTTAAGACCTCTCGGCTCTTCAATGGAATCCAATCCTTCCAATAACCAGTCCAAGCCATCATTAGCAAACGCTTTCGGCAGCTTTTTCCCTTTAATTCCCAATTTCTTCTCCAGTCGTTCTATTTCCGCATCATCCTCAGCCAAATTGTCTTGAATGGCTTTTCTAACATACTTTTTATCCGCTTCTACGTCCTCAGGCTTCGGCTTCTTCAGAATCGACTTCTTTGACTTCTGTGCAGTTTCTTGAGTGGCCCTCTTCGGCTTTCCCTCGCTTTTCGAGGGTTTAACCACAGGTTTGGGAGTTTCCCTTTCCAATTGAACAGCATCATCGAAGTCTGAATTTCCTGCACTGCCACCAGAATGGGCATAGGACTGACTGCGGCTCGAGCCATTATGCTGCTGCTTCAGTCGCTTCCATTCATTTCGTTCGTTTCGTCGCCGTTCCTTCCTTCCCAATACCTTTTGACTTTTTAACTGTATAGATGGTCCATTGCCTGGTTGCTGTTAGCTGATGTCATGGACCTGAATGTTTGAGCCACTTACTGAGTCCTAGCTGGTCAAGTAACTGCTTGGGTAGTCGTGTAGTACTGGTTTTTTGACGAGGGACCATTTTTGTTTCTGGTACGCACAGTGAACTGGGTGAATGGCTCTTGGGTCTGCTGTGGCTCCAATTTCTAAGGTTGCCAAGATTTCGGATGACATGCAGTTTAAAGCCTGGCAAGGATCAATTATGGTGCTCGACTGACCAGATGCTGACTAACCCAGCAGGCAGGCCCCTACGCTTCTGATTGCCAGCCATCACCACCTCAAAGCAACGATACAAACATCAGAAGAAATCTTTCAAGGTCTCATGGTAGGCCTCCATCTAAGGGCTAGACCCCTATATATTACATGACTCAATATTCTCGAAATCAGGAAACTAATATAGAAAGCTAGTAATACTCATCCATCTAGTGCTAGTCTTTTTAGGACATGTGCTTGTGTAGCTGGTCGTAGAAAGCATTTGCAGTTGAAGCAATGTTGTTCTGCTTACTTAGCACAGTATGTCGTGCCCAGTAGCGCAACAGGCAACCAGACATCAAATCATACTGCAATTTAAACTTGGCGGTATACTGCCGGGCAGCGGAAGTCATGAAACTGAGCAAGCAATGCCCGGTCTGTACGACGCACGATTTGACAAGAGTTTGGGCACGAGCACAGGTGATAGCCTAGGGAGGGCTTTTGTGGTGATTGTTGAGAGGAGTATAAAAAGCCTGCAGCAAAGTCAGTGGAAGAGTTAAGTGTGTAAAGACATCAGATAATAATTCATATAAACACAAAGTGGTAGGCGCGGCTTCCAGCCTGTGTGTCTTGCCGCAGCGCCTGGCTCTGCTGTTCTTTCACTCCCTACAGCAAGGGCAGCACTCTCCACACCACACCACTGCCTACCCCCTTTTGCTATTACCTCTTCATT
Organism: Kalaharituber pfeilii; assembly: GCA_015179045.1. Lineage (NCBI taxonomy): Eukaryota > Fungi > Ascomycota > Pezizomycetes > Pezizales > Pezizaceae > Kalaharituber > Kalaharituber pfeilii. Next base: position 14,376 of record WHUZ01000012.1, on the reverse strand, counting down.
TTGGGATGTCTTGAGAGCACACAACTAAGACTCTTCTGTGCTACCTAAGGGATTGTTTGCAAGGACGAATAACAGTATTGTAATCCTTACCTAGCCTGTATAATTGTATACTCCTATAATACAGTAGATATCAGGGATAAAGAAATAACAAACGCTGCTGGAGACGATGCCCAAGAGCATTAACACATTATCTAATCTCAGAAAAAATCTGGGCCTCATGGTCGAGCACAGGTAGATTCTGAATCTGTCAAGGTGGGTAGCAAACACTACAGAGGATCGTGCAATGTCATTCACGCTGTTGACTACGGCATTCAAATCCTGCTGTCGCTATTGTGAACTAACGAGGATAGTAGCGTGATCTAGCCCCGAAACTTCGAACGTAATGGATGACTTTCACTAGTAGCCCAGATTCCCAGATTCCTAGATCCCAGACTCCCAGATTCCTACACCAGCCACTGCCAAGGACGTCGCAGATTTTTCAGAACCCCTTCCAGATTCCCAGATTCCCAGATTCTGGCAGACCACACCCCCCCTCTGCCAGACGGTTTTCGCAGACTCCCAGATTCTCAGACCTATCCACTAAACTCGATTCAGCAAAATGCAACCCATACTCCATAATGGTCATGATGATGATGAAGATATCTATATCGCAGTCGGCTTAATAATAGCGCTCTATGGCCTGCAATTACAGCGCGAACGGCGTTGCCAAGGCAAGAGAAACTGGAGTCAGTTTAACGCAACCAGTTGCCAGACAACAGGCGTTACATTATTATATTCCTCCTGGCGGATTATCAGGGGTATGGGATTATGTTGTTCAAAATCTCCGTGCTCCTGAGTTTTTTGATTTGGCCGATCCAGTACTGCTCATAAACGCAAAAAATATGAAGACTATGTTTCGAGAGGATACGCCGCAGAAGCTCATACAAAGTTTTCACGCTCGGCTCTAGACATTTTTGTCGCCACAAGTAGACATGGGGAGTTGAAGCAGTGCCTTCGCTGGAACGGTTCGGGAAAACTGTCTCTTTGCCGATGTCAATCCATGTGCTGCCAGGGTGAAACGCAGTGGAGTCAAAACTAGATTCCCATCGAGCGTGAAAACTTTGTATGAGCTTCTGCGGCGTATCCTCTCGAAACATAGTCTTCATATTTTTTGCGTTTATGAGCAGTACTGGATCGGCCAAATCAAAAAACTCAGGAGCACGGAGATTTTGAACAACATAATCCCATACCCCTGATAATCCGCCAGGAGGAATATAATAATGTAACGCCTGTTGTCTGGCAACTGGTTGCGTTAAACTGACTCCAGTTTCTCTTGCCTTGGCAACGCCGTTCGCGCTGTAATTGCAGGCCATAGAGCGCTATTATTAAGCCGACTGCGATATAGATATCTTCATCATCATCATGACCATTATGGAGTATGGGTTGCATTTTGCTGAATCGAGTTTAGTGGATAGGTCTGAGAATCTGGGAGTCTGCGAAAACCGTCTGGCAGAGGGGGGGTGTGGTCTGCCAGAATCTGGGAATCTGGGAATCTGGAAGGGGTTCTGAAAAATCTGCGACGTCCTTGGCAGTGGCTGGTGTAGGAATCTGGGAATCTGGGCTAGTGAAAGTCATCCAGTAGATTTTAGTATGCCCCGCTAAAGTGAGAATGTAATGCTAAAGAAATTCTTTAATTCAAGCGACAGGGTGGGTGAACAGGTTGCAGGACCGATTTAAGCGACCGATTGAGCGACTGATTGAGCGACCAATTGAGCGACCGATATGTGCGACCGATATTTGCGACCGATATATGCTGATATATGCGACTGATACGTGCGACCGATGCAACAGGTATATGCAAGTATATGAGGAGCAGTATGCAGTGGAGGTCCAACTGGTATAGCAGTGGGAGTAGCAGGGCGATGGAGTGAGCAAGTGGAAATCGATGCGACAGTTTGAAAGGGGGTAGAACAGTGCATGTAATTACTACATAACTAGTGCTTAGTCATCAAGCCAAATGTCCGGTCCCCAACCAATTGAGTGAGTTTAAAGTAGAGTCAGAGGAATTTTGTTAAAGGCTTACACCGACTTAGCTCATACTGATGCGAACACTACCCTAAATATTGTTTACTGGATGAGTGTGTACAGTGTCCGGTTGTTAGTAAGTGTTACGCGCAACATGATGGTCCTGGAAAATGTGAGCTACTCAGAGGAACTTTTAAACCTGAGGAGTTTCTGTGAGAGTGTAAAAAGATATTCAGTTGTGATTGTGCGATTGTAATAGTTGAGTTTGGAGGAATCAACTCAGGTTGTGCAGATTGTGGAGATTGTTGAGATTAAGATGTGGAAATATCGTGTTGGAAGTATTGGAAATGTTCGATAAGTGGCAAGTGCAATTGAGTAATGTTCAAATGGTTCATGATGGAAGCTGTGAGGGATCGAATTATTCTCAATTTGGATCAAAATTAGGACAAGTGGACAAGGTAAAAATTGAGCGGAGGTTTGCTGGAGGCAAGGTATATTATCTCCAAGTTAGGAAATGAGTACTATATTAGGAGCACGGAGGTACAGATTCGGGTAAGCGAGTTTCGTTATTTCTTTATTCAGGGGAGCGGAGGTGGGGGTGGCAGAGGGCCAAGCCCAGCGAATAGGCAATTAGGATCATTCCGCAGAGGAGTTCGTCGGAGAACTATTTCCCGGAGCAACTGGTTGCAAATATCCTTGCACAATAAATATACAGTAGAGAACCTGAACTATCATATCTGAAAAATAATTGAGGCAAGACACTCCGTCTCGATAACCAGCGATGGTGATCGATTAAAAATTGGGAAGCTTATTGGTGATGTGTAAGAATGATATGATAACCAGTTCATAATAGTTAAGCCCAACGGAAAATTTCTCCTTGTTTTTATTATCAAGCTTATCGTATTTCAACTCTGACATCAAAGTGCAGAAACTTTGGTAAGATCGTCAGCTATCCTAAAAGCTATGTCATGGAAACAAACCTCCTAAGCGTGTTGGTTTCGATTTATATGAATCAAGCTCGCGCTTCCTTTCTCTTGTTTATAGAATAATTTCTGTCGAGATAAGAGCCTTTTATTCGCTCGCTCGTTAATCTTTTTGGGAGCTCTAATTATCTATCCACAAAACAGCAGTATAGGCGATCCTAATTATGAAACTCACCTTCAACTATGTACGTCGTAAGTATACTACAAGGGCGATAGAGTCCAATCATACCTGAACGAAAAAGTTAGAGTATATTCATGTTAATCGAGGAGAACCATAGACTGGTATAGGGAAGGCAGGGAGTGAACAAGGGGGGTAATCGTATTCTAAACGCACCCTCGCCGGAACGAAGAGGGGTCCTAGAAACGGCCTGACTCTGGCGGGCAGGAAATAATCTATATAGGTATATAATACACAAACAATGTTAAACCCAAAAATTCTTGGATGATATATACGAGACCTTCATTCAACTCTTAATTCTCACCTCCCCTTACCTCATACCTCCCTCTCACGCTCCCCCACCAGTCCCACCAGCTCCTCCTTCGAGACCCCCGCTCCACCCAGCTGCCCCCCAATCCCACTACCTTTACCCCCGTCCCTAACCTCCCTCCCATTTCCTCTACCGACGCTCTTCCGACCTCCTCCACGCTCGTCACCACTGTCCCCTCATCAATCCCTCCAACAATCCCCCCAACAATCCCAATCGCTCCATCTCCGCCCGTATGGACGCTATTTTCCTCCCCTCAATCCCGCACGCGACGATCCTGCTCCACCACCACGGATCCGTGTCGACATTCAGCCCAACCCCATCCAATTCGGCATCATCTTCTCACAATTTTGTTAAAGTTTCCCTCTTCAATAGCGAGTTCTCCACCCTCATTAGCTGTTGAACCATCTCGACTACCAGCTATCATAGATTCCTTCTCCCCAATCATGTTCTTGATGATTTTTAAATTTTGCCTTTCCTCGATTTAAAGCCTCTGCAACCTCCACTACTGTTTCTTCATCGTTTGCTGCTGATAGAGTTGATAAGCGATTTTCAAGTTGGTGAATTTGCAGTGTTATGCGAGGATTCATTATTGCATAGTGTAATTGCCTAGTCTCGTGTAATTGAGAATTTTCTCTCGACTGTGGGGGTATTCGGGCCTTCCACACAGATACCTGTCCTTGGAGCCTTCCGAGCTCAACGAACTTGTCAAATCATTTTTCGAGGCCGAAAAGTCGCCCTTCTATTAAGCCAGCCTTTTCGCCATCTCTTGAACCGTCATTGTAACCCTCTTCATAATATCTGTTTTTGCCACAGTTGTATACTGTCAGTACAGTTAGGTACTACCAAGATTCAATGAACGTTGTGAATCCCCGATGTGAGGGTGCGAAATGCAGCGATACTCACGCTTCCTCCAACAAGAGGAGACGATCAAACATATCCCCAGCTGTCTCTGCTGCCATTCGTGATTAATTGGACGGACTTATATTTTCTATGCTCTGCCGGTGATGGGAACTGGTCTGGTGGGTGGATGGCATATGCTATGTGTAACCTATGATAGTAGAGCTTGTTCTAGTTGCTAATATGCAGTGATGTCGCCTCATTGCTGGAGACGACTGTCGGACCCTGGAGGTCATGCAGTCTCATGACAACGCCACAGGCCTTCCCCGTTCCTATGGCTGACGCCCTCGTCAGATGAACGCCAGGGCACTCTGTATGCCAGGTGCCGGTATCACTATGGCTGTCTCCCGACAAACCTCTCCATAGGCCCTGTGGGAAAATGTTCTATGTACAAGGAATGTATAGCTCAACTTCTCATTCTACAAGTTGAATTCATCAACTTTTGGTCTCATTGGTTTCCTCAGGCTGTCGTTGTGGACCTTTTTGGTTTCCTTGATAACTTATGGAGCTTGTAACCCATCATATGGCTTCCACGTATCAATTCACCTTCAATGACCAAAATATCACATGGCTCATGTATGAGAAATGGAACTTTATGAAAGCAACCCTTGTACACTCAAATTTCGAAGAAAGCACAGAACATAACCAAGATTGCAGGAGATGAGCGATGCAAAGAGAATTCCTCCTCCTGGCTATTACGGCCTTCTATTAGGATGTCATTGGGAATACTAGATTGAATGAAAAATTTCATCTATAAGGACATAGTCAGATCCCGGACAATGAAAGTAGCCCAAAGAAGGGAGTATGGACAACCCAGTCATTCTAAGAACTGAAGTCAAGAAACCGCAAGACAATAATAAGAGATGCAAATACTGTCAGGACCTTAAGAGATGGTGAGGAATAGGGCACAATAAGAGTGAGTATCTCACGAAGAAACAAGGCGAGGAAAAGCGGCAGAAAAGGGTGGCAAAGAAAATCGAAATAGACCTCGGACAATGAAAAAAATGAACAATGTGTGGCCAAGTCCAACAAATGATAGATGAGGAAGGATAGAAGGCTCATTAAAGCTGCAGTTTCGATCTAGAAAATTTGAAAACGCGAGCTAGAGGAATGCATTATATTGAAATACGGTTGGGCTTCTGGTGATGGAGTTAGTTTTTTTCTGCAGGCGTTGTACCCCAATGTAAGGGCATGTTGTTATGGTGGACAGCTGGGTTGGCTGGTGGTGCTTGGCAACATCAAAGTGGCATGTTTCCTTATACGGAAGTAACTACTCGATTGGGTAGAAATTAATACCCTTCAACTTGCATTGTATTGACTTTATGAGACCGCTCCTGAGCTGTATATAATACCTTATGCCGCCGGCGAAGGCGCTTTGGGACTGTTGTGTTGAAGAGCTTTTTCAGCTATAGGTTTCACAAACCCCAAGAAACTACCTTCTCAGTTTAAGGTTTGGGGTAGAAGTGACATTCATACCTCTAGAAGTAGTAAGATGTGGCGGGGTCACTAAAGACAGGATTGACTATGAGATAGCGTGTTTTCTCTGAATTCCCAGGTTCTAATATACCACAACACACGCGGATGCTAGTTGCGCCAGCTAGAAAAAAAGGAATTGATTGACACTGCCAGGGTAAAGTAAACTCTTGTAAGATGCCAAAGAAGATTAAGCCCTTGCCCCCTTTCCAGAGACGCTGTTTACAAATATGCCATCTGCATCTTGAAAAAAAAGTGTACTCTATGATACAAACTTTGTGCAATTTAAAAAGCCTTTAAACTGCCTAGCTAGAGCCACTAATGCAAGGCTATTATTGATGTAATTTTGTACCATGCGTTTACTGCATTGAGAAGGATGGAATGAGCACTGTTGGGGCAGATGGGCGGTTGCTCAGTACATACATAAACTCTTTCAGCGACCAGAGACAACTCATTAACAAAACATGTCAAGAGATCTTCCGAAGTAGGTTTCGAATGTAGTATCAAATCCATTGTTCACTGGATTACAAAATAAGGTACAAACATATATCTGCACACAGCACAGGTGCTTACCCTGGATTGCAGTTCTATCACTTTTAAGAGATCTGATACATCCTCAATGTATGAAGACACTGTAAGAAGCAGCAATCCTGATTCAGTTCGTATGATTGGGGTCTGAGTGCTCATAGCATAATCAAAGAGCCCCCGAGCCTGATGTAGAACTTTTGAAAGGAGCCATCACAGAGTGGGCCCCCACACAGAAAGTACCCCAAGTAAGGGCAATCAGTATGCACAGGAGATCAATTCAGCTCACTAACTAGATCTGAGGGGTCCATAAACAAGAACAAAATGCAATAAGTAAATCAGATGGCTTCATCTTCATGCACTCCTATGGTATTGGAGGAACCAGAACATGGCTTTGGACACATGAGATAGCATCAAGGAATGCACAATGAAGTTAACGATCTGGTGGCAAAGTCAAGCATAAGACAAAAAACGTAAAGTCAAGATACTTAACCGCGCCAGATTAAACAATCGCCCAGAAATTACAGGGCACGGGGGGTGATACGCAATTACAAACCATCCATAAGCGTGGGATGAGACTTAGAGCAAGACGGTGATACGGCTCAATAGCATAGAAAAAATCTAGCTCAGCAATTGCCCGATAAATAGCCATCCAATGTAAAGGGGATGGGTGCCCATTTACGGAACTGCGATCATCAAGCATATAGTACAGCAGATGGCTTTCCCAGAAGCAGAGAAATGAGTAGTTGACAACAGTTTGCGCGTCCTGCCTGTCACCGCCAGAAAACAATTCATAGACCACTCAACTACTCTCTGCATTGGTCTATCAGGTACTTTCTTACAGAATGATATTAGGAAGAAGAGGAAAAAAGGGGAAATTAAAAAGTGGAAAAATGACTAGGAGATCAGAAAAATAAGGCAAAAGGAGCAAATGATGCACTATACAAAACTTCACAAGACATGCTTTTCGCTAGTTTTTCTTTTCTCCAACAATACCCCATGACGATCAATTTTCCTCACCCCCCTGCTTATGCCCTTGCTGCAGCAGCGGCCTTCATGGACAAGAGATTTAGAGCCGATCCTGCAAGAATGAACTCGCTCTGATCCTTGCTAATAGTGTGCGCGACTGGAATTAAATGTTGCGTTCCATTCTTCTTGGTCACCCTCACTTGCACTGAGCCCTTGCCTCCCGCCTTGAGCATGTCCAAAAGCCCAACTGTGTCAACCAAGTCACATGACCCAATTAAATCATAGTCCTGCTCATTTTCAAACGTCAGAGGAACCATCCCTTGCTTCTTCAGGTTTGTCTCGTGGATACGAGCAAAGGACTTTGCGAGAATCACGCGTCCACCAAGATATCGTGGTTGAAGAGCCGCATGCTCACGTGCAGAGCCCTCGCCGTAATTGTTTTCTGCAATGACGATCCATTCTTGTCCTTGATTTTGCCACTTGCGTGCTAGTTCTGGAATACCCATGACTGTTCCATCAACATCGTATGCCTTGTTTACTTCTCCCGTCTCTGCATTTACTGCTGTAATCAATGTGTTATTTGAAATATTTTCAAGATGTCCTTTGTACTTGAGCCAAGCCCCGGCAGCAGAGATTGTGTCCGTGGTACATTTTCCTTTCACCTTGTATAACACTCGGAGACCAGTGAGTTCTTTGTTTCCAAATGGAGCAAAGGGTTCAAGCAGGGCTAAGCGGTCAGAGGTAGGGGAGACCACGATTTCTGTGGATGGGGATGGAGTAGAATCTTGAGGGTAAAACGCAGAGTTACCCTGAACAAAGCCTTGGGAAGGAAGATCCCTGCCAACTGGCGGGCAGAATTTGAATGACTCTCCGGATGGGGTACTGATAGAGTCATGCATCGGGTTAAATTTCATGTCCCCAGAATAGATGAAAGCAGTGACAATCTATATAGCTTAGCATATACATCACGAATAACAAAGCAACAACATTACCTCAGGGCTTGTAAGGAAGTTCATTGTTCCTGGATTGCCATCATTTCTTCCTTTAAAATTGCGATTATAACTTGTGAAAATGGCATTGCTTTCACCCTTAGGAACATCCCCTCTCTTCCATTGTCCAATACTGTGTATATCAAGTCAGCTTCACATTCGCCGTAGGTAGCTTTGATGGGGGTCCTGACCATGGGCCACATGCATTGGCAAGCACAGTTCCACCAGCCTCTTCAAACTCCTTCAGGGTATGATCCCGCTGCAAGGTAGCTCTAATTTGCTCAGACCCAGGAGTGATAAAGAAATCAACTTTTGGCTTCAGGCCTGCAGCCTTGGCTTGTTTCACAAGACTCTCAACACGAGTCATATCTTGGTAGCTTGAGTTTGTACAAGAACCAATAAGCCCAGCGCTTAACTTAGTGGGCCAATTATTCTCGGTAACAGCGTCCTTGAATTTGGAAAGCGGTGTAGAAAGATCTGGGGTGAAAGGCCCATTGATATGCGGTTCGAGAGAAGACAAATCAATAGTGATGACCTCATCATACTTCGCAGAGGCATCAGGTTGGAGGAATCCATGCTCAGCATTCACTCTTAAGGCAGCTTCTGCGATAGGTGACCGGCGAGTAGCTTGCAGGTAAGAGACCATAGAGTCCGTGAATGGAAAGATGGATGTCGTTGCTCCAACCTCCCTGAAAATTGTTAGTTCGTTATATATTGTGAACATTGACAGTGCTACTCACGCGCCCATGTTACAGATAGTAGCCATACCTGTGCAGCTCAGTGACTTCACTCCTGGTCCAAAATATTCAATGATATATCCGGTGCCACCCTATTGATAGACATATTGTATCAGCATTTTCAAGTGTCAAGTCGGCGAAGTTACCTTACCCTGACAGTGAGTTTTCCTGCGAGAGCTAGAATGACATCTTTAGGTGTGGCCCATCCACTGAGTTTCCCCTCTAATTTGACGCCGAGTATTTTAGGAGCCTAGGGAAATCAGCACTGTTTATGCAGAATATGTAGCTCTAGGTGTTACCCTCAATTCCCATGGTGCGTCAACAAGGGCGTCAACTGCATCTGCACCCCCAACACCAATTGCAATTGCTCCTAGCCCACCGCCGTTTGGGGTATCTGAAATGTGTTGTATGAGATACTGCTCCATAGATGGTCTTTATCGAACATGACTTACGAGAATCCGTTCCTAACATCATGAGTCCTGGTGCAGCATAGTTCTCCAACACTACTTGATGGATGATACCAGAGCCAGGGGCCCAAAATTGTATCCCGTATTTCTTCGCCGCTGACTCTAAGAAGTCGAACACCTCTTTATTACCTTTGATACTCCCTATTAAATCTTCGTCGGCGCCTTTCTCGCCCACAATCATATGGTCACAATGAATTGAAGCCGGTACACTAGTCCTATTGAGCTTGCAAGTCATAAACTGCAACAATGCCATTTGTGCACTAGCATCCTGCATCGCAACTCTGTCCACCTTCAACTTGAGATAAGCGTCACCCCTGATGTTTCCATCCTGTCCTCCGAGGCTTTCCTCAACGCTGTCTAGATGAGAATAGAGGATTTTCTCAGCAAGAGTGAGACCTGTGCTGGGGCCCAATATCCGACGAACTTCAGAAAGATTCCTGACAAGCTTCTGGTAGGGCGGCGTGCGGTTGGCAACATCAGGGTGCGGCGGTGGTATCACGGAAGGAGTGGCAAGTCCACGTGTGAATTGAGAAACTTCTCAATGCCTGTATCTGCATTTCTGTCAGGTCGTGCGCTCAGATATACTACAATGCTGATGCATACCGCGAGTCTTCGGACAGCTGCGCCCGCCCTCAAAGCTCTGGTGGAAATCATCGTTCATGCAACGCCCAAATTTGTCGTGGTTTGCCAGTCTTTTGTATTTGCAATTGAAGACCTTAGGAATTTATAGTGCCCTTGCCAGTCTCGCAGTTGCCCCACAACGAGCTGAAGGATTGCTAGTCAACCTTTGCAGGTGCCACAAAACTTTTCCTCCAGTGCGGGCATAATCTGTATTTGAGTATGCAAGGATCTTGACTCGTACCCAGCCTAAGAGACGGCATGCTGCCAAGAAGTAATAGCAAAGACACCATCTGCTAGCTGATCATATTGACAAAGTAATCTTGAGTGATGCCGTTGGCTTTCTTTTTGTGTTTCCAGTTCACAGTATATAGCATATAAAATATTAGGAGTATTCAAAGTTGACCTGCGACAGGAAATATATAAGTATTTGGACTGGGGATAAATGCATATCATGCGCTATGCAGTCGTTGGCAGAAACTAGCATACTTTCGTATGCTTGGCTATGGGTGTCCATGAGACTAGTCCAAATTTCATGATGAATTGTCCAAATATTATGTCTTTACGCTTTGCTCAAGCCGTGATCAAACCAAAAGACTTTGCCATACGCCATAAGAATACAACAATTAACTCCCGTCATTAGAAACTTCTCAGAAGAAACAAGACGCGCCTTATCAAAAGTGAAAAACATGATCCCAAAAAAAGCGACCTACGAAAGGAAATCACAAAAAAATGTCAATAAACCTTAGCCGATATTAAAAGCCCGCATCACCCCCAAACAACGGTATCAAATAAACAAAGCAAAATGAGGTCCACGGGACTTTCTTTAATCTTGCTTTATGCAGCCTCGGCTTGAGAGAGCCGCACGCGGGTAAGAGCCTCCTTCAACGCCTCCTCTTGCTTCTTCATCTCTTGCAGCCGGAGAAACTGGGCATATTTTGATCGCGAGTTGTGGATGCCGCATTCGGTTTTTTTCTGACCCTTCCAGCGGCCTGACCGTTCGTCTTCACCTTCGGCGACCGGACTGTTACAAGGGAGATATTTCCGTTAGTACAACGAAATCAAAGTCAGGGTAGGAAAAGATACAACGGCGGCTATCACTGACCTTGTGCTATGCCAATCTCCAACACTTTTATACCCCCTATCCAACAACACATTGTACGGCACATCATGTATGGCAATGTACTCCTTCACCTGCGCAAAGGTCCAATTTGCCAACGGATTGACTTTTATCAGTCCCGCTTCATCTACCTCCACAATATCCAAATCCCCTCTCTGGCCCCCCTGACTCCTCCGCCTTCCCGTCAAGACCGCCTTTACATTCAATACATTATATGCACGCTGTGCCGGCTCTACCTTGACAAGATAGTCGTAAAGGATGTCATTGGTCTTCCACAGTCTCTCACCATGGGCCTTCTCAAAGCCCTCCGCACTATCCATGCCATCGGGCTTGAAGACATGAATTCTAATGTCAGAATACTTGACCTTGACCCGCTCGACAAGCTCAAGTGTCTCCTGGAAGTGGTAGAGGGTATCAAGAAAGATGAGGTCAATTTTTTGCCCTGTGCCAGCAGTGATCTTGGAGAGCATGTCGAGGGTTACTAGGCCGGTGAGGCCGAAGGCAGTAGTTTGGAAGAGACCAGGTAGCGTGATCAAGCACCATTTTAGGATGTCTGTAACCGATAATGTTAGAACATAGCTACCAAAAGCAACAACCTCTCCTATGATTCTCAGAATACCTTCCGGCTCAAGATCTTTTAACTTGGAGTTAATGTGCTTGAGATTTAGTGGAGAAAAGTAAACCTCAGGAGGGGTCTCAGACCCAGAGGCAGTTGAATATCCCGAGTCTTGAGCTTTATCCGTTGAAAGAGAATGGGATCTATCCATTTCCATTTCTTGTACTGGTGGGTATGTAAGGGTAGGAAGGTTACTTCTATATCTGGTATGCTTAGAAGAAGAAAACGGAATAGAGTGAAATTTTGACTGGTTGAACAGTGCCAATGAATGCAAGATATATACTCTGGTCAGATGAGAAAAAAATGAATGGGAAGAGAGAAGGTAAAATAGGATATGGAGGGAATAACCACAGCATGAGGGCGGGGCATTTTATTTCTTTTAGTACGGCCAGTACTGTGAAGTCTTATTCATTTCGTGCTGGGATGCGATGATAAAATTTCATGCGAGAATGGCGTGCCAGACGCCAAAAGCAACAAATGGACTAGCCAAGACAGGGGTAGGACGAATAGGTAGTCTCGACAAGGTGCTGACACTGTCGATTACAAAAACAGTTCTCGCCGACGATACTGGTTTCTAAGCTGAAAATATGGATTGAAGCTGGTTATTAAAACTACCCTACGGCCAATTCATCCCCGCTTTGGATGAAATAAAATGGGTATTTATCTTTGCTTCGAGTTTGAAAGTGGATGTTTAGTTAAACTTTCTTGGCAGGCAACAAGTGGGAGATAACAGAGAGGAACAGTACTTGGCACCCAAAAGTAGAGAAAAAGCACTCTGGGCTGATGCATTAGAGACGGGCACTTCTGAGCAGTATTGGGGTAATTGTAAGCAACGAACCAAAGTAAAGGTATGACAGACTGTTGCCATGTTAGAGACAAGTATTATCAATCTGCGATTTGCCTGAGTCGACTGAAGTCGTCCTCTAGTAGCTGTGTGCGAGAGGTGACTGCATGCTTTATTCTGACCAACTCATCCCAAGTATTTTTGTGAACTTTTGCTTGAAGGATTTTGAGGAGCTTTGGGACATATTTTCTGTATTGGGTTTGTCAGCATATTAACCTAGGTCTTGGTACTGGTAATTACCCTGAAGCTTTCAGCACACCAGGCCCTTGCTCTGCATGTAATAATATCAGCGTTATTGTCAGAGCTAGAGGTCCATCTTTCGTTTTTTGCAACTGTGTTTTAAGGTCGCCCACTACTTCTTTCTTTTTGAATGCTATCGCTTCACCGGTTGGAAGCGGAATAGAGACAGCTTCCATGAATGTGGTTAACTTTCTTTCAAAATCCTCAAGTGACCACTCAGGCTTGGCCGCTTTTTGCGTAACTTGAAGCATTGCTTTAAAATCTGCAAATGGACTGATATCCATCTCAGTGCCTTTCATCAAATTCTCGAGTTTCTCCAGCTGCGCTAGAAGTAGGTCCTGTGAGTATTCTACTAAGTCCCCTGCTAGTTTTGAACGCAATGAGGTGTCGCAGATGCCATCTAAAGCTGTATAATGCACCTGGAATCGAGTATATCCCTTGTCGCAAAAGTCCCTTTTGGCAGTAGCTATTGCAGTGCTATGTAAATGTTTGATGTGCTCCGTAAACTTTGCAGCTGCTATTGGATAAATAGTGTTCAACAAGAACATTAATATGGAGGATGGCACTGATGTTAAGCCCGACAGATGCGCTAATAACTGGCCATGACCCCGCACAGTCAGTCACAATTGCATTTTCCATTTCCAAGGAAAGATGAAATATTACTTCCTGCCATTTGATGGTCACCGAAAGGACCTCCTCCCCACTCCCCAGAACTGAGACTAGCTCCGCTTGTTGTATGGCATAAGATTGCGCTTTCTCGGTGATTGAGGATTTGAGCCATGGAGCCACAAGATATCCTGCCTGCTCCTCAATACCGCGAATACGACCCCTTATCATCTTACGCAGCATTTTCTGGTCGCCGGCACTAAGTCTATATTTGGAATCCTGGCTGCCTGTCAGCTTTGTATCTAAACTGGCATACAAGTCACCAACTTTAACCTCTGCCCAACCTTCTGCATCCAGGAGCTTCCTTATCATGCTCTCTAGTGTCATAATGTATTCCGCAGTAACAATATGGGTTTCTAGGACTTTCGATCCAGGTAATTTGTCATCAAGTAGTGTACCTAGATCTTTTATGCCCTCCGCTTTTAGATATTCAACATCTATCACCAATGGTCATCTCAGCAAATGCTCACTTCTTGCTCACGAAGGGGTGATACCTATGATAGTCTCTTCTATTAGTTTGTCAAGTATAGCATGTTTCTTAGTTTCTTCAAACACTGAAGGTGTATATATTAATCCTTTCAGTGCACCTAGGGACTTCGTATTATCCTTTAGAATTGACTTGAGAATAATAGAGATAAAAACGGGGGGCAGTGGCCTGTTCGTTAACAAATTTGATATATCTATGGGTCTTACATAGAAAAATTAGCAGCCATGCAATATATAGGATGGTAATGCACTTA